>OX465277.1:58294092-60694092 GCA_949987645.1 Tachina grossa | reverse complement strand
GATTACAGTGTTGCCAATGAATTTACACATGGCTGTGTCTCCAATTACACATTGAAGAAAATTGCACTGCACATCTTTTGTGTAGGTTAAAATTAAAACAAAAATAAATAAAAATAAAACCCAAAGTAGAATTACACACAGATTATACAAGAATTTAA
The DNA here is from genome assembly GCA_949987645.1 of Tachina grossa. Taxonomy (NCBI): domain Eukaryota; kingdom Metazoa; phylum Arthropoda; class Insecta; order Diptera; family Tachinidae; genus Tachina; species Tachina grossa. Next base: position 60,693,934 of record OX465277.1, on the reverse strand, counting down.
TTACATGGCCTACACATGTGAGTAGAAATTACACACTGTCTAACTACACACACAGATTGGCAACACTGAATAACTATAATCATGCAGGAATGCCGCGTCTGCAATTGTACTTTAGTTACCCTGTAATTGTTATTTTTATAAACAAAAAACATTTGTTTCTGACAATTTTCCATATGCTTATACCAACAAAATACATATGTTTTTTGGTGTTGTATTTTTGTTGTAGTCGTGCATGTACCTAGTATAATTGTATCATGGGCCAGTCTATCAGAAACTGCCGGTGGAGCGAATAATATAAATACTTTGGGCAATTTGGGTGGCCTAATGTGTGTTGAAGTTGTTTAGATGTGGGTGTGTGTGCAATCAGAATAGGCTGTTCCATGTTGAAGTCTTCTCTAGCTAATTATTTTAAAAATAGCTAAATATTAACAATGCAAAAAATGCAGAATAAATTATTCAATTTTTGCTAATATCGAAAATAAAATATTTGAATCAAGTTGGTTAGTCGAAAAATTGCAATAGACCAAAAAATAAGTAAACTATTTTTCTTTTACAAAACAAATATGTATGTCTGTAACATTGTATGTATGTATGTATATACGTCGTCCGATGTCAGTGATACATGTCCGAATACAGCACTCTCACTTGCTTTGTTTTCAAAAGGAAATTTTAGCTTAAGTAACATGTTGCTGTTACAAAAAATGTAAACAAAAACTAATGTGTAAAATTTTGACATATAATGGCAATGATAACAAGTTAATGATTTTTATAAAAAAAACGCGTTTCGAAAATCATCTTGGTTAAGCTTCTTTGGCGGTAATGGCTCGATATGTTACAACAATCAAATAAAATGTATGCAAATTAAATTTTGGTTGGTAAAAATTAAATGTAAGTGCAAGAAATGGTATTCCTACTTAACATAAAAATAGCTGAGCCTACAGATATGTCGCAGTTATTTCCAAAATATACGAAGGAAACATTTTAAGTTTCGAATTCTTATTTTTACAACTGCAACACAGTGACATGCCATTGATTCTACTTAATCTTGACATCGGGTCACAGGGATCTTTTTCCAGACTTTTGAAACAATTTCCCAAAGATGGTAGATGGTTTCAAGGCGTGTTCAGCTTTTTTATATCTCGCCAAAATATGCTTTATTGGGTTAAGGTCAGAAAATTACGCAGCCCACTGTATAGCCTAAATGTTGTTGACGCGAAATCACTCCCTATCTTTTCGACCATAATGCTTTGGGTCGTTGTCCTGCTGGAAGACCCGTCTCAGCAGAATTTCTACGCCACTATTTGTTAATATTACATTCTTCAAAATGTTAGCATACGTGTGTTGACCCACAACGTCAGTAATTTTCATGTAATAGTATGTTTACACGATACATGCTTCGCTCTCTATTCATGTTTCACACCCCAATCATGACCAAATCAACTTGCTTCGCCATACAAAATTATGAGAGCGAATCAAGTAGATTCAATATGAATCTACTTGCGAATCATGTAAAATTGGTATCTTCTCTAACTTTTATCGCAGTTTATCGGCAGTTTAGCTGAACCAGCTATCGAAACAAAATATGTACATAGATGTGTATGTATGGGTTTGAACAAATAAAAACAAACCAAAAAAACATAGATGTGAGTTTAATATAAATAAATTTAATTAAGTTATGAATAGTAAAAAAAGGAAAAATAAGAAGAAAATATAGGGATGCCTTCAAAAACAAAATTTTGAATGAGTCGAATGTATGTAAGTATGTATGCTTATGTGTATGTATGTATATACGTGCATATGATACGTATGTACCCAGCTGGAAACGTAGGCATTAATTACATACAGTATTATTTTCCAAAGCAAAACAAATTATCAGCCAATAGAAACGCAGTGTGCGTGATGTCACACGTCTACTATTTTTTTTGCACTGGCGTAATCTTGTAGTTTATCATTCTTGGGTACATACATATGTAACTGTATTCAATCATTTGAAATAAATTATTTTATAATAATAAATGCATATATGTATGTATAGTAATATGTATGGTAGTATGAGCTTATAAACATAATGAATACCCCCAAACAAAATGTTTCGACTTTTTCTGAAGTCAGACTTGTCGTACCGAATTCGTTAAGACATTTCGGTAGTTTCTCTGAACAATTTTTTTAAACATTAAAACTTTGATTTTTGAGTACATAAATAATAGTCTGTGAACATTTTTTTAAAATAAATATGTATATGTAAGTAAAAGTTTGTGAAATTTTTTAAAAATAAATATGTATATGTTGATAAAAAAAAAGTATTGTAACAAATATTAAAAAACGTGCAAATTATTTCGACAATAGCAGCAACATAACGGTGAAGCGGTACTCTGCTATAAAAGCAAAAAAAAATCGTACCTACATGTCGTTAGGAATTCGTACCGACTTATCGTAACGAATTCGTACTGACTTATCGTAACGAATTCGTACCGACTTATCGTAACGAATTCGTACGAAGTCGTGTCAACCATTTCATACAAAAATTGTTACGATTTCGGTAATATTTCGGTGCCGAAATCGGAAGATTTAGTCGACCAATCGTTACGAATTCTTTACAAATTCGGAGCATTTTGTGAGGTATGTATGTATGTATGTTTCTTAGATACCCTTTAGGAAGTATCAATTGAGAAACACTACTGATTCAAACGTGCCTTTGTCAACAATACTACTGACGAATTTTACCGCAGAAAATGTTTTTTGCTTTAGGGGCTGTTCATATATTACGTAACGCTGTAGTGGGGAGGGGGGGGGAGGGTTCGAGTTTTGTTATGGTGGGGAGGAGTCTTTGAAAATGTTACGTAACAGAAAAATTGTAGTAATTTTTATGTTTTCTCATTTAATATGCTTTTCTTCTCATTTATTTGATTGTCATGTATTTAATTGATCATACGTCTTACCTGCACATTTATATTATGTATGTATACATACATACATGTGCGGAATGTCAATTTTTGATATACGAGAATTCGAATTCGAATATTTAAAATGATATCGGCGAATACGAATATTTAAAACGACATTAAATTAACTTTGCTTTATTTTAATTTACATTGTAAATTTTACAAAAACACGAGCATACATATATAATTACATAGATATGTATGTATATATTTATAATATACATATTATGTAAGAACCTATTTTTCAACCCAAAAACATGAAAATTATATTATACATAAACTTTTTCGTGAGCGTGCGTGATCGTGATAAGTTGTAAACCACTCGTGCGTGATTAAAAATATTTTATTCGTGAGCGTGCGTGATCGTGAAAATATTCAAAATCATTCGTGCGTGAAAGTGCGTGAGTAAAATATTTTTCTGCGTGAGCGTGCATGTCGTGAGTTAGAAAACACCCACGTGCACATCTCTATTTATTAGGGAGTTAATCGGGATCGATTTTTAGAAATCCCGGCATTCGGGATTTTGTAATCCCGACCCCGGAAATCCCGGGATTTTCAGGATCTCGGGATTTTCGGGATCCCGGGATTTTTCGGGATTACGGGATTTTCGAGATTTCGGGATCTAAATATTTTTCGTAAAATAAATTATTTTTTTAAAAAAATATTACTTAAATAACAATTTAATGCATATTAAAAGGTTTTAAGTTCATAATTTATCATTGCACAATTGTCTTTAAAGTGAACAATTTTCTAATACGAGTATGAAATAAAAATCAAAATAATTTTTCTCACCTATTTTTAAGTTGATTAATCACATTTGATGTTTGTTAGAAAATTTATAGTGAACACAATAACTAAATATGAAAACTTGTTTTTGTTTTCAATATAAATGTTTTTCTATTATCTAAACCAAAATGAATATACATATCGGTGGACTTTTAGCACTACCGATCAAGTTGACTTACGAACATTTTTACATTCACTTTCATACAAATAAGTTGCAAAAACAATATTGTTTTGTTAAAAATATATCTACTAACGTTTTTTAATTGCGTTTGATCAACAACAAGTATAACGGTTGTTACATATATATGCATGTACTTATACCAAGCATTATCTAATTTTTTATCGATTTCGTTCCGACTATGACAACGAACATGTCGAAAAATTAAAAAAAAATATATACACTATTCTAATCAAAGCACTTGAACAGTATTTTTGCTCTACTGAAAAATTTTAAATTCATACCTAAGTTTTTTTCTACAAGTTCAACAGATACATACATATGTATGTATTCATACGTTCGCTAAGAGGAGTATGGTTTATTAGTGTCCTGGCCTTCTACTCTGCAACTCGAATACAACTATAATTGAGTCGAACTCATTCAGTCGGTCGTTTTTGACTAAAACTATTTATCAAATCCATGTAATTTAAATGGGTTTGATCTTAGGTTTGTATCAAAAACGACCTAAACGGTCTAAATAAAAAACAAAATAATTTTGAACTGCAATAATAGGCGTAGCTAGGCCTTTCTGGGGGGCAATGCCACACCCCAGACTTGATTTTGCCCCCACCCCCCCCCCAGGATTTATTACAAATTCTTTTTAAAACATATTCTTTTGCCTGTAATATTAAAAAAATCTATTTTTTATTTACTTTAAAATTACTCATGAAAATCACCAGTAATTTTTATACAAACTTTTCGAATAATCGCTAAATATGCATTCTTTTATTAGATAACAATTACCTAAAAAACTATGGGTCTTATGCAAAAAACTTAATAAAGCTTTGCCAATCAATGTTAAGTAAAGTTGTATTCTAAAAAAATTATTGTATAAAAATTCTAAAGTAGGCACCCACGTTTGTTAAGACTACTTTAAGATGATATTTCCAAAATTTGTGTTTTGTACCTCAAATATTTTTATTAATATAGCACATACTGATTCATGTTACATCTGAAAATTAAGCTAGAAGTGCCTGCTCTTATCTAAGATTTATTATTTCTGTCATGTAATGGGAAACATCACCAAATTATCCAACTGATTCGAAATACATAGCAAAATCCATAAAAAAATATTAAAATAAATACAATTATACAAAAATGTTTTAGTGATGTACATACAATCAAAACAAATCGAAAAAACCTGGATATTCAAATACTCGTTTCATTCGAATAAAACAAATTGTGATAATTTTTCACATTTTTTTACTTTTACTTCATAGTTGTGTTTATCTGTTTTCCTATTAAGTCAGAAGCTCATATTTTTTAAATTAGGTTGCTTTACTTCAAGATAATGAAAATTTATTTAATAAAATAAAAAATTATTTGAATACCCGAATGAAATTGTATTCGATTTTGTACATCATAAGCTGTGAAGTGGTTGTTGAACACGGTGGTGTTACCAGTATTCATTATTAGATAATAAAATAATTAAAGTTGTCTTTTGCATATGATTTCTTAACAAAGCTATGTTAGCCTTAAAGTGCTTGGCAACTAATATGAACTTTAAAGCTAAAGTAAAATATTTTTTTGCATAAGGGGGAAAATACACAGAAGTGAAGAAAGTGACAGGTAAAAAAAGCTCCAATCAGGTTTTTGTTAAAATTCGTGGAAAAAAGAGAAAAGCATATTGTATTTGATAATGTAGTGTATTACTACTTACCAATTAACACAGGTAATAAAAATTTGTTGCACTAGAAAGACGTAGAGAAACAAAAACGACGACAAAATTTGAGGGAAAACGAGACAAACAGAAAAATACCCGTATCTTCCGTCTCGTGACACTTCTGTATGTTTTGTGCTTTCATTATGGAATCAACTCGCACCAGAGCAGCGCGTGCAAATTGTTGAAATTTTTAATCAAAGTAATTATTGTATTCGTCAAACTCATCTTACACTTCTTCCATTTTATTGCGTACATACATAATCGATGTTGCCCATTTCTGGTTGAATGGGTACGTAACTAAGCAGAATTGTCGCATTTGGAGTGAGGAGGATCCACAACCTTTTGTTGAAACACCATGATATCCAAAGAAAATTACTGTTTGGTGAGCTTTATGGGCTGGTGAAGTCATTGGCCCATACATGTATCTTCAAAACTGATGATGGTCAGAATACGAAAACTTTTTGAAAATAGGTGTTCCAGACTGCGCCTTCGATGCGCCAGTCATGGCGGACACATGGCAAAAATCATATTTAAACATTAATTTCATAAAATTTTCTTTCCAATAAAACCCCTTTCATTGATATTAAAAATATTGTTACGTTTTTCTCTCTATAAAAACGCTTTTCCGTAGATCCGAAGATTTGCAAATGAATACAAGAGCCGAGTGTAGTAATTAGGGTTAAGAATGATACAAGTTTTATTTACAAATACACTTATACTAAATTACTCAAGAGCTTAAATACAATAATACAACTTAAACTAATAAATTACACACAGATATTCACAACTGGTTACCACTACGCCTTCCTCGCTGTAGTTTACACACGTCTCTTATCTGGCTGCGCAAGTATTCACGTGACACCTCTCTGCCTGCTGCCGTCACTTACGAGACTCTCTCTGCCGTCACTCACAGTTGATACACCAATACCTCTTTGTCTGCTGCCGTCACTTAGGAGACTCACTCTGCCGTCACTCACAGTTGATACACCAATAAAGACTCACTGGCTTTACTTACACCCTTATACACGTCTATTCGCTGCGCTGTTCCCTTTACTCCAGTCGACACGATAGACTCCACAATAATCTCAATTCCACGACAGACTATTATTAATTCACAACTTAATTATCAACTGACTAACGAGTTCTTAACTTCACTACTTTCTGATTAGCACTAACTACTACATCTGAAAATGAAGCTAGAAGTGCGTGCTCTTATCTTAAATTTATTATTTCTGTCCTGTAATGGGAAACATCACCAAATTATCCAACTTCTTCGAAATACATAGCAAAATCCATAAAAAAATATTAAAATAAATACAATTATACAAAAATGTTTTAGTGATGTACATACAATCAAAACAAATCGAAAAAAGCTGGATATTCAAATACTCGTTTCATTCGAATAAAACAAATTGTGATAATTTTTCACATTTTTTTACTTTTACTTCATGGTTGTGTTTATCTGTTTTCCTATTAAGTCAGAAGCTCATATTTTTTAAATTAGGTTGCTTTACTTCAAGATAATAAAAATTTATTTAATAAAATAAAAAAAATATTTGAATACCCGAATGAAATTGTATTCAATTTTGTACATCATAAGCTGTGAAGTGGTTGTTGAACACGGTGGTGTTACCAGTATTTATTATTAAATCACAAAATATTCAAAGTTGTCTTTTGCATATGATTTTTTAATAAAGCTATGTTAGCCTTAAAGTGCTTATCAACTACTATGAACTTTAAAGCTAAAGTAAAATATTTTTTTGCATAAGGGGGTATAAGTTTACAGCACTTCAAAACATCACAAATAGTAAACTCCATGTGAATTTATAATGCATGTGTTTGGATATGTATGTGTGTATGTAGCTTTCAACAAATTCTTAATAAAATTGTATTAGTGTACGTAGTTAGTAGCAAGACAAGTTGTTTTAAGGTGTGCTTAAGATTTTCTACTGTCAAATTGTTTGTAACAATAGCCACCAATTTTTATTTAGAGTAAAATTAAAAAAATAGCGAAAAATTATGATCTGCAAATACCTTGTATATATTCATATACTATATATAATCGTATACACACATTTACATATGTATGTATGTATGTATGCATATTTATGGTTCAATCGAGGGCTGCCAGATAAAATGATGGAAAAATCACCGAAATCCCGATAAAATATAAAATAATCGTCATTTCATGTCCGAAAAATCGTCAGAAAATCATACAAATCAAAATTTCCTCTTTAAACATGTATACATATGTTTTATTTTTATTAGAAAACAAAATAAAACAATTCATGTTCATATACAACTTTGTTAGACTAGTGGAAAACTTGTGAAAAATATTCCTAGGTCCAAATTTTGGTATCAGTACTTTTGATGACCGAAATTTTTGATAGGATATCAACTTACACAGGTCAATATATCGTTGGTCTCAAATGGAAAGGCCCTAACGCAAATAATTGTAACTTTACAGGAGAAGGTAAAACATAATAGAAAGTGTAATATTCAAAATGTAACTTTTTTGTACAACTGCTTGTAAAAGCGCTATTTTTTACACACTATTGCAATAAATTTTTGTGATGAGGTTATTAGTGTGAAATTTATTGAAATCACTGAAAAACTCAACTATCGATATGTATGCATGTAAGTATATATATGCACATAAAATTTTTTTCAATTGAACACGTATACATACATACTTGCATACATATGTTTCTACTTATTTATGTATGTATGTTCATTCATCGCAACAATATAGTATTGATTCAGAACTTCAATATTGGAAGGGTAACTAAATAATAAATGGCAATTTTCTATTTTTATTTATGCACCAACAGATAAATTTTTTTTAAATTCAATAATAAATTATTAAGAAATGAAATCATGAATGATGAATGAAATCATTTCATGCTTGTATGTTTTCAAAATATTGTATTCAAATATAGTATATACATATATAATTTTTCCCTATGAACATATAAACTTGTTGGAAAGGAATATTAATTTTATTATTATTTAGTTTATTATTATTAGATTATTATTATTATTTAGTGCCAATTTCACCAACTTATTTAAATATCAATTCATATTTAAAAATAATTTTTCCATACAAAAATTAATCAAAATCGACATTTAAATATGAATTGATATTTAAATAGAGTTGGTGAAATTGGCTCTTAGTTTTTTTTTCCAATACATACTTTACTTTTTGTCTATATATTGCTTTTGTTTTGAATGTTTTGTTTTTCTAGTTTTAATTATAACTTAATTTTTGTTATTGAAACTGGACTGTTAATTTATGTTTTAATTTAAATAAAAAAAATGTTATATAAAAAAAATCTGTATAAAATTTTTTAAACGCACTAATAATCCCAAACCAATATTTTATTTATTAATATTTTACTTATTAAGTAAAATATATTTTTTTAATTTCCAATTTCAATGTATTTTTAATAAAAAATATATATTTAACTTAATAAGTAAAATATTAATTTGGGATTATTAGTGCGTTTAAAAAATTTTAAGCTTAAATTTTAACAATTCCCATAAAAATCAGAAAAAATGTCTAGCTACGCCAATGACTGCAATGTAAAAAACATACATACACACTCGAGCAGTTTTTAGACAAAATACTCTGCATTTTTCTGTAAATATTTCTCGCTCATACGTCAACACGACAACAAAAAGTTTTCACTTGTCTTGTATTGGATTCTACTCCAATTGTAAGGAGGTGTCAATAGTACTCAATTGTTACCGACAAGTAGATAAGTGCTAATTTTTTTTAGCGTTGAGGAGTTGACATACAGATAGTTATACACTGCAATTATGAATAAATTTCCGCAAGATTTTTTTACAATTAGATTTTTCCAATTAGATTTTTCCCATTAGATTTTTTTGTTTTCCGTATTATTTGCTACTGTTTGAAATTATTCCCTGGGAGAAATTTCTCGTAGAATTTGAATTATAATTGCCCTCATGATATATGATAAGATGGAATAAATTTTTCAAATGTTATTTCCCTTCCAAAAGTAATATGTTTCTTTTGTTTTCAAAATAATTCTAAAATGTATATATATTGTAGCACCTTTGATGAAAATAACCGTAAGAAAGTAGTTTATTTATTTGCTCTTGTTGTTAATTTATAAGAAATATGTCACGAATAGTCATTAAATTGTATGGGACTTTTAAATATTATAAAAAATACCTTAAAATCAACAAAAATTTAAATTTATAAAATTTTTATATAAAAATTGCTAAGAAATCCCGAAAATGAAATCCCTGGATTGAATTTTACAAATCCCGGGATTCGGGATTTGCCAAATCCCGGGATTTCCGGGTTCGGGATTTCCCGTTTGGCATCTCTAGTATTTATACATAAGTTAGACATTTTGCCAGCCTCTACTATATTGATCCGGACACTAAAAACTGAATTAAGTAATTAACCATAGTTGTAGTGAAACAAATTTCTACTTTAAAACACCTGCAAGGATTCTAATAGTATGTTTACACGATACGTGCTTCGCTCTCTATTCATGCTTCACAACCCAATCATGACCGAATCAACTTGCTTCGCCATACAAAATTATCAGAGCGAATCAAGTAGATTCAATATGAATATACTTGCTAAGTACGTAAAATTGGTATCTTCTCTAACTTTTATCGCAGTTTAGCTGAACCAGCTATCAAAACAAAATATGTATATGTGTATGTATGGGTTTGAACAAATAAAAACAAACCAAAAAAGCATAGATGTCAGTTTAATATAAATAAATTTAATTAAGTTATGAATAGTAAAAAAAGGAAAAATAAGAAGAAAATATAGGGATGCCTTCAATAACAAAATTTTGAATGAGTCGAATGTATGTAAGTATGTATGCTTATGTGTATGTGTTGTTACGAAAATAGCCATCAACAATGCTAAGCAGCCATACACAAAAAATATTCCAACAGGGTTAATGTAAATGCTACGCGAAAATATTCCTACGGGGTCAAAGCAAAGAATAGTTTAGAAAGTAGCCAACAACTAAAGAAGCATGCCTAGCTTGATTAAACAAGCAAAAGCAACAACAAAAAAGTGTCTGCTTATTAAGAACATTCACATATTTGTACACATATATACATGCCAAATTCAAACGAAAAGCAAAAGATAAACAACCACCGTGTGTTGCTTAGTTAATGATGTACACACGTACGCATATACAAATGTATGTACATAGTTACCACATGAACTTAATTAGGCAGCGTATAAGATGATAATGATCGTCTAGACATTGCTTGAAACTTCTAGTGGAATTTCTGTGAAATATAAATAGAGGTGACGCATCCAATGAGTTAGTTAGTTGCTGTTGTCAAGTCAGTCGCGAACAGTTATAGTTAGTGCTAATCAGAAAGTAGTGAAGTTAAGAACTCGTTAGTCAGTTGATAATTAAGTTGTGAATTAATAATAGTCTGTCGTGGAATTGAGATTATTGTGGAGTCTATCGTGTCGACTGGAGTAAAGGGAACAGCGCAGCGAATAGACGTGTATAAGGGTGTAAGTAAAGCCAGTGAGTCTTTATTGGTGTATCAACTGTGAGTGTCGGCAGAGTGAGTGCCGTGTGTACAAACAGCAGACAAAGAGGTATTGGTGTATCAACTGTGAGTGACGGCAGAGTGAGTCTCGTAAGTGACGAGCAGCAGACAAAGAGGTGTCACGTGATTACTTGCGCAGCCAGCTAAGAGACGTGCGTAAACTACAGCGAGGAAGGCGTAGTGGTAACCAGTTGTGAATATCTATGTGTAATTTATTAGTTTAAGTTGTATTATTGTATTTAAGCTCTTGAGTAATTTAGTATAAGTGTATTTGTAAATAAAACTTGTATCATTCTTAACCCTAATTACTACACTCGGCTCTTGTATTCATTTGCAAATCTTCGGATCTACGGAAAGGCGTTTTTATAGAAATATAAACGTAACATTTGGTGTCAGAAGTGGGATTTGCAAATATAAGCGATACATTTAAAAAGGGTTAAGCGAAAAGCAAGGGTAATAAGAAAAGGAGAACCTCACACGTTTGAAAAGGTTAAACGTGAACAAAACCACATACGTTTGAAAAGGTTAAACGTAGCAATTGGTTTTTGAGGAGAGATGAAATTTCAAGAGCTTAACGTGGATCAACTCGAGCAAGAGTTGAGTAAGAGGAAATTGACGACAACTGGTGAAAAGTTAATACTACAGGAAAGATTGTTGGAAGAGTTCCAGCGGCGCAACATCGACATAGAAAGCTATGAGTTCGATGAAAAAGAAGAAATTGAGGTATGTACTCGTGCAGCAGCAACCAGTACAGACATCGGAGCAATGTTTGCTGCCATGATGAGCGAAATAAAAGCGGTCAATGAGAAAATAGAAGCAAACAATGAGAAAATGAAGGCTGAAATTCAGGAGTCTTCCAGAGCAATGGACGGGAGACTTCAGGAGTCTTCTAGAGCAATGAAGGCTGAAATTCAGGAGTCTTCTAGAGCTATGAAGGCTGATTTTCAAGAAACTTCTAAAGCCAACAACGAGAGAGTTTTAGCTGAAGTTTGGGCCACAAACGACATACTTGACAAATGGAAAGCGAAAATGGTGACTAACGTTCAAGAACCCCCTAGAGCCAGAAATGAGAAAGTTCAAGAAATTGCTGAACCCGTAAACAGACAAGCCAATGGTGAAGAAATACATGTCAGTAATTCAGACAAAGAGATACACGAAGAGATTTCTGACTTGGGGAACAGTGTCAACAAAGACGTTTCTGGCACAGAGGAAAACGTTGACCAAAGACTGAAGGCAGAAGATGAAATTAGCAGTGGACAGTGTAAACAAGTTGGACGTGAGCAAGAAGTTTCCAGCAAAGAAAATGAAGCTAGTGACGTAGAAGATGTGGTGGTCTGTGAAATAGCGGAACAAGCTATGGGTGAAATGGTCTCGCTTGGTCAGGGTAAAGAAACTGCTACAGCATACAAAGCGCATAGCATAAAAGCAGTCAGGAAGAAAAAGACAACTTCTATACGGAGCGTAAAGCGTGTGGTAAGGCAAGCTCTAGTCAAGGTACAAGGAAGAGTCGGAGCCAAAGGCCATAAATGTGGAATGGTAAGGCAAGCTCTAGTTAATGGACAAGGTAGAGTCAGAGCCAAGGGCCATAAATGTAGAATGGTAAGGCAAGCTCTAGTCAAGGGACAAGGTAGAGTCAGAGCCAAAAGCCATAAATATGGAAGGAGTTGTCATCTACAGCGTACGGCAAGGCAAGCTGTAGTAGAAATACCAGGCAGATTCAGTACCATGGGCTGCAAATGTGGAAGACTTGTCATCGCCAGCGCAAGGCAAGGCAAGCTGTATTGGAAACAGGAAGCAGAGTCAGTACCAGGGGCCACAAATGTCAACGAAGTAGTCATCTCCAGCGTATGGCAATACAAGTTCCAGTTGAGAAACGAGGCAGCGCCAGAATTAAAGCCTACAAATATGGAAGAGGTAGTCGTCTCCAGCGTAACTACAAGGCGTTTAGAAAACGCAGAAAAAAGAAAGGCGATGATGTGCCTATCCGGGACGACTAGGCTTAAGTGGGCGGCAGTGTTACGAAAATAGCCGTCAACAATGCTAAGCAGCCATACACAAAAAATATTCCAACAGGGTTAATGTAAATGCTACGCGAAAATATTCCTACAGGGTCAAAGCAAAGAATAGTCTAGAAAGTAGCCAACAACTAAAGAAGCATGCCTAGCTTGATTAAACAAGCAAAAGCAACAACAACAAAAAGCGTCTGCTTATTAAGAAGATTCACATATTTGTACACATATATACATGCCAAATTCAAACGAAAAGCAAAAGTTAAACAACCGCCGTGTATTGCTTAGTTAATGATGTACACACGTACGCATATACACATGTATGTACATAGTTATCACATGAACTTAATTAGGCAGCATATAAGATGATAATGATCGTCTAGACATTGCTTGAAACTTCTAGTGGAATTTCTGTGAAATATAAATAGAGGTGACGCATCCAATGAGTTAGTTAGTTGCAGTTGTAAGTCAGTCGCGAACAGTTATAGTTAGTGCTAATCAGAAAGTAGTGAAGTTAAGAACTCGTTAGTCAGTTGATAATTAAGTTGTGAATTAATAATAGTCTGTCGTGGAATTGAGATTATTGTGGAGTCTATCGTGTCGACTGGAGTAAAGGGAACAGCGCAGCGAATAGACGTGTATAAGGGTGTAAGTAAAGCCAGTGAGTCTTTATTGGTGTATCAACTGTGAGTGTCGGCGGAGTGAGTGCCGTGTGTGATAAGCAGCAGACAAAGAGGTATTGGTGTATCAACTGTGAGTGACGGCAGAGTGAGTCTCGTAAGTGACGAGCAGCAGACAAAGAGGTGTCACGTGATTACTTGCGCAGCCAGCTAAGAGACGTGCGTAAACTACAGCGAGGAAGGCGTAGTGGTAACCAGTTGTGAATATCTGTGTGTAATTTATTAGTTTAAGTTGTATTATTGTATTTAAGCTCTTGAGTAATTTAGTATAAGTGTATTTGTAAATAAAACTTGTATCATTCTTAACCCTAATTACTACACTCGGCTCTTGTATTCATTTGCAAGTCTTCGGATCTACGGAAAAGCGTTTTTATAGAAATATAAACGTAACAGTACGTATATACGTGCATTTGATACGTATGTACCCAGCTGGAAACGTAGGCATTAATTACATACAGTATTATTTTCCAAAGCAAAACAATGCATCCCTTAGAAACGATAGGGTAATTTGATCAAACACAATTAAAATAATTTATTACTTTCCTAGGACATGTTCTGTGTTAACAGTAATCAATTCAGAAATGAAATGCATATGCGTGCTTATGATATGTATGAATGTGTGAATATAAATAAAAAGATGCCACACGAACAGTGATGCCAACTTTTTCAGAGCAAAAAGCACTCTGCCTTCAAAAAAAAGCACTAAATGCAATAAAGCCATATTTCGATTTTGTTCAGTTATAAGTAGAATATGAGTAGGAAAATAATTTAAGTTCAAGACAAAAGCGAATTAAATAATTGTAATGGGATATTTGATATAATAATTTTGGAAAATTAAGTAGAACTCGTAAGCTTATATAATCCATAAAACTATACTTCAGAAACGAAGTAATTTTATTTACAGGATAAAGATTTCAATTAAAATTTTATTTGTACTCTTTTATATAAGTGCTTAAATTAAATCATTCCGTATAGACGAAATATCAAAACACTTGATTAAAATTTATGTTAAAATGTAGGATTTTGGTCGATATCGAGCCCATCAATTTGTTACTGTAACTCCAGTCATTGTAATTAGAATCGAAATAAAATGAATTCTGCGTGTAATTAGCATACAAATCGAAAGAATTTGTATGTATTTATGTATATGTACATGCGTATAAATATGTAGGTATGTGTCAATGAATTAACAAAAACTATTTACTATGTATGGATGTACGTACATTAGGGTGTTTTCAAAAAAAAATTCCTTTGTTTTTCTCAGAACCAGGTTTCAAACTTTAGTTTAGGTAAAAAAATAGGCCTATTAAAATATCAGCTCATAATATTGATGGTGAGATGGTGCGCATCGCACTTTTCAATTTCCCATACGATTTACATGGTATAAATTGATTTTATTCATTCTGATTGTCATTAGTAAAGAACGGAATGTCCTACAGTAAACTTCTTGGTACGCTTTTGTAGAAAATTATAAACAAAAAGTCACATAAAATTTTTTGATAAGTTAGCTGGATCAAAAGTTATTTACAGTCCAAATAAAATTTACCCTAAATTTATACGATTTTTCAAGAAAACAACAGAAATATTATGTTATTCCAGAAAATTTTACCAAGTTCCATACAAAATACAAACAGGCCTTTTAAAATGTGCCAAAAAAGTGTTTTTCGTTATAATAGAGAAATATAAAACAATTTTATAAGTTTTTCTATTTATTTTAGCCATAGCTGTAATAAGTGAATAGAATGGAAATTAAAAATAATTTTATTTCAGATTTAGTTTAACATTAAATTTTTTTATAGAGTGTTTAATTTTCTACAAAAGCGTGCCAAGAAGTTTACTGTAGCTTATTCCGTTCTTTACTTATGACAATCAGACAGAAAAGTGGAAAATGTTTATTTGTTGTTTTTTGTAAAGCCACCATACTATCACAAATTTATATTTAGTGGATTTGTTAAACGCACTAAAGTCAAAGGTGAAAAAGCACCAATTTCGTGTATTTTTTTTTTAAAGCAGCTAGTTGGAAAATTCCAGGCTGTTTTGAATTGAAAAGCTCTAAATCTAGTGCGAAAAGCACTAAATTGGCACGCTGCACACGAAGCACGAAGGCGTCGTA
The DNA here is from genome assembly GCA_949987645.1 of Tachina grossa. Taxonomy (NCBI): domain Eukaryota; kingdom Metazoa; phylum Arthropoda; class Insecta; order Diptera; family Tachinidae; genus Tachina; species Tachina grossa. The sequence continues at coordinate 60,677,959 of OX465277.1, read as the reverse complement.
TAAACAGCAAGATTCAAAAACAAGATTCAGAGAGCGAAGCATGTGATTCAACTCGTTGTCTAAAAATAGTATAAGGGGCCCCAGACCATAGCATGAAACACAGCAAAATATCATAATTTTTGACCCACCGTACTTAAAAGTTTTCACAGTATATAGTGGTGGACATGCAGAAGATGGTGGACGCCGAACGTATTGTTCACAGCCAGAATTCCCATATAGAGCAATTATAGGCTTATCAGTCCACAAAATATTGCGCCACTTGTTTGCAGGCATATTGACATGATATCTAGCGAACTCCAAACTATTATCCCTATGTGGTTTTTAAGCACATCTAGTCTTCTGATGGTTATACGATATCGCTAAGTTTTAGATTTAGTTTGGTTTTTATTTCCCTGGCTGATTTAAAAGCCTTAGAGTAGGCTGGCGTTGGGTGAACTTTTTCTTTTACATCTTTTTTTTACACATTTGATATTATTTTTGCGGAACGTGAGAGAAGTCTTTGAATGTCTCAATAATATATTCCCTCTTTCCCTAATTATTTAGTTCATTTTTATTGTTCAATACTGCAATGTTTAGACTGACCCCAAAAAAATAGGAAAAATATGTATTTAACATTCAATATACCGTAAAGTAATATTATTTAAATTACTTTCACTGTATTCTTCAAACAATCAAAATTTATTAAAAACTTTTTCAAGAATGCAGTACAAAGTTTCCAAAAAATATAATATTGGTACTGCTATTTTCCTACTCGCAACTGTATGTGCATTAGGGTGGGTCGATTTTTTGTTTGCAAAAATCGTATAGCAAAAACTTAATATACACTAAATTCTGAGAAAATTCTCCGAAGAAACCACGTATCTAAAATCAATGCCTATATCGCCCTCTTTAGAAAAACTATTTTTTTAAATTAAAGTTTTTTCATATAAAAATATTTTTGTAATAATAATGTTTGTAATATTTGCTACTAAGTGCTAATCATTATTCTTCCTCCCACTTCAAAATTGAAAAATTTAACAAACCCGCTATATTTCGCAAACAAGAACGTATAATGATTCAAGATTTTGCACTAATGGAAGTTATGCCAAAGGCATTATTAAAACAAAATTTCATCACAATGGGAAGCGAAAATATTCAAAATGTTACTTTTGTTACTTGGTTATAATTTATAGCTTATAAATGCTTTCGCCCAACGAAAAGTTTCAACTTTGATGCCTCTCGGCGGGAGCAAGCTTTTGATTTTATAGTGTTTTCATACTGACATGGTTTTAATAAAATTTGGTTTTAACGTTAAAACCAACTGTTAATACCTGGTTTTACCATACAAATTGTTTTTGTTAAAACCAAATTAAAAACATTTTTGAATTGGCTTTAAGTTGGTTTTATGAAATGCAACCTTGTTTTCGCTGTGATAAATTCAGTGCTGCCAAGTTGAAATGACCGACAGCAGCTGGTAATGGTATGCCAGTGAATAACAATAGATGGCGCCTGAAAAATTTTCAACTTAAAAATTAATGCAGCAGCAACAATAATCAAAAAATTAGGGGAAAAAAGAGTTTTTTTGGAAGGAAAACAACGAAAATATTTTAAATTGAACTGTGGAAAGTGAAAATAGACAATATGACTGACATTCATCTGCCTATAAAAAAGGTTTATCTTATAATATATTTGTGCATTTTTATATTATTACCAATATTTCCAAGTACTTCTTCATTCTGTATAAGAAGTTCCATAATTTAGAAAAAATTTATTTACAAAATATAAAATAATTTCCAATTTAGAGCGCATTGTGAAATATCTCAGTTTTTCATACAAACAAAAACAGTTGAACAGTATGTCCAACAAGTGTTATTAAAAAGCAGAAAAATGCAACAACAAATACACGCATTTCGGCAGGAGAATTATTTTATTTTGAGCAAAGTTATTAGACAGCCCGTGAGTTAAAAACTGAATTTAACAAACTTGCAGTGTGAAAGCAAAATCAGCTGTTTATGGTTTTAACGCTAAAACCAGGTTTTAACTTTCAGTGTGAAAACACTATTAGACGCCTAGTTTCTTAGGGAAATATTCTTAGAATTTTGAGCAGATTTAATTTTTGCTAGACGCCTTTTGCTTTTTTTTCACACGAACAAATTGACCCACTCTAATGTATATATGTACTTCATACGTACTTGTTTTATGCAATATATATCAAATTAATATTGTAGGAAGGATGAATTAATCCTTCTTTCTATAGTGTTGTTTTAATTTATTGAGTAAACCTAGACCAGACGATGTACGTCCTAGTTGGATAATACTTTTTTATTTTATTTATTCAGAGACAAATCGGACTATGAAAGTCTTAAAATGTCTTCTTGATTTTTTATTTAAAAGAATGATTTTTGATTTAATGAAAAAATTCTTACATAACTAATCAAATTTTTAAATAACATTTTATGAAATTTGAGTTACATAAATTTGAGTAGAATTTCAATATCTTACATAAATACAATGAGAACAAATCTATACATGTAATGTAATTCACAATACAATATTCAATATTCGTATGAGTCATAATTTGACTTTTAAGTCATTCTATGATCAAAATAAATTTATAAAATTAAAAGAAATTAGTTCATGTAAAAAATAAATAATAAACGTTTGTATACATTGTATATATTGTATACTATACAATAAGTCGAAACAAATTCTTATGTAAAGAAAAATGAAACATTATAAATGAAGTATCAATAAAATAAGTATAATTAATAAAATAATGCTGTACCGCTACAATATTTTCTTTTTGTTTACAAATTAAATATACTTTATGTTTAAGAAAGTAATAGTTTGGTATAAAATTTTAGAAAAATAAAAAACATCCCAGCAGAAAATTACACATTACCATCAGAACTACTTACCATATAATGACTTGCTTTTCTGATTGCCAAATTTCATTACTCGCTTACAAATCACATCATGATACAATAATACAGGTAGCCTCGAAGCGCCAACTGATATAGTTTTTTATTTGCTTGTTTTGTGATGCGATCTGTCAAAATTTTGTTTGTGGTTTACCAATTCACGCGCATAGTGCCTATCAAGGCTGTACTAATACAAACTAATACAAACAAGCTTTGCAAAGTCAAAAGAAAACGCAAGTACATGTCTCTTGTTTTCTCTTGGATTATTGACAGTTGCCATCACAAAACATCCATTAAAATCCCTGTTGTTTTATTTGTTGGGCATTTGTTGTAGCTTCGCGGTTACCTGTATTATTACATCACGATTCACATATTCCATTTGCAATAACGGCTGAGTATATAAAGCAGGAAACTACATCAACTGACGCCACACACAGTGGACCAAACACAAAAGAACGTTGATGATGAAGGTGTAGTGACCTTTGAAAACAGTTTGTTGTTCCGTTCTACCAAGTGTCTACGATTTTACCCCTTTTTAAGTTTGAATGTTCAGAAACTGAAGAAAAGAACGCACCAAAAAAGCTTTCTGCTACATATAATTGTTTAGAAGATATTTCGTGTACAAAATGGGTACAAAAATTCACCTTTTACCCCCTTTTTACTCCTAAAAGTACACATATTAAAAAAGGACCAATCTAATTTAGTTTCCGAGATATAAAAATACAAATTTTTAATAATGCGTTTTTTATAGAATTACTCTATTCAGGCTTCCAAGGTCATTCAAATTGATTCAAATGCAAATAAAAGACAATTTTATTTCATTTTTTATATCCGAACGTTGGGATTTTCCAACATCTTCAGGGATACTATTTTTATTGAAATCTGGTAACATTAATAAATAAAAGAACAAATTTAATGCAATAACAACAATAATAATAAAACAATTAATGTTTTGCTTTAACTTACATATACTATCTTCTAATAAAATTTGCATTTAAGTTTTTGAAAATGTCATTTTACGCGACGTGACAACATACAATATAAAACACATAGTTTAAAAATAATTGCAAAAATAATCAAAAAATTGTAAATATCACAGTGTAAAGCTTTTCTTAACGTTCTAATATCACAGTTGGAATTACACTGTCACAGTTGGAATTACACTGTCGATATGTCTGTCGAAATATATGAGAGTTATTTTGAAGAATGTGATATCAACAAAATTTAACATAAAAAATTCAATAGAGCTTAAAACAAGATTAGAAGATATTATTTTGGACGATGACGAAATCTTTGTATCATTGGACATGGTATCGTTATTTACTAACATACCGATACATTTAGCTATAAGAAATATTATGGAAAAATGAGAAATTTTAAAAAATCACACCAAAATACCAAAAACGCAATTTTTAAAACTGCTACAATTTTGTTTAAACGAAAACAATTATTTCATATATGAAGGCACAATATATAATCAAACATATGGAATGCCAATGGGAAACCCTCTATCTCCAACTATTGCCGACATTGTGTTAGATACTCTTTTAGATAAAACAACGAATGAACTAAGGGATAAAAATATAGAAATCAAACTATTAACAAAATATGTAGATGACTTATTTGCCATTGTAAAAAGAAAGGACAAAAAAATCATAATGGAGGCCTTTAACAATTATCAAAACAAAATAAAATTTACAATTGAAAAGGAAATAAACAATTCGCTGCCTTACCTTGACATGAGAATAATTAGACACAAGAAAAGAATTATAACAGATTGATACATGAAACAAATATCGTCAGGCAGCATAATAAATTATAATTCAACACAGCCAATTAAACACAAGATAAATACAATTTCAAAGTTTATTAATAAAGTGTTACATATAAGTCATAACAAATTCAAAGATAAAAAATATTAAAATAATCATAGAAATACTTAGAAACAATAATTATCCGACATACTTGATCAATAGCCTTATAGAAAAATCAATACATAATGAAACAAAAAATAATAACACAAAAACAACATCTGGCAACACTAAATATGTAAGCTTATCGTATATTCCAAAGCTCACTGAGAATAATAAAATAAAAGAGATAATTAATGAAGAAGGAATTATATTTGCACACAAACCAAACAAAACAACAAAAACACTGTTCACAAATCTAAAAATAAATAAAAAAGATCAAAGCAATGTAGTATATGAAATCAAATGTAATGGCAACGTACATGAAAGCTGTAAACAAGTTTACATAGGGACAACAAAAAGTAATTTGGGCGTAAGAGTAGCTGAACATGAAACTGATTTTAAAAAAGGGCGACAATCTACTGCATTAGCTCAACATTGGTTGGATTATTCTCACACAGCTGATCTGGAAAATGTGAAAATACTGCACAAAGAGAGGAAATATAACAAAAGATACACTTTGGAAACCTTAAGTATTCAACAAAAAATGGACATAGCAATGAACAACAAGACTGACAAAGACAAAACTAATGCTACTTATAGCATCGTATTAATTTAAGTTTTAGTGTAATTCCAACTGTGATATTAGAACGTTATGAAAAGCTTTACACTGTGATATTTACAATTTTTTGATTATTTTTGCAATTATTTTTAAATTATGTGTTTTATATTGTATGTTGTCACGTCGCGTAAAATGACATTTTTAAAAACTTAAATGCAAATTTTATTAGAAGATAGTATATGTAAGTTAAAGCAAAACATTAAGTGTTTTATTATTATTGTTGTTATTGCATTAAATTTGTTCTTTTATTTATTAATGTTACCAGATTTCAATAAAAATAGTATCCCTGAAGATGTTGGAAAATCCCAACGAAACGTCGCATATAAAAAATGAAATAAAATTGTCTTTTATTTGCATTTGAATCAATTTGAATGACCTTGGAAGCCTGAATAGAGTAATTCTATAAAAAACGCATTATAATTTAAACGAAAAGGTCGAACAATTATTTATATATATATATACATATTTTTAAATTTTTTTTATCCGTTTTTTATCTGCCAAAACTCATTCGAGCTTCTGTCCAAAACAACGTGCCAAACAAACAGCTTTCTGCTACGTTCAATAATTTAAAAGATATGTTGAGTGCAAAAAAGGTATAAAAATTCAGTTTTTACCTCTTTTAAACACTAACAGTACACAGATTGAAAGAGTACTAAGCCCTTGTCGGCTTATTTTTTATAAGCATTCGTATGCTTTTAGAATTTTTAGTCTATCTAGCGTAGTTTCTGAGATATAATGATACCGATTTTACATTTTTGGCCCCTTTTTACCACTTTTCGCGTTCGAATTTCCAAAAGATCTTTCTTAGTGAATCTATACATCGGAACAGGAATCTATGCACCAAATTTCAGCTCTGTAGATGTAGTGGTTTGGGCTGGGCGATGATATGTCAAAAAGGACTCAGTTTGCTGCCTAACTTAAATATATATATGAATAATTCTTTTGAATTTGTTCTTAAGAATTATAAAATAAAACTCTGAAAAGATTTCTATTTTAAATTCTTGGTTTTCTACGTTCTTCTCTAGAACGAATTAAATCAACTTTTGCTTATTTTTTTTGCGGAGAAAGAAAAACTAAATTCAGTAAAGTGCGACTCTGACTCGCGCACGAAGGGTTCCGTACGAACACTAGATATGTAATTTAATACAAACTTCATCCTATATAATATATAGTTTTGGCATTTTTTTTTCGTTTTTGGGATCTTTTCGGTTTTTTTTTGCGTTTTTTCGGTTTTGGCGATTTTTTTAAGTTTTGGCTCTCTTTTTTAGTTTTAACACTTTATTTTCTTGTTTTTATAATTTTCGGTTTTTTTAGTTTTACCGTTTTTGAAAATTTCAAGTGTTTGCCTCCTACGGTTTCCATGATATAGCAAATTGTCAAAATTACATAGTCAAAATTGCATTAACTGATGGACCACCCTTTTACTTTAATTTTTTTACATTTTAGTGTTAATTGTTGTAGTCTGTATAAAAATACACTAATTTTACAAATTTCAAGTTTCAATATACAATTGTATATATGTATATTACATGGGATTTTAACATTTTACGTTGCTCGTTTTGGAACATACTTCAATTTTTAATTCCCACTTATTGGCCTATTGACATACATAAAATTCCTGATGTTATAGATTTTGGCGTCATAAAAAATATCTCTAAGGATTTAATTCAAGTTCAAGCTTCTCTTGATCTTTCGTCCGATCACTCTCCGACGATCATTAAAATTTGTAGTCCATTAAGAAGTAACTTACCTGACCCATATGTGAAGATGATCAATCGTGTTAATTGGATGGGGTTCAAAAAATATCTCAGTAGTCATTGTAGGGAAAACGTTACGCTTAGAACATCCGATGATATTGAATCTAACATTGGCAATCTCAGCGAGAATATTAAACAGGCTGCTGAACATGCCATTATCTCCCATCCGCAGACTGGGTTTAATAAATTTTATTCTACAGACATTGAACGTGTCGTACGTGAAAAAAGAAGAGCTACAAGGGAGTGGCAACAGCACAGATCACCACAAAATAAAATGAGATTTAAAGAGTGCACTAAACGACTCCAAGAGTTGCTTGCATCTGAAAAAACTGCATCTCTTAAAAATTATCTGGAAGGTCTTGATGACACACCAGCGTCTAATTACTCTTTGTGGCGCGCTGCTAGAAAGCTTAAAACACCCATTGAGTATAAGCCACCTCTACGCACATCTACCGGAAGTTGGGCAAGAAGCGATACTGAAAAAGTTAAAATATTTGCTGAGAACTTAAAATCCGTTTTTACGCCAAACATATGTACTGGTGTTGCTGATTTGCCGAATGTAGTCGCTCTACCCCCTCAACATATCAAGTTTAAGACGCGTGATTTACAAAAATTAATTGCCGAACTCAACCCGAAGAAAGCTCCGGGTATTGATGGAATTAGTAACCAGATGCTGATGAACTTGCCTCATATTGCAACGAGAATCCTATTATTCATATTTAATGCCATTTTACGACTGGAGTATTATCCACACAGCTGGAAGCTTGCCAAGGTTAAAATGATTCCAAAGCCGGGCAAAGATCTAACCAAGGCTGAGTCATATAGGCCAATAAGTCTACTATCAACTATGTCAAAGCTTTTCGAAAACTGTTCAAAACAAAATTGTCTCCAATTCTAATTAGTAGAGGGTGCATACCAGACTATCAATTTGGTTTTAGAAGTCAGCATAGCACCATTGAACAAACTCACAGATTGGTTCAATTTATAAGAAGAACTTTTGAGGAAAAAAAGTATTGTTCTGCGCTCTTTATTGACGTTTCCCACGCATTTGATAAAGTGTGGCATGAAGGCCTAATTTTAAAATTGAAGACTTACCAATAAACATTTTAAATATTTTGGAAAGTTACATTATTTCCCGTAAGTTCACTGTTGTGGAAGGAGACTTTACGAGTAGGCCTGAAACTATTTCATCCGGTGTGCCACAGGGGAGTATACTGGGACCAGTTTTATATTCGATTTTTACTTGTGATATGCCTGTGAGCAGTAGTATCCATACTTCCACATTTGCCGACGATACAGCCTGCCTTAGTATGCACGAAAACCCTGATGAGGCATCCCGAAAACTCCAGGAACACATTAGCCAGATGGAGCTTTGGTTAAACTTATGGAGAATTAAAGTCAATGAACAAAAGTGTGTCCATATAACGTTCACCCTAAGAAGAGATACTTGCTCCCCCATTCGGATTAACAATCAAGTTGTTCCTCAACATTCACATGTGAAATATCTTGGTTTACACCTTGATCGACGACTTACATGGAAACATCACATTGACTCTAAGTTAAGTCAAATGAAACTTAAATTAACTCAGTTACATTGGCTGATTGGTAGAAATTCAACACTTAGCCTAGACTGCAAACTTTTAATATACAAGTCGCTTTTAAAGCCAATATGGTGTTACGGAATTCAACTATGGGGCACTGCCTCAGCTTCAAATGTAGAGAAAATTCAACGAAGGCAAAATAAAATTTTACGCATGATAACATCGGCTCCATGGTACATCGAAAATTCAAATATATGTACATCGCGATTTGAATATGCCACTAGTGACTGAAGAAATTGTAAAATACGCAGGCAAATATCTAACGAAACTCGAGTCACATCCTAATCCGCTTGCTCGTAATATTTTGAACTTTACTGGACACATCCGCTTAAAAAAGAGAGACACACGGGCTCTAATATTCAACACTCTAGATGATGAAGCTGCTTGATAACACTTTTTTCTTTTTGTTGCTTATCACTACTTATGTGTTATTAATAACTATCACTAATAATAATTTTTTTTATACATTTGAGATTTGAATACCTATTGTTAGTTCATATTTAAAGATACAATAAATAAAAAACATGCATTTAAAAAAAATGTATTTTTTGTTGTAGCGGCCAAGATTCTGCATACTGTGTCCAAATTTCAGCTCAGTAGCTCTTACGGTTCCTGAGAAAATACCGTGTGACGGACAGACGGACAGCGTAGCGAAAACAATAGGGTTCCTTTTCACCTTTGGTGTACGGAACCCTAAAAACAATGAATTTAAAATAGAATTATTTTTAGAATTTTATTTTTAAGATTCCGAAAACAAAATTTTAAAACGAAGGAAAAAACTAAAATAGCATTTGCGAGCAGATTTTTTTTCTACCCTGGTTTAAAACAGAGATGGGCATAATGCACTATATTGTTAGTGCACTAACAATTTCACTACCAGTATTCACTTAGTGGTAGTGCAATTTTTTTTATCACTACCACTAAACTTTAGTGGTTGTGAAATTTTAATAGCACTAAAATTCAGTGGTACCCAGGTAAAAAATTATAAATGGTCCATATATTTTTAATATATGAATGTATACAAATATATATGATTGATATATGGACTAATATATGAAATGTATTATAATATATGAACTCATAAATGGAAATTGTAATTATGAAGCTCTTCATATGTGATTCATATATAGAAATAAGATGTTATATATGGTGATATATAAATATGTACGCGTATACGATATATCACATAAGATCGCATCTGACTCACGACACGCACGCTCACGCAGAAAAATATTTTACTCACGCACTTTCACGCACGAATGATTTTGAACATTTTCACGATCACACACGCTCACGAATAAAATATTTTTAATCACGCACGAGTGTTTTACAACTTATCACGATCACGCACGCTCACGTAAAAGTATATGTATAATATAATTTTCATGTTTTTTGGGTAGAAAAATAGGTTCTTACATAATATGTATATTATACATGTGTACATATGTATTTATACATGTATGCTCGTGTTTTTGTAAAATGTACAATGTAAATTAAAGTAAAGCAAAGTTAATTTCATATTTAAATATTCGAATTCGAATTCTCGTATATCAAAAATTGACATTCGGCACATGTATGTATGTATACATACATAATATAAATGTGAAGGTAAGACGTATGATCAATTAAATAAATGATAATCAAATAAATGAGAAAAGCATATTAAATGAGAAAACATACAAATTACCAAAATTTTTCTGTTACGTAACATTTTCAAAGACTCTCTCCACCCCTGCCATATCAAATCATAACAAAACTCGAACTCCACCCCTCCCCCCTACAGCGTTACGTAATATATGGACGGCCCCTAAAGCAAAAAACATTTTCTGCGGTACAATTCGTCAGTAGTATTGTTGACAAAGGCACTGTTGAATCAGTAGTGTTTCTCAATTGATACTTCCTACAGGGTATTTAAGAAACATACATACATACATACTTACAAAGGTGTATGTATACAAAACAAAATGCTCCGAATTCGTAAAGAATTCGTAACGATTGGTCGACAAAATCTTCCGATTTCGTCACCGAAATATTACCGAAATCGTAACAATTTTTTTTAGGAAATGGTTGACACGACTTCGTAACGATATGTCGGTACGAATTCGTTACGAAAAGTCGGTACGAATTCCTAACGACATGTAGGTACGATTTCTTTTTGCTTTTATAGCAGAGTACCGATTCACCGTTATGTTGCTGCTACTGTCGAAATAATTTGCTTATACTCACGTTTTTTTATATTTGTTACAATCCTTTTTATTTATCAACATATACACATTTATTTAAAAAAAATTTTCCCAGACTTTTACTTATGTACTCAAAAATCAAAGTTTTAATGTTTAAAATAAATTGTTCAGAGAAACTACCGAAATGTCTTAACGAATTCGGTACGACAAGTCTGACTTCAGAAAAAGTCGAAACATTTTGTTTGGGGTATTCATTACCTTTGTAAGCTCATACTACCATACATATTACTATACATACATATATGCATTTATTATTATAAAATAGTTTATTTCAAATGATTGAATACAGTTACATATGTACCTATTCAGGAATGTTATATCGTGAGAATTCGTGCGTGATTATTAAAAAAAGCTCACGCACGATCACGCACGAGTTAAGTCAACCACCCATTCTAATAGTCCAACATATTCCTTACCCATTAATTGGCAACAATAATAATTTCACTAGTTCAATAAACTCAATTTTCATTAATCAGCAACAACAATAATTTCAGTATTTCAACACACTTACTTTTTATAAATCAGCAACAATAATAAAACGTTCTATTTACCAATTCAATAAACTGCCGACCTTTTTATTTCGCAAATAATTTTATACAAAATTGCTAAATGAACATTTTCCCCAAACGTCAGCTAAATAAGAAAAATTAAATTATTTATATTGTAAGTAAACTTAAGAAAACAGTCAGTTCGAATTGTATTGCATTTAGTTAATGATTAATAAAATAAAATAAAATAAAATAAAATAAAATAAAAATATTTTTTTTAATACAAACAACCCTCGGACTCATAATTGGCGCAGTCGATGTAAAGGAACCTAATAACGGAAAATAGTGAATATCCTGAAGGACAACATTAAAACCGTTAATTATAAAATATATATCCTTGTGAAAAAGTGAAAAGTAAAGTCTAAAGACTACCAAAAACTGTGCGAAAATTTTTCCAAAGTCCAAAGACAATATAGCATTAAAGAGCTATAGTGAAATTAAATCGCAAAATAAAATAAAAATAAATTACAATCTAAAATTGTGTTTAAAAACAATATACTACTAAAAGTGTTATAGTAAACCACGAGTTATATCTGATAATAAGAAATGTCCACAGAAGATAACAATCATAACATCCAACCTGCCGTACTATCCGGGTCGGATCTTGTAAAAGAAGCATCCCGTATCAAGGAGTTTCACGGTACAAGAGATTATGACCTATCATCTTTCATCAGGGAAGTGGAAATAATTTTGCCGCTGTTCCAGGAGAATTCCATAATACAGCGGTTTGTTTTCGAAAGGTATGTGAAGAATAAAATTCAAGGACCAGCTCTACAGGTAGTGAGAGCTTTAGGACCAGAAGCAACATGGACCCGAATTAAGGAAGAACTAGTCAAGAATTTCGGCATTAAAGAAGGGTACCACTATCTCTATCACCAGGCAATAAACATGAAGAATAATAATGTAAGCGACTATTTTAAGAACCTTAGAAATATACTAGATAAATTAAACACTAAATATGAATTTGATATTAATAAACCCCTAGAGTTTTCTCCTCTTACTAACGAATCAATTATACTTAAAACATTTTTGAATGGTATCCACCCAAATTTATCTAGCATAGTTTATAGTAGAAATATATCCACACTTAGAGAAGCTTATTACGTCTTGGAAGAGACTGGAATACTGAGACAATATGACAATAGATTTCAACAATATTCATATACACGTCAACAATACCAACAACATAGAAACTACAACCAAAACGGACAGAACATGACATACCAACAGAAACCGACTTTCCAAAACTCATACAATAATAGCCCTCCTCAAGCTCGACAAACTAATAATTCCACTCTTTCTCATAACAATTTTTTTTACACAAATAACACTCAACAATCTAGGCGTAGCCAATATTTAAATCGAACCCTAGGCAATAACAGACCTACTCCAATGGAAGTAGACCATATTGAAAGCAATAATACAGGAGAAACAAATTTTCAGTATCAAGCCCAAAAATTCGTTTACCGATAGTTGAACTAAGGATAGGTAACACAACCCTCAAATGTTTACTCGATACAGGATCCACAACTTCATTGCTTAACAAGACATTATTACCTGAATTTAAAAGAACAAAATTAGATAAACCAGTATCTCTTTATACAATAAATGGAAACTTTTGTATTGACGAAGAAATTATCACACCTCTTCCCAAAGAATTTAAAGAAGACAATCTTATGTGTTGGAAACTAACCAACTTCAATGGTAAAAATTTCGATGGTTTAATAGGGCAAAATATATTAAAAGCCTTTTCAGCAATTATAAATCTCGAAGAAGACTCTTTACAGATAAACGGTAATAAAATCAAGTTTATAGGCTCTTGCCCATACAGTTCAGAAGAAATACAAACTTTAGAGGCGCAATCAGACAACATTTTGAATAAATTAATACATGAGGACATGAATAAAGAAGAAGAGAATTTCTTAACAGAACTTATTTCTAAGAATTCTGACCTATTTTTTCAAGAGGGTAATTCACTTACTCACACTCATGAAGTACAACATGAGATAGCAACAACTAGCAATAAACCTGTATATTCAAAAATATACAGATATCCCCAAATTCATGAAGCAGAAATCAATAAGCAAATGCGAGAAATGTTAGAACAAGGAATAATAAGAGAAAGCGTATCTCCATATAACTCTCCCTTATGGATTGTACCCAAGAAGTCGGACAATTCAGATAAAAAAAAGTGGAGAATTGTGATAGATTACAGAGCCTTGAATGAAATTACTACTAGCGACAAATTCCCAATTCCACATATTGACACCATACTAGAAAAATTAGGTCGAGCACAGTACTTCACTACACTCGATCTAGCCAAAGGCTTCCACCAGATCCTCATTAAAGAGGAAGATAGAAAGAAAACGGCATTTTCTACTCCACTTGGCCACTACGAATTCCTTCGTATGCCTTTTGGACTAAAAAATGCTCCTGCTACTTTTCAAAGGTTAATCAATTCGGTGCTAAGAGAATACATCAACAAAATATGTGTAGTATATCTCGATGATATTTTGATTTTTAGCAGTACAATACAAGAACATAAGGATAGCATACAGAAGATTTTCAATGCTCTTAGAAAACATAATCTTAAGATTCAAGTTGATAAGTGCAGGTTTTTTGCGAAATCTACCGAATACCTAGGACATATCCTTACTACTGAAGGAATCAAACCTAACCCAAACAAAATCGAAACTATTCAAAGCCTGAAACTTCCCGTAACTCAGAAACAAATCAAATCATTCTTAGGCGTAACCGGATATTACAGGAAGTTTATAAAAGATTATGCAAAAATTGCACATGGTTTAACAAAATATTTAAAAAAGGACACTAAAATAAATACAAATGATCCTCAATACACGGATGCATTTTATAAACTCAAGAGATTGCTAATCGACACACCCATTCTAAAATACCCGGATTTTAAAAGAAAGTTTAAACTAGCAACAGATGCCAGCGAATTCGCAATAGGAGCAGTACTAACACAGGATAACCACCCCATCAGTTACGCAAGTAGAACTCTAAACGAACACGAAAGAAAATACTCCACAACAGAAAAGGAGCTGTTGGCTATTGTTTGGGGCGTGAACTACTTTAGACCATACGTATATGGAAGGAACTTTGACCTTATGACAGATCACCAGCCATTGAAATGGTTGCAAACCAAACATAAAGGAAAAGACATAAACCCAAGACTTCAACGTTGGTTACTTAAACTTGGCGAATACGATATCAACATTGGGTATATTAAAGGTAAAGAAAATACTCTGGCTGATTTCCTCAGCAGAATCAATGCAGATACAGGCGAAATTTGTGCAATAAATGAGCAATCTGGAGACATTAACATAGACAACTTGAGTACAGCCGCTACCGTTCATTCCCAGGAAAACGAATTAAATGATCACTTTCCTATATTAAATTCCGTTGTTAACCGTTTCTACACCCAAATAATTTTAACAGAAAGTAAAACAGAAGAAATTAAAATAATAGAGAACAAACGAAAAATTTTTGTAAGCTTAGATGATATTAGAAGCGGATTCATGTCAGACATCTTTAGGAGATTTATAAAAACAGGCAAAGTAGGAATATACTCAGGCATTTCGGATTCTGATTACAATTTAGTACAACAAAAACTAATAGAGTTATTTAACACAAGTGTAAAGTTCTATAGATGCTCATATCATGCCAAAGACATGAGAAATGAAGAAGAAGCCCTCAGATATATTCAAAAATACCATAAACAAGAAACTGGTCATGCTGGAATAAACGAAAATTATCAAGGATTAAAAAACACCATATATTTCAAAAACCTTAAATCTCTTATTCAAAAATATATAAACAACTGCGATATCTGTTGTAGAAGTAAATATGACAGAAAACCATACAAACCAAAATACTTCATAACAGAAACTCCCACAGACACGAATAAAATTATTCACATGGACACTTATGTAATTAAGAAACATAGTTTTCTAACTATCATAGACAAATTTTCGAAACAAGCCACCACTATTTATCTAGAAGACAGAAACAGTATAACACTTATAGAAAAGCTTCGTTTGTATTTCTCTCTCAACCCAAAACCAAAACGTATAGTTGCTGACAATGAGTTCAACTCAACAAATGTAAAAGACTTTCTTAGGCAAGAAGAAATAGAAATCCACTTTACAAAACCAAATTCCCATACGGGAAATGCAGATATCGAAAGATTTCACAATACCCTAGGAGAAAGATTTAGAACGTTAGAAATCGAAAATTCAGGATTATCAGTTCAAGAAAAGGTATATAAATGTACTGAATGGTACAACAAATCTGTTCATTCTGTAACAAAAGAAAGACCAATAGACATAGGAAATGGGAAAGTTAAAAAAATAACATTTATAACTTACTGCGAAACACCAAAGAAAGACATATCACAAAGTTAAACATAAACAGAGAAGAATACGAAAATACAAATCAGGAAGGGTACGCAAAAAATTATAAAGCTCTTAGACATAAACACGAACCTAGATACAAAAATATGAAACTAGAAAATATTCACCCAACAAACATAAAAAGAATTACTAAATTTTCAGGTACATACAATGCTCCTAATGACAATAATGATGACGCTTTTTACTGTGAGCAATGCCATCTTGATTGTCGAAAACATCAATAGCACCAACGGTTTCGCTGAAATCGCATTAGAAGACGTAGACATAACGTACAGCTACAGCACTATCTTACACATAATTGACCCTAAAGAAATACAGCATGTTATAGAAGGACTCGAAGAAAACATAAAACTAATACCAAATCTCAACGACAAACACTTTTTGAAAGTAGAACTAGAAAAGACAAAATCAAAACTCCAAACCATCACCCCCACTAGACATCCGAGAGGACTAATTAACTTTGTAGGAACAGGTATGAAATGGCTATACGGCACAATGGATGACTTTGACAGGACAGAAATTGAACGACATTTACAGACTATTGACGACAACAATCATGCAATAATAGACGACATAAACAAAAGCATTGAAATAAATCACGTATTTAACAGCACAATTTCGAAGCTAAAAGATGCAATAGAAAACGATAGGACACAGATTACTTCAAAATTAAACCAAATATCTAAGAACGATGAAATATTAGAAAATAAGCTCTTATATCTGGATATATTATTGAAAATTAAAATTCTGCTAGATAATGTTGAACATATACAAAATAATCTTCTAGCTGCAAAAACAAACACTATGAACAATAATGTATTAACAAGTGAAGAAATAATTCGTTACAATATTGATCTTTATAAGATACAAAATACCAAAGTAAGTGCAGCCCACTATAAAGAAAATAAAATAATATTTGCAATTCAAATACCCAAAGATTTAAGAAGAGTAAAACGATCATTTTTTGTATCCATACCTAATGAAAACCAAGAAGAACTTATCTTCGAAAATAGAGAAATTTTAAAGATAAACAATACAATGTACGATTTTAATAACGAAGCAAAAAGAAGAAATTTAAAAAAATCTAAACTATGTATTTTTACAAACAGTTGTTTAAGAAGAAAAAACACTCAAATGGAAACTATAGAAATAAAACCAGGCTTAATAATTATAAAAAACCACGTAAATTCCATTGTTAATAGTACTTGTAATAATAGACAGTTTTATTTAAAAGGAAATCAAATGATAACATTTAATGATTGTAAATTAGAAATAAATGGAGACCTTTATTGTAATTATGATGATAAGTTTGAACAACATTTTTTGATTAACAATAACCTTATTCTAAATAATATTACAACTCAGCTGACGTTTGACGAAATAGTTTCAAATCAATCGAGAATATTAAGAAAATTGAAGAAATTAGATTTCATAAAAATATTAACTACGCTTTTAATGGCCTAACTTTGACATTCAGTTTATTGTCCTTGAGTGCAATAGCTATATTCTACATATATAAAAAATTAAAAAATCACAAAACTACACTAATTATAAAAACTCAGGAGAGTTTTCAGTCAAACGAGGGAGGAGTTAAGTCAACCACCCATTCTAATAGTCCAACATATTCCTTACCCATTAATTGGCAACAATAATAATTTCACTAGTTCAATAAACTCAATTTTCATTAATCAGCAACAACAATAATTTCAGTATTTCAACACACTTACTTTTTATAAATCAGCAACAATAATAAAACGTTCTATTTACCAATTCAATAAACTGCCGACCTTTTTATTTCGCAAATAATTTTATACAAAATTGCTAAATGAACATTTTCCCCAAACGTCAGCTAAATAAGAAAAATTAAATTATTTATATTGTAAGTAAACTTAAGAAAACAGTCAGTTCGAATTGTATTGCATTTAGTTAATGATTAATAAAATAAAATAAAATAAAATAAAATAAAATAAAAATATTTTTTTTAATACAAACAACCCTCGGACTCATAATTCACGAATAAATTTTTTTCAATCACGCTCACGCACTCACGCGTGATTAGTTATAATATTTGATCACGAATGACGTGAATCACGCATGACTCACGCGTGATACGATAAAATCACGACATTTGCACATCTCTAATGGAAATGTATGGGATTATACATGGCAAAACTATTATATATGAACTAATATATGATCTAACATATGAAATGTATTATAATATGTATATGATATAAGATGCAATATATGAAGCCCTATAAAAATGTATGCATACATGATATCTCACATAAGATCGTTTTTGCAATCAAAAAAGCTTGGATTTTATCACTGGCGAATTGGAAATCCATTAGAAAATACATACGGTATGCAAAGGTTATATGCGTACCCTCAACGTTTAAAAAAGAAAAACTTTTGTTACAAAAAAAACCATTCTTGTATGATTTTATACATAGTGGATCAAATAATCTAAAGGATAATCCAGTCATTAATTTTAACGAAAATAAAAGACTGATCTAGATAAGAAACAAAGTGCATATTACTGCAAAAGTTATACATATTGAAAACTATTGTTAAACGGATTATTTGTTCTTTTATAATTAATTGCATTAGTTTTTAATCTAAATGTACGAATATGAGTTTTGTGTTTTTGAAATAATTGATTCAACTTTTGACTTAAAATGATTAATAAAATGACTTTTAGTTCGTTTTGAATTATTTGTCCAAACAAATGTTTCATTAAATACAACCTCCCTATTCAAAATCTAAAAAAAAGTAATTTTAGTAATTGAATTTATTGCACAACAGTGCGATTTTGTGAAACAACACAGTATGAATATGAACTTTGCATACTGTAGAGGTAATATTTACACGTACATGTATGAAAATGTATGAATATATATAATCATATATGCCCACATACCCTCATTTTTCGGATCCGAACCATATTTGGGATATCATATATGCTCCATACATATTTTTTTTTAAGCTGGGAAATTAAACTTATATCTTCAGGCTTTCATTCAAACGTTTGCAATATTTTTTAGTTTATTTCAGACATGTTGGCTTTTCTTAAAACAAGCATTTCAAAATTGCTGTCGGTCAGGTTTTGCCTTCTAGATCGATTGATAATCCCAGCAAAAGAAAACAACACAGAGAAAACAGTGCCTAATAATTACCTCATAAAATAGAACAAAATTAATAAGAAATCTCTATGGTTTTTTTTTCAATAAGGAAATCTTATTAATTTCATAGAGAAAACCTTTTTGAAAAAATCAAGAAGAAATCTTGTAGTTTTTATGAGGTTATCTTATTGATTTTTTTAATAAGGTTTTCTTCTTGATTTTATGAGGCGACCTCAAAAAAAAATATGTCTTTCTTTATTCTTTGTGCTTTGCTTATATATTTTCATTTAAATTCTATACCATATACTTTGAAAGGAGACAAGTATTGGAACCAGCAAACTTCTGACTGATAGACAAACACTCTAACCAATATGCTAACAAGCAGTCTGAATAACCATTGAAATAATTTTGCAAACATGCTTATACAAAAAAAAATTGTCTGTGTCTATTTATAGATATGAAATAATAAGACACCTCATAAAATCAAGAAGATTTCCTTATTAAAAAAATCAATAAGATGCTTTTCACATAATCATATAGGAACGTAATAAAATCAAGAAGAAAACCTTATTGAAAAAACCAATAAGATAGCCTAATAAAATCAAGAAGAGACCCTTGTTAAAAAAATCAATAAGGCAACCTAATTAAATCAATAAGAAATCCATATAGTTTACAATTTATAAGAAAGCCTAATAGAATCAAGAAGTTTTTCCCTATTGTTTTTTTTTGGTGCCAAAAATATCGGATATTGAGTAAAAAAAGTTGGGAGTAATAAGATTTCTTCTTGATTTTATGTGGATTTCTTCTTGATAAAATTAATAAGATTTACCACATAAGAACAATAAGGAATCTCTATGAAAAAATCTTCGGTACTTTCTGCTGGGATACCCCTTAGCCTAAAAACGTTTCATAGAGAAAATCTTATTGATTCTATGAGGCAGTTTTTTCTCTGGGAATCGTTCCACTTGGGCTGAAGATGGAAGTGCGGTATTATATTTGACAAAAATTTGTTTAACAATTGGATAACTGTTCAGCATTTCCAAGCTAGTTTCATTATCCGAGAGGTACGCACCAGTTTCACGCGAAACAATCCCCAATTCAGGTGTTTCATGAATGTATTCGACTGAAATGAACAAAACGTATGGATAAATGTTTTGCTACTCTTAATTATTACTCAATTTATGCGACTCACCAATGGTTTCATCACCAAAGCTAGAAATGACGCTTGGCTAGAAGAGCAAGTTGCCTTAGGCGTCTTTTCTAATTTTTTGACAAATTCTAACCCATATTGGTTTAAATATGTTTTTATCATCCTCCGTAAAGTTTTTAGCTGTCTCTACGAGGGTTTTCAAAAATCTCAGTTTGACATCTGGTATTACAATTGCCGCAATAACCGCATCTAATGAATCCTCTTTTAGGTAAAAATATTTTTCAAATCTTTTGAGAAGAGCTTCTTGCATTTCTATATTTACTCTATCTAAAATGCTAGTTTTTCGAATTCCAACCGACGCAGTTTCATCTTTATTGACACCAATGTTGGAATGAAATAGCCGAAAAACAACATGTATGCATACATTCTTATATGGTTCCATATATTGAATCTTATTTCTATATATGGATCCACATATGAAGAGCTTCATAATTAAATTTCCATATATGAGCTCATATATTATAATACATTTCATATATTAGTCCATATATTATTTAGTTTATATATAATAGTTTTGCCATGTATAATCCCATACATTTCCATACATGAATTCATACATATTCATATATAGTTATATACATTCATATATTAAAAATATATGGACAATATATAATTTTTTAGCTGGGTATATAGTTTTTCAGTTGCACCAAAATTTAGTGGTAGTGCAGTTTTTTTCAATACCACTAAATGGTTAGTGGTAGTGCCATTTGATGTTTCACTACCACTAAATGGTTAGTGGTAGTGAAATTTTAATAGCACTACCACTAATTATTTACGGTCTAATTCATAAAAAATATTTTAGGTTTATTACAGGTTTATTTGACAAATTTCCCATAGAAATATGTCAAATAAGCGCTTAATAAACCTGAAATATTTTTTATGAATAAGGCAGTTAATATTTAGTGCACTAAAAATCTAGTGCAATATGCCCATCCCTGGTTTAAAAAATAAGTAAAGCTGAATTCACCCATTGTTTCCGAACAAAATTTTTGTCCGGACAATTTTTTTTTATATGTAGTTTGACTTCTCTCTTCTTGAGAGAGAACAAATATTTTTTTTAGGAACAACTCTCAGTTTGAATTGGTTTAATTTTATAATTTGTACGTACGAAATCGAACTGAGCTGCCAAGTATTTTAATTTTTCAGCCAAAGTTGAACTGAGCTGCCACATCATGTTGTATGAATAATAAAAGCACAGAATATACTTGTATTAATTACAATATAAATAAAGCAAAATTGTAAAATAAAACATATACATATGGAGTTGAACGAAAGAATTGCATTGAACAATTAAAAAGACACAGCGAATTGTAATCATTTGCCGATGTGCTGACACTTGTAAAATTAATACGCATCGTTTACACACGTATTTCATATGGTAGCTTTGATTTTCCAGACAAAAGGTTCGAAATGGATGAATCGTGCTGCAGAAAACTCTCAGTAAAAAAATGTTTGTCTGGACAAAAATTTTGTTTGGAAACAATGGGTGAATCCAGCTTAATAGATAATATTATAGAATACACTGTTTAACTTAATAAACTTAGGTCTGAATTAAAAATTTTTCACAAGTATTTAGTGGTTACGCTTTTTTAGGCAAATGTTTGCCAAGTGTGAATGTACCTTAAGTCATATCTGTAAGTGGTTGCGAATTTGCTTATCGCTGTATGGCATACATACATAAATATTCTTTAGGGCAGGGCTATTCAACCTGTGGTACGCGTAGCACTTGGGGTACGCGAAACTTTCCCAGGTGGTACGCCAAATCTTCGAAAATTTGAGTATTTTTTTCATTAATTAAAAAAAACCATTGCTTAATTCACAAAACCTCTTGTATCTCTGTATCGATTGTATTATCATATTAAATACAAGAGTGTAACATTTGTTGTATGAAATTTTCATATAAAAATGAAATACACTATTACAATTTTATTTCATATGTTTTTAAAATTTTGTATTCAAAGAGAGACTCTCTGAGAGAATTTGTATGTAGCTTGTTCTTCGTTTTTCATTAAAAATACGAAATACATTAATACACAACATAGAGGGTGTTCACAATTAAAAAATCAAAAGTGTATTTGATACACAAATACACGATAAAGATTGTTGTGAATTAAGCAAATATGTTGTATTTGTTTATGTTTGATCCTAAAAGTATACTTACGTATTTTTCATGAATTTCCATTTTTATTATACCGAGCATTTCTGTTGTAGAACGACCCATATGCACAGATGTTCGCATATTATATATGTACATACATATGTACGTATATGGTCGTATTTTAAAATTGTTTGGTTATTTATTGAGCCCATACTTGTTTATACACATACACTTTTTTTTGGTGGTACGAGAACTTTTGGCTGTGTGTTTTGTGGTACGCGAACCAAAAAGGTTGAATAGCTCTGCTTTAGAGCATTGTTTAAAGTACTGATAAGACATTTTTCGGTAATATAGGGTGTTTTTTTCAGGGGTATAGAACTTCGAATTATAATAAAACACAAGAAAATCGTTTTAATGTCCATCAATTTGGCTTTATTGGAAGGATAATTGTATGCCATTAATGTTTAAATATGATTTCGGGCATGTGGCCGCCGCGGCTGGCTCGAATAAAGCCAATTCTACAGGTCCAATTTTCAACCACTTTTTCGAGCATATGGGGCCGTATGTTGGCAATAACGCCACGAATGTTGGCTTCCAAGTCCCCTAACGTTTCTGGTTTGTTGGCGTAGACGAGCGACTTCACATATCCCCAAAGAAAATAATCCAATGGTGTCAAATCACACGATCTTGGTGGCCAATTGACAGGTCCATTCCGCGAAATTATGCGCTCATCGAATGTTTCCTTCAATAAATCGATTGTGACGTGCGCTGTGTGGCATGTAGCGCCGTCTTGTTGGAACCACAACTCATCCACATTCATGCCATCCAATTCGGGAACAAAATAGTCGGTCAGTCGGCTCCAATTGCTGTGCACGGTGGCGAATCGATTCATTCGGGTCCTCTTCAACACTTTGCTCTACAGCGGCAATTGTTTCTTCGGTGCGCACTGTTCGACGTCTCTGCGGATGCGTATTATCACATAGAGTAAACGTAGTGCGAAAACGATCCATGGTTAACCGAATTAATTGCTCTGATGGACGATTATGTCGACCATAAAATGGACGGAGCTTGCGGTATACTTCGCGAACTGAACCATTATTTTCGAAATAAATTTGCACGATTTGCAAGCGTTGTTCTTTTGTCAACCTGTTCATGATGAAATGGCAAACCAAACTAAATATTAATCACTTGACAGCTGATAAAATGGCCGCCAGTTAAAAAAGTGATGCTTATATATAGAACTTAAAGTTCTATACCTCAATAAAAAACACCCTTTAATAGCGCAACAGCCTGCTTATAGTTTGTTCTAAAATTTTGGACAAACAAGTGCACATATACATAATTATGATGATGCTTATCGCAGACTAGGGAAATCGGATATTTTTTTCAATGAAATTGTGAAGTTAAGGGTAAAAGATTTTTCATGAAATATCTTTTGGGACAGAAAAAGTGAATATAAAACTATGAAGCCTTTTTTTATATTTTGCTTGCTTTGGATGACTTTGCAATCAAATGCTCTACGTTTAAAATGTTAGCTAGCCGAAAGACTTAACAGCCTTATTCAAAAAAAAAAAAAAAAACATTAACTTGGGTTTCATGTACATATTAGTTAATACGTGATTAAAGCTTAATAAGCTGTTGTTAAAATTTTGTATTCAAAAAACGTTAATTAACTATTAGTAATTTAAGAACTTTTTTCATTTAAGACTGGCAACACTATTTTATTTACATGTCACTTTACTTCTAATGATGGAACAGTAGTGGATACATTTTATCAGTAACCACAACTGGTGAGTTGTTTTACTTATAAAATAATATTAACATTTTGCGTAAAGTTTTTTTAGTAAAAAATTTGTAAAAACTATTTTTACAAAAATAAACATACACACACATGTGTATTGTCACATACTTAGTAAAATTTAATAATCGAAAAGAACTCGGTAACCTTGTTTTTATTTGTTTGTGTTTTTTGCACATCACTATATTGATATACAAAAATTGTTCATTCAAATTGTGCCCTACAATAGGATTTTTCTTAAAATTAGATCAAAAATGGAAAAAAAATTCCAAGAAAAGAGAAAACGATCTCAAAATTGGTTGGAAGAGGATAAGGTAAGTATATGTGTACATAGTTTTTCATATTTGATCATTAATTTACATATTTATGTACTTTTTTAATTTGCATGTGCATACATATTACATATCTATGTATCTACCTGCGGAACTTTAAACAAGTAGATGCTGCTGCAGGAACTTATCAAGAAGAGGGTAAAGGACATAGAAAATAAAAATACTGACACGAACACAAATTATGCCAAGAAAAAGGTTTGGTTGGAGGTTGAAGAGAGGTACATACTTAGATGCAATTTTTTATTTGCATACATACTATTTTGAAACATATTATAAATTTATTATCATCCTTATAGTTTCAACAACTTATGTATGGGAGGCAGCCGCAATATGGCCCAGTTAAAAACACAATGGGTGGCCACCAAGGTGGCTGCAAGAAAAAAAAATGGCCAGCCATCGAAAAGAAATTTTAAAAACTGGCGGCGGAACACAGCCTGCGGAAATGCCCATTAGTGGCGATGACATTGCTGTCTGGCTGCCCAACGAATTTGTTGTGGACAGAAACGAATTTGATAGCGACTCATATGTAGAGGTAAAATAAAATTTTATTATATAAGCACGTATGTAAGTATGTACATGCATAAATACATATTTCTACGCAAATATTTTGTGTACGTACATATGTTTGTAAGTAGATACATACATACATGTACATTCAACATTTGTTTTCATTTAGAATTTTTTCTCTTTAGGTTTTAGAAGAAACTGTAGGAGGGGATTCAGTATATAACACTCATGAAAAGACTATTTTGCACAACACAGACGACACCACATCAAAAAAACAGGTACGTACTTTTTGCGTCTGTTCAGTGGAAAGAGGTTTTCCCAATGGCGATGAAGAACGCACAATTTTTGATCTTTTCGTTTTACTGGTAGTAAGATTATTTTGTGTATACAAAAACAAAAAAATTTTGGGTTAATTTGTTCTTGTATATTTATGAGCATGAATTTTTACCCTTATTTATTTACATAAGTATATACATACTTATCTACATATGTATGTATGTATGTAAATTGAAATTGTTTGAAAGAATTTTTTGTTTTGAAACAATTTTTCATATGTACATACATATATACTCGTACATACATTTGTATGTATGTAAGTATACATACATATGTATGTTTGTTATACTAATAAATATTTCTTAGTAGATTTTGGAAGAAGCCGAAAAAGCAACATCTTCAAATTCCGAAAGTGTTCCCGTAGAAGAAAAAAGCTCTTGCGAACCAAATTTGAAAAGAAAAGAGGTATGTATTTATGTATGTTTGTATATATGAGTTAACCCCATTCGTATACATACATATGTATGTATGTGTATGTATTACGTTTTTCAGAAAAAACAAAAGGAGAAAACGAATTCAACTGCATATAATACTATAAGCAAGTTCACAAATTTTGATATGCAATTCAAAAAAGAATTGCATGAACTGCAGATAGAATGTGAAAGGAAACGTCTTCGAAATCTGGATAGAGAACTTGTGCTTATAGAAGAAAAAATTAAGTATTATAAAAACAAACCAATTGGTAGGTATTTATTATGTTAAATTTATTGGGTAATTGTATTTGTTACTACTGAAAGTGTGAACACATACATATGTATGTACATATTTAGGTACATTTTTATGTATATGTATGTATAGATTTTAATTTTCAAATTGATTTCTTTTTTTCAGATATGAATCAAGAATAATATTTTTGTTTTCCAAGATACATATATTTTTTTTTGTAGTGCATGTATTTATTTATTGTATCTTCATATGTGAACTAACAATAAGTATTCAAATCTTAAATCTATAAAAAAAATTATTAGGCCCGACCAGTGTCGGACATAAACTTAGTGGTAGTTATAAATAATACATTAGTAGTGATAATAAAAAAAGGGGGGGGGGGAAGTATTTTCAAGTAGTCCCATCTGGAGTGTTAGGTATAAGAGCCCGTGTGTCCCTCTTTTTTAAGCGGATGTGTCCAGTAAAGTTCAAAATATTACGAGCAAGCGGATTAGGATGTGATTCGAGTTTTGTTAAATATTTGCCTGCGTATTTTGCAATTTCTTCAGTCACTAGTGGCATATTTAAATCACGATGTATAATAGAATTTTGGATGTACCATGGAGCCGATGTTATTAACCGTAAAATTTTGTTTTGCCTTCGTTGGTTTCTCTCGACATTGGAAGCTGAAGCAGTGCCCCATAACTGAATTCCGTAGCACCATATTGGCTTCAAAAGCGACTTGTACAGTAAAAGTTTGCAGTCTAAGCTGAGTGTTGAGTTTCTGCCAATCAACCAATATATTTGAGTTAACTTAAGTTTCATCTGAGTTAACTTAGAGTCAATATGATGTTTCCATGTAAGTCTTCGATCAAGGTGTATACCAAGGTATTTCACTTGGGAATGTTGAGGAATATTTTGATTGTTGATTCGAATGGGGGAGCAAGTATCTCTTCTTAGGGTGAACGTTATGTGAACACACTTTTGTTCATTGACTTTAATTCTCCATAAGCTCAACCATATTTCCAGCTGAGTGATATGTTCCTGGAGATTGCGGGATGCCTCATAAGGGTTTTCGTGCACACTCATACAGGCTGTATCATCGGCAAAAGTAGAAATATGGATATTATTGCTCACAGGCATATCACAAGTATATATTAAATACAAGACAAGACCCAGAATACTACCCTGGGGCACACCAGAAGATATAGATTCGGGCACACTCGTGAACTCTCCTTCCACAACAGTGAACTTCCTATCAATAATATAACTTACCAAAAGCTTTTGAATATTTATTGGCAGATATGTCTTCAATTTTAAAACTAGGCCTTCGTGCCATACTTTATCAAACGCCTGAGAAACATCAATAAAGAGAGCAGAACAATACTTCTTTTCTTCAAATGTTCTTCTTACAACTTGGACCAGTCTATGCGTTTGTTCAATCGTGCTGTGCTGACTTCTAAAGCCAAATTGATGGTCCGGGATGCACCCATTATCAGTTAAAATTTTGGACAATTTAGTCATGAGCAGCTTTTCGAAAAGCTTTGAGATTGTAGATAGTAAGCTTATAGGCCTATATGACTCAGTCTTGGTAAGATCTTTGCCCGCCTTTAGAATCATTTTGATCTTGGCCAGTTTTCAGTTATGTGGAAAATACTGCATTCTTAAAATAACATTAAAAATAAATAGCAGGATTCTTATTGCAATATGAGGCAAGTTCATGAGCATTTTGTTACTAATGCCATCAATACCTGAAGCTTTCTTCGGGTTGAGTTCAGCAATTACTTTTTGTACTTTACGCATCTTAAACCTTAAGGGACGAGGGGGTAGAGAAACTACACTCGGTAAATCAGCAGCACCCGTACATGAATTGGAAGTGAATACAGATTTTAAATGCTCAGAAAATAAGTTACCTTTCTCACTATCACTTCTTGCCCAGCCTCCGGTCGCAGTACGCAATGGTGATTTAAGATCAACGGGTCGTTTAAGATTTCTAGTAGCGCGCCATAAAGAGTAATTAGATGCGGACGTTACATCAAGACCTTCTAAATACTTTTCCAGTAGTGCAGTTTTTTCCGACGATAGCAGCTCTTTGAGTCGTTTAGTACATTCTTTAAGTCTGATTTCATTTAGGGGTGATCTGTGTTGTTGCCATTCTCTTCTAGCTCTCCTTTTTTCATATACAAGACGTTCAATTTCCGTAGAATAAATTCTGTTAAAGCCGGTCTGCGGATAGGAGGTAGTGGCGTGTTCAGCAGCCTGTTTAATATTTTCGTTAAGATTGGCAATGTTAAATTCAATATCATCGCATGATCTAAGCTGAATGTTTTCTACGCAGTGACTACTAAGATATTTTTTGAATACCAGCCAGTTGATTCCATTAATCATCTTCACATATGAGTTAGTTAAATCACTCCTTAGTGGGTTAAAAATTGTAACTATTGTTGGAGAGTGATCGGGGGACAGATCTAGAGAGGCCTCTACATGAATTAAGTCCCTATGAATATTTTTCGTGACGGCAAAATCTACAACATCTGGAATTTTTCTTACGTCAGTAGGCCAGTAAGTAGGCTCCCCACTCGAAATGACATCTAAGCCCATTTTTGAAATTGTATTGAACAAGGCTCGACCTCTAGGTGTAACAAGACGCGATCCCCAGTACGTATGTTTTGCATTGTAGTCACCAGCTGCCACGAAACAAGATCCAAGCGATTTGTAGAACTTCTCATACTGATCTTCGGTAACTGAAAATCTGGGAGGTGAGTAAATTGATGATATCACGAAATTCGCACAAAAATTTTCTACGAAAATATTCGTTGCTTGCAAATATTCTTCACTAAGGTTGTCAAGGACATAGTGCTTGAGTCTTGACTTAATCAGAATTGCTGATCCACCACATGCTCTCTCTCTCGGGTCCTTTGTATCATATAAAGTGTAACCATTTATTTTAAATAAGCTTCTTGAGGTCAAATGAGCCTCAGAAACCAACATTATATCAATATTTTTTTCCATGAGGAAGTGCTCAAGTTCATTTTTATGTTGGCGAATGCCGTTTGCGTTCCAGAAACATATTTTTAACGTGTTCATGGTTTATTAACTTATGCTTGAAGCAGTGTATTCTGCATTCGCAGCATTTCTTGCATCATACTTGTCATATTTGTAGTAAAGTTGTTTAAAGTTAGCACCAGATTCTCAATAGTAGCTTCAAGGCGACTAAAGTTAAAGCTTGAGTTTGAATTCGTTGAATTATTTGGCGGTGGAACATTTTGCGTGGGAATTAAACTAGTCTTAGCAGCATCAGCATACGATACACGTGAAGTAACTGGTTGGCGTCCGCGTCGGAGTTCGCGTTTACTTGTAGAGCTGGAGTTAACTTGGGTTTTTGACCCATAGCCTGTTTAACTAAAGAAAATACAGGGCACCCTCTATAGTTAGCTGTGTGATTACCTCCACAATTACTACATTTTTTTTCTGCTTGATCTTTTGGATTAGTGCAGCTAGCAGTACCATGCAATTCACCGCAGATAACACACACTGTAGGTAACTTGCAGTAAGTTTTCGTATGGCCATATTCTTGGCAATTATGGCACTGTACGGGACCTGAACGCTTACGTGGCTCTTCAACTGTGATTTTTCGATGTAAGAGATACTTTACGTTATAAACTGGATGGGCTTCATTTTTTTTCAATTGTATGTCGTTCGGCTCCAGTTCAACCCGAAATAGGGGTTGGGGGACCTTTTCTCTATTAAATATGTTGGTAACTTTTTTTACC
This sequence comes from Tachina grossa, assembly GCA_949987645.1. Taxonomy (NCBI): domain Eukaryota; kingdom Metazoa; phylum Arthropoda; class Insecta; order Diptera; family Tachinidae; genus Tachina; species Tachina grossa. The sequence continues at coordinate 60,648,124 of OX465277.1, read as the reverse complement.
TTGAATCCTTGGTCGACAAGTGCACATTTTACTTCTTCGGGCTCAACATATGAATCTATGCCCTTTAATACTATCTGTAGGCCTTTAGCACTCTTAAGTTGGTATGTGTAAAAATTTGTTTTATTTTTTTCGAATTCACTAACAATTTTTCGGAAATCTTTTTCATTATATATTTGGATTTTAGTTTCATCAATATTACCTCGTTTAATTGGAATGATGTGAAAAGTATTTTGACCAATGGTCGACAGTAGTTTTTTTATAAGCGCGTTAGAATTTTTTTCTCTCAGATAAATAGGTGGTGGCTTAAAAGACTTTTGCGATGATGTAGAGAGCTTGTCGTCGGTGTCTTGCAATAATGAAAAACGATTTTGACGATTGGTAGATGATGCGCTGTTATTCCTAGACATCTTTGGAGCAGATGAAATTTTTGAAGAATTTGGGCTTCGCCCACGCTTTACCACTGTTATATATTTGTCCATTCCCACTTGTACCTTGGGTTTTGAGCTACTGACTTAAATGAAGAAGTAGTAGGCAATGGTAATATTAACGATTCACTAGTTGGCATTGGACAAAGCGAAGTTGATCGCTGACGAAAAATTGGCTTTGCCGTTAAAAAAAGATTTTCATCAGATTTATTATTTATATTTTTTTCATTAAGAGTTTCAGAACTCACAGTAAAATAAGCATTTCTGCCGTTAGAACTCACTTCAAATTTTTTTTCCTTTGAGGTACTCATACAGAGTATTATTCCTCAAGGGAACTTTGTTTGTGTTTACGGGTTTTTTTTTTGTTTTTGCTATTTCTTGCTATGTAAAAAATATTAGTAAAGCCAATAAGCTTATTTATCAAGGTGAATATGTATTACGAATATTTTTTGTATGATTTTTGATTTTATTGTTTTTTATATTTGTTTCGTATGTATGTATGTAAAAAAAATCCGCTTTAATGTCTCTTCACTATGAAGGTTCAACGAGAACTGAGGATACATATGTAATGAAAGTTTTTTAATTTGTTTGCTGTGAAATGTTTTGTTTTTTTTTACATTCATATACATAGCTAAGTAGATATCTTACTTTTCTTACATTAATAATAAGTGGAAGATTTTGGTTTATGTTTTACATATGTATATTTCTGTGTATGTATGCTCCTATGTGATATAAGGCTGTTTTATATTTGTTATGATTTTTTAAATAAAAGACTGAATTACTTCTTGATTTTGTTGTAACTACATATGCATTTATGTATGTACATACATATGTACGTGTTTTTGTGTTTTATTTTAAAATAGGATTTAATTCCAATCCTCTGTTAGAAAGGGAGATATTTACATATGTATGTAAGTTTATCTATTTTACACACATTCATATGTATGTATACACACACATATTGCAATTTTTATTTAAAAAATGTATTAATAAATATTAATTAAATTATAAAATACAAGAACAAAAAAATAAAATATGTTTCATTTCGATTTCAATAAAATGTTTGAGCAAATTAAAAGTTTTTCTCAATAAAAGCTCGCAAAATGAGATTTTCTCTGCAAGCTGTTGTGGTTGATTCGCTGTAATGTGATGATTCCAGTATCATCTCTTCTTCTGAGATTACATCATCTTTAAAAAAAATACATATGGGGGATAATATAAAATTTTTTTTTATCTTACCTGGAGGAGAATCTCTTTCTTCTATGGCAATGTTATGGAGTACTGCAAGAGCCACAATTAGTATTTTCAAGTTATGAAAACTAATTGTCATGCCATCAAGCAAACATCGGAATCGTTGTTTCCAAACTCCAAAACATCGCTCCACAGTATTGCGGGTTGCAATGTGAGCGGTGTTGTAATTTATTTCTTTTACATTTTTGGGCCGAAGTATGGGAGTAAATAAGTACGGTGTCAGTTTGTATCCGGAGTCACCAAGCAAACGGCCTCTAAACTCGCTGTTTTCAAAACGCTCCTTTATATTTGACTCGTTAAAAATTCTACAATCGTGGGTACTACCCCTCCACCTGGCTAATATATCCTGAATTTTTAATTCGGCATCGCAAATCACCTGTTAGTGTAATAATTAAGAAATATTTCAAACCAATTTTATTCATGTTACTTGCCTGAACATTCAAAGAGTAAAACCCTTTTCTATTGATATAATATTGAGCCAGTTCACCACCGGTTTTTTTTATTTTAATGTGGGTTCCGTCAATGGCACCAATAACACCTGGGAAGTGACGAATTTCTTTAAATTTTTTAGAAATTCTTACTTCTTCTTCAGCAGATGATGGCATTCTGATTTGGTCTTTCACAAGTTTTGCAAGTGCTCGGGAAATTTTTGCGCAAATTCTGCTGCCATGAATGTCAGCTGCATCATCCTGTACCTAAAAGAAAAAGTTTTCATTATATGAATTATCTATGTATCATAGAATACGAAACTTACCTCTCTTCGTCCCCAACTGCGCAAAGCTACCAATGCCTGTAATTCGGCCGAAGTCAGGAAGGGAGAATGGGTCGGCCCGCTCTTTATATATTCTCGGTCGACTGGATTGGGAAATTTGCGTGATGTACTCTGTTCAAATTGAACAAAATGAAAAAAAAAAAATTCGCAAAATAACAAGTCATATTACCAATTCTGCTAATAAAATCTATTGTTTCCATATTTTTTTAACACAATATAGACACAAAAATTCTTTTTTTCTGAAAACACAATTAAAAAAATGAACCGTCAGCACTGAAATGTCATTTTAATTCACATCTAAAGTAGGGTTGAACGTACTTTAATATTTCTCAGTTTGATATGGCAATAAAGTGTGTGTATTAAGCTAATAATGTTTTTTGAATAATACTTTAAGGATTTTTGCTTAATAAAGGGTTGTAACAGTGCTTTAAGTTTTTTTGAATAAGGCTGTAAATTTTTTCACACATTAACAACACACAAATTAATGTTAACTGACTATAAACAAAACCAGTAAAGAAGGTCGTCATAAAGAAAAACAAATTTCCGTTGTTAGTGCGTATTTATTTGTTAAGAGACTAGGGATTATTTATTTTTTCCCTTTAGAATGATGATGTTGGCATTCAAGTCGTCCAATATTAAGGAAACGGAAACAAATTTTTTCTTTTACTTAAATATGCTGAGAAGAGATTTATTTATCAAAAAATATTGTTACGTTTAAATATTATTAAGCGTATGAGTTCTTTTGATTGCTCGAAAATAAAAATAAATAACACACAATTTTTATTTGCTACTGTTCTTCCTTTTATTCTAAACTAACAACTTGTCTTTACTTAAATACTTCTTATCGTTATTATCCACTTTCAACGAGGTCTTAACTCGACTACTTTCTGATTAGCACTGACTTAACGATGTCAACTCAACTACTGTCTGATTAGCACTGCCCTGTTCTCGCACATGCTGCCTCTTTTTATAGTACAAGAACCGGTTCTCGAATGTTCGCCCGATAGATGGCGTAATAATATGTCTGTACTTAGTAATGGCATCTGCGCATGTTGCCATCTGTATTGTCATTTACTATTGGCAGCTAGATGTTCAAAGAGTCCTCTAGCACAATCGGGAAAATTCATGTTGCTGCCTCTAGGCGTTTGTAGATAATTCGATTGGCCGTTATTTTTGAATTTCAAAGTAACGACTCTTATGTTGGCAATGCGGTGTGCTACTGGTAGTACAGGGTGGTTATCATAAGTGCTCGCACTTTTATTTGTATGTGTGTACGTCTGTAGCTATGTACACAATTATTGTTGTTACTATAGTGTTTGCACGTTGATATGTGTGTACGTTTAGTGCTTTAGTTAAATAATTCTAGATAATTCTTTGCATTAACCCTGTAGGAATATTTTTACGTAACAATATATTAAATTTATATTCGCATGCAGTGGTGCTTTCAGAATAAAATCTAGTTAACATTTAGTGGATATGATTTTGATTTGAAGTGTCAAGAGTTGGAGTGTAAGAATTAGTTTGGTGTTTATGACAATTAAACATATTTTTTTTTATTTTAAAATAAAGTTACTTGCTTAAATATATTTACCTGGCACCCAAAAAGCAAAACAAAATGTATTAAAACTTTTTATCGTCACGTTTAAAGCCTGGTACGGAGTTCATGCGGAATTTCAGGTTCTTATACAAACTGTATGTAAAAAAAAATATTACGGAAATTCAGGTTGGTAAATTACATAAAGAAATTTCCATTTGCTAGTACGGACTTTCAAAAGAAAAATACACGAAATTTTTTTAATTTATTGCCTGTCTTAGGGACGTTATAAATTTAAGTGGAGACTTTTTTCAGTCAACTGAAACAAAAATTAATGTTCAAACAATTTTTTCGTTAATGACTTTTCCAATTTTTATCAAACCGTAATTAATTTTTAGCGTTTTAGTGCGTTGTTTTAAGCCCAGTACGGGGTTCTTACGGAATTTCACGTTTGTAAATTTACATTTATTTCTAAACGGAAAAATAATCGTGCAGCTTTTTGTGTAGAATTTGTTTGCATACACACAAAATCGTTTATTTTTTTATTTACAGCACACAAAAGCATTAAAAATTAATTAAAATTTGAATAAATGTCAAAAATATCTTGACCAAATAATTGTATGACTTGGGGCCACACGTTCAATTTTTGACATTCAATTCCATTAAATTTGCAATACACTCAGTGATGCCAATTTAGCCATTTTTCATTCCATTTAGCCGGAAGAAAAGTGCATTTAGCTATTAGCTATTTTTTTAGCCATTTTTATTTTAATCTAGCTATTTTTCCAAACATGAAATTTATTTGTGATTTTTCATAAAAAATTTATACTCGCAACAAAGGAACACTTATTTACGCAGAGTAATATGTTATTGTTTTCGCATTAATATCAATAAATCCCGGTTCAAAATTCCAATTTTTATTGCAGCAACTTTTTATTTTAGATAATTTTATTTTAACAAACATTTTACCGCAAATGGTGAAAGGGGCCGGTAGAAAGGAATACAAATATCGTTACCTTAATATAGAAAGGCCGTAACTAATTATATTTTTGAAATCGAAAAATGCTAAATTCTCAATTCCAAAAATAAAGAGTTATTCAATAGTTGCTACAATAAAAATTACAAGTCTAAAAGAGCTTATATGAAATTGTAAGTTGTAACAACAAGATTTGCTACTCCGTTCTTATAATCGTTGCAATGTTGTTATAAGTTGTCGGGTCCAATTGGTGGTTTCTGATATCAATCAAACAAGTGTCATTTTTAAGTTTAAAATTTTTAAACGCACTAATAATCCCAAATGAATATTTTAATTAAGTAAAACATTTTTTTATTAAAAATACATTGAAATAGATTATTGAGGGGTTTAGCTGGATCCTATGCGCATTTCACTGTTGCTAATGCAGATCATCACGGAACCTTTACCCAAAGCTTCTTAGAACAACTAGAGTTATTATATTATAACTTTCATTTAAACAAATGAGAAGCTCAATAACAAATAACAAAGTTGAAACAAGAACTCAATAGTCAACATGTTTTTTATTTTCTTACTTTACTATTGCTATATTGGCTGACTTTTTTTCAGCTTCAAATTGTAGTCGTAAGAGTATGTAAAAGAAAATAAATGTAAATAACAACAACAGCTTTTTAAGAATAGAGTGTTGCCACACAAGTATTTTTTTGACCGGGTGCAGTCATTTTTGTTTTATACGAGTGAAAATAAAAAATAAATTAAAGTTTAAATGAAAGTATAAAAAATAGAAAATGAATAAAAAGTATAAACAAAATTTTCGCAAGGAATACATTAGTAACCCAAAAATTTAAAGACTGAATAGCAAAATATACAAATGAATGAAGACGTACTGTAAGTATTGCAAGTTTGCCCTATATGGGCAGTTTCTTGACTACCTGAATAAAAATAATTTTAATGCGTTTTTTATAGAATTATTCTATTCAGGCTTCCAAGGTCATTCAAATTGATTCAAATGGAAATAAAAGAGAATTTTATTTAATTTTTTATATCCGACGTTTCGTTGGGATTTTCCAACATCTTCAGGATACTATTTTTATTGAAATCTGGTAACATGAATAAATAAAAGAACAAATTTAATGCAATAACAACAACAATAATAAAACAATTAATGTTTTGCTTTAACTTACATATACTATCTTCTAATAAAATTTGCATATAAGTTTTTAAAAATGTCATTTTACGCGACGTGACAACATACAACATAAAACACATAATTTAAAAATAATTGCAATAAATTCAGTAAAGTGCGACTCTTACTCGCGCACGAAGGGTTCCGTACGAACACTAGATATGTAATTTAATACAAACTTCATCCTTCATTCATATAATATATAGTTTTGGCATTTTTTTCGTTTTTTGGGATCTTTTAGGTTTTTTTGGGGTTTTTTCGGTTTTGGCGATTTTTTTAAGTTTTGGCTCTTTTTTTTAATTTTAACACTTTATTTTCTTCTTTGGCGATTTTTTTCGGTTATGGCAATTTTTAATTTTTGCGATTTTTTTTTATATAATTTTTTTTTTAGTTTTGGCGAAATTTTCGCGTTTTAACAATTTTTTTTTCGATTTTTGGCTTTTTTTTTCATTTTGGCGTTTATTTGCTTTTGGCGATTTTTTCGAATTTGACGATTTATTTTAGTGTTAGAATTTTTTTTTAATTTTGGCGATTTTTTTCGTTTTGGCGATTTTTTTTTTTTTTGGTTTGGCGATTTTATAATTTTCGGTTTTTTTAGTTTTACCGTTTTTGAAAATTTCAAGTGTTTGCCTCCTACGGTTTCCAAGATATAGCAAATTGTCAAAATTACATAGTCAAAATTGCATTAACTGATGGACCACCCTTAAATTTTAATTTTTTCAAATTTTAGTGTTAATTGTTGTAGTCTGTATAAAAATACACTAATTTTACAAATTTCAAGCTTCAATATTCATATGTTCATACAATTGTAGGTATATTACATGGGATTTTAACATTTTTCGTTGCTCGTTTTGGAACACCCTTTAATTTTTAATTCTCATGTATTTGTTGTTGTAGCGGCCAAGGTTCTACATACTGTGTCCAAATTTCAGGTCCGTAGCTCTTACGGTTCCTGAGAAAATACCGTGTGACGGACAGACGGACATCGTAGCGAAAACAATAGGGTTCCTTTTCACCTTTGGTGTACGGAACTCTAAAAATAATCAAAAAATTGTAAATATCACAGTATAAAGCTTTTCTTAACGTTCTAATATCACAGTTGGAGTTACTCTAAAACTTAAATTAATACGATGCTATAAGTAGCATTAGTTTTGTCTTTGTCAGTCTTGTTGTTCATTGCTATGTCCATTTTTTGTTGAATACTTAAGGTTTCCAAAGTGTATCTTTTGTTATATTTCCTCTCTTTGTGCAGTATTTTCACATTTTCCAGATCAGCTGTGTGAGAATAATCCAAACAATGTTGAGCTAATGCAGTAGGTTGTCGTCCTTTTTTAATATCAGTTTCATGTTCAGCTACTCTTACGCCCAATTTACTTTTTGTTGTCCCTATGTAAACTTGTTTACAGCTTTCATGTACGTTGCCATTACATTTGATTTCATATACTACATTGCTTTGATCTTTTTTATTTATTTTTATTTTTAGATTTGTGAACAGTGTTTTTGTTGTTTTGTTTGGTTTGTGTGCAAATATAATTCCTTCTTCATTAATTATCTCTTTTATTTTATTATTCTCAGTGAGCTTTGGAATATACGATAAGCAGTTTTAAAAATTGTGTTTTTGGTATTTTGGTATGATTTTTTAAAATTTCCCATTTCTCCATAATATTTCTTATAGTTAAATGTATCGGTATGTTAGTAAATAACGATACCACGTCCAATGATACAAAGATTTCGTCATCGTCCAAAATAATATCTTCTAATCTTGTTTTAAACTCTATTGAATATTTTATGTTAAATTTTGTTGATATCACATTCTTTAGAATGGGAAATTTTAAAAAATCACACCAAAATACCAAAAACACAATTTTTAAAACTGCTACAATTTTGTTTAAACGAAAACAATTATTTCATATATGAAGGCACAATATATAATCAAACATATGAAATGCCAATTTGAAACCCTCTATCTCCAACTATTGCCGACATTGTCTTAGATACTCTTTTAGATAAAACAACGAATGAACTAAGGAATAAAAATATAGAAATCAAACCATTAACAAAATATGTAGATGACTTATTTGCCATTGTAAAAAGAAAGGACAAAAAAATCATAATGGAGGCTTTTAACAATTATCAAAACAAAATAAAATTTACAATTGAAAAGGAAATAAACAATTCGCTGCCTTACCTTGACATGAGAATAATTAGATACAAGAAAAGAATTATAACAGATTGCTACATGAAACAAATATCGTCAGGCAGAATAATAAATTATAATTCAACACAGCCCATTAAACACAAGATAAATACAATTTCAAAGTTTATTAATAAAGTGTTACATATAAGTCATAACAAATTCAAAGATAAAAATATTAAAATAATCATAGAAATACTTAGAAACAATAATTATCCGACATACTTGATCAATAGCCTTATAGAAAAATCAATACATAATGAAACAAAAAATAATAACACAAAAACAACATCTGGCAACACTAAATATGTAAGCTTGTCGTATATTCCAAAGCTCACTGAGAATAATAAAATAAAAGAGATAAATGTTGAAACAGAATAAAGTCTGCAACTTCAGGAAAATCGCTGACAAATTAATCAAGCCCATAATAACATCGACGGCAGTAACTTCAAATGCTCTCTAATTTTTGTTTTATTTTCTTTTGTGCTTATTTTTCTTTGTAGTTTTGTTTACAAAATGTATGAAATTTATTGAAAGTATGGTAACATTTTTGTGAGAATAAGTATTTATATGTGAGAGCATAAAAAAAACGCTCTCAAAATAAAATAGATTCTATCTCACGACCGGTTTCTGTGGCTGTTTTTTGGTGTCAATTTGTATGGAAAGTGGAAGCCCTTAAGGCTCAGTTAGCCGACTGTAATGTAAAGTAACTGCAACAGTAAGAAACAGCTGATCGATTTTGTTATGTTAAAAGTAATGAAAATTGTTATAGAGATGTAATGTAAAATAACCTACTTTTCATATAAAAATATCAATCAGCTGTTTTCTACGTTACAGTTACATTACATTACAGTCGGCTAACTGAGCCTTTATTCTGTTTAATCATTAATTAATGAAGAAGGAATTATATTTGCACACAAACCAAACAAAACAACAAAAACACTGTTCACAAATCTAAAAACAAAAATAAATAAAAAAGATCAAAGCAATGTAGATAGTATATGAAATCAAATGTAATGGCAACGTACATGAAAGCTGTAAACAAGTTTACATCGGGACAACAAAAAGGAATTTGGGCGTAAGAGTAGCTAAACATGAAACTGATATTAAATAAATTCAGTAAAGTGCGACTCTGATTCGCGCACGAAGGGTTCCGTATGAACACTAGATATGTAATTTAATACAAACTTCATCCTATATAATATATAGTTTTGGCATATTTTTCGTTTTTGGGGTCTTTTAGGTTTTTTTGTTTTGACGTTTTTTGTTTTTTCGGTTTTGGCGATTTTTTTAAGTTTTGGCCTTTTTTTTAGTTTTGTCACTTTATTTTCTTGTTTTGGCGATTTTTTTCGGTTTTTGGCGTTTTTTAATTTTGGCGATTTTTTCGAATTTGGCGATTTATATTAGTGTTAGAATTTTTTTTTTAATTTTGGAGATTTTTTTTTAATTTTTGGCGATTTTTTTTGGTTTGGCGATTTTATAATTTTCGGTTTGTTTAGTTTTACCGTTTTTGAAAATTTCAAGTGTTTGCCTCCGACGGTTTCCAAGATATAGCAAGTTGTCAAAATTACATAGTCAAAATTGCATTAACTGATGGACCATCCTTTAATTTAAATTTTTTAAAATCTTAGTTTTAATTGTTGTAGTCTGTATAAAAATGCACTAATTTTACAAATTTCAAGTTTCAATATACATATGTTCATAAAATTAATATTTTTCGTTGCTCGTTTTGGAAGACCCTTTAATTTTTAATTCTCATGTATTTGTTGTTGTAGCGGCCAAGGTTCTACATACTCTGTCCAAATTTCAGGTCCGTAGCTTTTACGGTTCCTGAGAAAATACCGTGTGACGGACAGACGGACATAGTAGCGAAAACAATAGGGTTCCTTTTCACCATTGGTGTACGGAACCCTAAAAAATGGACATAGCAATGAACAACAAGACTGACAAAGACAAAACTAATGCAACTTATAGCATCGTATTAATTTAAGTTTTAGTGTAACTCCAACTGTGATATTAGAACGTTAAGAAAAGCTTATATTTACAATTTTTTGATTATTTTTGCAATTATTTTTAAATTATGTGTTTTATGTTGTATGTTGTCACGTCGCGTAAAATGACAAACACACAGTATGTGTGATGAAATTGAAAGCGATTTATTGAACGTGTGGCTGCAGCGTAAACATTAATTTTTGTTTCAGTTGACTGTAAATGTCTCCACTTATATTTGTAACTTCCCTAAGATAAGCATTACATTTCAAAATTCCGTGTACTTTTCTTTTGAAAGTCCGTAATAACAAATGGAAATTTCTTTACGAAATTTACCAACCTGAATTTCCGTAATATTTTTTATATACAGTTTGTATGAGAACCTGAAATCCCGTATGAACTCAGTACCAGGCTTGAACTCAAAAATAAATGAATTAATGAAATGAAATAAATAAATAAATGAAATAAATGAAATTATTCAAACATAATTCTACACAAAAGACAACACGATTATTTTTCCTTGTAGAAATAAATGTAAATTTACAGGCGTCAAATTCCGTAAGAACTCCGTACTGGGCTCAAAGCTTTAATTGCCACTTTGTTAAGATGAAAATATAATCGTAGTATTATACAGTATGGCCATTATTTGCTCAGAAGTTATTATTTATGTTTTAACTTATGAAGAGTACATATCAACGCCGTTCAAATTTTATGAGAAGTAATACCCCACAAAGGAAAATATATGAAATGACAACCGTTGCCACTAGTATACACAATTGCGATGTCACAACATGTAATAGTGTGTACCCGGCATTACGCCCCAACTGTTAAAAATGTTATATTCATATGTATGTGAGTCTATATAGTTTTAAGTACTTTCATTATTTTAATGTCTACCCATTTATTTTCCCAAGAGTTAAACTCTTGTTATTGTTGTAATTTACGTCAAAGATGGGAAAAAATCTAATAATTTATATTGTTATTGATAAAATCATATTGCTCTCATTTTAGTTTTATTTTCAGCTCCAAGCAGACTTTTCTTTTCTACACAATACTCAATGCTTTTTATGGACTGAGTCTCCCCTTAAAATCTCTGAACCTTTAAGTTTTAAGGAAGAAGGGAACAACAACATAAGCATTAACAACAATAATAGAAGTATAAAATACTCGTAATAAATAATAAATATAGTGGTTACGACAAAATGAATTTTTTGCCTAATTTCATGCCTAATTAAGTCTGTAGATTTTTACCCAATTTTTCCAAAAATATTTTACTTTAGCTTTAAAGTTCATAGTAGTTGCCAAGCACTTTAAGGCTAACGTAGCTTTGTTAAGAAATCATATGCAAAAGACAGCTTTAATTATTTTGTGATTTAATAATAAATACTGGTAACACATCGTGTTCAACAACCACTTCAACAGCTTATGAAAAATCGAATACAATTTCATTCGGGTATTCAAATAATTTCTTTTTTTATTAAATAAATTTTTATTATCTTGAAGTAAATCAACCTAATTAAAAAAATATGAGCTTCTGACATGGTAGGAAAACAGATAAACATTTCTATGAAGTAAAAGTAAAAAATATATGAAAAATTATCACAATTTGTTTTATTCGAATGAAATGAGTATTTGAATATCCAGCTTTTTGCGATTCGTTTTGATGGTATGTACATCACTACAACATTTTTGTGTAATTGTATTTATTTTAATATTTTTTCATGGATTTTGTTATGTATTTCGAATCATTTGGATAATATGGTGACGTTTTCCATCACATGACAGAAATAATAAATTTAAGATTAGAGCTAGCACTTCTAGCATCATTTTCAGATTTAACATGAATCAATATGTGCTATATTAACAAAAATATTTGAGGTACAAAATACACATTTTGGAAATATCAACTTATACCCGTATTATAATAAATTGGAACAAATTTTTTGTCATACAATTTTGTCAAATTTCTTGTTATACATATAATTTTAAATAAAATTGTCATGGTATTCTGTTGCTCATATGACAAGGAAAAGCTTAAAAAGCTCAAAAAGCTTTCAACATCTATGGTGAGATTTATTTCAAATTGACAACTACATATATTTATTTATAGAAAATTTATTATTTGACATATTGTCAGAAGTGAGACATTGACGATCTATTAAACTGAGCATATAAATTTGTTTGCAACAGCTCATGTCGTACATATAAATTTTTAGAAGTATTTCAACTCTGAAATTTATGAAATTCTCAATTATTCCCCAAACCGTTGGTTGTCTCGTCAAGATTGTTGCACATAGAGTCTTTGAACACTGTGAGCCTTAAAATATTTCTTCACATTATAAAATTTTCAGTCATAATGCAATGATAAAATTTTATTCATATTAAATAGTTTAACGGATTACATAACTAAGATGCATTTTTGTTTTTATCTTATGTCCTTGAAATACTAAATTGTCGAAACGCAATCTAAAAATCTGAGACTACATTTAATTTTAAAAAGCCTTTTTTTATTTCGTCATTTACGTCAAAACTTTTTGAACAAAAAATATATTGATGATCTTCATTTTGACAATACAGATCGAAATTTGTGAGAATTTTGATCCAATGGAAGAAAGTTATTGTGGCACTGAAATTGAACTATTAATAATAAAAAACTAATTTTCCCAGCATAAAGTTGTAGAATTCAAAAATAGAATTAAAGTCTTGTTATTGTATTTCTTTTGTGTAATATATGAAAACTAAATATAACTTCAAGGAATTTTAATTGAATTGCTTTCCAAAGCGCCAGAATACATATGTATGTACTAATTGTAGATAGAAATAATACTATTCCTTTTGATAAAAAAATTATTCTAAACGAAAGAAAATACGTGAAAAAATTAAAAGTGAATACATATCAATATTAGACTTTCAAAATCTGAACAATTCAAAAGCTTAAGTGTGAGTGAGTTTTTGAAAGACATGGAGACGTAAACAATAGTTTCAATGAAAAACTTTTAAGTAATATTTATCGAATCGTTCAAGGTATCCTTTTTATTCTCTACTCTTCATCAATCGTTGAAAGTATATTTTTAGTTCGAAATTTGATCAAAAGTAAAATTTTAAATGGACTGCATTTATAAACTTTAGCATCTTTAATACATGGCAAAGATTTTTGAAGTCTAACAATATATCCTTTATATAATCGTAATGCATATAAAACGATGAACCAAAAAAGCAATACATACAAATTCTACTATACCGACATAATCTTTGTTTGATTAATTATTATTATTATTATTTTTAACGTTCACGAATTTGTACAACTCGACAGTATATTAACCATAAAAAAGCATAAACTATAATTATATAATTGTCACTAAGTATATACATCTAATAAGAAAAAGTTATTTGATCATTTAAATTAATTTAGGGTTATTATAATCTTAAAGTATGTCCTTTAGAATCATTACTATTACGCAAAAAATGTTTTTATATTTGTATTTCTTGTAAATAAGTACAAATTATTAATATATGATGCATACATATCGAGCATTTCTTTCGATTTACTAGAAGGTTTTCTTATAATATTCAAATATGTTTTACGAGTACATACGTGAATTGTCGCTTACGATAGATCTTTCAGCTAGTATTTTAAACGTTATCAACAATTTTGCAATTTTAATAACAAAAAAGTTAACTTTTTACTACGTGTCATTCACGATTAAATCGAAAATAGAGCTCGAAATGTATTAATGTCTATATAAAGGGTGTTTTTTTAGAGGTATAGAACTTTGAATTGAAATAAAACACAAGAAAATCGTTTTAATGTCCATCAATTTGGCTTTATTGAAAGGATATTTTATGCCATTATTGTTTAAATATGATTTCGGGCATGTGGCCGCCGCGGCTGGCTCGAATAAAGCCAATTCTACAGGTCCAATTTTCAACCACTTTTTCGAGCATATGGGGCCGTATGTTGGCAATAACGCCACGAATGTTGGCTTCCAAGTCCCCTAACGTGTCTGGTTTGTTGGCGTAGACGAGCGACTTCACATATCCCCAAAGAAAATAATCCAATGGTGTCAAATCACACGATCTTGGTGGCCAATTGACAGGTCCATTCCGCGAAATTATGCGCTCATCGAATGTTTCCTTCAATAAATCGATTGTGACGTGCGCTGTGTGGCATGTAGCGCCGTCTTGTTGGAACCACAACTCATCCACATTCATGCCATCCAACTCGGGAACAAAATAGTCGGTTATCATGGCTCTATACTGGTCTCCATTAACGGTAACTGACTCTCCAGCATTATTTCGGAAGAAGTATGGCCCAATGACTCCACCAGCCCATAGAGCACACCAAACAGTCAATTTTTGTGGATGTAATGGCGTCTCAAGGGTCTCATGTGGATTCTCTTCACTCCAAATGCGGCAATTTTGCTTGTTGACGTAGCCATTCAACAAAAATGAGCCTCATCACTGAACAAAATTTTGCGATGAAAATCAGCATCGAGATCAATCTCATTTTCGGCCCATACACCAAAATCACGACGCATTGCATGGTCTCGCGGCTTTAATTCTTGCACAAGCTGGATTTTGTAAGGTCGCAAGCCAAGATCTTTGCGCAAAATCTTCCATAAAGTTGATGGACAAAGCTCCAATTGCTGTGCATGGTGGCGAATCGATTCATTCGGGTCCTCTTCAAAACTTTGCTCTACAGCGGCAATTGTTTCTTCGGTGCGCACTGTTCGACGTCTCTGCGGATGCGTATTATCACATAGAGTAAACGTAGTGCGAAAACGATTCATGGTTAACCGAATTAATTGCTCTGATGGACGATTATGTCGACCATAAAATGGACGGAGCTTGCGGTAAACTTCGCGAACTGAACCATTATTTTCGAAATAAATTTGCACGATTTGCAAGCGTTGTTCTTTTGTCAACCTGTTCATGATGAAATGGCAAACCAAACTAAATATTAATCACTTGACAGCTGACAAAATGGCCGCCAGTTAGAAAAGTGATGCCAATTTAAAGTTCTATACCTCAATAAAAAACACCCACTACAACTAATTTTAGACCGCGTTTTCTAGTTAAAGTAACATTTTCTAGTTATGAACACAATAAATTATCATTCAAGAACCATAGTTTAAATGAACAGCAAGTGCCAACATTAAAATTATATAAAAAAAGGTTTGGCACTATTCAAGTGATTTTGGCACTATTTAAAAGCAGATTTGGCACGAAATCAAGATTTCCCATTCCCATCACTGCATTGCAGTATAGGTTCGTAGTTTCTCCAAAATAGGGTTGATTGTGAAATCTGTGGAAGAAAAATTGTAATGGTATGAGGGTAATAAAACCCTCTACCAAACAAATCTTGTAAGCATCTTATTCCAAAAAAAAAATTGTTTCTTACATTTTTTTTTTGCAAAAATTAAGGAACAAATTTACCGTCGGAATATTCAGAAATATTAAATTTTTAATTTAAAAATGATCTGTATGAGCTATTAGAGCGCCTAGACACGTTCAAATTGTATAAATATATTCGCAAAAGTTGTCCATTTTACCATAGCTACAACTTGTTGGCATAAAACCAGGAGTCCCTGGATGTTATTTTGGAAAAAGCGAGAAAAATGTTTCCTTTACTTTTGCAAAAAAGTGCACAAAGCAATTATTTTTATTGGCATAAGATGTTAAAAATTTTTTCCCTTTAATTCTCACAACTAAAAAGTAAATTAAAAGGAAAATTAATAAATTTTTATTTTGTTATGTGCTTTTCATTAGGTGACAAATTTCTTATATTTTATTCATGACAATATTTTTCAGAATACCAAAAATATACAAATAGTCATTCGCCTCAGTTTTGTTATAATTTTAGGTGCGTTTGAGTACTTTTCCAGTAAAATCCAGTAACTGAGTAAATACTGAGTAATTTAAAGAAATTACTCTCAATAAAAAAGTTTGCAGCTAAAAGTACGCGAACGGAAAAATTGTAAAATCCATTAAAATATACACAACAGCTGATAGACAATTTGGCGCTAAAAAAATTATACATAAGTATGTACATATGTATATGCAAAAAAACCTGAATATAATATTGTACTACGTGGTCCAATCGAGATGAAACAGACTAGTTACATTATGGTCCATGTAATGCAGTCATGGATCATGTCGTTTTCACACAAACATTCAATGCAATATGGAGTAGTTTTGGGGTTAGGCCGATGTAATGCAAATTTGGACCATTTAGTCCAACCCTAGGACATAAACCTCCTTTTTTCACATGTTTGGAGTTTTGGCGTATTCCTACTCCTCTTTGGAGTATTTACATACATGTATGGAATAGTCGCATTATCTGCAAACAATATACTGTGGGGTACTCTAGTGCCAATCAATAGTTATGAGGTGAATGAAACACAGCAAATTCCTATGTTAATTAAAAACTAAAATTTTACTTTATTAAACGACTTGCGGTTATTACAAAAGCGAGGCGTGTCTCTCTACAACAAAATTCGTAATAATCAAAGCGTCCTTGTTTTATATATGCAAGGTTGCAAAAATTATACTTTCGTTTTTTCTAACAGATGTGCATGTAGGGGAACGTACGCCACAATACAAAAATATACAGACATAAGTATATATTATTGCTTCTGTGAAGCACTTTGGTAAGGCAAAAAATTATGGCTTTTTGGAAGCTGAATAAATTGCTTCTAGCTGGCTCATCTCGCACAAAAAAAATCTCCCTATTCATGCGCAACACCAAGTGATTCTCTAACATTATCTCCCTTACACGCGGTCTCCACCTGACATAAAATAGCTAACTTTAACATTAACTTCTAAGAATTGTTAAGTGGTGAGTATCGATATACTATACCATTTTGCACATGCAACGATACGAGACCATTTGCACAAGATTGTGAATTGGGCTATAGTTTTTATGTACTCAGATGCAAAAGTTACTAGCTTGCAAATTTTTTTTTACTTTTTCCTCTCTTTTGTTAGAGAGCCTGCCTTATGTTAGTGCTTTTCAGAAGCAGTTTTCGAAGCTTTTGTGATCAAGTAAACAGTACATTGCTTCCCTCAGTTGTTAGTGCTTCCAAATCAGATTTTTTTTTGCTGGGTAGTTACTGGCTAGCCGCATGGAAAAATTATATGGTTTTGAGAAAATCGATGAAGAATATTTTTTTCATTTGTTTTATAAAAATACACCATAGTATATTTTCTTTAATAATAAAAGTAATAGATACATATGTTTTTATTTGAACTTACGGGCCTGGCCCACGATGTCGACAAGAAACTTTCTATATCTTACTTGCCGACATCGCGCGTCAGGCCGTTAAAGTTTCTAAACTTTTTACCCTCGACGTGAATAATTAGGATGTTCAGAAAAAGACAAAAATGTTTGTTGCCGCTTATACCAATCATCACAACAATATTGTTCACTTCCTTTCAAGTAGTTCCAATGAGTGCATTTATTAAGAGAAATATACAATGGGAATATAACTTTATATATCCTAATATATTCAAGATATCGAAAAACTGTAAACAAATTTAAGAAATGTACACATTAATCATATATAATCGATCAATAACTAAATTTTTTGAATGTTCCATGCGGGGAACCAGTAACCGTCCGACTATATGTATAAACAAAAATTTAACTATACAAATCTATTAACTTTATTCACGTTTAAAAACAATTGTTGTTATAAATACATATTTCCAACAATTCTATCAAAATTCCACACGTTTTAATTTCCCGTAGAATACATAAAACATACCCTTATATATTTCTGGCATCAAACTTAAATAAATGCAATATTGTTCATAACTTAATACATTTGTTTTTTGTTATTTTTAAAATTTCATCAAAAACGAAAAACTTTTGTTTAACTTTGCTATTGTTTGTTTATATTTAAAAACATATTGTTTCATTTTACTGGATTTTACTGGCAAAAATTTGTCCAGTAAAAACTTGCATTTACTCAGTAAAAGAACTGTCATTTTTCTCTCTCAATTCGCCCTCTCATTTACTGGATTTTGTGTACTCGAACGCAATCCAGTAAAAATAGTAAAAATTTGTTCAAATTTTTGAGTTCTCGAACGCACTTTTTGTCATTGTCACAGAGGTTAGAATACGGGTATTAAAGTAGTCTTAACAAATGTGGGTGCCTACTTTAGATTTTTATATAATAACTTTTTTTAAAATACCACTTTGCTTAACATTGCTTAAGCCCCGTTCAGACTATTATACAAGTATTAATACTTTCATCACATTTTACGATACAGAAATCTAAATACATTCGTTGCGACTGTCAAAAAAATCTAACGTAAAATCACATACTGTGTTCAGACCATCGCACTTCAAATCAAATGTGTAATACAAGTAGAAAACAAAACAGCTGTTCAATGAAAATGTCTGCGCTATTCACTTACTAGCGGCGGCAAAACGGTTTCATGCAGGCGGGGACGTGCCGACACTTGAAAAAATTCAGCAGTTAAAAATATTCTATGTAAATAACAGAAAAAATTTAAGAAAATATATTACAAAAACGTTAAAAAATTACGTCAACGAAATATACTTCCATACGATTCACTTATTCAAAATTTTGAGCCGATATACATATGACAAAACATTAAATCAATGACGACACGCTATCGGCGGCGAAACAGCCGACTTGGAAGTTTGGTTTGTGTGAAAATGCAACCCTGATCTAATGAAAAGTATTATCGTTTAGAAAATTTTCTAAAAACGAAAAAGTCTTATGGGATGTCAAAATTTTTATCGTATTATTTGCCACTTTGATGACATTTTGTGTTCAGACTATCAGACTTGCACGTATTATTTGAATTTTTGACAAGTATAAATACAAAGTATAATAGTCTGAACGCGGCTTTAACAAAGTTTTGTTAAGTTTTTTTTTGCATACGACCCCTATTCTATAATTCAAAGAAAGAATACTTAAAACTGGTAAATATTGTTAGCATTGTTTCCAGATCTATTAGCCGTGTTCGCTTGGAGCGATGTCTTGTAACTTAATAATCCTCACAACAACACAATTCTGAAAAAAGGCCAGGTTCCTTTACAAAATTTCGGCCATCAAAGGTAGTGAGATAAAAATTTTGACCAAGTTATTGTTTGGCACAATACCTATTACTGAAATATGCTCAGCGTTGCCAAATGTACAGTTTTAACTGATTTTAGCAGGTTTTTAAAGCATAGAGCAGTTTTGCAGTTTTTTGCTTAAAAATAAGTTATTCTATAAATTTTACAGTTTTTAATATTTATTAATTAATATTAATTCACCTTGAATATTGAAAAAGAAAAACAAGTTTCACACTTTCTACATTAAAATAATTCGATCTCTTATATAATGAGATAAAACTCGACGAAATGTAGTATATACCGAATTAAAGGGTGTACCCCAAAATTTCAGTAATTCACAGAAAACCAACATTTTATTTTGGCTAAGCAAATATTTTGAATTAATAAATCATTGTGCACTTCAAATAAAACAAAATCTTAAAAAAGCAAACATTTTAGTTACTTTACGCACTTCCTCAGCTTCCCTCAGATAATAAAGTCTAGTTTAATTTTTCATCGCTTTTTTAGAAACTCACATTAATTATTAATAATATTTCATTCAATAAAACTTAAAATAACTGAACTTAAGCCCGATTAAGAAATTATTTCTGATTAAAATTCAATACAGTTCAATTAAATCTAAAAATGTCTCATCTACACTTCCATTTCAATTAATTAAAAACATTATAAATTTTTAGGGCTATACATATATTCTTAACTGATGCCGATGAGGCTTTCGAGATGGTACAAACATTAGCAAGTCATAATATAAAAATATATCAGGTGTAGACGTATGGTTAACCCCAAAATATACATAATACTAAAAAAATTTTTATGAGCAGTTTTTTCACATGAAAATCAGTTTTTTTATTCTAAATTTTCCAAATAATTACTATGGCAACGCTGAATATGCTATGCATTATATAAATTTGTAATAGTAAGGACGTCATATAATTGCTAACAGCAAGTGGTGCACGTCAGGCAATTCAGCAACTGAGCTTGAGAGAAAGCACCTTTATTGAGAATGCATCAATTTTGAACTGCTCCAGCAAGATCGTCTACAACGCATTACATCATATTCCTATTAATGGCTTCACAAAAATGTTGCACCAGGTACTAGACCTAGAAAAACCACAAGATGGGAAGACTCCTTTATTTATAGACCCTCAGTTGCAGACCAATTTAAAACTTCGAATGATATTAAAAGATAATTTTCAATAAAACTTGGTATTGATATCTCCACACGAACAATAAGAAGAAGATTAAATAAAAGAAACTTGCGTGGCTGTATCGTACAACATAAGCCACTCGTATCAAAGAAGAACTTGAAGGCTCGAATTTCTTTTGGCCGTGAGCATTTAGAGAAGCCAATGATTTATTGGAAAAATGTCCTCTAGAGTGACGAATTTAAGCTTTGTCGTTTTGGAACAGACGGAAAACATTGTGTATGGCGTCCTCCAAACGTGCAGCACAACCCGAAGTACACATCAAAGATATTAAAACTCGATGGCTCCTTCGCGAGACTTTTAATTTTTATGGGCGTAACCCTTGGTTAAAATTTTAGAGTTTTCAGGTTTTTTTAGTTGGTTTCTCACTTAGGTCTACTTGTGTACCAAATTGCAGCTCATAAGCGCAACATTTAATTTTTCATTTTTATGGACGCAGCCCCGCCTCTCTAACAGAAATGTACAGGTTTTCAGGTTTTGCTAGTTGGTTTCCCACCAAGATCTACTTGTATATCAAATTTCAGCTCCTTCGCGTAACTTTAAATTTTTATGGGCGTAACCCTGCCCATTTTTAAAAATTTGAGATTTTTTCGGCCAGTGCTTATTATTCGTGTCAACTTTCGTTGCAAATAAAATAATACCTTCATAAATAGGATATCTAAATATACTGAGCCGTAGTGCATGGAAATGAGGTTTAAACTGTATGGGCGTGTCAACGTCAATTTTTGTAATAAAAAATTTATAGCCTTGCATTATCGCAATATCTATGCCAAATTTTAATAAAATAGCTTCCGTTAAGCGTCTAAGATTTGCTTTTTCAATTCTGACCTTTATGGGCGTAGCCTCGCCCTCCTGGCTAAAATTTCTGGATTTTCCGAATTTTGTAGTTTATTCCTTACCTAGACCTAGTTCTGTATCGAATTTCAGCTCACTGGCACGAATTTTAATTTTTATGGGCGTATGGTTAAAATTTTCGTGTTTTCAGATATTTCTAGTTCATTGCTCATCTAGATCTACTCAAGTACCAAATTTTAGCTCTCTAGCTAGAGTGGAAGTGCTTTATCAATTTGATGAGTGATCAGTCTTAAAATATGCACTTTTTGCACCTCCATATCTCCGGAACCTTTTATGGTAATACTTGTGAGATTACATGAATTAATTCTAACTATGGTTTAAATTTCATAATTTTACGATTGCGGGGAACAAAGTTATGATGGGGGTAAAAATAGCTCGAATGGCTTCGTGTAAATATACACACTGCGTCCATTGGCCGGAACTTGGCCTGGCGCACTGCCGTGCACCTAGATAGGCATTTGGTTCTCAGATCAGGAAGTGCGCAATAAAATGCAGTACTGTTGCGCGAGAAGGTAGTATAAATAAGTAAACATGCAGGCATATTATTAGGGTCCCATTTCAGGGGTGGTAAAGGGAATGTGGATATTTTTTTAATATACTTTTTGTTGTTGTAACTTTTCTATTGGATAGATGTTCCCATTTTGTTGAGCTGTTGGGGGATTAACTTGTTTGCCCAGAGTTGTGGTATGCTTTGTCGAAGCTGTTTTCAGTGCGGTACATGGTCAATGCTTGCATTGCAAGCGGATGTATTTGTGGGCTTCAAAGCTGAGCGGAGCAGTGCAGGAGCAGCGTTGTCCCAATGGAATATAGTGGCGGCTCTGACATCTTTCACAAGAGTATGCACCAAGTAATTGTAGTCGTCGCTTCTCGCTTTTGAAGGGGTGTCCTTCTTCAAAATGATGAGGGATGAAAAATTTTGCGCTCAGCTTAAATTTATTTATTTTATGTACATTTTATTTAAATAATTAGTTTTTTATTTTAATTGCTGTGTCTGTCAGATGTACAATTTTTAGAAATATGCTAAGATTGAATTGGCCTTGAATGGAAGTACAATTTAGAACAAGAATTAAGTAAAGGGTTGCACTAATTAGTAGCCAGACGGCTAGGCAAGGAAAGTGGTATTTTGGTATTTCTCTTGGGGACATTGAGTTCAAGGACAAAAAGTAGACCGTGCATTGAACTTAACAAAACTGAAATAATGTCGTTACATTCCGGCTAATGTTTTTTGTGTGTGGTCGTTGTTGGTAAAGTCCGATAGGTATGCTAGTTTATATCATGATACAATAATATAAAGGTACAACCACATTTGACGTACAAAATTAATTATGACTTTTTCCCCGATTATTTGATTACTGTTTTTTTTTGTAAACAGAGAGGAGAACGTTGCCACACACATGTAATGGCAACTTTTATATTAGGAATGCTTTTTGAAATGTGTAATTTGAGTTTAGAAATTGTAGTTAAACACACATTTTTTAATGTTAATTGAACATGAGAATAACGAAATCTGTGTGTAATAAGACCTACAAAGGCAAATATTGGATTAATTATTTAATTCAATAGATAACAAAAAAAGCCTCACGACTTGGGATGAAACTTCGTTCTTAAAAACATCGATATAAAGAAACGCCGTAAATAGAAGCGATACATCGATGTTTTATTAGCGGAATTCACGGTTGTTTCATACATATAATACACATTCGCATATACTTCGTGTGCCAATTTATTGCTGTTTTACATCAAACACAACACACATACTACGACATTTGCATTTGAGGTAAACACCTTTCAAAGCTCTTAAATTTGTTCTTGTTTCTTTGCAAAGTAACAGCAAACATTGTTGTCGCTGAGATCTGGTTGGCTGTTGTGCTCTCGTCGGTGTGAAAGTACAAAAAGCTCTTTATAAAAGTTTGCACATGGTGCATATGGCTTGGACGTAGCTGAATAAGAGTTAATGCTTTGTTGATATATACAACAAACACTGTTCTTCTTTTTTGTTTGCTAAGGACATGGCCTATGATTGGACTAGGAACATGTAATTATCATATTTCTCCTAATAGTGTTCTTAAGAATGCTACAACCCGTTAACAATTTCATCCGAATAATTTAAGGCAGCTATGTCCAAACACACATACTCTAATAGCCTTTTCACACTTACTCACATCTTTCATCTTTCATCAATTTGGCAAGATGATAACATCTTCCCATAAGAATTATACAGGGCTGAATGTTCAACATCTTCAAAAGATGTTCCTATTTCACTTTGTTCCGTTCAACATCTTTCGATTATTTTAGTGTCATCACTAGAAAAAATGTATACAACTATATACATACATGCATACATACTATAAAAATGTCTACATATGTATGTATCTATGTTTGTATATCTGCATATGCATGTACATATGTACATACATTCGGGCTACATTTTGGAATATCCTTCCCAAAAAAAGATCCGTAATTACTCTAAGATTTTATTGTATACATACATACATACATATGTATGTATATGTATGCATATAATAAAATCTGTTATATATTTTTCCAAATCGAAATAAATTACATATAATTAGTTGCAAATGTCTACGCGAAATCTTTGCGGATAAAGTTTGTAATATTTCTTCATCATCATTGTCCGCTGGCATAATTTCTACTAATTCTGCATACTGTAGCATTATTTGTTTCTGCTCCTCAGGAGCCAGCAATTAAATCAATTTCTAATGAATTTTTAAATTGCATTTTATTATTTAATTTTTAGTTGCTCACGCTCGTAAAAATAGTATTATAATACATGACAGATGAAAGATGAAAGATGTTGTAATGTGAACAGGTTTTTTCAATTTTCAACATATTCCACGCATTCCTCAAAGATGTGAGTGAGTGTGAAAAGGGTATAATATATGTATTTCAGATAAACAGCTTTGTTATTGTTTCTTTGCAAAGACCAAAGATGTCGCCGAGATCTGGAGGCAAATCGCGGCACTCGTTATCGAATTACGAAATATTTCCATATAAATTCTATTGAAATATTTCGTAATTACGTTCGATAACGATTGCCGCGATTTGCCCCCTGCTTGGATGTTGTACTCTCATCAGTGTGAAAACATAAAAGGTCTTTTGTAAAACTTTGCACATAGTGCGTATAGCTTGGACTAGAGCTGCAAAACTATCGATGGTACTATCGATAGTATCGATAGTTTTATTTTAAGTGGACTATCGGTATTTTTTTTCGATAGCAATACTATCGAGAAAAACACTCTACTAAAAGAGAAAAAATCAGTCAATAAAAACGGAATGATGGCGACTGTGTAATAAAAAATGCAACATTCAAATTTCCCCGCCGGTTTGGTAATGGTTATCATTACATATATAAATGTGAAAACAAATTAATTAGTTTTGATTTGTTTCAACATAAGATGTCAGTTTTTATCTACTAGATGCAAATTGCATAAAAATACAATTATTATGTACCAACGGCTTTGATACATGAAGAAACTTGACGGCGGCTATATAAAAGGTGACGCTAAATAGTTTGCTTCTCCTTCTGTTAAACGAATACTTTTTAGCTAACTGCAATAGTTTACAGTGAGATTACACGAGACATAAGTTTAGAAATTTTTGTGTTGGCAATTGTCAAAATCTGTTGCTAACACAAAAAATGACTGTGTAAACCGTAAATGTTAGTGTTCGAGCACATGTTTGGAAACAATTGCTCAAACACAAGTCTGAGCAATTATGTTAGGACACAAGCTGTCAAATTTACCTTTTTCGTAGAAAATAATGACGGGACACTAGAAATAATGAGATTATTACAAAAAAAAAAATCAAGCAGAAGCACAAAATATATGCTCTGTTGCAGAAGTATTAAAAAATCAAAACGTAAATCGTGCATTTTGTATGCATACGAAAACCGATATTTTGAGTTTTAACATTATACGTCTAGCCACCCCTTAAAATAAGTTTGAACACAAACTTTTTTGTGACGTCATTCTGCCGACGTTATTTCTTATGTTGAGAAATAAAAATTGCTCGTCTATTCGTACTGTTAAGTAATGATGAAAGATTTTTTTTGTTTTATTCCTTTTTAACTTATTTTTTATTGATCCATCTATCTATCTGTTTGCTTTTTCGTTTATTTTTTTTATAGAACTGTGTATATATGTTTGTTGAATATGTGTATTAAAAGCATTGGAACTAAAAGTTTTAAAAAAATCAACTTTCTTTTTACTTTATGGAATGATTAAAAAATTTAAGATTTTATATTAGAAAAATACACAATTGATAAGTTTTAGCTCTTATAGACACGGAAACTTTACTTTGCAAAGCCTTAATTCAGCAGGGAGAAAGACAGAAAGAGATAGTATTTACACAGAGAAAACAGATTCGTTGTGACAACCGAATTTGTTGCCAATTGAATTTTGGCGGTTGCAGCAACTATCATAGAATTCTGCTATAGCGACTGAAATTTTCTTGTGGTACCACTATATTTTAATTATAACCACCAACCCAATAGTTGCAGCAACAAAAAAAAATTGGTTGACAGTATGGAATTTGAAATAAATGTTATTCGTGCTACCGAAAATTTGGTTAATATAATTAATATAATTAAAACAAGTAAAAGAAAAATTGGCCTTCCTTTCTGAAATATAAATACACAATCTAAGAAATTTATTATTTTACATATTGTCATAAGTTTATTTTAATTGAAATTTATTTACTGGTGGTGAAGCATGTCTATATACATTTCTTCAACCACACATTTTGAAAAGCCACAAACCTATTATCTTAAGCACAGACTTTCAAAAACCATTTGAGAATTCAAAAATCATAATATATTTGAAAGTCACAAAAGTTAATTTTTTAATTTGCTGCTATAAACTATGATAGTAAACTCAACCTCTAGTTAGTTGCAGCAACTGATTGAAAATTTTTATTTTAATCTTAATATAAAACGACAATTTTTTAGTTGCTAATACCAAAAGTTGGTAGTAAAATTCAATTCGTAATATTTTATTCGGTTGGGTTAACCAATCAGTTAATTAGTCATGACAAAATCATACGCTCGGTTGATGCAATCAATTTAAGTATTGTCACAATCATATTTTTGTTACAATTATGCCCTTATGGCAATGAACATGGATTGTTTTTTGGATTAACAGAAAATTGATAGTGTGAACTGAAATATAGTTAATGCAAATGATATTTTATTGGACTAACCGTTTTCCAACCAATCTTTTTTCTGGGTGTATCACTCTGTCTTACACACGGCTGAATTAAGACTTTGCAAAGTAAACTTTCCGTGTGTAAAAGGGGTGTTTCTAAGAATCAAAAACTATCGATAGTATCGATGGCATCAAAAAATACTATCGAAACTATCGAATGGAGCCACTATCGATAGTTTTGCAGCTCTAGCTTGGACGCAGTTGATGTAAGGCAATACACCAGAGATTATAAAGACAAAGTTCCGCCTTGATTCAGTTGGACATTTCCTTCCTGTTGTATCTATTGTATTATTGTATTATTATTGTATTATTGGTGCTGCTGTAACTTATTTGCTGTTTATTTTTTATAAATTTATGAAATAATTGAAATATTTTCTATTATTTTTAAGAACGTCAAAAAATTTATAAAAAAAACTCGGATTTCATAAATTAATAAGGTAGCATTAATTTTGAGAGTAAAAAATAATCGGGACAAACGTCAGAAGGTTAATATGGCGACGAAAAGAGAGAATGGTTTTACCTTTATATTATTGTATCATGGTTTATATTAAATGTTTGTGATAGTAAGTGATTATTAACAAAGCAACAAACGGCGAGCAAGGAAGTTTTGATTAGATATAAAGAGTAAAGGCCCAACTATAATATGAATAAGCTAGCTTAAGCAACTGTGCGGTTACATATAAAACGCATATGGCAAACTATAATGTACTTAACAAACTTTTCGTCAAGTTTCGTCAAATGTCATTTGCTTAATTAAAGTGCCAAACTGAACGCACATTCCGTAAAGAAACAACTGTTTGTGCATTTTTTAAACTCAAACAAGCAGCAGCAGAAAATATTCCTTGATTTTAAATATTTTTTTATTGTTTCTTATTTTAAACTCAGAAAATAAAGCAAAACTTTCATTTTCATTGGTTGTTTTACAATACACATATACACACATACTCATGTATTTACTTATGTATATTCACTGTTGTACCTTTTACGTACCTTTTCACAATGTCTGGTTAAAATATAACAGGGACTTTAACGGCAAGTTTTTTATGAAGAACTTGCAGTTAAAGTTCATGTTAACTCTTAACCATACATTGTGAAAAGGGACGTTAGTAGGCAAAACAAATAAAACAAGTAATAAGGTGATGGATATATTTATATGTGAATTTTTAATAGATTAGGACATTCTTTCAAGTTAGTTTGATTGAATTGCATTCATTTATGAGTTATGAGAAGAAATAAAATTAATACAAAATTATTGACAATATCTAGATGTGCAGCTGTGGCTAAAGAATACTTAAGTGAATGCAAGTACATTGTGGCCACCTAAAAGTCACGTCTGAATTGTTTAAGCATTTGACAGACTTATCGTTCAATTCTGACATTAGCTTAAGCCAGCTTATTCATATTATAGTTGGGCCTTAAAGCATTTATTCGGAGCTAAGCAAAATCAAAAAAATAGAAAAATTCCAGCATCGGTTATTTTCTAATGTATTTGAACTTTAAATAAAATTTGATAGTAATTTATTAAAGAAAACAAAGTAAAATAGTTAACGAAAACAAGTAAGTTGTCTGTGTAAAAGTTCAAAGTTTAAGCAAAGGGAGTTATAGTTTTTTTTTAAGGAAAAAGAGTCTGAGTCGTACAGTCCTAGGCATAGAAGATTGGGTAGTACATCCATACGGGTCGGCAACAAGAACCGGAATTGGAGCAGAAAAAAGTGGTATCTCCATAAAGAGGGAATTGTTGTGTTGCAAATAAAAATCCCGTGCATGTCAAAATACCACCAGGAAAAAAAACAACCCAGCCGAGGAAAGTAAACACCAGAACCACAAAAGTAAGTCTACATAACCAAGTTAATTTGCAGAGCCGACAGAAGTAAAAGGGAAATTAAAACGAGGGTGATCCAATGAAACAAAAATTAAAATAAAGGAAAAATCTGCAGTTATTGTGATATATATATATATGTATATATAAAGAGTATAAAATAACTATAGGCGAAGATAAATCAAATATAATAATTTCAAATTGGAAAATATTAGTGGTATAGAATGGTAGTATAAGTTATTTAAGTAAATTGTTATATGTAAGTCTTGTCCAATTTTGAGTGTGTAAAAAGGTTCGTATTGAATTGTTAGTTCATTAATTTTACGGGTATAGGCAGCAGGAATTTTATTGCTGGATAGTGGAAGTAACCCTCAGAGAGCTCTTTTAGGGAAAGACCAGCGAAATAGAAATTAAGGCCAGAATTGTAGTTGGCATTGTTTATGATTTAGTACGACCCTTTGAGTATAGAAAATTAATTTGTAATAATAAATTGGTTTTTTTAAATTCTGTTGTTAGTAAAAATTATTTTTTTATATAATATATGTAGGGCTAAGAAAAGTAAAATGAAAACAAAATTTTATATATATATATATATTTGTACATTTACTTCCTTATTCATAAAAAATATTTCAGTTTTATTAATCGCTTATTTGACATATTTCTATGGGAAATTTGTCAAATAAACATGTAACAAACCAAAAATATTTTTTATGAATTAGACCGTTAATATTTAAACAAATTTGTTTTATTATTTTAATAAAAGTTGGCATTACATTAAAAATGTATATCACTTGCTAAAGTCAAATTTATAAGGATTTAAGATAACCTAAGTTCTTAAAGACCATGGAAAGGCAATCGTAAGTAGTTGTTGGTGCACTATAATAACTTGATTAGGGGTCATTTGAGAATTCAAGCAAAAATGACGAAGGTTGGGCTTGGGCAACGACGAAACTGGATATGAAAGCCATCCAGATATTTTCAGGTTTATTCTCTTGTTAACAAATTGTGAAATTTCTTTTTTACTACAATTACCAAGTTTAGCTCTTTACACATGTATTTTTTTTATTGTGCGAACAAGCTGTGGTGCGGGCAGATGAATCACACCCTAAAGAGATAGAGGAAATAATGAGTTAGTCAGGAACGCCACGGTAGATCTAGAAATAGTAATGTTCGTAACAGTACTTCCGAATTTTTAAGCAAATGAGTTTCTGAAAAATAAATTTAAATTTCTTTAAGAAATGTTCTAATGTTGTGTGTGCAGAGCTGACAGCCAGTGAAGATCAAAAATCGAATGCAACTCATAATAAGAGCCTAAAGCTATGTAGAGACGGTTGTCAGATCTTACAATATTGCCAGTAAAATGTGCTCAAAATTTCTTACAACCGTGTGAACTGACAATTTTTGTCAGGATTCGTTGCCAGAAAAAGCATTGTCAGTTCATTGCCAGACTGTCAGCTGACAACAAATTGTCAGACATCTTACAATTGTGTGAACACATTGTAAAATTATTGCCAGATATTTGTCAGACATTTTAATATTGTCAGATGTGCGAAGTGTATGCATATGACAATGGCGTCATTGTAAGCGAATTCTTTCTATGGGCAACACTGTACGTTGACTTTAAAGAAAAAACTTATAATATAATATATGCATACAAAATCATTGCAATTGCTTCTTTATGGTCCATAATAATTTATACTTTCACTTTTTATATTAAAAACAAACACAAGCGATTGATATTTAACAATTTTTAACAAATGCTTTGAGTCTGGCAACGCATAACAACAGATCTGACTATTTGTGCATATCAAAACCGTGTGAACTGACAATTTTTCGACTGACGATTTTGTCAGATGAATTTATTGTCATACAAGCGTCTGGCAATAAATTGTAAGATTTTCTGACAACCGTGTGAACTAACAAGGAATATTGTGCTGGCAATTTTCGATTGCCAGTACATTGTCAGCACATTGCCAGATCTGACAATATTGTAAGATCTGACAATCGTCTGTACATAGCTTAAGTTTACTAATCTGTACTTAATCTGTAAGTTGTTTTACTTGCAATTTTGATTGGAACGTAAATGTCGGACAGAAATTATGCTGAGTACGCATTATGGGATTTTGTGAGACCACTATAGTGTGTGCTATAGCGAACACGGATACGAAAACTTGAAACGATATTCGCGAATACAAATATTATATGCGAAATTATATGCATTAAATGGTGGTTCTGTTTACGGCTGCAAAATGATATATGAACCATTTTGTATGAAAAAAAAACTTCATAGTCATGTCCGCTTACTTAATGTAGGCGATAATAGATAATAAAAACTACCGAAGATTTTAATGATAGTTATTAAATACATAAAAATTTTTTGCGGAAAAATCACTACAAAATAAATAATATAGAGACAAATTGTAGTCAAACTGTTAACATGAGCAGTGTTGCAAGAAGTAGAGGAAAATCCCTACATGCAGGTATTTTTGATATTAAATAGAAGCGTAGGGAAAATCGGACAGATTTTTTATATTCTCCAAAATTTCATGTCGCATTATTTATGAAATAAATTCAAACATAACTTTATTTCAATAATATGTATTTTCTTTTTCAAAACGGTTCAAAAATATTATTTTCGTTAAAATCGCTTAAAAATGTATTTCCCGAGTTGTTGGTGGTTTAAAAAGTTGGCGACACTACATTTATTAGCATTAAAGAAGGAAATGGTCTTACATTTTTTCCATATTTATTTAAAAAATATGTATTTTCTTCCATTTGTTTGGCAGTATTACTTAATGTACATTATTAAGTTCATGAAATTAGTTTCATGAACAATTTTTCATTTGTCAATAGCAGTTCTGCCCCTGTACTGTACTGCATGCACCTCATGCTGAACAAATACAAAACTAAAAATTTTTGGCGATGGTATAAACTAGTAAAATTTCGGCAGAAAATCGAAAAATTGGCTATATTGATTTTTAGCGATAGGGATTTAGCTTTAGCGAGTTAGAGAATTCGGGAGCTGGAGAAAATAATCAGATTAAAAAAGTTGCCAAAAATGCTTCATCAGTTCTCGTGGTACCTTCATAGCGAACAGTCGATTAGCGGAATTTTTCTTACAAAAAATTAAACAAACAAAAAATATTCGTAGTACATATTATTCGTAATAGGTACATACTGTCTTTAATAAATAAGCTTTATGCTTTGCTAATATTTTTACATAGTAAAAATAACAAAAACAAAAAAAAACCGCAAACAAAAAAAATTAAACAAAGTGATATTGAGGAATGCTATATATGTGTACCTCTAAACAAATAAACAATCATAAATAACAAAAACCAAAAAAGACCGCAAACAAAAAAAAACACAAACGAATATCCCTTGAGGAATTCTTTGTATGAGTGCCTCAAATACAAAAAAAATTGAAGTGAGTTCTAACGGCAGAAATGCTTATTTTACTGTGAGTTCTGAAACTCTTAATGGAAAAAATATAAATAATAAATCTGATGAAAGTCTTTTTTTAACGTCAAAGCCAATTTTTCGTCAGCGATCAACTTCGCTTTGTCCAATGCCAAATAGTAATGATGCATTAACATTACAGTTGCCCAGTACTTCTTCATATAAGCCAGTAATATCATCCCCTTCAGGCTCGTGTTCATCACTTAACAAAGTTATCACTACAGATAACAGCGGCTCGAAACTCAAGGTACAAGTCGGAATGGACAGATATATAACCGTGGTAAAGCGTGGGCGAAGCCCGAATTCTTCAAAAATTTCATC
Source organism: Tachina grossa (assembly GCA_949987645.1). Taxonomy (NCBI): domain Eukaryota; kingdom Metazoa; phylum Arthropoda; class Insecta; order Diptera; family Tachinidae; genus Tachina; species Tachina grossa. The sequence continues at coordinate 60,615,828 of OX465277.1, read as the reverse complement.
TGCTCCAAATATGTCTAGAGATAACAGCGCAGCCTCAACTAATCGCCAAAACCGCTTCGAAATTTTGCAAGATGACAACGACAAACCCGAGGTAGCCTCGAATAAAATATCCAAGCCGCCACCAATATATTTGAGACAAAAAAATTAAAATGCCCTTATTAAAAAATTAATTTCGGTCATTGGTGAGAATAAATTTCACGTTGTTCCAATAAAACGTGGCAACATCGATGAAACTAAAGTCCAAATTTATGACGAAAAAGATTTCCGCAAAATGGTTGCTGAATTTGAAAAAAATAAAACAAGCTTCTACACATACCAGCTTAAGAGCGCTAAAGGCATGCAGATCGTATTGAAGGGCATAGATTCTTATGTTGTTCCCGAAGAAATAAAAGATGCACTCGTCCTCCAGGGGTTTAAGGTAAAAAATGTGTCCAATATAATAAATAGAGAGAAGATTCCTCAACCCCTATTTCGTGTTGAACTTGAGCCTAATGATATAAAATTGAAAAAAAAATGAAACGCATCCAATTTATAATTTGAAATACCTCTTGTACCGAAAAATCACAGTGGAAGAGCCACATAAGCGTTCAGGTCCTGTACAGTGCCATAATTGCCAAGAATATGGCCATACAAAAACATACTGCAATTTACCCTCTGTTTGTGTTGTGTGCGGCGAATTACACGGCACTGCTAGTTGCAATAAGCCAAAAGATCAAAGTGATAAAAAATGCAGTAATTGTGGAGGTAATCACACCGCTAACTACAGAGGTTGTCCTGTGTACTCTTTCGTAAAGAAGACTATAGTGCAAAAACCTAAATTAGCTCCAGCTCAATCAGCAAACGCTTACTCTGCCACTTTTGCGCAAATGAGCCAACCAGTTACTTCCCGTGTATCGTATGCAGATGCTGCTAAGACAAATTCAATTCCCACACAAAATGTTTCCTCGCCAAATAATTCAAAAAATACTGACGCAAGCTTTAATTTTAATCGCCTTGAAGCTACTATTGAAAATCTGGTGCAAACTATAAACAATTTTACAACAAATATGACTAGCATGATGCAAGAAATGCTGCGAATGCAGAATACTCTGCTTCAAGCATTAATTAATAAGCCATGAACACGTTAACAATATGTTTCTGGAACGCAAACGGCATTCGCCAACATAAAAATGAACTTGAGCACTTCCTCATGGAAAAAAATATTGATGTAATGTTAGTATCTGAGACTCATTTGACTTCGAGAAGTCTTTTTAAAATTTATGGCTACACTATATATGATACAAAGGACCCTAGAGGAAGGGCTTGCGGTGGATCAGCAATTCTAATAAAGTCAAGACTCAAGCACTATGTTCTTGATAACATTTGTGAAGAACACCTACAAGCAACAAATATTGGCATTGAAAGTTTTTGTACAAATTTTGTTATATCATCAACTTACTCCCCTCCCAGATTTTCAATCACTGAGAATCAATATGAGGATTTCTACAAATCTCTTGGACCTTGTTTTATAGCAGCTGGCGACTACAATGCTAAGCATACGTTCTGGGGTTCGCGTCTTATTACCCCCAGAGGTCGAGCATTGTTCAACACTATTTCAAAAATGGGCTTGGATGTCATTTCGAGTGGGGGCCCACTTATTGGCCTACTGACATACAAAAAATTCCGGATGTTATAGATTTTGGTGTCATAAAAATATCTCTAGGGATTTAATTCAAGTTCAAGCTTCTCTTGATCTTTCGTTCGATCACTCTCCGACTATCATTACAACTTGTAGTCCCTTAAGAAGTAACTTACCTGACCCATATGTGAAGATGATCAATCGTGTTAATTGGCTGGGGTTCAAAAAATATCTCAGTAGTCATTGTACGGAAAACATTACGCTTAGAACATCCGATGATATTGAATCTAACATTGCCAATCTCAGCGAGAATATTAAACAGGCTGCTGAACATGCCATTATCTCCCATCCGCGAACTGGGTTTAATACAATTTATTCTACAGACATTGAACGTGTCGTACGTGAAAAAAGAAGAGCTAGAAGGGAATGGCAACAGCACAGATCACCACAAAATAAAATCAGATTTAAAGAGTGCACTAAACGACTCCAAGAGTTGCTTGCGTCTGAAAAAACTGCATCTCTTAAAAATTATCTGGAAGGTCTTGATGTCACACCAGCGTCTAATTACTCTTTGTGGCGCGCTGCTAGAAAGCTTAAAACACCCATTGAGTATAAGCCATCTCTACGCACATCTACCGGTAGTTGGGCAAGAAGCGATACTGAAAAAGGTAAAATATTTGCTGAGCACTTAAAATCCGTTTTTACGCCAAACATATGTACTGGTGTTGCTGATTTGCCGAATGTAGTCGCTTTACCCCCTCAACACATAAAGTTTAAGACGCGTGATTTACAAAAATTAATTGCCGAACTCAACCCGAAGAAAGCTCCGGGTATTGATGGAATTAGTAACCAGATGCTTATGAACTTGCCTCGTATTGCAATGAGAATCCTATTATTCATATTTAATGCCATTTTACGACTGGAGTATTATCCACACAGCTGGAAGCTTGCCAAGGTTAAAATGATTCCAAAGCCGGGCAAAGATCTAACCAAGGCTGAGTCATATAGGCCAATAAGTCTACTATCAACTATGTAAAAGCTTTTCGAAAAACTGCTCAAAACAAAATTGTCCCCAATTCTAATTAGTAGTGGGTGCATACCAGACCATCAATTTGGTTTTAGAAGACAGCATAGCACCATTGAACAAACTCACAGACTGGTTCAATTTATAAGAAGAACTTTTGAGGAAAAAAAGTATTGCTCTGCGCTCTTTATTGACGTTTCCCAGGCATTTGATAAAGTGTGGCATGAAGGCCTAATTTTAAAATTGAAGACTTACTTACCAATAAACATTTTAAATCTTTTGGAAAGTTACATTATTTCCCGTAAGTTCAATGTTGTGGAAGGAGACTTTACGAGTAGGCCTGAAACTATTTCATCCGGTGTGCGACAGGGGAGCATACTGGGACCAGTTTTATATTTGATTTATACTTGTGATATGCCTGTGAGCAGTAGTATCCATACTTCCACATTTGCCGACGATACAGCCTGCCTTAGTATGCACGAAAACCCTGATGAGGCATCCCGCAAACTCCAGGAACACATTAGCCAGATGGAGCTTTGGTTAAACTTATGGAGAATTAAAGTTAATGAACAAAAGTGTGTCCATATAACGTTCACCCTAAGAAGAGATACTTGCTCCCCCATTCGGATTAACAATCAAGTTGTTCCTCAACATTCACATGTGAAATATCTTGGCATACACCTTGATCGACGACTTACATGGAAACACCACATTGACTCTAAGTTAACTCAAATGAAACTTAAATTAACTCAGGTACATTGGCTGATTGGTAGAAATTCAACACTTAGCCTAGACTGCAAACTTTTAATATACAAGTCGCTTTTAAAGCCAATATGGTGTTACGGAATTCAACTATGGGGCACTGCTTCAGCTTCAAATGTAGAGAAAATTCAACGAAGGCAAAATAAAATTTTACGCATGATAACGTCGGCTCCATGGTACATCAAAAATTCAAATATACATCGCGATTTGAATATGCCACTAGTGACTGAAGAAATTGCAAAATACGCAGGCAAATACCTAACAAAACTCGAGTCACATCCTAATCCGCTTGCTCGTAATATTTTGAACTTTACTGGACACATCCGCTTAAAAAGGAGAGATACACGGGCTCTAATATTCAACACTCTAGATGATGAAGCTGCTTGAAAACACCTTTTTCTTTTTGTTGCTTATCACTACTTATGTATTATTAATAACTATCACTAAGCTTATGTCCGACATTGGTCGGGCCTAATAATTTTTTTTTTTTTTTTATAGATTTAAGATTTGAATACTTATTGTTAGTTCATATTTGAAGATACAATAAATAATAAACATGCATTTAAAAAAAAAAAAAATGCTTCAGGGATTCATGCTACGTCATGCCCTCTTCTATTTATAACGCAGCTATTAGCAAATAGAAAAATATTCATGCAATGAATTTCATGAAATCTCGTTAAAAATTGCTGAATGTAAATTAGGTATATCAATGTCTACTCGTATGACAATATTAAATTATTAATTTTAAAAGTTTAGATCCAATTTTAAAGTAAGTATTTTTAAAAAATATTCAATGATACATATATTAACATGGAAAACTAGTTTTCGGACAAATAGTATCTATTAAAAATTAAGTCTTTCAAAAAGTATAAAACGTTAATAGACGATAAATCAGATATGTTTATTAATAACCTTTTGTTCTAGATAAAGAGATCTGTTGTATAGCTTGAGAGAAAAATTTTTTAGCACAGTGGTGGAATTTGTCAAACAGAGCTTATTATCAGTGTTGTCAACTTGGTGCGTTTCGCACCATTTTTGGTGCTTTTCGAAATTTTTTGTGCGAAAAATTCCTCAGTTGGTGCGTGGTGAGCTTTTTTTTAAATTTCGGTGCGTTTTTCAATTTTCGGTGGCACAAACGCAAATTTAACACAACACTGGGTTAAAACCGGAAAATTCTTGTTTTGTGACTTATCAACTTCCTGATAGTGTTAATTACCATATTAATACTAATGATGTCTACAAAATATCACAATTTGAAATGAAATCTGTTTTATGACCCGATGATAACAATAATGATGAAAATATTAGCTTAATATATTTGGAATAATTAATTTTTGGTCTCTTTTTAAAAAGTTTTAAACTAAATTTATAAAATTAATATACAAAAATGTATCATCTTGTACAACTGAATGTAAAGATATGTATGTGCCCTTAATTAAACTTAAGAAACTTGTATAAGTCTTATCTTTCTTTGGTCGAGATATTTAGTGGATTACATTGGAACAAATCCAAAAATAATTGTTTTGTTATGCAACAGTTTAATTTAGAGTTGTACTAGTCTGATCAAAATGTACTATATCGAATAAAATGGTATGACCTAGACCACTTACATATGTACACTATGTATGCTTAGTTTTGTTGTTGTTTTTCTTAATTATGTCCATATATTGTAAAAAGCTGTTTATTTATATTGTTATATTTTTAATATGGATATATTAAACTTCTGATAAAAAAAATTATAAATATTTGAATAAAATGATAAATAAAAAACTTTTATTAGTTTTGAATCCTTTCTATTAATCGTTGATCTCTTTAAAAAAGTTTTGTACAGAATTTATGAAATTAAAAAAAATAAAATCTATGTAATACAAATGAATATAAACAAATTTGCTAATTTTTTTTAGGTTTTATTTTTTTTTAGCCCTGAACTGTAAAATTCTGTTTTGGTGTTAAATTTTTAACACAAAAAAATAATGTACTTTTATGCAAAATTATTTCAATACACATTTTAAACTAAAAAAAGAAATTCTAAGATTGCTGCGTTTTTTTTCTGTAAATGGCGCGTTTTTTTCTCTATTTTGGTGCGTTTTGAAATTTCAAAGTTGACAACGCTGCTTATTATTATGTAAATGCAGAATTTGCTGTACTGATCAAACGTCGTTAAGTGGTATGAATGAGATCTTCTTGCAAGCACTTTGGTACATTTAGTTCTCAACCCGTGTACGAAATCGCGAAAACCTTTAAGACACTCTAACCATGCCTATAAAATAAAACAGTGTGCAAAATTATATTAAAAAAAAGCAATGTGAGTCCGATCACAGAGAAGATGTGTAAACATCTAGTAATGAATTTTTTTTTAAGTTGGAAGTACTTATGCTTTTAGTATCTTTTTTTAAATTAATTAATTAAAAGTATAAAAACTTTCAGTATTGTAAATACATATGAATTTGTTGGTTTTTGTTTGTTTTATTAAACTTATTTGGTTAGTAAATGGGCACACTGCAGTATATGTATATGTACTGCATTCAAAATTGCAGTAAGCAGTAAATTTACTGATTACTAAAAAAATTCAGTCAATTTTTACTGCTAATGAAATTTAATTTGCATTACTAGTAAAATCGTAGGGCCGTAGCAAGTGTAGCAAGAAGTTTTTTCATTCAAATTTTGAAACTTTTGTATGAAAAACATTTAGCCACTTGGTAGAATTTCATTATGAATACGGGCATTACTGATTACTGAAAATTCAATGCACCTCATCATATAACAAATCATTTAGGCAATTTATAAAAATTGTAGAAAAAAATTTTAGTAATCAGTAAGTTTTTTTTTTGTTTTTACTGAAACTTTAGTGGTACTGCAGTGCTCATCTATGGTAAATGCCTTTACTTTTACTTTTTAATTTCTGTTGTTCATCGTTTAGTTGTTGCTGTTCTTGTTGCTGTTCTTGTGTACGCATTGCAATTAAAATAAATTCAGTAAAGTGCGACTTTGACTCGCGCACATTCGGTTTTGATCTTTTTTTTTTTTTGATTTAGCTTTCTTAATTTTTTAAGTTTTTTCAGTTTAAACGATTTTTTTCAGTTTTATCGCTTTTTTCTCGTGTTGGCGTTTTTTTCTCTTTTTGGGTTTTTTTAATTTTCGCATTTTTTTTTTCATTTTTGCGATTTTTTCATTTTGACGATTTTTTCATTTTGGCGACTTTTTTCTTTTTTTTTGGGTTTTTTTCATTTTGGCGATTTTTTTCTGTTTTTGGGGTTTTTTTTATTTAGGCGATTTTTTAATTTTGGCGATTTTTTCATATTGGCGATTTTTTTGTTTAAGGATTTTTTTAATTTTGGCGATTTTGCGGTTTTTCGCGATTTATTTTAGTCCTAGAGATTTTTTTAATTTGGTGCTTTTTTTCGTTTTGGCGATGTTTTTATATTTGGCGATTTTATATTTTTTTTGATTTTTTAGTTTTACCGTTTTTGAAAATTTCAAGAGTTTTACTCTTACGGTTTCCAAGATACAGCAAGTTGTCAAAATTACAAAGTAAAAATTGCATTAACTAATGGAACACCCTTTAATTTAAGCTTTTTAAATTTAGTGTTAATTGTTGTAGTCTGTATAAAAATACACTAACTTTACAAATTCCTAGTGTATATAAATATGTACATACAATTGTATGTATATTACATGGGATTTTAACATTTTTCGTTGTTAGTTTTGGAACACCCTTTAGTTTTTAACTCTCATGTATTTGTTGTTGTAGTGGCCAAATGTCTACATATTGTGTCCAAATTTCAAGTCTGTAGCTCTTACGGTTCATTTTCACCTTTGGTGTACGGAAATATACAGAAAAATAACCGGCGGCGGCGCACCGTCGGCTTCGAGCCGGTCGACTTGTTTCTCTGCTTGGTATTGCTTCTTTCAAACACTAATACACTCATACATAGTTCACACCGATTTGACAATGCAAAGCAAAAGCAAAAAACAAAGAAATCTCAGCATAATATCTTCTCAGCAACATATCTTCTTTACGTACTGCTGCCTTACATTGAAGCTGGTGCACGACAATTGGATATCAATATCTATCTCATGCCAATTATTATGTGTGGAGATTTTAATAAAAATTTTTCAAACCCACAGTCGCAAGCTTTATCAAAATTTTTATTTGACGTTTTCCACTTGCATATGAGCAATTCTCCACAAACCCCCATAACTAATAATTCCACTACTATAGATACAGTTTTCCATTAATTTTTAAATACAGTAGAGTCAAAAGTTTATATACATATCTTATTTTAGTTACCATAAGCCAATATTAATTTCTACTTAAGGCATTTACCATAGATGGGCACTTTGCAGTACTACTAAAATTTCAGAAAAACTAATTTTTTAACCAGTAAATTTTTACTGATTACTAAAATTTTTTCTGCAGTTTTTATAAAGTGCCTAAATGATTTATTATACGATGAGGAGTATTGAATTTTCAGTAATTAGTAATGCTTGTATTCATAATGAAATTCTACCAAGTGGCTTAATTTTTTCATACAAACATTTAAAAATTTTAATGAAAAAAACTGTGCCACTTGCTACAATTTTATTATGAATACGGCCCTACGATTTTATTGGTAATGCAAATTAAATTTCATTATCAGTAAAAATTTACTGAATTTTTTCAGTTATCAGTAAATTTACTGCTTACTGCACTGTGCCCATTTACTAACTAAAAAAGTTAAAAAAAAAACAAACAAAAACCAGCAAATTCCTATGTATTTACAATATTTAAAGTTTTGATACTTTTAGTTGATTAATTTAAAAAAAATATTCTAAAACCATAAGTACTTTCAACTTTAAAAAAATTTTTCATTACTACCCAGTAAAAAATAAAAGGAGTACTTCCTTACAAACCACTTTTAAATTACTTCGAAAGTATCTAATGCATATTTTTAGATGTTAAAGAAGTTATTTTTAACCACATATCAAATAGATTTTTAAGTCACTACTTTGTTTTCAGCAAAGTCATTGTTTTTTGGCTCAAGACAAATACAAATGTTTTTAAGTTTAAAATTTTTTAAACGCACTAATAATCCCAAATTAATATTTTACTTATTAAGTAAAATATTTTTTTATTAAAAATACATTGAAATTGATTATTGAGGGGTTTAGCTGGATCCTATGCGCATTTCACTGTTGCTAATGCAGATCATCAGGAAACCTTTACAAAAAGATTCTTAGAACAACTAGAGTTATTATGTTATAAACTTTCATTTAAACAAATGAGAAGCTTAAAACAAATAACAAAGTTGAAACAAGAACTCAATAATCAACATGTTTTTTATTTTCTTTACCATTACTACATTGGCTGATTTATTTTCAGCTTCAAATTGTAGTTGTAAGAGTATGTAAAAGAAAATAAATGTAAATAACAACAACAGCTATTTAAGAATAGAGTGGTGCCACACAAGTATTTTTTTGATCGGGTGCAGTCAAGTTAATAATTAGTGTTTTTATGGAATCGAACAGTTTTTCATTAGTAATTAGTTGGTTACGCTTTTTTGGGCAAATGACACACAAGAAATGTCAGATGTAAACTCAGCCTTAATAACTCTAGTTGTTCTAAGAAACTTTGGAAAAGGTTCCCTGATGATCTGCATTGGCAACAGTGAAATGCGCATAGGATCCAGCTAAACCTCTCAAAAATCAATTTCAATGTATTTTTAATAAAAAAAATATTTTACTTAATAAGTAAAATATTAATTTGGGATTATTAGTGCGTTTAAAAATATTTAAACTTAAATTTTAACAATTCCCATAAAAAAATTACTAATAATTATTATTATTGATTTGATGAGCAGTATTGGGAATACTCTATATTACACTAAATACATATGAGGCCACCAGCACAGAAATGGTGTAACCCAGATCTAGTTTTTTAAACAATTGTTTGTTTCAATTATTTTGCAATGTTATGATCTGTGCAAAAACGATTTTTCAGCTACATTTCTTTAGAATACCAAAATGCGGTTTACTCTAATTTTGTTTGATAGTTGGTAACGTAAATTATGTATTTATCACCAGAACAGCAACCAAAAATCGAATATGCGCTGATTCTACCACTTAATTGTGAATAAATTCAGAATTAATGGAATGATTTCTAATAAATTTGGCTTATTTTATTTATACCATACGAACTTATCACAATTAATAATAAAATATAAGATTTTCTTCAATTTAATGTTTTAATGAGCCTTTTAAAAACCGATAGTCCTAATATTTTTTAAAAATTTATTTTTTTTTATAAAAGTTTCTGAATATCTCCGAAACTTTAAGACTGTTAAAAATTAATAAGGACGTTATTTAAAGGTCAATTTGTTTTCTAGCTTTCTGTGTATTTTGTTATTTGATCAAAGAACTGGTTCTCGAGTAAGTGCAAATTATGTGATGCAGCATCCTCTTTTTTCTTCATAACGGAAAATCTCGAGATACAGAGTCAATTCAAAAAAAATAATTTATAGGCATTGGAACTTAGTATCATATGCATGAAAATTTACTATCAAAGTGCCGACCTCAGAAATCGTGTTGACCTATTTAATGTACTTATGTATGAAATTGAAGCAAATTGACAAATAAAAAACTTTAGTCATTTCGGCATTTCGCCTAAAACTGAAGTGTGTTTTAACAAAATGCTACTGTTATTTATACCAAAAACTTTATCATAAAATTTCCTACCATGCATTTTATGCATGCATTTATAGAATATAAAAATTTTGTCTCGTTCAACTTTTATATAAGAAAAGGTAAGCAAAAATTAAAAAAGATTATAAGTTCGTATTTGAAAATCTGAATTGGTAATGCTATGAATAAGAAACCATCGAACAAAATAGAAACGCTGCTTTTAAAGAGATTTAGAAATTTTAATAAGCTTTCTAATACATTTAATTAGGTTTAAATTCGTTAAGAACTGCATGAGTTAGAGGCAAATTACTAAAGCAAGATTTTTTAATTTTTTGCAAAAAGGCATTTTTCTTTAAAAAAAAAACAAAAAAACGATTTTAGAGAGCACTTCCGGTTCATCAATATTTGAGTGTTGTATACCAAAATTCTTGGTTTTTAGAGTGGATTCAGAAAATGCTCATCAAGGGGCTTCGAAAAAATATAAAAAATGAGACGGTCTACTGTACATATGTATATAATTTTCATAAGTTTTAAATTTAACATTTTCTAAATTTTAACAACTACTCTTAAGAAATATTAAAATTTTTTTGTAAGTTCGATCCGGTAAAGTGAATTTAAAATAATATATACATTTTAAATTAAAAAACAATTCTAATTATTTGTTTCAAACTAATTGTCATATATGTCTATACTCCCTCATTTTTCGAATCCGAACGATATATGGCAGATCATATATGCTCCATACATATTTTTTTTTAACTGGATGGGTAGCAAAATATAACAAAAATGTAATGGTCACAATCGCATATAAAAAAGCAAATGCTTAACAAGTCAATTATAATAATCTTAAAAAGTACTCATTTCTAAAATGAACGGTTATCTATTTAAAACTTTAACATTTTATTTTTCTATAAACAAATTTAATATAATAAAAAAAACAATACTTGTATCACTTTTACATTTCGTTTCTACGAATATTTTAGATAGAAAATTATTAAAGAAGATTCTAACATTACAAATGCGTATTGTGTTCCGCCTTCAAGTCCCCATTATCAATAACGTCCGGCATAAACGCTTTATTATCTAGGCCGTTATTACTTGCCCGTATACAGTTGTCGGCCTGGCAATCGTGGTCGCAAATGTGTTCGTGCAAAGAGTTTGTAACGATGCCATTTACATGGGCCCTCGCTTCGGAGGCCAAAGCAATTGCATCGATGGTACTTATGTTGCCGTTGGTATCCTTAGCCGCCTCCTGATCGTTTTGTTTGAGCTTACGCGCAAGTTTGCGTTGAAAATTGTACATCCAACTGAAAGGGAAATTGAAGATGATTATAAAATGTCAGCAAAATTTGTTCTGTATATCACAAGCTTACAAGAATATTAACACAGCCAATACAGTTATACCTCCGCCTAGAATATAAAATGCTCCCGGGAATACCTTTATAGTGGCAGCATACAAGGTACTATACATGGGAGCATAAACCACTGGCATCAGAGCTTCTGCTACACCAAACAAGGAATTTACTTTACCCAATTCATCCTTAGATACCAATTTAGTGGCCATTGAGCGCATGGCAATAAAAGAGGTGCCATTAAAAATCTCTACAATGGCACCCACATACATGTGCCACGGCAGTGTGGCAAAAGCGTAGACAAATCCTGACAAAATTTTCGATGTGCTGGATAAAACCCCAATTAGTGCATCGTCGATTTTAAGTTTGTGCGATAAAACTCCCACGCAAAATAGAACACCTGGAAGGATTTTAAATTAAATACAATATTAAACGATTAATAGATAATTTAGCACTAACGTACCTACTAAGCCGGTCAACACAGCAAATGTATTAAAGACACTGAAATCTACTTCATTCCAATTGAAACGATAGCGCGTAAACAAATACATAACATTCATTTCACCTATTTGAAATTACAGAATTAAAAATTTTTTGATTTTAGGATTTTCGCTAATGTGCATTGATGGAGTTTTACCATAAATGGGTCCGATGACAACCATCACTACAATCATGAGCAAAATAACGCGTTCTCTTCTCATATTTTCTCCTTTTTTGAATGCCACTCGGAATGTTTCTATTACATGCTCTTTGTCGAAAAAGTCTGCTAATAAGCTCTTGGGTTTCTCTTTCGTTACAGGTTGGATACATTTGGGACGAGGTTCGGGTAAAAAGAAAAATCCATACACCAAGGAAAATACATATAGACTTGCCGAAATGGAAAAAACTCCATAAAAGCCAATTTTTCTGCAAAGAAAGTTTATTTTTTTAAATATTAAAGTTGTAAGTATAAAAGCCACAAAAACACAACTAACTTGAGTAACACTCCGCTTAGGGCTGTGCCTATAGGCACACCTACCGAAAAGCATACATTCAAAATACCAATTCTCAGTGTCCTTTCCTCTTCGGTTGTGATGTCTGCTATATAACTGAAAACACCCATTAGCATAACAAACCAACCACCGCTGAGCGATGGAAATATGGCCTCTGTTAGACCTGCCACTTCCATTGGAGTTCTCTTAAAAAATACACACAACATCAGACCCACAGTTCCCAAAAATTCTCCCACTATAGGTATCATTATACAGGGTTTTCGACGGTGGTGCCTGTCACTCCACGATCCCCAAAATAGAATCAGCAAGCAGGGAAATAGAGATTGTATCACAGTCTTCCAGGCCACCATATGTGCTACCATTTTTTGGATCGTTTCTTCTTCCCTAAAGGAGGATAAAGACAATTAATTTTATTTTATTTTTAACTATTTCACAAGAAAATTGATTCATTTAGCAAACGCAGGTTAACAATAAAAAATATATAAAAAATATTGACTGCATATCGATAACAAAACTTTTGTAATTGTAGTTAAAAGCTTTCAATTACATAACATTTTGTTGTAATTGAAAATAAAAAAACAATTACATTTAAATATATTGTGTTGAAAAAATAATTACCGAATAATATAATTATAGAAAATATATGTATATAATAATTACCTTTGTAACTACAAAGTAGCTTTAAACGAAACAGACCTGTGATATTAAGTTAATTTGTGTTTAAAAATGTTACATTTGCTTATATGTATATGTCTTAATGTTGAGTATTGTTATTCAATATGTGAAATATGTATGTATGTATATGTACCTATGTAATTAAATATTCTATAAATTACGATCCCTTGAAAAAGTAGACAAAAAATCTACGAAACGTCGAGAATAACTGTAAATAATTGGATTTTTATTTGCATTGAAATATTAGGCCCAATTAGCTGAAAAGGAAATCAACTTAATTACCTTTGTTATTATTAAGAAAAATTTTCAATAACAATTAATAATAAACTTAAAAAATTATGACAACAATCCTATTTGCATTTCTAAATAATTTGTGACTTATTTGTTTTCTGTCGTTGGTCGTACTTAAACGTAAATAAAATATCTTTGCGAATCAACAAATTTGCTATAAAATGGCATTGATTTGTTAGTACATATTTTAAAATGCAATATGCTTATTTCATTGTAAATACATTAGAATCAAATAAGCATACACTAGTGATGTACGAATATTCGTATTCGCATTCGTATTCGTCAAATTCAGGTGAATACGAATATTTTTCAAAAAAAAAACTGAATAAATAAATGCATACATCCTAAACGAAATTTAAATAAATGGACAAAAATATTAGTTTGTACGAATTCATAAATTTTTTATAGAAATTTTGTGCTTTGTATCATTTTCAAGTATTATTTACTGACGATCATTTAAATTTTGGGTAGTTTTTATTAACTTTAAAGTACGCCAACAGGAATATGAACTTATTTTTTTTTAAATAGAATCCTAACTTAATGTCTATAGATTTGACATTAAATATTCGTATTCGCGAATATCGTTTCAAATATTCGTATTCGTATTGGCGAATATCAAAAATTGACATTCGATACATCACTAGTATACACATCAACCCTCAATCAAAACAAAGTTCAATGAAAATGCCTAAGGAAACGTTTCACAGCATTTTATTCCAACTATTTCAAAGCTTGAAAATCCGTGCAGAATGATATCCCAGCAAATCTTTTCCGTTTTTTATTTAGCAATTACTATTTTTCAATGTTTATTTTATTTTTACTTATTTGTGTCAACACGTGCTAGCCAATAGAGACAGTCCTTAAATCACTACGTGGACCTGATGGTGCAACTTAGGGTTTACACAGCGATTATAATCGTAATCGAAATCGCAATTAATCTCACCTTTTATTCGTAATCGTAATCGAACCCATTAATCGCTTGATTGCGATTAAAAATTTCGATCTTTTTAAACAAAGAATTTATGTTAAATTTACATACAGGTCAAGTTCAACTCACAAAAACTTAAAGTTTAAAGTTTTAATACAAAATATACGTATTAGCCTGAACCATTTTATTTGTTGCGGGTTTAGAATGCCTATACGCTTGCATTTCATTGGCGCTTTACCAAATAATCAGTAGAATTCAATCATACTTTTGAAAAGTTTAAAACCTCTGCATAAGATAGCACATTTCAAAAAGCATTTGAGAATTTATGCTCACCTTAGTAGTAGGGAACTGCCGGTTCTATAACAATTAAAATTGTCAAATTTGGGTAATTAAAATTGAAAATTTGTAATTTATGGGAAAATTTAGGTAATTAAAGTCAAGGGTGTGAAGTGACGAGGGTACTCGATGGTTTGTAGATGCATATGTATGTGATGATGATGTTTTGTTTTGTTGTGTGAGCATAAGTGTGAGATAAGGATAGTTTGATGTACATATTCGTAGTTTATTTTCGTTGGCACGCATGCTTTGTACGTATGTTTTTGTTTGTCAAGTGGTTGCAGCAGGTTTATGGTTTTAGAGTGCAATGTTTTTTTTTAAAGTGAGAGTATGCATAGAGAAAATGTTGCCTTAGTTTTTTGTAATATTCTTTTTAGCTGGTGGAGATGGAAGGGTATTTTGGAAAGAAAGAAATTATTTATGCTTGTGGGATATCTATGAATGTTTTTGTTGTTGGTTTTGTTTTAGTTTGATTTTGTACGTATGTTTTTTGTTTTAATTTTGGGTTGATGTACATACTCGTAGTTTATTATGTTTGCGCGCAAACTTGTATGTATGTTTTAGATTTTTGTTTTAATTTTGATTTTTTTGTTTGTCAAGTGGTTGCAGCAGGTTTATGGTTTTAGAGTGCAATGTTTTTTTTTAAGTGAGAGTACGCATCGAGCAAATTTTGCCTTAGTTTTTTGTAATATTCTTTTTAGCTGATGGAGATGGAAGGGTATTTTGGAAAGAAAGAAATTATTTATGCTTGTGGGATATCTATGAATATTTTGTTGTTGGTTTTGGTTTAGTTTGATTTTGTACGTATGTTTTTGTTTTAATTTTGAATTGAAGTGTGATTTTTTTGTCAAGTGGTTGCAGCAGGTTTATGGTGTGTGTGTGTGTGTGTGCATAGAGGAAATGTTGCTTTAGTTGTTTTTATTTTCTTTTTTGATGGTGACCATGGAAGGTAATTTTAGAAGACCTTATGTATGCTTGTGGGAAATCGATGAATGTTTTTTGTTGTTGGTTCTATTTAATTTGATTTTCCTATGTTTAAAGAGTTTGAAGAGATGAATAAAATATGTAATTTATGAGCAACGAACTTACTTGAAGGTTGGAAAAATTGAAGTGTAAGATATTTAGGATTGTCAAAGGGAATTAGAGATGCGTGATCATGGGAGCCAACGTTATGCTCATGCATGTGTATTTGTGTATGTTTTTACAATAACTTGAGCGTTGAAAGGTGGGTAAGTAGTCGTATATGTATATAAAAAAGCGAGTGTGTAATGCCGAGTACACATCTGGCATTTCTTGTGTTATAATCATTTTTTAAAATGTGTGCAACGTCTTTCACGTTATGTTTTTTTATAGGGAAAGCAATACCACACAACAAGAAATAATTTCAAAAATGACAAACGTTGACACTAGTACACACTGTTGCGATGTTACAAAATATCATAGTATGTACTCGGCATTTGTTTTTTTGTAATATTCTTTTTAGCTGATGGAGCTGGAAGGGTATTTATAGAAAGAAATTATGTATTCTGGTGAGATATTAATGTTTTTGTTGTTGGTTTTATTTAGTTTTATTTATTTTTTGTTTTTTGTGTAAAGAGGCTGACATTTGTCAAACAAACCATGCACACTTATATACATACATACATTGATATTTTTGAGAACGAGATAGGTGAATGTGATGTCATTCCAAAGAACCAAATGGCATACTTCTATAATGGAAACTTCCAAAATGAAGAAGAAAAGTTTATGGTAGATGAAGAGGACGATGCTTTCTTCATACATATGTATGTTGTAACAATGTAAGAATAGAACGTAATTCGTATAAATTGAGACGTTCTCTAATCTAGCAGCAAGTACAGCATTGTATCTAGCAAGTGCATCATCATCATATAAAATCTTAAAAAATACAATACATTCTATAAATTATTAAAATGGACACATTAAGCAGCAGCCCAATTTTAATATCATTGAACGGCTCACAAATGTCGCTAGATGAGTTTGTGAGATTGTTCTCCGGCAATCGGGAAGAGATGAGCGTTGTCAGCCGGGAAGAGGTATCCGTAAGCCCTCTGTCAATAGAGTTTTCGGACGACGATTTGCCTCCTAATGTATCCATTAGAGACATTTTCGAGAGCGAGGTAGATGAATATCATGAAATTCCAAACAACCAAATGGCATACTTCAAGAATGGAAATTTTCAAAAGGAAGAGTTTATGCTGGATGAAGAGGACGATGCTTTCTTGGCAGCGTTTAATTATATGCCAAAAGATGAGGATAAAGATGACATAATCAAAATTTTCATGCAAGACGAAGAGGGGGATGCATTATTGGTGGCCGTAAATTTAAGATTTTAATTTGATTAATTTTGTAAACACAAATTCAAATTTATTTACTTAAAACGTAAAAAATGTGTAAACAGATTTTTATTTTCACTTTTTTTTACATTTGTCTTTGTCCTTGTACAAACCATATGCATATAAATAAATGATTGAACAAAATTTTTTTATAATTTTAATCTACATATTTATTTAAAAAAATATCGTAAATATATGTTGTGACAATGTAAGAATAGAAAATTAAAATAAATTGTTTAGTTATTTTCCTGATAAAGTAAATATGCATTTCTTAAGGCACAAACTCCATAATTGTGATAGCTGCAGTAAAAATATTCCGGATATTTAAGTTGTATTTGTTTAAAGTTGATGCAACCAAAATCCTCGATGTTGAAAACTCTAATTCGAAGTAGTTTTTCAAACCATTTCTTCTTTTCCACACCCTTAACATAGATTGAATAATGTTTTAAATTGGATTTTAAAAATTTTACAACACTCTTAAATGATATTGATCCGTCATTCCAATTCAGATGATGAAAGTTTCTCGTTAGCCAATTCGCTTCTCTTTGTTTTGCTATTGATAATCTTTTGAAGTTAAACGGTGGTTTAATAATAAAATTTATGTGCTCCTTATTGTTAAAAACAATTGCTATTTCTTTTGCAATGAAGATGTTTGAATTGGATTTAAATCCTTGCATATCGATGAAAACTTTATCCTCAGTCATCTTATTTTATTATTTTTTATTTACATTATCTTACGAACTTGACCTTTTAAGGGTATGTATTCTATTATGCGGTCGTGGATGAGTATACAAAATGCTGATGTATCAGTAGGAATGTTGGAGTCCGTTTCAATTTCAATTTTTATATCAACAGGACCGTTAGAGAGGGCTTCGTTTTGGTAACTGACATCTACTACCACTATCGGCACACTCTTTTTAAATTCTTGAGCAGTTAGAAGCGGTTGTGATTCCCTCATGTAGTAGCTTTGTTGAAACCGCAGATACATATCATATAGGATGGCAACCCGACCATTTTTAAATTTTACATTTAGATCATCATATGGGTACGATTCGGAATTTAAATGTACTTTTAAATTGTTTAAATTACAATGAACAAACTTATTTTCTTGTTGAAAAGCAATCAACACAAAACGGGGTCGTTCTCTATTTGCAGCCAATTTAACATTCCATATATAGCTAGTTCCTGTATTTAGTTGAGGATTAATGTGACAATCCCAACTGCGAAATGCCATTGGTATAGAAGCACCACTGTTAATAATTTTAATCATATTCAATTTGCTCAGATCGGATAATTGTACATGCGGAATTCTCCATGAGATGTTTGAGATACTAATTTTTGGTTTGTCAGTAGCAACAGTTGAGTATACGAGTTTTTCATCGTTCTTACTACGTAAGAGAACCAATTCATGTTTACCGCTGAGTATAATTTTATTATAGTCTTCAGCGAAACCTAAAAATAGTTTCAGTGGTACATAGAAATTAAAGTGTCCATTTGAAATATCCAAATCATCGAGTTTGTTCCATCCTGCATTGTACAAGCCAACACTTTCTGTTGGTGATAAAGAAACAAAATTTTTTAGGCTGCTTGTAATCGCTAAATGTCTTGTATGATCAATTTCTATGCCATTAAGTTCATATCGAATTTCGTCAAAAAGATGTGCCACAAAGTTATTTTTTAATTTTAGATTTAAAAACGAAGATATTTTGCTATTATTATCATCTACAATACTTCCCTCAACATATATGTAGCTTTCGCTGGGTAGCACATATAAGTCTTGATTTTGTATTGAAATTCGAATCTCATCATTATTGTTGAAGGATTGTAGGTATGGTGTATATGTGTGATAGTCCTTTTTAATTATACTCTCGTCTGATTGAGGTTTTTCTAGAACATCTAGTATGTAACTCATTTCTTTGTCAACTTTAAATTGAGAGACTTTAAAAATTTTTTATTTTCTTGCGTCAAATATTTTTTGTGTAATGATCTCTTTAATTGTGGTTTGGTTTGCAAGAGTGTTTTATGAGTGTATCCAATTTTATCCTTAGATTGCTTGACGTTGTATATTATCATTATTTGCTAGATCTCAAATGTATTCGTGTTGTAATTTCCTCTCCTCGAAAATTAATTAAATCACCGTTCTGATCAACTATGCGTAGAGTAAGAGAACTTATCTCTTGGCAGTTAACTGGCAAATAGATAAGATTTCGAGGAATCTCAACAATTTTATATCCTGGGGGGACATTGATCGCAAATTCATGTAATGTGTGTGCTTGTGAGTTATTCGTATATGTGTTAACCACTATACTGCATTCAACACGCAAGATATTCACGATGAAAATATTGACTGGTAGATCTGAGTAATGGTCTTGGTTAGGAGCTAGAATTTTCTTATTGAATCCAAAAAGTTTTCCAATTGTGTTATCTTTGTTAAAGTATATGGGATCCTTAGAGCTTTTAACTCTAACTTGCATTGTATTGTTATTAGCTTCTATATCAATTTTTTTTTCCGGACAATACTGCTTATAGTTATGTTTAATATAATCAACTATATCATTCAATTCATAAGATCCTATTGGTATTTTAATTACATGTTCACCAATATGAAATATATTGTTATAATCATCTACATTGGGAATGCTATTATATGAATGAAAATCAGTTAGAGCACATTCATATTCACCATCCAAACGAATAGGAGGAAAGTAATTAGCAGATAACTCAGATGAGTTTGAGCTAAGAGTAAGTGTTATTGACATTATGATTGTCTGATTACAAGTAAGTGAAATTAAACACAGCACTTTGTATAAAAAGGAAGTTTATATTTTATTTAAATATATTAAGGAAGTTAATATTTTATTTAAATATATTAGATACAAAATATAGACTTATATATACACTTAACTACAATATTTCATTTTTATTGATCCAAGAATTATGTTGATTGGTAAATCCTAACCATTTAACATATGCCTTCTCTCCTTTAGTTTTAAGAACTTTTTCAACTAGATATGTATTTGGATATCTAGTTTTTGAAAGTTCTTCATCATAGAACCCACCTTTGATAGGATTACCACGATAGTCTTCTAATATGTATGTGGCTGGATACGTATTTTGAACTCTTTTAATCGTGAAAATTTCTGTGGTCCAATTTGGTGTATATCCTTTTTCAAAAACATGTTTATATTTACTTATGCGCACATGATCTCCCACATTGAATTTTGATAATTTGAATAGTTTTAAGCGGTTATATACAGTGTTTAATAATTTTTTCTCATTTTTATAGTTAACTTGAATCGGTGGCATTTTGATGGTGCGATGAATTTTTTTATTATATGTATTAATCAAGTCTTTGTAAATGTCGAGCCAGTTATAAGACCCATTAAAGCTAAACTCTTTCCACATCATTCCTTTTAATGTTCTGTTAAATCGTTCTACTATTGATGCTTTCATTCTGCTATATGTTGAGTAGTGATTAATGTTGTATTTATTCATCAATTTTCCAAAGTGTTTATTGAAAAACTCTTTACCATCGTCTGTTTGCAAGTTTTTTGGTATTCGTCCCAGTTGAAAAATATTCTGCATAGCCTGGCTTGTTTCCAATGCAGTCTTTCTTTTCAAGGGTACTGCCCAAGCAAATTTTGAAAATGTATCAATTACAGTCAGCAAAAATCGATAATCTCTATTGTCTGTAGAATAGTTCCCCATTTCAACTAAATCAGCTTGCCAAAGATCATCTATTCCTTTCATAACAACTCTTCGACGTGGAAAATGTTTTCGTGCTTGCTTATGTAGTTCATTTATTAAATTTCTTTTTGAAGTCATTATTTAACGTATTTAGAATTTGACGGGGTAAGTTGAGTTCAGTGCAAGTTCATTTAAGTACTGTTGACCATCATATTTCTTACATATCCATAAATTAACTCATTTATCTTTCTAATTTCTTTTTCAAAGAATAATTTCATACTTGAAATTGTTTCCCTAATTTCATTTAGTTTCTGACTTAAAATTAAATTGATTTCATCTCGTACCTCTTCAATTTGACTTTGCAGAAACAATTTATTAACAACGTCGTTTTCCTCCAAAGCTTTTGCCACATTTTTGATTCTTTTGTTTTGAACGTCAATGTTATTAGTTGTATCCATAACGAAGCCCAACAGCTTAGGAACATTTTTCACAAAAACTCTGCCACTTGTATCATTAAGATAGTGCCCAAACTTATCGATAGACATGATTTATGTAGATAAATATTATTCTATAATTTTTGCTTCATATAATTCTTCGATAATTGAGACAATTTCGTTATTGTGATTAGTATGACCTGCACCTTGTGATGCTAGCAATAGCCTAAGGCGATCTACTAACTCATTAGGATCATCCCAGTATATATAGTTAGGTTTGTATGGGTTTAGTTTCATCAAACCCTTACCCTTGTAAGGACTTTTTATTGCATGTAGTGATGACGAAGTTGATGAGTTATTTTCACTTTCTTTCTTAAACAATTTACTGATAATATGCTTATATTTATATGCTCTCGTTCCTTTGATTTGTCCATCAGGTCTATAATCTCTTTTGTATGCATTTGTGCTCACTAAAATTTTCTTATATATATCTAATTCATGTTTATCATAATATTTTGGTGTTTTGTGAAACAGTAAAGAAAATAAACCTGGTGTAAAAGCCCATATTTGATTTCCAATCACTATTTTATCTTCAGTAAGTTTAATACTACTATTGCCAAACTTCCATTCATTATTAAAACCTTTATGTGGACCGTATAGAGTGTCTAATTCATTTCTGCTTTCCAAGAGTGCTAGGTCAGTATAACTCTTATTATTATCTGAATTGTCTAGAGTTTCCGATTGAGAGTAAAAATCATCGTTGTCATCATCATCATCATCATCATCATCAGTATCAACATTATCAACCTTGTTTGCGTTTCGATTACTAAGTGAGATATTTTTATTGCATAACGTTTCTTCAACAAGTTTCTTTGGAGTACTTGTCTCTAACTTAACTGATTGGTCGTTGAATGGAAAATTTGAATTTTTATAAACTTTCGTTTTAAGTTCATCTCTTTCTGCTTTAATACTTCTTTTATTATTTTTAGAATTGTTCACAAATTCTGTTAATGGTTCTATTATTGGTTTAAATGTATCTTTGAATTGCTCATGTGTATCTGCTTCATCAACTTTTATACTACGAAATTTTTTCTTTAAAACATTTCTTGTCTTTATTAGCTCTTTTAAAACTTTTTCATCCATTTTCAACTATTAGACAACAGATCTGGTATCAGCTATCAGATCAGGTATCAGATCAGCTATCCGATCAGGTATCACTTAGCAGATCAGGTATCAGATCAGCTATCAGATCAGGTATAAGACCAGCTATCAGATCAGGTATTGGGGTATCAGATCAGGTATCAGCTATTAGATCTGGTAACAGATCAGCTTTCAGATCAGGTATGGTAAATACTTTAGGAAATAAGTAGATGTACTATGCGCAAGGCCAAATTAAGTACTAATGTTTTTACTTTTATGTAGAGTAATTTATATCGTTATAAAATAGTCGAATTGCTTTCTATAGCGACCATTGTTTAAGTCATTATCTTTGCTTATCATCAAAAATCCATATTTATCCTTCCAACACTCTCGACAAATTTCATGAAACTTTTCATAACTCATATCGCTGGAAACATGATCACTATAAACGTGCTTCATGTTTGTCTCATCTTGTTTAAACATTATAATCACATTTGCATTGTCTCTTATTAAGTGCTTGGGGATTCTCGTATAAGTTTGGCACAAGTAGAATGAATCAACATCCTTATGTCGTCCCATGCAAAAATATGCTCGTATATTATTTTGCTTCTCGCATGCAACATCATCAAAGATCATAATAGAATTAGTTTTCGCTTCCTCAGGAGGAATAACTTTTTCATTATCTGTAAATGTGTAGTATCCCATCCCTTTAATTGGTGAAATTAATCGCTTTAAGTATTCATATTTTGGTTGATAAAGGGATTTTGAGTATAAATAGATGTTTTCAAACTTGAGTCCATTAGGACTTTCTAGCAAGCTAATCATAACATTAGTCTTTCCACAATTTGATGGTCCAACTATTAGAGCACGAAAAGAATTTGGTAAGAGAGAGCTATGTTTTATTTTAGATCTGATTTTCGTTGAAGCATCAATATTGCGAATCACAATATTTTTATGTTGTTTTACTAATTGCATTCTCATAACTAATTGCATTTCATAAATGTTACTTTTATTATAGAAGAAAAAATAAAATAAGATGTTAATACATTATAACAAAACGTTTAGTTATAAAAAACCAGCCGTTGGAAAAGGTTTATTGAATAGAGTAATTAACTCTCTGCCTGTTGAATTACACCTTCCTGGATATCAGTTTTGTGGACCCGGAACGAAATTACAAAAACGTTTAGATCGTGGTGATAAAGGAATTAATGTATTAGACGCTGCATGTAAAAATCACGATATTGCTTATTCCAAAACAAATGATTTAAATAGTAGACATCAAGCTGATAAAATTCTTGAAAATAAAGCTTGGGAACGAGTTATTTCAAAAGATAGCAGTCTTGCCGAAAAATCGTTTGCATACATGGTTACTAACGCAATGAAAGTCAAAAGAAAATTTGGTATGGGATTGAAGAAGAAGGTTGCAAAAAAAAGTGAACAAAATGGAAAAAAGCTGTTCAGTACATCAATTAAAACTGCAACAAAAATATTGAAGAAGGAAAAACCTCAAGACATTAACTCTGCCATTAGGATTGCACGTAAGATTATCAACAAGTCGTTAAGGGGGAAGAAATCGCAAGTTGTAATACCACGCGTAATTAATGTTCCAAAGATTGGTGGCTTCTTACCTTTGGTACCTATTCTTACTGCTCTGAGTGCAATTGGTAGTCTTTCTACTGGCGGAGCAGCTATAGCAAAAGCAATAAATGCTGCAAAGAATGCCAAACAACAACTTGATGAAGCAACTAGACATAATAAAACAATGGAAGCAGTAGCAATGGGGAAAGGTTTTTACCTTAAACCATATAAGAAAGGATATGGATTGGTTTGTCAAGAAAAACAAAAACCAAATTTTTCATAAAGCTGCCCAATAAACCCCTATCTGATGTTGATTTGAGAAACTTTTCAACAAACATTCCATACTTTAGAGGAGTTTTCATGTTGGATACACTACCAAAACGATCGAGAAAACGAGAATGCGGAATCATTAATTTGGATTTATCAAGAGGACCTGGAACCCATTGGGTAGCATATTATAAAAACAATGAACATAAGGAATATTTCGACAGTTTTGGAAATTTACAACCTCCATTAGAATTAGTTAAATATCTAGGTAAAAATATAAAATATAATTACAATCAATATCAAGATTACGATTCATTTAAATGTGGACATTTATGTCTTCAATTTCTTTACAAAATAAGTGAAAAGAATAAATAAATAACACACAAACAATTTTTAAATTTTGTTTTGTTTTATTAATAAAAAAAGTTTATAAGATATACTTTCTACATATTATTCCCACTGTGGGTATTGAGCATTTGTTAAAAAGATATTTATTTCAGCAGCAGTATCCAACTTTAAGCCACTGTCTCCTTGCTTACATATACAATATACCCCGGATGCCAGTTCTATTATATCATCATCCGATAGCGTGTTGTACCGATTTGGTAGAAACATTATGTTGTTTTCCAGTTCAATTTGAATTGTAGTGCCATATTTACTAGTCACACGCTTAGCGTTTTTAACTGCATACTTAGTTGAGTCCTGGAGCTCTTTTATATGTATTAATTTTTTTTTATTTAATGTGTTGAATTTTGTGATCAAATCTGGAGGATTCATTATTACAATATTAATTAATTAAATTTAATTTTTATATATATTTTTTTTCTTCTTTAACAGATAGCTCAATCTGTTTTTTGTAAACTGATGTATTAAATATTTCTACCAATCTTTAAATAGGTAAAAAATAATTCTTAAAAGAAAGATCAGTATCGTAACTATCTCTTTTTCTCATATTGTAATTATTTTTGATGTAAAATATTTTTTGTTACTTATAGAATTGTAGTGAAAGAGATAGTAGTTATATTGACGTTCTTAAGCGTAACTGAAACAAAAAATGGCAAAACAAAGATCGGAGAGATAGTTATATTGATGTTCTAAAGTGTAACTGGAACAAAATATTTCAAAAAGCACTCAAAAGTGTTTGTAACATTTTAATTTTACAAGAATATTTTACTATAAATAAGAATGTAAAACTTTCAAGAGTACTAGTATAAAAAATAGCATTCAAGAAAAAAGTATTCTTTAAAAAAGAAAATTAAAATAACAATTAAAAAATGAGCCAAGTACGTGAACGGTTATTTGAGTTTCTTAATTCCTTTGAGGACTTATTGCTCTATGAGCATAAAGAAACCATAAATTTTTTCGTCTCCATGCTCAATGAAAATGAGGAGTATGGAATTATAGAACAAGAGGACTCTGATAGTGGGCATTTTGCCAGCTGCCCCTGGTATAGCGAAGGATGCGAGGAAGGGCCGGACACATGTCGATGCACCATGTTCCACATAAGGAAAAAAATAATTTTTAAGATTATTGAAACTTATAAAAATTTGTCAAAAATAAATAATGAACAAATATAGAATATATATGTATGTGTATGGGTTTTATTTAGTTTTTTATTGTTTTTTTTTTAATATATATATATATATATATATATATATATATATATATATATATATATATATATATATATATATATATATATATATATATATATATATATATATATATATATATATATATAGATTAATAGAGCGAAAAACTATTAGTTTAAATATTATATTCATTGAGGATGGATAAATGTACTTTAAAGAATATATTTCACCACAATGAAGAACGAAAACCTCAAATACATGATTTGGTTTTTGAGTTTGAATACTTGCTCAATTGGAAATTGAAGATTTCATGTGGATTTTCAACAGCTTTTGGTTTTAAGCCAATGATATGGCTGAATTATAAAAATAAGCAATACATTGGACTGGACCGGGAAGAGTGGTTACACCTCATGTGCTATAAGGACTATATTCATGATATGCTTAATCGTCGAGATTTTTTAAATTCTATAAATATAATTGATAATGAAAGTGAGAGAGATGTTGAATATAAGTTTAAATATAAAAGGGGTGTTTGTTTTTTAGTTATCGAACAAGGAAACTCTAATATAAAAATCGATTCTGACACTTGGAGATCATTAACTCAAATTCGAGTATTTTTTACATCAATTTTATGTTGGAACAACATTCTAAGAAAACAAATTCTTCATTTCTATTATGAATATTATATACCAACCTGCTCCGCTTTAAACAAAACAAAACTCCAATTCAATGAAATACAAGGAATACATGAAAGGGATGTAAAGATTGAACTGACACGACTTTGTTATGAGATTGGGGAAAAAATGCAACACAAGATTCTAACAGATGTGAAAATTCATAAATTATATTTAAGAATGGATAATAAATAAATAAATAAATAAAAAATGTACACAAGAATATATGTTTTATTGTTTTTTATTGGTTATATTTTCTTTGTTTTTTTCATACAATTTTTTAATAATTAATATTTACATTTATTTTTTAACAAAAGAATTTTTTTTAATAACTAATATTTACACTTATTTTAATAATAAAACTTTACAATAATTTACATTAATTTTAACTTTCTTCTTCTTCTTGAAGTCTATCAATTTCCATTAATAGCATGTCAAGCTCATAATCAGGATTGGTTTCCTCTATTGCTGAATGGTACCATGCATATGTGCTTATACCATCACTTTTGATATTTCTTTTATCATCTTGATAACTTAGTATTATTTTATGTAGTTGCATAGTATATAATTGATGCAAACTCGACTTAAAGGTAAGCATATTATCAAATACATTTGATTTATTAAACAGACAATCTCTATATGAACTTAGGCTATACTTATCTAAAATGGTTTTCTTGACCCCCTTCGATTTCTTTACATCATTTTGATCTTGAACACTAAATGAATACATTTTAGATCGCAACCCAACAAACTCTTTCATTATTTTTCCACAATTTTCGTCTTTCATCATACCCAGCACCTTTTTGTTTAAACGAGGAATACCATATATGTTATCTGAAGGATAATCAGATGTGTCAAATTCATCCTGTATGTCCATTTTTATGTCAGCATAGAAGTCATCAGTCCGTATTGTATATATGAATGAATCAGTATCCATATAGTTTAATGACAATTTTGATTTAAATTTGGGCTGCATGTAGCCATAATGGAAATTATACATTTTCCATTTGGAAAGTTCTAGCACACAAAATCCTAAGTAAATAGGCTTATTATAATATGTCTGGAGCCTATTCATTTGAATCGCCACCATGTCTTCTGAAAATATAGACAAACTATGGAAATTGGGCTTAGATATCCAATCTTGGGCTCCCAAATGATTGCAATTCGTTCTGTTCCAGTTTGTTACAATTCTAACATCTTTTCTCTTATCTACATTTTCCATAGTCTTACCATATACCGCATTATTGAGCAATTTGAAGAAGTTTTTCTCAAATGTATTTTTAGCGTTAGCTCTATGCTTGGTATTTAAGTCTATATATGATTTTAACCATGGAGATTGTTTAAAAGTGAGAATCCGATGTATTTTTTTTAGAATCAAACCATACTCTAAACATTGCTTAAGAATTCTGTAATGAATAATATATGAATGTTTAGTAGAAAAGTCAGCAATTAATTTAGTTTGATTCTTTCCGTAAGGTTTTTTATTTTCCACACAAAAAGGTAGATCATTGTGCGATTCGTGTAAAATGGAGGGATATTCTAAAGTAACTTCATACACATAACCATCATTTGAATTATTGTCTATCCGATTTGGATCCAGATTTAGCTCATCACTTGATAACCATCTGAATCCTCCATATGGAATATATTCGGACATAGCCCAACCGTAAAGGTTATTGGCATCTAGGTACATTAGAAAGTCTGAAGGTTTCTCTTTATCGAAATCCTCTAGATATTTATTGTTTGCTTTTGAATACCTTTTACTACATTGTACAATCCCCCCACGTATCCCTTTTTTAAAGAAATTATACATATCTATATCAGTTAACAACTCCAATTCTATATTTGTGTACTTCAACATAGCATCCCACGAGAGTCCAGGAGCAGTATAGTACTGGCTTGGATCTAGGTTATATATTCCCTTACAAACTTTTCGAAAATTTTCGAATACATCAGTTAGCAATAGAACGTCTGTTTTTAAATAAAACTCCATGTAGTCTTGTAAAGTTTTGCAATCAAATGTGTACCAAATTTTTTTTGCATGCTCATAATCTTCATGTGAACATTCTCTATTGGTAAGTGTGTTGAAAAAGTCTTCCCTCGCTGGAAGTTGACTATCATTTAATTTTTCAAAGGAATTGAGATAGTTGTAAGGGAAAACACCCTTCCTTCTAACCAGATCAAACTCTATTTTTGATGGAAATTGCTCTTTAATTGTACAGAAATCGTTATCCGTAAGATTATTGGCTAAAGTTTCTAAGCTTTCGGGCATAAAACGTAAGGTGTCTAGAAATCTAAGTTCAAGATTGAAATCGTCATTCATTTTTGTATATGTTGATAAAGATATATAACGTTCTTTATTTAGCGGAAGGACTTTTATGTTGTCAGACTTTTCTCCTAACTCTTTAACAAAAAGATGTGAGTCATAAGACGAATAATTATGAAAATAAATAGGGATAAATTTTGGTTGTTGATATTTTAAGTTGCACATATTATGAGCTGCACCTCTAAATTTGCCAGTTACATGACAATGATCAATTACGCGATCACTACCTAAAAATTTATCACATATGTGGCAATTTACAGCATTTCGAAAACTGAATATTTCTGAAGGGGATAAAGAATCCATTTGTGTCTTTCTCATTAAATAATTAGTATATATATCTTCACAATCCTTAACTAAATAAGCAACAAATTTTTCTGCAGCGTCCCTACCAGTATATATTCTAAACTTATCTATATTATGGTTAATATATTTAATATTATAACTAAAAGCACAGGGAGTATGCTTTTTAGTTAAATTATTTTTTTTACTTACTATACATTGGATGTCCTCAAGTATGCACTCAAAATCTGCATACACAACAAAAGGCACATCCATCTGTCGTTGGTGGTCCTTAAATTTAAGTGTAGCGTTATTATAGGATGGTAGCTGGGCTACAATTTTACCACACTCTGCTTGATGTTGCTCCATGATCCTATCACTGTGAGTAAATTGCAGACATACATTACACAATTTAAGAGTGTGTTCGTGTTTTGTCGTTTGGCCGCTTAATAATCTGTAAAAAATTTAAATGAAATCATTTATAATAAATATTATAAAAAGTTATATATATATATATATATATATATATATATATATATATATATATATATATATATATATATACTTGACACTTTTAGCTTACCTAGACATATTTTGTATTAGAACGTAATGATGACCAACGATATTTTCCAACAACAATAAGTTGATATGATTACATTTTTCCTTCTTTGTTATATAATACGGACCAACAACTACATTATTTTCCTCATCATAACCAAATACGTTTACGCTGATTCCACTATTCCGCTTCTCAAATATTTTAATATCTTTTAAAGATATTGGAAATATTAAATTCTTAAAATCTAGCGTTACACCATTTTGGGTACAAATGATGTCAGCAGTTATGTCATGAATATTGTATGAGCTACATCGCTGTTTACTCTTTATTTGAGAAGTATCTACTGCGGCGATCAGACACCACTTGAAACAATATTGATCGGTGTTTTCTACATTGATGCAAGCTTTTCTTTTTTGAAGTTTTTCTGGTAAACTCATCCAGTTTGCTCCTTTAACTAGAGAAGCTTTATTAATACTTAGCTCTGCTCGGACTATGCGTATCAAAGTCCAACCAGAGTCCTTCTCTTGAAATTCACTCATTTTATTTTGAATTTCTGAAATTTGGTTAGAAAATACTTCATATATTTCATCTCCTCTGGTCAACAAATTCATTTTAGCTCTATGATGAATAATATTGAACTCCAATTCCTCTCCCACAATTTTTACATATTCTGCCACAATACTCATATTAAATTTTATTACAGTGTGGCTTTGTAAATGACTTTCAAGCATCTCTATGAAAATTGATTCATTTTCACCAATGAAATCTTCTAGTAAAAGTTCATCTCTTTTATTATTTAATCCATACGTTACAATATTATTTTTGAACGCTTTGCTTATGGTGTAAAATTTCATATTATCTTTATGTCTTCCTTGCGTTTCTTCATCAATGCTGGTATTATTTATTAAATTACCTCCACAAGCATCCGCTCCTTGAAGTTCTCGTTGTTGTTGTTGTTGTTGTTGTTGTTGATACTGTAGTTGTTGATGTTCATGAGTATTTGTGTACCATTGCATGGAGGTAGAGGGTTGTTGCCAATACATTTCTTTTTGTTGTTGTTGTTGTTGTTGTTGTTGTTGTTGTTGTTGTAGTTGATATTGCAATTGTTGGCCAGTATTTGGGTACCATTGCATGGCTGTAGGATATGGTAGCTGTTGTTGAGGATATTGATATTGTTGCTGTTGAGGATATTGATATTGTTGTTGTTGTTGTTGTTGAGGATATTGATATTGTTGTTTTTGTTGTTGAGGATATTGATATTGTTGCTGTTGTTGAGGATATATATATTGGTCCTCAACACCATGATTTTGGATATGATCCAAGAAACACTTTTGATATTTATATATCTTATTGCACATATTACATTTATAAACCATTTTTAATAATTTATAGAATGTATTGTATTTTTTAAGATTTTATATGATGATGATGCACTTGCTAGATACAATGCTGTACTTGCTGCTAGATTAGAGAACGTCTCAATTTATACGAATTACGTTCTATTCTTACATTGTTACAACATACATATGTATGAAGAAAGCATCGTCCTCTTCATCTACCATAAACTTTTCTTCTTCATTTTGGAAGTTTCCATTATAGAAGTATGCCATTTGGTTCTTTGGAATGACATCACATTCACCTATCTCGTTCTCAAAAATATCAATGTATGTATGTATATAAGTGTGCATGGTTTGTTTGACAAATGTCAGCCTCTTTACACAAAAAACAAAAAATAAATAAAACTAAATAAAACCAACAACAAAAACATTAATATCTCACCAGAATACATAATTTCTTTCTATAAATACCCTTCCAGCTCCATCAGCTAAAAAGAATATTACAAAAAAACAAATGCCGAGTACATACTATGATATTTTGTAACATCGCAACAGTGTGTACTAGTGTCAACGTTTGTCATTTTTGAAATTATTTCTTGTTGTGTGGTATTGCTTTCCCTATAAAAAAACATAACGTGAAAGACGTTGCACACATTTTAAAAAATGATTATAACACAAGAAATGCCAGATGTGTACTCGGCATTACACACTCGCTTTTTTATATACATATACGACTACTTACCCACCTTTCAACGCTCAAGTTATTGTAAAAACATACACAAATACACATGCATGAGCATAACGTTGGCTCCCATGATCACGCATCTCTAATTCCCTTTGACAATCCTAAATATCTTACACTTCAATTTTTCCAACCTTCAAGTAAGTTCGTTGCTCATAAATTACATATTTTATTCATCTCTTCAAACTCTTTAAACATAGGAAAATCAAATTAAATAGAACCAACAACAAAAAACATTCATCGATTTCCCACAAGCATACATAAGGTCTTCTAAAATTACCTTCCATGGTCACCATCAAAAAAGAAAATAAAAACAACTAAAGCAACATTTCCTCTATGCACACACACACACACACACCATAAACCTGCTGCAACCACTTGACAAAAAAATCACACTTCAATTCAAAATTAAAACAAAAACATACGTACAAAATCAAACTAAACCAAAACCAACAACAAAATATTCATAGATATCCCACAAGCATAAATAATTTCTTTCTTTCCAAAATACCCTTCCATCTCCATCAGCTAAAAAGAATATTACAAAAAACTAAGGCAAAATTTGCTCGATGCGTACTCTCACTTAAAAAAAAACATTGCACTCTAAAACCATAAACCTGCTGCAACCACTTGACAAACAAAAAAATCAAAATTAAAACAAAAATCTAAAACATACATACAAGTTTGCGCGCAAACATAATAAACTACGAGTATGTACATCAACCCAAAATTAAAACAAAAAACATACGTACAAAATCAAACTAAAACAAAACCAACAACAAAAACATTCATAGATATCCCACAAGCATAAATAATTTCTTTCTTTCCAAAATACCCTTCCATCTCCACCAGCTAAAAAGAATATTACAAAAAACTAAGGCAACATTTTCTCTATGCATACTCTCACTTTAAAAAAAAACATTGCACTCTAAAACCATAAACCTGCTGCAACCACTTGACAAACAAAAACATACGTACAAAGCATGCGTGCCAACGAAAATAAACTACGAATATGTACATCAAACTATCCTTATCTCACACTTATGCTCACACAACAAAACAAAACATCATCATCACATACATATGCATCTACAAACCATCGAGTACCCTCGTCACTTCACACCCTTGACTTTAATTACCTAAATTTTCCCATAAATTACAAATTTTCAATTTTAATTACCCAAATTTGACAATTTTAATTGTTATAGAACCGGCAGTTCCCTACTACTCACCTTAACCGTAAAAATGTTATAATGAAAAATGAAAAATAAAACTCATACTAATTATTTTATTTTATTATATTCTTCCAATTTTATTCCAAAAACGTCGCGATATCTCAAAAATTGCATTTCGATTCATACAAATATTTTACATTCGGTCGGAAGATAGGTGCAGTTTTTCTTATCTTGGGACATCGCATTATTACAAAAAAAAAAATTAAATATTAAAAAAAAAATTATAGTTATAAGTGGGTTTCCTCAACTGATAAATTAATATCATGATTAATGAACAACTTCATATAAAAACAGTATTTATATACCGTGTTTTTTAAATGAGAGGTTCGAGAAATATACAAATTAAATTTAAAAAAGACACTAAGAAAGTAGAAACATACTTTGTTTTAGAAAAAGTTTTTTTTTTCTACAACTCGTTTTGCTTTTAATACTCGTAAGTTCTGATTTACGAACTTTATTTTACACTAAAAATTTTCTCAACATAAAAAAGCAATGTGAGTCCGATCACAGGGGAGATGTGTAAACATCTAGTAATGATAAATTTTCTTAAGTTGGAAGTACTATGCTTTTAGTATACATATATTTTTTAATTAATCAATTAAAAGTATCAAAACTTTCAATATTGTAAATACTAGGGTGATCGACTCGGTTTTTCAACCGGTTTTAAGACACGGTTTTTTCACAAAACGTTGTCGGTTTTTTCAAAATGTTGATTTTTCGAATGTCGAATAGTCCGGTTTTTTTACAATTTAAAAACCTGCTGAGTCGAATAATTTTCGATTTGTACATTTTGGAATAAAATTATTTTTTACTATATTAAAACTTATATCAATGTGTTTTGTTGATATTCCTAACTATTTTTTTTAGTGTAAAAGCTCTACGCTTTTTTTTTTGAGCACGGCAACATTTACTGAAACATGAAATTCAAGCGAAATTATTTTATGAGATGAAAGCAGAGGCGAATTAAATTTGCCTAATGTTGTGCAATGGATTACAAAATCCAGCTGCAAAAAATATTTTTTAGTTTTGTTGACATTTTGCTTCATATCTTACATAGAGGTAGATATCCACCTTGTCCATACATTCATATGTATACACCAATAAGGAATAAACTCTACATACACCCATCATTTTTGGGATTTGAGGAAACTTGGGAAGAAATTCAAAAAATTAATTATGCCAATATTTACAGTGCTAATAAATATGTAGAGTTGTATGTAGAGTTTATTCATTAACTGTATAATGTATATACATATTTATGTACTATACATAAGTACATGAAGTTAATTTTTATGTTTTACCTTTAATTTTTGTATTATTTTATAGTATTTACATGAACTGTTAACTCTTTTTTTAATAAAGCAATTTAAAATCAAAACTTTTGTATGATAATTTTCTTACTTAAAAAAACCGGTTGACTGGTATTTCCTGGATTGGAAAAACCAAAACCGGGTTTTTCATAATTTCAAATATTGCCGATTTATTTTAGTGTTAGACATTTTTTTTAATTTAGTGCTTTTTTCCGTTTAAGCAATTTTTTTTTTTTTTGGTTTTTGGAGATTTTTTTTTGGTTTGGTGATTTTATAATTTTCGGATTTTTTTAGTTTTACTGTTTTTGAAAATTTCAAGAGTTTGCCTCTTATGGTTTCCAAGATATAGCACGTTGTCAAAATTGCATTAACTGATGGATCACCCCTTAATTTAAATTTTTTAAAATTGTAGTGTTAATTGTTGTAGTCTCTATAAAAATACACTAATTTTACAAATTCTAAGTGTAAATATATATATGTACATACAATTGTATGTATATTACATTGGATTTTAACATATTTCGTTGCTCGTTTTGGAACGCCCTTTAATTTTTAACTCTCATGTATTTGTAGTTATAGCGGCCAAGGTTCTAATTACATACTCTGTCCAAATGTTGATGGTGTTGAGTGTATTTCTATGCAGCTGGTAAGGTTCTCTGTCAGCGTGACCGTTTGACCGACTAAAGTGGCAAATTGCCACTTTTTCAACAGCATTTCCCCTTTTTCGACTACTTTGCCACTTTTTGTCTCCCTTTTTTTGGGCGAGTTATATGAAAATACTTTGAAAATAAAAAGTTTTTCTCATTTTTTTTAATTTTGCCCCTTTTTTTTGATAAATCCCCTATTTGGTGCCACTTTTTGAAAAATGTCATCGGTCACCCTGTTCTCTGCTACACTAATACTCTCATACATAGCTCACACCGTTTTGATAACGCGGTGTGCATCTTACTCAAAATTTGTGATTGTATTGTGAAAAAGATTTCTACCCCCCAGCGTATAGATGTTTACACATCAAAAATACAATTTAATTAAAAAATTAAATTAAAACGCGAGCTCAAGACCAAATAATTAAATTTCTTATTTATTCTGATTTTAGTAAAAATTATAATTATATTTTTTGCGATTAATCGCAATTTTTTTAATCGTAATCGCGATTATGAAAACCTGGGTCTATTTGCAAACCCTAGTGTTCCTGTTCCTTTTTTATTACATAATCTTTTTCAGTTCTTCAACAAGTTTCTCTAAAGCCTGGCTGAGTATCGACGTAGAAAAACAAGAATACACAATGATTTGAAAGCCAAAATAAAAAGTGAAATTTCTGGATCATCAGGTGCATATTAATAAATTATTTGTTATTTGGATCACACTGTATCGTTCTTTTCATTACATATTGCAACAATGTAAAAATACCCGGTTTAATTCTAATACCAAAGAATAGTAATACTATATAAAAAAATATAGTGGCGAAAAATTTTGAAAAACGAAAATTTTTAACGTGAAAAGTGGTCTGTATGAGCTATTAGGATTATATTAATATGTTCACAAAAGTTATTCAGCTTTTCCGTAGCTACAGATTTGCCAAATATTGCTGGCAAAATATTTGGAGTGCTTGTAATTTATTCTGAAGAAATATAATATTTTCCTATATTCTTACAAATAAAAAAAATGTGCACTAAAAGATATTTCTTTACATAAAATGTCATTGTAACTTTATGTCTTTGTTTATTTAATAAAAAACGAAAATTTTTAACGTGAAAAGTGGTCTGTATGAGCTATTAGGATTATATTAATATGTTCACAAAAGTTATTCAGCTTTTCCGTAGCTACAGATTTGCCAAATATTGCTGGCAAAATATTTGGAGTGCTTGTAATTTATTCTGAAGAAATATAATATTTTCCTATATTTTTACAAATAAAAAAAATGTGCACTAAAAGATATTTCTTTACATAAAATGTCATTGTAAGTTTATGTCTTTGTTTATTTAATAAAAAAATAAAAATTAGTTTTCGGTAGTTAATTTTATATATCACAAAAAGTGTGCGTTTTCCAACCCTGAAATCATCCGTTTAATTTTTCTGATTTCCTAAACCAATATCTTTATTTTAAGAATATAAGATATGTTTAATTTATAGAGAAAATGAAACAAATTGTTTTAGTAAGTTACTTTTGCATAAGAAAAAAAGTTAAAGTGTTCCGACCCTGGAGACGTCTTTTTAATGTTTTTAACTTTTTTTTAATTTGAAAGAAAAATTTAATTTGTAGTGAAGTATAAAATAAGTTAATTTAATAAAAAAATAAAAATTAGTTTACGGTAGTTAATTTTTTATATCACAAAAATTTTAAGTTTCCCAAACCTAGAATCATCCTTTTTTATTTTCTAATTTCTTACACCAATTTCTTTCTTTTAAGAATACAAGATATATTTAATTTATAGAAAAAAGGAAAAATTTGTTCTAGTAAGTTAATTTTGTATAGTTTTGTATTAAGAAAATTAAGGCTTTCCAAACCTGGAAACGTATTTTTAATTTTTAAAATTTTTTTTATTAGGAATACCAATTTAATTATACTGAAATATAAAATAAGTTTATTTAATAAAAACAATAATAAAAATTTGTTTTCGGTAGTTACTTTAGTATGGCAAAATAAAGTTTGAGTTTTCCAGCTCTGAAATCGTCTACTCAATTTTGCTGATTTTCAATACCAATCCTTTTCAGCCTGTTTCTGGCACACCAGTCCAAGACCGAAGTCTCTAGCTTTTCTGGGATCTTCGGAAAACCAATTTCAAGTACAGACAGACGGACATTGCTTATTCGTCTTCCCTATGCATAAGGAACCAGAATATCTACGCTCACG
The DNA here is from genome assembly GCA_949987645.1 of Tachina grossa. NCBI lineage: Eukaryota > Metazoa > Arthropoda > Insecta > Diptera > Tachinidae > Tachina > Tachina grossa. The sequence goes on along the minus strand of OX465277.1, from coordinate 60,578,822 downwards.
GCAGTGCGCCAAGCCAAGTTCTGGCCAATGCACGAAGTGTGTATATTTACACGAAGCCATTCGAGCTGTTTTACCACCCTCATAACTTTGTTCCTTGCAATCGTAAAATTATGATATTTAAACCGTAATTAGAATAAATTCATGTAACCTTATATGCGAAGTTTGAAAGTTTCCGGAGATATAGAGGTTCCGGAGATATAGAGGTGCAAAAAGTGCATATTTTAAGACATACTCACTAACCGCTGACCACTGACACAATCATCAAATTGATGAAGCACTTCCGCTATAGCTAGAGAGCTAAAATTTGGTACACGGCTAGATCTAGATGAGTAATGAACTAGAAAAATCTGAAAACACGGCGGGACTACACCCATAAAAATTAAAATTTGTGCTAGTGAGCTGAAATTCGATACAGAGCTACCCAGCAAAAAAATTCAAAAAATGTAATCGAGTTTGGAATTAAGCATTTTTGGTGGAAGCACTTCCGTACTGGTTTACCAACTGAATGATTTTAACATGGCGTGAGACTAAAATAATCGATTCTTGAGAAGTACTTACATTTTTTTTATTTTACAACATTTCACGTAATCTATTTCGTCTAAAAAAATCATTCTCTTCATTTAGCAACTTGCACGTCATTTTTGGTAATTTTAGGTAATGTGATTTGTAAGCGAGTAATGAAAATTGGCAATCAGAAAACTAAGTCATTATATGGCAAGTAGTTCTAATGGTAATGAGTAATTTTTTGCTGGGTAGGTCTAGATGAGCACTAAATTAAAAAATCTGAAAACCCGGAAATTTTGGCCAGGAGGGCGGGGCTACGCCCATAAAAGTCAGAATTAAAAAAGCTAATATAAGGCGCTCAATGAAAGCTGTTTTATTGTTTATTTATTTATTTCATTTATTTGGCATATACACTTCTATAATGCAAGGATATAAATTTTTCATTAAATAAGTGGGCCTTGCCACGCCCATATAATTTAAACCTTATTTTCGTGTACTACGGCTCAGCATGTTTCGATAAACTATTTATGTGGGTATTATTATCCGTTTTCAAAGAAACTTGCGCGAATAATAAGCACTAGCCGAAAAAAATCTTAAGTATGGAAAAGGAGCTGAAATTTGATATACAAGTAGGTCTAGGTTAGAAACCAACTATAAAAATCTGAAAACCCGAATTTTTAGTTAGAGGGGAGGGGCTGCGCCCATAAACACTAAAAATTAAAAGTTTCGGTTATGAGATGAAATTTGATACACAAGTAGGTCAGGTGAGAAACCAACCAGAAAAATCAGAAAACTCAAAAAATTTTACAAGAATGGGCGGGGCCACGCTAATATTGCTTGGAACTAAAAACTTAATATACGGCTTTTAACTCAGGCCAATTTAGTGAAACCTTGCATACGCGTTGCACGTATTCAAGACTCTAAACTATCACCTTAAAAACTGGGCGTGATCACTCCTATAAAATGTTAGCATTATGCTTAATCTACTTCGACATACAAGAACTTTTAATTCAAAATTAAGATAAATTTTATTGAAACTTTTCATACACATTGCACTTATACAAAATAAAACTTTCCTATTTTGAAAAGTAGCCGTGACTTCACCCATAAATCTTAGCTTTTTCTTGCAAGTAAGCCGAAGTACAGTTTTTAATTTAATACTCAGGTATTTGTTATTAATTTTTTATGGTGCTATGGAACTCAGTTATGGGGCACTGCTTCGGCTTTCAATGCCGAGAGAGTCCAACGGAGGCAAAACAAAAGTTTACGGTTAATAACATCGGCTCCATGGTACATCCAAAATTCTATTATACATCGTGATTTAAATATGCCACTAGTGACTGAAGAAATTGCAAAATACGCAGGCAAATATTTAACAAAACTCGAATCACATCCTAATCCACTTGCTCGTAATATTTTGAACTTTACTGGACACATCCGCCTAAAAAAGAGGGACACACGGGCTCTTATCCCTAACACTCCAGATGGGACTACTTGAAAATACTTTTTTCCCCTTTTTTGATTATCACTACTAATGTATGATTTATAACTATCACTAAGTTTATGTCCGACACTGGTCGGGCCTAAAATTTTTTTTATAGATTTAAGATTTGAATACTTATTGTTAGTTCATATATGAAGATACAATAAATAAATACATGTTAAAAAAAATTAACCTTTTAATACCAACCTTTGCATGAACGAACCATAAGCACTAGCAGATATAAAAGTTAGCAGGGTCCATAAAAATTTAACGTAATATATAGAGAGCTGACATTTTGTAGACAAATAGTAATTGATTTACTCAATCGGAAAATCCAAAAATTAAAGCACCAACTACCCTATTGAAACTTTGCATGCACTTTGGGCATATCCTTTTGATTTATGTACTTCGGCTAAGCAGACTTTAATATGTAGATATATTGAGAAAATAGACGGGGTCACGTCCACTAAAATTTACGTTGCATTTTACATGTTTCTTTCCAGACGACTCTTAGCAAATTGCGTACACACTGGCGACCCGTTGTTATGACACAATAGTGCATTTTTAAGGACTACAATTCAACACCAATCACGCTCTAACCCATTATTTTATGTAACTATGCCACTTTAAACTAGCATAGTAACCATGAAAAACGATTTATTATAGAACATTTTTCAAAGAGTAATCAGATCCTCACAAAAACATAAATGTGAAAAAAGGCCAAGTTCCTATCCAAAGTTTAGGCCATTAAAAGTAGTGAGATATAAATTTTGACAAAATTCTTGTTTGCCACAACACCTATATAAATTTGTAATCGCAAGGGTGTCCTACAATTTCTAGATAGTATGCTAACTTGGCAATATTTTTTTAACCTTTCTAAAATGGAGAAAATAATGTTTATTTGTTCATTTCTTTATATCGGTTAATATGTTATCAAGTAAGCAGGATATCTAGAAATTGTAGGACACCCTTAGGAAGTTGGCCTTTTTTCACATTTATGTTTTTGTAAGCATGTATACTTTATGGCTCGCTTATTAATAGTGTGGAAATTATAAACGGAATGGCAAAAATATTTATACCCTTTTACCATTTTTTGGTAATAATACTCAACACTCCAAATGAAATTTCTTAAAAATAGTTTTGTGCCAAAAACGACATTTGTGTATGTATGTATTATTAATTACTATCACTAAGTTTATGTCCGTAAACTGTAAATTTACAAAAAATTGTCGAGTGCAGGAACAACAAACACTATACATATATGCTGCTGACAGGTATAAGTGCGTCTAGCAGGTTATAATACTTTGCACGCCCTTACAGACTAAAGTGATGTGTTAAAACAAAAATACTTAAAGGTTGATTGCGTACTGATATATAGAACATATTCTGCCTTATCGTGGTTAGCGTGTTTCAAATACGACTAGGACTGTTTGGTAATAGATTAAAGAATACTTCAACAGTTTTTCTTTAATCTATTATAATCTAAATCGATAGGCCAACAACGAGAAGGCAGATTAACTGCAATAGTGGTTACATTTAACAAAATAAAAAAAACTAAATTTTTATCGTCGTAATTCGGTTATTTGTCCCTACGTTCGTCGTGGCTCTAGGTTACACAGAAAAAATTTTAACCAAAATGCTTCCAATTAAATCAATTAATGCTGTTTCAAACAATTTTATAAATGTTTCAATTAAATTTTGTTGATTGAAAACAAAAAACACAGAAAAAAATATACAAGATTTATGTAAAACAAAACCATGTTGTTGAATAAAATTTTAAATCAGAAATAATTTTTAGTCAGGCTTAAGTTCAGTAATTTCAATTCTTTTTATTGAATGAAATATTTTTATTAATTAATGTGAGTCTCTAAAGAAGAGAAGAAAAATTAAATTAGACTTTTAAGCTGGGGGAAATACCGATATTTTTCTGTGCAGCAACGCACTTCATCAGCACCCTAGTCTATCTACTTGGGTAAATATTGTTATTAACATCAGCTATTTAACGTAAATTCTAATGAAACGGAATGTGAGAAATGTGATGATCGTAAAAGATAAGCAAGAATAGTTAAACATACGTAGGTAGAGTAATATAACTTCGTGCTAACCTAAATAGAAAAATGAAAAAATGGAAAAACAGGGGAAATAAATAGTTAAACTTACATATGTATTTACCAAAGGTAAATCAATAATTGTACACAACCATCATTTCTCACATTCCGTTTCATTAGAATTTACGTTAAATAGCTGATGTTAATAACAATCTCTACCCAAGTAGATAGACTAGGGTACTGATGAAGTGCGTTGCTGCACAGAAAAATATCGGTATTTCCCCCAGCTTAAAAGTCTAATTTAATTTTTCTTCTCTTCTTTAGAAACTCACATTAATTAATAAAAATATTTCATTCAATAAAAAGAATTGAAATTACTGAACTTAAGCCTGACTAAAACTTATTTCTGATTAAAAATACACTATAGTTCAATTAAAAATCTAAAAATAAAATTTTTAATTTCAATAATATTTGGGATTAACTTAAATATTGTATTTATCAATACTGCGTATTTTAAAAATATCATTTAAATCAATGCTGCCCACAGAGAGAAAACCGAGATTAATGTATAAACGCATGTGCATTCATTTGTACAAAGAGCCGATTGATGTTCGGCACTCTAGTGCTTCTCTGGCCAGCAGTGATTTAAATTACTTTGTTTGTGTTGGTGTTTATCTTCCCTGAAGGAAATGTCGATGGTGAAAATGTACTGAGTCGCTTTTGACTTTGTCACCAGTACTACTCTACAATTATTCCCCATATAATACTTTGTGCTATAGACATTTATCATGTGCTTGTCATTGAAATTCTACTAGCAACACTAAAACAATTGACTAGATAGTGAATTTATAGTTCTTATGGGAACATGGAGACATACCAACCAGAAATTTACTGGTACATTTCTATACCTTAATTTATGTATATTGACAAGTTTTTGCAAAATCCACCAGAAATACACCACATCTGTTTTCTCTCTTTATTTTATACTGACGAATAAAAGAGAAATTGTAGACAATGTAACTACCAAGAATGATAAAATAAAGATTACACCAGCGCGCAAGAATAAAAAAACATTTCTGCGCATGATGGAATTCTGACGTCACTCAGCCTGCGTGTAATTTGGAAAAGAACACAAAATTGTGCGGCTTAAGAATTGTTCTCGTCTAAACCACCTCATTAGCTAGTAAAATTCAACTGTAGAACTATTACACGCACACAAACTCACATTTCATATTTGCTCTTTTTCTTATCTCTTTATTTTTATTTTGTTTTTTATTTTTCTTAGTGTTGCAGCCTTTAAACAACAACATGTAATTTTTTTCTTGGAGATCTCTGAGTAAATCAATCACAGGGCTGCCAACTAATTACAACAAAATACATGCATTTTTTGCAAAAAATTATAAATTTCACATGTGATATAGACTTGGTAACCTTTGCGAGGGGACTACTACGTCATCAAACGGTAAAGGCTCCGTTACCCGACTGTAGAAATCGCAGATGTAAGGTAAATGTACATGTAATGTAAATGTAAACGTTTGAGCGCTTATAGAATACTTAAAACCGTGTCATGTGTTTTCGACACAAAAAAAAACTTCTTTGTGCACACACACATACATACTAATTGCATTGTGCCCAGCAAACACGCATTTTTGATTTTAAATTGCGAGTTATTTGAAGTCAAACGCGAAAGTTCATATACAGGGTGGGCCAAAAGAAACCAAGGGGTGTAAAAGTTTAATAACTTTTTTGTTTATTAACTTTTTTTTATTTTTTCTTTCAGATTATATAATATACAAAATGGAAATTTTTTTACACTAAGTATGAAAAATGATGTCTCTTAAATGACCACCGTTTTCAGCTTCTAAATTTTGCAGTTAAATTTCAAGAGTTGGCCAGAAATGAAATCAACTTTATTGAAAATTTGATTATGAGTGATGAAGCTCATTTTCATTTGAATGGCTTTGTTAATAAGCAGAACTGTAGGTTCTGGGGTTCTCAAAATCCAAGAGCCATTCATCAACGCCAATTGCACCCCATCAGGTGTACAGTATGGTGTGGGATCACATCTGAAAATGTCATTGGGCCCTACTTCTTCGAGAATGAAGATGGAAGTGCTGTAACCGTAAATGGAGAGCGGTTTATGATAGAAAATTTTTTACGTCCTGCTCTTGAAAACCGACCTGGTATGTGGTTTCAGCAGGACGGAGCCACTGCCCATACTGCCCGAGACACAATGGCACTTTTAAGTCAAATTTTTGGAGAGCGAATAATTTCTCGAAATTCGGAAATTATTTGGCCAGCGCGATCGCCAGATTTGACAGCACCCGACTATTTTCTTTGGGGTTTTTTGAAGGAGCGAGTGTATGTGAACAATCCAGAGACAATCCTTGAACTCAAGGCAAACATTGTTGCAGAAATTCGAACGCTACAGCCACAAGTTTTGAAAGATGTTATGGAAAATGCTCTAAAAAGAGCCCATCAGTGCGAAGCTGAAAACGGTGGTCATTTAAGAGACATAATTTTTTATACTTAGTGTAAAAAAATTTCCATTTTGTATATTATATAATCTGAAAGAAAAAATAAAAAAAAGTTAATAAACAAAAAAGTTATTAAACTTTTACACCCCTTGGTTTCTTTTGGCCCACCCTGTACTTATGTATAATATTTAAATTCATGAAATTCATTTTGATTGAAATTTACATACATATGTATACGGACATACACACGAGTATGTATGTATGTATTAGAACTTATAAGTAAATAATATATAAAATAGTAATGTTTTAATTAATCCAAGATATTTTAAATAATTTCGCTGAAACTATTTTAATTTACTTTCTTTTGATGGCAAGATTTAGCCTGTTGGAAAAAACTAATTAAGTTTTTGAAATAACACCTTTTAGAATGAAAATGCGCCTAGAGGTTTTGAAAATTATTATTATTATTTTATTTAAATAAACTCTATAATAATTTTAATAGCAGCTGTAATGCTCAACCGTAATATTTGTCATTGTACATTACCAGAACAGATTTTGAGCAACTTCATCGGAAAGACGAAGTATTTAGATCTTTAATTTCCAAGAATGTGTATGCTTGCAATAGCACCTCAATAAAATCTTTACTTACTCGTTTTATCCTTTTCTTATTAATGTTCGTACTAAAGGGTTGCATTTGTATACTCGTTTGTATAGCCAACCAAAACAAATGGTATGTACCATATAATTGTAGTGTGAGCGACAGTACTAGTATAAGAGTTATTGTGTGTGCGTGCTTTTCCAAATTAAAATACAATTGAAAACAAATAACAATTGCTTATTGTATTGCTGCTGAGCAACTGTTTGATCTGTTTTTGCTCAAAAAATACATATTGTAATACAAATATATGAAAAAACCACTATTGAAACAAATACATGATGTGCAGATGTATGTGCGGACGTTCCTTATGTTATTTTGTGGCGCAGCCAAAGTATAGAGAGAGAAAGAGACAATTTTGCTCTGAGAGTAATTACACGTGCATGTGTTTCGTGTACATGTATCATTTACTTACATATGTATGTGCAATTTTGCTTTCATTCATTCATTGATCAGCCAATTACATTTTTTCTGAACACATCATAAGGCACTTATGGTAGAAGCAGTTTTATGTATCTTGTTTGCCTTAGAAAAACAAAAAAAAATGTGTTGTTTTCATTTGCTCATTGCCCAACCATACAATAATTGCTTAAAAAATCAACATTTACAACTAGTAACAGAAAACGATAAATAACATATCTAGGCGCACGTCAGTGCGCCAGGCCAAGTTCTGGCCAATGCAAGCAGTGTGTATATTTACACGAAGCCATTCGAGCTGTTTTTACCCCCCTCATAACTTTTTTCCCCGCGACCGTAAAATTATGAAATTGAAATCATAATTAGAATAAATTTATATAACCTCATATGAGAAGTTTGAAAGTTTAACAATGAAAGCTTCCGGAGATATAGAGGTGCAAAAAGTGCATATTTTAAGACATATTCACTGACCACTGACCACTGACCACTGACACATTCATCAAATTGATGAAGCACTTCCGCTATAGGTAGAGAGCTAAAATTTGGTACACGAGAAGATCTAGGTAAGCAATGAACCAGAAAAATCTGAAAACCCTAAAATTTTAGCCAGGAGGGCGGGGCTACGCCCATAAAAATTAAAATTTGTGCTATTGAGCTGAAATTCGATAAAGAGCTAGGTCTAGGTGAGAAATAAAATAAAAAAATCTGAAAGCCCGGAAATTTTAACCAGGAGGGCGGGGCTACGCCCATAAAGGTCAGAATTAAAAATGTTATTCTAAGGCGCTTCATGGAAGCTATTTTATTGAAATTCGGCATATGTACTGCGGTAATGCAAGGCTATAAATTTTTTATGAAAAAAGTGGGCGTTGACACGCCCATACAATTTAATTCTCATTTTAACGCCCTGCGGCTCAGCATATTTAGATATACTATTTATCTAGCTATTTTTATCCGTTCGTAACGAAACTAGACACGAATAATAAGCACTAACCCAGAAAAATTTTGACTTTGCAAAAGTGGGCGGCGTTACGCCCATAAAAATTTAAAATTAAAAGTTGCGCTGAGGAGCTGAAATTTGATATACAAGTAGGTCTAGGTGAGAAATAAACTAGAAAATTTTGAAAACCCAAAAAATTTTACCAGAATGGGCGGGGCCACGCTAATATTGTTTTTAACTAAATATTTAATATACAGCTTTTAATTCAAGCCAATTCAATTTACCTTAAAAATTGGGCGTGATCACTCCCATAAAGTGTTCGCCTTGTTTTTAATCTACTTTGGTCTAGCATATTTTAGAAGAAAATTAGCATGAATTATTAGCGCTGCTCACAAAAAAATTTTGAGTTAGGAATAGTGAGGAGAGGTAATGCTGATAAAATCTAAAGATATAATTTTCGCTAGAGAGCTGAGATTTTATACACTAGTAAGTGTAGCTGCGTAAACCAATGGGAAAATCTTAAAACCAAAAAGTTTTACCCGGTATGCGGGGCCACGACGTTGAAACTCCAATTAGCACTAGCGATCTTAAATTTGATACACAAATAAATCTAGATAAGAGATCACTAAGAAAAATCTGAAAACCCAGAAGTTGCTATCAGAGGGCGGAAACAAGCACTTCAAATTCAAAATTAACATACATTTTATTAAAACTTTTCATACACATTGCACTTATCCAAAAAATTTCCCTATTTTGAAAAGTAGCCGTGACTTCACCCATAAATCTTAGCTTTATCGTTCAGGTACTTCGGCTCAGCAGTTTTTAATTTAGTACTCAGGTATTTCTTAGTAACTTTTTATACCAAACTTTGCATGAACCATAAGTACGAGCAGATATAAAAGTCAGCGGGGCCAGGCTCATGAAAATTTTACGTAATATTATACTATAGAGAGCTGATATTTTGTAAACAAATAGTAACAGCTTTACTCAATCGGAAAATCCAAAAATTAAAAGCACCAGCTACCCTATTGAAACTTTGCATGCTCATTAGGCATATCCTTTTGATTTATGTACTTCGGCTAAGCAGACTTTATTTAACATGTAAATATATTGAGAAAAAAGGCGGGGTCATGCCCAGTAATATTTACGCTGTATTTTACATGTTTCTTTCCAGACGACTCTTAGCAAATTGCGTACACACTGGCGACCCGTTGTAATGACACAATAGTGCATTTTTAAGGTCAACAATTCAACACCCATCACACTATTACCCATTATTTTATGTAACTCTGCCATTTTCAACTGGCACAGTGATCACGACTAGAAAAAAAATGCACTAGAAATTTTAAGTTTAAAAAGTGTTATTATAGAAATCTTTTTAGAAAGTAATCTGATCCTCACAAAAACATAAATGTGAAAAACGGCCAAGTTCCTATCCAAAATTTCGGCCATTAAAAGTTGTGAGATATAAATTTTGACCAAGTTCTTCTTTGCCACAATATCTAACACAGAAATATATTATGTATGATAAAAATTTGTAATCGTAAGGGTGTCATATAATTTCTAGATAATCTGCTAACTTGGCAATATTTTTTCCTTTCTAAAAAAGGACAGAATAATGTATAAATGTTTATTTTTTTATATTGATAAAAATGTTGTCAAGATGGCAGATTATCTGGAAATTATATGACACCCTTACGATTACAAATTTTTATCATACATAATATATTTCTGTGTTAGATATTGTGGCAAAGAAGAACTTGGTCAAAATTTATATCTCACAACTTTTAATGGCCGAAATTTTGGATAGGAACTTTGCCGTTTTTCACATTTATGTTTTTGTAAGGATTTGTTCATACCAGAACCAAAAAACACGCAAAACTAGTGCAAACAGATGTATCTGTGCAATGCTATAGTTCGTACCTACTCCCAATAATTTAGTTTTATTTACAAACAATATACATATGAATATTTAACAAAAATACATATGCACATATGCATGTACATATACAGGACTTTTTGTTTGCTGGGTGTTTATCAGTATAAAAAAATCATATAAAATGGAAAACAGCTGTTCGAAACATTGATGAGAGTTCAACATCTTCACATTATTTTTGATTGCATGGAAAAAGTACCAAAATTACTTAAATGGTATTAAATCATTATTTTACACTTACAAACATTGTAATGACTTTGACATTTAGTGAAATTACAATTTAAGCTTCTACCCGTATATACATACATATTTACATTACAACGTATTATAATTATAAAGAATATTTATATTTTTATTATAATTATAATTATTATGATGATTCGTACCTATTTTTATTTTTATTGGTATTATTTTTAAATAAAAATAGTTTTTTGTACGCTTGAATGTATGTTTGTACGCACATGTCTGTATATTTTACAAATTCATACATATATATGTACATATACATATTAGTCTCCTGCATAACATATCTTATAAGAACTTTCAAGACATGAGGGATTTTTCATATGCTTTACTACAGCGAAATCTTAGAAAAAAAAACGTTAACAACACTGTTTGCAAGAAATTTATTTGAGTATTGTAGGTATAAGAGTAAAGAAGAAAACACTTCGTGACGGAAGAATTTATGATACCAGCTTCTTTCTACGCATAACAACATGTACAAACGTCATACATGTATAGGGTTGCCAGATACCAAAAGTCAAATACCTGGATAATGGAAAAAATTCAACTGGATTTTGAAAAAATAACTTAAAAAGCAAAGTGTTGATGCTTTTTGAAAATATTGTTTTGGTTATAAATTGCCAGTGATATATAAAATAGAGGAACTAATCAGTGTTAGGGAAAATTACAACTGGTTGTACATTTGCAAGCACTATTGTTTCTTTTTATTTAGTATTAAAAATTTTTCCTTAGAAGATATAAAAACACAACCAGAAAACAGAAATTTTTGACTTGTTTTAATAAGAAAAGCTGATCCTTATGTATTTACATTAAGGAGCATAGTTTAAGGTAGAATTAGTAAAATCGTATCGTGATGTTGCGTGTCAGCTGACAAAAACCGTATGATATACAATGCATGTTACTAGTTATAAAATATGTAATGGTAGCACTGCTGACGTAGGAATCTGCAGAAAATAGATTTTTCTGCAGCGAATGTCAAAAACGCCGTATTTAATGCCAGACAAAAAAAAATATGCTATGCAAACTGTTACATTTTCTATAAATTGTACACAAAGTTGAACGATACGGCAAGCTGTAAAGTAGAATGATACGATTTTACTAATTCTACATTTAGTCCATAAAACTTTTTTATTATATTTTTTACTTAAATAACTAGTCGTTATGAATTTTTGTCCGCTAATTACGAAAAAAGATTTCTTATATTCTTATACCCTCTAGTTTCAGAGATTTGTGCATTATATTTAAATAATAATATCTCGAATTTTTATTTTCTTACGCCATCAAAAAATATTATTTCTAATAATATGACGTCGCTGATTTTGAATGTAGCCTCTATTTTTGATAAGTTCTGATTATTTTAGTGAGCCTAATTACGAGTGTCGTATTTCGAATACGAAGAGTTTGTAAAGCAATATTCTTTAGTCTTGTACAAAATATTCGTAGTAGAAGTCGAAATGCCACACTCGTGATTAGGCCCAATAATTTTGCATTAAAAATTAAAATTTTCCTTAAATCTTTTTTTTTTTTGTTTTTTGTAAAAGCTGCAAATTTCGATATAATAACTACAAATAAAACAAAAATTTTCTGGACTGGTCAATACAACATTTATTATACGTAATACTTGCATTGATCAGATATGTGATACAAAAAACAAATTTTTCTGGAAGGCATGAGAGAGCAAAAAGTTTAGTATTTCTTTTTAGAGGTGATAGATAAATAATAAAACTATATTCGTAATCAGCGGACAAAAATACATAAGAACCAGTTAATTTAATTTCAAAAATTTAAGAACTTAACCAAAAAGACACGATTTTTAACATCCATGTTATAAGAGTACGATATCATGATATACTCAATGTCCATCTACTCAAATAGAATTTAATGAAATTTAATAATCCAGAAAGTACTTTTAAGTTTGGGGGACCATTCGTGATATACTAAGTGAATAAAAAAATGGCATAATATGCTAATTGTCACTATATCTTTAAAACTAGAGCTGCTGGGGAGAAACTAATGATGCCATCGTAATCAGCAGATAAAAATACATAAGGATAGGCTATTTTAAATGAAGCAATAAAACCACTGTTCCGCTGTGTAATTAATTAAAAAATATAATTGATAAAGAAATTATTTTTCAAGATTTAAGAAATAATTTTTAACTGGATTAATTCTATGTTAGCTGGTAACTGGATGAGGCTCTAAAAAACTGGAAAATCCAGGCCATTCTAGGCTGTCTGGCAACCCTACGCATGTATGTGTGTATGATCTTTTATTTTTCTGCGCACATGCAAAGGCACACACATGCATCAACATTAGTTGTATGCGGTTAATCACATAATAGCTTGCCATCTACATATTACGCACACACTAAAACGTACAATATGAAAAATAACAAGCATACACTAATCAACAGTACTTCTTTTGAGTGTTTGTTTTGTTTTGCTGTCTTGGCGTTTTCGCTTGTTAACACTGATATACACGTACAACAATACATCCATCGTGCTTCGCTTACAGTACGACAGCATTTATTATTGGTTTAGTATAATACATGCGACGTGAATACATTTAAAAATCATGACGTTTTTACATTTCAAGACTGTTTACGCAGCTCTCTAATACATATGTGTATGTATGTATATTAACAAAAAATAAACACATACGATTGGCAAACTCTGGTTAGATTTTATAAAAAAACTTTTTTAGAAAACTAAATTTATTAAATATGTCATGTACATATACAAATTAACTACTCAAAACCTTAAATTATTAAAAGAAACAAAAGTACCAAATCAGGGCTATTGTGCCACACTCTCATTCAATATATGTACATACATCCCATCACTGTCTACAAATGTCACGTAACGTCGTCATGAAATTCTATTTTCTGCAGGTTCAGACGTTACATTTACGTGCCATTTCAGTCAGGTAAGCGTTAGCATAGCTTTTCATGCAACAGATTCGATCAGCTGACACATTTACATTTACAGTTCTACATTTACAGACGGGTAATTCTGCCTTAAATCATGCGCAATGCGTAATCTTTATTTTATCATTCTTGGTAACTACTACTAGAGTTTTAGTGTTGACATAGAGACACTTGGCCCCAGTCTGACTGCAGAGTTGCGTGTTGATTGACTCAACGTGGTCATGTGCTGATGTTGTTGTTTATTTTGATTGTTGGTGTTGTATACGTGTAAATTCCGACAAGAAGCCGAAAAACGTCGTGGCTTGTTCTTTTTAATCAACAAAGTTATTTTTAGATTATATCAACGAAATACGCCATGCAGAAGAAACATAAGAAATCATGTTTTGCGTCTATTCATTATTTGCATACTTAACAAAGGTTTGCTCTTTAGCTGAGTAGTAAGTACGTTAGTCTATTAGTCAAGAGGTTGCCGGTTCGACTCATCCCAAACGTCTTTAAATTAAAATTTAATAAAAAACCAATTTGTAAAAAAAATAAACAAACAACGAAAAACAGCACATTAGAATTTGAAAAACAAATTCATTAAAAATTTTTGTTTTTTGTTAACAATTCAATTGTGAATAACACAGTAATTTTAATTGGAAATAATTGAGTTGATTTTGTTTTCTTATGTTACAAATGTGTGTTTGTATTTACAAAAATCGTTGTATGTGCCTTTTAAAATAATATTTTATTTGTATTCACAAATAAATTAGTTGTATTTACAATTCTTTTTTTTCTGTGAAGTTTAATGTTTGGATGTTAACAAATATGCAAACATACAGACGAATATTAAACTTTTGTACACAGAAAAAATTTTAGCCAAAATGCTTCCAATTAAATCAGTTAATGCTGTTTCAAACAATTTTATAATTGTCCCAATTAATTTTGTTGATTGAAAACAATAATTGAATGAAAAATAATTTGCCACGATAGCCTAGTGGATGTGTGTTAGCCTGTTAGAATGTGGAGGTACCATGTTCAAAGCCTGCAGCGTAAAATACGGAAATAAACAAATAAATAAAATGAGTAAGTTAAATAAACTAAAATAAATAAAAAAGATGACTTTTTATTTTACTTTTTAAAATTTTTTTACTTTTACTATTTAAAATGTTTTACAATTCAATTACTTTTATTAATTCATTCAACGAACAATTTAATTGTTTAAAAGTTCTAAATTCAATTATTAATTTAATTTGTCCAATTAACCATTTGTTTAAAATAAACGCGTACTTTCAATTAACTCTATTAATTGATCTCAACAGCAAGAAAACCTCATTTTTACAAATTCATTAATTGATATTATCAATTTGTTTGCAGGACGAAAATCAGTACTGGATTTAATTAATGGTACATTTTTTCTAACTAAAATATTAATTAAAGTTGATTTTAAATTTTTTCTGTGTAGTACATACTTATGAATTTTTTGATTAAACACAAGCATATAATACATGAACTTTTCTTTTATTATATGCGGTATATATAACGTGATCAGATGGTTTTTGCAATGGTTTTTGCACGATCGATCAAAAAGCGGGATTTTGAAGAAAATACCGTCAAAAAGCGGGATTTTAAAATAAATATCTTTTAGAAAGCTGGATGTAGAAAACATAGTTTTCAACTCAAAAGAAACGCCTTTAAATAAACCAAAACATTTATAAACAAGAATATTTTTCTAAATAAATAAAAATCAAATGTCGTTTGTTGGTGATCGCACCAGTTAAGAACGGCTGCGCCGATTATGCTATTTATTTTCATATTTGTCAGAGCATAAATTATGTTTTTACGCAAAAAAATTGGCCACGCCCACTTTTTTTAATTTATCTAAGATCGGAGAACGGCTGGACCGATTTGTCCAATTTTTTAAATATTCGTAGTAATTTAATAAATTGTATTAAGGAGTGGAATGAAAAATACTTTATTTTTTATTTTTGAATATCTGCATCTAATGCAGCAGGGGGTCAATTCTGGTTCTGTGATAATGTGAAATGAAAACTTTTTTCATCTTTTCATAGTGTTTCTGATTCTAGTTCAGTGAAAAAATTAAAACAAAATTTAAATGATTTCATATGAAAAAAACAATTGGAATGAAACAAAACGTTTTCACCGTTACACATCATTACTGATTCTCGTTTTATGAAAAAGTGTAAACAAATGTCAAAACCTTTTCATATGAAAAGTTTTTTTACACACACAATTCATTAGTGAAAAAGCACGGAAACCCATAAAAAACCCATACTAATACTATTATAAGACTTTTAAAATACTTAATTCACTTATTCTCATCCCGAATTTCGTCCGAAGGGTCCATTAAAACATTTTATCCAGACATTTTCTATTTTTATTTATGTTCATATTTGCATAATTTGGCAATTGATCAGAAGCCGAGGGAGTTAAGTTGTTATCGGCGGCAAAAAAATAATTTGGCGGCTAGTGGAAGTTGACTTGAAATGTTATTTATAATAGTTTTTATTATGAAATTTTTTAGTGTCAAAATGCCATATGACACTAAAGTTAATATGTTTGCTTGAAGAAAGTTTCAAACTCAATTTGCAAAACAATATCTGTAGCTTTCTAGTACTTTGAAGCACTATGAGGAATTTTGAAGAACAATATGCCAATTTCTACATGAAAACTATGTGTATTTACATAAATGTGTACATATGTACGATGCTAGTTTCTATGTATGAATGTTCCTATGCACATTATTAAAAAAATATGTAAAAAACGCATGTTGTTTAGCTTGCTTATCATTTTTTGGAATCCTCGTTTATGCTGGTATTTTACACTTTTCTCTACCTGACAGAAACATGCATACTAGGATCACAAATGGAGCCACTTCATTGGACAAACATATTTTAAATTGTACTTCTCGTAAAATATTTTATTGTAATGTGAAATATTTTCTTTATTAGGTGAAACTTAAAGCTAGTAAAAGGCTTAAAAATATGAAATACATATATACATATTTACATACCTATATATACATAAATTGTGTTATTTACATACATAAAAACGTAGAAACATATACATACATATATGTATGTACATATGTATATAACTTCAACAAGAACTTAATCCCTGCCACTATTATCCCATTAACACTAGATACATGGAATAAATAAAAACAAAAAATTGCCTAAAAACAAACCAAAAAAATTATATTTACGAACATACATACATACATATATGTATATATACATAACTACGCATGAAAAAAAGGGAAAGCAACTGCTTGTCTTGTACATACATACATATGTATGTAGTTGCAAAAAAGATTACTATTTCTTTTTTATTGGCTCAAGCAATAATAAAAAATTGCATGCGGCTTAGCGCGGCATCGTAACTGCGAAACTTAGATCTCTGTATTTGACAATTAAAGTTAAATAACATAAATAGAAACTGTTCACAGCTACACTGGAATGAAACATTTTTTCATTACTTGAACCAGAATCGCAATCTGTGAAACTGTGAAAAGACGGTGTGAAAAGTTGCTATGAAAACGAAAATGAAACATTTTTTTTCACTTCACATTATCACAAAACCAGAATCGACCCCCGGAAATGTGAAATTTTGTGTAAGTAACGACTTTTTAATGTGCGTTGAACATGGGAATGTTGGAGATATCTAGAAAACTAATATAGGGAGAACGTTGAAATTTTGTAGTGACAAACTCTATTGACAATGTGCATTGTCTCTGGGAACAATTTCAGAAATAGCAAGGTGCTTCTCATAAATTGGAAATTTTTGTTTGTCTTCAAAATTAATACCAGTGTACTAATCTTGCTGATTTGCCCACATTATATTACTGATGGTCTAGAAGAAGCAATAGGCTATTAATTTTTTTAATCACCCTTATTCTATTTGGCGTCGGCAACATCGGCGTTAATTTTGAAACAACATCAATATAACATCAATAATATCAATGCCAACTTTGTATTCCTTAACAGTGTTATGACGACGTTGCCTTTTTATCGATAAATACAATACACATATCCAATATTTGAGTCCGCTGATTCATTTTGTTTTGAAAATAAAAAACTTAATAGTAAAAATAAGATTTCTCAGACAAAAGTCATGCATTTGCCAGTTACCCAAGGAAAAGTAAGTAAGTGATAAATTCCGTCATGTTTTTGGAAAATAATGAGTAATGTTCATCCTTTTAATATTTTCAAGTTATTTTCGGCTGAACAAAACATCATTTAGGCAAGTATTGGATAAAATAGAGCCTAATTTTTAAAACAAAAGGGATCAGATCAGCGTTTATTGGAGATTGGAGCTTCCTCCAAAGGAGCTCAGTGCTAATTGTTTATATATTCCGCCTTTAGTTGCTTCACACTCAGCACTGTTTGCAGTCTTTTTTTAATTTAAACCTCAAGTCCCCACTGTACCTTGAAATAATTAGGAACATTACCTCTGCGGCAACATCGACATCAATTTATCTTACAGAACAGTTGAACATATTCTTTGGGTTTTAAAAGAAGACGTGAAAATATTGCCAAAATAAGTAGTTATTTTAAATAAATTATAAATATTTCTAAATTGCCTACTTCTTTATTTTAAACTAAAAAATTAGTACTTACATTTTGGAAAATAATTATTTAAATATAAGTAGTTCTAAATATTTTTTTTTTCATTTACGATTTTAATAAAAGTTCATCAATGAAAGCAATTGAAATTTTTCTAAATATAGTATTTATAAGCAACAGTAGAGGCACTGATTGAGTTTATAAAAGAAATTTTACAAAATGGTGTATTTCATAGTAAAACAATAAGTTTTTTTTAAATTATTTAAATTTTTCTTGAAAGTTATTATATGTATATTTAATCAAACTGAGTTTTTAACCAAGACCTTCCATTTACTCAAACAACGGCATATTTAAAAAAAGTAGTTCAATCAAGAAAAAAAATAACTATTTCCCACAACGGCAAATAATTATAATTAATTCCTACAATAGACAACATAACTACTTCTCAAGAATCGATTATTTTAGTCTCACGCCTTATTAAAATCATTAAGTTGGTAATCCAGTATGGAACAGCTTCCACCAAAAATGCTTAATTCCAAACTCGATTACCTTTTTTGAAATTCTTTGCTGGGATCCTTGGTCTTTTCCACCACTTTCTTTGCGTTTTTTAGATTTTCTTAATTTTTTTTATATTATTGATAAACACACAGTGGCACTAGCCAATTTAATAATTTTGCGATTATCCATCTGTATAAATATTATTTAACAAACAATACGAAAATCAAAGTCTCGCAATGATAAATCAAACGATATTAAATGTAATTGTGTCAAAATAAGTTCTTGATGTAGACAACGATCCTCACAAAAACATAAATGTGAAAAACGGCCAAATTCTTGTGAGATATAAAATTTGACCAAGTTCTTCTTTGCCACAATACCTAACACAGAAATATATTATGTATTATATAAATTTGTAATCGTAAGGATGTCATATAATTTCTAGATAATTTGCCAACTTGACAACATTTTTATCAATATAAAGAAATGAACATTTATACATTATTCTCGCCTTTTTTGGAAAGGTAAAAATATTGCTTTTAATTTTTCGATTTTCCGATTGAGTAAATCAATTACTATTTTTGTACAAAATGTCAGCTCTCTATAGTATAATATTAGGTAAAATTTTTATGGGCCTGGCCCCGCGGACTTTTGTATCTGCTAGTGCTTATGGTTCATGCAAAGTTTGGTATTAAAAAGTTAATAACAAATACCTGAGTATTAAATTAAAAACTGTTAAGCCGAAGTACCTGAACGAAAAAGCTAAGATTTATGGGTGAAGTCGTGGCTACTTTTTTAAATAGGGAATTTTTATTTTGGAGAAGTGCAATGTGTATGAAAAGTTTTAATGAAATGTATGTTAATTTAGAATTTGAAGTGCTTGTTTCCGCCCTCTGATAGCGACTTCTGGGTTTTCAGATTTTTCTTAGTGATCTCTTTCTAAATTTATTTGGGTATCAAATTTAAGCTCGCTGGTGCGAATTGGAGTTTTAACGTCGTGGCCCCGCATACCGGGTAAAACTTTTTGGTTTTAAGATTTTCCCATTAGCCTACGCAGCTACACTTACTAGTGTATAAAATGTCAGCTCTCTAGCGTGAATTATATCTTTAGATTTTATCAGCATTACCTCTCCCACAATTCCTAACTCAAAATTTTGTTGTGAGCAGCACTTATAATTCATGCTCATTTTCTTCTACAATATGCTAGACCGATGTAGATTAAACACAAGGCTAACATTTTTGGGAGTAATCACGCCAAATTATTAAGGTGATAGTTTAAAGTATTGTGTACGTGCAACGCGCATGCAAGATTTTACTAAATTGGCTTGAACTAAAAGCTGTGTATTAAGTTTTTAGTTCAAAATAATATTAGCGTGGCCCCGCCCATTCTGGTAAAATTTTTTGGGGTTTCAGATTTTTCTAGTTGGTTTCTCACTTAGACCTACTTGTATATCAAATTTCAGCTCCTTAGCGCAACTATTAATTTTTAATTTTTATGGGCGCAGCCCCGCCCCTCTAACTAATTTTTTGAGTTTTCAGATTTTTCTTGTCGGTTCCTCAACTAGACCTGCTTGTATATCAACTTTCAGCTCCTTAGCGCAACTTTTAGTTTTTAATTTTTATGGGCGTAATCCGCCCACTTTTCCAAAGTTAAAATTTTTTGGGTCAGTGCTTTTTATTCGTGTCTAGTTTCGTTACAAACGGATAATAATAGCTAGATAAATAGTATATGTAAATATGCTGAGCCGCAGGACATTAAAATGAGGTTTAAATTGTATGGGCGTGTTAAGGCCCACTTTTTTAATAAAAAATCTATAGCCTTGCATTATCGCAGTATATATGCCGAATTTCAATAAAATAGCTTCCATTAAGCGCCTTATATTAGCTTTTTTAATTCTGACTTTTATGGGCGTAGCCCATTGAATTTTCAATTTTTTATTTGATATCTCACCTAGACCTAGCTCTGTATCGAATTTCAGCTCAATAGCACAAACTTTAATTGTTATGGGCGTAGCCCCGCCCTCCTGGTTAAAATTTTTGGGTTTTCAGATTTTTCTGGTTCATTTCTCTTCTAGATCTTCTCGTGTACCAAATTTTAGCTCTCTAGCTATAGCGGAAGTGCTTCATCAATTTGATGAGTGTGTCAGTGGTCAGTGGTCAGTGAGTATGTCTTAAAATATGCACTTTTTGCACCTCCATATCTCCGGAACCTTTCATTGTAAAACTTTCTAAGTTTGCATATGTTTATTTATTACTTTTTGTTGAAACGGTTTTATAGAAAAAAATTTTTTCATAAAAAAAAATCATATAAGAATTACTTTTATTAATTGTTTCTGCCTGTATGTTTATCTTTTTCGCTCACTTACACAACCTTAAATTTATCTTGGTCACCCATGATTTAAAATTTAAAATTTAAATGCATAAAAATCCTATCCCTACTTATAGGTAACTAAAACTAAAAAAATTGAACCATTTTTTGATGTGTAAACATCTACATATACGCTAGGGGGTAAAAATCTTTTGACTTTGATTTCTTTGCTGAGATTTCTTTGCTTTTCTTTCACAGCATTGTCAAATCGGTGTGAGCTATGTATGAGTGTATTAGTGTTTGAAAGAAGCAATACCAAGCAGAGAAACAAGTCGACCGGCTCGAAGCCGACGGTGCGCCGCCGCCGGTTATTTTTCTGTATATTTCCGTACACCAAGGGTGAAAATGAACCGTAAGAGCTACGGACTTGAAATTTGGACACAATGTGTAGACATGTGGTCACTACAACAACAAATACATAAGAGTTAAAATTTAAAGGGTGTTCCAAAACGAGCAACGAAAAATGTTAAAATCCCATGTAATATACATACAATTGTATGTACATATATACACTTGAAATTTTAAAAGTTAGTGCATTTTTATACAGACTACAACAATTAACACTAAATTTAAAAAATTTAAATCAATCCATCAGTTAATGCAATTTTGGCTTTGTAATTTTGACAACTTGCTGTATCTTGGAAACCGTAAGAGCAAAACTCTTGAAATTTTCGAAAACGGTAAAACTAAAAAATCAAAAAAAAAATATAAAATCGCCAAAAACAAAAAAAAATCGCCAAAACGAAAAAAGCACCAAATTAAAAAAAGTCTCTAGGACTAAAATAAATCGCGAAAAACAGGAAAAATCGCCAAAATGAAAAAAATCCTTACACAAAAAAATCGCCAATATGAAAAATTCGCCTAAACAAAAAAAAAAAGCCAAAAAAACAGAAAAAATCGCCAAAATGAAAAAATCGCCAAAATGAAAAAATTGCGAAAATTAAAAAAAACCCAAAAAACGCCAAAACGAGAAAAAAGCGATAAAACTGAAAAAATCGTTTAAACTGAAAAAACTTAAAAAAGGAAGAAAGCTAAATCAAAAAAAAAATATCAAAACCAAATGTGCGCGAGTCAAAGTCGCACTTTACTGAATTTATTTTAATTGCAATGCGTACACAAAAACAACAAGGAACGATGAACAACAGGAATTAAAAATTAAAAAGTAAAAGTAAAGGCACTGCAGTACCATTAAAGTTTCAGTAAAAACAATAAAAAATGTTTAACAAGTAAATTTTTACTGATTACTAAAATTTTGTTTCTACAATTTTTATAAATTGCCTAAATGATTTGTTATATGATGAGGTGCATTGAATTTTTAGTAATCAGTAATGCCCGTATTCATAATGAAATTCTACCAAGTGGCTAAATATTTTTCATACAAAAGTTTCAAAATTTGAATGAAAAAACTTTGCCACTTGCTACAATTTTATTATGATTACGGCCCTACGATTTTACTGGTAATGCAAATTAAATTTCATTAGCATTAAAAATTTACTGAATTTTTTAGTAATCAGTAAATTTACTGCTTACTGCAATTTTTAATGCAGTACATACATATACATACATATACTGCAGTGTGCCCATTTACTAACCAAATAAGTTTAATAAAACAAACAAAAACCAACAAATTCATATGTATTTACAATATTGAAAGTTTTGATACTTTTAATTAATTAATTTAAAAAAAGATACTAAAAGCATAAGCACTTCCAACTTAAAAAAAAATTTTCATTACTAGATGTTTACACATCTCCTCTGTGATCCGACTCACATAGCTTTTATTTAAATGTCATCTTTTATAATTTTTTCTAAACACTAAAGAAATGAGTAAACAAACTTAGTTTCGCAAAAATGTAATTGATTTTCGTGACCTAAACGTAATCATTATTTGCTTAAAAATTAAAAATAAGTGTAATTCTAAAAAACGATTAGAAACAGTTGAAATTTGTAATTAAAATATTTCCAATTAAATTTACATATTATTGTAATTGAAATTGATGTAGCTATGGAAATTTGATTAAAAATAACAATTCTATTGCATATTCACAGGTGAACAGTTTTCTATAAATCGAAAGACAGGTCAAAATCCAATCCAACGACGCAAATAATATTCAAATATTTATCTGATCTTAAATTTTTTAACTCACATTGTATAGTTGCTAGTCTCTCTCCTTGTTAATGCATCACACACCTCTTCGCCATAGTCCATATTTACTCGACAGGCTTTTTCCAAATTTAAATTTTGCGTTGCCAAATTCGACAGTACACTTGGCATAATATAAGCAGCTACAACTGGTTCTACAGTTATATTTTTAATGATTTTGTCCAATTTCTCCCGCCATGTTAGTAGAGGTTTTTCATCTAATTTCGATTTTGTCAGCGCCATGGTCTTGGAGTGCTCATTAGAGGCACCCATATTCTAAACCTGTAACAAAAAAAAAAACAAATTATTTGTTATTATTATATATTCTATTATATATAACTGCCTCTTCCACTACGTCGAAAAAAACACCCCGCGAAAGAAAACTCGTCGCTTGAATTCTAATAAATTTTCATTCCACTATGTTGTCAGCTTTCTTTACATGAAAAAAAGACAACTACATATGTAAGTATATTGAACAATGAAAAAGAATTCAACAAAATGGTCGCAAAGTAACAGCATATTATTTCTGTTTTGCTTTACAACTACTCACATTCGTTTTGTTCGAAATGTGCGAGTGCTTTGTGTGATGAGTAAAAAACAATAATCAAAACAAAAGTATTCAATAATATTTTGTTGAATATTTTATGACTGTTATCTACAAATACAAAAAAATTAGAAAAATGAATAAAAAAATAATAGAGTAATAAAATAATTGCTTAATTCACAAAACCTTTTGTATCTTTGTGTCGATTGTATTATCATATTAAAATACAATAGTGTAAAATTTGTGTATGTAACACTCCTTTTCCACACGCAAAGTTCAGTTTCCAAAGTCTTAAGTCAGCTGGGAGAAAGACAGAAAGAGACTTCAGTCTTTCACACAGGTGAATTAAGACTTTGCAAAGTAAAAGGAAAAGGGCTAGAATTTTCATACAAAAATTAAATACACTGTTACACTTTTATTTCACATGTTT
Organism: Tachina grossa; assembly: GCA_949987645.1. NCBI lineage: Eukaryota > Metazoa > Arthropoda > Insecta > Diptera > Tachinidae > Tachina > Tachina grossa. The sequence goes on along the minus strand of OX465277.1, from coordinate 60,554,645 downwards.
TTAAACTGTTGTATTTAGAGAGAGGCTCTCTGAGAGAATTTGTATTTAGCTTGTTCTTCTTCAGTGTTACCGTTGAAAATTTTCAAAAAGGGGCACAAAAAGGGGATTTTCCAAAAAAAAGTGGCACTAAAAGGGGATATCTAAGAAAAGAAGGGGCAAGTATAAAATCAAGGAAAATTAAAGCAACAAACATGTTTATTAACCTCTTTTTATTAAAAACAAACAATAAAAATAAATTTCTCATGTATAAAAAGTACACAAACATTAATTTTATGAGAATTAGGTTTTACTTTCTGTTCTGTTAAGAATCAGCTGACTCTTTTTTGCTTTTAGAAATCTTACACAAGTCGTTAGTTTTTCTGTTTCGTTCTGTTTTGTTACGGTTCAACCTGTGAAAATCCTAAAAAATTTCAAGTTATTCTAGGTGACAGCATAAATAAAATAAAAATTGTGACTATGCTTTTAAAATTTAAAAAATTTAACTTTTATCAGAAACGCATAAAATTATTTTGAAACATAAACATAATAAACATGGAAACCTGTGGCCGTTCTGCTCAGAAATAGGTGATAAGTTATAACATAAAATGTAACTATTAAAATTTAGAAAGAGAACGGCACAGCACAGAACAACAACAGAAAGTAAAGAATAATAAAGCCTGTACTAACTCACGTGAACAATTACTGATTACTGGAGATGAGATGTATGTATACAGAAAAAAAATTTTGATTTTGCAATTGTTTATTTGAGGACTGTGAATATATTTCTACAATACCGGCTAGTTAAGTATTTACAAATACATGCCCCTATTATGGTTTACAACTCAACCAAGTTTAGTTGAAATTGTAACAACTTAACTTTAAAACAACTTAACTATTTTTTTTGGCATTCTGAATTACAACTAATTTTAGTTGTATTCGAAACATCGTTCGAAAAGAATAAGTTTTTATATATGCTATGAAACCATAGTAGCCATCACAAAACATTTTAAATGTTTTAAGATTTGGTCTAGTATTTTATTTTTAGATTTCATGTTTTATGAATATGGCAAAAATATTGGTTGACAAATGGGATTGGTTGGCGTTTGGAATAATGAAGCAAACCTAATTACAACACTTGAAATAAAAACCAAAATACAACTGATAAAAAGCGGTTGTCTCATGGTGAAAAAAGTTGTTATCCATAACAAAAATTTTACAATTACAACTAAACTATCCATTTAGTTGTAAATCATAATAGGAACCACACTTTTTATTTACAAATAAGATGAGTATAAACGTAGTACAGATAGCTACTAAATATAAAAAAATCATAAAATCTAAATCTATATGATAATAGTGAAACACTGGTCAAAATGTGGCATTTGATATTGATCGAAATTCCAATAGAAAATTAGATTTTAGAATTTACGTTAAATAGCTGATGTTAATAACAATATCTATCCAAGTAAATAGACTAGGGTGCTGATGAAGTGCGTTGCTGCACAGAAGAATATCGGTATTTCCCCCAGCTTAAAAGTCTAATTTAATTTGTCTTCTCTTCTTTAGAAACTCACATTAATTAATAAAAATATTTCATTCAATAAAAGAATTGAAATTACTGAACTTAAGCCTGACTAAAAATATGGTTTTTAGGTTATCCAAAATGTAGATAATGGAATTTGTTTAAAATAATAATAATTTTTTTTTATAATGCATGTATTTATTTATTGTATCTTCATCAAATCTTAAATCTATATAAAAAAAATTATTAGGCCCGACCAGTTTCGGACATAAACTTAGTGGTAGTTATAAATAATACATTAGTAGTGATAATCAAAAAAAGGGGGGGGGGGAAAGTATTTTCAAGTAGTCCCATCTGGAGTGTTAGGTATAAGATCCCGTGTGTCCCTCTTTTTTAAGCGGATGTGTCCAGTAAAGTTCAAAATATTACGAGCAAGCGGATTAGGATGTGATTTGAGTTTTGTTAAATATAATAATAATAAAAATTATTCACAAAAATTTGAACAAATTTCTCCACACAGCTACCACTAACAGAATTTTTTTTAGCACTTTTCACAAGTTTTTAACAGCCTGTTTGTAGAACACGACTCGTCTATAATAAGCGCTAACATGTTAGCATAATTTTTTTTATGTTTTAGAACACTTGTGTTGACGACTTTTGTTAAAAATTATAGTCGTCTCAAACAAAAAATAAACAAAACACTAAAAAAATTAAATAAATAATTAAAATAATTAAAAAAATAAATAAATGGAACTTCCAACAAGGGAAAGGTAAGTAAACTTTCATGTTAAGATTGTTCTTGTTTTGATTGCTTAAATTCTTATCATCAAAATATCAAAACAACAACCAACTGGGGGCATGTACTCCATAGTCTTGTAGCAGTAAGTGGCAAGTGATGGAAGAAGATATGTATTCCTGTTGGAATTTTCAATAAGAAAATGGTAAGTAAACTTTCATATTAAGATTTTTCTTGTTTTGATTACTTATATTTTTAGCATCAAAATGACAATGCTGCAGTTTAGCCAATTGGTGGCATGTATGGAGCAATTTTCCCACCTGACCAAGGGAATTCCACAGTTTGGTAGCAGTAAGAGGTTTTATAAGTTTGTAGTGTGTGTCTGTATTTCTGTACGAGTCCATGTACAGACAGGCTGAACCGATTTTGATTTAGTTTTTTCTGTTTGAAAAGTGACTTGATCGAAAGTGATCTTAGCTATGTTTGCAGAAAATTGGTCCAGCCGTTGTGAAGATATCACATATTTTCTAGATATATTCTGTTGAATTTATGTGTCTTTAACGACGTAGCTCCCAAACGGCCAGACCGATTTTAATTTGGTTTGTTTTCGTTTAAAAGGTGACTTGATTAACTATTTTCTAATCTTTAATTGAAGGAAATCGGTCCAGCCGTTTGGATATCGTATACAATACAATAGTTTTAAATATAATTTTTTGCAGTAATATGAATAGAGAATTCTGTTATTTTCTATAAAATTAATGACTGGATTATCCTTTTGATTATTTGAATTAAATTATACAAGAATGTTTCTTTTTTGTAACAAAAGTTTTTCTTTTTTAAACGTTGAGAGTACGCATGTAAACTTTGCATACCGTATGTATTTTCTAATGGATTTCCAATTTGCCAGTAATAAAATCCAAGCTTTTTTGATTGCAAAAACGATCTGATGTGAGATATCATGTATGCATACATTCTTATATGGCTCCACATACGAAGATCTTCATAATTAAATTTCCATATATGAGCACATTGTTATAATACATTTCATATATTAGTCCATATATCAGTTCATATATAATAGTTTTGCCATGTATAATCCCATACATTTCCATACATGAATTCATACATATTCATATATAGTTATATACATTCATATATTAAAAATATATGGACTATATATAATTTTTTTAGCTGGGTTGCAAAATTTTTTTATCACTTTCTTTATACTCGTACACAGAGAAAAAACTGCTTCAAAGAATCAATAAGATTTTTTCTATGAAACGTTTTTAGGCTAAGGGGTATCCCAGCAAAAAGAAGCAAAGATTTTTTCATAGAGATTCCTTATTGTTTTTATGTGGTAAATCTTATTAATTTTATCAAGAAGAAAACCACATTAAATCAAGAAGAAATCTTGTTATTCACAACTTTTTTACTCAATTTCCGTTATTTTTGGCACCAAAAAAACAATAGAGAAAAACTTCTTGATTCTATTAGGTTTTCTTATAAATTGTAAACTATAGGGATTTCTTATTGATTTTATTAGGTTGCCTTATTGATTTTTTTAAAAAAGTTTTCTTTTTTATTTTATTCGGCTATCTTATTGATTTTTTCAATACGGTTTTCTTCTTGATTTTATTAGGTTCCTATATGTCTATATATGTGTCTTGTTATTTCATATCTATAAATAGACATACAGAACATTTTTTTTCATATGTTATTTCATATCTATAAATAGACATACAGACAATTTTTTTTCATGACTTTTTCGTTTTTGTATAAGCATGTTTGCAAAATTATTTCAATGGTTATTCAGACTGCTTGTTAGCATATTGGTTAGAGTGTTTGTCTAGCAGTCAGAAGTTTGCTGGTTCAATACTTGTCTCCTTTTCAAGTAATAATATGTATGTTATTAGTTAGTTAATTAAGAAAACGATATAATATGTATGTATGTATGTAAGTATGTATAGTATGTATAGTATAAATAAATAACATCTACATATACTACATACATACATACATAAAAGTATAGGGTGTTTTTTAAGGGGTACAGAACTTTGAATTGAAATAAAACACAAGAAAATCGTTTTAATGTCCATCAATTTGGCTTTATTGGAAGGATGATTTTATGCCATTAATGTTTAAATATGATTTCGGGCATGTGGCCGCCGCGGCTGGCTCGAATAAAGCCAATTCTAAAGGTCCAATTTTCAACCACTTTTTCGAGCATATGGGGTCGTATGTTGGCAATAACGCCACGAATGTTGGCTTCCAAGTCCCCTAACGTTTCTGGTTTGTTGGCGTAGACGAGCGACTTCACATATCCCCAAAGAAAATAATCCAATGGTGTCAAATCACACGATCTTGGTGGCCAATTGACAGGTCCATTCCGCGAAATTATGCGCTCATCGAATGTTTCCTTCAATAAATCGATTGTGACGTGCGCTGTGTGGCATGTAGCGCCGTCTTGTTGGAACCACAACTCATCCACATTCATGCCATCCAATTCGGGAACAAAATAGTCGGTTAGTCGGCTCCAATTGCTGTGCACGGTGGCGAATCGATTCATTCTGGTCCTCTTCAACACTTTGCTCTACAGCGGCAATTGTTTCTTCGGTGCGCACTGTTCGACGTCTCTGCGGATGCGTATTATCACATAGAGTAAACGTAGTGCGAAAACGATCCATGGTTAACCGAATTAATTGCTCTGATGGACGATTATGTCGACCATAAAATGGACGGAGCTTGCGGTAAACTTCGCGAACTGAACCATTATTTTCGAAATAAATTTCCACGATTTGCAAGCGTTGTTCTTTTGTCAACCTGTTCATGATGAAATGGCAAACCAAACTAAATATTAATCACTTGACAGCTGACAAAATGGCCGCCAGTTAAAAAAGTGATGCCAACTTAAAGTTCTATACCTCAATAAAAAACACCCTTTATATGGTATAGAATTTAAATGAAAATACATAAGCAAAGGACAAAGAATAAAGATATAATAAACATAAATAAACATAATTTTTTTTTTATGAGGTTGCCTCATAAAATCAAGAAGAAAACCTTATTAAAAAAAATCAATAAGATAACCTCATAAAAACTACAAGATTTCTTCTTGATTTTTTCAAAAATGTTTTCTCTATGAAATTAATATGAAATTAATAAGATTTCCTTATTGAAAAAAAAAACCATAGAGATTTCTTATTAATTTTGTTCTATTTTATGAGGTATTTAGTAGGCACTGTTTTCTCTGTGTACTAATAATCTTGTTCACTTTACTTGACCACCAGCCACTCGTTCTCAGTAATCTTCGACGAGGATGTGCCATCTAAAACTTGAAATAAACAAAGGTTTTTTTCAAATAATGCCTGACCATTAATGCTTCAATTTTACTTACAAGGTGTAGAAAAATAAAATAAATTTGTATCGGATATAAATTATTTGCTGGGTTTTTTGTATTAGTTTCTAAGCCTACTACGCTTATTTTTCTTTTGTGATTTTCAAAAATATTATTTGTGGATTCTCGGATGGTTCTTGAGGGTCTGTGCATAAGATAACAGGTTTGTGACTGTTCGGGGTGTGTGGTTGAAGTCTACTGATGATTTGTTACAGCAACAATGAAATATATAGACAACGCTGAACCACTAGCAAATAAATTTCAAATTAAAATACACTACAACCAAAATGTTCACAATTTAAAAACAGGAAGTGTATTTGATACAAAATACAACGATACAAATTGTTGTGAATTAAGCATATATTTTTATAAGTCCTTGTTAAGACTTGCTATTTCTTAAAACTCGGCATCGAAATTGAACATTGAAATATCAAATACATGAAATTTTAAGTTTGCAATAATGTCTTAAAAAAAATCTATTGCATCACACATTATCTTTAAAAATTATATTTACTTTTTGTTATATTTTGTGTTTTTCATACAAGTGAAGAAATAAAATATTAAAAAACGTCAGATGCAACTAACAACCAGTCTTGCCATTTAAGCACTTTTTTCTTCGTTTAGCACTAAAGATTTTGAAAATAAAGTTAAGTGCCAGTTTAGCACTTTCTTAAAACTATTGGGCAAATTTTGCACATTTTTATTTCATTAAGCTTATAAAGTTTTCATAGATAATTTTTATTCTAATAGTTTAACAAAAAGGACAGTCAAAGCTAAAGTGAGCTCAAGACTTTAGTTGTCGGTAATTCGATTATGTTGCGGTAAAAGTATACAAGGTGTTCAATTGGTATATTTAAAGGGTCCCCCAGATAACTTTTTTTTTTTGAAAATGCTATAAAAAAAACTACTGAAGCTTCGGCTGTGTGGCACGTAGCGCCGTCCTGTTGAAACCAAATGTTGCCAATATCCTCCTCTTCAATTTTTGTGAACAAAAATTCGTTCAACATTGCCCGATAACGATTGCCATTGACTGTAACGGCCACTCCTTGCTCATTTTCGAAAAAAATGGCCCAATTATGCCTCTGGACCAAAATCCGCACCAAACAGTGACTCGTTTTGGGTGCGTCGGCTTTTCAATGTATGCGTGCGGGTTTTCTGTGCCCCAAATGTGACAATTTTGCTTGTTTACATACCCGCCAAGATCAAAATGAGCTTCATTTGAAAAGATGATTTTTTTTGGCAAAATCGGCATCTTCTGTAAGTCGATCGCAGGCCCACTTAGCGAAGCGAAAATGCATTGGATGGTCAGTTGGCTCGCTTAGCGGAAGGATAAAACTAATTATCTGTCAAATCAGACATGAGCTAAGTGTTACCCTTCACGAAATAAGCAGTAGTTGAAAAAAAAACGTTAGATGGCGGACCCTTTATCTGTTAATTAAAGCGGTTCATTTGGTTTATCAACATATAAAATAAATATGTATATATATTTTTACTGAACTACTCTATTGAACACTCTTAAAGATTTTTCTTTCTGGGTATTCTATTCTCAGCTGGATTAAAAATTTATAAATTAAATATTTCAAGCGGCCTACACATACAATATTATTAAATATTTTATTGTTCAAATCTCAAACCGCGCACAATTTACGAAACAAATCGATGTTATTGTCGGTTTGACCTATATTCTGGAAAGATTGATACAAATCTTTCAAAACATATGGCGATTTTTTTTTCAAATTAAAAACTTAACATAATACTTTTCTTTGTTATGAAAAATAGTATTGTGCCGCCTATGAATATGATATACACTTTAGCGATGATATAGAATACAAAAAATTCACAATTTCATTGCAAGTGTATGGGCCGCTTAAGAAATAAGAGAAACTAAAAATGTTAACTGATTTTAGCACTTTGTTTTGTGTGCTGTAGAACATTTTAACACTTTTATTTCTGCAATCTAGCACTTTTCATCTTACACCTTATGGCAACACTGCTTACAACTTTAAATTACCAAGTAAGAATTTCCAAACAAAAGAAAATTGCAGAGCACATGAAACTCTATACCGCACCTCAATCTTCTCACCTCTTCCAGCAGCAAACTCAAGAATTGCTGCAGCAAAAATGGCAAGCCTGGACAGGGACTAAAACTTAAATTAGACGTGACATAGCCATAACCAAATCAAAATTCAACTGGTTTCTATGGTAAAGGCTCTGGCGTTATGGCAAGTCACCAATAATCAAATACAGTTTTGCCCCCAAGGTTTGGTTTGAACAGCTTTTTTGTATGGTTATGGCTATTTCACGTCTAATTTAAGCTTAAACTTTATCGGATTGTTTACAAATAAATTTTACTAGTCGTTCGAATTAGTGCTATCAAAATGTATACGAAAGCACTAACATCTTCTTGAGATTTGCTTTTTGAGTCAAAAAATGGTATAGAAATAAGACAGAGAAATGAAAATCAGTTTCTTTCACTTCTAAATTTAGCGTTATTTATTTTGATTTAGCAGCGAGTTTTTTATTTTGCATTTATCATTTCTTTCAGTGTTTTTGCATTATTTTTTTTTAGCATAATTTAGAATTTTTAATTTTATAAATTTCACATATTCTTTTTCATTTATATAAGTAAAAACTTCTGTCCATTAAGGTATTTCATTGTATTTTGTCATTTTTACGTTCATACAAATTTATAATAATGGAAACCATGTAAACAGCAAAAGTCGTTTTAAGCTATTAGGCTGTCATACTTGGTATTTGAGAATGATGTGCTTTTCATAAAATTTTATTTTATGTTTTTGTCATCATACCATTATACTCGTTTAATAGATCTTCTATCAAACTCAGTGCAAATTTTATTTCTGTTTTCGTAAGTAAAGGGTTACTATGGTTTGGTTAGAGCGCACATTTTTAAAGGAGTTTATTGAAATTTACGGAAGTCTGTCACGCTCATATACCAAGTATGACCGTATTATAGCCGCTTTAATGTATTTTAAACGTCAAACATCTAAGAACCAGAAGAAAAGAGGTATTCAAAACTAGTTTTTTCGGGCCGGACACTTAAAAATTTAATTCAAATTGAATTTTTTTACATACATATATTTATTTATTGTATCTTCAAAAAAAAAATTTAACTAACAAGAAGTATTCAAATCTTGAACCTAAATATATATAATAATTAGTCCCAACCAGTGTCAGGCATAAACTTAGTGATAGTAATCAATAACACATAAATGTGTGAAGCACAAAAATATTTTCAAGCAGTTTCATCTGGAGTAGTTGAGTATTAGAGCCGTAGTGTCCCTCTTTTTTAAGCGGATGTGTCCAGTAAAATTCAAGATGTTACGAGCAAGGGGATTAGGATGTGACTCGAGTTTAGTTAAGTATTTGCCTGCGTATCTTGCAATTTCTTCAGTGACTAGTGGCATATTTAAATCACGATTTATATTTGAGTTTTTAGTGTACCTAGGGATGAAACGATACCACTAAGGTATCGATACTTTTACTTTATACGGTATCGGTTCAAAAGTATCGATACCTACTCAGTATCGAATAAAAAGCATCGATACTTACTTGTATCGGTCAAGTTCTTCATATGATTTGAACTTGTGAAACAAAAGTAAATACACACAATACAAACAGAATACATATTTATGTAGTACGTACAGTTAGAGTCACTAATATTCGGTTTTCAGATTCAGAATCAATAAAAAGTCTGCCAAACAATGCAATCTATTAATCTGAAAAATTTGTCATTGTTTGGCAGACTTTATGGATTCTGAATCTGGAAACCGAATATTAGTGAAACTTACTATATGTACTTGCTTTGAAACATTTTCGCCGATAGGAGCAGTACAGACGGGATGACATTTTGAATGTTTGTTTAAATTCGATGTTTTGTCGCAATAACACAAGCATTTAAAACAATTTTTTCAACTCGCAATTTTATCGTCTTTTTATAAAATATAACCACACACTTAACTTGGGGTTCCATTTTCTTGAAATGACTTTAATATCTGTGACAATAAGGAAAAAGTGCTTAAGTCATATTTTACTGCTCTACTGCAAGAGCACTTTTAAACTTTCCTAAAAAAGCGCACAAAACAAATGAAATTTTGCCCAGGGGAACTTTCTAATACGGATATTACATGGGTACCGTTAACTTAAGAGCAGATTATATCGACTTAAGTGATTTTTCCTTTTTGCCACATATATATTCTAAACATAAATTTATATTTAATACGAACAAATGAAACTTTGTTAAACTGACGTCATGTTGAGCATTGTTGTGGCAAATAAGAAACGAGTTTTTTGGCCGATACGAGTACTTTTTACCGATACCTACTTGGTACTCGGTAGTAAAGTATCGATACCAAAAGTACTTGGTTTCTAAGAAAAAGTATCGAGCACTTTCTTGTATTTACTCGTATCGTTTCATCCCTAAGTGTACCATGGACCCGATGTTATTAACCGTAAAAGTTTGTTTTGCCTTCTTTGAATTCTCTCAACATTTGAAGCTGAAGCAGTACCCCATAGCTGAATTCCGTAGCACCATATTGGCTTCAAAAGCGACTTGTATAGTAAAAGTTTGCAGTCTAGGCTGAGTGTTGAATTTTTGCCCATCAACCAATGTATTTGAGTTAAGTTAAGTTTCATTTGTGTTAGCTTTGAGTTAATATGGTGTTATATAAGCCGTCGATCCAGGTCTGTACAAAGGTATTTTACGTGTGAATGTTGAGGACCAACTTGATTGTTGATTCGAATTGGCAAACAAGTATCTTTTCGCAGGGTAAATGTTACCTAAACACACTTTTGCTTGTTTACTTTAATTCTCCATTAGTTTAACCATTGTTCCAGTTGTATAATATGTTCTTGTAGATATAGAAAAGCCTTATGAGAGTTTTCGTGCATACTAAGGCAGGCTGTATCATCGGCAAACGTAGATGTATGAAAATTGCTGCTCAAAGGCATGACACAAGTATAAATCATCTACAAAACTGGCCCCAGTATACTTCCCTGTGGCACACCGGATGAGATAGTTTGAGGCATACTCATTAAGTCTCCTTCTACAACTGTAAATTTTCGGGCACGAATGTAACTTTCCAAAAGATTTAGAATGTTTATTGGTAAGTATGTCTTCAATTTTAAAATTAGGCCTTCATGCCACACTTTATCAAATGCCTGAGAAACGTCAATAAACAGGAAAGAACAATACTTCTTTTCTTCAAATGTTCTTCTTATAAATTGAACCAATCTATGAGTTTGTTCAATAGTGCTATGTTGACTTCTAAACCAAAATTGATGGTCTGGGATGCAGCCACTACCAATTAGAATTGAGGACAATTTTGTCATGAGCATTTTTTCGAAAAGTTTTGACATTGTTGATAGTAGACTCATTGGCCTATATGATTCAGCCTTGGTAAGATATTTGCCCGGCTTTGGAATCATTTTGACCTTGGCAAGCTTCCAGCTGTGCGGATAATACTCCAGTCCTAAAATTGCATTAAAAATGAATAACAGGATTCTAATTGCAGTACGAGGCAACTTAATCAGCATCTGGTTACTAATTCCATCAATACCGGGAGCTTTTTTCGGGTTGAGTTCGGCAATTAGTTTTTGTACATCCCACATCTTAAGTCTTAAGGGTCGAGGGGGTAGAGCAACTATACTCGGCAAATCAGCAACACCGGTACATGTGTTTGGTGTAAATACGGATTTTAAATGCTCAGCAAATATGTTACCTTTTTCAGTATCGCTTCTTCCCCAACCTCTGGTAGATGTGAGCAGAGGTGGCTTAAACTCAACGGGTGTTTTAAGGTTCTTAGCAGCGCGCCACAAAGAGTAATTAGATGCTGGTGTGAGATGGAGATTTTCCAGATAATTTTTAATTTATTTTGGGGTGATCTGTGCTGTTGCCATTCCCTTCTTGCTCTTCTTTTTTCACATACGAGACGTTCAATATCCTTAGAATAAGTTCTATCAAACCCAGTATGCGGATGGGAGGTAGTGACATGTTCAGCAGCCTACTTAATATTTTCATTAAGATTGTCAATGTTAGATTAAACATCATTATGTGTTCCTAGAGTAATATTTTCCGTGCAATGACTACTAAGATATCTTTTGAATCGCAGCCAATTAACATGACTGATAATATTCACTTATGAGCGAGGTAAAACACTTCCTAGTGAGTAACAGACTGTAACGATAGTGGGAGATTGATAGGAGGGGAGATATAAAGAAGCTTCAACATGAACTAAATCCCTGAAATATTTTTCATGGCACCAAAATCTATAACTACCGGAATTTAATATATGTAAATAGGCCAGTAAGTGGGCTTCACACTCGACATGACGTCTAATCCCATTTTTGAAATTGTGTTGAACAACGTTCTAGCTCTAGGTGCAATAAGGCGCGAACCCCAGAACGTATTTTTTGCATTGTAGGCTCCAGCTGCTTCGAAACAAGCTCCAAGCGATTTGTAGAGATCCCCGTATTGATCCTCAGTGATTGAGAATCTGGGAGGGGAGTAAATTAATGATATAACAGGATTTGAACAAAAATTTTCGACACAAATACTAGTTGCTTGTAGATGTTCTGTAAATTATAATTGCTGATCCACTTCATGCTCTCCCTCTCGGTTCCTTTGAATCATACATATTGCACCCATTTATTTTAAATAAGCTTCTTTAAGTCAACACAAACTAAATTAAATATTTGTTGATTTAAAATGATATAATTAGTAAAAAATCATTACAAATCTTTAGAATTATATTCTAGCATTTTTAAATATTTTTTTAACATTATTTTTAACCCCATTCGGCATTAAAATTTTTTTTAGTTGTGTCCACACTGCTTAGAATGCGCATGAAGACATTCTTTGGACATACTGGAAGAGGCAGTTAATACAGGATGTCTTTTCCGTCACGTATTCACCGAATGGTGTAAATTTAATTCTATGAATGTTCCACGGCCAGGACCCAGTCGATCTTCAAGGACTCCCGAAAACATTGAACTGTTTACAAGCAGTTTACGTGAAAATTAGAGTATTTTAATACGGAAAAAAGCAGCCTCAATAGGTTTTCCAAGAGCGATTATTCATGAAATTTTAAAAAAGGATCTGAAGTTCCATCCTTTTAAAACCGTTCAAGAGTTGAAAAAAAGTGACTTTGATTTACACAAAAATTTTTGTGAAACGATGTTTTAGCGTTTTCGTACTTTAAATCCCATTTTTGGAGCGACGAGGCTCATTTTCACTTAAACGGCCACGTCAACAAGCAAAACTGGCGTTGATGGTCTCCAAGCACCCGCAACCCTCGATTGAAACATAAAAAACCATTGCATTGCCTCAGGGTAACTGTTTCGTGTTCCTTATCCACGCATGAGATAATTGGACTTTTTTTTCGAAAATTCTCGAGGCCAGGCGACAAATGTCAACGGTGAAAATTATCGATGCATGATTACGGAATTGTTTTTGCGAAGTCTGCGAGCTCAACCTTTTGCTTTTTACACACGTGCTTTCAACAGGATGGGGCCAGAGCTTCGATGAATTTGGTATGGGAAATTTTCCCCCAAAAACTGATCAGCCTCTTTTGGGACATCCCATGACCACCGAGGTCACCTGATTTAACCCCACGGCTTTTTATTTATGGGCCTACCTCAAAAAAAGGTTGTATAGTGACACTCCCCAATCTCTTGTGGCTTTAATGAAAAATATTCATCGAGGAATCAGCTCAATTGAACCAAGTGGCGCAGATCACAAGGTTCCATTTTAAAAAGCATGTTCAACTCGACGGAAAAAATCTGGATGTCATACTCTTTAAAAAATAAAATTCGCATTTCCATTCTATCGTTCAATGCTCCTAATAAAACTTTGTGTCCATTATTACGTTTTTTATATTACGTTTCGATACGTGTTTTATAGCAGAAAACTTGTTTTGCTCAAAACCAATGTTTTGCTACATGTTTTCCCATACATTTTTCATATCAGCAAAACACCTCAAATAAGTTGTTTTCCTCCAAAACATGACAATATTTATCAGTGCAACACTACATTGCTGGCTGAAACTTCGAAAAAAAAACAGTAATAAAGAATATTAAATTTTTTAAGCAATTGCACAACTCACATCGGTTGTATTTATATGTTGTTTATATGTAAATGAGTGAGAAACTTACTACTAAAGTAATAAGGTATGCAGCCTTGATAATGAGATCAAATTGATTTCGAAAGTTCGTTTAACCAAAACACACAAAAACATAATGGAAACACTTCGAAGAGTTCTGAGAAAAACAACTTGTTTTGCTCATAGTTGAAACGTACTATTATTTAAGTTTGAAAATATACATCTGGTACCAGACACCGTTACCATATATATTTATTAAAAAAATTCTTATATCTGAAACACAAACGTTTTTTTTCCAAAAAAAAAAAAAAAGATTTTTTTCTGCAAAAGCACCAAAATCTTAAAAGAAAACAAAGATGTATTTGAAATTAATTTTATTTAAAAATATAAAAACAATTAAAATCAAAAAAGTACTCGAACATGAAATAAAAATAAATAAATTTCATATTTAGATTTAGAGATCTTTAAAAAAATATCACATACATTTAAAAATATATTTCTATTTGTACATTGTTTTATTAAAATTTAAAGCCATTTAAATGGCATAGTCGTACATAAGAGGAAGTAAACACAATTAGACAATTGACAAACGGTAACGCTGTTGCCGAATTTTAACACATCTCGCGCCAAGCCCCAAAATCGCGATTTACTCATTCGGGCCAAAATATTTTTTTCTGATAACATTCTATTTATGTGCATTTATTGTATATTTGAAAACAGAAAGTGAAAATCTTCACTTTTTCCATGATTTTTCAGCAATTTTCCTGTATATAAACCCAATGTAAATCGTGTGCACTATGCCACATTGCGTGTGGCCCAAACGAGTACTCAGGTCGTGCGCACCGGTGCCGCACATGTGTTAATATCCTTCACCTGTTATATGGAGTATACACTTCGAGAGAAACACGAGAGAAATTTATTTGCGTGTGTATATTCATTTGTATAAGATTGATGTTCGGCACTCTGGTGCTACTTTGGGCAACTCAGATAGAAATGTTAAATGGGCACTAATGCTCATCAGAAAAATGAGTGGTGTTGTTAGTTTTAATGACTGTTTGGAGACCGGGCTCGAACCCAGGACTTTCGGTTTGGTAGTCAACGTGCTAACTACTTCAGCCAACGCCATGGAGAAATTAACCGAAAGTTAACGAAATATCCAAATACAAAACTAAAAATTTATAAATGGCCTTAAAATTAATAAAATAGTTTCATTAAAACATGTTTAATTAACAAAGAAAAAATAGTTTTACTTACTTACTTTTATATACAAAAGCTTTTCATCTAATTTTTTGTACCAAACTGTTTCTTTCTAAAATATATTCATAAAAAATAAAATGTATTTGAAATATATTTTAAGAATATTTTTTTTGAAGAATTTAAATAAAATACATTTCAAACTCATTTTAAATTTTATGCTCCCTCGAGGAGTGAAAGGAATATATATATATATATATATATATATATATATATATATATATATATATATATATATATATATATATATATATAGATATATATATATATATATATGACGGCAAGTATATTTAATTTATCAAGAAAAATAAAAAAGATAATTTGACGAAATTACTTTTGTATTACAAAAGAATTGTAATTTTTAAAGCGCTTGAATCATCCATTTATATTTTTCTGATTTCTTATACAAATTTATTTATTTTAAAAATATAAAATACTAGCTGAGCCCGCAAACGATGTCGTTCCACAATAATTTATTTTTTAACTTCATATTACCCCACTCTGTGGTCACTTGTTGGATTAAAAACAGAACGAAAACCTACGGGGTGGGGTATTGACTCGAATCTGTGTTGAAAATTTCAGCTCGACAGTTTTTTTTAACTAAACACAACCGTTCACATTACATTTGAGATGTTTAAGATTAACATTTTGTCAATAAATTATTGTATTTGTAAGAAATTACGAAAAATTATGCTTTTTAATTATTTTGTTATTTTCAAACAACAAATATTTCTGTAAATAATTGAGTATTTTTTTAACTAATAATTTGCAAAAATTATCACATGTAATTTAGGTTCATCAAAATGCGAACTTCAGCCTAATTAAACCAAACAAAAATATAAAAACAAGTTCTAACAGATATTAATTAAAGCAATGACGTCAATTGAAAAAAAAACGAACGAAAATTTTTCGGTGTAGCAGACTAGCGAAATATTGTAGGTAACAAAATAAATTTCGACATAAGTCAACACAAAAAATTTAAGTGTGTCAATAACTTTTTTGTTTCCTTTCTTTATGTCTTTTATATTTATTAGTCTTCTCGATTATCATGTAGTAAAGTCCTGCACAAGACCACTTATAAGAACTTTTAAGACATGAGGGATTTTTCAAATGCTTTACTACAGCGAAATGTTCTAAAGGAAACGCTAAACAACACTGTTGGCAAGACATTTGGTATAGTTATTGCGGTATAGGCGTAAAGAAGAAAATACTTCGTGACGGAAGTATTTGTGATGCTTACTTTTTCACACGCATGGGCGCGTATACAAACGTCATGCATGTAATTATGTGTATTCTGTTATATCCCACTTGACCTGAGATTCGATAAAAAAGAATGTTAACTAAAGCGAAGAATTTTCGAAGCAAAATTCTTCGATATTTGTTCGCAAATCTTAAAAAAATTCGAATGTTCGCGAAAGCTCCGAACTTCGCACTCCTCTCGACAGTTTTTCGAATGTGTGACGGCAGCTGCATGGAAGTCTGTCAGCCTGTTAGTCTAAAGATACCAAGTTCAATGCATGACAGCACTGTAAGTTGAAAAAAAAGATAAGAACACACACTTACATATGTGCAATAATTGAATGAAAAAAAATTTGCCACGATAGCCCAGTGGATGTGTGTTAGTCTGTTAAAATCGAGGTACCATGTTCAACGCCTGCAGCGTAATTTACGGAATTAAACAAATAAATAAAATTAATAAAATAAGTAAGTTAAAATAAATAAATAAAAAAATTACTTTTTACTTTTTCTGCTGCATTTTTGCGGTATCGAAATTAATTCGATAATCTCTCACTTTTGATATTGCTAACGAAATCCGAGATCGAAGGTTTTTTGGGACAAAACTGAGCGACGGGTGAACATTTTTCGATTCATTTTTGAGTGTCACTCTCGATAGTTTTACACGATAAATGTTCGAGGTATATCCGAAATCGATATCATTAACGAAAGCCGTGGTCAACTGGGTAGTTGTGTGCGCTTGCTTAAAAAAAACCTTCCTAAAACACATAATTGCTTACCATCTACATCTTACACACACACACTCAAACGTACAATATGCAAAATAACAAGCATACAAACATCTTTTGATTGTTTGTTATGAACAAGAAATCTTCGCGACATCGCTTGTTAAAACTATTATATGACAACATTTATTATTAGTTTATTATAACACATGGTACAATACATTTAAAAATATTGAGGTATTTACATTTAAAGACTTTTTACGCAGGTCTCTAGTATGTAGGTAGTAGATAGATATACTTGCTTTGTAGAGGAAGGATTGCTGGTTCGATTTCAGCCAAAGACTGCACATAAGCCAAAAAAGCTTCGCAGTTTGTGTCTCTGTTGTATTGAAAAATAATAACGTAATTTTTTTTAAATATCGCACTCAATCAAAAAAAGGGTATTAACTCAAAATTTTAAAATTTTCAGTAGAGATGAAAAACTGTTTGTGGTTACATTAACAATTTGATTATTTTTACCTTGAATAAAGGCTCAAATCAAAATACATAATACTTTTTTATGAAAATATATGATACATTTCCATGTCGACTTTTGTATTAAATCAAAATAATAACTTTTTTTTTATATAAAGGTAGTCATTAGACTATCACAAACGTTGAAATTTTTGCAGTAGATAGATATTGATGTTGTTAGTTGATTTCTTGCAAAAAACGAAATTTTAAAAATTTTGAGTTAATACCCTCTTGTTGATCAAGTGCGATATATTTATTTACTGTATCTTCAAATATGAACTACCAATAAGTGTTCAAATCTTAAATCTAAATATAATTATTAGGCCCAACCAGTGTCGGAAATAAAGTAAGTGATAGTAAATTAATAATACATAATAGTCGTGCTAAGCAAAAAATAAAAGTATTTTCAAGGAGATACATCTGGAGGGTTGAGTATTAGAACCGTAGTGTCCTTCTTGTTTAAGCGGATGTGTCCAGTTAAATTCCAGATGTTACGAGCGTGGGGATTAGAATTGGACTCAAGTTTTATTAAGTACTTGCCTGCGTATTTTGCAATTTCTTCACTCACTAGTGGCATATTCAAATCAAGATGTAAATTTGAATTTTTAATGTACCATGGAGCCAATGTTGTCAAACGTAAAATTTTGTTTTGTCTTCAATGGATTCTCTCTACATTGGAAGCTGAGGCAGTGCCCCATAGCTGAATTCCGTACCACCATATTGGTTTCAAAGGCGACTTGTATATTTACAGTTTACAATATAGACTGAGTGTTGAATTTCTGACAATTAACCAAGGTACATTTTTTTTAATGCATGTATTTATTTATTGTATCTTCATATATGAACTAACAATAAGTATTCAAATCTTAAATCTATAAAAAAAATTATTAGGCCCGACCAGTGTCGGAAATAAACTTAGTGGTAGTTATAAATAATACATTAGTAGTGATAATCAAAAAAAAAGGGGGGGGGGGGAAGTATTTTCAAGTAGTACCATCTGGAGTGTTAGGTATAAGAGCCCGTGTGTTCCTTTTTTTTGAAGCGGACGTATCCAGTAAAGTTCAAAATATTACGAGCAAGCGGATTAGGATGTGATTCGAGTTTTGTTAAATATTTGCCTGCGTATTTTTCAATTTCTTCAGTCACTAGTGGCATATTTAAATCACGATGTATAATAGAATTTTGGATGTACCATGGAGCCGATGTTATTAACCGTAAAATTTTGTTTTGCCTTCGTTGGATTCTCTCGACATTGGAAGCTGAAGCAGTGCCCCATAACTGAATTCCGTAGCGCCATATTGGCTTCAAAAGCGACTTGTATAATAAAAGTTTGCAGTCTAGGCTGAGTGTTGAGTTTCTGCCAATCAACCAATATATTTGAGATAACTTAAGTTTCATCTGAGTTAACTTAGAGTCAATATGATGTTTCCATGTAAGTCTTCGATCAAGATGTATACCAAGGTATTTCACTTGGGAATGTTGAGGAATATTTTGATTGTTGATTCGAATGGGGGAGCAAGTATCTCTTCTTAGGGTGAACGTTATATAGACACACTTTTGTTCATTGACTTTAATTCTCCATAAGTTCAACCATATTTCCAGCTGAGTGATATGTTCCTGGAGATTGCGGGATGCCTCATAAGGGTTTTCGTGCACACTCATACAGGCTGTATCATCGGCAAAAGTAGAAATATGGATATTATTGCTCACAGGCATATCACAAGTATATATTAAATACAAGACAGGACCCAGAATACTACCCTGGGGCACACCAGAAGATATAGATTCGGGCACACTCGTGAACTCTCCTTCCACAACAGTAAACTTCCTATCAATAATATAACTTTCCAAAAGCTTTTGAATGTTTATTGGCAGATATGTCTTCAATTTTAAAACTAGGCCTTCGTGCCATACTTTATCAAACGCCTGAGAAACATCAATAAAGAGAGCAGAACAATACTTCTTTTCTTCAAATGTTCTTCTTACAACTTGGACCAGTCTATGCGTTTGTTCAATCGTGCTGTGCTGACTTCTAAAGCCAAATTGATGGTCCGGGATGCACCCATTATCAGTTAAAATTTTGGACAATTTAGTCTTGAGCAGCTTTTAGAAAAGCTTTGAGATTGTAGATAGTTAGCTTATAGGCCTATATGACTCAGTCTTGGTAAGATCTTTGCCCGCCTTTGGAATCATTTTGATCTTGGCCAGTTTCCAGTTATGTGGAAAATACTGCATTCTTAAAATAGCATTAAAAGTATATAGCAGGATTCTTATTGCAATATGAGGCAAGTTCATGAGGATTTTGTTACTAATGCCATCAATACCTGGAGCTTTCTTCGGGTTGAGTTCAGCAATTACTTTTTGTACTTCACGCATCTTAAACCTTAAGGGACGAGGGGGTAGAGAAACTACACACGGTAAATCAGCAGCACCCGTACATGAATTGGAAGTGAATACAGATTTTAAATGCTCAGAAAATAAGTTACCTTTCTCACTATCACTTCTAAATACTTTTCCAGTAGTGCAGTTTTTTCCGACGATAGCAGCTCTTTGAGTCGTTTAGTACATTCTTTAAGTCTGATTTTATTTAGGGGTGATCTGTGTTGTTGCCATTCTCTTCTAGCTCTCCTTTTTCCACATACAAGACGTTCAATTTCCGTAGAATAAATTCTGTTAACGCCGGTCTGCGGATAGGAGGTAGTGGCGTGTTCAGCAGCCTGTTTAATATTTTTGTTAAAATTGGCAATTTTAAATTCAATATCATCGCATGATCTAAGCTGAATGTTTTCTACGCAGTAACTACTAAGATATTTTTTGAATGCCAGCCAGTTGATTCCATTAATCATCTTCACATATGAGTTAGTTAAATCACTCCTTAGTGGGTTGAAAATTGTAACTATTGTTGGAGAGTGATCGGAGGACAGATCTACAGAGGCCTCTACATGAATTAAGTCCCTATGGATATTTTTCGTGACGGCAAAATCTATAACATCTGGAATTTTTCTTACGTCAGTAGGCCAGTAAGTAGGCTCCCCACTCGAAATGACATCTAAGCTCATTTTTGAAATTGTATTGAACAAGGCTCGATCTCTAGGTGTAACAAGACGCGATCCCCAGTACGTATGTTTTGCATTGTAGTCACCAGCTGCCATGAAACAAGATCCAAGCGGTTTGTAGAACTTCTCATACTGATCTTCGGTAACTGAAAATCTGGGAGGTGAGTAAATTGATGATATCACGAAATTCGCAAAAAATTTTCTACGAAAATATTCGTTGCTTGCAAATATTCTTCACTAACGTTGTCAAGGACATAGTGCTTGAGTCTTGACATAATCAGAATTGCTGATCCACCACATGCTCTCTCTCTCTCGGGTCCTTTGTATCATATAAAGTGTAACCATTTATTTTAAATAAGCTTCTTGAGGTCAAATGAGTCTCAGAAACCAACATTATATCAATATTTTTTTCCATGAGGAAGTGCTCAAGTTCATTTTTATGCTGGCGAATGCCGTTTGCGTTCCAGAAACATATTTTTAACGTGTTCATGGTTTATTAACTAATGCTTGAAGCAGTGTATTCTGCATTCGCAGCATTTCTTGCATCATACTTGTCTTATTTGTAGTAAAGTTGTTTATAGTTAGCACCAGATTCTCAATAGTAGCTGCAAGGCGACTAAAGTTAAAGCTTGAGTTTGAATTCGTTGAATTATTTTGCGGTGGAACATTTTGCGTGGGAATTGAACTAGTCTTAGCAGCATCAGCATACGATACACGTGAAGTAACTGGTTGGCTGATTTGAGCAAAAGTGTCGGAGTTCGCGTTTACTTGTAGAGCTGGAGTTAGCTTGAGTTTTTGACCCATAGCCTGTTTAACGAAAGAAAATACACAGTTAGCTGTGTGATTACCTCCACAATTATTACATTTTTTTTCTGCTTGATCTTTTGGCTTAGTGCAGCTAGCAGTACCATGCAATTCACCGCAGATAACACACACTGTAGGTAACTTGCAGTAAGTTTTCGTATGGCCATATTCTTGGCAATTATGGCACTGTACGGGACCTGAACGCTTACGTGGCTCTTCAACTGTGATTTTTCGATGTAAGAGATACTTTACGTTATAAACTGGATGGGCTTCATTTTTTTTCAATTGTATGTCATTCGGCTCCAGTTCAACCCGAAATAGGGGTTGGGGGACCTTTTCTCTATTAAATATGTTGGTAACATTTTTTACCTTGAATCCTTGGTCGACAAGTGCACATTTTACTTCTTCGGGTTCAACATATGAATCTATGCCCTTTAATACTATCTGTAGGCCTTTAGCACTCTTAAGTTGGTATGTGTAAAAATTTGTTTTATTTTTTTCGAATTCACTAACAATTTTTCGGAAATCTTTTTCATTATATATTTGGATTTTAGTTTCATCAATATTACCTCGTTTAATTGGAATGATGTGAAAAGTATTTTCACCAATGGTCGACAGTAGTTTTTTTATAAGCGCGTTAGAATTTTTTTCTCTCAGATAAATAGGTGGTGGCTTAAAAGACTTTTGCGATGATGTAGAGGGCTTGTCGTCGGTGTCTTGCAATAATGAAAAACGATTTTGACGATTGGTAGATGATGCGCTGTTATCCCTAGACATCTTTGGAGCAGATGAAATTTTTGAAGAATTTGGGCTTCGCCCACGCTTTACCACGGTTAGAATATATCTGTCCATTCCCACTTGTACCTTGGGTTTTGAGCTACTGTTATCTGTAGTGATAACTTGGTTTAGTGATGAAGGCGAGCCCGATGCGGATGATATCGCAGACTTAAATGAAGAAGTACTAGGCAATGGTAATGTTAACGATTCACTAGTTGGCATTGGACAAAGCGAAGTTGATCGCTGACGAAAAATTGGCTTTGCCGTTAAAAAAAGATTTTCATCAGATTTATTATTTATATTTTTTTCATTAAGAGTTTCAGAACTCACAGTAAAGTAAGCATTTCTGCCGTTAGAACTCACTTCAAAATTTTTTTCCTTTGAGGAACTTATACAGAGTATTATTCCTCAAGGGAACTTTGTTTGTGTTTACGTTTTTTTTTTTTTTGCTATTTCTTGCTATGTAAAAAATATTAGTAAAGCCAATAAGCTTATTTATCAAGGTGAATATGTATTACGAATATTTTTTGTATGATTTTTGATTTTGTTATTTTTTATATTTGTTTCGTATGTATGTATGTAAAAAAAATCCGCTTTAATGTCTCTTCACTATGAAGGTTCAACGAGAACTGAACATTTGTGTTAGGTTACAGTCAATATGATGTTTCCATGTAAGCCATCGCTGAAGGTATATATCAAGGTACTTCACTTGAGAATGTTGATTGTGGATTCGAATGGGGGAACAAGTATCTCTTCTTAGGTTAAACGTTGTATGGACACACTTTTGTTCATTTACTTTAATTCTCCATAAGTTCAACCATATTTCCCGTTGGGTTATATGTTCCTCTGGATTGCGGGATGCCTGATAAGGGTTTTCATGGATACTCATACAGGCTGTATCATTGGCAAATGTAGAGGCATTGATATTATTGCTCACATGCACTTCACAAGGGTGTATTAAATATAAGACTGGCCCCAGAATACTGCCCTTTGGAACACCGAAAGATATAGTTTCGAGCGTACTCATAAATTCTACTTCCATAACAGTGAACTTCCGGGTAGTAATGTAACTTCCAAGAGATTTAGAATTAAAGATGTGCAAATGTAGTGATTTTATCGTGTCACGCGGGAGTCACGCTTTATTCACGTGATTCGTGATCAAATATTATAACTAATCACGCGTGAGTGCATGAGCGTGATTGAAAAAAATTTACTCGTGCGTGATCGTGCGTGAGCTTTTTTTAATAATCACGCACGAATTCTCACGCTCTCACGAGATAACATTCCTGAATAGGTACATATGTAACTGTATTCAATCAATTGAAATAAACTATTTTATAATAATAAATGCATATATGTATGTATAGTAATATGTATGGTAGTATGAAGTCAGACTTGTCGTACCGAATTCGTTAAGACATTTCGGTAGTTTCTCTGAACAATTTTTTAAACATTAAGGGTCTTATGCAAAAAAACTTAATAAAGCTTTGCCAAGCAATGTTAAGTAAAGTTGTATTCTAAAAAAATTATTGTATACAAATTCTAAAGTAGGCACCCACGTTTGTTAAGACTACTTTAAGTTGATATTTCCAAAATGTGTATTTTGTACCTCAAATATTTTTACTAATATAGCACATACTGTTTCATGTTACATCTGAAAATGAAGCTAGAAGTGCCTGCTCTTATCTTAAATTTATTTTTTCTGTCATGTAATGGGAAACATCACCAAATTATCCAACTGCTTCGAAATACATAGCAAAATCCATAAAAAAATATTAAAATAAATACAATTATACAAAAATGTTTTAGTGATGTACATACAATCAAAACAAATCGAAAAAAGCTGGATATTCAAATACTCGTTTCATTCGAATAAAACAAATTGTGATAATTTTTCACATTTTTTTACTTTTACTTCATGGTTATGTTTATCTGTTTTCCTATTAAGTCAGAAGCTCATTTTTTTTAAATTAGGTTGCCTTACTTCAAGATAATAAAAATTTATTTAATAAAATAAAAAAAATATTTGAATACCCGAATGAAATTGTATTCAATTTTGTACATCATAAGCTGTGAAGTGGTTGTTGAACACGGTGGTGTTACCAGTATGTATTATTAAATCACAAAATATTTAAAGTTGTCTTTTGCATATGATTTTTTAATAAAGCTATGTTAGCCTTAAAGTGCTTATCAACTACTATGAACTTTAAAGCTAAAGTAAAATATTTTTTTGCATAAGGGGTAAAACTTTGATTTTTGAGTAAGTACATAAGTAAAAGTGTGATTTTTTTTTAAATAAATATGTATATGTTGATAAAAAAAAGGATTGTAACAAATATCAAAAAACGTGAGTATGTGCAAATTATTTCGACAATAGCAGCAACATAACAGTGAAGCGGTACTCTGCTATAAAAGCAAAAAGAAATCGTACCTACATGTCGTTAGGAATTCGTACCGACTTATCGTAACGAATTCGTACCGACATATCGTTACGAAGTCGTGTCAACCATTTCATAAAAAATTTTTTACGATTTCGGTAATATTTCGGTGACGAAATCGGAAGATTTTGTCGACCAATCGTTACGAATTCTTAACGAATTCGGAGCATTTTGTTTTGTATACGTAAAACTTTGTAAGTATGTATGTATGTTAATTAGATACCCTTTAGGAAGTATCAATTGAAAAATACTACTGATTCAAACGTGCGTTTGTCAACAATACTACTGAGGAATTGTACCGCAGAAAATGTTTTTTGCTTTAAGGGCTGTCCATATTTTACGTAACGCTGTAGGGGGTGGGGTGGGGTTCGAGTTTGGTTATGATTTGTTATGGGGGGGGGGGGGGGGAGTCCTTGAAAATGTTACGTAACAGAAAAATTTTAGTAATTTGTATGTTTTCTCATTTAATATGCTTTTCTCATTTATTTGATTATCATTTATTTAATTGATCATACGTCTTACCTTCACATTTATATTATGTATGTATACATACATACATGTGCCGAATGTCAATTTTTGATATACGAGAATTCGAATTCGAATAGTTAAAATGATATCCGCGAATACGAATATTTAAAACGATATCAAATTAACTTTGCTTTATTTTAATTTACATTGTAAATTTTACAAACACACGAGCATACATATATACATAGGTATGTATGTACACATTTATAATATACATATTATGTAAGAACCTATTTTTCAACCCAAAAAACATTAAAATTATATTATATATATACTTTTTCGTGAGCGTGCGTGATCGTGATAAGTTGTAAACCACTCGTGCGTGATTAAAAATATTTTATTCGTGAGCGTGCGTGATCGTGAAAATGTTCAAAATCATTCGTGCGTGAAAGGGCGTGAGTAAAATATTTTTCTGCGTGAGCGTGCGTGTCGTGAGTCAGAAAACACTCACGTGCACATCTCTATTTAAAATGTCGTTTGGTAGGAATGTCCTCAATTTTAAAATCAGGCCTTGATGTCACACTTTATCAAATGCCTGAGAAATATCAATAAAAAGAGCAGAACAATACTTATTTTCTTCAAATGTTCTTTTTATAACTTGCACCAATCTATGCGTTTGTTCAATGGTGCTATGCTGACTTCTAAAACCAAATTGATGATCAGGGCTGCATCCATTATCATTATCATTATTTTTGGAAAATTTAATAACGAGCAGCTTTTCGATAAACTTTGAGATTGTTGATAGTAAGCTTATTGGCCTATATGTTTCAGCCTCGGTAGGATCTTTGCCCGGCTTTGGAATAATTTTGTTCTTCGCAAGTTTCCAGCTATGTTTAAAATACTGCATTCATAAGATGGAATTAAAAAAAATACACGATTCTTATTGCAATTAGAGCCAAGTTCATCAGTATCTTCTTACTAATACCATCAATACCAGGAGATTTCTTCGGGTTGAGTTCAGCAACTATTTCTTGTAATTCACGCAGCTTAAACTTTAAGGGACGAGGGGGTAGAGAAACTGCACTCGGCAAATCAACAGCACCCGTATATGAATAGGGAGTGAATACAGCTTTTAAATGCTCAGCAAATAAATTAGCTTTCTCACTATCGCTTCCTGCCCACCCTCCGGTCGAAGTGGGCAGTTTGGATTTAGCTAATTGGGTCTTTTAAGATTTCTAGCAGCGCGCTATGAAGAGTAATTAGATGCTGAGACCTTCTAGATATTTTTTTTCCAGAATTGCAGTTTTTTCCGACGATAGCACCAGTTTGAGTCCATTAGTACATTCTTTATTCCCAATAATAAGAATAATGTTCTTTAAATTGAGAATATTATTCTTATTATTGGGATGGGTGTGGTGTAATACCTTGTGTAATTTTTGTATAGAATATGACAATTATTCGTCTATTAATTGGCTTTTTGTTAACGTTTCATTTTGGCCAAGACTTAACTTGGCAACAAATTTATATTTATTTTGCGTTAAAATTATTAACAAATTGTCTAGTAATTTCATATCGTTCTCATATTTGTTTTTTATGCAATAATTGACAATTAAAGATATACATACATACATACATACATGCATATGTATGTATGTTCATATCTACTCGCGTGTGTACTCACTGTAGAATGGAATTTGAGATATAAATAAATAATAGATTTTTTAAACATATTATATATACATATATATGTATATATAGATACGAGTATATATATATATATGTATATGTATGTATGTTCATTTCGAAAACAAAGGCAATTAGAAAATTTTCGCTGCAGTTTAATTTACTCCCACTTGTAAAAGTTTGCTGCTTTTGTCGTCAATTTTAATTAATTTTTTTACTGCATAACAAATTTTAGCTTCTACGGAAACCACAATATTTAAAAGTGTAGAAACAATGAGCCGTTAAAAAAAATATAAAAATTAAAATAACTGCCAATGACGTCACAGTAACAATTACCATGCTCCAATGATTTATGAACATGTAAATGCATTTCACAAATGATATTTTGATGGGATTTTTCGAGATAATTTAGTATACCAAACAACAAAAATCAAATACTGTCTACTACTAACTCTTATATTATCTGGCGATTTCGCAACTCCCACTATTTGTATTTTATTTGTAGTTTCCGTTAATTATGTGAATATTTGCAAACACTTTTTTTGTTACAGAATACAAAAAAATGTTCTAATTTAAGCGTCAAAAAAATTTAAGCAGTTAATTGAGAAACAATCTTGTTTAATTGAAATATAATTTTGAGTGAAAAAAATTGGGAAAATGATACAATTCAAAAAAGTCCATAGTAATTTTCTACAAAAGAGTATTCAATTTTAAATAATTTAAGTATGCAATTAAATAGGAAGCTACCATAAGCTTAAATCATAAGTTACTGTATTATTAATGAACAAATAACACCAAAGTTAGTTGTAAATATTCTGACAACAAATAGTTGAACAGAACACCCAGCCGTTTTCGAAGGCCACTAAACCTTCATCATCAGCGTTCTTCTATGCTTGGTCCACTGTGTGTGGTGTCAGTTGATGTAGATTTGTGCTTTATATACGAAACTTTTTTGCAAATGGAATATGTGAATTGTTTTGATTCAATATTGTTTCCATTTGAAACAATAGAGAATACAGTTTTATTCAAGAAGAGGAGCATATTGCCCGCTACTTTGTCAGCGGATATGTTATATGTATGTACAAACCAAGATCTTTCATTCCAGGCCCAAATAGATAGGGTTCAAATATAAAAGTTCGCGAAACTCGTCAATTTGATATTGTGTACATGAAGAATACTCATGTTGATTCCTTAAACCTAAAGCTTTTTTAATTAGTGATTTTTTATGGGAATTGTTAAAATTTAAGTTTAAAATTTTTTAAACGCACTAATAATCCAGATGTTTAAGAATAGAGTGTTGCCACACAAGTATTTGCTGACCTGGTGCGTTTAAAAAATTTTGAACTTAAATTTTAACAATTCCCATAAAAAAATCACTAATTATTAAATTGACTGCACCAGGTCAAAAAATACTTGTGTGGCAACAATCTATTCTTAAATATCTGTTGTTGTTATTTACATTTATTTTCATATTTGTGATTTGAACGGGCTAAAGTTCGTATCGCTTTTTAAGCCAAATTACATGTGATAATTATTAATGAACAAATAACACCAAAGTCTGTTGTAAATATTCTGACTAACAACACATAGTTGAACGGAACATTATTTTCTTTTTACATACTTTTGCAACTACAATTTGAAGCTGAAAAAAAGTCAGCCAATGTAGTAATGTTAAAGAAAATAAAAAGCATGTTGATTATTGAGTTCTTGTTTCAACTTTGTTATTTGTTTTAAGCTTCTCATTTGTTTAAATGAAAGTTTATAACATAATAACTCTAGTTGTTCTAAGAAACTTTGGGTAAAGGTTCCCTGATGATCTGCATTAGCAACAGTGAAATGCGCATAGGATCCCTCAATAATCAATTTCAATGTATTTTTAATTAAAAAAAAATATTTTAATTAATAAGTCGTTCTCGTGGTACCTTCATAGCGAACAGTCGATTAGCAAAATTTTTCTTACTAACAAAAAATTAAACAAACAAAAAATATTCGTAGTACATATTATTCGTAATAGGTACATACTGTCTTTAATAAATAAGCTTTATGCTTTGCTGATATTTTTACATAGTAAAAATAACAAAAACAAAAAAAAACCGCAAACATAAAAAAAAACACAAATAAATATCCCTTGAGGAATTCTTTGTATGAGTGCCTCAAATACAAAAAAAATTGAAGTGAATTCTAACGGCAGAATTGCTTATTTTACTGTGAGTTCTGAAACTCTTAATGAAAAAAATATAAATAATAAATCTGATGAAAGTCTTTTTTTAACGTCAAAGCCAATTTTTCGTCAGCGATCAACTTCGCTTTGTCCAATGCCAAATAGTAATGATGCATTAACATTACAGTTGCCTAGTACTTCTTCATATAAGCCAGTAATATCATCCCCTTCATGCTCGTGTTCATCACTTAACAAAGTTATCACTACCGATAACAGCGGCTCGAAACTCAAGGTACAAGTCGAAATGGACAGATATATAACCGTGGTAAAGCGTGGGCGAAGCCCGAATTCTTCAAAAATTTCATCTGCTCCAAAAATTTCTAGGGATAACAGCGCAGCCTCAACTAATCGCCAAAACCGCTTCGAAATTTTGCAAGATGACAACGACAAACCCGAGGTATCCTCGAATAAAATATCCAAGCCGCCACCAATCTATTTGAGACAAAAAATTCAAATGCCCTTATTAAAAAATTAATTTCGGTCATTGGTGAGAATAAATTTCACATTGTTCCAATAAAACGTGGAAACATAGATGAAACTAAAGTCCAAATTTATGACGAAAAGATTTCCGCAAAATGGTTGTTGAATTTAAAAAAAATAAAACAAGCTTCTACACATACCAGCTTAAGAGCGCTAAAGGCATGCATAACGTATTGAAGGGCATAGATTCTTATGTTGTTCCCGAAGAAATAAAAGATGCACTCATCCTCCAGGGGTTTAAGGTAAAAAATGTGTCCAATATAATAAATAGAGAGAAGATTCCCCAACCCCTATTTCGTGTTGAACTTGAGCCTAATGATATAAAATTGAAAAAAAAAATGAGACGCATCCAATTTATAATTTGAAATACCTCTTGTACCGAAAAATCACAGTTGAAGAGCCACATAAGCATTCAGGTCATAATTGCCAAGAATATGGCCATACAAAAACATACTGCAATTTACCCTCTGTTTGTGTTGTGTGCGGCGAATTACACGGCACTGCTAGTTGCAATAAGCCAAAAGATCAAAGTGGTAAAAAATGCAGTAATTGTGGAGGTAATCACACCGCTAACTACAGAGGTTGTCCTGTGTACTCTTTCGTAAAGAAGACTATGGTGCAAAAACCTAAATTAGCTCCAGCTCAATCAGCAAACGCTTACTCTGCCACTTTTGCGCAAATGAGCCAACCAGTTACTTCCCGTGTATCGTATGCAGATGCTGCTAAGACAAATTCAATTCCCACACAAAATGTTTCCCCACCAAATAATTCAAAAAATACTGACGCAAGCTTTAATTTTAATCGCCTTGAAGCTACTAATGAAAATCTGGTGCAAACTATAAACAATTTTACAACAAATATGACTAGCATGATGCAAGAAATGCTGCGAATGCAGAATACTCTGCTTCAAGCATTAATTAATAACCCATGAACACGTTAACAATATGTTTCTGGAACGCATACGGCATTCGCCAACATAAAAATGAACTTGAGCACTTCCTCACGGAAAAAAATATTGATGTAATGTTAGTATCTGAGACTCATTTGACTTCGAGAAGTCTTTTTAAAATTTATGGCTACACTATATATGATACAAAGGACCCTAGAGGAAGGGCTTGCGGT
Source organism: Tachina grossa (assembly GCA_949987645.1). Classification (NCBI taxonomy): domain Eukaryota; kingdom Metazoa; phylum Arthropoda; class Insecta; order Diptera; family Tachinidae; genus Tachina; species Tachina grossa. The sequence goes on along the minus strand of OX465277.1, from coordinate 60,524,120 downwards.
GGATCAGCAATTCTAATAAAGTCAAGACTCAAGCACTATGTTCTTGATAACATTTGTGAAGAACACCTACAAGCAACAAATATTGGCATTGAAAGTTTTTGGAAAAATTTTGTTATATCATCAATTTACTCCCCTCCCAGATTTTCAATCACTGAGAATCAATATGAGGATTTCTACAAATCTCTTGGACCTTGTTTTATAGCAGCTGGCGACTACAATGCTAAGCATACGTTCTGGGGTTCGCGTCTTATTACCCCCAGAGGTCGAGCATTGTTCAACACTATTTCAAAAATGGGCTTGGATGTCATTTCGAGTGGGGGGCCCACTTATTGGCCTACTGACATACAAAAAATTCCGGATGTTATAGATTTTGGCGTCATAAAAAATATCTCTAGGGATTTAATTCAAGTTCAAGCTTCTCTTGATCTTTCGTCCGATCACTCTCCGACGATCATTACAACTTGTAGTCCCTTAAGAAGTAACTTACCTGACCCATATGTGAAGATGATCAATCGTGTTAATTGGCTGGGGTTCAAAAAATATCTCAGTAGTCATTGTACGGAAAACATTACGCTTAGAACATCCGGTGATATTGAATCTAACATTGCCAATCTCAGCGAGAATATTAAACAGGCTGCTGAACATGCCATTATCTCCCATCCGCGAACTGGGTTTAATAAAATTTATTCTACAGACATTGAACGTCTCGTACGTGAAAAAAGAAGAGCTAGAAGGGAATGGCAACAGCACAGATCAGCACAAAATAAAATCAGATTTAAAGAGTGCACTAAACGACTCCAAGAGTTGCTTGCGTCTGAAAAAACTGCATCTCTTAAAAATTATCTGGAAGGTCTTGATGTCACACCAGCGTCTAATTACTCTTTGTGGCGCGCTGCTAGAAAGCTTAAAACACCCATTGAGTATAAGCCACCTCTACGCACATCTACCGGTAGTTGGGCAAGAAGCGATACTGAAAACTGTAAAATATTTGCTGAGCACTTTAAATCGGTTTTTACGCCAAACATATGTACTGGTGTTGCTGATTTGCCGAATGTAGTCGCTCTACCCCCTCAACACATAAAGTTTAAGACGCGTGATTTACAAAAATTAATTGCCGAACTCAACCCGAAGAAAGCTCCGGGTATTGATGGAATAGTAACCAGATGCTTATGAACTTGCCTCGTATTGCAATGAGAATCCTATTATTCATATTTAATGCCATTTTACGACTGGAGTATTATCCACACAGCTGGAAGCTTGCCAAGGTTAAAATGATTCCAAAGCCGGGCAAAGATCTAACCAAGGCTGACTCATATAGGCCAATAAGTCTACTATCAACTATGTCAAAGCTTTTCGAAAAACTGCTCAAAACAAAATTGTCCCCAATTCTAATTAGTAGTGGGTGCATACCAGACCATCAATTTGGTTTTAGAAGTCAGCATAGCACCATTGAACAAACTCACAGACTGGTTCAATTTATAAGAAGAACTTTTGAGGAAAAAAAGTATTGTTCTGCGCTCTTTATTGACGTTTCCCAGGCATTTGATAAAGTGTGGCATGAAGGCCTAATTTTAAAATTGAAGACTTGCTTACCAATAAACATTTTAAATATTTTGGAAAGTTACATTATTTCCCGTAAGTTCACTGTTGTGGAAGGAGACTTTACAAGTAGGTCTATTTCATCCGGTGTGCCACAGGGGAGCATACTGGGACCAGTTTTATATTTGATTTATACTTGTGATATGCCTGTGAGCAGTAGTATCCATACTTCCACATTTGCCGACGATACAGCCTGCCTTAGTATGCACGAAAACCCTGATGAGGTATCCCGCAAACTCCAGGAACACATTAGCCAGATGAAGCTTTGGTTAAACTTATGGAGAATTAAAGTCAATGAACAAAAGTGTGTCCATATAACGTTCACCCTAAGAAGAGATACTTGCTCCCCCATTCGGATTAACAATCAAGTTGTTCCTCAACATTCACATGTGAAATATCTTGGCATACACCTTGATCGACGACTTACATGGAAACACCACATTGACTCTAAGTTAACTCAAATGAAACTTAAATTAACTCAGGTACATTGGCTGATTGGTAGAAATTCAACACTTAGCCCAGACTGCAAACTTTTAATATACAAGTCGCTTTTAAAGCCAATATGGTGTTACGGAATTCAACTATGGGGCACTGCTTCAGCTTCAAATGTAGAGAAAATTCAACGAAGGCAAAATACAATTTTACGCATGATAACATCGGCTCCATGGTACATCAAAAATTCAAATATACATCGCGATTTGAATATGCCACTAGTGACTGAAGAAATTGTAAAATACGCAGGCAAATATCTAACAAAACTCGAGTCACATCCTAATCCGCTTGCTCGTAATATTTTGAACTTTACTGGGCACATCCGCTTAAAAAAGAGAGATACACGGGCTCTAATATTCAACACTCTAGATGATGAAGCTGCTTGAAAACACTTTTTTCTTTTTGTTGCTTATCACTACTTATATGTTATTAATAACTATCACTAATAATAATTTTTTTTATACATTTGAGATTTGAATACCTATTGTTAGTTCATATTTAAAGATACAATAAATAAAAAAAACATGCATTAAAAAAAAAAATTAATAAGTAAAATATTAATTTGGAATTATTAGTGCGTTTAAAAAATTTTAAATTTAAAAAATATTTTACTTAATAAGTAAAATATTAATTTGGGATTATTAGTGCGTTTAAAAAATTTTAAACTAAAGCTTTTTTTATTTGGGAGCCATATTGATAAGTGTGTTTCATGTCCAAAAGAAACATATTTTGATAGACCATATTGTTCTGGTCGATTGAGATATTCTTTACATTATTTTTTTATAATGTACCAAGCAAGGCCTTTTGTTTGAAATCCATATTGTATATTTTGTATCATATTTGCTTGATATCCATGGGATTGTATAAATAATATTGGGCCGCGATTTCATAGCATCGGTCATATTGTGTTTTGACTGATTTCAGAAAATTAAAAACTTACATATGTACTAGTGATGCACGAATATTCGTATTCGTATTTGAATTGTCGAATATTCGGCCAAATTCAGGCGAATACGAATATTTTTCCAAAGAAATTAAAAAAATAAATGCATAAATCTTAAACGAAATTTAAATAAATAACTAAAAATTTTAGTTTGTACAAATACATTAATTTTTTATAGAAATTTGTGCATCATTTCCAAATATTATTAAATGACGATCATTAAAATTTTGGGTACTTTTTATCAACTTTAAAGTACGCCAACAAGAGTGTGAAGTCGTTTTTCATAACAATTTTTTAATATTTCATATTGCATATAATATTAGTATTCGTATTCGCGAATATCGTTTCAAATATTCGTATTCGTATTAGCGAATATCAAAAATTGACATTCGTTACATCACTAATATGTACATATGTGAGCACTCAGTTAAAGGTACCGAAACCTGGTGCAATTTTAACCCTTATATGCTCGAACTAGGGGAAAGTGAAAAAAAACCCATGCCAGATATTTCCTCGGACAAAAGGATTACGGAAAAAGTTTGCTTTCATATGTAATGCTTTAAAGGTATGTATGTGGGGGTGCCAAGGAGGTTCCAATACCTATTTTTTGCAGTTTTATCTCTCAAAAGTATATATGTCAAAAAACAATTTGAGTGTATCTGCTTTAGTTTCGGAGACATAAAGACACCGATTTTTACCAATTTTTGCCCCTGTTTAACCCTTTGCATCCTAATTTCCCACACCCCGTTCTTAGTGAATGCACACGCGCTCTCAAAGGTTGGGCTAAGCGATGACCACCCAGACAGTCACGTTACTAATAATACTAATAATAAAAATAATAATAACAATTACATGTTCAGATTAGGTAAAGTTTTTATAGATATATGTATGTATATTAATTTATTAATTCAAAAAGTCCTTTTTCCCAAAAGTACCTTTTTCAAAAAGTAATTCTTCCAAATAATACCCTTAAAAAAATACTTTTTCTAAAAAGTAACTTTTTCCAAAAAATACTCTTTCCAAAAAGTATCTTTTACAAAAAAAAATTATTTTTCCTAAAACTATATTTTCAAAAAAAAAAATTTTTTTTTTAAAAGTAATATTTCCCAAAAGTACGTTTTCCAAAAAGTAGTTTTTCAAAAAATTACTGCTCCCTAAAAGTATCTTTTTCTAAAAAGTACTTTCTTCCAAAGTACCTTATGTAGTTTCCGAGACATAAAGATGCCGATTTTACCCTTTTTTACCATTTTTTACCCCCTTAGCATTCGAGTTTCCAAAAATTCCTTGCTAGTGGATCTATATGGAAGGGGAACCTACACACCAAATTTCAGATCTCTAACTTATTTTTACATGTACATATATCATATGTACCTTATCATTAACAAAAAAAGTACCGAAAAAGGGTGCGGTTTTAATCCTTATAAAAGCGAATTTTCAAAAAGTGGCAAAATCTATTTGAGATTATGTCTAAAAGAAAAGAATCCGTCAAAAAGCGTTTTTCTATGTTCAATAATTTAGAAGATATGTCGATTGCAAAAAAGGTTCCAAAATTCAGTTGCTATCCCTTTTAATTCCTAAAAGGACACACATTGAAAAAGTTCCAAACATTTGTCAGCTTATTTTTTTTAGCAACATTCGTGTGCTTTTGAAATTTTTAGTCTATCTAATGTGGTTTCCGAGACATAAAAATACCGATTTTACCCTTTTTTACACCCTTGGCATTCGAGTTTTCAAAAATTCCTTTTTAGTGTATCTATATATTAGAAGGGGAATCTACACACCAAATCTCAGCTCTCGAGCTATAGTCGTTTGGGCTGTGCGTTTATACATCAGTCAGTCAGTCAGTCAGTAACGCTACTCTTTTATATGTATATATTAGTGATGTAACGAATGATGTTCATGAATACGAATATTTAAAACTATATTCGCAACATTATATTAGTTTTTAAAATACTGTAAATTCATTAATACGGAAAACTATGGCAGACTGACAGAAAAACGGACGGCAAATGGCGTCGATCACCTCACATAGTTCAAACTAATGGCGTTTTCTTTTCTGAGCAATATGTTGCATTTATGCTGCCTTTTACAATCTTTTCTGAAAAGTATGCGTTATTTTAAAAATGTAACTCGTTCTCATGATGTTATCCTTAAAAAGAAGAAAAATGCTACAGATTTTTATAATTATAATAGCACAATCACAATTTATTTCATTCCATAATTTGTAATGAGTTATAGAGTATTTGCATTGTCTGGAAATCTAGTACTTGCGAGATTTCGAGTAAACTCTAGTTGCTTTGTACTATATTCTCCATACAAAACGAAATCTAATTTATCAGTAGACATGTAGGAAATCTACTATAAATCTAATGTTTTTATCTTTTTTTACTACCCTGTGCAACACATTTATGCATTAAACACATTCACCACAGCAAGCTACCGGCTACAAAATGTCAAAAATAGAATACAAATGTTTATCTGAAAATTATTATTTTGAAGGCAAGAAGGCAACAGGCTACTGGTTGTTGTCCGTGCTACATTTGTCGTTGTAGTCAAATTAAGCATTAAATACATTCACCACAGCAAGCTACCGGCTACAAAATGTCAAAAATAGAATACACATGTTTATATGGCCCTATGCTCCCTCGAGGAGTGAAAGGAACATATATATATATATATATATATATATATATATATATATATATATATATATATATATATACATATATATGAGAATGATTATTTTGAAGGCAACAGGCTACAGGTTATTGTCTGTGCTACATTTGTCGTTGTAGTCAAATTGAACTAATTTCTATTTTTTATGGCTACATACCAAAAACAGTGTTGACAATATAGCAAAATATGTAAAATAAATTATTGCCAAGAAATATTTTTTATTACAAAATAAAAAAGAAAGTTACAAAATTTTAATGTTAATTACCAAAGTAATTATATTTTTGCAAAGCAAAAAAACGACAATTCGCGAAAAATTGCAAACTTGAAAAAAACCATAATATTGATTAAGAATAGATTACGAATAAAATTTGCGAAAATTACGAAAATTTGCAAAAAGTTACTAACAGCGGGATGATGACAAAGTTTAATAGTGTTTTAAAATCTTCAAAACTGTTAGGAAGCTAGAAGACACGCAAAAACCGCTTTTATAGGGAACTTTGCCAAAAATCGTGAGAATTTGCAAAATTCTAAAGAAGCCATAAAATTGATTAAAAATCGCTTAAACTTTAAGGAATGCAAAAAATTCATCAAAAATCGTGAAAATTACTAAAATTCTAAAAATATATTAACAGCGGGATGATAACAAAGTCTAATATTATTTAAAGATTGGCAGAACTGTTGAGGCTGAAAGCTTTGAAAAAGTCGCATTTATCTCGAAGTTTGCAAAAAATCGCGAGAAGTTGCAAAATTTTAAACAAGCCATACTATTGATCAAAAATTGCCAAAACTGTAAGGAATGCAAAAAATTCGCAAAAACGGCGGATATTCGCAAAAACTTATTCACAGCGGGATGATAATAGTGTTTAAAAATCGGCAAAACTTTTAGAAACTTAAAAACATGCCAAAAGTCTCTTTTATTGCGAAAATTTGCAATATCTGAAGCAAGCGCTAAAATTGTTTAGAAATCGCGAAAGCCATTAAAATATAAAAAGTTTGACAAAAACGCGAAAATCTCGAAAAAAAATCGCAAGTTAGCGAAAATTTGTCAAATGTATTGAAGAAAGTACTAAGCCTATGAATAGCAAAATTCCCAAAAAAACATAAAGAAATAAACTGATTTGGTTTTATGTTTTTGAATAAAATATTTTATTTTTACATGTAATTATGTATAAAAGGTAAGTGAATGAGCTAAGCTCTACAAAATTTCCTTTTGACGGTGTGTGAATAAGCTAAGTCGGCACTTTTTGGGTTACACATAGGATTTGGGATACCCGGGAATATCTAATTTTCTAAATTAAGTACATTTATTAAACGAAAGATGGCGAAATTTCGATTGTTTCATTAGTGTAAGCATTCTTTTTAAATAAAAGATAATACAAGAGCACTTCTAAGATAAATTTGTAAAAAATTTTAAGTGAATTCAAGCAAATAGAATATACATAGCTCTTACGCAATATTACTGCAATTAGTAAGAAATTTTATAACAAGGCTCCCAAATCATTTTATTAAGAATTTTCATTGCTTGTTTTTCATTATTCTTTAAAAATTTCCAGGAGGATTCTTATCGTTAACTACTATACAAGCAAATTACAGTAATATACTCACCTGCTCTGAATTCTAAATACCCTAAGCCAGTCTGTCTAAATGTTTTTAATTTTAATAATTTTATTTTAATAACAGCGTAAACTTATAATTAATTTAATTATTGTCAACTCAGACTTTTTACAGCTTCTATGAGCTTAGAATTTTCACTGTACTTTCCAACATTTGTTCACTAATCCCCGAAAAATTACGTCAAGTTTGTTTGACATTGAATTATTTTCTTAAGGAAACTATTTGAGCATTGCAATGATTGATACTTATACAAAGTATTCTACTTTATATTATAGTGATTAAAAGATAGTCATTGAGGCTGTTTTAGACACTAATACAAGTAATAATACTTTTTTGACGATTTAATTTCTCTTTCAAAAATCTCAACAAAAAATATCTCAACATGTCAGAGTTTAATTTCCGACAAAAGTATTAATACTTATATTTAGGGCTAATTAAAATATGCAAAAAAAAAATTCAAAATATGAGCCAGAAATAGCACGAAAAAATTTCAAAATATGCACAAATATGCAAAATATGCAAGAATAAAATCAACAGTTTTATTGCCTTAAAGTATTTTTATTCAAAGAGATCGTTATTATAATGAACACTCATTTGTTTTTTTTTTAATATTCAAAAAGAAATGCTCTTCTAGTTATTGTCACATAAAACAGATGAATACATGGAAAATATGCGTTCAACATCAGTAGATGTAACAGGAGCGTATGTAAATGCGAGTATTTCAGATGGGGACAAATTTTCAATATATTCATCGGTTTCGGTTTTATTGAAACATATACAATTTTTAATTTTGATTAAGGTCTTCAGACCTGTGTTTCTGTTCAAAACTTAGTTTAATTTATCAATGAATACATTTCGGTTTGTACTTTCTTTCACACGTTCTATAACAGCTAAAATTTCACTAATAGAAAGTCCTTTAGTTTCTAGTCGGGTGATGCTTGAGCAGAGGCATTCAAAATTATGTTTTATATAAACTAAGTCAGATTTCTATATTTGTGATTTGAACGGGCTAAGGTTCGTATTGCTTTTTAAGCCAAATTACATGTGATAATTATTAATGAACAAATAACACCAAAGTCTGTTGTAAGTATTCTGACTAAGATTTCATTGACGCTTTTTGAAACAATAATTTTGCATCGCGTATAGACTCTGCCTCATCGCCGTCAAGTTCATCTAAAACGTCACAAAAAAAAAGGAAAGAAATATGTATATTTCATGTGAATTTCTCTTACACCAGTTTGAGTTATATGAGTCGTTATATATTAATCGCGTTGCCAGAGTGAAAAATAAGCTTTTTTATGCAAGGTGATCCAAAATAAGCATTTTTCTACAAAAAAATTAAAATATGAAAAAAATGCTTTTTCTGGCAAAAAGCCAGAAAAATTAGCCCTGCTTATATTATAGTCTGAAACGGTCTTTACTAAATGCATCTTGCATGTAGTTTTCGAACAGAACAATATTTTTTCGCGTAGTTAGACGAATTAGGAGAAATGGTATGACTTCAATTTTATGAAATTTCCGTAAAAATTTTATAAAAACAATTTAATGGATAGTTTACTGCTTGATAATCGATGTCCAAGAAATTATTTCTTTCTTAAGATACAGTCACACTTGGCAAACATTTGCTTTTTATAAAACATATTCAAAAGCTTTCTTTGTGACATTAAAAGAGCTTTTTGGTATAACGAAAAATCACACTCACAAAATTATTAGAGTGAAGGAATACAAAAGATAATATCTATTAAAAAAAATTTTCAATGAAAAGTTTTAAATGAAATTCATTTCAAATTAATTTTAAATTTTATAAATAACGGGGTAAGCAATTTAATTTTTAATTTATTGTAGCATTCAATTAGAAAATCATTTACACATTAATACAGATTTATATTGCATTTCGTATTTTCCGTCGTTTATTAGAACTATTTTGACTCAATTCTAAAAATTGATTCTTTGACAGAAAAATTACAGAAGCAAGGGAAGTGGAGATTCGTTCTTGTGAAAGTTAAATCAAAAAGCGGATATAAGCGGATTTTTTTTTTTGTAAGTTGAAGTAAGAAATAAAAAAAGTCAGTTAACATGAAATGAAAAATATGTGACTGATTTTTAATTCATTTTACATAAAAATTTTTATGAGTGTGAAAAATTGAAAGCTCTTTTGTTGTCACTCACATAAAACATAGTTACATTCGTTATTTTAAAGAACGTATAGACTTTTCGAAAAACAGGCGGTAAGTTTAAGTTGAATACGAAATCTTGAAAAATGTCAAAAACGCTTAGTGTAAACGATACAGATTTCGATCAAGATTTCAAAGATTTCGAGACAATGTAAATGCAGTATCAGTTACTTACTTAGCTTTAGATACACTTAGTTTGATCATATTATAGTATTATTCTAACAAACATTTTGTACAAACTTAAAACTATAAAGTGTTAAAATTTAAATATTATAGGTTCATTTCGAATATGCTTGACGCTTATGAACTTTTTTTAGTTTTTATTTGCTCCAGCCACTTGTCATTGCCAGCTTTGTTTAAAATATGAATAAACTTAATCAGGTATGTGATGGAAAACGATCGTTTTCAACACGATTTCAAAACAATAGCCTTGAAAAGGTGTGATGAATTCCGATCGATTTTGAGTATCATTTTTGATCCAATCTTAAACAACTGACTTGGAAAAAGCACACTTGAAGATAAAATATAAAATATATAGTATAGTTGTGAAAAGAAGTTTGTCAAAATGTTTTGGAAAAACCATTAAAAACAGATTTTAAAATAATGAACAAAACGACTATAGAAAACACATCACACCTTTTATCGTTTTCAAATTGCTTTTGTGTCTAAATCGTTTTTCATCACATACCTGAATATTAAAACAAAAGAAACAAGTCATAAAACTAAATTTTAAAATCAAAGCTAAAACTACGACTTAACAAAAAAAAATTGTTGTTAATATATAAAATTAAATTACCCTCTGTGAATACCGAGAATATTATTTAAATCAAAACTTTGACCAATTAAATCATTGAAATTTTCTTGAGATTCCAAGGCAAGAAATATATTGTGTGTTTGACTAACTGAAATTTTGCTCACTATATAAAATAATCTGAACAACGTTGCTTTTAAGGTAGGAAATTAAAAAAAAACTCCTCAGCAGCTCAAAGGCATAACTAAAAAATGGAATATAATTTGGCATTCTCATAAATATATTTATTCCAAAGTCTTTTGTATAAATGTTGATAATTCTTTTCTATGCGTTTTCGAAAAATATGCCGTTCGAAAATCCATATTTTCCTCATATTTGTCTGTGAGATGCTAAACCATATTGGGAATGCATAGAGAAGAATTGGTCTAGTTCTGAACTCATACAAAGCAGCTGTGTCGCAATTCTTAAAAAGGCTCCTTTGACACGATTAGCTTTATAAAGATTGTACAGAACTTGACTATTAAATTTCATTAGTTTATTAAAATTGACCCCAAAGTACTCGTATTTGATACTATTTCATGCTAATCTAGATACTCGTATTTCCGGAAACATTCCACAAACAACTAACAATCCTCTTTATGACATTTATTTTAATACCCCAATGAGAATAAAAATCGTTAACGAACCTGAGGTGGGAAATTTGTAATGAAAAAAATTTTAGTTGAAGATTTCACCCTTAAAGTATGCTTGAGAAAAAATTGCATTATGTATGCGTATGATAAGCGTGACCGTGAGAAATGTTGAAAAGTTGCACAAGGTATTTAAAAAATAGCAGTGCATACTATCTCTTCCTGTCTTTCTCGCAGCTGAATTAAGACTTTGCAAAGAAAAACTCCGTGTCTAAAAAGGGTATTTGTAAGCAATAACGTTTAAAAATTATAATTATTAATTATTATTCAAGAACAATTCCGTACACTCATTTTAAATGAATAAATAAGCAATTTTACATAAACTGATTTTAGCATTCATTTACAACATCAAATACACATTAAAATTGATTTCCGTTTTTTGATAAGAACCAAGTTTTTTTGTTAGAAACTTTTGTAATATGTGGTACAGTTCAATTATGGAACATAAAGCAAAATTCATTTGTTTATATGGAATTTCGTGTTGGTTGAACTGTTCTACAAAAATAAAAAATAAAATAAAAGTAAACTGTGTAGTGCTAATGTATACATTAGCACTACATATTTTGAGTGTACTTTAGTGTGCTGAATCCAAATCTGTTCACATATTGATTTCATCACGTCTAGTTGTTGAAATTTTCTTATTTAAATAAAATACCGATATTGGAATATTAAATACGTATTTATTATTAGAAGAAAATTAAAAAATCTTATACATAACTGGCATCTATGATATAAATTAAAATCTTGAAGGAAATATAATATAATATAATATAGTATAAAAAATCAACTACAATTTGGTAGGTCACTTTCTTTTATGAGCTTTTCTGCTGTCTCACGATTGATTTCCCGCAGAAATCAATTAACATTTCTTACCACTTATCTTTTTTCCTTGTTCGCAATATCTCGGGAAAAAATCTTAATGCGAATGCAGGAAGAGTATTTTTAATGAGACGTTGCATCCAAGTTGTTGATATGAAAAAGGAAGGTCTTGTACTAGTTCTTCTATTTCCAATGAAATTTTGCCATAAAATTTGGAAGCTACCCATACTCTCCTTTCTTTATTGACCAGCTTAGACTTGACCGATTCTGTAAAGATTTCTCATATTTAAGCACCAACAAATATGCCTTTCTTCAATTTGGTGTCACTTACACGTGGAAATATAGCTTTCAGGTTTTTTCTTTTGTTAAAGAGAAGTAACACTCAGGCAATGAATGCCTACTAAGTTACTAAGTGTTTCTGACTACTCTGCTGTTTAAATGCCCCTCCATCTCCGTTCATAGCTTAAATCAAACCGTTTATTAAGGAGCTTTGGGTTGAAGAACAGCTCTCGCGTCATCGTAATTATTTCTTAAGTGTGGTCAGGCTTGTGTGTGTTGTTTGGCCTTCGAGAGTTTTTTGTCTCGCTCGCACTGGTTGACTGATATGCCACAGATAACCGTATAATCTTGCGGTTCTTTTGTGGAATTTCTTTAACAACCACGTTGCTACTTCCTATGTGAAGACATAGGTTGTGTACAGTAATCCACAAAACTTTTTTAAAATACTGCTAATAACATCTTGGGCATCCGCCCATATTTGTGCAACACCATATTATGCAAATTTATTTTGTATAATATGTATCAATCAATAAATAAATTAGCCTAATTAGATGCACAATGAACCAAAAATATTTTTTTGCCTGTCAACTTACTGCTCATTTGCAGTCTTTCTAATTCCCGGAATCGGATGAGATCTGAAGGACCAATTCAAAAAAGCAACAATATATTTTATATCCCCTTCTCATATCGATTTCTTTTAAATCTGCACAAAAAGCGATAGCACTGAATTCTATTGAGCAAAAATTTCATGTTTTCATAGCTCTCTTTCATAGTTACTGCATGAGGTAATGGTACGTACGAATATTGATTTTTATTATTTAGCAACACTCCTCTCCGAGCCTTTCCCTATTATTACTTTATTTTTTTTGTTCCAGGAATAATAAAAAAATAATTCATTTACTTGTTATAATTTTGCAATTGAACCATAAGGTGCTAGTGTATTTCGGATAAATGTACTACACGAGTGCTACCTATTTTAATTGCGAATAAAATCAAAATTTTTACTTACGGTATATTTTATTCCAACATACGAATCTTTTCGATGCATATTAAAAATTTAAAATATTTGTTGTTTTGTTTTTAACAAATTTTTGAAGACTAGACAAAAATTGAATTTTGCATTAAAAATATTCCTTTTTCGCCAATAATTTCTGAATAACTCCGAAACCGTTAAAACTCGGAAAAAATTATATATGTATGAATTTGATTTGAAGATAATCAAATATTGCATCTGCTAGAATTTAATTTATTAAACTTGTTATCGAGATACATTGAAATAACTTAACGTGACCGCTTTGTTTAGGGGAACATATTATTCAAACCCATTAAAAAACGATATACGTTATAGATGAAAACTGAAAACGTATTTGAATTAATGTCCCTATATATCATATTGTATTGCAAATAAGTCAAAGAACCCAGTGTACTAATTAGGGTTAAGAATGACACTTTATTTATTAATAAAACTTGTTCGAATGTTGGGTCACTGAGCCTTTACTTCTAATCTTTATTATCGACCGCACTATGTCTTTACTTTCAGCGATGTTGCTCTAGTATTATCTGATTCTTACTCTCTGCCTTTCACATATACTGCCTGTACTAACTAAATTATTTCTTATCGTTATTATCCTCCGCACGATATCTTCACTTTCAACGATTTTGACTCGACTAGAATCTGCTTTATACTGACGGACTCTCACACAGGGTACCTCTTTTTATACTACAGGAACCGATTCTAGAAGGTTCGCCATGTGCTCATAGATGGCACAATGAAATGTGTGCACTTAGTAATGCCAAATGGAAGGAACTGTATTGCTGCATAACGATGTTGCTGTTATGCACAAATTACCATCTGTGTTGTCGTTTACTATTGGTAGCTAGGTGATCAAACAGTCTTTTAACACAATCTGGAAAATTCATGTTGCTGTTTCTAGGTGTTTGCAGATAATTCCATTGAACGTTATTTTGAATTTCAGAGTTAGTGTTTAACGACTTTTATGTTGGTAATACCGTGTTTTGTTACTAACACAGAGCTACCATGTGTTTACATTTTATGCGTATGTGCGTACGTTTAGTTCTTTTTGCTAAATACTTCTAAAATATAAATAGTTCTTCCTATCTACCAACAGTTTTCTTTATAAAAACAATATATTTTTATTTAAAACGATTTTTTGCAGAACGGTGTTACTTGACAGTTAAAATAGTAGAAACAAGGGAGACATATTTTATTAATCAGTACACTTTAACCCGAACATTTCTGAAATAAGGTAAAAAACTTCAAATGGCACACTAACAACCTGTTTTCGAAAATTAATAAGTGTATATGTTAAAAAACATAACGAAATAAAATATTTTGCGTTTTTGTAACATGGAATCATATCCATGTGAGTGATAAAATAAGAGATCCCAGCTAAAAAAAATATACATATATGGAGCATATATGTATGATATCCTATATATGGTTCGGAAACGAAAAATGAGGGTATATGCCCATATATGATAATGTATATTCATACATTTGCATACATGCATGTGTAAATATTCGCTATACAGTATGCAAAGTTCATATATATACTCCCTTGATTAAAACCAGCCCACTGCTGTGAAATAAATTTAGTTACCCAGCTAAAAATATGTATGGGCATATATGATATCCCATATATGGTTCGGATCCGAAAAATTAGGGTATATGGGCATATATGATTATATATTCATACATTTTCATACATGTATGTGTAAATATTACCTTTACACAGTGTTGCTAGAATTTCTAAGAATAAAATTTGCAAAATTTAACAATTTTTGGCGAAAAAATCTTCAAAATCTGCGTTTTATTTTTAAAATCTTTAAATAATCAAATTTACATAAACATGTGTTATATAAATATTTTTTCATTAACCCATATTCATAAAATTTAAACTTGGCTTAAAATGTATTTTATCTAAATTTGTTACAAAAATTTTTCGTAAAATAACTTTCAACCACATTTTCTTTTTTTTAAGAACATAGGGCTTTAATGTATGAAGAATGTGCGTTTCGTTTCTGCTAAAAAAAAACTCATTAGCAGACTTCAACCAAAAAATGTTTGAAATAAGGTAAAAAGCTCCATATATCTATAGAACTACTATCAATATGTTATTAAGAATTACGTACAGAAACATAATTGGTAATGGGCCTTATTACGAGTGTCGTATTACGACTTTGACTACGACGATTTTTTAATAGACTAAATAACATTGCAACATTTTTTCTTTGATCCAATTTAAAATCATCTTGTCGAAGTCGTAATACGACCCTCGTAATAAGGGCCATTATTCATAAAAATTATTTTGGAGTACAAAACGTTTCACACAAACTTCCATATAAAGTTTTTTTATAAACCTTTTGTAAACTAAAACTATTTTTTATGAATGTGGCAGGATAACCTTAAAAGCTTCAAAAAAAATCTTTACAACCTAACATCTTCGATTTTGAACCCATTGTTATTTTCTCATTACCCTTTTACAATTGGCTGCCACATTTGTGAGTTTGGCGGCTTTTCCACACGCGAAGTTTACTTTGCAAAGTCTTGAGTTTATTGAAGAAAAAAGAATACAGAATAAGATCTCTGTTCTCTTCTCTCCAACAAACTCAATACTTTGCAAAGTAAACTTTGCGTGTGGAAACCCCTTCTTTCTTTAGGTGAATCGAAATTCATATGACCAACAGAAACATAAAAATTATTTATACATATTTATGTGCAAATAATATAAAATGAGTCAGAAAAGAAATCAAATATAAAATAAATTATACAAAAAGTAATTTAATTTGTTGCATAAATACCCAAAGGACCTCGAAGTTTTGTTTTATTCAAGTTCTTAACTGAAAATTCATTCGGTATTTGCAAATAAATGTCCTAAAGACATTTACTTTCATATAAGTGTAAAGGTGCCGAGATTATCAAATGAAGATAAAATGTTTATTAAAGAACTGATTAGAGAAAGTGAAGATATTACTTCTGAAGTAATAAAAAATGCAATAAAGCAGAGGGAAGAAAATCATTTCGAATTTATAAAAAACATGTTAATAACAATTTTCATTGAAATGAAACTTGACTCTCTTAAAGTACAAATAAATGATATTACCGAAAGAGTTGAAAAGTTAGAAGTGATGAGTCTGGAAAAAAATGATCTGAGTAAAGAAATAAATGACATGAAAAGAAAAATACTCAAACAAGAAAATTCAATTGTTGCGAGCAGTATACGAATTTCCGGTATACCCTATAATTAAAATGAAAATTTATACACATTATTCAATAATATATCGTCGTCTATCTTCTCAAACCACGTAAGCGCCATTTTTTCAAAATTTACTTTATTGGTTTTGCGATAGAAAATAACATATTCCACCCGTGTAAATTCTCATCTTGACAACTTTGTATGGAAAGAACAAAAATTAAAGCCATTTCCAAAACCTCTTAAGCGCCATACAAAATGACATTTGCATGAAAAACGAATGACTTTCATATCTAAAGTTGGAAATAAAAAAATAAAAAAAATTTTCCCAAAAAGGTTCTACACCCTCCACAGGGTCGCAAAGACATGTTTTTTTTTTTTAAAGCAATGTGAGTCTTATAACAGAAGAGATGTGTAAACATCTAGTAATGAAATTTTTTTTTAAGTTGGAAGTACCTATGCTTTTAGTACAATTTTTTTAATTAATTAATTAAAAGTATCAAAACTTCCAATATTGTAAACACATAGGAATTTGTTGGATTTTGTTTGTTTTATTAAACTTATTTGGTTAGTAAATGGGCACACTGCAGTATATGTATATGTACTGCATTAAAAATTGCAGTAAGCAGTAAATTTACTGATTACTAAAAAAATTCAGTAATTTTTCACTGCTAATGAAACTTAATTTGCATTACCTGTAAAATCGTAAGGCCGTATTCATAATTAAATTGTAGCAAGTGGCAAAGTTTTTTTCATTCAAATTTTGAAACTTTTGTATGAAAAACCTTTAGCCACTTGGTAGAATTTCGTTATGAATACGGGCATTACTGATTACTGAAAATTTAATGCACCTCATCATATAACAAATCATTTAGGCAATTTATAAAAATTGTAGAAAAAAATTTTAGTAATCAGTAAAAATTTACTTGTTAAAAAATTTTTATGATTTTTACTGAAACTTTGGTGGTACTGCAAAGTGCTTATCTATGTTAAGTGTCTTTACTTTTACTTTTTAATTTTTAATTCCTGTTGTTCATCGTTTAGTTGTTGCTGTTCTCGCGCACATTCGGTTTTGAGCTTTTTTCTGATTTATTTTCATTTTTTAGGTTTTTTCAGTTTAAATGATTTTTTCGGTTTTATCGCTTTTTTCTCCTTTTGGCATTTTTTTCTCTTTTTGGGTTTTTTACTTTTCGAAATTTTTTTCATTTGGACGATTTTTTTCATTTTGGCAATTTTTTTGTTTTTGGTTTTTTTTTCATTTTGACGATTTTTTTTATTTTGGCGATTTTTTCTGTTTTTGGGGTTTTTTTATTTAGGCAATTTTTTCATTTTGGGGATTTTTTCATTTTGGCGATTTTTTTGTTTAAGGATTTTTTTCATTTTGGTGATTTTTCCGGTTTTTTGCGATTTATTTTAGTCCTAGAAATTTTTTTCGTTTTGGTGCTTTTTTTCGTTTTGGCGATTTTTTTTTGTTTTTGGCGATTTTTTTATATTTGGCGATTTTATATTTTTATTATTTTTTTTACCATTTTTGAAAATTTCAAGAGTTTTGCTCTTACGGTTTCCAAGATACAGCAAGTTGTCAAAATTGCATTAACTGATCGAACACCCATTGATTTAAATTTTTTAAATTTAGTGTTAATTGTTGTATAGTCTGTATAAAAATACACTAACTTTTAAAATTTCAAGTGTATATATGTACATACAATTGTATGTATATTACATGGGATTTTAACATTTTTCGTTGCTCGTTTTGGAACACCATTTAATTTATAACTCTCTTGTATTTGTTGTTGTAGTGTCCAAATGTCTACACAATGTGTCCATATTTCAGGTCCGTAGCTCTTACGGTTCATTTTCACCTTTGGTGTACGGAACCCTAATAAAGCAATTATCAAGTTAAATAAAACAAACAAAAACCAGCAAATTCCTATGCATTTATAATATTTTAAATAAGTTTGTATTGCTTCTTTTAAACATTAATACACTCATACATATGTAGCTCACACCGATTTGACAACGCGGTGTGAATCTCAGCAAAATTTGTGATTGTATTGTGAAAAAGAATTTTACCCCCTAGCGTATAGATGTTTACACATCAAAAAATTTTTAAAACACATATTTACAAAGATATTAAGTTCTTTTCGTTTTCTGAAAAATGAGTCGTTGCCGCTTACGTGGTTTAAGAAGAAAGGCGAAGATATGTAACAATATAAACATACCTACACCTCAGATTGAAAATATGTAGAGTCTCAATAAAATATATAAGAACAATAAACCTCATACCCCTAATGATGAAGTAATTGTTGCCAAGTTGCGATCGCCATATGATAAAAATTTCCTTTTAAAATCAGTTGCTAAATATCGTAGAGAAAAGAAATCTAACCTTTGCTTAAGACATGACATGCTGGATTCGAAAGTGATGCGAGCATTTATATTAACGAGGATTTAACACCACATAATCACAAAATATTTAAAACGGCTCTAGATATGAAAAAACATAACAAAATTAAATCAGCTTTTACTTTGCGGGGCCTTGTTTATGTCAAAAAATTCGACTCAGATGAACCATTGCTTGTGGAATTTCAGGATGACCTTGATAGGCTTTTTCTTGAATAACATTCGGGCACATTTATTTATTAATTTACTTATTAGCAGTTATGTGATATTTAATTTATATTATTTTGAATACATAAATTTAAAAATGAAATTGGTTAGTTTGTCTAGTTTTTTATTACGTTGTGTTAGGTTATGAATATAATGAACACAGTACCTAATAGACTTCATTCCAGGAATGGGAATTACAACATGATTCGAATATTGACTAGTAGACAACTAGGTTTCAATATATATCATATAAATGCTCAGAGTTTATTTTCAAAGATTGACGAGTTCCGATACCTGTTTGATGCTTCTGGTGTTGACGCTGTGTGTATTTCGGAAACATGGTTTAATAGGCAAATTGAGGATGATGTGTACAGCATGGCTGGATACTGTCTTTTTCGTACAGACAGAGCTGGGAAAGGTGGTGGCGTTACCTTAAAAATAACATTTCGGGTAATCTCCTTTGTTCATATAGTGAAAGTAATGACATCGAGTATATCTTCATTGAAGTTTGCTATCGTGGTAATAGAATGCTATTACGATGTGTTTATAGACCAGATAGATTTATCAAACTGGACAGTATTGTTGGCAAACTGGAGTTATTTTCAGGTACATACTCTGAAGCTGTGAGTGCAGGTGACTTTAATAGCAATTTGCTTGTTAACAATGAACTTAATATGACTATGTCTTCATTCGGCTTATTTACTGTCAACAAGACTAGGCCCACTCATTTCACGACTACGTCCTCTACTCTTCTAGATTTGTTTTTTTGTAAATAAGGTAAATAATGTATTACACTATGAACAGATAGCTGTTACGGCTTTCTCGAGACATGACGCAATTTTTATTTCCTATAATTTTGTGATAGAGAGACGTGATCAACCCTATAGTTACCGTGATTTTAAGCACATTGATAATTCATATCTTCAGTGCGAGCTTAACCACATTATCTGGGAACATATATATTATATTCCAGTCGTTGACGAAAAATTGAAGTATTTGAACGAAAAAATTCTTCAAATATACAATGGACATGTTCCAATTAGGATGACTAGGTCAGAAAAGAGAGGGAGACCCTGGTTTACAAATGAAGCTAAATTAATGATTGAACGAAGGGACTATCTTCATCGTAAGTGGAAAAGATACAGTATACCGGAATACTTGACTGAGTATCGTGTTGCCAGAAGAGCTGTCGTATCTTAAATAAGAAGTGATAAAACAAATTATTATTTAAACAGATTTAATACAGCTACACTCAAAATATTCCATGCTTAAAAATACGAAACATTTTTTCGTAATTTAAACGAAAATTTTGTACATTTTATGAAAAATATTTGTAGCTTGTGCAGGAAAACAGATTTCGTAATTTTACGAATTTCGTTAAAAAATTATTTCGTACAATTATTTTTGTATATAGTATTTAGACGAAAATAAAAAGCATTTTATAAAATTAGAAATTTCGTAAAATAAACAAATTTTATTTTGTTATCATTTTCTTTGCAGTACAAAATTATTCTTGAATCTATACAAGTTTCGTGAATTTTACGAAAATTTTTTTTGAAATATGAGAAGAAAAACTGTTGTTTTGTTTTATTTTGTAATATTTTCCCAATTTATTTTCATGTCATTGTATATGTTGTAAAAAAATTATGAAATAAATTTCAGTTAAAATAAAAAATTATTATAATTGTTGTTTTTTATGCTGAGAAAACAACTGGGACGAACAGTAAATCACCTTCAGGCACACCAACGAAGAATACGTAACAGATCTTATAATTGAGAATTGAATATTTGGTTATTGTTTGTGCAAACAAAGAGATAATTGTTTTTTCGTCGTTCGTCGGCATAAGAAATAGAAATAAATCTATCGCAGAATTCATCACGCTCGACGAATTTCGTTCTACAGCGGTGTGGTGTTAATTGTCATATAAAAAAATGTGATTTTATTAAAAGTTCGCAACGAAAAATTCGTAGTTCCTCTCAGTTGTGTTCCCAGTTTGATTCGCGCGTTTCAGTGCAAAATATATATGTATGGATGTACGAGTATGTGTATGTGATGTATGATGCTGTAATAATTCCCATTAAATTATCTTTTTCTTCCCATTTTTACAACATTCAATTCCAATATGTAATTTTTTGCAGATTTTTATGTTTTAAAGATATGAGTTTTACAAAAAATTTCGTATATAACACAAAATTGTTTTTCATAATTCACGAATTTAATTTGGAATATAAACACTGTGCTTCGTAAATTTACAAAAAAAAAATTTGTAAAAATACAAAATTTTGTTATTTACAGACAAAAAGTATTTCGTAAAATAAACAAATATCATTTGTACTATGTACGAAGGATTTCGTACCGTAAAAACAACGAATATTTTCGTAAAATAAACCATATTTTTCGTTTATTTTACCTATGAAATGTTTTGAGTGTAGTATCAGTAAAAAAAAACTTGGAGGTATATACGTGACATAGGTGTTGGAAAGTCAGCGATTAGTACCGTTAATGTGGATGTTAATCTGTTAAATAAGAACTTTGTGGATATCCCATTACTTGATGGTCAATTGGACTTTTATGCTAATCATGTAACTCCTGCCAGCGAATTTAACTTTCACAATGTTGATGCCTTGAAAGTTGTTAGTGCTTATCAGTCGATGAAATCCGACTCAATTGGTTTTGATGACATTGATTCCAGATTTATTAAAATAATCTTACCGTGGACATTACTACCGTTAATGCACATATTCAATAACATAATTATGACTAAAATTTTTCTAAGGACGTGGAAAAATGCAAAAATTGTACCGATACCTAAAATGGGGAATGAATATCGACCAATCGCTGTACTACCTTTTTTTTCTAAAATATTTGAACGAATACTACATAAACAGATCTATAGTTATGTGAGTGACTATAATCTTTTAACTGACTACGTCGTAGTTGTTTAACAGCACTGACTGATGTAGTGGAAGATATTAGAAGTAATTTGGATGATGGAAAAATCTCGTTCTTGGTACTATTGGATCATTCTAAGGCTTTTGATACAGTTCACCATCATATGCTCTTTATGAAATTGTCTAATTTTTTTGGGTTTTCTTCTTATGCTGTTCGATTGTTACTTTCCTATCTGTCTGATAGGATGCAATCAGTTCTTAGTAATGGACAAATTTCCTGTGCACTAAGTGTAACAAGAGGAGTACCACAGGGTTCAATTCTTGGCCCATTACTTTACACCTTGTACGCCAATGACCTGCCACAGCAACTTAATTATTGTAAGGTATATATAACGAATTTAGTTATTTTTCTGCATGTAAATAAATAAAGACTGTCTAAATTATGCAATTCATTTATTTAATTATTTAATTTATCCCGAACACTGATATTTAACAATTACAAATTTTACTTTACAAGACAAAAATGTTTTCCCCAAAACGTGACTTATCTCAGCGTCACAAAGGAAGTAAGTAGTAAAGTACGAAGAGTAAGCAAGTTAAAAGTTGAGCAGTGCTGCCACAGTACCCCCCCCCTTGCTAGACTGATCAGCTCATAAAAATCCCACTGGGAGTTTTACTTGACGTCCAATGCGCGTGGTTGTAGGATGTGGTGTTTTACTCTCAACTGTATTTTTGATGACCTTTGGGCGATTTGTTGTATTTAGTGTACTCTCTTCTGCGGTTTTCTTTTGAGTTGCGTGCTCTGGTTTACTTGTTGTTGGCATACTAGTTCTTGTTTGTTGATCATAACTTTCGTCACTGCGGTACGGTTCATTTGTTATATACGCTGGTTTGAGTCTATCGACTGATATGTTGACGTCTTTTCCGTTGATTTTAATTTTGAAATGTTTGCCTTCTCTATCGATGACTTGATACGGCCCGTCATATGGGTGTGACAAAGATGAGCGGATTGAATCGTTGCGCAAAAATACCTGTGGGCATGTGTTCAAGTCTGGATGCCTAAACGTTTTTGCCTCACCATGCCAAGCAGTTTGCTGTGGTTGAATACGTTGCATCGCTTCACGAAGGTCCTTAAGAACTTCCGTCTCAGTCTTAGTTTCAGTTTGTGGGCCGAAAAACTCCGCTGGTATGCGAAGTGTAGTGCCCAGAACTAATTCTGCCGGTGAGGCTTTGATGTCCTCCTTGTATGTTGTACGTAGACCAAGTAAGATCATTGGCAAGAACTTTGTCCATCGATCTTGGTCGTGGCATAGTATTGCAGCCTTGAACGTCCTATGCCATCTCTCAATGAGACCGTTAGCTTGAGGATGGTATGGCGTTGTCCGCAGGTGATTGATACCAAGATACTTTGTTAACTCACGGAAAAGAATCGACTCAAATTGTCTTCCTTGGTCACTCGTAATATATGATGGAATACCGAAGCGAGCTATCCAGCCTGATATGAGTGCTTGAGCAACTGTTGTTGCTGACATATCGACTATGGGTATTGCCTCCGGCCAACGACTAAATCTATCTATTATTGTGAGGCAATATCGAAACCCATCACTTGGTGGAAAAGGTCTTACTATGTCAATGTTTAAGTGTGAAAAACGGGTGTCAACTAAATTGAATTTTTGAAGTGGTGATCTTGTGTGGCGTATAATCTTTGCGCGTTGGCATTGTATGCAACTTCGTGCAAAGTTTATGCTGTCTTTACGAATGTTTGGCCAAATGAATCTAGTTGTCATCAATCTGGCTGTTGCCCTAGTACCCGGATGTGACATATTGCGCGTTGCTTTTAAATTTTTGTTTCTTAAATTGGTTGTGATAAACGGTCGTAACGTTGTGTAGAATGGTCACAGTATATGAGGCTTTCGCTTCCAGGGATGGCAAAACGTTTGAGTTGTATTTTGTAAGGTGACTTACCGGTAAGTATATCCTGAAGCTCTGCATCTGTCTCTTGAGCGCGTGCAAGGTCCTCGAAGTCAATGGCCGACTGACTTGTGACTGTTTCTATTCGTGAAAGCAAATCTGCAGTGATGTTGTTTTCTCCAGCTACATATCTTATGTCTGTTGTAATTTGACCTATATAATCCAGCTGCCTTGCTTGACGATTATTTGCTTTTTCAACTTTTTGACGAAATGCATAGGTGATAGGCTTGTGGTCGGTATAAATGTGGCACGTTCTACCTTCCATCATGTATTTAAAGTGTACCACTGCTAAGTACATGGCAGTAAGTTCGCGATCGTAAGTGCTGTATCGAAGTCAAGCAGCTGAATATCACCGTTGATTATTTGATGCAGTGCCGCACCTGCAGCAGTATTGGAAGCGTCGACCCAGAGGGAAATTTCTGCATCTTTTGCCGGATGTGCAAGCAACGTAGCATTAGCAAGCTGTATTTTACACTCTTCGAAAGCTTTCGTTGTTTCGTCGTTCCATGTTAACGGTCATCGGTCATTCTTTATGTTTCCAGGGATCATGTCTAACAGCGGTGCTTGCACTTTGATAGCTTGCGGTAAAAAACGTCTATAAAAATTAATTGTTGCTAGAAAGCATTTCAGTTCGTTTACTTGTGTTGGGTTTTTGAAATTTATAAGGGTTTCAACGCGTTGTGCGAGCGGTTCTATACCTTGTGCCATAACCTTGTGCCCTAAAAACGAAATTTCGGATTTTCCGAATTCACACTTTGCTATATTAACTGCTAAGTGATGCTGTTGCAATCGCTCGAAAACTTTTTTTAAATGGACTCGATGTTCCTCTGGAGATGATGATGCTATACATAGGTCGTCCATGTACGGAAAGACGAATTCCAGGCCTCTGAAGACGTCATGTACAAGGAGTTGAAAAGTTTGTGCAGCGTTTCTAAGGCCAAACGTCATATAAACAAATTCAAATAGCCCAAACGGTGTTGTGATGGCCGTTTTTGGGATGTCGTCTGGGTGTACAGGCACCTGATGAAAGGCTTTTTGCAAGTCGACCTTTGAAAATATGGTTTTTCCATGCAAGATTGTGGTGAAATCTTGTAGGTATGGCAATGGGTAACGGTCTGGTATCGTTACAGCGTTGAGTGCCCTATAATCGCCACAGGGTCGCCAGGTGCCATCAGGTTTTTGAACCATATGAAGTGGACTGGACCAACAGCTGTTTGAAGGCCTGCATATTCCCAGCTTCATTAAATTTTCAAATTCGTTACGAGCCGCTGCTAGTTTTTCCGGCGATAAACGTCGTGGGCGTGAGAAAACTGGAAATCCTGTTGTTTCTATGCGGTAAACAACTGATGACTGCACAGGTGTGCCATGCTGCACCAGCCGCGTTATGTTTGGAAATTCTCGTAAGATTTCCACAAAAGGTGTCGATGATTGCAATATTTTTATTGATGAATTTTTTATTTGTTTGACCATACCGATTGAATTTAGTTGCGTCGAGTTGTCGATCAATCTTTTTCCCTTAAGATCGATGAGCAGATCGAAATGAGATAAGAAATCAGCTCCTATAATATGTGAACCTACGTCTGCAATTAAAAAGGTCCATAAAAATTCTCGCCTTAGGCCAAGGTTCACCTTTATAATCGCCTCACCGTAAACTTTGATTGGGGACCCATTTGCGGCAAAAAGTTGGATCGGTGTTTGCCGCACTTTCGATGCTTTCACTGTTTTAGGGACCACCGATACGTCGGCGCCGGAATCAATAAGGTAACGAATATGTGTGTCTTTATCAATAATCTGGAGGCGATATGAGTTGGTAGCACCACCGAATTCACCAATTCCTGATGCTTGTGTAGCAGCTAGTCATTGCTGTTTGATGTTATTGGTTTTACCCCCCGATGTGAATGTACACGGTTTTCGGCAAGTACGAGCTTTTGTACCATATATTCGGTGATATCAGCACATCGTTGATTCGTTTGCGTTTGGGGGATCGTTTCTTTCATTTATTTTGCTACGAGGTCTCGATCTGGAGCGACTTAACCTACCTGCGGCCTCATACGGCATAAAATTTTTCATCAACTTTGTCAGTTGAGTCAGTTGCTCTTGTATAGCTGATAACTCGCTATTTACAGGCGTTGACGTTGTTTGTTTTGAGGTTAGGTTTACCTCTTTTACCTCGTTTATGTTACGTAAGCCGAGAGTCGACAATTGCATCTGCAATAGTTGTTTTGTCCGCGATATCAACCTTAGATGCAATTACAGCAGCTTGCGCATGTGGAGGTAGGCGTGCGGCCCATAGATCTATTAGGATGTTTTCGCTTAACGCGGTTCTTGCAACCCGCCTCATCTCGTGTAACAATTGCGAAGGTTTTAAGTCACCGAGGGGCATTTCTGACAAAACACGCTGCAGGCGCCGTTGCTGACTGTCGGCAAAATGTTCCAATAACTTACTTTTTATGTATTCATATTTATTTTGCTGAGGAGTTGAACCAATTACAGAGCGCAACTCACTTAATTTCTGCGGTGGCACTTGTGCCATGGTGATATTGTATTTCAGCTGGTCGCGGTATATGCCAGAGGCCGCAAACCAAAACTCTAACGACATAAAGTACGAGTCGATGTTTGTGGCATTCATACTGGGTGGAGTCAAACGAACAGCAGACACTGCGTCCATATTGACGTTAGCACGCGCGGGATCTGCTGGAACATTGACATTGTCCTCTTGATTTTCGCCGTCAGCCATTTTGTAAAGAAAATTTTATTGTAAAGTTAATGATCAATTTATCGTGGGATCACGTCGGGGTCACCAATATAACGAATGTAGTTATTTCTCTGCATGTAAATAAATAAAGACTGTCTAAATTATGCAATTCATTTATTTAATTATTAATTTATCCCGAACACTGATATTTAACAATTACAAATTTTACTTTACAAGACAAAAATGTTTTCTCCAAAACGTGACTTATCTCAGCGTCACAAAGGAAGTAAGTAGTAAAGTACGAAGAGTAAGCAAGTTAAAAGTTGAGCAGTGCTGCCACATATATACGTATGCCGATGATGTGCAGGTATACCTTAGCTGTACCAAAGAGTTGATTGAATTGAAAGTAAGAGAGTTGAACTGTGACCTAAATAAAATTTTCGTTTGGGCGCCAGCAAATGGTTTGAAAATTAATCCCCAAAAGAAATGTTGTAGCTGATATGACAGTGGGTATTTTCATTGGTAGCTCCAAAATAGAAGTTGTGGATTCGGCTAGGAATTTGGGTGTAACTTTTAATAAACTACTGACTTGGACTGACCATATAAACTATACTTGTGGTAGAATATACGATATGTTGCGGAGCCCATGGGCCACTCAGTAATTTACATCATTAAGAACAAGAGTACTCCTTGCCAAAACATACCTACTTCCAACATTATTATGTGCATCTGAGTTATATGCTGCTTGTAACTCACAGGATAAGATGAAACTCACTACAACGTATAATAACATTGTTCGCTATAATTTTAGTCTAAAAAGATTTGACAGAATTACTGCACATTCGCATCGTTTTATGGAGATATCTTCTTGCAACCTCTTAAAAATGCGCAACTTAATTTTTCTTCACAAAATTATAATTACAAAGGAACCTGGGTATTTATATGATCGTTTAAGATTTGAAAGATCAAGTAGAGGTAGATACATTATTCAATTACGCTACCGATTTCATATATCCGAATGTCATTTTTTAATATATACTATTCGTCTTTGGAATCAGCTTCCAAATTATTTGCAGAACACCGACAGCGCAATAATATTTAGGAGATTAATTTATGAATATTTCACATGAAGTCAGCTTAGTTTAATTTATTTAATTTATATAATATTTTTGCACC
Source organism: Tachina grossa (assembly GCA_949987645.1). NCBI lineage: Eukaryota > Metazoa > Arthropoda > Insecta > Diptera > Tachinidae > Tachina > Tachina grossa. The sequence continues at coordinate 60,496,529 of OX465277.1, read as the reverse complement.
TGATCAATTTATTTATACTATTTGCTCTTATATTCAATAGCCCAATTCACAATCTTGTGCAAATGGTATTGCATCGTTGCATGTGCAAGTGGTATAGTATATTGATACTCACCATTTAACAATTCTTAGTGGCGAGTATCAATATACTATACCATTTTGCACATGCAACCAAGCAAGACCATTTGTACAAGATTGTGAACTAGGCTAATATATTTATTTGTATTTATGTTTATATATGTGAATCTTATTTCTTTTCTTAATGTTATTTTTTGTTTAACTTAAACGCAAATATCTTTAGCCGAGTTAACTGTACTACGTCCACTCTTGTGAATGTCCTATTAGTGTTTAAGAGCTTAAACACAATAATTTTCAGATGTTTTACTATACATTGGCTTGTTTTGTTAAATATTCTCAAATAACTAGTTTTAAAAATAAAATCATTGGTAAAAATATAAATGGGTGAACATGGTATTAACTATTAAGTTTTATTGTTGGTTGATTTTGTTTATATTTATATATGTTTATATTTTTATTTTTTATTTCTTATTTTGTTTTTTTATTTTTTTTTTATTTTATTTATATTTGTATTATTGTTTCCTAATGCATATATGTACTTACAACCTGTCGGATTCAAGATTCAAGAAATGAAATTAAAAAAATCACATTCGTACATAAAATTTAATTTAAGAAATCAGATTAAAAACTAATGCAATTAGTTATAAAAGAAAAAATAATCCGTCTAACAATAGTTTTTAATATAATTTTTTGCAGTAATAAGAACTTTATTTCTTATATAGAGAATTTTGTTATATTTTATAAAATCAATGACTGGATTATCCTTTTGATTATTTGATATATTATGTGGGGCCACAATGTATAAACTATGTATGTATGTATTTAAATTACTTTTTTTTTAAGATTTTAAACATTTAATGAAACATTTAATTGAATAAATAATTAAAAACGAACTAAAGGACATTTCATAACCCAGCTAAAAAAATATGTATGGAGCTTATATGATATCCCATATACGGTTCGGTTCATACATGTTTGTGTAAATATTCCCTCTACAGTATACAAAGTTAATATTCATACTCTATTGATTCACAACAGCGCACTACTGTGCAATAAATTAAATTACTAAAATTACTTTTTTTAGATTTTGAACAGGGAGGTTGTATCTGAAAGAAAAAATAAAAAAAATTAATAAACAAAAAAGTTATTAAACTTTTACACCCCTTGGTTTCTTTTGGCCCACCCTGTATTTACCGAAAAATTTCTTTGGACAAATAATGAAAAACGAACTTAGTCATTTCATTTATCATTTTAAGTCAAAAGGTGAATCAATTATTTAAAGAAAGCGTAACAACTCAAAATTTTCAAATGTTTACTTTTTGCAAAAAAAACCAAACAACAGAGGTAATATCTACCCACTGTAAAAATCTCCCTTTGATTTGTCTTCTTTTCCGTGAAAAAACCGTTATGACTCTCTTTGTGTTTCTAGAATAAATGTTTTAGTCTCAATTAAAAGAAGACATTTTTAATTGTTTGCAAGTGCTTGAGCAAAACAGATCAAAGTTTTTTCATACAAAGAGCGACATTTCGAGTTGTTGTTGTTTTAGACTGTTAACGGTTTATGTAATCCAGAGTGAATTTTCAGTTAAACTGGGTAAACTCGAAATAACGCCACTAGTTAAATAAAAAAATTTCAGAAAAAGAATAACAACTCAAAAAGTAGTTTTTTTTAAATCACTTAAGCGATAAAAAAACAAAACATTGTATTCTTTTTTAATGGTATTTTCTTACAATGACGTTATTTTTTGCTGTAATATATCGCTAGAATCAACAGAAACGGTTTTTGGCCTCTACTGAAAATTCATGAATTTTGAATTGTTACGCTTTTGAGGAACAAGTGCGATATGTAATTTAAAAAATCAGATAACAAACAAAGTTCATATTACTGCAAAAAATTATATTGAAAACTATTGTTAGACGGATTATTTTTTCTTTTATAAATAATTGCATTAGTTTTTAATCTGAAATTAATTAAATCTTATGTACGAATATGAGTTTTGTGTTTTTGAAATAATTGATCCACCTTTACACTTAAAATGAGGAATGAAATGACTTTTAGTTCGGTTTGAATTATTTGTCCAAACAAATGTTTCATTAAATACAACCATCCTGTTCAAAATCTAAAAAAAGTAATTTTATTAATATAATTTTTTGCACAAAAGTGCTATTTTGTGAATCAAGAGAATATGTATATGAACTTTGCATACTGTAAAGGCAATCCTCACAAAAACATCAATGTGAAAAAAGGTCAAGTTCCTATCAAAAATTTCGGCCATCAAAAGCAGTGAGATATAAATTTTGACCAAGTTCTTGTTTGGCACAACACCTATCGCTGACATATGCTATGCATTATATACATTTGTAATCGTAAGGGTGTCATATAATTTCTTGATAATCTGCTAACTTGGCAATATTTTTACCAATATAAAGAAATGAACATTATTCTCTCTTTTTGTAGAAGGGTAAACATTTTTGATACTTTTTTGAACTTGGCCTTTTTTTCACATTGATGTTTTTGTGAGGATCTGACTACTGTTTGAAACATTTTCTATGATAACACTTTTTAAACTTAAGGTTTCTGGGGTGTTTTATTTCTATTCATAATCACTGTGCCAGTTAACAATGGTATAGTTACATAAAATAATGGATTAGAGCATGATGAGTACACCTTAAAAATGAATTATTGTGCTATTACAACGGATCGCCAGTGTGTACGCAATTTGTTAAGAGTCGTCTAAAAAGAAATATGTAAAATACAGCGTCAATTCTAGTGGAGGTGATCCCGCCTATTTTCTCAATAAATTTACATTTACATTACAATTTGCATGCAAGGTTTCAATGGGGTAGGTGGTGCTTTGATTTTTGGATTTTCCGACTAAGTGAATCAATTAGGACTATTTGTCCACAAAAAGTCAGCTTTCTACAGTATAATATTACTTAAAAATTTTTTGACGCCGACTTTTATATCTTTTAGTGCTTATGATTCATGTAAAGCTTTGTATGAAAAAGCTATTGAGAAATACATGAGTAATAGACTAAAAAATGCTAAGCCGAAGTACATGAAAGAAAAAGCTACGATTTATGGGTGTAGTCACGTCCACTTTTCAAAACAGGAAATTTTTACTTTGGATAAGTGCAATGTGGATGAAAAGTTTCAATAAAATTTAACTTAAGTTTGATTTTACAGTGCTTGTTCCCAACCCCTGTTTGAAACTTCTGGTTTCTTAGATTTTTCTAAGTGATCTCTGGTCTAGATTAATTTTTGTACCAAATTTCAGCACTCTACTGCGAATTAGAGTTTTAGCGGATAAAACTTCTTGGTTTTAAGATTTTTCCATTGGCTTACTCATCTACACTTGCTTGTGTATAAAATTTCAGCTCTTTAGCGTGAACTTTATCTTATAATTTTATGAGCATTACCCCTCCCACTATTTTAAACTCACAATATTGTTGTGAGCCGCGCTTATAATTCATGCTAATTTTCTCCTAAAATATGTTAGACCAAAGTAGATTAAACACAAGGCTAATATTTTATGGGAGTGACCACGCCCACTTTTTTAGGTTATAGTTTAAAGTATTGTATACGTGTAACGTATATGGAAAGTTTCACTAAAATGGCTTAAGTTAAAAGCTGTATATTAACAGCCTTATTTATTTAACTTATTAAGGCTTTATAAAGGGGGTTTAAGACAAATTTTCATAAAAAAATTTTCTTAAAAAGTCTTAATAAGTTTTATAAATAAGGCTGTAAGGTTTTAGGTTCAAACAATAGTAGCATCTGCATTCTGCATCTTTTGCCGGATGTGCAAGCAACGTAGCATTAGCAAGCTGTATTTTACACTCTTCGAAAGCTTTCGTTGTTTCGTCGTTCCATGTTAACGGTCATCGGTCATTCTTTATGTTTCCAGGGATCATGTCTAACAGCGGTGCTTGCACTTTGATAGCTTGCGGTAAAAAACGTCTATAAAAATTAATTGTTGCTAGAAAGCATTTCAGTTCGTTTACTTGTGTTGGGTTTTTGAAATTTATAAGGGTTTCAACGCGTTGTGCGAGCGGTTCTATACCTTGTGCCATAACCTTGTGCCCTAAAAACGAAATTTCGGATTTTCCGAATTCACACTTTGCTATATTAACTGCTAAGTGATGCTGTTGCAATCGCTCGAAAACTTTTTTTAAATGGACTCGATGTTCCTCTGGAGATGATGATGCTATACATAGGTCGTCCATGTACGGAAAGACGAATTCCAGGCCTCTGAAGACGTCATGTACAAGGAGTTGAAAAGTTTGTGCAGCGTTTCTAAGGCCAAACGTCATATAAACAAATTCAAATAGCCCAAACGGTGTTGTGATGGCCGTTTTTGGGATGTCGTCTGGGTGTACAGGCACCTGATGAAAGGCTTTTTGCAAGTCGACCTTTGAAAATATGGTTTTTCCATGCAAGATTGTGGTGAAATCTTGTAGGTATGGCAATGGGTAACGGTCTGGTATCGTTACAGCGTTGAGTGCCCTATAATCGCCACAGGGTCGCCAGGTGCCATCAGGTTTTTGAACCATATGAAGTGGACTGGACCAACAGCTGTTTGAAGGCCTGCATATTCCCAGCTTCATTAAATTTTCAAATTCGTTACGAGCCGCTGCTAGTTTTTCCGGCGATAAACGTCGTGGGCGTGAGAAAACTGGAAATCCTGTTGTTTCTATGCGGTAAACAACTGATGACTGCACAGGTGTGCCATGCTGCACCAGCCGCGTTATGTTTGGAAATTCTCGTAAGATTTCCACAAAAGGTGTCGATGATTGCAATATTTTTATTGATGAATTTTTTATTTGTTTGACCATACCGATTGAATTTAGTTGCGTCGAGTTGTCGATCAATCTTTTTCCCTTAAGATCGATGAGCAGATCGAAATGAGATAAGAAATCAGCTCCTATAATATGTGAACCTACGTCTGCAATTAAAAAGGTCCATAAAAATTCTCGCCTTAGGCCAAGGTTCACCTTTATAATCGCCTCACCGTAAACTTTGATTGGGGACCCATTTGCGGCAAAAAGTTGGATCGGTGTTTGCCGCACTTTCGATGCTTTCACTGTTTAAGGGACCACCGATACGTCGGCGCCGGAATCAATAAGGTAACGAATATGTGTGTCCTTATCAATAATCTGGAGGCGATATGAGTTGGTAGCACCAGCGAATTCGCCAATTCCTGATGCTTGTGTAGCAGCTAGTCATTGCTGTTTGATGTTATTGGTTTTACCCCCCGATGTGAATGTACACGGTTTTCGGCAAGTACGAGCTTTTGTACCATATATTCGGTGATATCAGCACATCGTTGATTCGTTTGCGTTTGGGGGATCGTTTCTTTCATTTATTTCGCTACGAGGTCTCGATCTGGAGCGACTTAACCTACCTGCGGCCTCATACGGCATAAAATTTTTCATCAACTTTGTCAGTTGAGTCAGTTGCTCTTGTATAGCTGATAACTCGCTATTTACAGGCGTTGACGTTGTTTGTTTTGAGGTTAGGTTTACCTCTTTTACCTCGTTTATGTTACGTAAGCCGAGAGTCGACAATTGCATCTGCAATAGTTGTTTTGTCCGCGATATCAACCTTAGATGCAATTACAGCAGCTTGCGCATGTGGAGGTAGGCGTGCGGCCCATAGATCTATTAGGATGTTTTCGCTTAACGCGGTTCTTGCAACCCGCCTCATCTCGTGTAACAATTGCGAAGGTTTTAAGTCACCGAGGGGCATTTCTGACAAAACACGCTGCAGGCGCCGTTGCTGACTGTCGGCAAAATGTTCCAATAACTTACTTTTTATGTATTCATATTTATTTTGCTGAGGAGTTGAACCAATTACAGAGCGCAACTCACTTAATTTCTGCGGTGGCACTTGTGCCATGGTGATATTGTATTTCAGCTGGTCGCGGTATATGCCAGAGGCCGCAAACCAAAACTCTAACGACATAAAGTACGAGTCGATGTTTGTGGCATTCATACTGGGTGGAGTCAAACGAACAGCAGACACTGCGTCCATATTGACGTTAGCACGCGCGGGATCTGCTGGAACATTGACATTGTCCTCTTGATTTTCGCCGTCAGCCATTTTGTAAAGAAAATTTTATTGTAAAGTTAATGATCAATTTATCGTGGGATCACGTCGGGGTCACCAATATAACGAATGTAGTTATTTCTCTGCATGTAAATAAATAAAGACTGTCTAAATTATGCAATTCATTTATTTAATTATTAATTTATCCCGAACACTGATATTTAACAATTACAAATTTTACTTTACAAGACAAAAATGTTTTCTCCAAAACGTGACTTATCTCAGCGTCACAAAGGAAGTAAGTAGTAAAGTACGAAGAGTAAGCAAGTTAAAAGTTGAGCAGTGCTGCCACATATATACGTATGCCGATGATGTGCAGGTATACCTTAGCTGTACCAAAGAGTTGATTGAATTGAAAGTAAGAGAGTTGAACTGTGACCTAAATAAAATTTTCGTTTGGGCGCCAGCAAATGGTTTGAAAATTAATCCCCAAAAGAAATGTTGTAGCTGATATGACAGTGGGTATTTTCATTGGTAGCTCCAAAATAGAAGTTGTGGATTCGGCTAGGAATTTGGGTGTAACTTTTAATAAACTACTGACTTGGACTGACCATATAAACTATACTTGTGGTAGAATATACGATATGTTGCGGAGCCCATGGGCCACTCAGTAATTTACATCATTAAGAACAAGAGTACTCCTTGCCAAAACATACCTACTTCCAACATTATTATGTGCATCTGAGTTATATGCTGCTTGTAACTCACAGGATAAGATGAAACTCACTACAACGTATAATAACATTGTTCGCTATAATTTTAGTCTAAAAAGATTTGACAGAATTACTGCACATTCGCATCGTTTTATGGAGATATCTTCTTGCAACCTCTTAAAAATGCGCAACTTAATTTTTCTTCACAAAATTATAATTACAAAGGAACCTGGGTATTTATATGATCGTTTAAGATTTGAAAGATCAAGTAGAGGTAGATACATTATTCAATTACGCTACCGATTTCATATATCCGAATGTCATTTTTTAATATATACTATTCGTCTTTGGAATCAGCTTCCAAATTATTTGCAGAACACCGACAGCGCAATAATATTTAGGAGATTAATTTATGAATATTTCACATGAAGTCAGCTTAGTTTAATTTATTTAATTTATATAATATTTTTGCACCTGATCAATTTATTTATACTATTTGCTCTTATATTCAATAGCCCAATTCACAATCTTGTGCAAATGGTATTGCATCGTTGCATGTGCAAGTGGTATAGTATATTGATACTCACCATTTAACAATTCTTAGTGGCGAGTATCAATATACTATACCATTTTGCACATGCAACCAAGCAAGACCATTTGTACAAGATTGTGAACTAGGCTAATATATTTATTTGTATTTATGTTTATATATGTGAATCTTATTTCTTTTCTTAATGTTATTTTTTGTTTAACTTAAACGCAAATATCTTTAGCCGAGTTAACTGTACTACGTCCACTCTTGTGAATGTCCTATTAGTGTTTAAGAGCTTAAACACAATAATTTTCAGATGTTTTACTATACATTGGCTTGTTTTGTTAAATATTCTCAAATAACTAGTTTTAAAAATAAAATCATTGGTAAAAATATAAATGGGTGAACATGGTATTAACTATTAAGTTTTATTGTTGGTTGATTTTGTTTATATTTATATATGTTTATATTTTTATTTTTTATTTCTTATTTTGTTTTTTTATTTTTTTTTTATTTTATTTATATTTGTATTATTGTTTCCTAATGCATATATGTACTTACAACCTGTCGGATTCAAGATTCAAGAAATGAAATTAAAAAAATCACATTCGTACATAAAATTTAATTTAAGAAATCAGATTAAAAACTAATGCAATTAGTTATAAAAGAAAAAATAATCCGTCTAACAATAGTTTTTAATATAATTTTTTGCAGTAATAAGAACTTTATTTCTTATATAGAGAATTTTGTTATATTTTATAAAATCAATGACTGGATTATCCTTTTGATTATTTGATATATTATGTGGGGCCACAATGTATAAACTATGTATGTATGTATTTAAATTACTTTTTTTTTAAGATTTTAAACATTTAATGAAACATTTAATTGAATAAATAATTAAAAACGAACTAAAGGACATTTCATAACCCAGCTAAAAAAATATGTATGGAGCTTATATGATATCCCATATACGGTTCGGTTCATACATGTTTGTGTAAATATTCCCTCTACAGTATACAAAGTTAATATTCATACTCTATTGATTCACAACAGCGCACTACTGTGCAATAAATTAAATTACTAAAATTACTTTTTTTAGATTTTGAACAGGGAGGTTGTATCTGAAAGAAAAAATAAAAAAAATTAATAAACAAAAAAGTTATTAAACTTTTACACCCCTTGGTTTCTTTTGGCCCACCCTGTATTTACCGAAAAATTTCTTTGGACAAATAATGAAAAACGAACTTAGTCATTTCATTTATCATTTTAAGTCAAAAGGTGAATCAATTATTTAAAGAAAGCGTAACAACTCAAAATTTTCAAATGTTTACTTTTTGCAAAAAAAACCAAACAACAGAGGTAATATCTACCCACTGTAAAAATCTCCCTTTGATTTGTCTTCTTTTCCGTGAAAAAACCGTTATGACTCTCTTTGTGTTTCTAGAATAAATGTTTTAGTCTCAATTAAAAGAAGACATTTTTAATTGTTTGCAAGTGCTTGAGCAAAACAGATCAAAGTTTTTTCATACAAAGAGCGACATTTCGAGTTGTTGTTGTTTTAGACTGTTAACGGTTTATGTAATCCAGAGTGAATTTTCAGTTAAACTGGGTAAACTCGAAATAACACCACTAGTTAAATAAAAAAATTTCAGAAAAAGAATAACAACTCAAAAAGTAGTTTTTTTTAAATCACTTAAGCGATAAAAAAACAAAACATTGTATTCTTTTTTAATGGTATTTTCTTACAATGACGTTATTTTTTGCTGTAATATATCGCTAGAATCAACAGAAACGGTTTTTGGCCTCTACTGAAAATTCATGAATTTTGAATTGTTACGCTTTTGAGGAACAAGTGCGATATGTAATTTAAAAAATCAGATAACAAACAAAGTTCATATTACTGCAAAAAATTATATTGAAAACTATTGTTAGACGGATTATTTTTTCTTTTATAAATAACTGCATTAGTTTTTAATCTGAAATTAATTAAATCTTATGTACGAATATGAGTTTTGTGTTTTTGAAATAATTGATCCACCTTTACACTTAAAATGAGGAATGAAATGACTTTTAGTTCGGTTTGAATTATTTGTCCAAACAAATGTTTCATTAAATACAACCATCCTGTTCAAAATCTAAAAAAAGTAATTTTATTAATATAATTTTTTGCACAAAAGTGCTATTTTGTGAATCAAGAGAATATGTATATGAACTTTGCATACTGTAAAGGCAATCCTCACAAAAACATCAATGTGAAAAAAGGTCAAGTTCCTATCAAAAATTTCGGCCATCAAAAGCAGTGAGATATAAATTTTGACCAAGTTCTTGTTTGGCACAACACCTATCGCTGACATATGCTATGCATTATATACATTTGTAATCGTAAGGGTGTCATATAATTTCTTGATAATCTGCTAACTTGGCAATATTTTTACCAATATAAAGAAATGAACATTATTCTCTCTTTTTGTAGAAGGGTAAACATTTTTGATACTTTTTTGAACTTGGCCTTTTTTTCACATTGATGTTTTTGTGAGGATCTGACTACTGTTTGAAACATTTTCTATGATAACACTTTTTAAACTTAAGGTTTCTGGGGTGTTTTATTTCTATTCATAATCACTGTGCCAGTTAACAATGGTATAGTTACATAAAATAATGGATTAGAGCATGATGAGTACACCTTAAAAATGAATTATTGTGCTATTACAACGGATCGCCAGTGTGTACGCAATTTGTTAAGAGTCGTCTAAAAAGAAATATGTAAAATACAGCGTCAATTCTAGTGGAGGTGATCCCGCCTATTTTCTCAATAAATTTACATTTACATTACAATTTGCATGCAAGGTTTCAATGGGGTAGGTGGTGCTTTGATTTTTGGATTTTCCGACTAAGTGAATCAATTAGGACTATTTGTCCACAAAAAGTCAGCTTTCTACAGTATAATATTACTTAAAAATTTTTTGACGCCGACTTTTATATCTTTTAGTGCTTATGATTCATGTAAAGCTTTGTATGAAAAAGCTATTGAGAAATACATGAGTAATAGACTAAAAAATGCTAAGCCGAAGTACATGAAAGAAAAAGCTACGATTTATGGGTGTAGTCACGTCCACTTTTCAAAACAGGAAATTTTTACTTTGGATAAGTGCAATGTGGATGAAAAGTTTCAATAAAATTTAACTTAAGTTTGATTTTACAGTGCTTGTTCCCAACCCCTGTTTGAAACTTCTGGTTTCTTAGATTTTTCTAAGTGATCTCTGGTCTAGATTAATTTTTGTACCAAATTTCAGCACTCTACTGCGAATTAGAGTTTTAGCGGATAAAACTTCTTGGTTTTAAGATTTTTCCATTGGCTTACTCATCTACACTTGCTTGTGTATAAAATTTCAGCTCTTTAGCGTGAACTTTATCTTATAATTTTATGAGCATTACCCCTCCCACTATTTTAAACTCACAATATTGTTGTGAGCCGCGCTTATAATTCATGCTAATTTTCTCCTAAAATATGTTAGACCAAAGTAGATTAAACACAAGGCTAATATTTTATGGGAGTGACCACGCCCACTTTTTTAGGTTATAGTTTAAAGTATTGTATACGTGTAACGTATATGGAAAGTTTCACTAAAATGGCTTAAGTTAAAAGCTGTATATTAACAGCCTTATTTATTTAACTTATTAAGGCTTTATAAAGGGGGTTTAAGACAAATTTTCATAAAAAAATTTTCTTAAAAAGTCTTAATAAGTTTTATAAATAAGGCTGTAAGGTTTTAGGTTCAAACAATAGTAGCGTGGCCCTTTCTGGTAAAATTTTTTGTTTTCAGATTTCTCTAGTTGGTTTCTCACCTAGACCTACTTGTGTATCAAATTTCAGCTCAAAAGCGCAACTTAAGATTTGTTTTCGGTCTCTGTTAATTATTCCTGTCAAGTTTCGTTGCAAACGGATAATAATACATACAGAAATAGTATATCTAAATATGCTGAGCCGTAGTACACCAAAATGAGGTTGAAATTGTATGGGCGTGTGAACGCCCACTTTTTTAATGAAAATTTTTTAGGCTTGCCTTATAGCAGCATGCATGCCGAATTTCAATAAAATAACTTCTATTAAGCGCCTAGATTTGCTTTTTTAACTCTAACCTTTATGGGCGTAGTTTGCCTCCTGGCGAAAATTTTCGGGTTTTAAAACTTTTTGGTTTCTTGCTCACTTAGCCTCAGCTCTGTTGCAAATTTCAGCTCACTAGCACAGATTTTAGTTTATGGGCGTAGCCCCGCCCCCTTGGTTAAAATTTTTAGGTTTTCAGATTTTTCTGGTTCATTGCTCACCTAGATCTACTCGTGTACCAAATCTTAGCTCTCTAGCTATAGCGGAAGTGCTTCATCAATTTGATGAGTGATCAGTGAGTCAGTGAGTATGTCTTAAAATATGCACTTTTTGCACCTTGATATCTCCGGAACCTTTCATTGTAAAACTTTCATACCTCGCATATAAGGTTATATGAATTTATTCTAATTATGATTTAAATTTCATATTTTTACGGTCGCGGAGAACAAGGTTATGAGGGGGGCTAAAACAGCTCTAATGGCTTCCGTAAATATACACACTGCGTGCATTGGCCGGAACTTGGCCTGGCGCACTGCCGTGCGCCTAGATATTTACACATACATGTATGAAAATGTTTGAATATATATAATCATATATGACCATATACCCTCATTTTTCGGATCCGAACCATATATGGTATATCATACATGCTCCATACATATTTTTTTTGGGTGAGTTAAAATTGAAAAAACTATCCACCCAGCCAAAAAAATTATATATGTATGTTCCATATATTTTTAATATATGAATGTATATAGCTATATATGAATATGTTTGAATTCATGTATGGAAATGGCAAAACTAATAACTATATGTATATCAACTAATATATGGACTAATATATGAATATATGAGCTCATGTATGGAAATTCAATTATGAAGCTCTTCATATGTGGATCCCGATATAGAAATAAGATGTAATATATAAAGCCATATAAAAATATATTCACGTATGATAACTCACATAAGATCGTTTTTACTTACTTACTTACTTACTAATAAATAAAATAATCAAAAGGATAATTCAGTCATTAATTTGATAGAAAATAACGGAATAATCTTAACATTTTTGAGAAACAAAGTTGATATTACTGTAAAAAGTTATATTAAAAACTATTAAAAAAAACGGATTATTTTTTAATCTGATTCCTTAAATAAAATTTTATGTAATATTATGAGTATTGTGTTTTTTAAATACTCGATTCACCTTTTATATTATTATACTATGTTTAGACGACAAGTTGAATCACATGCCTCGCTCTCTGAATCATGTTTATGAATCTTGTCGCTTACACGATGTTTGTGCTTCATGTGGAGCGTGCCAATTTAGTGATTTTCGCAATAGATTTAGTGCTTTTTAATTCATAAGATTCTGGAATTTTTAAGCTTGGTGCTTTTTTTAAAAAGACACTAAATTGGTGCTTTTTAACTTTGATTTTAGTGAAGTTAGCGCGTTTTACAAATCCACTAAATAATAACTTGTGATAGTCTGGCTTTATACAAAACACCAAATAAGCATTTTCCACTTTTCTATCTGATTGCACCCCTTTAGATACGCAACGTTTCCTTTGCAGAATGTTAATATAGCTGGGTGAAATACAGAGGAAGAACAACTTTCTCTTTCACAGTGAGAAAAAATTGCTATTACGAAAAAAACTATTGATCGTACAAGGAACCTTATATAAGTATAAAATTAGAGCCAAATTGCCAAATAATTTTAAAATTAAAATAAACTTTGTTTATTCAGCGTTAAGGATATATTTCTGGAAATTACAGGGAATTCATACACGTTATAAAATAATTTAATCACAATCACCCTTATTCCAGTTGTCGACATCGACGTCACTTTAAAACAATACAAAAGTATTGGAGCTTGTGTACCCCTTGTCGAAAATAACTGACTCCCGTTGGCAGGTTTATAATATTTTCTAGAACTTAGGGAATATATTTCTGATATATTGTCAGTAGCACAAAATTGTTCTCGAGAACGAGTAAACAAGCCCCAATTTTATGGTATTGTGTTAAAGTGACGTCGTTGTCGACAACTGGAGTGAGGGCGAGTAATTTCAGCAAAAAAGAATTCTGATTTGGAGGAACTAACAACTGAAAGAAGCAATTTATTGCTTTCTTTATAACGAAAGCTTCGAAAAATGCTTCTCAAAAGCAGTAACGTAAAGCGGGCTCTCTAAAAAAGAGGAAAAAATTAAAAAAAAAATTATAAACCAGTAACTTTTGCGTCTGAGTACACAAAATCTACACATTATTACTTCAGTGAAACGATTTCGTAAGGCAAAAAATGGATGGCTTTTTGGAAGCTGAATGTATTGCTTCTAGCTGGCTTACAAACACTCTTCTGCAAAGCGGTAATTTTTGCTGGCATGGTGAAATTAAGGAAATGGAACGGCTACATACATGGAAAAATTTGCTCAGAACTGATAAATTTAGGATTGAATTTTTTAATTATAGAAATTCTTATAATGATAATCCATTTCTTAAATTGTCAATATTTGCTCTAGGACTATTAGCATTGCCATGTTCAAATGCTGAGGTGGAAAGAACTTTAAGCGAAAATAAGTATTTTAAAAGTAAGTTAGAAAAAGAATATTCGTTTTTAATACATCAAATTATTTCATTCATATAAAATACGATTTAAAAAGAAAATACTTATGTTATTCAGAATGTAACATACTTCATGTAAAAATTCATTCATTCATGCCTAAAAAATCAAATTGTTTTATTAAAACAGTTTTATTGCCAGAGAAAAAGATAAAACGACTTTTTCCTTAAACGAGGAGTATATTTATATATTAATATAAATATGTATTTACATATGACTTTGTGTTAAAGTATTTATATATGCACATCCATGCATAAATAGTTTATGTGAATTAACCCTGCAGTCAGACTGGGGGCAAGTGTCTCTATGTCAACACTAAAATTCTAGTAGTAGTTACATTGTCTACAATTCCTCTTCTATTCGTCAGTACAAAAGAAATAGAGAAAACAGATGTGGTGTATTTCTGGTGGATTTTGCAACAACTTGTCAATATACATAAATTTGTATGTACGTAAGGTATAGAAATGTACCAGTAAATGTCTGGTTGGTATGTCTCCATGTTCCCATAAGAACTATGAATTCACTACCTAGTCAATTGTTTTAGTGTTACTAGTAGATTTTCAATGACAAGCACATGCTAAATGTCTATAGCATAAAGTATTGTATGGGGAATAATTGTAATAATTGTACTGTTGACAAAGTCAAAAGCGACTCAGTACATTTTCACTATTCGCACTTTCTGCAGGGAATTGACACACACATGCATATTTATACGTACATATATACATATACATAAGTACATGTATATATATAATTAAGTGTACTCTGAACTCTGCAATTTGAAACAAAAAAATCTTGCGCCTTGAATGCCAATTACACGCAGAATTCATTTTATTTCGAATCGAGTTACAATGTAACCCCAGTAACAAATAGTTGGACTCAATATCGACAGAAAACCTAAAACATTTCCACATAAATTTCGATCAAGTGTTTTTGTATTTCGTTTATACGGAATGATTTAATTTAGGCAGTTATATAAAAGAGTACAAATAAAATTTGAATTGAAATCTTTATCCTGTAAATAAAATTACTTTGTTTCTGAAATTAAGTTTTAAGGATTATATAAGCTTACGAGTTCTACTTTGTTTTTCCAAAATTATTAAATCAAATAGCCCATTACAATTGCTTTATTTGTTGTTGGCTTGAACTTAAATTACTTTCCTATTCATATTCTACTTCTAACTAAAGCCTACAGTACACGGCATGTTAAAAACCTCATGCGCATGTGGTTCTGACGTAATTTTGACGTCATCACGATGCTACATTTGCTACATGCCGTGTACTAGCAACATATGTACATGTAGATATTAACATGCTTACAGATGAGCTGCCCCAGAAAATGTCTTACCATGTACCATATATTTATTTTGGAACAAAAATACTATAAAAATTTTACGGCATGTAGCCATTAATAGTATTTTTTAAAAATGCAATGAACATGCTGAAAATTCTAGTGACGTCATCGCCACATACGCATATGGCTTTTTACATGCAGTGTACTGTATAGCATTTAGTGCTTTTTTATGAAGGCACAGTGCTTTTTGCTCTGAAAAAGTTGGCATCACTGTTCGTGTGGCATCTTTTTATGTATATTCACACATACATACATATCATACGCACGCATATACATACCCAGTTGGAAAAGGTAATGAATAGTAAATTATAAGGTAATGCACATCATGTATAATTTTTCATTTCTGAATTGATTACTGTTAACACAGAACATGTCCTATGAAAGTAATGAATTATTTCAATTGTGTTTGATCAAATTACCCTATCGTTTCTAAGGGATCCATTGTTTTGCTTTAGAAAATAATACTTTATGTAATTAATGCCTATTTTTCCAGCTGGGTACACACGTATCATACGCAAGTATATACATACATACACATAAGCATACATACTTACATACATTCGACTCATTCAAAATCTTGTTTTTGATGACATCCCTATATTTTCTTCTTATTTTTCCTTTTTTTACTATTCATAGCTTAATTAAATTTATTTATATTAAACTTACATCTATGCATTTTGGTTTGTTTTTATTTCCTCACAAACGCACACATACACATACATATGTATACCTATTTTGTTTTGATAGCTATTTCAGCTAAACTGCCGATAAACTGCGATAAAGTTAGAGAAGATACCAATTTTACGTGCTTCGCAAGCAGCGTGACCGTTTGACCGACTAAAGTGGCAAATTGCCAATTTTTAGACTGCCTTGCCACTTTTTCGAGTGCTTTTGCCACTTTTTGTCTCCCTTTTTTTAGAGTGAATTATTTAAAAATACATTAAAACTAACAAGTTTAGCGTAGTTTTCTCGTTTTTTTTAAATTTTGCCCCTTTTCTGATAAATCCCCTTTTTGGTGCCACTTTTTGAAAAATGTCATCGGTCACCCTATTCGCAAGTAGATTCATATTGAATCTACTTGATTCGCTCTCATAATTTTGTATGGCGAAGCAAGTTGATTCGGTCATGATTGGAGTGTGAAGCATGAATAAAGAGCGAAGCACGTATCGTGTAAACATACTATTACAATGATGAATAAAAATGTCTTTTAGTTCGTTTTCAACCCCCGACTAAAAAAGGGGTGTTATAAGTTTGTAGTGTGTGTCTGTGTGTCTGTCCGTGTCCACGTAGAGGCCAAACGGCTGGACCGATTTTTATTTATTTTATTTTTCTGTTTGAAAGATGACTTGATCGAGAGGGTTCTTAGCTATGTCTGAAGAAAATCGGTCGAGCCGTTTAGAAGATATAACATCTTTTCTGAAAAAAGTCGTCCAAACAAATGTTTAATTAAACTCAACCTCCCTTTTAAAAATCTTTAAAAAAAGTAATGTTAATAATTTAATTTATTGTAAAGCATTGCGCTTTTTTTTAATCAAGGGAATATGAATATGAACTTTGCATACTGAATAGGTAATCTGTACATATACATGTATGAAAATGTATAAATATATATTATAATATACGTCCATATACTCTCATTTTTTGGATCCAAACCATATATGGGATATCACATATGCTCGATACATATTTTTTTTTGCTGGGTACTCAAATATATATCTATTTTTAGAGCAGTTATTTTTACATACATTTTGTTACGGAAATGGCCGTCGACAAGGTTAATGCATCGTTACACAAAAATATGCATACATGGTCAATGCAAAGCATAATCTAGAAGTATTTAACTAATAGTGTTTTCACACTAAAAGTTAAAATCTGGTTTTAACGATAAAACCATAAACATCTGATTTTGCATTCACAATGCAAGTTTGTTAAACTCAGGTTTTAACTCACAGACTGTCTAATAACTTTGCTCAAAAATAAAATAAATTTCCTGCAGAAATGCGTGTATTGTTGTTGTTTTTTTTTTGTTGCTTTTTATAACACTTATATGACAAACTGTACAACAACTGTTTCTGTTTGCAATACGCTCTAAAATGGAAATTATTTTATATATTGTAGCTAAAATTTTTCAAATTATGGAACTTCATATACAGAATGGAGAAGTGCTTGGAAATAAATTTGTTATATATAAAAATGCACAAATACATTATAAGATAAACCTTTTTTATAGGCAGATGAATGTCAGTCATGTTGTCTATTTTCACTTTCCAGAGTTCAATGAAAATATTTTCGTTGTTTTCCTTCCAAAAAACTCTTTTGTTTCCATGATTGTTTGATTATTGTTGCTGCTGCATCCATCTTAAGTTGAAAATCTTTCAAGCGCCATCTATTGCTATTCAATGGGATAAACACTATCAGCTGCTGCCGGTCATTTTAACTTGACAGCACTGAGATTATCACAGCGAAAACAAGATTGCATTTCATAATTCAAAATGGTTTTAAGTTGGTTTTAACAACAAAAATTTGTATGGTAAAACCAGGTTTTAACAGTTGGTTTTAACGTCAAAATCAACTTTTATTAAAACCATGTCAGTGTGAAAACACTATAAAGAACTAAACGTAGAAACAACCCTGTACTCGTAGTAGCAACAACACACGATATTACCAACATAAAAGTCGTTAAACACTAACTCTGAAATTCAAAATAACGGCCAATGGAATTATCTGCAAACACCTAGAAACAGCAACATGAATTTTCCAGATTGTGTTAAAAGACTGTTTGATCACCTAGCTACCAATAGTAAACGACAACACAGATGGTAATTTGTGCATAACAGCAACATCGTTATGCAGCAATACAGTTCCTTCCATTTGGCATTACTAAGTGCACACATTTCATTGTGCCATCTATGAGCACATGGCGAACCTTCTAGAATCGGTTCCTGTAGTATAAAAAGAGGTACCCTGTGTGAGAGTCCGTCAGTATAAAGCAGATTCTAGTCGAGTCAAAATCGTTGAAAGTGAAGATATCGTGCGGAGGATAATAACGATAAGAAATAATTTAGTTAGTACAGGCAGTAAGTCTCTACTGTTCTATAAACTAGAGATGTACAAATGTCGTGATTTTGTCGTGTCACGCGTGATCGTGACTTAAAAAATTGCTCATGCGTGATCGTGCGTGAGCTATTTTTAATAATCATGCACGAATTCTAACGCTCTCACGACATATCATTCTTGCGTAGGTGAGTATCAATATACTATACCATTTTGCACATGCTACGATGCAAGACCATTTGCACAAGATTGTGAATTGGACTATTGTTATAATTTTTTCAGGCGTAGTAATCTGGCTCAAATGAAATTCAGAAATACCAATATGGAAAAATAAAATTATTTTAATATATTTTTTATGGTATACAAATATATTTTCCCTAAATTTTGACTTTTTCCAGAAAAGCTGTTATGTCGACATTTATGAAAAGGCTCTCTAAAATTTATTTAGCATGTTGAAAATTATCTACATAATTAAATGTTATAGTTAAAACTTTCGAAATTTACCGTCACAACTTTTTATAAGGGCTTGAACAGAAAAAATATTTTTAAGATTTACTAATTAGGACATTGCTGAATGTCCAAAATACACAATAATTGACTCCAAGCATATTCTTACTGCCTGGCTCAATATGTCGACGAAAAATTTTCTTTCGCTTATTTATATTTATTAAAAACAAAATAAGAAAATTTGTTTTTGTTTTCAATATAAATAGCGAAAGAAAATTTCTTGTCGACATCGTGAGCCAGGCAGTTAATGCATGGTCTTTAGCGCTATGTAATTAAAAAGTGAATTTTTTAGACAAACAGCCAAACCCACGATATCGAACGTTGTCGTTCGCAATCATTTTTAACGACAAACAGCTGATTTGGGACCCACTAAACTTGTTCAGGACGACAAGTCGATCGACAATGCTTGCGAACGATGACGTAACCATTTTCATACAAATTTGGTACCCACTATGAAAATACAAACGACAACAAATGTTAAAATCAGTCTCTTGGTTTGTGCTTGTCGACAAAACAAAAAAGTACACATAAATACCAAATTTTTAAACAAATTTATATTTATGAAAGTCAAAAATAAAAATGTTAATTTTTTTTTGCGTTTATTTTATTTATTTAACTCACAAACATGCATTTTTGTCACATAATTCTTTTTGAATTACATACATACATACATACATATATATGTATGTATGAATGTGTATACGTGCAATTTATCTAACCAATTCTTCTAAAACACTCTCTTAGGCACATTACTCTTTCCACTTACATAGATTGCTTGTCCCATTGGTGCTACTCCCGTCCATTCTTTAGTACAATCCGCTTGAATCATTTTAGGAGTATCTACACATTTCAACTGATATATTTATTTATATTTCACACACAAAATTTTGAAAATAACTTCTTAATTTTTTTGTATTGTCATATGTTTATTATTGTTGCTATTTTTATTATTTATTTGTAGAAACTTTAAGTAGCATAGAGTTGCATTTTTTATGGAATACTTTTCACACTTTTTATTTGTAAAGTAGCGTTTTATTTGTGAAATTTTTGATGTGGCAATATTCTAATTTGACAATGAGTAAATGCATTACGTTAACAACGTAAAGCCTGACGACCGACAAGTCGATAGTTAGTGGGTCGCTCAAACGAACTATAATGAGTGACTTGTCGTCAGTAGATCGAGTTGTCGGTCGACATCGTGGGTTAAGCTGAAAGTTTTTTACAAAACTGAAAATAATAAAGATACTTAAAAAACACGTGCCTTTTTCAGGGAAATTTTAAAAATTTGATTTTTAGCCTTTTTCCGATTCCACGAAATGAGTATTAATAAATTTGTTTCCTATTTTTATTTAAAATTTTGTAAAAAATTTAATGCTGTCTTTTAATTTAAAACCCAACAATAAACTAAAAAGTCAAGGCAAAACAATATTTTGGTCTTAAGTAAAATATCTTATGAGAGATACGGAAACACATCTTGGGAAATTATTTCTTTACAGTTTGAAGTTTAGCTCAAAATGCTTTAGCCGGTAAAAATCGGATAATTTTTAAGAAAGTTACAATCCTCAGAAGTTTTTTTGAGACCCAGGTAGTCAACTTTGGCCCACTGTAACTCCTGTCCAGCACAAGCCAGAAGTTTGCCATGACATGTGTTATAAAGCCTAAGTCCTCCCCTACGGACATTAGGAGTTTCATATAAAGCAGTAGTTTAGAAGTGCAAGATTTATTGTCATTTATTTTGTAAAAGTCCTCACTGTGCAATGTAAATTTTACATATACACGTGCATACATGCATAGATATGTATGTACGTGTAAAAAACTTATTTTTCAACAAACAAAAAAAATACAAATTGGATTACATACTTTTTTGTGAGCGTGCGTGATCGTGATACGTTGTAAACCACTCGTGCGTGATTAAGAATATTTTGTTCGTGAGCGTGCGTTATCGTGAAAATTTTCAATACTATTCGTGCGTGAGTAAAATATTTTTCTGCGTGAGCGTGCGTGTCGTGAGTCAAAAAATGCTCACGTGCACATCTCTAGTATAAACAGTGAGCATCAGCAGAATAAGTTTTTTGTGAAAAATAACAGAGAGGAAACTTTGCTACAAAACCAGTGTAGTCACTGATTTTAATTATTATAAATGTATTTGACGGTAAATAAAGTGTCATTCTTAACCATAATTAGTACACTGGGGTCTTTTATACATCCGCAAATTCTCAAGTCCACGGAAAAGCGTTTTTAAAGAATAAAAAGAATATACACTCAATAAATGCAATCTGATACCTACATTTTGTTTGAAATAAAATTTCTGTTCTAAAATTCGTATGTATATCGTCGGTTTGTTTCTGCTTTGATGTATGGGAAAAAAATGTGTTTTGGAGAATCGATGAAGAATGTTTAGTTCATTACTTTTATAAAAATTCACAATAGAATTTATTGTTTAATAATAAAAGTAATAGATACATATGTTTTTTATTCAACTTAAAGTTGATAAACTTTTTACATCCAACATGAAAAGTTATTAGGACTTAAAGAAAAAATTACAAAAATCCTTGGCAACGCATAAAAACAAGTCTTGTTCAAGTAGGTTAGATTACTGTATATATTTAAGTAGATAAGAAAGTGAAGATATCAGTTTTGTTCATATAACATGATTTTTAGAGGAAAAACAAAAGAAGAAATAAGAGACAGTGTATATATTTAATAAAAGAAATTTTATTAATAAAAAATAAATATCAATTCATTTCATTCACAATAATAAAATTTTTGTACTTTGCTTCGATTCACGTTCTTTGAGTAGAATATGCATTGATATGCATTATAACCGCTGCGAATAACAATATTAATACTTTTGCGTGGGAAATGTGCCACATATAAAAATAATTGTCGATTGCCGTAAAACAGACCTTACAATGTTCAACAATTGTGGAAATGACGCAAATTTGTGCATCTATATCTCCAGATATATTCAAGATATCAGAAAACAGATAACGAAT
Source organism: Tachina grossa (assembly GCA_949987645.1). NCBI lineage: Eukaryota > Metazoa > Arthropoda > Insecta > Diptera > Tachinidae > Tachina > Tachina grossa. The sequence continues at coordinate 60,474,524 of OX465277.1, read as the reverse complement.
TTGGAAAGAGGACACATTATTCATATATAATCAAACAATAACTCAATTTTTTTAAAAATGTCCCATACATCAAAGCAGAAACAAACCGACGATATGTATTTGAATTTCGTTTTACGTTGTTTGTTTACATTTTTTTGTTTCTATTGATTATTCAGCCTTATTCTGAACAACATCTGCCGGGAGTTTATTCCCTATGCATTTTATGAAGTCATTTGCAAGCTTTAAGTTAAAATAAAACAACTGGAATCAAAATTGCTGACTTCGAAAATTCGAAGTTTTCTTTTAGCTCAATACGTTTAGGAAAGGTGGATATTATTTTTATTTCCCGGAGAATATTTACAATTGGGCTGATTGTTTATATTAAATTGTTTTATTGTTTATATTGATCTGTTCGGTGAATAAATATTGAATTTTTAATTATAAATTTATGTATGTAACAGGTTTGTACATATTTTAGAAAGTCACATTCAAATCCAAGTAATATCAGGATTACAATATACGGCAATGAAAAAAAATATTGTCCAGAATGCATTGAGTTTAGAAAATTTCTCCACCAACAAAATTTGCAACGTTTAGGTCTTTTCACAAGTTTTCAATAGTTTTTTCATATATGAAATACTGAAGTATATTTATTTGACATGATGTCTTTATTTAATATCAAAAAATTATGTTTGTATATTGTGATTCTCAATATAGTATTAAGAGTCTTACTATAAACATACGGAGTTTGTTAACTGAATTCAAAACTTTTTTGGGTTGAAGTCTACTCACGAGTTCCACAAGCGGGAACGAAATGCAGATAGACAATTGCTTAACCATAAAAACAAGCTAATTTTTTGATATTAAATAAAGACATCATGTCAAATAAATATACTTCAGTATTTCATGTATGAAAATACATATTTTATATTTGTGATTTGAACAGGCTAAAGTTCGTACCGCTTTTTAAGCCAAATTACATGTGATAATTATTAATGAACAAATAACAGCAAAGTCTGTTGTAAATATTCTGACTAACAACACATAGTTGAACGGAACAGCCAGCCGTTTTCGAAGGCCACTAAACCTTCATCATCAGCGTTCTTTTGTGTTTGGTCCACTGTGTGTGGTGTCAGTTGATGTAGATTTCTGCTTTATATACTTAGCATTTTATTGCAAATGGAATATGTGAATTGTTTTGATTCATCGTATTTCAATTTGCTGAAAGCTTTTTTGTATTGTAAGCTCAATTTTACCATCACTATATTTACAACAGTCTTACCATTGTCGTTTTGTTCTTTTTACTAATTATACACATGTTACTTAATTTGCTTATTTTTTGTTCTACTTAAGACAAACTTTTTTGGTTTGTTACTATTAAGTATATTTTTATTTAATTTTGCCACAGGCCCATGGCTATTTATTATTATTTATTATTATTATTATTTTTTATTATTATTATTTATTATTATTATTATTATTCTTTGCTGTTATTTGTTCATTAATAATTATCACATGTAATTTGGCTTAAAAAGCGATACGAACTTTAGCCCGTTCAAATCACAAATATAGAAACAAATGGAGTTCGAATAATAATTAAAATTAACTAAAAAATACATATTTTATTTTTCTTTTTGCTTTTTAAATACTTTTATTGTTGCCCAATGTGGCAGCTAATGGTAAAAAGGTGGTGGAAAATAAAATAGATGCACAGTTGAATAAAGGCTTGTTTTGTAAATAAAGATTTTTGTTTGCAAAATATAGTATTAGACTCTTAATACTATAAACATACGGAGTTTGTTAACTGAATTCAAAAGTTTTTTGGGTTGAAGTCTACTGACGAGTTGCACAAGCGGGAACGAAATGCATATAGACAATTGCTCAACCATAAAAACAAGCTAATTTTTTGTTTTTTCATATATTTATTTATTTTAAAAAATCAATAATTAAGGTAGAATTAGTAAAATCGTATCATTCTACTTTACAGCTTGCCGTATCGTTCAAATTTGTGCACAAGTTATAGAAAATGTAACAGTTTGCACAGCACATTTTTTTTGTCTGGCAGTAAATGCGGCGTTTTTGACATTCGCTACAGAAAAATCTTTTTTCTGCAGATTCCTACGTCAGCAGTGCTACCACCACATATTTTATAACTAGTAACATGCATTGTATATGGTACGGTTTTTGTCAGCTGACACGCAACATCACGATACGATTTTACTAATTCTACCTTTACAATTAAGTCTTACAATTTTTTTCAAATTAATTTTTCAAAAAAAAAAATTTAAATTTATGATCAACTTGAAAAAATAAATAGCTCAGCAGCGTCTTCACTACTACCTGGTGAATGTGTCTTGTATGTGAATTTATTTTAAATTTGGAATATTTGTCAACATTATTAGGTAAATATGTACATTGGGATATACTTATTTATGAACATATACATATATCTATATAAGTATCGATGTTTTAAGAAAATATGTAAAAATATCGTCTCAGTTAAAAGTATGCTAATTCTGTGAATTGCCAAACTAAGCCATTTTTGGGAGAAATATTTTAAAATAAATAAGAAATAAATTATGCAGATTAAACAAAACTGTATGTATGTATTCAAAATTATATGTTAAATTTATTAAGCTTATCAACGTTTAGTTTAGATAAAAATAACGCATAAAGATTTCTTTAAGACAGACAATTTTTTCGAATAAGATTTTTAGATTCCCAATTTAAACCAAAAATATACCTATACACATATACATAAATTCAAATTAAAAAATTAAAACAACTAGCACATAACCACTTTTCAAAACTAATTAAATGTGCTTTTTTATATTGATGATTTGATTAAGCTGAACCACCGAGAGAAATGTATTTGCGTATGTGTGTGTATTCATTTCAGCGTGACCATATTAGCTTATTTTGAGGTAAGTTTAGATTTTTGGGTTTACGGCCTGTCCCACGATATCACCAGAAATCGTTCGATCGAATACTTATATTGAAAACAACAACAAATTTGCTATTTTATTGTTGTTTGCAATACAAGTTATCGATCGTATGACTTCTGGTGACTTCGTGGGACAGGCCGTTAATCTTAAAATTTTCATTTAGCTCTTAGCTTATTTGTATAACATTTCATCAAAAATGGCAAATGGTATATACATATTTTTATATAGGTTATAAATATTCTGGGGTTTTTATGAATAGGGAAGACGAATAAATGATGTCAGTCTGCTCGTTTGTCAGCCTCTCGGTCCGTCTGTTTGTAGCGAGCTCCAAGAAAAGTATTTAAAAATTAAATTAAGAAATTTTTATTTACATAGAAGAAAGAACATATAACAGTGAATGATCTAAAATCTATTGGTATTGAAAATCAAAAAAATTAAAAAGACGTCTGAATAGATTTAGACTACTACTACAATAATTTATTTTTATTTTTTTGTTAAATATACATATTTAATATTTCGGTAAGAATTAAATTGGTATTCAAAATCAAAAACATTAAAAGACGGTTCCAGTTTTGGCTTTTAGGTGACGATATGTAAGAACCTGTTTTTCAAATTATTATATATATCAAATATATTATGAAAATTATATTATACATATGTATACTTTTTCGTGAGCGTGCGTGATCGTGATAAGTTGTAAACCACTCGTGCGTGACTAAAAATTTTTTATTCATGAGCGTGCGTGATCGTGAAAATGTTCAAAATCATTCGTGCGTGAAAGTGCGTGAGCGTGCGTGTCGTGAGTCAGAAGACACTCATGTGCACATCTCTAGTTTTGAATAAGTTTTTAGAAGAAAAAAAATTGTTAAGTATTTATTTTTATTGACCTTTGGCTATATTTAGTTTAAGTGCTTTTTTTAAATGGGCTTTTAAGGTCAGCGAATTAAAATAAGAGATTATTTATTTTATTAATTAGTTCATCCGACGTTTCGTTGGAAAATCCCAACTTCATCAGGGATGTTTTTATTTGTTAATCTGGTAACCTTGTTGTAACAGAAAAAATATAAAAACAACAATTTTAGAAACTTATCATTACACAATTGTTTTTGTTTTATGATACATACAACATACGTTGTAATCATAATTATGATTAAGAACAATCGTTACTTACATATGATAATATTTTGAAAATTATAATTGTTTTTCATAGTTTGTATTTTACATAATCAGCACTACATAAAACATAAAAGCTCGAAAACAAACGTCATATACAAAACATATAACATGAAACCAACGACAATGTTCTTAATATTAATATCACAGTAAAACTAAAATAAAACAATAGAGTAGTTGGCATTTGTGTTGTCTTTGTCTTCCTTCTTATTAATTGCACTGTTCCCTTTTTGTTGTATCCTGAGGCTCTCAAGTGTATATCGTTTATTCTCTCGTCTCTCTTTGTCCAGTATTTTTACATTCGTCAAGTCAGCTCTATGATTGTTCTCCGTACAGTGTTGTGATAGTGCGGTTGAATGTTTTAGTTTTTTAATATCTGTTTCACAACACTTAAAAGAAGTTATTAGTCAACATATATTTCTTTAGCATATCAAAAATACAATTTTTGGAGAAAATTACTCGGGAACATAAGGCCAGTAAAGTTTGACCTCTGAATATCGTAAACTCATCTCATTACACATACCATTTCCAATTCCATGACACCTCAATGGATCATCTAAATTAAGTATTTTAAGTATATATAAAAATTTTGTAATTTGTATGCTAAAGTTTCTCATTTTGAAGTCGCTATATTTCGCAAACTAGACCGTATAATGATTCAAGAATTCGCACTAACGGTAGTTATGCCAGAGGCATCATTCGTACAAAATTTTATGAAACTCGGAAGCAAAAATTTTCAAAATGTTACTGTTATTTGGCTATAAATTTTTTTGCACAATGAAAAGCTTGAATTTTGATGCCTCTCGGAGGGAGTTGGGCTTTGATTTTAGACCCCTAGAACATGATCTTAAACAGCTTTTCCATAAAACTTCACACTAAAAATCATTCTAGGACTTAGTAGTGGGCTAAAACTGTGTAATGCACCCATTTTTAATGTCAAATTGTATGATGGAACTCGTTTACACCCAATTCAATTTCGTCACTTATGCTAACTTCATGCTAGGTTTTTCTTATACATAACCCTTCGTCTACATTTTATGTATTTTTATCATGACAAATGTCAAATTCCATATAAAAAAAGAGCTAACATAAAAAAATATTTTTCAATATAAAGCTTAACTTTTGTTATCATAAAAATATGTCAGATGTAACGGTAAGCCCGGTTTTTTCTCAATCGAACAATCGACCCATTTTACTGCTTGAGCTTATTTTGAGAAGTTTTTGTTTTGTTTTTTCTTTGAAACTAATATAAAAAATTAATAAATAATTTCATTAAAAAGTTATTCAATGTAATTTTATTTGAAATAATAATAATAATGTTTGTGTACATACATACATACATATGTATGTTTCAGTGATGGCTAAAGGTAGACAAATAAAAAATTGATAAACTTACTAAAAAATCGCTAAGCGAGATCGAATGCAAAAATCATAACTATTAAACTAAAGTAAGAAGTTAATTCATATTATATTTTTTGCATAAAATAGTGAAAAAAGTGGATAAAAGTAATAAATTCAGTGAAGTGCGACTAGATATGTAATTCAATACAAGCTTTAGCCTATATAACATATAGTTTTGGAATTTTTTTTTGTTTTTGGGTTTTTTTCGGTTTATAGCGCTTTTTTAGTTTTGATCTTTTTTTTCGGTTTTTGACGATTTTTTAAAAGTTTTTGTGCTTCTTTTAGTTTTTGCAATTTTGCTCGCTTTGGCGATTTTTTCGGTTTTCGGCGTTTTTACAGTTTGGCGATTTTTTTCATTAAAGCGATTTTTTAATTTTGGCACCTTTTTCGCGGTTTGGCGATTTTATCGGTTTTAAGCGTTTTTTTTTCATTATGGCTATTATATCATTTTAGCGAATTTTTTCAGTTGTGTCGATTTATTTTAGTGTTAGAAATTTTTTTTTTAATTTGGTGACTTTTTTTTGTTTTGTCGATTTTTTTTTTTTTTTTTGGTTTTTGGCGATCTTAAATTTTGGGAGTTTTTAAGAGTTTGCCTCTTACGGTTTCCAAGATACAATAAATTGTCAAAATTACATAGTCAAAATTGCATTAATTGATAGAACAGTTTATTTCAGTTTTTTTTAACTTTAGAGTTTATTGTTGTAGCAAAAATGCACTAATTTTACAAATTTCATGTGTCAATATACATATGTACATACAATTGTATGTATATTACGTGGGATTTTAACATATTTCGTTGGTCGTTTTGGAACACCGTTTAATTTTTAACTCTCATGTACTTGTTGTTGTAGCGGCCAATGTTCTACATACTCTGTCTAAATTTCAGGTCCGCAGCTTTTACGGTTCCTGAGAAAATAGCCTGTGACGGACAGCATAGTGAAAACAATAGGAGGGTTATTATAAAAACGGATTATTTTTTCTTTTATAATTGCATTAGTTTTTAATATGATTTCTAAAAATTATATGTTGTGTACGAATGTATTTATGTTCTGGGTTTTGTAAATAATCGATTCACCTTTTGACTTAAAATGATGAATGAAATGACTTTTTGTTCGTTTTTCATTATTTGTCCAAACAAATGTTTCATTAAATACAACCTCCCTGTTTAAAATCTAAAAAAGTAATTTTAGTAATTTAATTTATTGCACAGCAGTACGCTTTTGTGAATCAAGCGAGTATGAATATGAACTTTGCATACTGTAGAGGGAATATTTACATATACATGTATGAAAATGTATGAATATATATTATCATATGTATATGCCCATATACACTCATTTTTCGGATCCAAACCATACATATTTTTGTAGCTGGGGATGCCTTCGTAATTAGAATTTAAAATACATAAAGGTTATCTATTTTTATTAAAATAACAAAAATATCTGTTATCTTGGCTCTGTTATTAAAATATCTTCTAGAGAAAAATTTTTAATACTAAATAAAAAGAAGCAGTTGTGCTTGCAAATGTACAATCATTTGAAATTTTCCCTAACACTGATTAGTGCTTCTATGTTGTACATCACTGCCAACTTACAACCAAAAAAATATTTTCAAAAAGTATGAACACTTTGTTCCAAAAAAAAAACTATAAGCTAATTTTTAAAATTTTCAGTTATTTTATCAAATCCAGGTGAATTTTTGGATTTTTGGTATCTGGCAACCCTAGTTTAGAGGTAAGAGCGTAACAATATTCATGTATATATACAAATCAATGGCTACCCCATGCACTCTCCATCTACGCGCCCACATAAAGTCTCAATCAGACGTGAAATAACCATAGCCATAGAAAACAGCCGTTCGACCCAAACTAATGGGCAACACTGTATTTGATTAAAGGAGACTCGCCATAACGCCATAACTCTCACCATAGAAACCAATTGAATTTTGGTTTCTTATGGCTATGGCATTATGGCTATGTCACATCTAATTTAAGCATAAGCAAATTTAAAGTGCAATTAGATGTGCTATAACCGTAATGCCATAGCCATAACTAAACCAAAATTCAATTGGTTTCTATGGTAATGGCTATGGCGAATTATTTTTTTAGTTTGTTAGAAATGGACAAAAGGCTAAACAATTTTATGATAACCAATTTCATCCTCACAGTCATTGTTTGTTGAAAAAAGTGGTTGTATAGGTAGACGACATACGTATATAATAAATATATAATATAGGCAGGTAGAAACATTTATTGTTGCGGAAATTTCATTCTTTGTAGTATCGTCAGAAAATTTAGTTTACATTTGTGATTCGAAGTGAAAAGACGTTTCTGTTTATTTTGTGGAAATAAAAAAATATTAAAAGTGAAATGGCTGATGGTGAATGGCTTACTCCGCGACAACTAAGTGCACTTTCGTACGAAGAACAACAAGCATATATTCGGCAAGCGCTTGAAGAGAACCAAGAAGAAACAAGTGACCACGAGGCTTTAGGTGATATTGGTGGAGATGACTCAGACGTTGAAGAACCCATGTTACCAGAATATGACCCAGAGGGCGACAGTGATTCTGATGAAGATCTTCAAGATGCACCAATTGAAACTGGCGAAGTTTTTACTGCCAGAGATGGTAATGTTTGGTCCTCTATACAACCACAACCTGTAAGATTCCGTACGCACAACATTCTAAGAAGTGCAGAATCTGGACCAGTACGTGCAACGCAGGGTTTGACCATTGCAGAAACGTTCCAATTGATAATGTCAAACGAAATATGCGACATAATTATTCGTGAATCAAATCGAAAGGCAAGGCAATTTTATGATATTGACAACGCAAAACATCCAACAAGAGAACCGAGATCATGGATTCCCATAACAAAAAGTGAATTTGATGCATATTTGGGCCTACTTTTGCTAAGTGGCGTTACACATTCTGGTTACGTGCATACGAAAGATTTGTGGAAAACTACTTCACATCCACTATATCGTGCCGCAATGAGTGTACGACGATTTTGGGAAATAAGCCGCTTCATACGTTTTGATAATGGAAACACTCGCCAGCAACGACAACAAACTGACAAAGCAGCAGCAATATCGGACGTTTTTTTGATGCTTAACAGCTGTCTTCGTAGATATTACGAGGCTGGAGCCAACGTCACCGTAGATGAACAATTGTATGCTTATCGTGGTGGAACTGGCTTCACGGAATACATACCATCAAAACCTGCCAAATATGGAATAAAAGTGTGGTGGGTGTGCGACTCCATTTCTTCCTATCCATTGCAGGTACAATGAATATTGTTGAAAATTGTTGAAAATCTAAATAACTAAATTGAATATAATTTTTCAATGCAGGGACAAATCTAAACAGGAATGGCACCGTCTGGTGAACGTGAAAGAAACGTTGGCGAAAGAGTAGTAAAGGATTTATGTGTCAACCTTTTTGCTGGAAGTGGAAGAAATATTGTATGTGACAACTTTTTCACTAGCTACAACTTGGCAAAAACTTTGATGTTAGACAACAATTTATCTATATTGGGTACTTGCAACAAAAGGCGTACATTCGTGCCAGCAGCATTTGCCAACCCGAAACGACGTGAGGCTGAATCATCAATGTTTGGGTTCTGTAATCACGTTACGATGTGCTCGTACGTTCCCAAGAAAAACAAGGCAGTTGTAATGTTGTCCACTGCTCATTATACAACAGAAACGAACGGTCCTAAGAAGAAGCCATTGCTTATATTGGACTACAACAAAACCAAAGGTGGCGTTGATAACATGGGCAAGTGCTTGTCCGAATTTAGTACGAAGCTTCGCACAAACAGATGGCCTCTGGCTTTCTTTTATAATATTGTGGACGTTGCTGCGTTTGCTGCATACGTAGAATACATTGACAACAACACTCACCCGAAGACATCTACAAGCCGCCGTAGGATGTTTCTCCATCAGCTTAGCGAGCAATTGTGCAAGCCAGAATGGAAAGAAGGACGAATAACAGCAGAATATCCAGAGATTTTTCAACGCGCAACGCCATCGAAGCCATGAAAGGTGGGCCCATCGGAGTTGTGGATGCTGAGGCACATGCATCGGAGGAACGTGATAGTACGGGCCGGCTAAAGAAAAGGGGAATTGCTACATCTGCTCGAAACGACGCCCTACTCGTAAAGCATGCACATTATGCAACAAACCAGTGTGCGCAGAGCATTCCAAAGACTTACCTCAATGCGATAGATGTATTTGAATTTCAATAATTTTAAGCAAAAATAATTAAAACTGACATTATATAATAATAATAAAAAAATAATTACAAAACTTAGCTCAAAATAAACTATACTTTTATATTATATTATCATATTTGCATGCGTTTTACTATACATACCCAGGTATGTATTCTGTTGACTTAAGGGTGCAACTTTGTAAATGGGCTTTATCTTCCGAACGGATGATCTAATCCTAACCAAACTTGAAACTATTGCGTAAAACAGTTTTGACTAGGATATCAAGAAATTTCAAGTCGATCCGGTTATCCAGTTTAGAGCTACAGCGTTTTCAAAACTAAAAACATACCCAGGTATGTTGCCGTTGACATAAAGGTTAAGGCTCCATTACCCGACTGTAGAAATCGCAGATGTAAGGTAAATGTAATGTAAATGTAAACGTTTGAGCGCTTATAGAATGCTTAAAAACGTGTCATGTGTTTTCGACACAAACAAAAAACTTCTTTGTGCACACACACATACATACATACTAATTGCATTGTGCCCAGCAAACACTCATTTTTGATTTGAAATTGCGAGTTATTTGAAGCCAAACGCGAAAGTTCATATATGTATAATATTTAAATTCATGAAATTCATTTTGCTTGAAATGTACATACATATGTATACGGACATACATACGAGTATGTATGTATGTATTAGAACTTATAAGTAAATAATATATAAAATAGTAATGTTTTAATTAATCCAAGATTTTTTAATTATTTCGCTGAAACTATTTTAATTTACTTTCTTTGGATGGCAAGATTTAGCCTGTTGGAAAAAACTAATTGAGTTTTTGAAATAACACCTTTTAGAACGAAAATGCGCCTAGAGGTTTTGAAAATTATTATTATTATTTTATTTAAATGAACTCAATTATAATAATTTTAATAGCAGCTGTAACGCTCAACCGTAATATTTGTCATTGTACATTACTAGAACAGATTTTGAGCAACTTCATCGGAAAGACGAAGTATTTAGCTCTTTAATTTCCAAGAATGTGTATGCTTGCAGTAGCACCTCAATAAAATCTTTATTTTCTCATTTTATCCTTTTCTTATTAATGTTCGTACCTACTCATAATAATTTAGTTTTATTTACAAACAATATACATATGTATGTATATTTTTTAACAAAAATACATACACATCTACATATACAGGACTTTTTGTTTGCTGGGTGTTTATCAGTATAAAAAAATCATATAAAATGGAAAACAGCTGTTCGAAACATTGATGAGAGTTCAACATCTTCACATTATTTTTGATTGCATCGAAAAAGTACCAAAATTATTTAAATGGTATCAAATCATTATTTTATACTTAAAAACATTGTAATGACTTTGACATTTAGTGAAATTACAATTTAAGCTTCATACCCGTATATACACATATTTACATTACAACGTATTATAATTATAAAAAATATTTATATTTTTATTATCATTATAATTATTTTGATTATACGTACCTATTTTTATTTTTATTGTTATTATTTTTAAATAAAAATAGATTTTTGTACGCTTGAATGTATGTTCCCTGCAGTCAGACTGGGGCCAAGTGTCTCTATGTCAACACTAAAATTCTGGTAGTAGTTACATTGTCTACAATTTCTCTTCTATTCGTCAGTATAAAAGAAATAGGAAAAACAGATGTGGTGTATTTCTGGTGGATTTTGCAACAACTTGTCAATGTTAATAAATTTGTATGTACGTAAAGCACCCCATACATGTTTCAATTCAATTGTGAATTGAGTCTTTCAATTGATTTGATTCTTGGCCACACACTTCATAAACTGAATTGAAAGATTTTCATTCAACTGTCAAATTTATATTTTTTTTCACAATTACAAATTTAAAAATTTAAAACTTCTATTGCATTCATTCATTAATTTATATATTCTTTATTTAAAATTCAATGAAATTAAATACAATTTTAAAAATACACAACTTTTTCTATACAAAATAAAGCTACAAACATAAATTTTGACAACTAATCAAGAGACTCGAGCACACACAGCACAATCGAATTGAAAGATTTACTAGTCAACATGAAAAATCAAAATTTTTTGATTTTTCTTCAACCAACTCGACAACTGCCAAACTAATCAGTTGATAGAGCCATACACGCTTTGATTTGGACAACAACCGACTCAATTGAAAATTGAATTGAATCGTGTATGGGGCGCTTAAGGTATAGAAATGTACCAGTAAATGTCTGGTTGGTATTGGTAATTGTAGAGTAGTACTGGTGACAAAGTCAAAAGCGACTCAGTACATTTTCACTATTCGCACTTTCTGCAGGGTTTGTACGCACATATGTATGTATATTTTACAAATTCATACATATGTACATATACATATGTATGTGTATGTATGTATATTAACAAAAAATAAACATACGATTGGCAAACTCTAGTTGGATTTTATAAAAAAAAAACTTTTTTAGAAAACTAAATTTATTAAATATGCCATGTACATATACAAATTAACCACTCAAAAGCTTAAATTATTAAAAGAAACAAAAGTACCAAATCAGGGCTATTGTGCCACACTCTCATTCAATATACATTCATCCCATCACTGTCTACAAATGTCACGTAACGTCGTCATGAAATTCTATTTTCTGCAGGTTCAGATGTTACATTTACGTGCCATTTCAGTCAGGTAAGCGTTTGCATAGCTTTTCATGCAACAGATTCGATCAGCTGACATATTTACATTTACAGTTCTACATTTACAGTCGGGTAAAGGCTCAGTTAAGGCTCAGTTAGCCGTCTGTAATGTAATGTAACTGTAACGTAGAAAACAGGTGATCGATATTTTTATATGAAAAGTAGGTTACGTTACATTACATCTCTATAACAATTTTCATTACTTTTCACATAACAATATCGATCAGCTGTTTCCTACTGTTGCAGTTACTTTACATTACAGTCGGCTAACAGAGCCTTAATTCTGCCTTTACTCTCTTTAATTTAGTCGTCCATCAGACAGCGACGAATGCGCATGAGGTGGAAGATTACATATTTTTTCAAGAATATTTATCCAGCAAACAAACGTGTTGCGTTTCAAATTTATGATATGGGAAAAATATTTTATTATAAATAAAATAAAATGTGAAATATCTTGGTATACACCTGGATCGGCGGCTTACATAGAAACACCACATTGATTATAATGGTGCTACGGAATTCAGCTATGGAGCACTGCTTCAGTTTTAAATGTTGAGAAAATCCAACGAAGGCAAAACAAAATTTTATGTTTGATAGCATCGGCTCCATGGTACATCAAAAATTCAAATATACATCGTGATTTAAATATACCACTAGTGACTGAAGAAAGTGCAAAATACGCAGGCAAATATCTAACAAAACTTGAGTCACATCCTAATCCGCTTGCTCGTAATATTTTGATTTTTACTGGACACATTGGCTTAAAAAAGAGAGATACAAGGGCTGTTTTGCTTATCACTACCAGTACCACCAGATTAGGGGATTTATCCCCAAAATGGGGATTTCGCCTCTAATTTGGGGACAGAATTTCGTGGGGAGGGATTTGGGGACTTTTCATTTTGAGCTCTAACAATTTGCATGTGTCAGGAAAATAATCGTGGATGCTGACATAATAATAAGTGTGTTCGTTTACTTTTGCCGTAAAATGCAGTAAATGAGTAGTTACTGCGAAAATTTTAAAATTTACTCTCAATAAGAGCGGTAGCCAAAAAAAGTACGCGAACGGAAAATAGTAAAAATTAGTAAGATTAAAGAAACAGCTGACTCTAACTCCACATAGTGTTGAAAAATATATAACCTTTTGACTATGCAACTCTTTTAATTATTGGTACTCGATGCAATATTTTTATAACACGGACAATTTAAGAATAGATTCTGTAATTTATTTCATGTAATATTTGTAATTAATTTCTTTTTGGTTTCCTTGTTTTGTTGTTGGCTAAAGTACTAAAAATTACATGACTATTTGTTAATGTTACTGATTACCTTAAAATCAAGTGCTATACCAAGTACGGAGATACTTTACAGTTTTACAACTCTGAGTAATTAAAATAAATTGCAAAACAAAAGGTTTAATAAAATATGTTACAAAATATGTATATTAACAGCTATTATTATTATGATTCATAAATTAATTATTTTTTTAATGACTTTCGCGATTTTCATTTAACATTTTTTCAAATTTTGACACTTTTCATTTGCTTACTTTTCATTTCTTTAAATTTTGAATCATATGTTTTTGTCTTACTAAACTTTACTACGACAAATTTCTGCAGTAAAAATTTGCCAAACACTCAGTCAAGAACTGTCACTTTACTCTCTCAATTTGTGTTCTCATTTACTGTATGTTGGGTAAACGAACGCAATTTAGTAAAATGCAGTAAGGTTCAGTAAAAATTTGTAAAAACTTTTGACTACGCGAACGCAATTAATATTTTAATACTGGTAACATTTCAGTTTTTAAAAATCTCTTAGAGTAGTGTGGCAATCATACTTTATAATGAAGATGATATTACCATCATGGTAATACCGCGAACATATACTATCGCGTATGTTCTGCATTCCACGTGAAATTAAAACGAGTGGAATTGCCATACAATTGTTGTTGGAAATATGAAATTATAACAACAATGCTATGGCAATTCCACTCGTTTTAATTTCACGTGGAATGCAGAACATAACCGTATATGTAGTATATAGACAAAACCGTGCTCGCAGCTACAGAACTAGCTCTTTGTCAATTAACATTTTTTTTCTTTTGAAAAAGAAAAATGACTGTTGAAAGTTTTGATTGTGCAATTGTTCTAGGCACGGTTCTTTCTTAGTTATTGTGTCACGCATAAAAAATTATGTATGTGTGATTCCAAGAAAATATGAAAAACTTTGAACTTTTTAAAAATTTGCAATCTAAGCACATTACAAAACATAGATTTGATTCGGTGTATGGAATTTTTAAAAATGTTACAGATCCAAAAATGGCATTGAGCGTATATGTAAACCAAAGGAATAAAATTTCTTATATCGACTGGCGGAAACAAACAAAACAAAGTTTTCCTAAAGACATATTTGGCTTTTGGGCAATAGTATATCAGTACAGCTGCAGCTGCTGTGTTCAACCTGTTGATAATGCCAATAATTAATGCGTTTGTGCAGAGAATATTTTCATGCATGAATACTACCAAAACCAAATTAAGGAATAATTTGCAATATGAAATGTTAGAATCTTTAATAAGAATAAAATCACATTTAAATATTTATAAGATCTGCTGCCATAAATTTGAGCTTCCTGAAGAAATTATAAAAAAGTTCAAATCGGAAAATATGTACAAATTTGTTGTAGCGGATGGAGACGAATTTGATGTCTATGAGGTTTTGGATTGGGAAATTATTTAGAATGTATGTATGTATGTAATATCTTCATAAATTCGAATTCACGCCTATCGTGAATAAACTGTGAAATTTTGGTTCCCATGAAATTTTCATTCCCCGTGAAGGGAAATTTGCAATCTTCAATTTCATGGGAACGTTTGTTTCCGCTATCAAATCGTACAATCACGTAATAAAACGGGAAGAAGACTTTTAAAGCTTCAAAATTAATTGAAAATCAAACAAATTAAGTTTAATAATAATAGATGCACATATTTTGGGTTTCAAATGAAATGTTATATAGTGTAAAGTTGTGTTTTTAATTGTTTTAGGTGCCGTGCAAAATTTGTTTTAGTATACAGTAATTTTGACTTAGCTGCACAATCAACTTTGTACGACTTTTTGTGCAGATAAGTCAAAAATGCTGTTATCTTAAATGCACTTACCTGCCTATATGTGCAAGTATAAAATTTTTGACTTCAGTTTTATACACATATATGGTTGCATACTTATGTAGCAACATTTATTTAATGTGTGCAGCTAACTTAAAATTTTTATATGAGAATAAGTTAAAACTGCCAAAAAATATGTTAAATACGCAGGTATACAAAGTGCTCTTAAAGAAGTATTTTGAACAATAATTACAGAAAAAATATATTTTGTGCGTTTAAATCAATGTGCAGCTAACGTTGATTTTTTGTATGAAAATCTTTTAAAATTACCAAAATTTTAGGGCATTTATCTAAAATGTGCAGGTATAGAAAGTGTACTTAAAAAACGAATTTGTATGGAATTTCAAAGAATAGTGACAGAAATTTATCAGTTTAGGCAGTTAAGTCCAAAGTGCACTTAAACAAAAGGCAGCTAAATCAAAACTACTGTAACACAGCCATAAAATTTACGTCATGCAAACCAAAGAGATTCATGTTCAATGAAAATATGTGTTCCAAGTTATTATTGTTATTAATTGTGGGCATTATTTATTGATCTTGCCCTAAAAATAATAATTTATAAGTTTTAATGTATAATTGCAAGTATAGTATTAAAATTACGCAGTGTATTAATTCAGTTCGCCTGCAAAAATAAAGTGAACAAAAAGAAGGGAAAAGTGAAAAAATCCATGTGAAAAATATTATTCACGATAAGGGAATCAAGAAAGGGAACACATTTCAGAGGAAAAATTATTCACGATTGCAATTTGGGGAACAGGGAAAATATTTCGAGGGAAAACTGTTCACGATAGGGGTTATTATTTTTTTGCTATAGATTGTTTACTTCGACTGACTCCAATCGAATCAAAACAATGGATGGAAAAGTAAATCCTAAATTTTAGTTTTATATTCTGATCTCAAAAACTAATACTCTTTTATATGTACCTTCTAAAAATAAACATTAATATTAATTGATAGTATTAATTAATAATATTGTAATAAATAAACTTGAAAATGCCTCTTTGTTAAGTTTTTACACACATACATATGTAATTTTATGTACGTTTTAAGTTAATAACAACATTTAAAAAAATAAAAATAAAGAATTTGGTCAATCGTTCTGAAAAAAGTACAATTTTTCTTGTAACTTTGTGAAAATCTTATTTCGCATCCCTGCGCATAGGGCTTAATAATCGTTTTTTATGAATGATATATTTTTGGGGACAAAAGTTAGGATTTTTTGGCGACATGACGTTTTAAATTGGGGACAAGCGTCAAAATTTTTCTGACAGCACTGATCACTACTTATGTATTATTAATAACTATCACTTAGTTATATTTTATATTTAAGATTTGATTTGTTAGTTCATATTTGAAGGTACAATAAATTAGAGATGTGCACGTGAATGTTTTCTGGCTCACGACACGCTCGCTCAAGTAGAAAAATATTTTACTCACGCACTTTCACGCACGAATGCTTTTGAAAATTTTCACGATCACGCACGCTCACGAATAAAATATTTTTAATCACGCACGAGTGGTTTACAACTTATCACGATCGCGCACGCTCACGAAAAAGTATATGTATAACATACTTTTCATGTTTTTTGGGTTGAAAAATAGGTTCTTACCAAGGTTGGCAAACGGTATCGTAAAAATACCGATACCGATTCAAATACCGTTAAAATTAGGTACCGGTATCAATACCGATACCGAAACTCCGGTATACCGATTTCCGTAAAAAAAGTTACAAAACTTAATTTCAATTAACTTTTTTTAGAATTAATTACAGAAACAAAATTTCCCCCTTTAGACGTTCTTATTCAGCTCTATTCTTACTACTTTTTATCGACAACAAAGTGTAAAGCTACGGTCACACTTGTCAAATATTTGCCCAAAAAAATGTAATCAACAAACAATAATTCTAAAAGTTTTGATCCAGACGCTTGTTTATCAAATTAAACAGTTTCGAGCACAACTAATAGATAATGCCATAGATTCCAACATTATTGGCTACTCTTTAACTTGACAAACTTTTCTCTGAATTGAAAGATTTTTCATTAGCATTTTGTGGTTATGCTTTTTTGGGCAAATGTTTGACAAGTGTGACCGTACCTTAAGCACACCATAATAAAATACATATGTATAAACCAGAGTTTTTCTTTTCCCGGACTTTTTCATTTCACGGGAAAGCGGGAACGACTTTTCGGCTTCCCGGGAAATTCCCGCCCAGTGCAAAACAATACAATATATTTTTAATTTAAATATTTCAACAAAAAAAAAAATTATAATTCATGAGATCGATTAAATAAAACGTTTTATAAGCACATTAGTAAAAAAATAATACCATTTGAGTTCTTTGAATAATAGTGATGCATATATACCAATATTATATGTAAATGCAAAAAAAAAACTATTTATTTATTTATTGATACATATTATACAAAGTAAATTTGCATCATATGGTGTTGAACAAACATGGGTGGAGTAACTAGACCATATGCCCAGGATGTTATTAACAGTATTTTAAAAAAGTTTTGTGACTGACTGTACACGACTTATGCATTCACATAGGAAGTAGCAACGTGGTTGTTAAAGAAATTCCACAAAAAAAAACGCAAGATTATACGGACGAAAAACTCACGAAGGCCAAACAATACACACAAGCCTGACCGCACTTAAACAAAATATATTATTAAATAAATATTACAAAATATTTCTTTGAAAACAGGACTTTAGTACAGAACAGTGATGTAACGAATGTCAATTTTTGATATTCGCGAATACGAATATTTGAAACGATATTCGCGAATACGAATTTATAGACATTAAATTAGGGTTCTATTTACTCTTGCAATATGAAATATTAAAAAATTGTTATGAAAAAGAACTTCATACTCCTCTTGGCGCACTTTAAAGTTAATAAAAACTACCCAAAAATTTTAATGATCGTCAGTAAATAATATTTCAAAATGAGCAAAAATTTCTATAAAAAACTTAATTAAATTCGTACAAACTAATATTTTTATCCATTTATTTAAATTTGGTTTAGGATTTATGCATTTATTTATTTAATTTTTTGGAAAAATATTCGTATTCGCCTGAGTTTGATGAATACGAATGCGAATATGAATATTTAAAAATTGCCGAATATTCGGCAATCCGAATACGAATATTCGTGCATCACTAGTACGGAATAAGCATTAATAGAATCGTTCTTTTTACCTTAGAGAATCTGAAATTATTTTGTAATTTTTCTTTTATTTCCTTGCAGATTTCTGTTTTTACTTTTATGAATTGTAGAATTAAATTTTGAACGTCGCGTTCTGCTTATGGCAAATAAAGGCCTCTTAGTCTCAGAGCACATGTGTGCCAGATGTAAACTCGGCCTTAATTGTTGTAAAGTTTTAGCTATTGTGCTAGTGACATGACCTTATTATTGCGCCATCGCATTCATAAAATGAATAACGATACTCATCAAGTTTCCATAATATCAAAAAAATCCCGGTAATTCTCGCACATTTTCCGGGAAATACCGTTTGAAAAACACTAGTATAAACGTTTATAACCAGGCTGCCAAGAGATGCGTCAGAGTGCCGAAAACCAATCGGATTTTTATAGAAATGAATACACATGTACTTATACTTTTCTCTCGGTTTTCTCTCTGTGGGCAGCTCTGATCTAAACATAGTTATGCATGTATGTATGCTTGTACAAATTTAGTTTTTTTATGTTACTGTTTACTAAAGACTTTATGTAAAATTACTTACTTTTAACTTCATAAAAAGAGGTTTTTTGCTATATACACTGTATGACTTAATAAACTTCACAGTAATAGCGGTATACCGGTATTTTAAACTCGATAACGGTATGTACCGGTAATACCGATACCGAAATAAAAAAAATACCGTTACCGTTACCGTTACCGATACCGAAATTTTTAAAATAATTGTACCGGTATCAATACCGATACCGTTATTTGTTTCGGTTTTCAACATTGGTTCTTACAAATATATAATATGTATATATTATATACATATCAATTTATATATTATATACATATCTATGTATATATTATATACATATCTATGTATATATTATATACATATCTATGTATATATGTATGCTCGTGTTTTTGTAAAATTTACAATGTAAATTAAAATAAAGTAAAGTTAATTTAATATCGTTTTAAATATTTATATTCGCGGATATCATTTTAAATATTCGAATTCGAATTCTCGTATATCAAAAATATCAAAAATATATAAAATATAATTAAATGTGAAGGTAAGACGTATGATGAATTAAATAAATTATAATCAAATAAATGAGAAAATCATATTAAATAAAAAAACATACAAATTACTAAAAATTTTTCTGTTACGTAACATTTTCAAAGACTCCCCCAACCCCACCATAACAAATCATAACAAAACTCGAACCCCACCCCTCCCCCCTACAGTGTTACGTAATATATGGACAGCCCCTAACGCAAAAAACATTTTCTGCGGTACAATTCGTTAGTAGTATTGTTGACAAAGGCACTGTTGAATCAGTAGTGTTTCTCAATTGATACTTCCTACAGGGTATCTAAGAAACATATATACATACTTATAAAGGTGTATGTACCTGTGGGGTACTCTAGTGCCAATTAGTAGTTATGAGGTGAATGAAACACAGCAAATTCCTATGTTAATTAAAAAATAAAATTTTACTTTATTAAACGACTTGCGGTTATTACAAAAGCGAGGCGTGTCTCTCTACAACAAAATTCGTAAAAATCAAAGCGTCCTTGTTTTATATATGCAAGGTTGCAAAAATTATACTTTCGTTTTTTCTAACAGATGTGCATGCAGGGGAACGTACGCCACATTACTCCCCCTTCCGGTCGAGACAGAACCGTATCCTTCGGCCATGTCGAGAAGTGATGGTCTTAGGTTTGCCGGTTGGGTCAAGAAGAATACTTGTTGGTTGTTTGTTTTCTGACTCCTTGGTTTTTGATGATTTGTCATTTGATTCATTGACTGCTGTCTCTTTGACTGTTGGCTTTTTTGAATTTTCGTTGTTACTATTCGCAGAAACCGGTTGATTCAGGACAAATGCTGCCTTCAAACGATCCAAGGTAATGTTCATTTTCTTTCCTTTAACGTCGACAGTAAAATATTTATCGTGTCGTTTTAAAACGGTGAAAGGTCCTTCATACGGAGTTTGCAGCGGTTTGCAGACCATGGAATTACGAATAAAAACTTGTGGAGAAGTAAACAAATCATTTTCAATGAAAGGTTTCTCTTTAGCGTGTGATGATGTTTTAGTTGGTTGCAGATCATTCATGTATTTTTTTAAATTTCTGATGAAATCATTGTGGCAGGTTTGGTTTTCATTACTCTTTATGAGTAGTTCTCCTGGCAAAAGTAAACTGGATCCGTAAACTAGTTGCGACAGTGTTGCATTAATGTCTTCTTTGAAAGTAACTCGAAAATCCCAGGGAATCACCGGTAGAACTTCGGCCCAATTCTCAGACTCATAGCATTTGATAGCAGCTTTCAAAGGGCGATGGAATCTTTCAATTAGTCCATTTGAGGCAGGGTGATACGCTGTAGTTCTTAAGTGTTGGATGCCAAGGACCTTAGTCAGTTCTTTGAAAAAACTGCATTCAAATTGGCGCCCTTGGTCTGTCGTGACTCTCAGCGGTATTCCAAATCTCGCGATCCATGTTGAGTAAAAGGCAAACGCGACGTTTTTAGCTGTAATATCTTCTAATGGGCATACTTCGATCCAACGGGTGAAAAGATCTACCATCGTTAGACAGTAGCGAAATCCCTTGGAAGGAGGAAGTGGTTCCACTATGTCCATGTTAACATGGTCAAAACGATCAGCCGTAGTAAAATACTCGGACAGTGGTGCCCTGTTGTGGCGGTGAATTTTTCCTTTTTGACAAGCTGTACAAGCTTTTGCCCAAAGTTGACAATCTTTTTTCATACCAGGCCAGAAGAATTTTTCGGCAATTAATTTTATGGTTTTCCTCGCGTTGGCGTGGCACAGATTGTGTATAGAGTCGAAGGGTTTTTTACGAAATTCTTTCGTTAAGAAATTTCTTACTATGCCTGTTGAAATATCGCAATAAATAGAAAAGTTGGTGTTAGGCAATGCGAATATTTTGAGTTGAAGGCCTGACGTAGTGTTGAGCAATGTTTTGATTTCCTCGTCATCGGTTTGGTGGCGATATAGATCTTCAAAATCAATTGTTTTGTTTACGTGAATGGCTTCGATGCGTGATAAAGCGTCAGCCACTATGTTATCTTTACAGGGTATGTGTCTAATGTCCGTAGTAAATTGGCTTAAAAAATCCAGGTGCCGAATTTGCCTTGGGCTTGCCTTGTCAAGTTTTTGTTTGAAGGCGAATTGAAGTGGTTTATGGTCTGTGTATATACAAAACTCTATACCCTCTAGCATGTGCTGGAAATGTTTCACTGCTTTATATGCACCCAACAGTTCCCTATCGTAGG
The DNA here is from genome assembly GCA_949987645.1 of Tachina grossa. Lineage (NCBI taxonomy): Eukaryota > Metazoa > Arthropoda > Insecta > Diptera > Tachinidae > Tachina > Tachina grossa. The sequence continues at coordinate 60,452,453 of OX465277.1, read as the reverse complement.
TGCTGTACTTGCGTTGAGCCTCGTTTAGACGTTCAGAATAAAAACCAAGTGGCTGAAAATTACGTTTGAGGCGTCCACCATGAGCGCTAGTTGAGCGTTGGATTTGGGAAAAGCAAGGCAAGTCGCGTCACGTAGTTGCGCTTTGCACTGTTCGAACGCAATTTTTGCTTCTTCGGTCCACTTTATATCTGACGTGTCATTTTTTTTTTTTTGTTACCGCGCGTAAATTCGAATAAAATTGCTTGTTGGGTAGCAGCATTCGGCAAAAATCGTCTAAAAAAATTTATCATACCCATAAAACGTTTTAAGTCGCATATACGCCGTGGTAATCTGTACTGAGTTATTGCGTCTACTCTTTCCGACGGTGGGCACGTGCCCTTCTTATTTACTGTAAAGCCAAGAAATTTTACCTCTGACTTGCCGAAATTGCACTTGGATGGATTTATCACGATTCCATACTTGTTAAGTTTTTCGAATACGATTCTTACGTGTTGTTTATGTTGTCTCAAGCCGAATGTCATGTGGGTAAACTCGAACATGCCAAACGGTGTTGTTATGGCAGTTTTTGGTACGTCACATGGCGCTACAGGAATTTGATGGTATGCCCTCCTCATATCCATTGTCGAAAAAACTGTACTGTCTTCCAACCAATGCGTAAAGTCATGGATGTGCGGAATCGGGTACCGGTCTGGTTCAGTAATAGCGTTTAATTTTCTATAGTCCCCGCAAGGCCTCCACTCACCGTTTTTCTTTTTTACCATGTGGAGGGGACTTGCCCAGGGGCTGGACGATGGTCGACAAATTCCGGCGTCGAGTAACGTTTGAATTTCAGCCTTGGCGGCTTTGAGCATGCTAGGTGCGAGGCGTCGGGGTTTAGCAAAAACTGGTGGTCCAGTGGTTATGATGTAGTGGGCAACGTCATGTGTGGTCGAAGTAATTTGTTGTTGTGTTTGCGTGATTCCGGGGAATAATTTTAGTAGTGCTTGAAATTCATCGTTGTTATTGATGGCGGAAAGTCCTAGAATAGGAGATTTAACAGTTGCGATGTTACAACTACTTACTATATTAGTATTCCCATCAAACATTTTACGTTGTCGCATGTTAACTGTCAAATTGTGATAAGCTAAAAAGTCTGCTCCTAAAATTGGTTGAGTGACTTGAGCGATTATAAAATCACATGCAAAATTCCGACGCAAGCCAATGTTGAGTGTGAGATTTTTTCTGCCGAATGTTTTTATGGGCGACTTGTTCGCAGCGAATAAAAAATATTGTTGTCTGGCTGTGCCAGTTGTTTACCGGTAGGAGGAATGGACGCTTACTTCTGCTCCGGTGTCTACAAGGAAATTTAAATTTGAGTTTTTATCAAAAATTGTGAGACGGCGATGTAGTAGGCTTTGTCTGTCATATACCGTCGCTAATGACAGACGTTTTAGTTTAACTTTTCGCTGCATGCCTCTCGGCATTTTACCGCATTCGGGCGGAATTTTCTATGATACCAGCACTTTTCATTCGTTTCAGTGCGAGTACGGGAACTTTGGTTACGGCTATTAGACGTGGATGTTTTGCGACTACGTGAGCGTGTGAAATGCGTCTTCAAACTTTCAATCTCCTTTGATAAGTGTTGAATTTGTTGTTGTAACGTGTTACTTTTTTTGTATCATTATGCGATGACAGTTTGTGTATTGATCCGTTGTCGTTAACTTCTGCAATTTTATCGGCCATTGTGGCAATGTTGTCAAGGGTCTCGCCACTTATTGAAATGATACTTCGCATGTGATTTGGTAACCACGTCATCCACATAGATTTTAAGAAATTATCGTCGACCTGATTACCAGCCAAATTTTTCATCTCCCGGAGTAGTTGAGATGGTCGTAAATCACCAAGTTCAATGTCTTGTAATATTTTTTTTAAATCTTTTCTGTTCAGAGACAGAGAATTCTTCCAGCATACGTTTTTTCAAGGCTGTATATTGGTTTTCGTGTGGCATGGTTAACATAACGTTGCTTGCCTGTGACAAAATTGCACCGTCGATTGCCGCTACTACGGTATGATATTTGGTTTGTTCTACAGTTATGCCGGCTGTGGCAAATTGCGATTCGATTTGGGCAAACCAAAGCTCTGGACGAGCGTGCCAGAATGGCGGTATTTTCACTGAAATACGTGCCAGCTCCTCATGTGTTGGTGGTGCTCGTGAACATCCGGCGGCTTGAGTCGGTGCGCTTTGGTCTTGTGTGTTCTTTGTTTCGTTCATTTTTTATGATAACGTCGGGGTTACCATATGTGGGGTACTCTAGTGCCAATTAATAGTTATGAGGTGAATGAAACACAGCAAATTCCTATGTTAATTAAAAAATAAAATTTTACTTTATTAAACGACTTGCGGTTATTACAAAAGCGAGGCGTGTCTCTCTACAACAAAATTCGTAATAATCAAAGCGTCCTTGTTTTATATATGCAAGGTTGCAAAAATTATACTTTCGTTTCTTCTAACAGATGTGCATGTAGGGGAACGTACGCCACATACCCATCAAACAAAATGCTCCGAATTCATAAAGAATTCGTAACGATTGGTTGACAAAATCTTCCGATTTCGGCACCGAAATATTACCGAAATTGTTACAATTTTTGTATGAAATGGTTGACACGACTTCGTAACGATATGTCGGTACGAATTCGTTACGATAACTCGGTACGGATTCGTAACGACATGGATGTACGATTTCTTTTTGCTTTTATAGCAGAGTACCGCTTCACCGTTATGTTGCTGCTATTGTCGAAATAATTTGCACATACTCACGTTTTTTAATATTTGTTACAATCCTTTTTGTTTGTCAACATATACATATTTATTTTAAAAAAATTCCACAGACTTACTCATGATATAAATATAGAAGGTACTTCCATTCTCTCATTTTTTCTTGACGTTCACCATCTGACAAGTATAATTATTTTGAAGTTTCCGGTAAAATCGTGCTACCGTATTAATTTAATATTTCCCCCTCTGTTTCCTGTTTGTTTGAAAATTTTATTCAAAAGTTATTTAAAAATTGTTTTTATAAAATACAGAATGTATAAATTAAACAATAATGCCCAAATTCTGTGCGACGATTGTATCGTCTTGTCTATGGACGAAAAAAAGCCGCAGTTATGATTCTTTAAAATATTATTTATACGGGACTTACACTATGACTTTTTACTGTGACTTTTCTAGAGCTTATTGACAAACGGGGTACAAAGGCAATCAAAGGGGTAGCAACACAAAGGAGAAATCATCGTGTAAATCCCGTATTTTTGTCTATGCTAGAAGGTTCGTGTATTTGCTTTATGATTTTGTTCTAAACATTATATCCAACACATATTTTTTCATATATTTTTCAAACCTTTGTATAATAATTTAACATTCAGGTCTATTCGAAAATACGCGCTTCACTTCTTCATCGTCGAACGTTCACTTTCGACAGTTTGACGTCGACAGATTCTAAAATACGTGCGAAGAAATATCGTTTTCAGTGATCGATATTATCTTATCTCTTATAAAAACATCAACAACATTGAAAACAGCTGACTTGTATGCAGAGAAAGTTGAAAACAAAAAGGGATTTAAGAAGTAATTTAAAGAAAGAATTAATAAAAAATTAACAGTACAAGTGCTAAGTAACATAAAAAAACATATATAAATAAAAATATATAAATAAACATATATAAATAATAAACATATATAAATAAACAGTAAAAGTAAAATTAGTTACTTCTTTTATTTGTTTTAAGAACGTGTTTACATCTTTGAAGAATTTAAGAAAACTTAATTGTCTTGTAGAGCCTAGCCGAACGCTATTAAAGCTTAATTAACAGTGGTAGACACCACACAAACACTTCGTATCTCTTTCTTCTTTATTTATTTAAACTAAACGCGCTAAAATTGGCGTCGAACGAATGTGACATTGATCATGGTGACGAATTATTTTAGAAGAAAGTGAAAGAAACATATGTTTCACTCATCTCCAACGTATTATTTTAGAATAGCAAAAAGTGAAAGATGCGCGTATTTGTGGGTAAAGTGACTTCCCGAATAGACCTGATTATTTTTATGTTTTAAAAACATGGTAATAATATTTTAATTTTTCGTTATGAAAGACAACAATCATTTTTGAAGAAAATAATTTAGAGAATTCAAAAACAAGAAAATTATTTTCAAACAAATAAAATTTCTTAAATCTTCTTACTAAATTAGGGCATAAGTAAAGAAATAAGAGTGCAGCATTTTTTAAATTCCCTTCATTTCCTGGTGTTCATGGCTAAGAGCCTATAAGATCTGTGAAATAGACTTGCCAAAAGATCTGACCGGTTATTAAACCAATTTTTTTAGAAAAGGATTTTACAGTCAACAAGAAACATATTATGTAGATTAAACAGAATGCACTATCCATTAATATTTGTTAAACTTAATGAAAATGCGTTGTCAAATAATCCAAATCATCAATCAATTTGGCTTCTCAATGCCAAATTTAGATAAAAATATAGTTAAAAGATTTGTATTAAGCAGAAAACTTAAAAATATGAGATAAGTTATTACATAATCACTTTTTAAACTTCACAGATATGTACCCAGGCAGAAAAAGACAATCAGCACGACGTTGCTACGATTGTCTCCGGGTACAACCAACATCAGTACAACATTCGTTTACCAAGATTTTAATGTACTCATAACATTAAAATGATAACGCCGAATGACCGTCCTCCGACTCTTGTTTTCAATATTGTCAAAATACTCCAAATACACATTTATAAGGTCGTCACAATGGGAATTTCCCAACTTAAGTCAAATTTTTGTATTTACGGCGTTGCAGCGGTAAAGAACTATTGTAAACGGGGTATTGGGAAATTAACGTCAAGTTTTTGTATATACAGTGTTGTTGTGGCATAGCATTACTAAGAACGCGGTATTTGTAAACGTTAAGTCATATTTTTGTGTTTAGAGTACTGTGGTGGTACAAAAGTTTTGGAAGAGTCGTAATTTTGTATTCACAGTATTGTGGTGGTACATATATTTTTGGGCAAAGTCACAATTTCTGCTTGGGTAGTTATCTATATAACTTTATTTATTCCCAAATTTTTGTTAAGATAATTACACATTTTTGTAAAAAAAATTTCTAGGGGAAGACTTAAATTTTTCATTATATGGGAACATTTTTCTTTATTTCTCTCAAAAAACAAACTTCAAAAATACTTATTTTTAAAAACAAGGAGAGAATGGAAGTACCTTCTATATGTATATCATGCTTTTACTTATGTACTCAAAAATCAAAGTTGTATACCCTAATTCAAAAAAATATTTTACTTGAGCTTTAAAGTTCATAGTAGTTACCATGATACAATTATAACAGGTACATGCACAAGCCCAGCCTGTTAATGTATACAATTCAAATAGTTGTCAAACTTTGTTTACAAGCTGCGAAAATGTTAGTGTATGTGTGTGAATAAAATGATTACAGTGTTTCCAATGAATTTACACTTCGCTGTGTCTGCAATTACACATCGAAGAAACGAACAAACAAACAAATTAAAACAAAAATAAATAAAAATAGAACCCAAAGTAGAATTACACACAGATTATACAAGAATTTAATTAAATGGCCTACACATGTGAGTAGAAATTACACACTGTCTAGCTACACACAGATTGGCAACACTGAATAACTATAATCATGCAGGAATATCGCGTCTGCAATTGTACTTTAGTTACCCTATAATTGTTATTTTTAAAAACAAAAGGCATCTGTTTCTGACAATTATTCGTTTGTTTATACCAACAAAATGAATGTGTTTTTTGGTGTTGTAATTTTGTTGTAGTCGTGCATGTACCTAGTATAATTGTACCATGGTAGTTACCAAGCACTTTAAGACTAACTTAACAATTGTTAAGAAATTGTATTCAAAAGACAACTTTAATTATTTTATGATTTAATAATAAATTCTGGTAACACCACCGTGTTCAACAACCATTTCACAGCTTATGATGTACAACATCGAATACAATTTCATTCGAGTATTCAAATAATTTTTTATTTTGTTAAATACATTTTTATTATCTTGAAGTTAAGCAACCTAATTTAAAAAATATAAGCTTCTGACATGGAAGCAAAACAGATAAACATTTTTATGAAGTAAAAGTAAAAAAATATGATGAACATAGAAAAATTATGTCAATTATTTTATTCGAACGAAATGAGTATTTGAATATCCAGCTTTTTTCGATTTGTTTTGTTTGAATGTACACCACTAAAACATTTTTGTATAATTGTATTTATTTTAATATTTTTTTATTGATTTTGCTATGTATTTCGAATCAGTTGGATAATTTAGTGATGTTTTCCATCACATGACAAAAATAATAAATTTAAAATAAGAGCTAGCACTTCTAGCTTCATTTTCAGATGTAATATGAATAAATATGTGCTATATTAAGAAAAATATTTGAGGCACAAAATACACATTTTGGAAATATCAACTTGAAGTAGCCTTAACAAACGTAGGTGGTGCCTACTTTAGAATTTTAATGTCATAATTTTTTTTTTTAATACAACTTTACTTAACATTGCTTTTCAAAGCTTTGTTAAGTTTTTTTGAATAAGGCCCTTAATGTTTAAAAAAATTGTTCAGAGAAAGTACCGAAATGTCTTAACGAATTCGGTACGACAAGTCTGACTTCAGAAAAAGTCGAAACATTTTGTTTGGGGGTATTCATTATGTTTGTAAGCTCATACGACCATACATATTACTAATAGTAGTAATTTACTATACATATATGCATTTATTATTATAAAATAATTTATTTCAAATGATTGAATACAGTTACATATGTACCTATGCAGGAATGTTATCTCGTGAGAGCGTGAGAATTCGTGCGTGATTATTAAAAAAATCTCACGCACGGGTAAATTTTTTTCAGTCACGCTCACGCACTCACGCGTGATTAGTTATAATATTTGATCACGAATCACGTTAATCAAGCGTGACACGATAAAATCACGACATTTGCACATCTCTACAATAAATAAAAAAAACATGCATTAACATGTATTAAAAAAATAAAATAAATAACGCATTTGGTAGCATAGAATGCATTTTAAGTTATCAAAGATTTAAGGAAAAAAGGAAATATGTCATTAAAAGACATTATGATGCTTTTCATAGCGATATTCTTAAATCTAATGGCTGGGAAAAAGAAAATTAAAAAAAATATATACAAATATTTATTTGGAAAAAATAAAAAATAGTTGCTGCTCGTATCAGTGGACCATAAAAAAATAAAGTTTGAAAAAGTTTTTTAAAATTGACTGTTTGCTTAGAAAATGCAAAAAATAAATGAACGCGTTCAAAAAAAATAGTGGTTCATGCTTTCTTAAGCATTTGTTTCTTCGAATGCATTTTGAATGTCATCGCAAATCTTAAATAAAGCTATAGTTTTTGAACTCATTAAAAACGCATGCGACGATATTACTGGGTAATATATTGAAATAAATATCCAGCGAAAAAGGCATGCAAAATCGGAATTAAGACACCACATTGACACATTTTCATAAAACAAGTTTTATCTCCAACAATTAATAAGAATACAATAGCTCCGTGGTAGAGAGTATGCCTTGACAGTCAGAACAGCACGGTTCGTATTCCCGGCTGCGACAAGATTTTTTTGTTATTTGGTTTTGTATTTACATAAAAAAAAAACGCCATCGAATCTGGGATGGGCATGGGTTAAATTTATTAATTTGAATGGAGATCCAAGTATTTGAATTCTCGCACAAACACATGATCTTCAATAAAAGCTAATGCAAAAATCATGCATGTTTCACCTAAATCGAACCAGTTCGTTACTACTTGAATCCACCCAGCTAGCCAAGAGCTGTTCCACAGGTGATAGTGTTTAATATACAACTTCTCATCGAATCTCCAGATCATTGTTTGGAGAGTGATATTGTAGAGTTTGTGTTTAACGTTCCCTTCATTTCTTCGCTGATGCTTTTCAACAATAATGTGGCCGGTTGTTCCAAGTGTTTTTTATCATAAGAATTAATAAAGATTTTTTAAAGTGTACAAATTTAATGTGTTTGGTATTTTACATCAACTATTTATTAAATTATTGGAGGTATGTAAATAGCTTTTAACATAATCCAATTATTATGATCACACCAAAGATAGGAGCGCTAGACGTTAAAAAAGGAAAATTGAACATACCCAGCAAAAAAATTTGAAGATTTTGTAATGGGTAGTACTCTTTTAATGGCTTACAAAGTAATGAGTGATACTTATTTATTTAATTATTTTATGTGTATAATAATGACCGTCTTGTAATGAATAAAATAACAACTTATTTATATCATTACATGAAGGTACTTTTTGTAGTACTTCCTAGTTAATCCTGTAATCTATCTAAAAAATATTTATTGATCGTGAAAGTGAGTTTCGAAAACAATAAAATAACTTTGGTTTACTACAATATTTATTACAAAATCTAAGTATTTTCGCATATTCTTCAATATATAGTCGTTTAGGGTACATAAGTAAAAAAAAGGAGTTTTAACTAATTTTTAAGTTGATTTTTCGAACATAGAAATCAACTAAAATTTCTGTCAAATTACCTAAAAAACTTTGTAAATGCCATTCTACCCTTTCACTTAGTTAAAATTATACCATAATTTTAGGAAATATAACCTATGATTTTTTTTGTGTGTACGTATTCATATATTTGCTTTGTAAAATTATGATTTTTAACAATCCCAAAAAAGGTTCAAATTTTATAATTATGTTACAAAATTCTATTTGTTTATAATTTTTGGCTATTTTTTTAAATTTTGCATTTTTGTGAGCATAAAATAACCCATTATATTTTGAATACTTTTAGGCAATCAGTAATCTATTAACTTTTGGATATTTGTTGGCAAAAAGTATAGGGTACCGCATACTTTTTGAACTTCTCATACAAAAATAATGGCTTATTCCGTCAAATTGTACGTACTCACGACTGGAGAGTACATACACTTTTTTGCATTCTTGTAGGCAAACTTTTTTGCTGGGTAGTAATCATAAATTTTCCATGTAAAGTTTTATTAATAAGTACTAAAACATTTAATTTCTTTTTTATATTAAACTCACAAAATAAAAAGTCTGCTGGGTTTTTACTATTCCACAAATCGTGAAATGGCTCATATAAGATTAACGTTGAGGAGCCTCATACGATTCTCAATGTTCTTCAAAAAAGATAGAGATAATGTTTAGATAAATCTCAAATGATTGCATCTACAACTAATAAAAGAGCCTTCTGCGACTGTTGTATGCGAAACATCACAGGTAATAGGATCGCCCGGGCGAAGCATCTTCCATGATTAAAAAATGCTCTGCATACGATTCATAATAGACTCTTCTGCGATTGAAAAGACCAGCAGGGCATGATTCAACACATGATATGTCATGTTTTTTTTTTTGCTGGGTAACAATCAAGGCTATTATGAATAAAATTCCGCGTGAAATTTTTACCAGTTCCAACTAATAGCAAGTAATAGGGAAAACAAAAATTCTAATTGGAAAAGGGAGAAATTTATGCGGAATTTTATTCCTGATAGCCCTGAATAAGAATTTCACCACTAATAAAAAATTAACCATACAATATTTTCAATTAATTAAAAATGGTTTTGAGTTCAAGACGTGGTTTAATATAGGAAGTAAATAGTTGTACTTTACTTATTATAATAACATTATCTTAGATTTACCGATTTATTTAAACACATGCTACTATGTATAGAGATAGGCGCGTATCGAATTTTTCCAATACGACACGCACGAACCCGAATACCATGATATTCAACACGTACGAAACACTCACGCCAAAAATTTTCCCAGCACGAAACATGCACGAATTGAAATACAATAACAAAAAATCGTTTTTAATTAGTGTTTTTTTATGGGAATTGTTACAATTTAACTTAAAATTTTTTTAAACGCACTAATAATCCCAAATTAATATATTACTTATTAAGTAAAATATTTTTTTTTATTAAAAATACCTTGAAATTGATTATTGTGGGGCTTAGCTGAGTCCTATGCGCATTTGACTGTTGCTGATGCGCATAGGATCCAGCTAAACTCTTTGAATCGTGCTTGTTCATGTCAAGTAAAAATAACACGACACGCGCCCATCTCTAATGTATTATGAGATACGAGTATCTAAAGTGTGGTTTGTTCTTAAATAGAAAATTTCACAAAAATATTAGAATAACAATTCAATGAGCATGTATCTTCCAAAATTTAGTGCATATTCGTAGTACTTGTAGCAATTAATTATCGCGTAATTTTTTTTAAGTTAAATTCATTAGTAAAAAACGCCAGACAAAAGTATTAATTGAGAGTGTAAAAGTTGTCAGTTTTTTGTTATTTTAAGTTGGCGCCTAGCGACATGCTTTTAATTTACATCGTTATAAAACAACACTGCTTTTAATAATTAAAATTTAATTGCTCTTTTCGTTTTGTTTTTTTATATTTATTTGTATTACAAATGAGATGTTAAAAAAATTTAAAATTTCGTGTATAGCATGAACAACATAAAAATTAGAGATGTGCGAATGTCGTGATGCATATATGTATAGTAATATGTATAGTAGTATGAGCTTACAAACATAATGAATACCCCCAAACAAAATGTTTCGACTTTTTCTGAAGTCAGACTTGTCGTACCGAATTCGTTAAGACATTTCGCTACTTTCTCTGAACAATTTTTTTTAAACATTAAGGGCTTTATTCAAAAAAACTTAACTAAGCTTTGAAAAGCAATGTTAAGTAAAGTTGTATTCAAAAAAAAATTATGATATTAAAATTCTAAAGTAGGCACCACCTACGTTTGTTAAGGCTACTTCAAGTTGATATTTCCAAAATGTGTATTTTGTACCTCAAATATTTTTCTTAATATAGCACATATTTATTCATGTTACATCTGAAAATGAAGCTAGAAGTGCTAGCTCTTATTTTAAATTTATTATTTTTGTCATGTGATGGAAAACATCACTAAATTATCCAACTGATTCGAAATACATAGCAAAATCAATAAAAAAAATATTAATATAAATACAATTATACAAAAATGTTTTAGTGGTGTACATTCAAACAAAACAAATCGAAAAAAGCTGGATATTCAAATACTCATTTCGTTCGAATAAAATAATTGACATAATTTTTCTATGTTCATCATATTTTTTTACTTTTACTTCATAAAAATGTTTATCTGTTTTGCTTCCATCTCAGAAGCTTATATTTTTTGAATTAGGTTGCTTAACTTCAAGATAATAAAAATGTATTTAACAAAATAAAAAATTATTTGAATACTCGAATGAAATTGTATTCGATGTTGTACATCATAAGCTGTGAAATGGTTGTTGAACACGGTGGTGTTACCAGAATTTATTATTAAATCACAAAATAATTAAAGTTGTCTTTTGAATACAATTTCTTAACAAAGCAATGTTAGTCTTAAAGTGCTTGGTAACTACCATGGTACAATTATACTAGGTACATGCACGACTACAACAAAATTACAACACCAAAAAACACATTCATTTTGTTGGACGAATAATTGTCAGAAACAGATGCCTTTTGTTTTTAAAAATAACAATTACAGGGTAACTAAAGTACAATTGCAGACGCGATATTCCTGCATGATTATAGTTATTCAGTGTTGCCAATCTGTGTGTAGTTAGACAGTGTGTAATTTCTACTCACATGTGTAGGCCATTTAATTAAATTCTTGTATAATCTGTGTGTAATTCTACTTTGGATTCTATTTTTATTTATTTTTGTTTTAATTTGTTTGTTTGTTCGTTTCTTCGATGTGTAATTGGAGACACAGCGATGTGTAAATTCATTGGCAACACTGTAATCATTTTATTCACACACATAAACTAACATTTTCGCAGCTTGTAAACAAAGTTTGACAACTATTTGAATTGTATACATTAACAGGCTGGGCTTGTGCATGTACCTGTTATAATTGTATCATGGTAACTACTATGAACTTTAAAGCTCAAGTAAAATACTTTTTTGAATTAGGGTGTAAAACTTTGATTTTTGAGTAAAAGCATGATATAAATATAGAAGGTACTTCCATTCTCTCTTTGTTTTTAAAAATAAGTATTTTTGAAGTTTGTTTTTTGAGAGAAATAAAGAAATGTTCCCATATAATAAAAAATTTAAGTCTTCCCCTAGAAATTTTTTTTTACAAAAATGTGTAATTATCTTAACAAAAATTTGGGAATAAATAAAGTTATATAGATAACTACCCAAGCAGAAATTGTGACTTTGCCCAAAAAATATGTACCACCACAATACTGTGAATAGAAAATTACGACTCTTCCAAAACTTTTGTACCACCACGGTACTCTAAACACAAAACTATGACTTAACGTTTACAAATACCGCGTTCTTAGTAATGCTATGCCACAACAACACTGTATATACAAAAACTCGACGTTAATTTCCCAATACCCCGTTTACAATAATTCTATACTGCTACAACACCGTAAATACAAAAATTTGACTTTAATTCCCCAAATATCCCGTTTACAATAGTTCTTTACCGCTGCAACGCCGTAAATACAAAAATTTGACTCAAGTTGGGAAATTTCCATTGTGACGACCTTATTAATGTGTATTTGGAGTATTTTGACAATATTGAAAACAAGAGTCGGAGGACGGTCATTCGGCGTTATCATTTTAATGTTATGAGTACATTAAAATCTTGGTAAACGAATGTTGTACTGATGTTGGTTGTACCCGGAGACAATCGTAGCAACGTCGTGCTGATTGTCTTTTTCTGCCTGGGTACATATCTGTGAAGTTTAATAAGTGATTATGTAATAACTTATCTCATATTTTTAAGTTTTCTGCTTAATACAAATCTTTTAACTATATTTTTATCTAAATTTGGCATTGAGAAGCCAAATTGTTTGATGATTTGGATTATTTGACAACGCATTTTCATTAAGTTTAACAAATATTAATGGATAGTGCATTCTGTTTAATCTACATAATATGTTTCTTTTTGACTGTAAAATCCTTTTCTAAAAAAATTGGTTTAATAACCGGTCAGATCTTTTGGCAAGTCTATTCCACAGATCTTATAGGCTCTTAGCCACTGTTGGCGACCACCAGGAAATGAAGGGAATTTAAAAAATGCTGCACTCTTATTTCTTTACTTATGCCCTAAGTTAGTAAGAAGATTTAAGAAATTTTATTTGTTGAAAATAATTTTCTTGTTTTTGAATTCTCTAAATTATTTTCTTCAAAAATGGTTGTTGTCTTTCATAACGAAAAATTAAAATATTATTACCATGTTTTTAAAACATAAAAATAATCAGGGGGCAAATTACGGCACCCGTTATCGAACGACATTGCGAAATATTTCAATAGAGTTTATATGGAAATGTTTCGTAATTTCGTTCGATAACGAGTGGCGTAATTTGCCCCCTGGTCTATTCGGGAAGTCACTTTACCCACAAATACGCGCATCGTTCACTTTTTGCTATTCTAAAATACTACGTTGGAGATGAGTGATAGAAAACATATGTTTTCTTTCACTTTGGAGGTATTCTAAAATACTTCGTCACCATGATCAATGTCACATTCGTTCGACGCCAATTTTAGCGCGTTTAGTTTAAATAAATAAAGAAGAAAGAGATACGAAGTGTTTGTATGGTGTCTACCACTGTTAATTAAGCTTTAATGGCGTTCGGCCAGCCTCTACAAGACAATTAAGTTTTCTTAAATTCTTCAAAGATGTAAACACGTTCTTAAAACAAATAAAAGAAGTAACTAATTTTACTTTTACTGTTTATTTATATATGTTTATTATTTATATATGTTTATTTATATATTTTTATTTATATATGTTTTTTTATGTTACTTAGCACTTGTACTGTTAATTTTTTATTAATTCTTTCTTTAAATTACTTCTTAAATCCTTTTTTATTTTCAACTTTTTCTGCATACAAGTCAGCTGTTTTCAATGTTGTTGATGTTTTTATAAGAGATAACATAATATCGATCACTGAAAACGATATTTCTTCGCACGTATTTTAGAATCTGTCGACGTCAAACTGTCGAAAGTGAACGTTTGATGATGAAGAAGTGAAGCGCGTATTCTCGAATAGACCTGAATATTAAATTATTATACAAAAGTTTGAAAAATATATGAAAAAATATGTGTTGGATATAATGTTTAGAACAAAATCATAAAGCAAATACACGAACCTTCTAGCATAGACAAAAATACGGGATTTACACGATGATTTCTCCTTTGTGTTGCTACCCCTTTGATTGCCTTTGTACCCCGTTTGTCAATAAGCTCTAGAAAAGTCACAGTAAAAAGTCATAGTGTAAATCCCGTATAAATAATATTTTAAAGAATCATAACTGCGGCTTTTTTTCGTCCATAGACAAGACGATACAATCGTCGCACAGAATTTGGGCATTATTGTTTAATTTATACATTCTGTATTTTATAAAAACAATTTTTAAATAACTTTTGAATAAAATTTTCAAACAAACAGGAAACAGAGGGGGAAATCTTAAATTAATACGGTAGCACGATTTTACCGGAAACTTCAAAATACTTATACTTGTCAGATGGTGAATGTCAAGAAAAAATGAGAGAATGGAAGTACCTTCTATATTTATATCATGAGTAAAAGTCTGTGAAATTTTTTTTTAAATAAATATGTATATGTTGATAAAAAAAAGGATTGTAAAATTTTTTAAAAACGTGAGTATGTGCAAATTATTTCGACAATAGCAGCAACATAACGGTGAAGCGGTACTCTGCTATAAAGCAAAAAGAAATCGTACCTCCATGTCGTTACGAATCCGTACAGACTTATAGTAACGAATTCGTGCAGACATATCGTTACCATTTCATACAAAAATTGTAACAATTTCGGTAATATTTCGGTGCCGAAATCGGAAGATTTTGTCAACCAATCGTTACGAATTCTTTACGAATTCGGAGCATTTTGTTTGATGGGTGCATACACCTTTGTAAGTATGTATATATGTTTCTTAGATACCCTGTAGGAAGTATCAATTGAGAAACACTACTGATTTAACAGTGCCTTTGTCAACAATACAACTGACGAATTGTACCGCAGAAAATGTTTTTTGCGTTAGGAGCCGTGCATATATTACGTAACGCTGTAGGGGGGAGGGGTGGGGTTCGAGTTTTGCTATGATTTGTTATGGTGGGGTTGGGGGAGTCTTTGAAAATGTTACGTAACAGAAAAAATTTTAGTAATTTTTATGTTTTTTCATTTAATATGCTTTTCTCATTTATTTGATTATCATTTATTTAATTCATCATACGTCTTACCTTCACATTTAATTATGTATGTATACATACATACATGTGCGAAATGTCAATTTTTGATATACGAGAATTCGAATTCGAATATTTAAAATGATATCGGCGAATACGAATATTTAAAACGACATTAAATTAACTTTGCTTTATTTTAATTTACATTGTAAATTTTACAAAAACACGAGCATACATATATACATACATATGTATATAATATATACATAGATATGTATATAATATATACACAGATATGTATATAATATATACATAGATATGTATATAATATATACATATTATGTATATGTAAGAACCTATTTTTCAACCCAAAAAACATGAAAAGTATGTTATACATATACTTTTTCGTAAGCGTGCGTGATCATGATAAGTTGTAAACCACTCGTGCATGATTAAAAATATTTTATTCGTGAGCGTGCGTGATCGTGAAAATTTTCAAAATCATTCGTGCGTGAAAGTGCGTGAGTAAAATATTTTTCTACGTGAGCGTGCGTGTCGTGAGTCAGAAAACACTCACGTGCATATCTCTAATAAAAATTATAGTATTCAGGGTTTTCAGTAATTATTTTTTTCATTAATTTTTACTTGATTTTTACTGAAATGGCATATGGATATTCAAATCTTCAGTTTTTAAGATAGATTTACCGTAGTATTCCAAAAAAAATTCTTAACAAGTCTTCAAAACAATTTTGTATTGAAAAGTTTTTAAATAACCTAATTTTTTAAAATTATAAAATTTTTAATCAGAAATAATTTTTAGTCAGGCTCAAGTTCAGTACTTTCAATTCTTTATTGAATGAAATATTTTTATTAATCAATGTGAGTTTCTAAAGAAGAGAAGTCAAATTTAACCTAGACTTTATAGCTGGGCGAAATACCAATATTTTTCTGTGCAGCCACGCACTTCATCATCACCCACGTCTATCTACTGGGGTAGAGTTTTGTTATTAACATCAGCTATTTAACGCAAATTTAGTATGAAATGGAATATGAGAAATGCTTATTGTGTATACAATTATTGATTTACCATTGGTAAATACATTTATAAGTATCACTATTAATTTTCCATTTTTTACTTTCTATTTGGTTAGCACGAAGTTAGATCACTCTACCTAAGTATGTTGAACTATTCTTATTCTTATTTATTCGATGTACCGTCGGTACATATATGTAAGTATTATTGTAGTGGCCTTATGTTACTTTGTTTTTGCTTTCTACCGTTGATTTGGCTTGACTATAGTTCAATTAAAATTTAAAAATGTCTAACTTAATTATAAAATTTTTTAATTAAGCCTCAAAGAAAATATCAAAAAATATCAATGTATCGAAATATCGATATTTAGGAAGAAATAAAAACTATATCGATATACATATATCGCCGATATTTCAGAAACCGATGTATCGATGCATCGATTCTTATTTACGAGTATCGGAATTCGATATTTTTAAAATCTACATAAATTTTAGCCATTTCTTAATTGTATACGATACTGGCATAAGTAAGTGCCAGTGATCCGAAGGAAAAGGGCATCCATTAAACAATAATTTAATATTTTAAGAAATCGCTAACAACTAGCTATGTAACTTAAATCTTAAATAAGTTCATAAGTGGAGAAATCCCACATTAATATTGATATCGAAAAAGGAAATAAATTTATCCATACTACAGTATGTTTAATTTCCATTATGACATAATTTCTGAAAAACTATAGAAAAGTGTGCATTTATTGCGAAAGAAGAGCTAGAAGGTAATGGCAACTGCACAAATCACCTCAACATAAAAGAAGGCTTATAGAGTGCACAAAACGACTCCTTGAATATCTGGCATCTAAAAAAAACTGCCTCTCTTAAAAATTACCTGGAAGGTCTCGATGTCACACCAGTATCTAATTAAATGTGGCGCGCTACTACAAAGCTAAAAACACCCGTTTGGCTTAAACTAGGGTTGCCAATCCAGAAATCCAGATCCCAGAATTCCCGGGATTCATGGAGTCCCGTATATTTCTTAATTATTAAAAGATTTTATTAAAACGCTGAAGCAAAGAGTTAGAACTTCGCGTGAATAGTTCTGTAATAAATTCAGTAAAACGAGTATATATACAGTGGAATCTCTCTTGGGCGGACACCGAAGGGAAAATTGAAATGTGTCCGGTCAAGAGAAAACTACACATTTCAATGAGTAAAACTTTCCTAAGAAGGTTAGTTTTTTTTAATACTTTTATAAAAAAAAAAATAAACAATTCAATTGGGTTTAATAACAAAAAATAATTAATATGTAAATATGCACTATTTTCGTATGTAATTAAAGTTTAAAATGTTTTATAAGTGGTATATTATTTCAATAGATATTCCTCCATTCTGGCTTGGCGTGTTATGGTGTTGACAACATTTTGAAAATGTAAGTAACGCTACATTTACACATGAAAGTACTTTCTTGAAATTTCTGTATACGTATTGTGAATAAAAATTTTAATGAAATAAATTACTTTCATGAAAATTTCTTGTTAATTTTCATAGGAAAGTGAAAGTTCATTTTAAAAATGTCGTCGAAAAGTAAAGTTGAAAAAAATTGTTTTGTTCACTTCTTAATTAGAGTTACCAAGAATGTCACTTACACAAATACATAAGGCAATAAATTAGGAATAAATATTATTGTTAATATTTTAATAATATTATTGTTTTCAAAAGGCATGCATTGTCTTCTTCATGTACATTTGAACGTAAGATATTATAATTCTTTAAATATTCATACAAAATAAGGATAATTTATAATTACTATTTACCACAATCCTGCATATTTGTACAAAACTTTAAAGTGGGTAACACTGTTAACCTTTTTTCATTTAACTTTCTGAAAACATCATAAATTTTAAAATCAAAAATTTACTTTCTTGAAAAAATCGTTGAAAGCTGACTGGAAATTAAAAACAATGTGAGTATGGTAGTGAAAAAATTTGAATGTATTACGATTTTCATGAAATTAGTTTCATGTGTAAATGGTAGGTAAGCGATGAATATATAACATGAGATGGTAAAATTTAATCGCAGGTAAAATTATGTTATGTGTATACTTAGAGTGTTATCTCAGTGTTATAAGAATTTTTATGAGATCGATGGTAAAAGAAATCTTATAAAAACAATCTTATGAGATGAACTATCAAAAAACATACGCACATGTGTGTGAGTATATAAATTAAAACAGCTGTTTTTTAATAAATTTCTGTGATTTTATATATTTAAGTGTGATGATTTATGCAAAAGCATTTGCATAAAATGAAAACTTATAAGATTACGTGCTCTCCTTGTATAAGATGAAGAAAAATATCGACATTTTATTTTTCTTATCCTGCGAACGGTCTCTCTCATGTTATATCAAGATTAATCGCACATGTAGAAGTTGGTATGAAAACATTATTAAAGAGAGAAAATATTTACCAAACACATTGCAAAACTTTGTAACAACATATAAATTGTGGAATAGTTTTGCGATTCAAATGCTTTTTGTACTCCAGCTATAGTAGATGCTTTGTAAGTTATGTACATTTTTTGGGTCATTGTATGTAGTACATATTTTTACAGTATTAAAATACATTTTTAATTCTGACCACAGTCAAGCGAATTTTATTTACGACAGCTGAATCATTAACTTATTTAAAAAAATTTATCAGAGCCTTGGATATTAGAAAATTGTTAACTTTATACAAAAAAGTTAAAAAAATATTGAACTTAAATGATATTATTGACTTTATTCAAAACGCGCCAATAAGACGAAAAAAGCGCGTTTGGAATAGTTAAAACGCGCTAAATCTAGCGCGAAACGGGCTAAATTGGCATCACCGATAATGTCTACTTGAAGGAAAAGAGCAGCGTTATCGTTGTGCAACTAAAGTCGCATTTTGCCCCTTTTTCAACTGCCTTGCCACTTTTTATGCCCCTTACTTTTAAATCCCCTTTTAGTATCATTTGCATTGTTCTGTGCCTCTTTTTGTTCAAATTCAAATTTCGTTTTTATTTTGAAAATAAATGTATGCAGATTCGTACAGATTCTACCACATTAAACAAGATTTTATTTCCTATGTGTCAAACTTAATATAAAAACATACACACATCGGTATGAATCTTTTCATTTGTGTAAGGATTTTATATATACGAGTACAGTTGCACACTCATACTCGATAATCCTAACTGTATTTTCGATTTCTATTGTGAAAGCCAAATTTAATTAAATTACATATTTATAAAAGCCTGTTCTGTAAACCGATCGAGTTGAAATCGCACGATTTTAGAAAACTAAAGCAGCCAAACACGTGGCCAATTCCCAAAAGCAAATGATCGAAAAATATCCGAGTTTTTACCACAAAAATTAATTATTTTCGGAGGAAAGTGAATATTGCTGATGATAAGTTGCAACTACTCGTTTAAGACAAATTGGCCAAATTAAACGCAAAAATATAATCAGATTTAGCAATTGCAAGGTCGGTGAGTTACATCTTATTTCATCTTTATAAAAAAAAAAAATTAGAATTTACGTTAAATAGCTGATGTTAATAACAATCTCTACCCAAGTAGATAGACTAGGGTGCTGATGAAGTGCGTTGCTGCACAGAAAAATATCAGTATTTCCCCCAGCTTAAAAGTCTAATTTAATTTTTCTTCTCTTCTTTAGAAACTCACATTAATTAATAAAATATTTCATTCAATAAAAAGAATTGAAATTACTGAACTTAAGCCTGACTAAAAATTATAATTAGTTTTTTTTGCGTTATATCAATGCATTTGGCCTTGCATTTACATATAATATCATTATTTATGCATTACTATTATTTAAAGAGCTGAAATGGTATTATTTTTATGGCTAATGTGTTTATAAAACATAATTATCGATCGATCTCATGAATTATGATTTGTTTTTTGTTGAAATAAATTAAATTAAAAAATACTCTGTATTGTTTTGTACAGGGCGGGATTTCCCGGGAAACCGAAAAGTCGTTCGCGCTTTCCCGGGAAATGAAAAAGTCGGGAAAAAGAAAAACTCTAACTCAGACCCTGACAATATTACATCATTTGTGCAAAATAATGGCAGTATTTGGTGTTTGATGCAAATGGTCTTGCGTAAGTGCAAATGCAAAATATCGTTTTCGCTTTTCTGTGTGCATTTTGTTGTTGGAATTGAAAGACAAGCTACGTTATTTTGCATATACACTTACACAAGACCATTTGCATCAAACACCGAATACCGCTAATTTTTTATGTGGCTGCTGTGATAATTTTTTTTTTAATTTTGGTTTTCCACAATAGCGCAACTTTTGTCGTGAGTACTTTTAATATTCAAATAGTTTTGATTTTTACCTTTGCTTCTATATGAATAATAAATATTTTTGTTATGTTTAAATATGTATATATATATATAACTTAATTATATTTAACTATGTAATATGAAATTAATTATAAAACGTTTGTTTGTGAACCTCTTTCAAAGACGTTTTTTTACATAATTATCTATAGAAAGCATATATCTTTTAAGGTGTCTTTACATGGTAGTACAGTGCATTACGACATGTCAAAAAATGCTGCGGAATGTACAAATTCTTATCATGTAAAAGCAAAATGTATCGAGTATGAGAGAATACGGATAGAAAATTTGACAAGCGGTAAATGTTTATTTTCTAAACCATTTTAGAAACTTAAGTATTCTCATCACAAAAGAGGTGTATTTCAAAGTAAACATTTGCAGCACTAATGGTAATTACACAATCAACCAAAATCAACTCAGGAAATTTTAATGTTGTTTTTGTAAATATTTTGCGACTGCACCCATTAGCAGCAAAACTAAACAGAGAATAAACAAACCTAAAAAAAAATTATATTTTGTAGTAAAATTACATTGAAACTATAAAATGTTTTCTGTAATATTTAGTTTTACTAGTACACTTCTTTGTTTTTATTTTTTGGTGCAATTTTCCAATTTTTGTCATTAACTCAACAGTTTAATAAATGTATTTGTTTGCATTTTATTTATAGTATCAGTGCAAACATGACAAATACCTTCAACAGACTCTTGTTCTCCTTTTTTTAACACGTAGAGAATTTTATAATATTTTGCATCTAAAAAGTCGTAATACTTTGTACTACCATGTAAAGACACCTTTAATGTTCAAAAACTCAGAGTCCCGAAAAATTCTTGAATTTTAAAAAATTTCGGGAATTCCGAAATCCCGGGACTTGATTTTTGAAATCCCGAATTCCGTGATCGTAAACATCAGTCACGATTGGCTGAGTCATATAGGCCAATAAGTTTACCATTGCCATTAATTTAGTTTTAGAAGTCAGTATAGCAACATTGAACAAACGCATAGATTGATTCAACTTATTGCAAGAACATTTTAAGAAAATAAGTATTGTTGATGTTTCTCAGGCATATTGCATGAAGGCCTAATTTTAAAATTGAAGACATATCTATCCATAAACATTCTAAGTCTTTGGCAAAGTTACATTCTTGCCCAGAAGTTCACTGTTGTGGAAGAAGACTTCTTCTGCCCGAAACTTTCTCGTCCGGTGTGCCACAGGAGAGTATACCGGGGCCAGTTTTGTCTTTGATTTATACCTATAATTACTGTGACCATAATTTTTAAATCAAAATACAGAACAAGGATATATTTAACAAAAAGCAACTAAAGTACAAACAACCTTACATACATACAGGGAGGCCCAGATTGACCGAAGGGGTTAAAATTCCTTATAAGTTTTTTATTAAATTTTTTTCCTTGTTTTTCTTTTCAGTATTTTGTAAAGAACACTTAGGGAATTTAAATTGGAACAGTACACAATTCAACAACGAATTCTAACACCATTGATGGAAACGGCGATACCGTGATCATTTCCAAAAAATAAGGGCCAATTATCCTTTTCGACGAAACACCGCATCAAACGGTACACTTAAGTGGGTGTAATTCTCGTTGTTTAACTATTCTTGGATTTTCCGTAGGACTTATCTTGCAGTTTTGCCTATTAACGAACCTATTTAATTGGAAATGGGCTTCGTCGCTCATTATTAAATTATGAATAAAATCACGATTTTCTTCTTCCTTTTGACGAAAATAAATTGCATAATCAAGTCGTTGCTGGTAATTGTCGGTTTCAATTGTTGGACAAATTTCCCAAGTCTTTATAAAATACTAAAAAGAAAAATAGAAAAAAATTATAATGAAAAAGTTATAAGGAATTCAAGCCCCTTCGGTCATTCTGGGCCACCCTGTACATATTAAACATATTGAATTTAATGGATTTATTAAATTTTTAATTTTTTTTTGACAAACACAACATTAAAGGAAAAAATTAACAAATAAATTCAAAAAGTAACATAACAATGTAATCATAACGCTAATCTACATATCGTCGCTGTTTTAACTAACCGATCTAACTGACATTTTTTTTGAAAAATGAGATAAGTCCTCTACTAGACTTTATAAATCAAAATACAATTTTCATGACTGTAAGCATTACTTTTGTGCCTATATAAGTAAAAAGATTTCTGACGCAGCCATAAGAATGAATGAAATGAATGAAACAACCATAAAAGCTGCTCTCCTGTTAAATTTTTAAAATGTTAGTTAGGTCAGTTAGTTAAAACAGCGACGATATTACAGATCTGACAACGGCAACAGATACAATCCCAATTTTTTTTTGAATTGCTTTTTATCGGTAGTTAGTGGAAACGCTTTTTCCATTATATTGTGGAGAAAATTTATAAAAATCTACAATAAAAAAAATAAACATGCATATCGACGGTCCCATTTCAAAACATGCTAAGTCCATATAACATGTTATGCTAAAAATAGCATATCTGAATTCCTCGTTTATTAACTTAGATTCTGTAAAATTTTGATAGTAATTGGACTATTTTATCAGAAATTATGAGGAAAAATGTACTAAGCATAATTTGTCAATTTTAAAAAAACTTCCCTGTTCAATGATTAAGGTACACTTAGCATGATTTAGTTTGAAATTAAGTAGTCAAAAATATTATCGTAAGATAGATTGCAAATAAATGTGTTTGCAATAATAAAAAAAAATATTGCTTAAACTCAGTAAAATTTAAGTCATAATTTTATTTAGTAATTAAAAACGCTTTTATGTAATTGTATAAATATCTTCTTTTCGACCTT
The DNA here is from genome assembly GCA_949987645.1 of Tachina grossa. Taxonomy (NCBI): domain Eukaryota; kingdom Metazoa; phylum Arthropoda; class Insecta; order Diptera; family Tachinidae; genus Tachina; species Tachina grossa. Next base: position 60,428,879 of record OX465277.1, on the reverse strand, counting down.
ATTTGATATTTGTATGTTTTTGTTTAATATTGGGGCTTTCGGTCACTTTTTGAATAATTATTTATTTTTATTTTATTTTTCCAATATTTAAAATAAAAATAAAATATTCCCTGAAGAAGCCACACAACGGTGTGGCGAAATATTGGAAAAATAAAATAAAAATAAATAATTATTCAAAAAGTGACCTCAAGCTCGAATATTAAACAAAAACATATAAAACGCTTTGATGGTATCCATCTTCATTTAAGTTTTTTCACTGGTCCATATATTATTTAAAATAGAAAATACTCTTTCTGTTGGGGCATTGGAACCAGATAAACATAAACTGAGTTCGACAACTTTCAGCCTATTTTGGAAACTTATGTCTCTTTATTGAAAATGTTTAAGCATTTTTACCCACCGCTCTTCTACAGATGTTTGATTCTCATTATATTCCTTTAATTTTTCTAAAGAGGTATATCTTTTAACAATAGTTAATTCTTCAAATAATTCGGTGTCATTTATGTATAACTAATTTCTTTTATCCATAATGAAGAAAATCCAGCCTCCTAAAGCGGGATCGTCAAAAATAAGATTTATAAGATAAGATGTCATTAACACAGACAAATTTCATATTCACGCTCTCAAGGAAAAAAATTAAGGAAACAAAACTCATGTTGTTTCTGCATTTTTATGGAACTGCGACATTTGCATAGTTGATATATTAAGCCCTTTTTCAATATTGGTTAAAACAGTATTGTTGCAGAAACTGCGTTAATTTTTTAAATGCAGTTTGAGTCATGAAAATACAGAACAAATACTGAACAGTAAATAAAATACAGAACATTTCAACGTTATTTCCTTATGAATCATTTATACAGAACAGGACTCTCAAATACAGTACTGTTCTGTATTATACAGAACGGATGGTCACCGTACCTATAATATGACTGTGAGCAGTAATATCCACACTTCTACAATGTTATTGAAATATGTTTGAAGATATGGAGAATTAAAGTAAACGAACAATTCGAATCAACATTCAAGTTATTCCTCAACATTCACAGGTGAAAAACTTTGGTATACACCTTGATCGACGGCTTAGTAAGCATTCCTTTATATCGAATCTCAGGTCAAGTGGGAAATTAGCATAAGCTGACGTCTGACATTTCTTGCATTCTCATTTTGGGGTGTGATTTCTAAATGTGTGCAATGCCGTTCCTATCAACTTTTTCGATAACACACAATTTTTGTGTGTCTTTATTACAGGAATGTTTCCCATATTTAAATAATGGCAATATGGCAACATTGTCTACATCTAAAACTGATTTTGTTATAATGACACTTACTGCCATTTGGTTTAGCAATTGTGAGGATTGGTTTTTCGTATTGTTTGTTAATTAATATTTATACAAATAGATAACAGCAAAAGTATTAAATTGGTTAGTTCCACCGTAGGTTTAGCAATAATAAGAAACAAATTCAAATAATCTAAAAAACGTCCTATAAAGGATTCAATTGTAATCTGCATTCTAGTTTACGGAAGCAAGATTCAAGTTGTTTTAAAATTGTCGTGTGCATGAAGCCCTAAATCAACTTCGTTGTTTTTCGTTTTTCATACATTTCAAATTCTTTCGGTATGTAGTCAATATAACACAATGTCAAAACTCTGAAATTTTGTTTTTGTGTCCGCAATACACCAACCTGTGCTCACAACTGTCTACATTAGATTCGTAAGGAGCTTGTGAGGTACAGCCACACAACGAAAAATATCTCAAATGACAAATGTTGCCACTAACATATCTGCTTGCGATGGCACAAAATGCCATATTGTGTACTCGGCATTAGGCTGCCAGCTAAATTTGATACCCTACTATTTCGTCTGCTTATCTGCCCTGTAATTGAGTGAATGTAGTTATAAATCAAAATAATTGTTCATAAACTTGACATTGTGTCATCAAAAAAAAAAACTAGTTGAACTGCATTTAAAAAATTAAATACCCAGCTAAAAAAATATGTATGGAGCATATATGATATCCCATATATGGTTCGGATCCGAAAAATGAGGGTATATAGCCATATATGATAATATATATTCATACATTTGCATACGTGGATGTGTATTCCCTATATAGTACGCAAAGTTGATATTTTCACTCCCTTGATTTAAAAAAGCGCACTGCTGTTTAAATAAATTAAATTATTTAAATTACTTTTTTTTAAAGATTTTAAACATCCAAATAAGCACTCAAAAAATTAAAATGAAAACACTTGAAATTGAACTGGAAACAAAGTTTAATTCAAGCATTTTTTCAAGTAATTTTCAAGTTTGAAAATATTTTTAAATAAAAAACCAAACAACATTGTATATATTCAAACCTTGTCAAATACGTAATTTATTTATTATTAAAACTGAAATTGGGGTGAAAATATTAAAAACAAATAAATAAAAGTGAATTTGGAAATCAAAGGTGAGTAAAATCGTGAAAACAATAGCGAAGGCAGATGTGCAGAAAATTATTATTAGAAAAGAAAAGAATTACATTTTGCTTTCTATTTTAAAAGCCTTGTTTTTGCAGCTTGAATTCAATTGTAATACAAGGCTTAATTGTAGTATAATTCAAGGCTTGAATCACACTGTACTTCAACTGAATTGTTCGCATTGAATTCAAGTTCCCTTTTAACTGGAGAATGCTATTGAATTAAAGTGTAAATCAAGCATAATTCAACCCTTGACAATTGATTGTGTGGCTTGAATAACACTTGTTTTACAGTAGATTTCAAGCAAAATTGCTTATTGGGATTTCATGAGGCATTTAATTGAACAAATAATTAAAAACGAACTAAAGAACATTTAATAAGTAATTTTAAGAGAAAATGTGAATCAATTATTTAAAAAACACAAAACTCATATTCGTACATAAAATTAAATTTAAGAAATCAGATTAAAAACTAATATAATTAATTATAAAAAAAAAATAATCCGTCTAACAATAGTTTTCAATATAATTTTTTGCAGTAATAAGAACTTTGTTTCTTATCTAGAGAATTCTATTATTTTCTATAAAATTATGACTGGATTATCCTTTTGATTATTTGATATATTAAATGGGGCCACAATGTATAAAACATAGTTCTCGTGGTACCTTCATAGAGAACAGTCGATTAGCGGAATTTTTCTTACTTACAAAAAATTAAACAAACAAAAAATATTCGTAGTACATAATGGGTGTTTTTTATTGAGGTATAGAACTTTAAGTTGGCATCACTTTTTTAACTGGTGGCCATTTTATCAGCTGGCAAGTGATTAGTATTTAGTTTGGTTTGCCATTTCATCATGAACAGGTTGATAAAAGAATAACGCTTGCAAATCGTGCAAATTTATTTCGAAAATAATGGTTCAGTTCGCGAAGTTTACCGCAAGCTCCGTCCATTTTATGGTCGACATAATCGTCCATCAGAGCAATTACTTCGGTTAACCATGGATCGTTTTCGCACTACGTTTACTCTATGTGATAATACGCATCCGCATAGACGTCGAACAGTGCGCACCGAAGAAACAATTGCCGCTGTAGAGCAAAGTGTTGAAGAGGACCCGAATGAATCGATTCGCCACCGTGCACAGCAATTGAAGCTTTGTCCATCAACTTTATGGAAGATTTTGCGCAAAGATCTTGGCTTGCGACCTTACAAGATCCAGCTTGTGCAAGAATTAAAGCCGCGAGACCATGCAATGCGTCGTGATTTTGGTGTATGGGCCGAAAATGAGATTGATCTCGATGCTGATTTTCTTCGCAAAATTTTGTTCAGTGATGAGGCTCATTTTTGGTTGAATGGCTACGTCAACAAGCAAAATTGCCGCATTTGGAGTGAAGAGAATCCACATGAGACCCTTGAGACGCCATTACATCCACAAAAACTGACTGTTTGGTGTGCTCTATGGGCTGGTGGAGTCATTGGGCCATACTTCTTCCGAAATAATGCTGGAGAGTCAGTTACCGTTAATGGAGACCGGTATAGAGCCATGATAACCGACTATTTTGTTCCCGAATTGGATGGCATGAATGTGGATGAGTTGTGGTTCCAACAAGACGGTGCTACATGCCACACAGCGCACGTCACAATCGATTTATTGAAGGAAACATTCGATGAGCGCATAATTTCGCGGAATGGACCTGTCAATTGGCCACCAAGATCGTGTGATTTGACACCATTGGATTATTTTCTTTGGGGATATGTGAAGTCGCTCGTCTACGCCAACAAACCAGAAACGTTAGGGGACTTGGAAGCCAACATTCGTGGCGTTATTGCCAACATACGGTCCCATATGCTCGAAAAAGTGGTTGAAAATTGGACCTGTAGAATTGGCTTTATTCGAGCCAGCCGCGGCGGCCACATGCCCGAAATCATATTTAATGGCATAAAATTATCCTTTCAATAAAGCCAAATTGATGGACATTAAAACGATTTTCTTGTGTTTTATTTCAATTCGAAGTTCTATACCTCTAAAAAAACACTCTCTATTATTCGTAATAGGTACATAATGTCTTTAATAAATAAGCTTTGTGCTTTGCTGATATTTTTACATAGTAAAAATAACAAAAACAAAAAAAAACCGCAAACAAAAAAAATTAAACAAATTGATATTGAGGAATACTATATATATGTGTACCTCTAAACAAATAAACAATCATAAATAACAAAAACAAAAAAACACCGCAAACAAAAAAAAAAACACAAACAAATATCCCTTGAGGAATTCTTTGTATGAGTGCCTCAAATATAAAAAAATTTGAAGTGAGTTCTAACGGCAGAAATGCTTATTTTACTGTGAGTTCTGAAACTCTTAATGAAAAAAATATAAATAATAAATCTGATGAAAGTCTTTTTTTAACGTCAAAGCCAATTTTTCGTCAGCGATCAACTTCGCTTTGTCCAATGCCAAATAGTAATGATGCATTTACATTACAGTTGCCTAGTACTTCTTCATATAAGCCAGTAATATCATCCCCTTCAGGCTCGTGTTCATCACTTAACAAAGTTATCACTACAGATAACAGCGGCTCGAAACTCAAGGTACAAGTCGGAATGGACAGATATATAACCGTGGTAAAGCGTGGGCGAAGCCCGAATTCTTCAAAAATTTCATCTGCTCCAAAAATGTCTAGGGATAACAGCGCAGCCTCAACTAATCGCCAAAACCGCTTCGAAATTTTGCAAGATGACAACGACAAACCCGAGGTATCCTCGAATAAAATATCCAAGCCGCCACCAATATATTTGAGACAAAAAAATTAAAATGCCCTTATTAAAAAATTAATTTCGGTCATTGGTGAGAATAAATTTCACATTGTTCCAATAAAACGTGGAAACATAGATGAAACTAAAGTCCAAATTTATGACGAAAAAGATTTCCGCAAAATGGTTGCTGAATTTGAAAAAAATAAAACAAGCTTCTACACATACCAGCTTAAGAGCGCTAAAGGCATGCAGATCGTATTGAAGGGCATAGATTCTTATGTTCCCGAAGAAATAAAAGATGCACTCGTCCTCCAGGGGTTTAAGGTAAAAAATGTGTCCAATATAATAAACAGAGAGAAGATTCCCCAACCCCTATTTCGTGTTGAACTTGAGCCTAATGATATAAAATTGAAAAAAAAATGAGGCGCATCCAATTTATAATTTGAAATACCTCTTGTACCGAAAAATCACATTTGAAGAGCCACATAAGCGTTCAGGTCCTGTACAGTGCCATAATTGCCAAGAATATGGCCATACAAAAACATACTGCAATTTACCCTCTGTTTGTGTTGTGTGCGGCGAATTACACGGCACTGCTAGTTGCAATAAGCCAAAAGATCAGAGTGATAAAAAATGCAGTAATTGTGGAGGTAATCACACCGCTAACTACAGAGGTTGTCCTGTGTACTCTTTCGTAAAGAAGACTATGGTGCAAAAACCTAAATTAGCTCCAGCTCAATCAGCAAACGCTTACTCTGAGCCAACCAGTTACTTCCCGTGTATCGTATGCAGATGCTGCTAAGACAAATTCAATTCCCACACAAAATGTTTCCCCGCCAAATAATTAAAAAAATACTGACGCAAGCTTTAATTTTAATCGCCTTGAAGCTACTATTGAAAATCTGGTGCAAACTATAAACAATTTTACAACAAATATGACTAGCATGATGCAAGAAATGCTGCGAATGCAGAATACTCTGCTTCAAGCATTAATTAATAAGCCATGAACACGTTAACAATATGTTTCTGGAACGCAAACGGCATTCGCCAACACTTCCTCACGGAAAAAAATATTGATGTAATGTTAGTATCTGAGACTCATTTGACTTCGAAAAGTCTTTTTAAAATTTATGGCTACACTATATATGATACAAAGGACCCTAGAGGAAGGGCTTGCGGTGGATCAGCAATTCTAATAAAGTCAAGACTCAAGCACTATGTTCTTGATAACATTTGTGAAGAACACCTACAAGCAACAAATATTGGCATTGAAAGTTTTTGTACAAATTTTGTTATATCATCAATTTACTCCCCTCCCAGATTTTCAATCACTGAGAATCAATATGAGGATTTCTACAAATCTCTTGGACCTTGTTTTATAGCAGCTGGCGACTACAATGCTAAGCATACGTTCTGGGGTTCGCGTCTTATTACCCCCAGAGGTCGAGCATTGTTCAACACTATTTCAAAAATGGGCTTGGATGTCATTTCGAGTGGGGGGCCCACTTATTGGCCTACTGACATACAAAAAATTCCGGATGTTATAGATTTTGGCGTCATAAAAAATATCTCTAGAGATTTAATTCAAGTTCAAGCTTCTCTTGATCTTTCGTCCGATCACTCTCCGACGATCATTACAACTTGTAGTCCCTTAAGAAGTAACTTACCTGACCCATATGTGAAGATGATCAATCGTGTTAATTGGCTGGGGTTCAAAAAATATCTCAGTAGTCATTGTACGGAAAACATTACGCTTAGAACATCCGGTGATATTGAATCTAACATTGCCAATCTCAGCGAGAATATTAAACAGGCTGCTGAACATGCCATTATCTCCCATCCGCGAACTGGGTTTAATAAAATTTATTCTACAGACATTGAACGTCTCGTACGTGAAAAAAGAAGAGCTAGAAGGGAATGGCAACAGCACAGATCAGCACAAAATAAAATCAGATTTAAAGAGTGCACTAAACGACTCCAAGAGTTGCTTGCGTCTGAAAAAACTGCATCTCTTAAAAATTATCTGGAAGGTCTTGATGTCACACCAGCGTCTAATTACTCTTTGTGGCGCGCTGCTAGAAAGCTTAAAACACCCATTGAGTATAAGCCACCTCTACGCACATCTACCGGAAGTTCGGCAAGAAGCGATACTGAAAAAGTTAAAATATTTGCTGAGCACTTAAAATCCGTTTTTACGCCAAACATATGTACTGGTGTTGCTGATTTGCCGAATGTAGTCGCTCTACCCCCTCAACACATAAAGTTTAAGACGCGTGATTTACAAAAATTAATTGCCGATCTCAACCCGAAGAAAGCTCCGGGTATTGATGGAATTAGTAACCAGATGCTTATGAACTTGCCTCGTATTGCAATGGGAATCCTATTATTCATATTTAATGCCATTTTACGACTGGAGTATTATCCACACAGCTGGAAGCTTGCCAAGGTTAAAATGATTCCAAAGCCGGGCAAAGATCTAACCAAGGCTGAGTCATATAGGCCAATAAGTCTACTATCAACTATGTCAAAGCTTTTCGAAAAACTGCTCAAAACAAAATTGTCCCCAATTCTAATTAGTAGTGGGTGCATACCAGATCATCAATTTGGTTTTAGAAGTCAGCATAGCACCATTGAACAAACTCACAGACTGGTTCAATTTATAAGAAGAACTTTTGAGGAAAAAAAGTATTGTTCTGCGCTCTTTATTGACGTTTCCCAGGCATTTGATAAAGTGTGGCATGAAGGCCTAATTTTAAAATTGAAGACTTACTTACCAATAAACATTTTAAATATTTTGGAAAGTTACATTATTTCCCGTAAGTTCACTGTTGTGGAAGGAGACTTTACGAGTAGGCCTGAAACTATTTCATCCGGTGTGCCACAGGGGAGCATACTGGGACCAGTTTTAGATTTGATTTATACTTGTGATATGCCTGTGAGCAGTAGTATCCATACTTCCACATTTGCCGACTATACAGCCTGCCTTAGTATGCACGAAAACCCTGATGAAACATCCCGCAAACTCCAGGAACACATTAGCCAGATGGAGCTTTGGTTAAACTTATGGAGAATTAAAGTCAATGAACAAAAGTGTGTCCATATAACGTTCACTCTAAGAAGAGATACTTGCTCCCCCATTCGGATTAACAATCAAGTTGTTCCTCAACATTCACATGTGAAATATCTTGGTTTACACCTTGATCGACGACTTACATGGAAACATCACATTGACTCTAAGTTAACTCAAATGAAACTTAAATTAACTCAGGTACATTGGCTGATTGGTAGAAATTCAACACTTAGCCTAGACTGCAAACTTTTAATATACAAGTCGCTTTTAAAGCCAATATGGTGTTACGGAATTCAACTATGGGGCACTGCTTCAGCTTCAAATGTAGAGAAAATTCAACGAAGGCAAAATACAATTTTACGCATGATAACATCGGCTCCATGGTACATCAAAAATTCAAATATACATCGCGATTTGAATATGCCACTAGTGACTGAAGAAATTGTAAAATACGCAGGCAAATATCTAACAAAACTCGAATCACATCCTAATCCGCTTGCTCGTAATATTTTGAACTTTACTGGGCACATCCGCTTAAAAAAGAGAGATACACGGGCTCTAATATTCAACACTCTAGATGATGAAGCTGCTTGAAAACACTTTTTTCTTTTTGTTGCTTATCACTACTTATGTATTATTAATAACTATCACTAAGCTTATGTCCGACGTTGGTCGGGCCTAATAATTTTTTTATAGATTTAAGATTTGAATACTTATTGTTAGTTCATATTTGAAGATACAATAAATAAAAAAAAACATGCATTAAAAAAAACAATGTATAAAACGTATAAGAATGGTTTTTTTTTGTAACAAAAATTTTTCTTTTTTAAAGGTTGAGGCTGTATGCATATAAACTTTGTATACCGTATGTATTTTCTAATGGATTTCCAATTCACCAGCGATTAAATAAATATCAAGCTATTTGTATTGCAAAAGCGATCTTATGTGAGGCATCATGTATGCATACATTCTTATATGGCTCCAAATATTAAATCTTATATCTATATATGGATCCACATATGAAAAGCTTCATAATTAAATTTCCATACATGAGCTCATATAATATAATACATTCCATATATTAGTTCACATATAATAGTTTTGCCATGTATAATCCTATACATTTCCATACATGAGTTCATACATATTCATATATAGTTATATACATTCATATATTAAAAATATATGGATCATATACATATAATTTTTTTTAGCTGGGTAGTTTTGTGAACAGCACAAAATTTATTAAGTACGTGTGGATGTACGTAAATACCAATGTATGCATGTACATATCTATTTATGTAAGTACGAATGTACATACATATGTACATATGTAGATATGTGCTATCTATGAAAGAAATAATTAAGTACCTACAAATTACTCTTGCACTCATATTTCCACAAATAACATATTGCCCACTTGATCTGAGGTTCGATAAAAACGAATGATCGATAAAGCGACGAAAATTCAAAAAAAAATTGTTCGATATTTATTCGCAAATATAAAAAAATTCGAATGTTTGATAAAGGTTCGAGATTCAAACTTTTCTCGATAGTTTTTCGAATTTTTGTCAGCGTGTTAGTCTAGAGGTACCAAGTTCGATCCATGACAGCACTGTAAGTAAATAAATAAAATAAGAACACATACCTACATATGTGCAATAATTTAACAGAAAAAAATGTGCCACGATAGCATAGTGGATGTGTGCTAGTCTGTTAGAGTGGAGGTATCATGTTCAAATCCTGCAGTGTAGATTAAGGTATTAAAAATAAATAAAATAAGTAAGTTAATTTAAGTACAATAAATTAAAAAATAATATTAATTTTTAATTTTTCTGCCGCCTTTTTGCGATTTGGAAATTAGTTGGATATTGTCTCACTTTTGATATTGCTAGCGAAACTTCGATAACGAATGTTTTTTGGGACAAAACTCAGCGACAGGTGAACTTTTTTCGATTATTTTTTTAGTGTCAATGTCTATAGTTTTACACGATAAATGTTCGACATATATTCGAAATCGATATAAATAACGAAAGTATTGGTCAACTGGGTGTTTGTTTATGTTGTATGGGAGTGTGCATAGTGGATTCATATGTATATACAGACACATACATACATATGTATGTATGTATGTACACGTTTAATTAATTTTTAGATCTATGCACATACATATGGGTAATTCCAGAGAAAGGTCAAGCAAAAACATTTTTAATGCCCAAAAATGTTTGTTTATTTTTTAATAATCAAGCTGAAAGGTCTACACTTTTACAATGTGAACTCATTTTTAATTTTTGAAATTTATTGACAGAAATACATATGCCACTGTAAAAAAACAATTTTTTTCCTGAGCCCTTATTTAGCTGTTATATAAAATAATATGTTTTATTTTTTTTTCTAATGTACAAACTTTCTACTTACAAAAACCTTAGCTTTTTTATTTGTTGAGCTTCTCATTTGTTTAAATGAAAGTTTATAACATAATAACTCTAGTTGATCTAAGAAATTTTTGGGTGAAGGTTGTTTCTTGATAATCTGCATTAGCAACAATAATCAATCAATTTCAATGTATTTTAAATAAAAAAATATTTGAAGGGCTTATTGTAAAAACACGATAATCCACACGATTTCAGAAAGTGTTTTTATCAGTGTATTCAATTACTTTACAGCATCGGAACGTCCTCTTAAAATATTGTACCTATATTCCTTTTAATTTCCGCCTTAGCCGCAAGCGTCACTTTTTACATTTTGATTTTATTCAGAATTATTTGTCCCAAAAAGTCGATAAGCCACAGCAATTAAAAATAAATAGAAAAAATAATAAATTTTCAACTGCAAAAACACGATATGCCACTTTATTTCAACCAAAATAACAAAACTTTTGATATTAAAAAAAAAAAATATGAATAAATTTCATGCAATAACTGGATAATCCACAACTTTTTGCGATTTTAGCGATTTTTGAAGATTTCTTGGTGTACAGCGACGGGTATGTGATAGTAGTCTTCCTTAAGCACCTAATAAAAGTATCTGTATCATGATTTCAATAAATCCCTATTTTCTGTATTTATTTTAAACTTCAAAGGCGATTTTCTCAGTATTTTCATTTTGTGGCTTATCGAGTTTTTGCAATAAGCCCTTCATTTCATTAAATAAGTAAAATAATAATTTGGTATTATTAGTGCGTTAACAAATGTTATAATTGAAAAATATTGAAGTTTTCATTAAATTGAGGCTATTTAATAAATATTCAGTGAAATATTGGAGGCACCATGACAAACTTTTTTCACGACGGCAGACATATTATGATTTATAATATTGAAGAAAACCAGAACGTCTTCGCATGCATTAAAAAAATTGACAACGGCTCTCCGACGTTTTGTTAGTTGTTATAATACATTTTTGTCAGGTATAGACCGCCAGATATTGTTTAATTTCTTGTGAATTAAACTTCAATCAATATTAGCAAAGTTACTGCGCTTAGTTCTCTTGAAAAAAATGTCGCCTCCGCCCTGTCGTTTACGTATTTGTACTTTACCCATTAAAAAAATGAAAACAAAATTTTAATACTTCATAGATCTACACATTAGCGATCTTCTTTCAAATGTGGAAATAAGCATTCACAAAAAAAAATCTTCATAAAATTTCGCTGAATTATGTATATGTATTTCTATAAGTGCACAAAAATAACTTCTATTTTTGTCGCGTCCGTTTCTCGCTAACATTTGTTTATATCTTTTTCTATATTGTTGATATCGTAATTTTTTTTATATATAATTATCCTTCATTGCATTAAAACACTTAAATATACATATATGTATATATTGGATCTTCTCATTCCTTTCTTGTTTTTTGCTCAACTAAAAGTATACGAATGTTGCGACCATCGCCCGGGAATTGCCCATATATGTATACATATACATACATCCATATGTATGTATTACCCCTTTCAGACACAGAAAGTTTACTTGAGAAAGTCTTAATTCAGCTGGAAAAAAGACAGAAATAGATAGTATTCCTCCCTCTGTCTTTCACACAGCTGAATTAAGACTTTGCAAAGTAAGATTTGCGTGTCTAAAAGGGGTATATATTCGCATTTGCCATATGCATACGTATATACATATGTACAAGCATAGTACCAGTTCACACACCTCAATTTTTGTTGATCAAGTTGTAATTTCGCTGTAAGTAAAAAAGAGATATTTTTATTTCCTTCGCCGTCTTTCTTACAGCTGAATCACGAGTTCATAAACAAAAGTTAAATTGTGTGAACCGGGAGATATTCAAACCAGAAGCTATTTATCTAAATTAACTAGTATAACGGAAGTGTGATTTTAAATATGAATTATTATATATGTATGTACATTAGAGTGCCCGTTAATTATATGGAGACGTTTTTTATTTCTTCTACTCTCACTCCCCAAATCGGTTCAGCTTTATTTAAAAAAATACAAAAAAATTTCATACCGATAAGTCGTGTTTTAGGGAGTGCGTCCGGCCCTCAAAGTTGACCCTCAAGCCCATATATTTAATGTAAGTATATTCTATATACGTTTTAGTAATATTTATTAAACAATAAATGTTAAAAATTTTTTCTGTATAGTTAGTACAAAATAATTAGTAGTTTTCAATGCGGGAAAAAAATTTGAAAAAATTTCACTTTAACGTTTTGTAAAAGGTATGTATGGCCAAGTGATAAAAGCAAGATTATTATATTCGAATAGGTACATATTTTTGTTTACACTAAAGTGGGGTTACATTATCGAACTTGAGTGACAGTCAAAAATTCATCAGTTTTTAATGATAGTGTTGGCTGTTTAGACAATCGATCATGCTCTACACTCAAATCTTCATTCAAGAATAAAATTGGACACACAAACACAGAAAAAACACAAATTGAAAGCGCATTATTGCTAACAATTTTTTTTAAATTAGTTGAATTATTTTAATTTTTTCTTATCTCTAACAACTCCTCGTACGATTTTGTGTTAACATTTTGTCTTTAACATTAGACCAGTGTTTTTCATACGGGATTTTCCGGGATACGGAACGTTTTTCGGGAAAGAAATCCCGGGAAATTTGTGCGGGAATCACAGGGATTTTTTTGATTTTATTATGGCAAATTTAGTTTGTATGCATGTACATTGCACATATACACTAGACCGTCACAGTTTTTACACTTTTTTTTCGAAATTCCTTCATGAACATCGAGTTTCTTAATCTACTCTAAAAACCAAGAATTTTGGTGTGTAACACTTAAATATTGATGAACGGGAAGTGGTCTCTCAATTTTTTTTTTTTTGATTTTTTGAGGAAAAATGCCTTTTTTCCAAAAAATTAAGAAATCTTGCTTTAGTTATTTGCCTCTAAATGAAGCAGTTCTTAACGGATTTCAACCTAATTACATGCATTAGAAAGCTTATTAAATTTCTTAAGTGTTCCCTAAAACAACATTGCCATTTTGTCGATGGTTTTTTATTCATAGCACTACAAATTCAGATTTTCAAATACGAACTTATAGTTTTTTTTTTGTATTTTTGCTTACCTTTTCTTATATTAAAATCGAACGAGGCAAACTTTTTATATTCTGTAAATGCAGTATGGTAGGAAATTTTTAGGTAAAGATTTTGTAACAGTACTATTCTGTTAAGAAAAACTGCAGTTGTAGGCGGAATGCCGAAATGACTTAAGTTTTTTATAATGGGTTTTTTTTATTGAGGTATAGAACTTTAAGTTGGCATCACTTTTTTAACTGGCGGCCATTTTGTCAGCTGTCAAGTGATTAATATTTAGTTTGGTTTGCCATTTCATCATAAACAGGTTGACAAAAGAACAACGCTTGCAAATCGTGCAAATTTATTTCGAAAATAATGGTTCAGTTCGCGAAGTTTACCGCAAGCTCCGTCCATTTTATGGTCGACATAATCGTCCATCAGAGCAATTAATTCGGTTAACCATGGATCGTTTTCGCACTACGTTTACTCTATGTGATAATACGCATCCGCAGAGACGTCGAACAGTGCGCACCGAAGAAACAATTGCCGCTGTAGAGCAAAGTGTTGAAGAGGACCCGAATGAATCGATTCGCCACCGTGCACAGCAATTGGAGCTTTGTCCATCAACCTTATGGAAGATTTTGCGCAAAGATTTTGGCTTGCGACCTTACAAGATCCAGCTTGTGCAAGAATTAAAGCCGCGAGACCATGCAATGCGTTGTGATTTTGGTGTATGGGCCGAAAATGAGATTGATCTCGATGCTGATTTTCATCGCAAAATTTTGTTCAGTGATGAGGCTCATTTTTGGTTGAATGGCTACGTCAACAAGCAAAATTGCCGCATTTGGAGTGAAGAGAATCCACATGAGACCCTTGAGACGCCATTACATCCACAAAAACTGACTGTTTGGTGTGCTCTATGGGCTGGTGGAGTCATTGGGCCATACTTCTTCCGAAATAATGCTGGAGAGTCAGTTACCGTTAATGGAGACCGGTATAGAGCCATGATAACCGACTATTTTGTTCCTATTCTATTTTGTTGGATGAGTTGTGGTTCCAACAAGACGGCGCTACATGTCACACAGCGCACGTCACAATCGATTTATTGAAGGAAACATTCGATGAGCGCATAATTTCGCGGAATGGACCTGTCAATTGGCCACCAAGATCGTGTGATTTGACACCATTGGATTATTTTTTTTGGGGATATGTGAAGTCGCTCGTCTACGCCAACAAACCAGAAACGTTAGGGGACTTGGAAGCCAACATTCGTGGCGTTATTGCCAACATACGGCCCCATATGCTCGAAAAAGTGGTTGAAAATTGGACCTGTAGAATTGGCTTTATTCGCTCCAGCCGCGGCGGCCACATGCCCGAAATCATATTTAAGCATTAATGGCATAAAATTATCCTTCCAATAAAGCCAAATTGATGGACATTAAAACGATTTTCTTGTGTTTTATTTCAATTTGAAGTTCTAAACCTCTAAAAAAACACCCGTTATGTAACTTTGCTTCAAGCGACAAATTTTTTGGACTTCGTTTTTTTTGACGAAAATCGACCATTAACGATCGCAAATAATCGATTTTGGTCAAAAATTGAAGTTCGAAAATTATGTCGCTTGAGCTATTTTGACGATTATGGCACGATATATGGGTTGAAAGGTGTTTACCTGTAGATATCCACAGTATAATTTTTTTTTTCAAATTTCTAGGCTCTGTACTATAGTATATACTGTGTACAGAGCGTAAATCGCTTTTAAAATCAGACGACTTTCTTCTTTGGTTTTTTTGTATGTATACATGTAATTGTAATAAATAAAGACAAGATACTAGCAGCCGTATTCATAAAAAAAGTTGATTGAGGCTTAAAATTCATATTAGTTAAAAACGTTTTAAGGCTAAATAACGTTTTTTAAATATTGGTATTCATAATCAGTTTTTTAACTAAAAATCAATTAACTAAATTTTTTTAAAATATCGTGTTTTGAGTGTTTATACATCACTAGTTAATTTTCTACAATTATACTATTTTTGTTAACACATAAAATGAGAAAACAATGACTGGGAATGGAAACTGGATCGCTCCTTTTCTTTTAAGTATTCTTTGGAGTATATTTGTTATTTCGGCAATAGTTTCTATAAAAAAAATTACATTGTTTTCTTCTAAATAACACTGGCATATGCATACATACATGCATACATAAGTACATACATACATACACACATATGTACATACAGGTAAAGTTCAAAATGTAAACAAAAACGAAGCAAAATTACAACAACGTCACCTTAAAATTGGTTTAAACATGGGGGCAGTCAATTTTAAAATTTGCTGATTTACGCAAGGTTTAAAAACCGTTTTTTAAGCTAAAATTCTATTATGAATACAATTTTAGCGAATTTTGCTTAAACAATATTTGAAACGCGGTTTAAAATTTTTATGAATACGGCTGTAGGTGTTAAGTGGTCTAATTTTTCCTAGTTAATATAAAGTCAGAAGACATTGATGTTGGTTTTTTACTTTTTAAAATTTGCTAAAATTGTAGTTTTGTTGGAGTTTGGTTGCGTTTTGCGAAAATGCTCGATGACTTGAATCAAATAATTTTGCAGAGTCGCGACCCTGCTGAGGGCGCAATTGGCTTTCTAAAAACGGTCAGCAACACACTGGTGATGGAAAACAGTGAGCTAAAATTTTTAAAAATTAGCAATAACTGCGGCAAAAATTAAATAAATAAACTTATTATCAGTGATTAGTGTGCCTAATTAAATAAGGAAATTTATTTATTCCTGCTCGTTTTTGTACTTTTTTTTTAAGTGACATATCCGAAGCTGGCGTATCCTTGATCGGGATTGAATTACAATTTAGGCGGATCATTAAACATATTACAGCTAGTGTCTGCACAAAATTTCGTAAAATTTTCTTTTTTTCCTTTCATTTATGGAAATTTTTAATTTCAGGATATATGGGAAGCACACGAATCCTTGAAATTTAAATGACCAAAATCCAGGTGTGATTATATTTTAATAATTAAAACATGCGTGCCAAATTTCATCACTTCTGTGATAACTCGTTCCATTTTTGGCCACTCGTTATATGCAATCACGAAAATGTGCGGAACCCTTCGTGTGCGAGTCAAAGTGCACTTTACTGAATTTATTTATATTTTATTTTTTAATTTTATTAAATAAAAGTATTTTCAATATTTCGCTGCAACTTTGTGTAACTTCGTCAAGAAACAGGGGTCTAATCGTCGCTTTCGATAACGAGCTGATTCGATCACGTTTTTTCAGTTTGAGATTATGGCATTCGTTATCTAACCATATTATTACATTGTTCGATAGCAAATGCTATAATCTCATACTGAAAAACGTGATCAAATCAGCTCGTTGTCGATTAGACCCCAGAGATATTGCTTATAAAAAAACACAATGTAGTTTCCTATAGAAGCCACTCAAAGTTGCAGCGATATAGAAAAAAAAAAACATTTGTTAATTGTTTTTTACATAAAAAGTTAACATTATTTTATAAAGTGAAACGATAAGATTTTAAGAATAATTAAAAATGTAAAAAGAGAAGAGATAAGAAATACAAGCCATGCAAACAATTTGACATCAATTTCTTTCTAGATTGTTTGATATAAAGCGAATTTTCTAAAAAAAAAACTAAAAATGTAAATTTGTCATGCGGTGTAGGAATCCATTTAATTTATTATAGAAATGTGTGTGTTTTTTTATTTACAAGTGTATTTTTGATGACGACCATTTAAATTTTGAATAGTTTTTTTATTAACTTTAATGTACGGGAACCGGAATATGAAGTTAGTTTTAACCTCCGACCAAAAAAATTGGTGTTATAAGTTTGTAGTGTGTGTCGGTGTGTCTGTACAAGTGCTCGTACAGACCAAACGGCTGGACAGATTTTTATTTAGTTTTTTCAGTTTGAAAGGTGACTTGATCGAGAGTGTTCTTTGCTATGTTTGAACGTTCCAGCCGCTTAGAAGATATCGGGGGTTTTTTAAATTTTTAATTTTTTTTATTCATAAACAACTTTTCATATATCTTTTTGCAGACATAAATAGGTTTTGAATTAAATGTCTATAAATATCGCATATATATAATATTTACATTCGCGAATAATGTTTCAAATATTTGTATTCGCATTCGCGAATAAAAAAATTTACATTCGGCACATCACTAAGTATTTATGTATAATTTAATATGTTTAAAGAAATTGTATTTTAATTGAAAAGAATTTTTCCTTTGCCATGTATTTTCTAATTGTTACTAATTTTAGAAACAGACACTTGAAAGCAGCAACTTAAAAATTCTCATTTAATTAAATTAATTGATAACATTTAACTACTTATAGTTACGTGATACATATAAAATTATTCGTACTGTGTTTTTTTTTAATTACAACAGGTTTTTTTGCAGTTGCAAAACCGAAGAATTCTTTGTGAAAAGTAAATTGAAAGAAAATCACTCAACTTTTTTTCAACTGCTAAAAATATGTATTTTGATTGCAATTCGTTACGTGATTAATTGGAAGTTTCAACTTTAGAAAACATTTGAAAAAATTCTGTTTTAAGCTGACATTTTTTACAGTATTTCAGTCATACATTTTTTAACATTCTATAAATAAACATTAAATTTTATAGATTTGAATATGATTATTGACTTACGGTTAGATTATGGATGGCAACCGAACTTCAGTTGATATGTGAATTGGCAACGTAATTGAGACTTAAATTCGTATTATGTATGGCAACTTCCTCCAGTTACCAAAAATTGATCGAATATACGATTATGACAGATTGGGAACTGAAAATGTGAATAAAGTTTATAGCTATAAAAAATATATGTTAAGTAAAAGTGCTTAAAAGTTTATTTATAATAAATATACTAAGTTAAGTGTAATTGTTTTTCAATAAAAAAGAAAGTACAAAATGTTTAAACAAATTAATCTGAAATAGTGCTTAACAATCTCTGTTTTTAGCTTTTAAACATATTTTTTTAAACAAATTGAAAGAATATACATATTAATAATTAAAAATAATATTGTATTTCCTTTTTAATTTTTCCAGCAACTAAAACTTTGTAGTTGCCAATAATGCGATCCTTTATTCATTTAAAAAATCTAATAATTTTGTGCTTCAAACCAAGCCTTTTTTGAACCGCTGGGTTGGGTTATTAAAAACAAGAAAATAGCTGATGAGTGTAAATTAGTGTCCTGCATAAGACATCTTATAAGAACTTTCAAGACATGAGGGATTTTTCAAAATGCTTTACTACAGCGAAATCTTATAAAACAAACGTTAACAACACTGTTGGCAAGAAATTTGTTTGAGTATTGTAGGTATAACAGTAAAGAAGAAAACACTTCGTGACAGAAGAATTTGTGATAATTGCTTCTTTCTACGCATGAGCGCGTGTACAAATGTCATACATGTATGTGTGTATGATCTTTTATTTTTCTGCGCACATGCAAAGGAACACACATGCATTAACATTAGTTGTATGCGGTTAATCACATAATAGCTCACCGTCTACATATTACACACACACTCAAACGTACAATATGAAAAATAACAAGCATACACTAACCAACAGTACTTCTTTTGAGTGTTTGTTACAAACAAGCTGTCTTGCGACATCCCTTGTTAACACTGATATACACGTACACCAATACATCCATCGTGCTTCGCTTATAGTACGACAGCATTTATTATTGGTTTAGTATAATACATGCGACGTGAATACATTTAAAAATCATGACGTATTTACATTTAAAGACCTTTTACTTAGGTCTCTAGTGTAAATCTCCAATACGACTATATGTATCTTTGATATGCCTTGAGTGGACACAAGTACCATTTTTGGTAAGTTGTACTTTATACGTTAAATGCCCTATTCATAAAAAATAGTTAATAATAATTTGTATGTGTTTGGCATTACTCTCTTCTTCTTGCAAAAGCAATGAATAGCTGTTATTGGTTTTTTACATTTACATATTTTCTTTGCATACTTCTTACAACTACAATCAGAGCTGGAAAAAAAGCTAGCCAACATCTCGATAATCAATTTCAATGTATTTTCAGTAAAAAAATATTTTACTTAATAAGTAAAATAATAATTTGGGATTAATAGTGCGCTAAAAAATATTAAACTTAAATTTTAATAATTCCCATAAAAAAAACACTAACTATTAACTCGATTGCACCGGATTGAAAATACTCTATTCTTGAATAGCTGTTGTTATTATTTACATTTATTTTCTTAACATACTTTTTACAAACATAATTTGAGCTGAAAAATACCCCTTTTAGACACGGAAAGTTTATACCCTTTTTAGACATGAAAAGTTTACTTTGCAAAGTCATAATTCAGCTTGGAGAGAGACAGAAAGAGATAGTATTTCTCCCTCTGTCTTTCACACAGCTGAATCAAGACTCTGAAAAGTAAACTATGCGTGTCTAAAAGGGGTATAATCAATTTCAATGCATTTTTATTGAAACATATTTTACTGAATAAGTAAAATAATAATCAAGATTTTTAAGTTAGTTTTAACAAAATCATTTTGTATAGTTACACCAGGCTTTAACTGTTGAATGTAATAATAAAACCAATATTTATTAAAACCACGTCAGTGTGAAAACACTATAAATAAAAACAACTAAAATATTTTTAAAAATGATTATATACTGCACAGACATTTTGCTGAGCGGATGGGAAAATTAAACTGAAATAAATTGAAGCTAAAGATCGAAATAAATTTAAAAAATTATTTACAGCACTATGCGCTTAATTATTGACTAATAATAACTATTGTATTTTATTATTTGCGCATTAAATTTATTTTTGTTAACGTCGTTTTTTACATTTTACAGGTGGTACAAAACTATAGACAGCAGTATTTAAAAAATACTAAATTTCCAATATCTACATAAATGATTAAACAGAATACCGGCATAAACACATTTTCCATACAAATTGACACAAAAAACAGCCCCAGAAACCAGTCGTGAGATAGAATCTATTTTATTTTGAGAACGTTTTTCTTATGCTCTCACAAATATGTTACCATACTTTCAATAAATTTTATATATTTTGTAAGCAAAACTACAAAGGAAAATAAGCACAAAAGCTTTGAAGTTACTGCCGTCGATGTTATTATGGGATTTATTAATTTGTCAGCGATTTTCCTGAAGTAGAGCTGCAAAACTATCGATAGTACTATCGATAGTATCGATAGTTTTGTTGTAAATGAAATATCGATAGTTTTTTCCACTATCGATACTATCGTCAAAAAAAAAACAAGTAATTAAGAGAGTAAAAATAATCGAAGTCAATAAACAGTAGCCGGCACCTTTGAAGCAAATTATCCGTAGTTGATTTAAGTTTTTGTACAGCGATGGAAAAGTTGATACAATTGTATAATTTTAGCGCTATTTGAATGCCAAAAGTACCGTAGCACCGCAATGACCTATTTAGCACTGCTGGAATCTATTTATATTATATTACATGCCAAAAATAGCATTAAAATATATTACCTTATGCAAAAAATAATGCGTGCTTGAAGTGCACATTAAAAAAAGTTCCATAGAAAAACCGGTTTTAACGTTCACTTATTTTTTTGCACAAGGGGGTTAATCTTTAGCTCGAAAGTATTAGAAAATTAAGTAAATCAACCGATGTTTTCCGGTATTTAAAGAATTGCTGGAGGAATGTTATTTATTCCAAATTCATCTGCAAATGTGGAAATTTTATTTTCCTACCAAGGAGAGAAGCCGACTATTTGCATCGACTGTGAACAATCGAATAAAAAAAAGGTTATAAACGTAGTATATCGTAAATGTTACTTTTATATTCAGATCCCAGCAACTAATATTCTTTGTGCACCTTCTGGCGTTTTGTTAATTGATTTTTAGTTAATTAAAAAGTACAAGTATTAAAAAAATATAAATAAAGAATTTGGTACAATCGTACTGCAAAAAGTAAAAAATTTTTTGAAAGTTAGTACAATTTGTAAATATGACATCGCATCCCTGCTTCTGTATACATAAGTACTTAAATACATATGTATGTATATGAATTTATTTATAAATCCAAGTGTTATTCGACAAAGTCACAAGTATTTTAATAAATTCAACAGCGCGATATCGCGACGGCCGCCAATCGTCTCGGATTTATTTTGACATAGCGTGTTTCCCTATAAAGTTTTTTTAAATTGTACCTACATACCTACATTTCCAGCCTAATCTTCGATGTAATTGCATGCGATAAAAATTTAATTTTTAGAAGAAGGTTAAAATTGTCGCTTACGATAAAACTTTACAGCCAGTGTCTTAAAAGCTATCAACAATTTTCGCATTTTGATAATTCTAAACCATGGGTAGGCCCATAAAATTTTAAGTTCAATAAAAAAGTATATTTTCGATAATATGCCGCTTACGATAAAATCGAAAAAAAGGCTTGATATATTTTTATATACTAATGAAAATGTTGAGGACTCTGGATTTTTTTCGAGTCAAATGTCGTTTATGTGGCAACTTTTATAAAACTATTCGATACTATCGATAGTATCGATAGTTTTGCATAAAACTATCGAAACTATCGATTGGAGCGACTATCGATAGTTTTGCAGCTCTATCCTGAAGTTGCAAACTTTATTCTGTTTCTTCATTAAAGATTTTGGTCTATAAGTAATTTTTGTTAATTAATTGTATCTGTATTAATTGTATCAGATTTAATAGTTTTTCTTTTTTCTATTTCAAATAGATGTTCTAAATTCAGACAATTTGATTCAAAATATATGTTTTTTATAGGCGTTGTCCTCAGAGCACCCAGGGCTATCCGGATAACTGAATTAATTACAGTTTGTACTTTTTTAGAGAAGATTTTGAAGCGTTCCCATAGAGAATTAGACCATATCTTACTTTAGATATTATTAAAGATTTTACTACATTAAGCAGTGTGAGTGTGTTAGTATTAAATTTCGTATTAGCGAGACATTTGATTATTTTGATTCGGTTAGCTAGGGAGTGAATCAGATAATCTATATGTAGATTCCATTTTAATGTATTTCTGAACCATACTCCGAGTATTTTCAACTCATTTACTTGAATATTGTGTGCAATTATATTGCAAGTACAATTATGCTTTTTATAAATATGAATGTATTTGCACTTTGATGTAGATAATGTGACCAGGGATGTTAGATTTTTTCCGACCTATTTCGCCAAATTTATTTTAAAATTCTCCAAAAGTCGCCAAAAATCTGTTTATGTATTTTTTCTTAGTAAATATTTGATAATAAATTTTTTTTATATAAAAGTTTTTATACCCTTTACCAAAAAATGGTAAAAGGGTATATATAGGTTTGTCATTCCGTTTGTAATTTCCAGAATATTAATAAGCGAACCATAAAGTATATATATTCTGGATCCTTATGCATAGGGAAGACGAATAAGCGATGTCCGTCTGTCCGTCTGTCTGTACGTGAAATCGGTTTTCCGAAGCTCCCAGAAAAGCTAGAGACTTCATTCTTAAATTGGTGGGTCAGAAATGGTGAAAATAATATTGGTATTGAAAATCAGCAAAATCTTCAAAAACTTCATTTTACCATACAAAAGACTACCGCAAACTAGTTTTTAATAATTTTTTATTAAATAAACTTATTTTATACTTCAGTATGAATAAAACTGGTACTGCTAACTAAAAAAAAATTAAAAAAATTAAAAAGACGTTTCCAGGGTTGAAAAAACTTATTTATTTTTATTATGCAAAAGTAACTTACTAAAACAAATTTTTCCTTTTTTTTCCATAAACTAAACATATGTAATGTTCTTAAAAGAAGGAGATAGATTTAAGAAATCAGAAAAATAAAAAGGATGATTCCAGGGTTGGAAAACCTACGATTTTTGTGATATATACAATTAACTACAGTAAACTAATTTTTTAATTATTTTTATTAAATAAACTTATTTTATACTTCACCACGAATAAAATTGGTATTTCAAATAAAAAATTAAACTTCAAAAAATTAATAAGATGTTTCCAGGGTTGGAAAACTTTAACTTTTTTTCTTATACAAAAGTAACTTACTAAAACAAATTTTTCCTTTTTTGTATAAATTAAGCATATCTAATATTCTTAAAAGAAAGAAATTGATGTAAGAAATCAGAAAAACAAAAAGGATGATTCCAGGGTTAGAAAACCTACGATTTTCGTGATATATAAAATTAACTACCCTAAACTAATTTTTTATTTATTTTTATTAAATAAACTTATTTTATACTTCACCACGAATAAAATTGGTATTTCAAATAAAAAAAAATTAAAAAATAAAAAAAGACGTTTCCAGGGTTGGAAAACTTTAACTTTTTTTTCTTATGCAAAAATAACTTACTAAAAGAAATTTTTCCTTTCCTTTATAACTTTATAAATTAAGCATATCTTATATTCTTAAAAGAAAAAGATTGGCGTAAGAAATCAGAAAAATCAAAAAGTATGATTCCAGGGTTGTTAAACTGAAACGTTTTGTGATATAAAAAATTAACCACCGAAAATTAATTTTTATTTTTTTATTAAATGAACTTATTTTATGCTTTAGTACGAATAAAATTGGTATATAAAATTAAAAATTAACCTTCTAAAATTAAAAAGATGTTTCCAGGATTGGAAAACTTTAACTTTTTTTATAAAAAATTTACTTAAGAGTAAGTTTCCCAACCCTAAAACTAATTTTAATTTTTTTTTAAATAAATAAAATTTTTTTATACTTCAGTACGAATAAAATAAGTATTTCAATTTAAAAAAGTTTAAAAGACGTTTCCAGGGTTGGAAAACCTTATCTTTTTTTTATAGAAAAGTAACTTACTTAAGCAAATTTTCCCTTTTTCTCTATAAATTAAAGATATCTCTTACTCTTAAAAGAAAGAGATTAGTATAAGAAATCAGAAAAATCAAAAGGTTTGATTTCAGGGTTCGAAAACCCACACTTTTTGTGATATAAAAAATTTGCTACCGAAAACTAATTTTTATTTTTGTTTTTATAAAATAAACTTATTTTATACTTCAGTACGAAAGAATTTGGTATTTCAAAATAAAAAAAATTAAAACGACGTTTCCAGGGTTGGAAAACCTTATTTTTTATACAAAAATAACTTACTAAACTAAATTTTTTCTTTTTTACATATCTTATATTCTTAAAAAAAGATGGTGTAAGAAATCAAAAAATAAAATCAAAAAGGAGGATTCCTGGGTTGGGAAACTTACACTCTTTGTGATATAAAAAATTAACTACCGAAAACTAATTTTCATCTATTTTTATTAAATAAAATTATTTTATGCTTGTTAACGAATAAAATTGGTATTTCAAATAAAAAAAAACAATTAAAAAAATTCAAAAGACGATTCCAGGGTTGGAAATCTTTAACTTTTTTTGTACAAAAGTAACTTACCTAAACAAATTTTTCCTTTTTTTTATAAATTAAACATTTCTTAAATTTTTAAAAGAAAGAGATTGGTGTAAGAAATCAGAAAATCAAAAAGGATGAGTTCACGGTTGGGACACTTGCACTTTTTTGATATATAAAAGTAACTAAGTCTAATTAATTTTTATCTTTTCCTTTAGAAATTATGTATATTTTACGTTTTGGAAAGAAAAGTTTGGTATAGAAAATTATAAAAATAAAAACCATAGCTCCAGAGCTGAAAACTATGATTTTTTTTCTGGACATTAAAGTAACTAAATAAAACATTTTTTTTGAATTTCCTTTTTTTTCACTTAACACACTTTTTATATTTTTTTAAGAACTACTAGATTGGTATAAGTAATCAGAAAAATCTAAAATTATGATTCTAGTGTTTGAAATTTATTTTTTTTTTCTTTGTACATAAAAGTAAATATGTGCTTATGTATGTATCTCTATACTACATAAACGCACTTTGGTAAAGGGTATATAAGATTCGGCACAGCCGAATATAGCACTCTTACTTGTTTAATATAAATTTTTATAAAATAATCGTATCAAAATTAATCAGAAAATCGCCAAAATTAGAAATAAAATCGCCAAAAATTATTTCTTGTAAAGTTTTCTCATCCAAATTCAAAACGCATTAATGACTGTAATTAATATCAGAAAAATCATAAAAATTAAGTTGTTTTAACTTCTTGCAGACGAGTTTTGGTAGGATTTATTTTTGAAACTGCTCCTTCAACAAACTAATTTTCCTGAATTAGAAAAATTTTGAAGTTAAATTTTGTTAAAAAATAGCCATAAAAATCGTCAATATATTTATTTATCGCCAGTAAAATCGCCAACAAATTTATTTATCGCCTAAAAATCGCCATGTCACCAAACCAAAAATGTGGACGCCAAATAAGTTGAAAAATCACCACGTTTGGAGAGAAATCGTCATATCTGACAACGCTGGTTGTGACTACGTTTTGAACTTTTGCGCGATTTATTAGATTTTCTTCTTTCTCCTCTCTTTCCAGTCACCTCTTTTGTGTTTTGGCTAAAAATTTGGCAACACCAAGCATGCACCATGGACACCCCTTTTGTCTTTGCAATTGCAGAAATTCAGCATCTTCCGGACCGGTAACCATTTCGAGAGCATTAACATGTGCGATATCAAAAAGATCATTCAATATGTGAAAAACATAACTTGTATTAAGGTGGTATAATAAATTTTAAGGTAGCCTTAAATTTATATTTATATTAAAAATAGATCTAATTGAAACCATCTGGTTACTTAAGTAACAAAAATTTTGAAAAAAAATTTATATGTAATATTTTTTATAATATATAAAAATATGGGGTTGATATTTTTGCAAAATTTAAAAAAAAAAAGTTTGCTATTAAACTTTTTTTTTTGAAAAAAAAACGGTGAGAATCGACATTTTTCAAAATTTTTATTTAAATCGCGTATAATATTTGACTTAATTGTGATTAATATTCATAATGAGTGTTCGTTTCTAAATCGAAAAAATTTAATTTCTCCATTAGCAGACCAAGGTTGGTAAAAAATTCAAAATGCACGAATATTCACTAAACTGTAAGCGATAACAAATAAATGTAGCAGACTTTTTTAGTTCTGGGATAGAAAGAAATCAACTTGCAACAAATCTTTTGTATCAGATCAAAAACATCAGCTTAACATCGGTTTTAATTTTACATTAATCCTAGGTTGCCCACTTTGGGGCTTTGTGGCTCCGCCCCCTTTAAAGATATATGGTAAAAGTTCTATACTTAAGTGCTGTGGCACCTTTTTAAATGCTGCATGAAATTTCATAACAATCGGACAGCCAGTTTTCAAAATGGCCACTGTGTATTGGGTACTTTAAGCCCCACTAGGCACCGTCGGCTCGAGCTAAAAAATTAAGACTGCATTTGTAGCAGTAAGCCCCAAAAGTTTCGAAAACAAACGTATTAAGAATTAAAAACAAAATTCGATACAAGCTGTGACCAGTTCATCAGTGTTTTCACACCTAAAATTAAAACCTGGGCCCTATTCCACAAAACAACTTATCAACTTTTCACTTTGCACTTATCAAGTTTTTCGACAATTTGCAAAACTTTTTATTCCTCAGAACTATAAAATATGATAAGTGATAAATTGAAATTGATAAGTGTACAAAGAGTGCAAGGAATTTACAAAAAAAGCAAAGTTTTGCTTAGTGCAAAGGGAAATTTGCAAAGAATATTGTGGAACAGAAACACTTATCACTTTGCGAAAAAATGCTATTTGATAAGTGCAAAGTGAAAAGTTGATAAGTTTTTTGTGGAATAGGGCCCTGGTTTCAACGTTAAAACCTGCTGATTTTGCATTCCCACTGCAAGTTTGATAAATTCTGGTTTTACACAAATGGTTGTCTAATGAATTTTGTCCAAAATAAAATAAATCTGCAGAAATGCGTGTATTTGTTGCTGTATTTTTTTCTGCTTTTATAACACTTATTTTAAACCCTGTACAATACTGTTTTTTGCATGAAAAACTCAGAAATTTTACAATGTACTCTAAAATGGAAATTATTTTACATATTCTGACAAAATATCGAACAATAAATTAAGGTTAAGATATGATTATGATTAAGCTTCAATAAATTCTTCTTAATAATTAAACATTTGGATTTAGTAGGATTAATCTCCAGTCCATTAGCCGTAGGCCATCACAATCGACTGATGCAGTGTTACAACCTTTATGAAGCTGTACGTCGTCAGCGTACAATGTAATTTTACAATGTTCAAGAATGCTCAGCATATCATTGACATATAACGAAAACAGTAGGCGGATGTTTTTGGGCTAAGGGGTATCCCAGCAGAAAGAAGCGAAGATTATTTCATAGAGATTCCGTATTGTTTTTATGTGGTAAATTTTATTAATTTTATCAAGAAGAAAACCACATAAAATCAAGAAGAAATCTTATTATTCACATTTTTTTTACTCACTTTCCGTTATTTTTGGCACCAAAAAAACATGCCATAGAGAAAAAATTTTTGATTCTATTAGGTTTTCTTATAAAAATTGTATAATATAGGGATTTTTATTGATTTCATTAGGTTACCTTATTGATTTTTTCAAAAAGGTTTTCCTTATTGTTTTCATTAGGTTGCCTTATTGATTTTTTCAATAAGGTATTCCTTATTGTTTTCATTAAGTTCCTATATGATTATGTGTAAAGCATCTGATTAATTTTTTTTAATTAGGAAATCTTCTTGATTTTATTTATTATTATTTCTTGTAGTTTCATATCTAGAGCCGATAGCCCTAGCAGCTAGCGCTCCTTAAATCTTTAGTCTTAGAATTAATTCGTAAGACTAAGGGCGACTTTTTGGGTACGAGATTAAGATTAGTTCATTTCTATAATTAGCTAATCCGAAAATTAACTTAATCTCAAATTAATTAGTTTGATATTTTTGAGTGGTAGTTTAAACTTCTTATTATTTGTAGTATTACCATACTGAGGAACAAAATAGTGGCAACATTTTCTGTGTAAAAGTCATACATGTTATCAACACACTTTGATTTTTTGTGAAAAGAAGAATAAACTGCCATGTTTTATTATTTACAAGTAAAATATTGCGCGTGTTAAAGGAAATAGATAAATAATATAAAATATATATATTTATTTATGTGTTTTTAAATTATTTTATAATATAATTTTTACAAAAAGTTATAAGTTTCACAAGTGTATGTTGTCAATGTTAATGTATGATTAAACCACCACGATTGCCCGCTTCAACTAGCAAGTAAACCATATAATCGACTACCCAAAAATCACAAATGAAGATTAAGGTTAATTTAATCTCTAATCTTGAACTCAAAAAGCCGCCCTAAGTCAAATAAATAAATAAAATAAAATTTTATATCTATAAATAAACATATAGACAATTTTTTTCATGATTTTTTTCGTTCTCGTATAAGCATGTTTGTACAATAATTTCATATTGGTAAGAGTGCTTGTCTATCAGTCAGAAGGTTGCTGGTTCAATACTTCGTCGGTTTGTTTCTGCTTTGATGTATGCGACAAAAATGTTTTTTCGAGAAAATCTATGAAGAATGTTTAGTTCATTAGTTTTATAAAAATACGCGATAGAATTTTTTGTTTAATAACAAACGTAATAGATACATACATATGTTTTTTATTTAAACTTAAAGTTGATAAACTTTTTACATCCAACTTGAAAAGTTATTAGGACTTAAAGAAAAAATGGCAAAAATCTTTGTCAACGCATTCCACAATCATAACAGCAATATTGTTCACTTTTAACAAGTCTTGTTCAAGTAGGTTACATTATTGTATATATTTAAGTAGATAAAAAAGTGAAAATACCAGTTTTATTCATTTAACATGATTTTTAGAGAAAAAATAAAGGAAGAAATAAAAGACGGTGGATATATTAAATAAAAGAAATTTTATTAATAAAAAATAAATATCAATTAATTTCATTCACAATAATCACATTTTTGTACTTTGCTTTGATTCACGTTCTTTGAGTAGAATATGGCATTAATATGCATTATAACAGCTGCAAATAAAAATATTAATACTTTTACGTGGGAAATGTGCCACATATCAATTAAATTGTCGATTACCGTAAAACAGACTTTACAATATTCAACAATTGTGGAAATGACGCAAATTAACCACATCTATATCTCCAGATATATTTAAGATATCGGAAAACTGATAACGAATTTTGAAAGAGGACACATAATTCATATATAATCAATCAATAACTCAATTTTTTTAAAAATGTCCCATACATCAAAGCAGAAACAAACCGACGACTTGTCTGCTCAAAAGCAATAATATGTATGTATGTATGGTAAGTTAGTTAATTAATTATGTATAAATAAACAACATCTACATATACTACATACATACACATGTGTATGGTGTAGAAGTTAAATGAAAGTACATAAGTTCAAAGAATAAAGACAGAAAAATGTTTTTTATTTTTTATTAGGTCGCGTAATAAAAATAAGAAGAAAACCTTTTTGAAAAAATCAATGAGATAACCTAATAAAAACTACAAGATTTCTTATTGATTTTTTCAATACGATTTTCCTTATTAAATTAATAAGATTTCCTTATTGATAGAGATATTTTATTAATTTTTTTTATATTTTATGAGTTATTTATTAGGTACTGTTTTCTCTGTGTTATGGACAACCTGCTTACCTGACGGCATTTCTTCCCATATAAAGAAACTAATATATATCTATTATTTTGTTCTATTAGAAAGGTAAAAATAATGCCAAGTAAGCAAGTTCCAAAGAGATGAGATAACAAGCTGACGATGACAAATTTATTTACCGCATATCAGATTCTAGTGATAGGCATTACGCCAAACAGGAACTTGGACAACATTTTTATCTCAGTACTTTTGATAGCCAAAGTTTTGGGAAGGAACTGTGCCTTTTTTTAATTTTTATCTTTTTTGAACCAAGTTAGAAGCCAAAATGAAAAACAAAATAAAACTTGAAAAAAAATGTTTGTAAAATTAAAAAAAAAACGATAAATGCTACTAATATATCTATCCTTATTTTCAATGAAATTATAAATATGTAGTATATCGACCCTTATTTTCGATTTAATAGTAAGCGACAAAAATTTAAGTTTTCAGCAGAAGTTTTTTAATAATATTCAAATTTGATTTACATACGTAAATTGTCGCTTGCGATAAAATTGTACAGCCTGTATCTAAAAATTTATCGACAATTTTGACATTTTGATAATTCTAAACTATGGGTATTTGATTACAATAAAAAAGTATATTTTCGAAAACGTGTCGGTTACGATAAAATCGAAAAAAGGCTCGATATATTAATAACAAAATGCAAATAAGTGACCACGAAACGTTAAAAATTAGAATGCCCCTAAGAAATTATGTTGAATTGGCTAAAACAAAATCTGTGAGAATGTTTCGGTATAAAAACAAAATTTTTAGACATTTATTATTAATTGATGAATTGAAAAACCTATCGCCAGCTGTGTCTTTGAATGAATTTGGGAAAATATTAACGAACGAAATTAAGCAATCACTTAATTCCATGGTGATCTATAAGAATGTTTAATAATAACTTAAAGAGAATGAAAAAAAATGAAATAGAATTGTGCAACTTAGCTGTGTGGTATAACAATGAATTTCATTTGAGGAACTACAGGCGAATAAAAAATAAATACATACAGAAATGAGATTGAAATAAATTCAGTGAAGTGCGACTTTGACTCGCGCACGAAGGGTTTCGTACGGACACTAGATATGTAATAATACTATAGCCTATATAATATAAAAGTTTGAGATTTTTTCGGTTTTGGGATTTTTTTTTTTTTGGTTCTGAGTGTTTTGTTAATATGGCGTTTTTAGTTTTAACTTTTTTTGCGTTTTTTGTATATATTCGGTTTTGGGCATTTTTTAATTTTGGTGCTTTTTTCTTATTATGGCGATTTTTTCATTTTGGCGATTAGTTTTAATTTTTTCCGATTTTTCCGTTTTAAGACGATTTAATTCAGTTTTAGAAATTTTTTTAATTTAGCGAATTTTTTTTCGTTTGGACGATTTTTTTCGTTTTGGTGATTTTATAATTTAGGAATTTTTTAGTTTTACCGTTTTTGAAAATTTCAAGAGTTTGCCTCCTACGGTTTCTGAGATACAGCAAGTTGTTAAAATTATATAGTCAAAATTACATTAACTGATAGAACACCCTTTAATTTAATTTTTTTTTTTAATTTTAGTGTTAATTCTTGTATTCTTTATAAAAATGCACTAAATTTACAAATTTCACGTGTCTATATACAGTGTATATTATACATACATGCAATTGTATGTATATTACATGGGATGTTAACATTTTTCGTTGCTCGTTTTGGAACACCCTTTAATTTTTTACTCTCATGTGTTTTTGTTGTAGCACCCAAAGTTTTACATACTTCGTCTAAATTTCAGATACATAGCTCTTACGGCTCTCGAGAAAATAGCCTGCGACGGACAAACGAGAGCGTAGCGAAAACAATAGGGTTCCTTTTCACCTTTGGTGTACGTAACCCTAAAAAGGGCAAAACAACGGTCATGAACAACAAAATAAACAAATAATCAAAAAGATATGTAACGGGTGTTTTTTAGAGGTATAGAACTTCGAATTGAAATAAAACACAAGAAAATCGTTTTAATGTCCATCAATTTGGCTTTATTGGAAGGATAATTTTATGCCATTAATGTTTAAATATGATTTCGGGCATGTGGCCGCCGCAGCTGGCTCGAATAAAGCCAATTCTACAGGTCCAATTTTCAACCACTTTTTCGAGCATATGGGGCCGTATGTTGGCAATAACGCCACGAATGTTGGCTTCCAAGTCCCCTAACGTTTCTGGTTTGTTGGCGTAGACGAGCGACTTCACATATCCCCAAAGAAAATAATCCAATGGTGTCAAATCACACGATCTTGGTGGCCAATTGACAGGTCCATTCCGCGAAATTACGCGCTCATCGAATGTTTCCTTCAATAAATCGATTGTGACGTGCGCTGTGTGGCATGTAGCGCCGTCTTGTTGGAACCACAACTCATCCACATTCATGCCATCCAATTCGGGAACAAAATAGTCGGTTATCATGGCTCTATACCGGTCTCCATTAACGGTAACTGACTCTCCAGCATTATTTCGGAAGAAGTATGGCCCAATGACTCCACCAGCCCATAGAGCACACCAACCAGTCAGTTTTTGTGGATGTAATGGCGTCTCAAGGGTCTCATGTGGATTCTCTTCACTCCAAATGCGGCAATTTTGCTTGTTGACGTAGCCATTCAACCAAAAATGAGCCTCATCACTGAACAAAATTTTGCGATGAAAATCAGCATCGAGATCAATCTCATTTTCGGCCCATACACCAAAATCACGACGCATTGCATGGTCTCGCGGCTTTAATTCTTGCACAAGCTGGATCTTGTAAGGTCGCAAGCCAAGATCTTTGCGCAAAATCTTCCATAAAGTTGATGGACAAAGCTCCAATTGCTGTGCACGGTGGCGAATCGATTCATTCGGGTCCTCTTCAACACTTTGCTCTACAGCGGCAATTGTTTCTTCGGTGCGCACTGTTCGACGTCTCTGCGGATGCGCATTATCACATAGAGTAAACGTAGTGCGAAAACGATCCATGGTTAACCGAATTAATTGCTCTGATGGACGATTATGTCGACCATGAAATGGACGGAGCTTGCGGTAAACTTCGCAAACTGAACCATTATTTTCGAAATAAATTTGCACGATTTGCAAGCGTTGTTCTCTTGTCAACCTGCTCATGATAAAATGGCAAACCAAACTTAATATTAATCACTTGACAGCTGACAAAATGGCCGCCAGTTAAAAAAGTGATGCCAACTTAAAGTTCTATACCTCAATAAAAAACACCCATTATTAAAAATAAAGTAGAAGCGATTGAGGTAAATATAAAAATAATATCCGACGATCAAGAAATAGCAAAGTATTTACACTCATATTTCTTATAGAAAGTGTGAAAGAAATCGCAGAAGTATTCCGCAATTGCCATATGATACTATTATTGATGAGAGTGAAAATATAGCTTTTAATTTCGAAATTAAACATACTCCAGAACTAATAAAAATCATGAAGACGATGAACAATAAAAGAGATCAGAGTTTTCTCAATATCAAAATGTTACTAGATAACTTCGACATAACTGAAAGACATATGCATTGTTTGATAGTGGAATCTCTTCAGACCGTAATTTCCTCGGATATTTTGGGAGAAACTTGTATAGTCCCAGTAAAAAAAACTTCATAATACGAAAAACCCTGGTGAAATGAGACCGGCTAATATATTGTCAACAATTAGTAAACTAATGGAAAACATTAACTAAACAAGCATTTCGAAAACAATAATATATTATTTGAAACACAATCGGAATTTCGAAATAATCATAATTGTGAATCTCTATTAAATCTAGTCGTTTCACAATGGAAAATGGAAATAGAAAAAAGCAATTAATAGGGACATTCTGTTACTCAAATTAGAGAAATATGGTGGTTTAGAAGTTATCTGAGCAATAGACATCAGTGTTCGAAAGTAATTGGAAAAGCTAGTTTGCAATAGTGTCCCACAGGGAACAGTTCTTGGGCCACTTCTTTTCCTAATATATGCAAACGAAATGCAAAATATTGTATACAATCCAAAAGTATGCATGTTTGCTGACGATACACTGTACATAAATGTGGAGACAATCCGGACTACTGAATTAGAAAAATAAATGAAGACCTAAAGAATATCGAAAAATATCTTATAAAGGTAAATATAAACAAAACTAAGACAATGATATTAAAAGTTGAGACCGATATGAACATCCGGATTGAAAACGAAACAATTGAAAGAGTAATTGAAATTAGATATTTTGGAAAAATTTTGGATAGAAACTAAATGATCAAACAGAATACGTCCGCAACTTCAGAAAAAATCGTTGTCAAATTAACAAGACCCGTAATAAAATCTACGGCAGTAACTTCAAATACTCTGTAATATTTGTTTTATTTTCTTTTGTGCTTACTTTTCTTTGGAGTTTTTTTTACAAAATGTGTGAAATTTGTTGAAAGTATGGTGGCATTTTTGAGAGAATATATATTTATTTTTGAGAGCATTAGAAAAAACGCTTTCAAAATAAAATATATTCTATCTCTCGACTGCTTTCTGGGGCTAATTTTTGTGTCAATTTGAATGGAAAATGTGTTTATACCGCAATTCTGTTTGGTCATTTAACACTGCAGCCACACGTTCAATAAATCACTTTCAATTCCATCACACATATTGTGTGTCAAAATTCTTTGAAATTGATAGCTGTGAAACAAATTGCTAATCAATTTCATTTTTTAAATACCACCGACGAAGAAACAACTCAAATTTGTAGCTTCAATCAATGTGTGCTGTGACCAGCCGTTCAAATTGAAAACTAAATTGCCATATAAATGGATAGGTGAATTTGATATCAATCTAGTTTTCAATTCAAAAAGTTTGATTGTGTTAGTGAAAAAAGTGTGAGTGTATTGAAAATTGAATGGAATTGAAAGTCAAAAATTGAACGTGTGGCCCCCAAGTAAACTTCAAACGTAATTTTGATTCATTGTTGCCATTTTAGCATTTTCACTGCCAGATCTGGCATTTTCATTAGTTGAAAGGCATTCAACTTTTAAAAAATTCTGTTAAATGCTTTCTGGCAGATTTTGTTGAAAATAAAAAAATTTGGATTTATTACAAAAAATACTTCTGTAGAGGGGATTCTACTCATAAATGTACATGCCCTACAGTGTAAGGGTTCCCTTCCCTGGTGATCATGACTAGCAACAGTGAAATGCGCATAGGATTCAGCAAACCCAGTAATAATCAATTTTAGTGTATTTTTAATGAAGAAATATTTTACTGAATAAGTAAAATATTAATTTGGGATTATTTTAGCGTTAAAAAAAATGTTAAACGTAATTGTAACAATTCGAGAAAACAGCAGTTATTTACTATTTTGTGTTTGTATGTGATATAAAAATACCTGTAAACGCATATAAGTTTGTGTAAGCATGAAATTTAAAGCTATTTCGATAATTTGTTTTAAATTTAAATCTAGCATTATACTTTTCTTCTGTAGAACATTTTAGCAGATTTTTTTTTACCGATTTAGCATTCTTTCATCATCATTATTTTCTGGCAACACTGTTTTGAATGCATTTACAAAAAAATAGGAAAACAAAGTATGGCTTTTGAGAAGAATACGATATAAAATATCAACTGTGATAATGATGGTGCCGATCTATTTTAAACTGCCATTTAGACAATGTTACAAACAAACTTTGGTCAAAACTTCATATTTTACAAAGGGCCTAAACTTTATGATGAGTTGCTGCTGTATCTTAAAAATTAAACTAATATTTTTATATTTAAATATTGTAAAATTAATTACCTATTTGAAACAAAAATTTAATGGTAAACCTATATTTGCCACTTAATTCTTTTTTCTCTTTGTATTTATTGATC
This sequence comes from Tachina grossa, assembly GCA_949987645.1. NCBI lineage: Eukaryota > Metazoa > Arthropoda > Insecta > Diptera > Tachinidae > Tachina > Tachina grossa. The sequence goes on along the minus strand of OX465277.1, from coordinate 60,392,552 downwards.
GCTTTTAAAAGTTATAAAGCGTCATTTACAAAACTTATGGAAAAATTACGAAAAATTGTAATATATTCTAACTAAAAGAGGAAATTCATTCCAAACTCTACAAGTTTTTGCATACAAAAATAAGGCTTGGACATTTTTCTTTTAAAATATTTCCGCAAAAGTGATGAAAAAAGTACAAAAACGGCCGGCAAACTCGATTTTTTGCAAAAATTCGTCTTGTGCGACCTCTAAACCTCTTCCGGAAGATCTGAAAAAAATCTCAAACACACTTGACCCTATAAGGTTTCAAATTATGCCTGAGCTCCAAAACAATTTTTTGGGACAGCCTAGTGTCTAAGTATAATTACGAGTATTTTCTTAAGTATTTTTCAAAAATTGGCGTAGCTGAATAATTACATACATAAATATTACAACAATATATGCAATTAATACAGCTACCAGACACAATAGAAAAATAAATAAGTTTTAATTTTCTTATAAAATAAATTTTGTACTAATTTTTTTCTAATTATCTGCATCTGCTTACACTATAAAGAGTTTTCCGAGAAGACATAGGTGTGACACAAAGGAATGCTATAAAATTCGCAGTTATCAATATTTTCGGCTGAAAATTCTCACATGGGTGGAAAATTATGCAAATAATACACAAAAAGTAAAACTATATAGAATTTTCTTTTGACTTCCCAACAATTCCCAAAAAGATTTTATAAAATTCCAAAAATGGGATGTTTTGGTATTTCTGCTGTATTTTTCTTATCTTTCGCCAAACGCAGATATTTTAGGAAATATTTAAAAACATATCATGTCGTTAGGTGAAATGCCAAGTTCTTTGGTTTATCTTTGGGTTTTGAGAAGAAGGCCTTACATTTGATATTCATAACAAAAATAGGTAAATTCCGAAACGATCTGGCACCTTTAATAACAAAAATTTTGAACAAAAAAATTATTTGTAGTATTTCCTATAGTAATACCTTTTGAATAAATAAAAATATGGGGTTGGTATTCCTGCAAAATTTTTTAATAATAGCGAAATAATTGACCCACTTTTTTCTGCAAAAAACGGCAAAAAATCGACTTTTTTCAAATATTTAATTTAAATTGCGTATAAATTTTGACTTAGACTGAGCTTACATCTGGAATTTCTTTTGCGCCATGTAACCACTATTTACTAATGAAAAACTGTTTGATTCAGACATGTATTTATTGATTTAAACTATTTCCAATCATGTTAGATTCTATAAAATTGTCTATTAGTTATGTATAAAACCGTTTAACTTATTAATAAATACGTATTTTAAACAAACTACTTTTCATTAGTAATTAGTGGTTACACTTTTTTACGCTTGTGTGGCACATGACACACAGATGTAACCCGGCCTTAAATGTGCTCTTAATATGCTTTTTCTAAATGTTAAAAATTTTGTTCTAAATTTAAATTAATTAAAATTGAACAAGATTTGACTTCTCCTCCATTAGCAGAACAATGGACCAAGGTTAGTGAAAAAGACAAAATTTTAATTTTTTTTCTCAAATATTTCCCAACTGTAACCGAAACTGCATAAATGTAGGATACTTTTCTTTAGCTCTTGGATAGAGAAATCCACTTGAAAAAATATTTTTTTTTTAAAATAAAGTTAATTAAAAATTTTAATTTGCAAGCGAAGACCCAGACTAGCTTAAAGCTGTATGATTCTTGTATATCTTTCAGTTTGTATGCTTATAACGGTACTCTAAATGACATGTTAAAATAAAAAAAGAAAAACAAAAAAATACTATGGTATTTTGTGCAATTTCAAAAGTAAATAGAAAGCGTTGTAGATGCGATATTATTTTTTTTTTAATTCAATTGTAACCTTTGACTTCTTTTTAACTAACACACAAAAACACATTATTTTCTAATAAATGTCAAGTTTTTTATTAAGTGTTGAGCAAAGTGAGTTTTTTTACAATTATTACCAAAGAAACTAACTCTGTCAGACGAAATCTTTTGATATCCATCCGTTTCACCACATCCATAAACGTTTCTGTAATCTTTCAACCTTACTGTTATAGACTATATATAAAATTCCTGCCCCAAGCTGCCCCATTAAATTTTTTTTTTCAAAAGTACAATATGAGCAGCAACTCAGACTAAGTTATTGTTATTTTTATTATATTATTGTTAATTTATGAAATTTCTTTTACTTTTTTATTGTAAAATATGTGTGAACATAAATTTAGAGTACATACTTTGTGAATATCACAAATACACAGAAAAAAAAAGAATTGTAAATACAACTAATTTATTTGTGAATACAAATAAAATATTTTTTAATAACAAAAATTAAAAATTTTAAAAACACCCGACTTTTTTCAGAAAAGATGTTATATCTTGTAAATGTCTGAACCGATTTTCTTCAAACATAGCTAAGAACCCTCTCGATCAAGTCATCTTTCAAACAGAAAACACTAAATGAAAATCGGTCCAGCAGATTGGCCTGTACGTGGACACGGACAGACACACAGATACACAGAAAAACAGACACACACTACAAACTTATAACACCCCTTTTTTAGTCGGGGGTTAAAAAGGCACCTACAACGATTTTTGTAAATACAAAGACACATTTGTAACATAAGAAAACAAAATCAACTCATTTATTTCCAATTAAAATTATTAAGGGTTTTCATGAGCTTTTGCGCAAACAGTGTATGTAAATTTGAAACAAACGTCAAAAATTTCATTTAATAAAAATAAAATAAGAAATTTTCAAGCAATTTTTAATTTAAAAATGTATTTATTTATTTCTATAAAAATAAAAAAGTGTGTGTCTGTGTCTAAAAATGCCTAAAGAAATCCAAAAAAGTAAGAAATTGTTGACTACAAAATGCACAATTGCACAGATTAAGTTTACGAGTCAAATTTTTTGGGCAAACTTAACAGGTTTGTGTAAATAAATTTCTATACAATTTTTGACATTTTATTTACGAGAATGTAAAAATGCACAATTGCACAGTTTGCGAGACTTTTGAACATTCTCATGAAACCCCTTACTGTGTTATTGTTGTTAACAGAAAACAAAAATTTTTAAGGAATTTGTTTTTCAAATTCTAATGTGTTATTTTTCGTTGTTTGTTTAATTTTTTTTTACAAATTGGTTTTTTATTAAATTATAATTTAAAGACGTTTGGGATGAGTCGAACCGGCAACCTCTTGACTAATAGACTAACGTCCTTACCACTCAGCTAAAGAACAAATCGTTATTGAGTACGCAAATAATGAATACACGCAAAACATGATTTCTTATGTTTCTTCTGCATGGAGCATTTCGTTAATATAATCTAAAAATAACTTTGTTGATTAAAGAAACAAGACATGACGTTTTTCGGCTTCTTGTCGGAATTTACACGTATACAACACCAACAATCAAAATAAACAACAACATCGGCACATGACCACGTTGAGTCAATCAACAAGCAAGATAAAAACCAACACAACCAAAGAAATTTAAATGATATTTTAAAATACGGAGTATTGATAAATACAATATTTAAGTTAATACCAAATATTATTGAAATTAAAAATTTTATTCAACAACATGGTTTGTTTCTTGAACATAAATCTTGTATATTTTTTTTTTATAAATAATTTTTTTATATTATTGTTAATTTATGAAATTTCTTTTACTTCTATATATGTAAAACATGTGTGAAAATAAATTCAAAGTACATATTTTGTGAATACCCAAAATATATAAATAAATTTAATAAGAACAAATTTAATATGAAAATACAAAAAATTAGGATTCGTATGTTAATTATTTACAAATATATGATTTTTGTCGTCCTAAATTCTTAAATCGAACACTGTGCATCGGTTTGAATTTTTCATTAACACGAGGTTGCGCACTTTGGGGCTGTGTGGCTGCGCCCCATTTATAGATATATATTCCAAATTCAGACTTAAGCTCGGTAGCACCTCTTTAAAATGCTGTATGAAATTTCATAAGAATCATGCTGCTCGTTTAGAAACTGCAGAATTATTTCCATTTTTTTTTTTCAAAATCCCTCACTGTGCACTGTCAACTTGAAGATAATATAGACTAAAAACTTGTTTCAGTGTGATTATACCTGAAAATATGTATGTCAACCTACAATTTTTTTTTATTTGGTTACAAATTATGGCATTCGATATTGAACAAATTTTTATACAATTTTAAACTTGCAGTTGCAATTGAATGTTTCGAACAATTTTTCGTTGATGATACATATACAATAATTGCATGCAACTAGTAGCATATGTAATTGCAGCGTATTTGTATTTGAATGAAAATTTCAATCGATATCGAATGCCGTAATTTTAGCCCTCTTCGAATATGTGAAAACTACTATTCGTTGACTATTTCGTTAAAAATTTGATAAGCAAAAAAATTGATTCAGTGGTGCCGCTTTGAAATATTTCATATTTATAAAAATAAAATAGTTTGTTCAAAAATATAAAAACAAATCAGTTTATTTCTTTATATTTTTTGCGAATTTTGCTATTTATAGGCTTAGTAATTTATTTAATACATTTAGCCATTTTTCGCTAACTTGCGATTTTTTTTTTTGAATTTTTCGCGTTTTTATCCAAACTTTTTATATTTTTAATGGCTTTCGCGATTTCTAATAAATTTTACCGCTTGTTTCCGATTTTGAAATTTTTCGCGATTTTTTGCAAAGTTCGCAATAAAAGCGATTTTTTGCATCTTTTAGTTTTCTAAGAGTTTTGCCAATTTTAAAACAATGTTACAGTTTCTTATCATCCCGCTGTTAATACGTTTTTGCAAATTTTCTTAATTTTCGCGATTTTTGCAGAATTTTTAGCATTCCTTAAAATTTTAGGGGTTTTCAATCAATGGTATGGCTTCTTTAGAATTTTAAAAATTCTCGCGATTTTTGCAAAGTTCGCCATAAAAGCGGCTTTTTGTGTCTTTTAGCTTCCTAACAGTTTTAAAGATTTAAAAACATTATTAAACTTTATCATCATCCCGCTGTTAGTAATTTTTTGCGAATTTTCGTAATTTTCGGAATTTTTTTTTGTATTCCTTACAGTTTTAGCGATTCTTAATCTATATTATAGTTTTTTGTAAATTTTGCAATTTTTTGCAAATTGTCGATTTTTCGCTTTGCAAAAATATAATTACTTTTGTAATTAACATTAAAATTGTGGAACTTTCTTTTTATTTTGCAATAAAAAATATTTCTTGTATTTGTGAATTGAACGGGCTAAAGTTCGTATCGCTTTTTAAGCCAAATTACATGTGATAATTAATAATGAACAAATAACACCAAAGTCTGTTGTAAATATTCTGACTAACAACACATAGTTGAACGGAACAGCCAGCCGTTTTCGAAGGCCACTAAACCTTCATCATCAGCGTTCTTTTGTGTTTGGTCCACTGTGTGTGGTGTCAGTTGATGTAGATTTCTGCTTTATATACTTAGCATTTTATTGCAAATGGAATATGTGAATTGTTTTGATTCATAGTATTTCAATTTGCTGAAAGCTTTTTTGTGTTGTAAGCTCAATTTTACCATCACTATATTTACAACAGTCTTACCATTGTCGTTTTGTTCTTTTTTTTACTAATTATGCACATGTTACTTAATTTGCTTATTTTTTGTTCTACTTAAGACAAACTTTTTTGGTTTGTTACTATTAAGTATATTTTTATTTAATTTTTGCCACAGGCCCATGGCTATTAATTTTTAGTTAATTTTAATTATTATTCGAACTCCATTTGTTTCTATATTTGTGATTTGAACGGGCTAAAGTTCGTATCGCTTTTTAAGCCAAATTACATGTGATAATTATTAATAAACAAATAACACCAAAGTCTGTTGTAAATATTCTGACTAACAACACATAGTTGAACGGAACAGCCAGCCGTTTTCGAAGGCCACTAAACCTTCATCATCAGCGTTCTTTTGTGTTTTATATATAATTTTTAGATAATCTGCTAACTTGACAACATTCTTACCGATATAAAGAAATGAACAAATATACATTATTCTCTCCTTTTCTAGAAAGATAAAAATATTGCCAAGTTAACAGATTATCTAAAAATTATATGACACCCTTACGATTACAAATATATATAATGCATATCATATGTCAGTGAAAGGTGTTGTCCCAAACAAGAACTTGGTAAAAATTTATATCTCACTGCTATTGATGGCCGAAATTTTTGATAGGAACTTGGCCTTTTTTCACACTGATCTTTTTGTGAGGATCTGACTACTTTTTAAAATATTTTATATGAAAACACTTTTTCAACTTAAAATTTCTAGGTTGTTTTATTTCTATTCATGATGACTGTGCCAATTAAAAATTTCATAGTTACCTAAAATAATGGGTTAGAGCGTAAGTAAAAATGAATTATTATGTTATTACAACGGGTCGCCAGTATGTACGTAATTTATTAAGAGTCGTCTGGAAAGAAACATGTAAAATACAGCGTCAATTTTAGTGGGAGTGATCCCTCCTATTTTCTCAATATATTTACATATTAAAGTCTGCTTAGCCCAAGTACATAAATCAAAAGGATATGCCCAATGTGCATGCACAGTTTCAATAGGGTAGCTGGTGCTTTAATTTTTGAATTTTCTGATTGAATAAATCAATTAGGACTATTTGTCTACAAAATGTCAACTCTCTACGTAAAATTTTTATGGGCCTGCCCCCGCCGACTTTTATATCTGTTATTGCTTATGATTCATGTTAAGTTTTGTAGGAAAAAGCTATTGAGAAATACATGAGTAATAGACTAAAAAATACTAAGCCGAAGTACATGAAAGAAAAAGCTAAGATTTATGGGTGAAGTCACGGCCACTTTTCAAAACAGGAAATTTTTACTTTGGATAAGTGCAATGTGTATGAAAAGTTTCAATAAAATTTAATTTAATTTTGATTTTACAGTGCTTGTTCCCAACCAATGTTTGAAACTTCTGGTTTCTTAGATTTTTCTTAGTGATCTCTGATCTAGATTAATTTGTGTACCAAATTTCAGCTCTCTAGTGTAAATTGGAGTTTTAGCGGATAAAACTTCTTGGTTTTAAGATTTTCCCATTGGCTTACTCATCTAAACTTGCTTGTGTATAAAATTTCAGCTCTCTAGCGTGAACTATACCTTATAATTTTATAAGCATTACCCCTCCCACTATTTTAAACTCATAATATTTCTTTGAGAAGCGCTTGTAATTCATGCTAATTTTCTTCTAAAATATGCTAGACCGAAGTAGATTAAACACAAGGGTAACATTTTATGGGAGTAATCACGCCCACCTAGACCTACTTGTGTATCAAATTTTAGCTCATAAACGCAACTTTTAATTTTTAATTTGAATGGGCGCAGCCCAGCCCCTCTGACTAAAATTTCTGGGTTTTCAGGTTTTTCTTGTTGGTTTCTCAACTAGACATAGTTGTGTATCCAATTTCAGCTCCTTAGCAGCTCCTTAACCCACTTTTCCAAACTTAAGATTTGTCTATGCCAGTGATTATTATTTTTGTCAAGTTTCGTTGCAAACGGATAATAATACATACAGGAATAGTATATCTATATATGCTGAGCCGTAGTACACGAAAATGAAGTTGAAATTTTATGGGCATGTAAACGCCCACTTTTTTAATAATAAATGTTTAGGCTTGCCCTATCGCAGTATGTACGCCGAATTTCAATAAAATAGCTTCCATTAAGCGCCTTAGATTTGCTTTTTTAATTCTAGCCCTCCTTGCCAAAATTTTCGTGTTTTCAAATTTTTTTAGTTTATTGCCCATCTAAACTTAGCTCTGTAGCGAATTTCAGCCCAATAGCACAAATCCTAATTTTTATGGGCGTAGCCCCGCCCCCTCGGTTGAAATTTTCGGGTTTTCAGATTTTTCTAGTACATTGCGCACCTAGATCTACTTGTGTACCAAATTTTAGATCTCTACCTATAGCGGAAGTGCTTCATAATATTGATGAGTGAGTCAGTAGGTCAGTAGGTCAGTGAGTATGTCTTAAAATATGCACTTTTTGCACCTCCATATCTCCGGAACCTTTCATTGTATCTCCGGAACCTTTCAAACTTTGCATATGAGGTTACATGAATTTATTCTAATTACGATTTAAATTTCATAATTTTCCGGTCGCGGGGAAGAAAGTTATGAGGGGGGTAAACAGCTCGAATGGCTTCCTGTAAATATACACACTGCGTGCATTGGCCGGAACTTGGCCTGGCGCACTGCCGTGCGCCTAGATATTTATGGTGCTGCTGGTCTTCAAAATGATTAAGTAGCTGACTACCAGGCAACATTTGTTGCCATCGGCACTTGTAGTCGTGTAGCCATGTAGCTTGCTGCTGTCTATGTGTTTAATGCATATGAAACTTTTCTTTATTTTATAAAAAAAAATATTTCGTAAAATTTTACATAGATTTCAATGTAGAAACTTTCCATTACTAGCAACCACTTGGGTGCAATTGCTAATAAGAAATATTGGTTTCTTTACCGAATGTGAACTTTAGTTCATTCTGATGCCCTTACTGTAAGAAATGAAATTCAATAAGTTGAGATGTCATGATCTTGCAGAACTATTATTTCAACATTCCACGTATCAGTTATGTTAAGAGGTCAACCACAATATTCTTTGGAATTTATTCACTAAAACCGGGATTTTTTTTTGGAATTGAAGCGGTTAGTTATATCCTGTTTACACAGAAACAATATATTTACTTTAATTTGCTGTGTTTTTCAATGAAACAAAATTAAAAATTAATTTAAATTCTTATTATTATACCCTTTACCAAAAAATGGTAAAAGGGTATATATAGGTTTGTTATTCCGTTTGTAATTTCCAGAATATTAATAAGCGAGCCATAAAGTTTATATATTCTGGATCCTTATGCATAGGGAAGTCGAATAAGCGATGTCCGTCTATCCGTCTGTCTGTACGTTCTTGGACTGGTGTGTCAGAAATGGATTGGTATTGAAAATCAGCAAAATTGAGCAGATGGTTTCAGAGCAGGGAAACTTAAACTTCATTTTGTCATACAAAATAACTACCGAAAAGTATTTAGTTATTTTTTATTATTAAATAAACTCATTTTATACTTCAGTATGAATAAAATTAGTATTTCTAATTAAAAAAAATTAAAAAATTAAAAAGACGTTTCCAGGGTTGGAAAATTTTAACTTTTTTATACAAAAGTAACTTACTAAAACAAATTTTTTCTTTTTTTCTATAATTTAAGCATATCTTATATTCTCAAAAGAAAGAGATTGATGTAATAAATCAGAAAAACAAAAAGGATGATTCCAGGGTTGGAAAACCTACAATTTTTGTGAAGTATAAAATTAACTACCGTAGACTAATTTGTTATTTATTTTTATTAAATAACCTTATTTTATACTTCACCACGAATAAAATTGGTATTTCAAATAAAAAAATTAAAAAAGTTAAAAAGACGTTTCCAGGGTTGGAAAACTTTAACTTTTTTTCTTATACAAAAGCAACTTACTAAAACAAATTTTTCCTTTCCTTTATAAATTAAACATATCTTATATTCTTAAAAGAAAAATGATTGGTGTAAGAAATCAGAAAAATCAAAAAGGATGATTCCATGGTTGGGAAACTTACTCTTTTTGTGATATAAAAAATTAACTACCGAAAATTAACTACTAACTATTTTTTTTAATAAATAAACTTATTTTATGCTAAAGTACGAATACAATTGGTTGGAAAACTTTACTTTTTTATACAAAAGCAACTTACTAAACCAAATTTTTATTTTTTCTCTATAAATTAAAGATATCTTATATTCTGAAAAGATAGAGATTAGTACAGGAAATCAGAAAAATCAAAAAGTATGATTTCAGGGTTGGAAACCCCACACTTTTTGTTATATAAAAAACTAGCTATCGAAAACAAATTTTTATTTTTTTTTATAAAATAAACTTATTTTATACTTCAGTACGAACGAATTTAGTATTTCAACTTACAAAAAAGATTAAAAAATTAAAACGACGTTTCCAGTGTTGGAAAGACTTTTTTTGCACAAAAGTAACTTACAAAAACAAATTTTTTTTTTAATTAAACATATATTAAATTCTTAAAAGAAAGAGATTGGTGTAAGAAACCAGAAAAATCAAAAAGGCTTTCAGGGTTGGAAAACTTACACTTTTTGTGATATATAAAAGTAATTAAGTCTAATTAATTTTTATCTTTTCCTTAATAAATTATACATATTTTACGTTTTGGAAAGAACAGTTTTGTGTAGAAAATTATAAAAATAAAAACCACAGCTCCAGGGCTGGAAACTTTGAACTTTTTTTCTGGATATTAAAGTAAATAAATAAAAAATTTTTTTAAATTCTCTTTTTTCTTCTTTCACTTAACACACTTTCTATATTTCTTTAAGAACTACTAGATTGGTATAAGAAATCAGAAAAATCTAAAATGATGATTTTAAGGTTTGAAAATCAATTTCTTTTGTACATAAAAGTAACTAGGCCAAATAATTTTTTTCTTTTTGTTTTTACTTTATGTATGTGCTTATGTATGTATCTCTATATATACTACATAAAAGCACTTTGGTAGAGGTTATATAAGATTCGGCACAGCCGAATATAGCACTCTTACTTGTTTTTTAAATTGCATATATTTTGATAAACTTTTTTAATTTAATAAAAAATATTTATAAAAAGTTTAATAACGTATTAAGCTATTAGAATTTAGCACGAAATTAAAATAATTCCAGAAGTCATTAGACAATTAGTGAATATTTATTTTTTCAAAACATAAGCATTAGTAAATATAACTCGACCCAATATTAAAGTCAATTTAATTTACCAAATATTCAATCACAGTGGATTTTTCAATTAATGGTTATTTTTCCAATTAAATCGCAAAAATTTTACTTGTCGTACAACAATAAAAATGATAGTAATTTAATAATTACAAATTAACTTTAAAATTTATACACATAAAGCCACACACACATACCCTTAAAACAGCAGTTAATTACTTTATTGATTTATTATTTAATATAAAATAAATTTAAAATAATAAATTTGGCGGCAAAGGAGGAAGGGAAAATTCGGGCATTAAAATTATGACGTTAGGAAGAGATAAAAATATTTAAAAAAAGCAATGTGAGTCCGATCACAGAGGAGATGTGTAAGCATCTAGTAATGCAAATTTTTTTTTAAGTTGGAAGTACTTATGCTTTTAGTATATTTTTTTAAATTAATTAATTAAAAGTATCAAAAATTTCAATATTGTAAATACATATGAATTTGTTGGTTTTTGTTTGTTTTATTAAAATTCTTTGGTTAGTAAATTTTTAATGCTAATGAAATTTAATTTGCATTACCAGTAAAATCGTAGGGCCGTAATCATAATAAAATTGTAGCAAGTGGCAAAGTTTTTTCATTAAAATTTTGAAATTTTTGTATGAAAAACACTTAGCCACCCACTTGTTAAATTTTTTTTATTATTTTTACTGAAACTTTAGTGGTACTGCAGTGCTCATCTATGGTAAATGCCTTTACTTTTAGTTTTTAATTTTTAACTCCTGTTGTTCATCGTTTAGTTGTTGCTGTTCTTGCTGTTGTATACGTATTACAATTAAAATAAATTCAGTAAAAAGCGACTTTGACTCGCGCACATTCGGTTTTGGGCATTTTTTTGATTTAGCTTTCTTCCTTTTTTAAGTTTTTTCAGTTTAAACGATTTTTTCAGTTTTATCGCTTTTTTCTCGTTTTGGCATTTTTTTCTCTTTTTGGGTTTCTTTAATTTTCGCAATTTTCTTCATTTTGGCGATTTTTTTCTTCTGCTTTTGGGGGGTTTTTTCATTTTAGCGATTTTTTCTGTTTTTAAGGTTTTTTTATTTAGGCGATTTTTTTTCATTTTGGCGATTTTTTTTTGTTTAAGGTTTTTTTTCATTTAGGTGATTTTTCCGGTTTTTCGCGATTTATTTTAGTCCTAGAAATTTTTTTCGTTTTGGTGCTTTTTTCGTTTTAGCGATTTTTTTGTTTTTGGCGATTTTTTTAAATTTGGCGATCTTATATTTTTTTGATTTTTTAGTTTTACCATTTTTGAAAATTTCAATAGTTTTGCTCTTACGGTTTCCAAGATGCAGCAAGTTGTCAAAATTGCATTAATTGATGGAACACCCATTGATTTAAATTTTTTAAATTTAGTGTTAATTGTTGTAGTCTGTATAAAAATACACTAACTTTTAAAATTTCAAGTGTATATATGTATGTACATACAATTGTATGTATATTACATGGGATTTTAACATTTTTCGTTGCTCGTTTTGGGACACCCTTTAGTTTTTAACTCTTATGTATTTGTTGTTGCAGTGGCCAAATGTCTACACACTGTGTCCAAATTTCAGGTCCGTAGCTCTTACGGTTCATTTTCACCTTTGGTGTACGGAACCCTAATAAAGCAATTATCAAGTTAAATAAAACAAACAAAAACCAGCAAATTCCTATGCATTTATAATATTTTAAATAAGTTTGTATTGCTTCTTTCAAACACTAATACACTCATACATATGTAGCTCACACCGATTTGACAACGCGGTGTGAATCTCAGCAAAATTTGTGATTGTATTGTCGAAAAGAATTTTACACCCTAGCGTATAGATGTTTACACATCAAAATTTTCTTTTTTTTAGTCACATATTACTTTCAAATTAATTTTGTTACATTGCAATACATTGCTCTAAAATTGTTACTATAAATATTTCGCCTCTGGAAACCAATTTAACATTTTCGCACGATTAGCTTAACCATTAATTATACAAAAATTAAAATGGTTACGCAACACATTTAGTATATGTATATATATGCATGCTTCTATTACACTTCGAAAAATATGTACTTTTGTTGAAGTGAAAATTTTCGAATTTTTAAATCGATAGCCTATAGTCAAAACACGTCAACTCAAATTTAGTAAAAATGAGTTTCCGATGGAAAATAGCTCCTCTATGCAATATTCATCTGTAGTATATATTTCGAATCAAAAAAAAAAAAAAAAAATGATTTTTCCCCGTTTTATATCAATTTTTCTTAATCTGCTATCTCAAAGTATAATTTTTTTGGTGAAAATAAATGCTAACTCCCATGTAAATTTCCAATAATTTAAAAAAATTAGCAATTTATTATAAATCTACCTCATATCTTATTGCATTTGGCATGCTGAACACGAATCTGGGGGTCGATTCTCGTTCTGTGAAATTGTGAAATGAAAAGTTTTTTTCACGATTTCATAGCATTTCTGATTCCCGTTCAGTGAAAAATGAAAAGAATTTAAATACATTTTCATTATGAAAAAAAATTGGGAATGGAACAAAACTTTTCACAGTTACATAACTCTTTCGATTCTCGTTTAGTGTAACTGTGAAAAAAAAACTTAAAAAACTTTTCATATGATAAATTATTTTACACATAAAATATTTTCGTGAAAAACATTAGAGAAGCTAGAAAAAACAAACGCAACCGCAAAAATCAAATTGTTTTGATTGTAAATTATTTAGAGGATGTCGGAATTATTAACAACAAGTCCGAAATTTAAGTACATAATCAAAAATAATCACCCTTATTCCAGTTGTCGACATCGACGTCACTTTAACACAATAGGAAAAAATTGGGGCTTGTGTACTCGCTCTCAAGAACAATTTTGTGCAACTAAGGTCTAGCAAATAGCATAAATCTGCAAACAGGAGTCAGTTGTTTTCGACAACGGGTACACAAGCCCCAATTTTTTGGTATTGTGTTAAAGTGACAAATGGAATATGGGTGAATACCTCATAAATTATTTAGGGCTGGATATCGAAATTGCAAGCGACAATACTGAAATTCAGTTAATAAAAATAAATAGAGTAACATATGCGTCTGCACACAGTGAGTGCAAAGTTCAGAGAAGCACAGTGCTGGGAGGTACATATAGGTCATGCCTTTGGGTCATGCTAAAATTTAAGATGATCAAAGCTGTCGGCCGGACTAAGTATGTCGAATAACCACTTTGCTGAGTAAATATTTTTGCGTATCCAGCCTTCCTTCATTAAAGGCTACAGGCAAGATAAAAAGAAAACATTTACTCAGCACAGCCACTGTTTGATATTTAAGCTCGACAGGAGAAGTGCACGGCATAACACATTTCCCCATTCATGCAGAAAAAATTAATAATAACTCCTAGGGGTTGAAGTAGTTTATCATAAATTCCGCTTATGACGATGGTTCGGAACAAACAACCAACCTTGCAATTGGAAGCGTAAATTTTACCCAATCTATAATAAAGAGAAAAATGTTAAGTTAAATTATGTAGCGATAAGCTTTTAAACACTTTTACCTATGCTCATACCGAATTCCTTGCAATATGTATATAAATAATAATGAATATCATTTATTTACATGACATATTTCAATAGCATAAAAACAAAAGTTTCATAGGCACAACGGAATAAAACAATGTATTCATAATAGCAACGAGAATCGCATTTTATGTAATTGTGAAAAGTATTATGAAAAATGGTTGTGAAAATGAAAATGAAAAGTTTTTTTCATTTCACATTATCACAGAACCATAATCGATCCCCTGGTAAGGATATTGATATCCTATGGCTAGTTTTTGAGATATGGTCACTTTTAATATAATGGGTGTTTTTTATTGAGGTATAGAACTTTAAGTTGGCATCACTTTTTTAACTGGCGGCCATTTTGTCAGCTGTCAAGTGATTAATATTTAGTTTGGTTTGCCATTTCATCATGAACAGGTTGACAAAAGAACAACGCTTGCGAGACCATGCAATGCGTCGTGATTTTGGTGTGTGGGCCGAAAATGAGATTGATCTCGATGCTGATTTTCATCGCAAAATTTTGTTCAGTGATGAGGCTCATTTTTGGTTGAATGGCTACGTCAACAAGCAAAATTGCCGCATTTGGAGTGAAGAGAATCCACAAAAACTGACTGTTCGGTGTGCTCTATGGGCTGGTGGAGTCATTGGGCCATACTTCTTCCGAAATAATGCTGGAGAGTCAGTTACCGTTAATGGAGACCGGTATAGAGCCATGATAACCGACTATTTTGTTCCCGAATTGGATGGCATGAATGTGGATGAGTTGTGGTTCCAACAAGACGGCGCTACATGCCACACAGCGCACGTCACAATCGATTTATTGAAGGAAACATTCGATGAGCGCATAATTTCGCGGAATGGACCTGTCAATTGGCCACCAAGATCGTGTGATTTGACACCATTGGATTATTTTCTTTGGGGATATGTGAAGTCGCTCGTCTACGCCAACAAACCAGAAACGTTAGGGGACTTGGAAGCCAACATTCGTGGCGTTATTGCCAACATACGGCCCCATATGCTCGAAAAAGTGGTTGAAAATTGGACCTGTAGAATTGGCTTTATTCGAGCCAGCCGCGGCGAACACATGCCCGAAATCATATTTAAACATTAATGGCATAAAATTATCCTTCCAATAAAGCCAAATTGATGATGTCTTGTGTTTTATTTCAATTCGAAGTTCTATACCTCTAAAAAAAAAACACCCATTATTAGTGCAGAGGGGTTCTGAAAAAATAATTTGGTAATGTATGTGTAACCTTTGAACCGTTAATCGAATAGAAACATTACGTATAGGCCGATTATAGTCAATAACCAGTGCAAAATAAAATATTTTTTGCATACCTATAAATTAGTAAGCAAATCATTTATTTTTACAATAATGAGCGAATTAACTAGTTTTTTCTCTTACTGCAAAGTTAGTTTTTTTTAGTTGACGTAGTTTGAATAAAGGCTCTTGAAATATTTTTTTGATGTTTTGTTTTCTTTTTCTCTTCTGTTGTAAATTTTAATTTACTTTTGGAAACGAAAACATTTTGAGTAATTCTACTTTTAAATGTTTTTCTCGTAACTTCAGCCTTATTGAGCATTTTTTTTTTATCAGGCAAGCATATTATTTATATGCTTCTGACATATAAATTCGAAAGCCTTTTCTCTATCTTATGAATAATATTTTCAATAACCACAGCCATCACTTCAAGATTGATTTTTTAAGCCAATTAGAACTAGAGTTTTGTTTAGTTTTCTAATGCAAATTTAATATTCACTACTGCTCCATTGGCGGTACAAGTGCAAAACCCAGTGATACTATAATATTTGCCATTTAAAATGTGTATGCCTGAAACTATCTCATCCGGTGTGCCACAGGGGAGTATACTGGGGCCAGTTCTATATTTGATTTATACTTGTGATATGCCTGTGAGCAGTAGTATCCACAATTTTACATTTGCCGACGATACAGCCTGCCCTAGTATGTACGAAAACCCTGATGAGGCATCGCGCAAACTCCAAGAACACATTAGCCAGATGGAGCTATGGTTAAACTTATGGAGAATTAAGGTAAATGAACAAACGTGTGTCCATATAACGTTTACCTTAAGAAGAGGTACTTGCTCTCCTTTTCGAATCAACAATCCGAATATTCCTCAACATTCCCAAGCGAAATTATCTGGTACACACCTTGATCGAAGGCTTACATGGAAACATCATATTGACTCTAAGTTAACTCGGATGAAACTTAAGTTAACTCAAATATATTGGTTGATTGGCAGAAATTCAACACTGAGCCTAGACTGCAAACTCTTACTACACAAGTCGCTTTTGAAGCCAATATGGTGCTACGGAATTCAGTTATGGGGCACTGCTTCAGCTTCCAATGTCGATAGAATCCAACGAAGGCAAAACAAAATTTTACGTTTGATAACATCGGCTCCATGGTACATCAAAAATTCTAATATACATCGTGTCTTAAATATGCCACTAGTGATTGAAGAAATTGCAAAATACGCAGGCAAAAACAAAACTCGAATCACATCCTAATCCTTTTGCTCGTAATATTTTGAACTTTACTGGGCACATCCGCCTAAAAAAGAAGGGCACACGGGCTATTATACTAAACACTCCAGATGGGATTACTTGAAAATAATTTTTTTCCCTTTCGGTTTGGAATTTTTTAAGTTTTGGCGTTGCTTGCGTTTTTTCGGTTTTGGCGCTCTTTTACTTTTAGCACTTTTTTTTCTCGTTTTGGCGATTTGTTCGGTTTTTGGCATTCTTTCATTTTGGCGATATCTTTTCATTTTGGTGGCTGTTTTAATTTTGGTGAATTTTTTAGATTTTGCGATTTATTTTAGTGTTAGATTTTTTTTTAGTTTTGGCGATTTTTTCGTTTTGGTGATTTTTTTAGATCTTTCGCGATTTTTTCGGATTCAGCGATTTATTTTAGTGTTAGAATTTTTTTTTAATATTGGCAATTTTTTCGTTTTGGGGATTTTTTCGGTTTTTGGTGTTTTTTTCCTTTTGGCGATTTTTTTAACTTTAGCGATTTTTTCGGATTTTGCAATTTATTTTAGTGTTAGAAATTTTTTTTAATTTTGGCGATTCTTTTCTTTTTGGCGATTTTTTTTAGATTTTTTTTTTAGTTTTGGGCCTTTTTCGCGTTTTGTCAATATTTTTCGGTTTTTAATGTTTTTTTTTTTTAATTTTGGTGATTTTTTTAATTTTGGCGATTTTTTCGGATTTTGCGATTTATTTTAGTGTTTGAATTTTTTTTTAATTTTCGCAATATTTTTCGTTTTGGCGATTTTTTAGATTTTTGGCGATTTTATAACTTTGGGATTTTTTAGTTTTACCATTTTTGAAACTTTCAAGAGCTTGCCTCTTACGGTTTCCAAAATACAGCAAATTGTCAAAATTACATAGTCAAAATCACATTAACTGATGGAACACCCTTTAATTAAAATTTTTTAAATTTTAGTGTTAATTGTTTTCTATATAAAAACACACTAATTTTACAAATTTCAAGTGCCAATATACATATGTGTCCATACAATTGTATGTATATTACATGGGATTTTTACTATTTCTCATTGCTCGTTTTGGAACACTCCTTAGTTTTTAACTCTCATGTATTTGTTGTTGTAGCGGCGAGGGATCTACATACTATGTCCAAATTTCAGATCCGTGGCTCTTACGGTTCCTAAAAATAGCCTGTGACGGACAGACATACAGCGTAGCGAAAACAATAGGGTTCCTTTTCACAATTGGTGTACGGAACCCTAAAAATGAAATAAAGCAGAAACAAAAAATAAGTAGTTAGCTACTACAAACACATATCAAGCCATAACCGCAAAAAACTTCAACAGCATATTTTTTGAATTTGGTTTTATCTTGACGAAAATGTATTATTTACGATCGCATATAATCAATTTCCGCCGAAAATTAAGTTCAAAAATTATGTCGCTTAAGTTTTTATGATGGTTATTGCACCATATCGCTCATTTAGTCAAACAACGTCATAATTCAAAAAGTGTAGTTTTTTAATTAATGATGCAGAGTTAATCCATTACGTTCTTCATATTGTGTAAAAATTTCATACTTTCAAAATTTCTGCATCCATTACGTTGTGTAATTTGAAAACTTTAAACTCGTTTTCTGGCTAACTAGTTTTTTTGGGTTATGACTTTGTTTGAGTAAATGAGCAATATGTTAAATTATACGGTTTATATTTAAAGATAATTCTGTTGGAAAAAATCACTAGTTGATGTTTGTTTATGTCTAATTTGTATACTTTTTTGGACCACACTTCTTCCTAAATTTCTCTCAAGACTAACGGTTTGGAAAAATCAATATTATTTGTCTGACTCATTTGCATTTACATTGCTGCTGTAGATTATGTTTAATTTTTTGTCGTTCGTTGTATAGAGCACAAGTTTATCAAAACACTAAGGTAGTAAATGTTAGAAATTAATTGCTAGCAAATTTTTGTTTTTGTTTTGCTAAATTTTTTTATGATTTGTTATATCCACTATGATATCAATATAGTATTCACTAATATAAAGTTCGTTATATTCGAATTTCTTTAAGACGAAATTCGTTATATCGAGATTTGCCTGTATTACAATAAAGTATCTTCTTTGAAATTTTTGCTTTTGAACTAATTTTTATTTAATTGTCAAAATAATATGTTTAAGCAAGTACATATACATGAACTTGACTTGGTGAAAATTGCATGAAAACCATAAACAAAACTGCATAAATGTACAAAATTTGTTTTTGTTTATCATTCAAAATGCACCGTCCTACAAAAGATAGAAAAATGCGTTAAATTTCGCATATTTATTTCTCTTTAGAAATGTATGGTAAGCAAAACTAATTTTTGAATTTTTGTCTTAATGGAAATTTTCACTTCTTTTACACGTTTTTTAGAAAAGCCACCATGATTAAAAAATGCAAAATATATTTAATTATTATGTTTTGCGGGAATGCCGGACGAGTTTACTGAATTCCATGATAGTTTTCGAATTACATTGCGCAACAGTGAAAAATCTACACGATCTTATCGGTTTAGGTTCGATAGTACTACTAGGGTAGTAAAACCCTATACTCAGCTTGGCTATTTTAGTGAGCAATTTTTTTATGGTCCTCCAAAAATTTCGAAAATTCAATGCGCTCCCAAAAAATGCTGTCATCACGTTTTGGCTAATAGCTAATTCAAACTTGCTGATACCTCTAAACTATATATGATTATTGCCATAGTGACAACTGACTCAAAAGCTAACTCATTTTACATGTTAAACGCTATTCAGTTTTTCAACGTAATGTCCTCAGAACGAGTCAGTACTCACTCACGCTGCATAAGTTTCAAATAACCAAAGTTAGCTCATTTCGAGTTAGTTTTTGGCTGATAAAATTCAAGTGCACTATTAGTTAGCTGCCAACTGACCCATAATGAGTTAGTTTGTGGCGCATCAAACAAATATTTTTTTGAGCTAGCTATGATTTGATTTAACTTTACTAATGATTAACATTTTTAGTAGATTTAATTTTGAAACAATTTTAAATTAATTTTTTTAGAGACGAGAATGTGTATCGAACCGTAATGACCTTGTTTGTCAGCCATCATAATTACTTAACACTTTGCCATCGCGCCATATAAAATATAGCCGGCACAGAGCTAGCATTTACATAAATTTTATGCCGACATCTTCTCGATAAATCTTGACTCATGACTGCATCAGCTTCGAGTTAGCTAAAAGTTAGTTCAAAACTTATCGAGAAGTTATCTGTAAACAAGTAAGAGTGCTATATTCGGCTGTGCCGAATATAGTACATAGTTACTTTTATGTAGAAAGAAAAAAATAATAATTTTCAAACCCTAGAATCACAATTGTAGATTTTTCTGATTACTTATACCAATCCACTAGTTCTTAAAAAAATATAAAAAGTGTTTTAAGTGAAAAAAAAGGAAATTCAAAAAAAAATGTTTTATTTAGTTACTTTAATGTCCAGAAATAAAATCATAGTTTCCAGCTCTGGACCTGTGGTTTTTATTTTTATAATTTTCTATACCAAACTTTTCTTTCCAAAACGTAAAATACATATAATTTATAAAGGAAAATATAAAAATTAATCAGACTTAGTTACTTTTATATATCAGAAAAGGTAAGTTTCCCAACCCTGAATTCATCCTTTTTGATTTTTCTGATTTCTTACACAAATCTCTTTCTTTTAAGAATTTAAGAAATGTTTAATTTATAAAAAAAGGAAAAATTTGTTTAATAAGTTACTTTTGTACAAAAAAGTTAAAGTTTTCCAACCCTGGAATCGTCTTTTTAATTTTTTTAATTGTTTTTTTATTTGAAATACCAATTTTATTCGTTATCAAGAATAAAGTAAGTTTATTTAATAAAAATATATAAAAATTAGTTTTCGGTAGTTAATTTTTTATATAACAAAGAGTGTAAGTTTCCCAACCCTGGAATCTTCCTTTTTGATTTTATTTTTTGATTTCTTACACCATCTTTTTTCTAAGAATATAATATATGTTTAATTTATAGTAAAAAAGAAAAAATTTGTTTTAGTAAGTTACTTTTGTATAAAAAATAAGGTTTCCAACCCTGGAAACGTCGTTTTAATTTTTTTAATTTTTTTTATTTCGAAATACCAAATTCATTTGTACTGAAGTATAAAATAAGTTTATTTTATAAAAAAAATAAAGATTAGTTTTCAGTAGCTAATTTTTTATATCACAAAAAGTGTGGGTTTTCCAACGCTGAAATCATACTCTTGGATTTTTCTGATTTCTTATACTAATCTCTTTCTTATAAGATATCTTTAATTTATAGAGAAAAACGAAAAATTTGTTTTAGTAAGTTACTTTTGTATAAAAAAATTTAAAGTTTTTCAACCTTGGAAACATCTTTTTAATTTTAGAAGGTTAATTTTTAATTTAAAATACCAATTTTATTCGTATAAAGTATAAAATATGTTCATTTAATAAAAAAACAATTTATTTTCGGTAGTTAATTTTTTATATCACAAAAAGTTTCAGTTTCCCAACCCTGAAATCATCCTTTTTGATTTTTCTGATTTCTAACATAAATTTCTTTCTTTTAAGAACATTACATATGCTTAATTTATAGAAAAAAAAAGTTACTTTTGTATAAGAAAAAAAGTTACAGTTTTCCAACCCTGGAAACATCTTATTGATTTTTTGAAGTTTAATTTTTTATTTGAAATACCAATTTTATTCGTGGTGAAGTATAAAATAAGTTTATTTAATAAAAATAATTAAAAAATTAGTTTAGTGTAGTTAATTTTATGTATCACAAAAATCGTAGGTTTTCCAACCCTGGAATCATCCTTTTTATTTTTCTGATTTCTTAAATCAATATCCTTCTTTTAAGAACATTAGATATGTTTAGTTTATAAAAAAAGGAGAAATTTGTTTTAGTAAGTTACTTTTGCATAACAAAAAAAATTAAGGTTTTCCAACCCTGGAAACGTCTTTTTAATTTCTTTAATTTTTTTTATAAATTTTTTTTAGTTAGAAATACCAATTTTCGATTGTGGTTAAAGTCTACTGATGATTTGGTTCAAGCGCCAATGAAATACGTATATAGACATGCTAAACTACCAGCAAATAAATTTCAATTATTTTATTAATGAAAATGTTGAGGACTTTGGATTTTTTCAAGCCAATGAAAGATATTAACACATTCGCGGACAGTTAATTTTCGCTTTGTTTCTCCGTGGGTCACATACTGTATCTTCAGATCTACTAAAGATAATTGACGCGGAACTAGAACATCACGAATAAAATTAAATAACGTGAAATTTTTAAATAATTTTATGCTACGGATATTCCCGTCACGTCCCAGCCCAATTATAAATTGATAAGACAGGACTCGACGGGAGTTCCCGTCTTGACGGCTTTAACCGTCATGTCCTATTTAGTTATTTGAAATTTACCCGATGGGACGGAGCGGGAAGTGCCGTCTGCAATAAGATGCATCGTAATTGGGGATAAGAAACTACATACATGTATTCTGATAAAAACTACACAACTTTTAGGCAAAAAATTGCACAAATAAAATGAAAACTTCACGAAACACAAATAGAAACACAAAATTATTTTATTCAGAACATAAAATAAGCATTTACATATGAGTAAAACTAACAAACAACTTTAGAAAGAAGAGTTCAAAGAATGAAGTTTAAATTAAAATGAATGATAGTCTTCGAAACATTTGCCGGGGCAAAGAGCAGGTTTAGTTGGCGCAAGTTTTGCATCTATATGATGTTTCCTTTTGGTTTTTTGCTTCTTTGCATTGGTTACATCTTAAGTAATTATATTGTCTTCCTCCTTCTATTATCAGTTCTAGATATAATGTTGATTTTCTATGTTAGCAGTATGTGTTATTGAAAACCTCTTATTTCCTCCATGAACTGGACCCGCTTGCACTAACTCTTTCCCAGATTGTATGGATTCCGGCAATTTTATCAAAGATTTAATTAGTATATCTCGAAAATCAATGAATGATATTCTTGAGTCAGTTTTTATTTTAAAATTTTAAAAATATAGTAAGAGTTCCAGACTGCAACGTCCATTAAATGAAATATTAGCTCTTTGTACCAGCGGATTGTTTTTCGAGGTGACGAGTGGTAGGATACCATTTGATCTATTTTGTCAATCCCTGACATGTGGTTGTTGTAAGTAATGATATCCTTTGGTTTCAAAACATTACGTCCCCACTTTTTTACTTGTTTCAACAAGCTGAGGATGGAGCGCAGTTGGTATACACAGTACTTCACGCTTGTCGCTCCATTTAGACACATAAACTGGGCCTGGACAATGCCATATGTACTCGTCTTTGGAAAGTTTTACACCCGTGATATCTTTTGGATTTCCTTTGCGATTTGCTCTCAATTTACCGGTAGTGTGTATTTTGTATGCTAATAGAGTTTTAGAGAGGTCGACGCTGTGATAGCAATTGTCCATAATTAGGTGGTAACCATTGTTGGTGTATGGAGAAACTAAACGATGAACAATATCTCCAACTTTTGACGTTTGATTCTTTTCTACTGCTCCCTGGTATATTTCAATATTCAATACATACCCATCGCTTGCTGTTAGTTCATACAATTTTATACCATATTTGGCTTTTTAGCCTTTAATATATTGCCGGAAATGGAGGTGTCCCCGATGTTAGAGGAGGGATTTGTCCAAAGCAAGGTATTCTTCCGGGTAGTAGGCATTTTGAAAACTTTTTATAAAAGATCTAGCAATAGCTTAATTTTTTTAGCTTACTTTCATCGTTTCTTTCAGGAGAGCAACTCAAACAACGCAATAGCTGTTCAAATCTCCGACCGGTCATTGTATTATGAAATACCGGGTGATAATAAAGTGGATCACTTGAAAACATATCACGAATCTTAGGTGCCTTGATTTGTCCTTGGGGAGAGCAAAGACCGAGAAACTGAAACATTCTTCATTACATGTAGGTTTAAAGGAAGCAAACCGTACGTTTCGTGTATGAGGACGACTATTTGAGCACAGATTTGATCCATATATATTCGTTGAACTCACCAATTTTGTAATTATGTCCGATGTAAAGATCTCGTCAAAAACATTTCTCGGGTTACAATATTTATTGACGCCGATTTTTATTCCACAATTTGTTGAAATAAATATAAATTGAGGTATTTTTATTGCGGTTTCTAACCACTCATGTCCAGATTCCACGTCCGGTCGAGTGTCGTCTAGTTCATCTGTGTCAGAACTGATATTAGAGTCACCATCTTCTAAATCATCACCTGATAATATTTTGGAATCACCAAATTTTACGGCTTCACCTGAAGCTTTAGACTTACTGGAAGTCGGTTTTTCTTCTTTGCCAGAGATTTCGTCGGAGTTCTCTGCATCTGGTTCATAATCTCGATCGCTGCCATACTCTCCATCATCGCTGAAAGGATCACAGGCAGATTCATCGTCAGAGTCAATTTCTTCGAAGAGTTTCAAAACTCTTTCTCTCTCTTTGTTGAACTAATCCATTTTTGCATAAAGAAGTTCACTAGCATATATTAAACATTTATTTATTTATTGAATAAAAGCTCTTTTAATTTAAACTTGAACTTTTTAAATTTTCCCAACAAAATTTACTCAACTCTACCAAATCTGTTTGCTCTTCAAAAAACAATACGTACTACTGGACACAAACAAAAAAATGAACTGAAAACTAACGGTATATCCCGCCTTGCTGCTACTGATGTATACTCAATCTTAGCATGGGTTTGCAAACTTTTTTTGTTGTAAATTTTGTTTCTTTGGCATAAAGTACAAACTGAATGGGACATTTATAAAAACAAACCATAATTTTACATACATTTTGGTGCGATATATAACGGCTTGTCCTAATAATAGAAAAAACGAGTGGCGGTATATGCCGTCCTGTTCCTACATATTGCCGCCTTGTCCGCGAATGGGTTAATTATACTAAATGTCGTTTATGTGACAACATTTATAAGAATCATTTGACACTATCGATAGCCTTACATCAAACTATCGAAACTATCCAGTGGGGCGACTATCGATAGTTTTGCAGCTCTAAAACAAAGCACGCTAAAAAAATTTTGTACATATCGAGCCTTATTTTCTATTTTCTCGTAAGCGACAAAAACTAAATTTTTCAGGAGAAGTTTTTGATGTGTAAACATCTATACGCTAGGGGGTAAAATTCTTTTTCACAATACCATCACAAATTTTGCTGAAATTCACACCGCGTTATCAAATCGGTGTGAGCTACATATGTATGAGTGTATTAGTGTTTGAAAGAAGCAATACAAACTTACTGCCAGTTTATAGAAGCCATGTAAAAATGCTCGGCTGTCTATTTATAATGAAAACAAAAACAAATTTTGAGTGCTTTGTTTTTGTTTCCAATATAAATAGCCAGACGAGAATTTCCACATGGCTTCTATGAACTGGCAGTTATTTAAAATATTATAAATGCATAGGAATTTGCTGGTTTTTGTTTGTTTTATTTAACTTAATAATTGCTTTATTAGGGTTCCGTACACCAAAGGAGAAAATGAACCGTAAGAGCTACGGACCTGAAATATGGACACAGTGTGTAGACATTTGGCCACTACAACAACAAATACATGAGAGTTATAAATGAAAGGGTGTTCCAAAACGAGCAACGAAAAATGTTAAAATCCCATGTAATATACATACAATTGTATGTACATACATATATACACTTGAAATTTTAAAAGTTAGTGTATTTTTATACAGACTACAACAATTAACACTAAATTTAAAAAATTTAAATCAATGGGTGTTCCATCAGTTAATGCAATTTTGACTTTGTAATTTTGACAACTTGCTGTATCTTGGAAACCGCAAGAGCAAAACTCTTGAAATTTCCAAAAACGGTAAAACTACAAAATCAAAAAAATATAAAATCGCCATATATAAAAAATCGCCAAAAACAACAAAAAAATCTCCAAAACGAAAAAATGCACTAAATTAAAAAAAATTTTCTAGGACTAAAATAAATCGCGAAAAACCGGAAAAATCGCCAAAATGAAAAAAAACCTCAAAAAAAATCGCCAAAATGAAAAAATCGCATAAATAAAAAAACCCCAAAACAGAAAAAAATCGCCAAAATGAAAAAATCGCCAAAATGAAAAAACCCCAAAAACAGAAAAAAAAAATCGTCAAAATTAAAAGAAATTGC
Organism: Tachina grossa; assembly: GCA_949987645.1. Lineage (NCBI taxonomy): Eukaryota > Metazoa > Arthropoda > Insecta > Diptera > Tachinidae > Tachina > Tachina grossa. The sequence continues at coordinate 60,366,447 of OX465277.1, read as the reverse complement.
GAAAATTAAAAAAACCGGCAAAATCGCCAAAATGAAAAAAACCCTTGAACAAAAAAATCGCCAAAATGAAAAAAATCGCCAAAATGAAAAAAATCGCCAAAATGAAAAAAATCGCTTAAATAAAAAACCCCAAAAACAGAAAAAAATCGCTAAAATGAAAAACCCCCAAAAACAGAAAAAAAAACGCCAAAATGAAAAAATTGCGAAAATTAAAAAAATCCAAAAAGATAAAAAAACGCCAAAACGAGAAAAAAGCGATAAAACTGAAAAATCGTTTAAACTGAAAAAACTTAAAAAAGGAAGAAAGCTAAATCAAAAAAATGCTCAAAACCGAATGTACGCGAGTCAAAGTCGCACTTTACTGAATTTATTTTAATTGCAATGCATGTACAACAACAAGAACAGCAACAACTAAACGATGAACAACAGGAATTAAAAATTAAAAAGTAAAAGTAAAGACATTTACCATAGATGAGCACTGCAGTACCACTAAAGTTTGAGTAAAAATAATAAAAAAAATTTAACAAGTAAATTTTTACTGATTACTAAAAATTTTTTCTACAATTTTTATAAATTGCCTGAATGAATTGTTATGTGATGAGGTTCATTAAATTTTTAGTAATCAGTAATGCCCGTATTCATAATGAAATTCTACCAAGTGGCTAAATATTTTTCATGCAAAAATTTAAAAATTTGAATGAAAAAAAAACGTTGCCACTTGCTACAATTTTATTATGATTACGGGCCCCACGATTTTACTGGTAATGCAAATTAAATTTCATTAGCAGTAAAAATTTACTGAATTTTTGTAGTAATCAGTAAATTTACTGCTTACTGCAAGTTTTAATGCAGTACATATACATATACTGCAGTGTGCCCATTTGCTAACCAAATAAGTTTAATAAAACAAACAAAAACCAACAAATTCCTATGAGTTTACAATATTGAAAGTTTTAATACTTCTAATTCATTAATTTTAAAAAAATATAGTAAAATCATAAGTACTTCCAACTTAAAAAAAAATTCATTACTAGATGTTTACACATCTCCTCTGTGATCGGACTCACATTGCTTTTTTTTAAATATTCAAATATGTTTTTGTACGTAAATTGTCGCTTAAAGGGCCATTAGACGGGCATACTTGTCTGCAGACATGTACGATGGCATACTTTGGGTCTTGCTATTACACTGTCGAACGCTGACGGCAAACTTCAGTACACATAATTTTTTGAAGCAAAAGCATGTGAATGAAACGGAAAAAATGTTTCTTTTAATATATTATATCCATTATTTTTTAATTTTTTGTTGTGGTACAGATCTTAATTTTTATTTATCACAATTTTGGCAAGCTTTTATATTCCTCAATGAACTCTTCCCAGCAAATAACATTAGCAAAAGACATTTTTTCCACAAATTTCCCATACCCACTCCGCAGCGTCAACAAGCGAACTGAATTTTTATATGAAAGTATGATGGACACGCTATTAGACAAGTATGTTGGTATGCGACAGACATCAGAAAATCAAAAATTTTTGAAAACCAACATACATGTCTAACGTACTCGACAAACATGCTATTAGACAGTGAGATTTGGTATGCGCCATCGTACATGTCTGCAGACAAGTATGCCTGTCTAATAGCCCTTTTACGATAAAAATGTACAGCCCGTATCTTAAAAGTTATCAACAATTTTAGCATTTTGATAATTCTAAACTATGGGTAGGTCCATAAAATTTTAATTTCAATAAAAAAAAGTCTATTTTCGATAATATGTCGCTCACGATAAAATCGAAAATAAGGCTCGATATGTTGAATAAAATTATACTATAGAAGAAATTGTATATCAGATCTTAAAACGTTCGAAAAGTACTTAAATATGATTTCTACGCAAGATATGTTTTCAATTATTTTTAAGAAATTGAAGAATTTAATGCATCTTTATTCCGATCGACTAATTCTTGCTCGAACAATTAATCGGCTATAAATTCTAGTGGATACTCTAGTTCAAATCTAAGAATTATTTTAAATAATATTAATATGACACAACGTAGTACATATTAAGTTCTCTATTAAATATAATATTTTTGCAGATTAATTCTATTTCAATCGATAATGAATTTTTATCAAAGTCACCATGAAACATACACTTTTGCTTAAGGCATTAATATTACGAGTATTTAAAGCGAAAAATGTGTTATTGTCAAACATATCAGGTTAAACTTTGAAATAAAGAGAATCGGCTTAAAAACATACGTGTATGACAATAAATAAATAAAACAAAATATGTATTTGAGTATAAACACTTGTATATCGTGTACTTACATATGTATGTATGTATGTATGCATGCAACAAAAAGGAGAAGTGCTTAAGTCGCGATAAGCTTATTTAAATTTAATAGCACTCCTGTAAACTTTTTATATAAAAGTACCTCTGGCCAAAATCTCAATTACTTGACGAGATTTTTCAGGAAATTATAGCGAAATGACTTTCTGCTTTTCCTGTTTCTACTTATAAACTAATATGGAATAAAAGTTAATTTACCTTATACTTTGGTATATTTCAAATTGACGGTATTATTTAAGGTATGTAGAACGATATTTTCCTAAAAATAAAACTGAACACCGAACTTCAGTTTAACTTTAAAAGATATGAATTTCTGAAAATCGTCTTGAAAGTTAAAACCTAGTTTTAACGTGAAAACCATAATCAGCTGATTTTGCATTCACACTGCAAGTTTGTTAAATTCAGGTTTTAACTCACAGACTGTCTAATAACTTTGCTCAAAAATAAAATAAATCTTCTGCAGAAATGAGTGTATTTGTTGTTGTATTTTATTCTGCTTTTTATAACACTTATTTGACAAACTGTACAACAGTTGGTTTTGTTTGTATGAAAAACTCAAAAATTTTACAATGCTTTGTAAAATGGAAATTACTTTATATTTTATAAATAAATATTTTAAAATTATGGACTAGTAACTACAAAGTGAAGAAGTGCTTTAAAATCAAGTTATTGTATACATATTAAAAATACATCACAAAACAAAACTTTTTTATCGGCGGATGGATGTCAGTCATGTCGTCTATTTTCACTTCCCAGAGCTCAATGAAAATATTTTCGTTGTTATTTTTCAAAAAACTCTTTTTTCCATAATTTTTTGATTTGTTGCTGCCGCATCCATTTTTAAGTTGAAAATCTTTCAAGCGACACCTATTGTTATTCAGTGGCATGAAAAATATCAGCTGCTTCCGGTCATTTTAACTTGGCAGAACTGAATTTAGCATAGCGAAAACAACGTTGCATTTCATAAAACCAACTTAAAACCAATTCAAAAAATTTAAGCTGGTTTTAACAACAACAATTTGTATGGTAAAACTAGGTCTTAACAGTTGGTTTTAACGTTAAAACCAACTTTTATTAAAACCATGTCTGTGTGAAAACACTATAAAATTGCTCTCCTACAAAACAGTAAAATGCGACTTAAGCACATTTTCCTTATTGCCACAGATATTATTTATTAAATGTTGCAACCATGAAGTGTGTGATGAAGCGGTAACAAAGTATTATGACACAAGTAAATTTGTTTGTGGTCAAGGTCTGGCCGTTCATAGGTTCAAAATGTTGTGAGTGCTTTCAGTTAAGTAATTTATGAGAATTTATGATCTGCTCAATAGGAAAATTTTTTATCAGAGAATATACATCGTAACAACTTTTTTTTCTATTTCGAGTCTAAATTTTTCCCTTGGTTAAGGACAGTGTGCCTTTTGGAACTTGTAAGGTTTTACCTTTAGCTCACTTTGAAATATGCGTCGGTTGCTTCGCTGGGATATTTTCAGTTCTTTGGATATTTGGTTACCACTACGAAATGGAGTATGTTGTGTGATGTTGCGATTGTTTTCGTCGACCACCATAGCGCTAGCCAATGCTGCCTGTATCATTACAACGATTGATGGTGCTATACACAAACATTTTATTCACTTTGAGCATTTTGAGATGGCTCAGCTCACGAGAAATAGATGAATGTATTTTTCGCAATCACACTATTATTTTTAATTCCATTTCTAACTTTTGTTCTATGAAATTATAATGCAAGTGCTTGTGATAGTAAACAATATAAACAGCTATCATTGGTATGAATTTGATATACACTCGCATGATTTTTAAATAGCATGTGAACTTCAAATCGCCAAACTTGTATCTATATACGTATGTATATGTTTCTATAGGTCTGCTGTTTGTTGTATAAATAAACATAGCAGAGGCAAAATTAACAAAACAATATAACATTTTAGAAATTAAATATTTTTAATAAACATTTTACCAACTATTGCTATTTTTTATTAAACTCAAAAGAAAATATATTACAGTGAAATCAGAATTGCCATTTATTTAACCGTTTTTACTCTGCAGAAAAACGAGCTCAAAATCCGCATTTTTAGGTAGGTTGAACCACCCCAAGGAGTGAAAATTTTCCCAAAAAAAAGACCGCCATTATTTTTATTTAGGCAAAACCCTTAAAAAAATGATGATACCCGAAAAAGAAATCAGGTGACCTGGTCGCCAAACGAACTCTAGTATACATACATATGTATATATCTATTTAAGGTTTCCCAAAATTGCACGGAAAAATTGTTGATGTGGTGACGTTATTGCGTCGTCGTTTACCAGCCATGGTAAACCATGTCATGGTTGAGAGTTTTGGAGCCATTGAATTGGCCTATATAAATATCCAATTTTCATAAACATGCCTAGTCTACTAAAAGCTGACACAATGGAACCATATGGACATCAGCAACCACAACGACGTGCAAATGCGTCGAAAAGTATTAATTCTTTGCCTTAAGGAATGAAGAACGTTTGAAAAAATCTTATTTCTATATTGTGCGAAAATCCATAAGATTATGTAGCAAAGGGTGTCATGCATTTAGGCGAGACACATGTGGTAGAAATATTTTGTGTTCGATACAATTTTTTAAAAATCATCAATAAACTAATGGATTTAATCATTTTGCAAGAGTTAATTTAGAATGTATAGGTTAGGAAGGGTGGTGCTATACCGCACCTCCACTCGGAGACCCAATTGGGTCCATTGTGATAAGTATTCATACATTATAATCTTTTTACTTTAAAATATATTTTTTTACATAAAGAACGATATAATTTTTTTTTCACTTTAAATGTAAATAAACATCAGATAAAAGAAGACATTTTGACAGTTGTGGTCTAAGCAGTCTTCGAACACCTGATAATCATCTGGACTGTTAAGGTCACCTGTTATGAATTCGCCTTGAACTTTTCAGCAATTTACTAAATTGCGTTCGTTCACTCAAAATACAGGAAATGAGATCACAAATTGAAAGAGCAAAGTGAGAGTTCTTGACTGAAATTTTGCAAAATTTTTACTGCAAGCATTTTTGTAGTAAAGTTTAGTACGGTAAAAATATAATATGATTCAAATTTAAAAAAAGGTTAAATAGAAATTGCGAAAGTTTTTAAAACAAATATACATATACATATGTTATTTATAAAGTATGATAAAAAATAATATTAATTTAAGTATTTTGTAATTTAATTGATTAATTATTTTGTTTTGTGGATGTCAATAATTATTTAGAGTGTAAGACAGTAAAGTATCTGGTTGCTAAGTACTCCACTTGTTTTAATGTAATCAGTAACATTAACAAAGAATCATGTAGTTTTTAATAAATTTAACCAGCACCGACTAACGTGTAAAAAAATATTGTATCGAGTACCAATAAGAAAAATAGTTGAACAGTCAAAAGTGTACTCATTTTTCAAAACTATGTATATTGTAGGCAGCTGTTTCTTTAATCCTACGCATTTTTACAATTTTTCCATTGTCCTCGAACAACAGTTATTTTTGAGAGTAAATTTTTAACTTTTTGCAGTAATTACTCAGTTAAGTCTCAGTTAGGCGACTGTAGTGTAATGTAAATGCAACGTAGGAAACAGCTGATCGATATTTTAATATGAAAAGTAGGTTACGTTACATTACATCTCTATAACAATTTTCATTACTTTTCACATAACAATATCGATCAGTACTGCCAACCTGAAGTTGGTAACATTTCACTCGCATAACCCAAAAACTACAAATTTATACTTGAGGTGAAGCAAAATTACCCGATTTAAATTTTATAAAAAAGAAAATCACAATAAATTCATTTTAATGAGATCAATTTTAGTCACACTAATTATATTCACAAGAACTAATTAAAAATTTAAAATAAATTAAGAAACAATTTAAAATAATGAGTCCATTCATATTTGGTTGCGTATACGTATGTATGTATGCGTCTAGGGAAGGTTCAAAATGTTCATTGCACTTCCTCTGAATATCTTCCTTGTTATAAAATTCTTGTAATGGTTTCAGACGACACACTTTTTTCAAAAATCATTTTTACAAATGTTAAGGTTGCTAAATATTATCACAACTGAATCATTTTTATATGGGAAACTAAAAATTAAATTTATTGCTGTTTGTATTGAATCCCAGTAAAAAAAATGGAAGTCATTCTGAAGGAACTACATTTTCATTGCTTCAAAAAAATTGATATGTTTAATTTGCCGATAGTTAGCAGAAATCCAAGTAGAAGTTTATTTTAGTCACGCAAAACCTTGCACAATGGGGACTTTTGCAAAACAAATGGTAATAAATCTGGAACTTCTTAACTACTAATTGGATTTATATGAAATTTCGAACATTCGTAGAGCAGGACTTAGGCTTTATAACAGATGTCTTGGCAGCCGTCTGGCTTAAGCTTTGCTAATTTGGTCTAATTAACTGGTACTGTCAAGTGTTATTTATTTTAAGTTGTAGCATAATCAGGTAGCACCTCCCGATGCCGCTGTAAAATAATGCGCGAAAACCTTTTTTTAATCCATTAAAAATGTGTGTTGTTATTCGTTAAATGCTTACCTGTTATTGGCATTAACTACACTTACATGGAAAAACATATGGTATAATTACCATAAATATTTTTTATTGCGAAAAATATACATGGACTTATTGGATAACATTCCAAATTTATTTTTGTTTTTCTATTTAGGTTGAATTTCAGAATTCATAAAGGTTTTAAGCAGCTGATGTGTGAATAAAGGGGAAAAAGTTAAGCGCATTCTATATATTTTTTGAATTGCACCCAACAATCGGAATATCTCGAGATCAGTTAATTATATTGGAATAATTTTTTCATGTAAAGTAGAAAGACTCATATAGAAGTCAAAAAGGCCAACATAAGAAAAGAAAATTATTTTAATATATATTTTTTATGGTACAAAACAAAACGTTTCTAAAATTTTGACTTTTCTCAGAAAATTTGCGCGTATGTTCGTATTTATAAAAAGGCTGTCAAAAATTTAAGTCAAACATGATGCAAACTATTCTAGCAATTAAATGCTATTATTAAAACTTTCAAAATCGACCGTCACACCTTTTTATAAGCGCATAAGCATAAAAAATATTTTTAAAATTGGCAATAATATTGCCCATAATACAAAATAATTGGCTCTTAGCATATTCTGAATAGATTGTTTTTAGCGCTATGTGGTTTAAAAGTGTATGTGTTAAACAAAGTTTTTTACAAAATTTTTTACAAAATTGAAAATAATGACGATACTTTTTCTTAAAAAAACAAGCCTTTATCAGGAAAATTTTGAATTCTTTGCCTTTTCCCGATTTCACGACTGCAGGTTTTAATATGTTCTTACTTATTTTTATTTAAAATTTTATCGGAAATTTAATGCTGTCTTTTAATTTAAAATCCAACAATAGACTAAAAAGTTGTAGGTGAAATACTAAAATAAGTCAAGGCAAAAATTTTTTTTTTTTTTGTTAAAAAACAAATATCGTCTAAGTTATGAAAGATACGAAAACACATCTAAGGTCATTATTTCTTAAAAATGTTAAGCTTAGATCTAAGCGCTTTAACCCATAAAAATCGGATAATTTTTCTAAAAGTTACAAGCCTCAGAATTTTTTTTAGTCCCATGTTGTCAACTTAGACCCACTGTAACTCCTGTCCAGCTTAAGCCAGACGACTGCCAAGACATCTGTTATAAAGTTTAAGTCCTTCTCTACGGATGTTCGAAGTTTCATATAAATCCAATTAGTAGTTTAGAAGTTCCAGATTTATTACCATTTATTTTGCAAAAGTCCCCACTGTGCGTTGTAATTTCTCCATAGTTTTAGAAAATACTCACCAGAATTTAAAAAATCTATTTTTTAAAGATATTTATGAACTGAATTTAGTATAATATTTAAAAGTTATTTACTTAAATGTGCATGAAAACACTGTTTCGCGTATAAAAAGAAACGAATTGTTAAAATAGACATTTATATACCATTTTTTTTTAATATTATCATAGAACACAACAAGGAAATTTTTCTTAAAATCGCTTCCAAGTCGGTGACTAGGCATCGAAAAAGAGAACTTCTTGCAATGACAACCCTATGTAAAAATCATTCGAATGGATCGAAATTTGCACTACTTCTATATCGCAAACTATAAACTTTCATAACTTCTTTGGAGTTTTTTTTACTGAGATATTGATGCTAACCATAATGATATCGAAGGAAGAGTGCTCTTTTACAAGTAGTGAATGAATTTATTATAAAAACAGAGAACAAAAGTACTGGACTTAATCAATATAGAAAGAGATATTCTGTTGTCTCAGATCAATATCATTCAACTGATGGAATCTGAAAATTTTTAATAATTCTAAATCTATATATGTATATAAAAGAAGATGTGTGTATGTATGTATGTAGGTATGTAACGAATGGACTCCAAAATGGCTGGGCCGATTTTTATGAAATTTTCAGGGAATCTTCAGAATATTCAGGCGGGTTACACTGTGAAGTCTGATTTTTGATTTTCGGTCTGCGGGTGGAGGGGCGTAGCAAAATCCATTTTTCATATTGCACCACCAATGCCATATATATATATTTAATATTTTTTTTTTGTTTTTTGTTTTGTTTGTTTTTTGAAAGCTGTTGTCATGTTTTTCAGAACGAGATATGAAACTCTTAAGGCGGTTATGTTGTTCCGAAGATATTTACAAAAAACTTTTTTTTAATAATGGTCCAATATCAAAATTTTAAAACTTTCGAAATGTTGCATTCAAAAATCCGAGTTTTCGGGTTATTTACAAAATATTTACACCATTCGATAACACGATTGGGGTAGCGAAGTACACCGGGTGTAGCTAGTAAGTACATATAAACTCATTAGCAAACAATCATTCAAATAAGTAACCAATACCTACAATTTTTAAATGCACAAGTTTTGTGATTTTTTCGAAAAACTTTATTAATGAACATATTTTTAATAAAAAAATTTTTAAAAATTTGCTTTAGCATAGAAAGAAGCTGATAAAAAAAAATTTGCTGCGGCAGCGAAACAAAAAATTTAAATACAAGCGGCCGGCTACCATCAGTTTTTTAAAAGGAAATTTTAATATAAAGCACTATTCTTAAAGCAAAAAATTAGTACTTTGCTACCGTTTGGCAATAATAATTTGGGATTATCAGTGCGTTAACAAATGTTAAACTTAAATTGTAAAAACTCCAAAAAAGACACTAACGCCCCTATTTATAGTCAAAAATTGGCATGAAGTTAGCACAAGTGACAAAATTCAACTACGTGTTGACGAATTCCTCTATACAATTTGAAATTAAAAGTCACCGCATAATGTAGTCTTAACACACGATTACATCCTAGCATGATTTTTAAGATCATGTTCAATTTTGCCACTTATGCTAACTTCATGCCAATTTTTGATTATACATGGGGCCATAATAGGGTTGCAAGTCGGGCTTGTTTTGGCTGGATTGTCCCGCTTTTTAAGTTTCAAGCTAAAACAAAATTTGTCCAGCTAAAACAATTTTCCACAAAATTTTCTTAATATTAACTTTTAACGATAAACTACGGTAATTTTGACTTAGCTGCACAATCAACTTTGCAGGACTTTTTGTTTATATAAGTAAAAAATGCTCTTATCTTAAATGCACTTAACTTCCTAAATGTGCAGGTATACAATTTTTGACTTCAGTTTTATACACATACATGGTTGCATATTTATTTAGCCACATTTTGTAATGTGTGCAGTTAACTTAAATTTTTGATGTGTAAACATCTATACGCTAGGGGGTAAATATCTTTTGACTTTGATTTCTTTGCTGAGATTTCTTTGCATTGTCAAATCGGTGTGAGCTATGTATGAGTGTATTAGTGTTTGAAAGAAGCAATACCAAGCAGAGAAACAAGTCGACCGGCTCGAAGCCGACGGTGCGCCTCCGCCGGTTATTTTTTTGTATATTTCCGTACACCAAAGGTGAAAATGAACCGTAAGAACAGCAACAACTAAACGATAAACAACAGGAATTAAAAATTAAAAAGTAAAAGTAAAGGCATCTACCATAGATGAGCACTGCAGTACCACTAAAGTTGCAGTAAAAACAAAAAAAATTTACTGATTATTAAAATTTTTTCCAAAAATTGTTATAAATTGCCTAAATGATTTGTTATATCATGAGGTGCATTGAATTTTCAGTAATCAGTAATACACGTATTCATAATGAAATTCTACCAAGTGGCTAAATGTTTTTGTATGAACAAAAGTTTAAAAATTTTAATGAAAACACTTTGCTACTTGCTACAATTTTATTATGATTACGGCCCTACGATTTTACTGGTAATGGAAATTAAATTTCATTTGCAGTAAAAATTTACTGATTTTTTTAATAATCAGTAAATTTACTGCTTACTGCAATTTTGAATGCATTACATATACATATACTGCAGTGTGCCCATTTACTAACCAAATAAGTTTAATAAAACAAACAAAAACCAACAAATTCAGATGTATTTACAATATTGAAAGTTTTGATACTTTTAATAAATTAATTTTAAAAAAGATCCTAAAAGCATAAGTAATTCCAACTTAAAAAAAAAAAATTTCATTGCTAGATGTTTACACATCTCCTCTGTGATCGGACCCACATTGCTTTTTTTTGTATGAGAATAATATAAAACTGCCAAAAAATATGTTAAAAATATGTACATGCACATGTATACAAAGTGAATTTAAAAAAGGATTTTGAACAATAATTACAAAAATATATCTATATATATATTTTGTGCCGTTAAGTCAATGAGCCGCTAACATTGATTTTTTGTATGAAAATATTTTAAAATTACCAAAATTTTAAGGCACTTATCTTAGGTATAGAAAGTGCACTTAAAAAGTGAATTCGGATAGGATTTTAAACAATAGTGACGTGTGTCGTGTTTTTTTCGCGACCTATCTTTATATACCTATCTTTATTTCGTTACTTTATCTTACTTTATTTTGTAATGTAAAATTTAATAAACTTTTGCTCCTACCACCTAACAAAGCATATAAACGGTATAACTTTATTCGATCAGCTGGTCAGACTGAGCGCAACATGTTGACTATAGGTAGCGAAAAAATGTTATGATGGAAAATTACTCAACTCTTGAGTGGAGCGGAGCTACTCAACTAAGCGTTTCTAAGACAAACACTCAACGGTTGCGCAACAGCTACGTCTTATGAATTAAATCGTACATTACCAAAAAATAAATTGTTTTGTAGACAATATATCTAGTTTATAATATCATCTATTTTATAACAGGTTTTATAAGTAATGAATATGCTACGATGGTCGAATTGGAAAATCAAATTATTTTAATATATATTTAGGATAACGGTTTGTCAATTTTTTTATATCTCGCTTTTTTTTAAACAAATAATTATGTATGTTTAGTACTAATCTAGTTGATCACCCGTTTTTCAATTTTCAATTGGCTAAGGAAATAGTTTTTTTGTTTATTTCTTATTACTCTAAACATAGATATAACAAAATTAATAAACAATAAAATTCTTCCTTAGTTATCAAAAATGTTGAAGGTCAAAATTAAAAGAACTGAAAACGGGTTTCTCTAACAACACAAATCTCGTTTTACAATCTGTTCTAGATAGACGAAAACAAAAGCTAGATAAATTATCTACAAAACACTTTATTTTTTCGTAATGTTCGATTTCATTTTAAAGATAAATCCTTTTGAATTTTAACGTTAGATGCCCATATTATTTCGTGTTACTATAATTTTGATCGTAGCTGTACAGATATACATATGGATAAATGAACTGAAAAGAAATTTAAGTTTAGTTATATTTGGCTATGTGAATAGTGTGTTAGAGTATTATATAAAAAATTAAAATAAAAATGTAAACATATATTTTTTAATAAAATTGTTTTTATAACAAATTTATTCTTATAAAAATTTTATTTCAAAATGTCCAGCTTTTTTTTAGTAATTCCGCTTTTTGAATTCAAATGTCCAGCTTTTTGTTAATCTCAATCTGGCAAGCCTAGGCCATAACTATATAGTCTTAAATTTATGATTTGGCTTCTCCAGTAAAAAAGTAAAAAGTGTACTTAGGGGCGGAGGGGATTCAAGTTTCGTTACGATTTGTTATGGTGGGTGGGGGAGGGTCTCTTTGAAAACGGTACGCAACAGAAAAAAATTACTAATTTAGTACAAAATTTGGTATGTTTTCCTCATTTATTTATTTAATTGATCACACAGGGTGGCGCAGAATGAGCTACATATATGGTTTAAATGGTTTAGAAGTTTTTTATTTATGTGATTATTATATTTTTTTAATAGTATATTATTAGGAAATTTTGTGCAATTAGCTTTGAAAAATTACATCCTGTATGTGATGTCCATTTTCTGCTTCGCACATAAGTGCCCTTTTTGCATTTTTCGGGTGTGTAATGATGGCCATGATTTTATTTCGAATGTTGTTTTTTAGTTGGAGTACGGTTATTGGTTATTTAACGTAACTCTTTCTTTCAAATATCCTTAAAGAAAACTGTCAGGAGCTGTTAAATCTTGTGAACGTGAAGGCCAGTTAAAATCGCTTTTGCGTGAAATTATGATATGTAATACGAATATTTACAGCCTGTTTTTAGAAAACATAAGCCCTTTCGTTTTTATGTTTCGTTTATAAACGATAACGTTTAAAATTTGATTTTTATGTCGTTTGGACATAAAAAGAGCTTTTTAGGTAAATATAACCAAAAACTTGCACCAAAAAATTATTACAGTGAAGGAATACAAAAAAATAATATCTATTAAAAAATTTTCTATGAAAAATTTTAAATAAAATTAATTTCAAATTAATATTAAATTTTATCAATAAGGGGGTAAGCAATTTAATTTTCAATTGATTTTAGCATTCAATTGGAAATCCATTTACTCATTAAAACAGATTTTCATTGCATTTCCTATTTTCCGTCGTTTATGAGAACTAAGTTTTTTTTCCTATAACCTTTACTCTATTTTGACTCAATACTTAATTTTTTTGTGATTTGTTTGATAGTTAAATTGCAGAAAATAAAGCAAAAGTTATTTGTTTATACTAAATTTGGTGTTGATTCTTTCACAGGAAAATTATAGAAGCAAGGGAAAACATCTTTGATTTGTACGGAAATCAAGATTCGTTAATGTGAAAGTTAAATCAATCCGCTTCTAGAAAAAGCCATTTAGATTTTTTCGTTTATTAAATATTTTTGTAATTTATAGTAAAAAATAAAAGGAAAAAATAGTTTTTCACTGTTTTAAGTCAGGTCACATTCTAACATTAAAAATTAAATAAAATTTTGGTTAAAGTCAAATGAAAAATATGTAGACTGATTTTTAATTAATTTTACATAAAAAATTTTATGAGTGCGAAAACTGAAAGCTCTTTTGTGGTCACACACATGAAAATAAATAAATGTTTTAAAAACGAAAACTTGGTTTCATTCGTTATTTTAAAGAACGTATACACTTATTCATTTTCGAAAAACAGGCTGTTAATGTATGTGAAATTTATAAACAATTTAATTATTGTATCTTCACAAATGAAATAACAATAAGTATTCAAATCTTAAATCTAAATATAATAATAAGGCCGGACCAGTATCAGACAATCAACATTTGAAGCTGAAACAGTGCCCAATAGCTGAATTCCGTAGCACCTATTGGCTTCAAAAGCGACTTGTATATCAAAAGTTTGCTGTCTAGGCCGAGTGCTGAATTTTTGCAAATTAACCAATATATTTGAGTTACTTTAAATTTCGTTTCAGTTAGCTTAGAGTCCATATGATGTTTCCATGTATGCTTCGATCAAGGTGTATTAAAGTTGAGAATGTTCAGGAATATTTTGATTGTTGATTCGAATGGGGAAACAAGTATCTCTTTTTAGGGTAAACTTTATATGGACACACTTTTGTTCATTTACTTTGATTCTCCCTACGTTCAGTTATGTTTCCAGCTGGGTAATAAATATATTCCTGGAAATTGTGGGATACCTCATGTGGGGTTTCGTGCGTACTCATACAGGATGTATAATTGTCAAATTTAGAAGTGGGGATATTATTGTTCACAGGCATGTCACAAGTATATATTAAATACCAGACTGGCCATAGAATACTACCCTGTGGCACACCGGAAGATATAGATTCGGGCACACTCATGAAGTCTCCTTCCACAACAGTGAACTTCCTATCAATAATATAACTTTCCAAAAGCTTTTGAATGTTTATTGGCAGATATGGCTTCAATTTTAAAACTAGGCCTACGTGCCATATTTTATCAAACGACTGAGAAACATCAATAAACAGAGCAGAAGAATACTTTTTTTCTTCAAATGTTCTTCTTACAACTTGGACCAATCTATGCGTTTGTTCAATGCTGCTATGCTGACTTCTTAAACCAAATTGATGGTCGGGAATGCACCCATTATCAGATAAAATTTTGGACAGTTGAGGCTTTTCGAAAAGCCTTAAGATTGTTCACTATTAATATATTTTTGAATCCTAGCCAGCTGACCCTATTAGTCATTTTCACATATGAGTTAGTTAAATCACTCCTTAGTGGATTAAATTTTTTAACTATTGTGGGTGAGTAATCGGAGGAGAGATCTAGAGAGGTCTCCACGTAAATTAAGTCTCTATGGATAAATTTCCTGACGGCAAAATCTATAACATCCGGAATTTTGCGTACGTCAGTAGGCCAGTAAGTAGAGAGATGAGTAAATTGATGATATCACGAAATTCGCACAAAAATTTTCTATAAGAATATTCATTGCTTGCATATATTCTTTACTAACGTTGTCAAGGATATAGTGCTTGACTATTGACTTAATTAGAATTGCTGATCCACCGCATGCTCTCCCTCTCGGGTTAAAGCAGCTTCATGAAGTCAAATAAGTCTAAGAGACCAACATTATATCAATATTTTTTTCCGCAAGGAAGTGCTCAAGTTCATTTTTATGTTGGCGAATGCCGTTTGCTTTCCAGAAACACATTATTTACGTGTTCATGGCTTGTCAACTAATGCTTGAAGCACTGTATTCTGCATTTGTAGCATTTCTTGCATCATGCTATTCATATTTGTTGTAAAATTGGTGATAGTTTGCACCAGATTATCAATAGTAGCTTCAAAGCGATTAAAATTAAAGCTTGAGTTTGAATTTGTTGAATTGTTTGCCGGTGAAACATTTTATGTGGGAATAGAACTAGCATTAGAAGCATAGTTTGAGGAAAAGTGGCGGAGTAAGCGTTTGCTGATTGAGCTGGAGCTAATTTAGGTTTTTGCAACATAGACAGCTTTACGAAACAATATACAGGGCATCCTCTATAGTTACGGTGACCATCCGTTCTGTATAATACAGAACAGTACTGTATTTGAGAGTCCTGTTCTGTATAAATGATTCATAAGGAAATAACGTTGTAATGTTCTGTATTTTATTTACTGTTCAGTATTTGTTCTGTATTTTCATGACTCAAACTGCATTTAAAAATTAACGCAGTTTCTGCAACAATACTGTTTTAACCAATATTGAAAAAGGGCTTAATATATCAACTATGCAAATGTCGCAGTTCCATAAAAATACAGAATCAACATGAGTTTTGTTTCCTTAATTTTTTTCCTTGAGAGCGTGAATATGAAATTTGTCTGTGTTAATGACATCTTATCTTATAAATCTTATTTTTGACGATCCCGCTTTAGGAGGCTGGATTTTCTTCATTATGGATAAAAGAAATGAGTTATACATAAATGACACCGAATTATTTGAAGAATTAACTATTGTTAAAAGATATACCTCTTTAGAAAAATTAAAGGAATATAATGAGAATCAAACATCTGTAGAAGAGCGGTGGGTAAAAATGTTTAAACATTTTCAATAAAGAGACATAAGTTTCCAAAATAGGCTGAAAGTTGTCGAACTCAGTTTATGTTTATCTGCTTCCAATGCCCCAACAGAAAGAGTATTTTCTATTTTAAATAATATATGGACCAGTGAAAAAACTTAAATGAAGATGGATACCATCAAAGCGTTTTATATGTTTTTGTTTAATATTCGAGCTTGAGGTCACTTTTTGAATAATTATTTATTTTTATTTTATTTTTCCAATATTTCGCCACACCGTTGTGTGGCTTCTTCAGGGAATATTTTATTTTTATTTTAAATATTGGAAAAATAAAATAAAAATAAATAATTATTCAAAAAGTGACCGAAAGCCCCAATATTAAACAAAAACATACAAATATCAAATAAGGTCGAAAAGAAGATATTTATACAATTACATAAAAGCGTTTTTAATTACTAAATAAAATTATGACTTAAATTTTACTGAGTTTAAGCAATATTTTTTTTTATTATTGCAAACACATTTATTTGCAATCTATCTTACGATAATATTTTTGACTACTTAATTTCAAACTAAATCATGCTAAGTGTACCTTAATCATTGAACAGGGAAGTTTTTTTAAAATTGACAAATTATGCTTAGTACATTTTTCCTCATAATTTCTGATAAAATAGTCCAATTACTATCAAAATTTTACAGAATCTAAGTTAATAAACGAGGAATTCAGATATGCTATTTTTAGCATAACATGTTATATGGACTTAGCATGTTTTGAAATGGGACCGTCGATATGCATGTTTATTTTTTTTTATTGTAGATTTTTATAAATTTTCTCCACAATATAATGGAAAAAGCGTTTCCACTAACTACCGATAAAAAGCAATTCAAAAAAAAATTGGGATTGTATCTGTTGCCGTTGTCAGATCTGTAATATCGTCGCTGTTTTAACTAACTGACCTAACTAACATTTTAAAAATTTAACAGGAGAGCAGCTTTTATGGTTGTTTCATTCATTTCATTCATTCTTATGGCTGCGTCAGAAATCTTTTTACTTATATAGGCACAAAAGTAATGCTTACAGTCATGAAAATTGTATTTTGGTTTATAAAGTCTAGTAGAGGACTTATCTCATTTTTCAAAAAAATGTTAGTTAGGTCGGTTAATTAAAACAGCGACGATATGTAGATTAGCGTTATGATTACATTGTTATGTTACTTTTTGAATTTGTTTGTTAATTTTTTCCTTTAATGTTGTGTTTGTCAAAAAAAAAATTAAAAATTTAATCAATCCATTAAATTCAATATGTTTAATATGTACAGGGTGGCCCAGAATGACCGAACGGGTTTGAATTCCTTATAACTTTTTCATGATAATTTTTTTCTATTTTTCTTTTTAGTATTTTATAAAGACTTGGGAAATTTTTCCAACAATTGAAACCGACAATTACCAGCAACGACTTGATTATGCAATTTATTTTCGTCAAAAAGAAGAAGAAAATCGTGATTTTATTCATAATTTAATAATGAGCGACGAAGCCCATTTCCAATTAAATAGGTTCGTTAATAGGCAAAACTGCAGGATAAGTCCTACGGAAAATCCAAGAATAGTTAAACAACGAGAATTATACCCACTTAAGTGTACCGTTTGATGCGGTGTTTCGTCGAAAAGGATAATAGGCCCTTATTTTTTGGAAATGATCACGGTATCGCCGTTTCCATCAATGGTGTTAGAATTCGTTGTTGAATTGTGTACTGTTCCAATTTAAATTCCCTAAGTGTTCTTTACAAAATACTGAAAAGAAAAACAAGGAAAAAAATTTAATAAAAAACTTATAAGGAATTTTAACCCCTTCGGTCAATCTGGGCCTCCCTGTATGTATGTAAGGTTGTTTGTACTTTAGTTGCTTTTTGTTAAATATATCCTTGTTCTGTATTTTGATTTAAAAATTATGGTCACCGTATCTATAGTTATCGGTGTGATTGCCTCCATAATTACTACATTTTTTTTCTGCTTGATCTTTTGGTTTAGTACAACTAGCAGTGCCGTGCCATTCACAGCAGATGACACAAACTGTAGGTACTTTGCAGTAAGTTTTCGTATGGCCATATTCTTGACAGTTATGGCACTGTACGGGTCCTGAACGCTTGTGTGGTTCTTCAACTGATATTTTTCGGTATAAGAGGTATTTTAGGATGTAAAAAAAGGATGTGTCTCGCTTTTTATCAACTGTATATCATTCGGCTCCAGTTCAATACTAAATAGAGGCTAGGGGATCTTCTTCCTATTGATTATATTAGTAAAAAATTTACCTTAAATCATTGTATGATGAGTGCATCTTTTACTTATTCAAGATTTACATAAGAATTAATGTCCGTCAATACGATTTGCATACTTTTAGCACTCTTAAGCTGGTACGTATAAAAACTTGTTTTATTTTTTTTCGAATTCTGAATTGAATTTTAGTTTCTTCGATGTTACCGCGTTTTAATCGAATAACATGAAATGCGTTTTCACCAATGGCCGAGACTAATTTTTTAATAAAGGCCTTAGAACTTTTTTCTCTCAGGTATATTGGTGGTGGTTTGGGGATTTTTTTCGATGATACAGCGGGTTGATCATTGTTAGCTTGCAATATTGAAAAACGATTTTGACGGTTAACTGATGCGGTATCGTTATCCCTGGATATCTTGGAAACCGATGAGATTTTTGATGTATTTAATAGCGAAGTACTAGGCAACTGTAATGTTAACGAATCACTAGTAGCATTGGACAAAGCGAAGTTGATCGCTGACGAAAAAGTGGGTTTGCCGTTTGAAAGATATTATCATCAGATTTTTTTATTTCTATTCTTGTCATTAAGAGCTTCAGAACTCACAGTAAAATAGTCATTTCTGCTGTTAGAACTCACTTCACAATTGTTTGTTTTTGAGGTACTCATATAAGGTTTGTTTCTTTACTTTTTGGGTAAAGTTCGGTAAAATGAGAGGAAACTATAATTTCGCTCAATAATATACAAAAATGCATAAAAGTACGGGAACGCAAAAATCCAACATTTTAACACGAAAATAAACTTCAATGCACTTTCATTAAAAATATTTTAACTTTCATTTTTTTTATTTTTATAAAATATGAACGTGAATTCTTCAATAAACAAAAACAATATTAATATGTAGACGGTCCGTTGACAATATCACCAAAATAGTCGACAAAAGTGGTGACTTTGGGGACACTTAACCCCACATTTCCTTCAGGGGTGATTCAGCATAGTTATATAGGTTTTTTGTCTAAATTTCATATAAAAACCTATAAACCTTTGTTTGCCACTAGTTTTTAAACATTGTTTTCATACATTTTTCCATTTTTTTTTTGTTTTTAGGTAAATGAAATTTTTCTTTGTAATTGTTTATGTTTCAAGCAGCTGATTGATTTTATGTTTGCCCAAACTAGCACTAAGAAAGAGTACGGGCCAGTGACGGGAAATGTGGCACAATTGTGCCATTTTTGGCACTATTGGATGCGGCCTGGTACTGTGGCACTCTCGCTCCTTTTTTTGGCACTTTTTGTCCATTAAATATGAAAACTTTTCTTATTGCAATAACAAATACTCTTCTTGTACTTTTTAGGGTTCCATACACCAAAGGTGAAAAGGAACTCTATTGTTTTCGCTACGCTGTCCGTCACACGGTATTTTCTCAGGGACCGTAAGAGCTACGGACCTGAAATTTGGACAGAGTATGTAGAACCTTGGCCGCTACAACAACAAATACATGAGAATTAAAAATTAAAGGGTGTTCCAAAACGAGCAACGAAAAATGTTAAAATCCTATGTAATATACATACAATGGTATGTACATACATACGTATATTGAAACTAGAATTTTGTAAAATTAGTGTATTTTCATACAGACTACAACAATTAACACTAAAATTTAGGGAAATTTAAATTAAAGGGTGATCCATCAGTTAATGCAATTTTGACTATGTAATTTTGACAATTTGCTATATCTTGGAAACCGTAAGAGGCAAACACTTGAAATTTTCAAAAACGGTAAAACTAAAAAAACCGAAAAAATCGCCAAAACAAGAAAATAAAGAGTCAAAACTAAAAAAAGAACCAAAACATAAAAAAATCTCCAAAACCGAAAAAATGCAAAAAACGCCAAACAAAAAAACCGAAAAGACCCCAAAAACAAAAACGAAAAAAAAAATGCCAAAACTATTTATTATATAGGATGAAGTTTGTATTAAATTACATATCTAGTGTTCGTACGGAACCTTTCGTGCACGAGTCAGAGTCGCACTTTACTGAATTTATTACGTTTTAAAGTAATAAAAACATAGTTGGATTTGAAGTTCACAACTGTTCGGATATGATAGTTAAAAGTAACGGTTTGCACAGAGACATTGACGATCTATTAAAATTAATATATGAATTTGTTTGTAACAGCTCATGTCGTAGAGATGATTTTATAAATTTTTAGAAAAATTTCAACTCTGAAATTTATGAAATTCTTAGGTATTCCCCAAACCGTTGGTTCCCTCGTCAAGTGGTTGCAGATAGACTCTTTGAACAGTGTGAGCCCTTGAAATATTTCTTCACATTATAAAATTAGCAGTCATAATACAATGATAAAACTTTATTCATATTAAATAGTTTAACGGATAATACAAGCAAAATGTATTTATATTTTTATCTTATGTCCTCGAAAAAGTAAATTATTGAAATGCAATCTAAAAATGTGAGACTACATTTATGTCGAAAGTTTTTCAACAAAAAATATATTGATAATATTGATTGAAATTCTCAGCATCTTCCCACGGAAGAAAATTACTGCCGCACTGAAATTAAACTATAAATAATCAAAAACTAATTTTCCCAGCATAACGTTGTAGAATTAAAGTCTTCTTATATTTATTTTTTGTCATGTTTGAAAAGTAAATATAACTTCAAGGACTATTATTTGAAATGAATTTGTGCGCCGGAATATGTTCTAAGTGGAGACTCAAATAATACTTTTACTGTTCCTTTTGATAAAAGAAAAAAAAATGCTTCTAAACGAAATAAAATACGCGAAAAAATTAATAATGAAAAAGATACATATTAGACTTTGAAAATTTAAAAAATTTAAGAGCTAAAGTGTGAGTGAGTTTTTGAAAGACATGGAGACGTAAACAATTTTCAATGAAAAATTTTTAAGTAATAGTTATCTAATCGTTCAACGTATTCTTTTTAACTCCCGATTAAAAAGGGGGTGTTATAAGTTTGTAGTGTGTGTCTGTATAGATGTGTCTGTACAAGTACTCGTACAGACCAAACCAACAACAATTGTACACAACAATCATTTCTCATATTCCGTTTCATTAGAATTTAAGTTAAATAGCTGATGTTAATAACAATCTCTACCCAAGTAGATAGACAAGGGTGCTGATGAAGTGCGTTGCTGCACAGAAAAATATCGGTATTTTCCCCAACTTAAAAAAGTCTAATTTAATTTTTCTTCTCTTCTTTAAAAACTCACATTAATTAATAAAAATATTTCATTCAATAAAAGAATTGAAATTACTGAACTTAAGCCTGACTAAAAATTATTTCTGATTAAAAATTCACTAAAGTTCAAAAAGTTATTTTATCATTTAAATTAGTTTAGGGTTATTATTATAGTCTATAATTATGTCCTTTAGAATCATTACTATAACGTAAAAAATGTTTTTATATTTGTATTTGTTCTAAATAAGTACAAATTATTAATATATTATGCATATATATCGAGCATTCACCCTTATTCCAGTTGGCGACATCGATGTCACTTTAACACAACACTCCGCTGTCGAAACCAACTGACTCCAGGTTTATGCTATTTTCTAGACCTTATGTAACGGAATAGATTGTCAGTAGCACAAAATTGTAAATAACTTCCAATTTTTTGGCATTGTGTTAAAGTCACGTCGATGTCGACAACTGGTAAAAGGGTTTTTATTGTCGGTTCAGGAGAAGGTTTTCTTATAATATTTACATATGTTTTACGAGTACATACGTAAATTGTCGCTCACGATAAATTTTACAGCCTGTATTTTAAAAGTTATGAAAAATTTTTATAATAAAAAGGTTAATTTTTTTACTACAAGTCGCTCACGATTATAGGAATCGAAATGTATTAATGTGTTTATACAACTAATTTTAGACCGTGTTTTTTTGATATGCGTAAATTTTTCTAGTTATAAACAGAATAAATTATCATTCAAGAACTATAGTTTAAATGAATATCAAGTGCCAACATTAAAATTATATAAAAAGTAGTTTGGCACTATTCAAGTGATTTTGGCACTATTTGAAAAGCAGGTTTGGCACAAAATCAAGATTTCCAATTCCCATCACTGGTACGGGCTGTTTCGTGCAAGAAGAAGAAGAACATTACTCTCACAAAACATCTCTCAATTTTCGAGTACGGGAACGCTTTTCATGCAAATTGGGATCCCGCGGAATCCCAATACAGAGAAAAGAAACTCACCTATAGAGTAGGGGTGGAAAACTATCGATACTATCGATACTATCGATAGTTACTTTGTTATGTGACTATCGTTGTTTTAATTCTGCCATCGATTAATACTTGAAAACAATCGATATTTTTTAATCACTATCGATAGTAAGTGATACACCAATAAAACCAAAAGATGTAAATATGTTGCTTTTCATAATCAAAAGAAAACTGAATGACGGGAAAATTTTTCCACTGATATCACTTATTTTTCATACAATTATTTTAGTTTAGTTATTTATTGAACTGACAAATAAAATTCTATTTTATTTTATTTTGTTTTGTTTAAAAATATTTCGTTTTGAATTTTTAGTGTAAATAAATATGTACATTACCATACAACTTCGATACTATCGCGATAGTATCGTCGATATATCGATAGTTTTTCTAACTTTCGATAGTCTTGAATCGATATATCGATAAAGTTTTTTAAACTATCGAAAACTTTCGATAGTGACACTATTGATAGTTTTCCACCTCTACTATAGAATATTCCTTAATGTCACCTTGTTTGTTTTCTTTTTGTTTTTGTAATTTCTGACTATGTCCGAGTATACACTGTGGCATTTTGTGACAAATATAGCAAAACTAGTAGTGGGAACTAGTGGCAACTTTTGTCATTTCCGATATTTTTCGATGTGTGACATTACCAAAGAAACTGTTTACGTATCTGATGTAAACAGTTGTGAGAATAAGTTGGCTGCATTGTAAACACAAAAAGAAAATGTCAGCGTGTTGACATTTTGACATTGAGAAAATACCGAAAGAATCTTAAATGTGTGCGGGTATAAAAATTTTAAAGTATGGAAAACGAAAAAGAAAGTGGAAAAGCATAGGAGAGTGTGAGAGAAATTCAAGCGCCCTGGACGGATGACATGACACAGCTAATTTAGCCTGTAGAGTTTCGAGTAAGGTCTTCATGCAGTTGAAATTTTTAAACCAACTGGCATCCTGCTTACGTAAATTAGAATGCAGAGTACAATTGAATCCTTTGGTGGCACGCATATTAAGCCTTGGTCTTTTCCACCACTTTGTCGTTTTTTCAATTGGCACTAGCCAATTGAATAGTTTTGCGATTATCCATTTGTATAAATATTAATTAACAAACAATACGAAAATCAAAGTCTCACAATGATAGATCAAACGACATTAATATAATTATATCAAAATTAGTTCTTGATGTAGACAACGATACTGTATTGCCATTATTTAGGGATGGGACTCTTTTCTGTCACAAAAAAACAACAAAATTGTGTGTCATCGAAAAATTTGATTGGAACGGCACTGCACACATATGAAAATGACAATATTTTAAATGCCCAATGTAAACTCGGCATGTGTAAAAAAGATTAGAAAAGCAAATAAAGCTTATTATGTATCAAAGCCAATATGTATTACGAATATTTTTTCGTATGATTTTTTTTTGTTTTGTTTAGTATGTACGTAAGACGTACATATGTGCACTATGAAGGTACAATGAGAAATGATTAAATTAAAAAAATTTTATGGAAAAGAACTTCATACTCCTGTCCTCGTACATTAAAGTTTATGAAAACTGTCCAAAAATTTAATGGTTGTTAAATAACATTTGAAATTGATACAAAGTTTTTATAATAAATTAAACAAATTGTAGTAAAACTGCTTACATCTCATCTTTAGTCATTTAAATTTTTAAATATTGAGACATTTTTAGATTTTTAATTGAACTATAGTGAATTTTTAATCAGAAATAATTTTTAGTCAGGCTTAAGTTCAGTAATTTCAATTCTTTTTATTGAATGAAATATTTTATTAATTAATGTGAGTTCCTAAAGAAGAGAAGAAAAATTAAATTAGACTTTTAAGCTGGGGGAAATACCGATATTTTTCTGTGCAGCAACGCACTTCATCAGCACCCTAGTCTATCTACTTGGGTAGAGATTGTTATTAACATCAGCTATTTAACGTAAACTCTAATGAAACTAAGCCTGACTAAAAATTATTTCTGATTAACAATTCACTATAGTTCAATTAAAAACCTAAAAATGTCTCAATTCATCATGGGCACGTGACAAAAATATGTTCACTTGGCAATCACTATTCACTTGGCAATCACTAATGTTCGAAAACCAAATAAACGGGAGAATGCAACAACAAAGTAACATAATATCCACTACTATAATACTTATATGTATATACCGACTTTACATCGAATAAGTAAAAATAATTAATGTGATGATCGTAAAAGATAAGCAAGAATAGTTAAGCAAACATACATAGGTAGAGTAATATAACTTCGTGCTAACCTAAATAGAAAAATGCAAAAATGGAAACACAGGGGAAATAAATAGTGATACTTACATATGTATTTACCAAAGGTAAATCAATAATTGTACACAACAATCATTTCTCACATTCCGTTTCATTGGAAAACTGTAACTTTTTTTCTTATACAAAAGTAACTTTTTTTCTATAAATTAAGCATATCTAATGTTCTTAAAAGAAAGAAATTGATGTTAGAAATCAGAAAAATCAAAAAGGATGATTCCAGGGTTGGAAACTGAAACTTTTTGTGATATAAAAAATTAACTACCAAAAATAAATTTTTTTTATTTTTATTAAATGAACTTATTTTATACTTTAGTACAAATAAAATTGGTATTTTGAATTAAAAATTAACCCTTCTAAAATTAAAAAGATGTTTCCAGGGTTGGAAAACTTTAACTTTTTTTATACAAAAGTAACTTACTAAAACAAATTTTTCGTTTTCGTTAAAGATATCTTATATTCTTATAAGAAAGAGATTAGTATAAGAAATCAGAAAAATCAAAGAGTATGATTTCAGGGTTGGAAAACCCACACTTTTTGTGATATAAAAAATTGCTACTGAAAACTAATTTTTATTTTTTTTTATAAAATAAACTTATTTTATACTTCAGTACGAATGAATTTGGTATTTCGAAATAAAAAAAAAATAAAAAAAATTAAAACGACGTTTCCAGGGTTGGAAACCTTATTTTTTATACAAAAGTAACTTACTAAAACAAATTTTTTCTTTTTTACTATAAATTAAACATATCTTACATTCTTAAAAAAAAGATGGTGTAAGAAATCAAAAAATAAAATCAAAAAGGAGGATTCCAGGGTTGGGAAACTTACAATCCTTGTGATATAAAAAATTAGCTACCGAAAACTAATTTTTATCTATTTTTATTAAATAAACTTACTTTATTCTTGATAACGAATAAAATTGGTATTTCAAATAAAAAAACAATTAAAAAAACTAAAAAGACGATTCCAGGGTTGGAAAAGTTTAACTTTATTGTACAAAAGTAAATTACTAGAACAAATTTTTCCTTTTTTTATAAATTAAACATTTCTTAAATTCTTAAAAGAAAGAGATTTATGTAAGAAATCAGAAAAATCAAAAAGGATGAATTCAGGGTTGGGAAACTTCCTTTTTTGATATATAAAAGTAACTAAGTCTAATTAATTTTTATATTTTCCTTTATAAATTATATGTATTTTACGTTTTGGAAAGAAAATTTTGGTATAGAAAATTATAAAAATAAAAACCACAGCTCCAGAGCTGGAAACTATGATTTTTTTTCTGGACATTAAAGTAACTAAATAAAAATTTTTTTTTTGAATTTCCTTTTTTTTCACTTAATACACTTTCTATATTTTTTTTTAAGAACTAGTGGATTGGTATAAGTAATCAGAAAAATCTAAAATTATGATTCTAGGGTTTGAAAATTATTTTTTTTTCTTTGTATATAAAAGTAACTATGTACTTATGTATGTATCTCTATACTACATAAATGCACTTTGGTAAAGGGTATATAAGATTGGGCACAGCCGAATATAGCACTCTTACTTGTTTACAGATAACTTTTTGATAAGTTTTGAACTAACTTTTAGCTAACTCGAAGCTGATGCAGTCATGAGTCAAGATTTATCGAGAAGATGTCGGCATAAAATTTATGTTAATGCTAGCTCTGTGCCGGCTATATTTTATATGGCGCGATGGCAAAGTGTTAAGTATGACGGCTGACAAACAAGGTCATTACGGTTCGATACACATTCTCGTCTCTAAAAAAATTAATTTAAAATTGTTTCAAAATTAAATTTACTAAAAATGTTAATCATTTGTAAGTTAAATCAAATCATAGCTAGCTCAAAAAAATATTTGCGCCACAAACTAACTCATTATGGGTCAGTTCGCAGCTAACTAATAGTGCACTTGAATTTTATCAGCCAAAAACTAACTCGAAATGAGCTAACTTTGGTTATTTGAAACTTATGCAGCGTGAGTGAGTACTGACTCGTTCTGAGGACATTACGTTGAAAAACTGAATAGCGTTTAACATGTAAAATGAGTAAGCTTTTGAGTCGTCTGATTAACCATTAGTTACTTCTAAGTTATCTCAAATCCCGACAGGGTAACAACAAAATACATGTTATTTTTGTATTTAGTTGTCACCGTTAACGAAATTGATAACTTTAACAAACTTTATCAGAGACGGAAAGTTTAATATTTTACTTATGTAAATTTTGCGTACAGATCCAAAAGATACGAAAAATGTCAGGATTATATATGGTACGTCAAGTCATCAAAAGATACGAAAAATCTATCTTTCGTATCCTAATGGCATCACTGGTATGTATGTATGTATGACATAAATCTATCCATGCAAATGTTGTTCAAAATAATAATTCATCTATTCCTTTGGACTAAATAAAAAACTCTGAAGTTTACAAATAAAAATTTTTTTACAAATAAAAATTACGAAATTCGTGCTGTTTACGAAATGTTTATTTTCGGCAGATTATTTTACAAAACTATTTTTAAAATGTACACAAAATTACTTTACAGCATTAAGGTCTGCTTGACCACTTCCTTCACCGTGCGACAACTTATTCCTCTAAAACAAAATGTATTTAGTAAGACTACATATCTGATTATTATTTTCTTAATTTTTTTTTGTCTTTTTGAATGACTTAAGGCTTAGTTAGCCAACAGCTGATCGATATTTTTATATGAAAAGTAGGCTACGTTACAATACATCTCTATAACCAATTTTATTACTTTTCACATAACAATATCGATCAGCTATTTCGTACTGTTGCAGTTACATTACATCACAGTCGACTAACTGAGCCTTAAGGGTCGTATGCAAAAGAAAATCCTAACTCAACTTTGAAGCATACGTCAGCTGACACAGATTTTAAGGATAACAAACCTGTTTTAAAAAATTTTATGCAAAAACAGTACTTTAACTAATAAAAGTTTGAATGATTTTAATATCATTATTCTGGCAATGCCATCATTCACCATAACTGAACTGGTTAGCGACGTGCATAAATGAATATTATTATTTCATTCGGAGAGCATGGTTGTCAGATTTTTTTCGACCTATGTATCGTTAAATTGATTTTTAAGATCGCCAAAAATCAGTTTTATGTAGTTTTTCTTAGTATTTATCTGTAAATAAATTTGTTTTTATATAACAATTTTTATAATATATATTTTTGTAAAATTATCGTATCAAAATTTATCAGAAAATCGCTAAAACTGGAAATAAAATCGCCCAAAATTATTTCTTGTAATTTTTCTAATCCAAATTCAAAACACATAAATGACTATAACTAATACAAGAAAAATCATCAAAATAAAATTGTTTTAGTTAATTTAATTATTATTTTTCGAACTTCATTTGTTTCTATATTTATGATTTGAACAGGCTAAAGTTCGTATCGCTTTTTAAGCCAAATTACATGTGATAATTATTAATGAACAAATAACACCAAAGTAAGTTGTAAATATTCTGACAACACATAGTTGAACGGAACAGCTAGCCGTTTTCGAAGGCCACTAAACCTTCATCATCAGCGTTCTTCTGTGTTTGGTCCACTGTGTGTGGCGTCAGTTGATGTAGATTTGTGCTTTATATACGAAACTTTTTTGCAAATGGAATATGTGAATTATTTTGATTCATCGTATTTCAATTTGCTGAAAGATGTGTTGTAATGAAAGCACACCTTACCATCTCTTATTTTCTCATATATGTGTTTCTGTGTCTTAAATTTGCGAGAACTATCTGTCATTTAAATATTTCCAGCAATTAATGGAAGGATGTGACAAAAACGTTTCTGTGACAATATTTTGCCAAAAAGTTTATCGCAAGAATTGTCATTTTAAATTGGTGCGAGAACAACCAAACTTGTACAAAAACATATGAATTATTAAATTTCTGTGTACAAATATGAATAATAAAGTAGTTGAAATGATATTCAACGAACTGTTGGAACTAAAATATTATTAACAAGTCGATATGTTTATATATATTTAGATTTTTTTTGTGTAATTGTCTTATGAAGAGACAGTTGATAGAAAAAACTTCTTTCAAACATTTTACATTCACTTTATATTCTTTTTCGCTATTTTATTTTCTTTTTCTTGTAAATTTTTTGTTATTCAAATAATATTTTTGTGACATTTTGTTTTCATTTGACACTCGATTACTGGAAATATTCCAGAAAAACAAAATCAGTGTTGTCTGTTTTCGTATTCAAATACAGAAAAGTTTTTTGTGTTTCACACTTCATGTGAAAAATTTTACGATGCGAGAAATACAGAAAGGAACTACAGGAAAATTTAAAAGGACGATTCCAGTGTTGAAAAATTAAATTTTTATGCATATGAAAGTAATTAAGTCAAATAATATTTTTTTTATTTTGTTTACATATTATAGTTTGGGATACAAATTAGAAAAATGAAATACATATCTCCAGACCTGGAAAACTTAAACTTTTTCTATAGTATATAAAACTAATTATATCTTTGGTAATTAAATATATTCTATATAGTTATTAGAAATAAATAATTAAAATAATGGCTGCAGGGTGGGAAATTAAAAAAAAAACTTTGGTAAAAAACCCGAAAATTATTTTTTTTTCAGTTAAACATATTTCATGTTTTAGGAAGATCATTACTAATCTTACCAGACACCCCGCTTTAGGCGGGATTATCCCGCTTTTCACAGGTCGATCCCGCCTCGAATTTATATGCCGCTTTATCCCGCTTTTTAGAGTTTTGAAATTTTCAATCTTTTATTCGATCTTTATTAAAATTAAATTGATAAACATTCATTCGAAATATTTTTTTAAGTGTTAATGCTTAATTAGCCAAAAACCTGTGTGTCTCGCTACACCCCATAAAAATTTGTTTTGAGATGAAAAGAAAAAAGTTGTATACTAGAAGCGCCACGCTTGCGATTCAATCTTCACTATTTTGTAGAATACAATTCTCATTATTAACATAAATAGTCATGAAGAGTTTCAAACTTCTTACTGCATTTGTTTCCAAGATATTTTGTTAAGTAAACATTTTCTCTATTTAAGAGGAGCCAAGCTCTACTGTGCAATCCCGGTTATTTTTCATCATCAGCGGAATTTAAAGTTTATGCTTTTAGCAGATAAAAAGATACGAGTATTTATAAATTAATATTTAATTTACTTAGTAGGTAACAGACTTTTTGCTCCATTATTGACTCCATTTTATAGAACTTTTCTGGTTATTGGCATTACTGCTTGCGAAAAAATTTAAAAATTTCGACTTGTTTTGGCTTAAAAGACATCTTGCAATAAATTATTCTTCTATATGGAAGCACCATGCAAACCTTAGATATTAAAAAAATTAAAATACTTTGCTTCTTCTAGACCATCAGTAATAAAATGTGGGCAAATCAGCAATATCAGTTCATTGGTATTATTTTTGAAGACAAACAACAATTTGCAACTTATGAGAGGCACCACGCCATTTCTGAAATTGTTCCCAGAGGCAGTGCACACTATCAATAGAGTTTGTCCCCACAAAATTTCAAAGTTCTATATTAGTATTCTAGACATCTCAAAGTAAATATTTTCTAGGTGACACACCACGATGTTCAACGCACATTAAAAAATCTTTACTAACACAAAATTTCACGTTGCTTGCTGCATTACATGCAATGCTATTCCAAATTTAAAAAAAATATATATATTCGAGGTGCCACGTCCATTTTTATTTTGTTCAGAAGTTTTCTTCCTGAGCAGCTTATAAGGACAATGAAGCTTATAAGGACTCCCACTTGTCCACTACTTAATACTATTTCTTAAATTACTACGAACATTAAAAAATTGGAAAATTCGGTCCAGCCGTTCTCCAGCGTTCGGTCCAGCCGTTAAAAAAAGTGGGCGTGACCAATTTCTATTGCGTTAAAACTTGAGTTAGTTTACGACAAATATTAAAAAAAAAATAGCGAAGTCGGTGCAGCTGTTCTTAATTGATGCGATTACCAACAAACGACATTTGAATTTTATTTCTGTAGAAAAATAGTCTTGTTTATAAATGTTTTTGTTTGTGTAAATGCGTTTCTTTTGAGTTGAAAACTATTTTTTCTACATCCCGCTTTCTAAGAGATATTTATTTTGAAATCCCGCTTTTTGACGGTATTTTCTTCAAAATCCCGCTTTTTCATCAATCATATACCGCTTTTTGAAAAAACTATCTGGTCACGTTAATCATTACTCAAGATTTTTTTTATGGATATCTAATTTAAGTATAAACGAAGGTTTGTACCATGTTGCTTATTATGCGCTCAGCAGAGTTATGTTTCAAACCCATGGTCTTTCCTTGACAGGTTGTAACGAGTTCTTATTAATTTTTAGTAAATGGAGATAAAAATAAAATTTATCGCCTTAAATTTACAGCCATAACTATAAAATAAATTAAAGGAAAATATCCATTTTATTTTATTTTCTTTTGTGATTTTCAAAAATATTATTGTTTGTGAATTCTCAAATAGTTCTCAAAAATCTGTGCATAAGATAACCCTATAAACATTTGGAAGATATCTTACCCAGAAGATATAAATACAATATCTTATTTTTATCATTTAGAAGAAAATCATCAAAGCAATATTTTGTTTATATTAAAATATTTTCATTTCAGTTATAATTTTTGAATGAACAGTTCAAAATGTATTGACTATTTATTTAGGTATTTTCTGTCATTAAAATGTTGCATTTTTTTCAGCCTGGCGTTTTATCAACTGCGCAATAAATTTATAGTATCAATATGTTTTTAACTAGAAGATAATAAAATATTTAATCTATATACTATATAAAAGAGGATTTGTGTATGTATGTATGTATGTAACGTATAGACTCCAAAACGGCTGGGCCGATTTTGATGAAATATTCAGGGAATCTTCAGAATATTCAGGCGGGTAACACTGTGAAGTCTGATTTTTGATTTTCGGTCTGCGGGTGGAGGGGCGTGGCAAAATCCAATTTTCATATTGCACCACCAATGCCATATACATATATATATATTTATTTTTTTTTTTTGTTTTTTTTTTATTTTTTTTTTATTTAATTTTTTTTTAAGTCGTTGTCATGTTTTTCAAAACGAGATATCAAACTCTTAAATCTGTTATGTAGTTCTGAAGATATTTAGAAAAAACTTATGTTAATAATGATCCAATATCAATATTTTAAAACTTTCGAAATGTTGCATTAAAAAATTTAAGTTTTCGGTTTATTTGCAAAATATTTACATAATTCCATAACACGATGGGGATAGCGAGGCACACCGGGTGTAGCTACCCAGCAAAAAATTTCAAAAAAGGTAATCGAGTTTGGAATTAAGCATTTTTGGTGGAAGCACTTCCCTACTGGATTACCAACTTACTGATTTTAACAAGGCGTGAGACTAAAATAATCGATTCTTGAGAAGTACTTACATTTTTTTATTTGTCAACATTTCACGTAATCTATTTCGTCTAAAAAAATCATCCTCTTCATTTAGCAACTTGCACGTCATTTTTTTAAATTTTAGGTAATGTGATTCGTAAGCGAGTAATGAAAATTGGCAATCAGAAAAGTAAGTCATTATATGGCAAGTAGTTCTAATGGTAATGTGTAATTTTTTGCTGGGTAGTTTTAAATGAAAAAAACAATCAGAAAATTTTCAAAACATTATGTCAGAAAATTTCTTTTTATACTGAACATATGGTGACTCCCGCGATGATAAATTGAATGTAGATGGCCATAAAAAATTGCTTTAAATTTAAATTAATGGTTGTTTTATCTAGGCGCACGGTAGTGCGCCAGGCCAAGTTCTGGCCAATGCACGTAGTGTGTATATTTACAGAAAGCCATTCGAGCTGTTTTTACCCCCCTCATAACTTTGTTCGCCGTGCAAAAAGTGCATATTTTAAGACATACTCACTGACTCACTGACCTACTGACTCACTCATCAATATTATGAAGCACTTCCGCTATAGCTAGAGATGTGAAATTTGGTACACAAGTAGATCTTGGTGAGCAATGTACTAGAAAATTCCGAAAACCCGAAAATTTTAACCAAGGGGGCGGGGCTACGCCCATAAAAATTAAAATGTGTGCTAGTAAGCTGAAATTTGCTACAGAACTAGGTCTAGGTGGACAATACACTGAAAAGATTTTAAAATCCGAAAATTTTGGCTAGGAGGGCGGGGCTACGCCCATAAAGGCTGGAATTAAAAAAGCAAATCTAAGGCGCTTAATTTAAGCTATTTTATTGAAATTCGGTATACTGCGATAGGGCAAGCCTAAAAATTTTTCATTAAAAAAGTGGGGGTTGACACGCCCATACCGTTTCGACTTCATTTTCGTGTACTACGCCTCAGCGTATTTAGATATACTATTTCTGTATGTATTATTGTCCGTTTGCAACGAAACTTGGCACAAATAATAAACACTGGCCGAAAAAATCTTAAGTTTGGAAAAGTGGGCATGGTTACGCCCATAAATATTAAAAATTAAAAGTTGCGCTAAGGACCTGAAATTGGATTCTAAAAAAGGAGAGAAAAACTTTTATTTGTTCATTTCTTTATATCGGTAAAAATGTTGTCAAGTTAGCAGGTTATTTAGAAATTATATGAAAATCTTACGATTACAAATTTATATAATGCATAGCATATTTCAGTGATAGGTATTGTACCAAACAAGAACTTGGTCAAAATTTATATCTCACTACTTTTAATGGCCGAACTTTTTTATAGGAACTTGGCCCTTTTTCACATTTATGTTTTTGTGAGGATATATACATACATACATATATACATACGTATAAATTTTTTTCCTTTAGATAATTTAGCAAAATTGGAAAATTGTGCTTTAGGAGATAATCTATCGTTATAAATAATTTACCTTCCTAAAGATAATCTGGCAATATCATAAATAATTCTATTAGATGATTATTATCTAGCAATATCACAGTTTTATCTTCTAGAAGTATTGCATTCGTATTTCTTCGAAGTGTCGCCCTGGCCGCACATACTCTCCCGAAGGCGGAATCTTCCGCAATACGAATATGATTGTTACCGCAATAATATTTTTCTTCCAAGTAATTCGATTTCGAACCATTTTCGTTTTATTTTGCTTGTAGGGAAGGGGTTTGTGACTATTCAAAATGTATGGTTGAAGTCTACTGATGATTTGTTACAGCATATAGACAAAGCTGAACCCACCAGCAAATAAATTTCAAATTCGACAATATATCAAATAATAAATTTCTTAAATAAAAAAAAATTTAAAAATAAAATACAAAATAAAAATTTGTTGTTTTTGTAACACCGACAGAGTTTTATTCGTGCGCTTTGACATTTTTCTTTATTATTCATTAACAAACTTATCTTAAGAAAATAAACACACACAAAAGCAAAAGCAAAAACCCGCGCACAAAAAACGGCAAACAAAAAATCTTTCCTTCCATGCTTTTGTTGTTTTTATTACGAATTACAAGTGGTAGTTAGCTAACAATTACGACTTATAAGAGGTAAAGAAGATTTTATTTGAAAAAAAAATACGAATTAGCGAGGGGACCAAAATGTATTGAAATTTACGAATTAACGAGATTTTTTCAAGGGACCCACAGTTTATTAAGAATTATCGGTAATTACGATTTATCGGGGTACGAATTATCGGGATTTGACTGTATATATGTAGATACATATCGCTCCTACATTGCAACATAGTCATATCTCAACAAACAAAAGAATATATTAATGAACACTTTAAATTAAGTAACTTATACATAAATTTAGTTTTTTTAAGAATATAACTGAGTTACTTAAGGAGCATTTACATATTGCTAATCGTTTAAGTACATATGTATGTATGTATGTACTTAAACATTGTTGAATTTTGAAATATGTAAGTATTGAAACGGATAAAATCTTGAGAATATATGTACATACATAATTTAATTAATGTTTATTTATATATTATGTGGTCAAAAGTATACACGAACCATGCAATTTACTTTATTTTTAATACAACAGTTAATTCTATTTTTGATAAGAGTTCACTTTATTTTACATAAAAACTACGAATTTATTAATTAATGTTGTGCTTTGTTTTCGTTTGCAAAATGTGTTTTGTTTTTGACGTTTACGAATAATAAACGATTACGATTTTTCGAGCGAAATTTGACAAATTCACACCTATTTAATCTGACAACGAAAAACGTGGCACTTCAATAAAGATTGATCACAAATATTTTTCTATTTACAGTTTTAATAAAATTCGAATAAGAGATTAAGGGCCATTATTACAACTTAAAGATAGTTAAAAGTAGGGTTTTATCGGACGTATAAAAACTTTATCATTTGCAAAATTTTACTTTAACCTAAAGTGAGCGATAAATTATAGGCAAGTTTATCCTACATGGTAATTTAAATCCAATTTGCAATAATGGAAAGCTTTTTATACGTCCAATAAAATCCTACTTTTAACTATCTTTAAGTTGTAATAATGGCCCTAAAAATTGCAAAAGTCTAAAAAGTGGGATGAAGCGGAATGGAAATTCGTGGCGGGATCGACCTATGAAAAGCGAGATAATCCCGCTCAAAGCAGGATGGCTGGTCAGGTTACTAATATTATCTATAATCACTCAAAACTATTTCCATTGGATGAAAGAAAGTAAATTTTCCATTTTATCGTCGTCAGGATCTCTAATTTATATAAAAGTTGAATACATAATTGAAATTTTTTATATAATCTTCAAAATTTTAACTTAAATTTGGAACCCACTTGTGTTATTCCGAAAACCCAATATGTGTGTAGAATTTTCAAAAGATTTGGGTGAGTATATTTATTTCAGTTCTCGTTGAACCTTCATAGTGAAGAGACATTAAAGCGGATTTTTTTTTACATACATACATACGAAACAAATATAAAAAACAACAAAATCAAAAATCATACAAAAAATATTCGTAATACATATTCACCTTCATAAATAAGCTTATTGGCTTTACTAATATTTTTTACATAGCAAGAAATAGCAAAAACAAAAAAAAACCGTAAACACAAACAAAGTTCCCTTGAGGAATAATACTCTGTATGAGTACCTCAAAGGAAAAAAATTTTGAAGTGAGTTCTAACGGCAGAAATGCTTATTTTACTGTGAGTTCTGAAACTCTTAATGAAAAAAATATAAATAATAAATCTGATGAAAATCTTTTTTTAACGGCAAAGCCAATTTTTCGTCAGCGATCAACTTCGCTTTGTCCAATGCCAACTAGTGAATCGTTAACATTACCATTGCCTAGTACTTCTTCATTTAAGTCTGCGATATCATCCGCATCGGGCTCGCCTTCATCACTAAACCAAGTTATCACTACAGATAAC
Organism: Tachina grossa; assembly: GCA_949987645.1. Lineage (NCBI taxonomy): Eukaryota > Metazoa > Arthropoda > Insecta > Diptera > Tachinidae > Tachina > Tachina grossa. Next base: position 60,329,960 of record OX465277.1, on the reverse strand, counting down.
AGTAGCTCAAAACCCAAGGTACAAGTGGGAATGGACAGATATATAACAGTGGTAAAGCGTGGGCGAAGCCCAAATTCTTCAAAAATTTCATCTGCTCCAAAGATGTCTAGGGATAACAGCGCATCATCTACCAATCGTCAAAATCGTTTTTCATTATTGCAAAACACCGACGACAAGCCCTCTACATCATCGCAAAAGTCTTTTAAGCCACCACCTATTTATCTGAGAGAAAAAAATTCTAACGCACTTATAAAAAAACTACTGTCGACCATTGGTGAAAATACTTTTCACATCATTCCAATTAAACGAGGTAATATTGATGAAACTAAAATCCAAATATATAATGAAAAAGATTTCCGAAAAATTGTTACTGAATTCGAAAAAAATAAAACAAATTTTTACACATACCAACTTAAGAGTGCTAAAGGCCTACAGATAGTATTAAAGGGCATAGATTCATATGTTGAACCCGAAGAAGTAAAATGTGCACTTGTCGACCAGGGATTCAAGGTAAAAAATGTTACCAACATATTTAATAGAGAAAAGGTCCCCCAACCCCTATTTCGGGTTGAACTGGAGCCGAACGACATACAATTGAAAAAAAATGAAGCCCATCCAGTTTATAACGTAAAGTATCTCTTACATCGAAAAATCACAGTTGAAGAGCCACGTAAGCGTTCAGGTCCCGTACAGTGCCATAATTGCCAAGAATATGGCCATACGAAAACTTACTGCAAGTTACCTACAGTGTGTGTTATCTGCGGTGAATTGCATGGTACTGCTAGCTGCACTAAGCCAAAAGATCAAGCAGAAAAAAAATGTAGTAATTGTGGAGGTAATCACACAGCTAACTATAGAGGGTGCCCTGTATTTTCTTTCGTTAAACAGGCTATGGGTCAAAAACCCAAGTTAACTCCAGCTCTACAAGTAAACGCGAACTCCGACACTTTTGCTCAAATCAGCCAACCAGTTACTTCACGTGTATCGTATGCTGATGCTGCTAAGACTAGTTCAATTCCCACGCAAAATGTTCCACCGCCAAATAATTCAACGAATTCAAACTCAAGCTTTAACTTTAGTCGCCTTGAAGCTACTATTGAGAATCTGGTGCTAACTATAAACAACTTTACTACAAATATGACAAGCATGATGCAAGAAATGCTGCGAATGCAGAATACACTGCTTCAAGCATTAGTTAATAAACCATGAACACGTTAAAAATATGTTTCTGGAACGCAAACGGCATTCGCCAACATAAAAATGAACTTGAGCACTTCCTCATGGAAAAAAATATTGATATAATGTTAGTTTCTGAGACCCATTTGACCTCAAGAAGCTTATTTAAAATAAATGGTTACACTTTATATGATACAAAGGACCCGAGAGAGAGAGCATGTGGTGGATCAGCAATTCTGATTAAGTCAAGACTCAAGCACTATGTCCTTGACAACGTTAGTGAAGAATATTTGCAAGCAACGAATATTTTCGTAGAAAATTTTTGTGCGAATTTCGTGATATCATCAATTTACACACCTCCCAGATTTTCAGTTACCGAAGATCAGTACGAGAAGTTCTACAAATCGCTTGGATCTTGTTTCGTGGCAGCTGGTGACTACAATGCAAAACATACGTACTGGGGATCGCGTCTTGTTACACCTAGAGGTCGAGCCTTGTTCAATACAATTTCAAAAATGGGCTTAGATGTCATTTCGAGTGGGGAGCCTACTTACTGGCCTACTGACGTAAGAAAAATTCCAGATGTTATAGATTTTGCCGTCACTAAAAATATTCATAGGGACTTAATTCATGTAGAGGCCTCTCTAGATCTGTCCTCCGATCACTCTCCAACAATAGTTACAATTTTCAACCCACTAAGGAGTGATTTAACTAACTCATATGTGAAGATGATTAATGGAATCAACTGGCTGGCATTCAAAAAATATCTTAGTAGTCACTGCGTAGAAAACATTCAGCTTAGATCATGCGATGATATTGAATTTAACATTGCCAATCTTAACGAAAATATTAAACAGGCTGCTGAACACGCCACTACCTCCTATCCGCAGACCGGCTTTAACAGAATTTATTCTACGGAAATTGAACGTCTTGTATGTGAAAAAAGGAGAGCTAGAAGAGAATGGCAACAACACAGATCACCCCTAAATAAAATCAGACTTAAAGAATGTACTAAACGACTCAAAGAGCTGCTATCGTCGGAAAAAACTGCACTACTGGAAAAGTATTTAGAAGGTCTTGATGTAACGTCCGCATCTAATTACTCTTTATGGCGCGCTACTAGAAATCTTAAACGACCCGTTGATCTTAAATCACCATTGCGTACTGCGACCGGAGGCTGGGCAAGAAGTGATAGTGAGAAAGGTAACTTATTTTCTGAGCATTTAAAATCTGTATTCACTCCCAATTCATGTACGGGTGCTGCTGATTTACCGTGTGTAGTTTCTCTACCCCCTCGTCCCTTAAGGTTTAAGATGCGTGAAGTACAAAAAGTAATTGCTGAACTCAACCCGAAGAAAGCTCCAGGTATTGATGGAATTAGTAACAAAATGCTCATGAACTTGCCTCATATTGCTATAAGAATCCTGCTATTTACTTTTAATGCTATTTTAAGAATGCAATATTTTCCACATAACTGGAAACTGGCCAAGATCAAAATGATTCCAAAGGCGGGCAAAGATCTTACCAAGACTGAGTCATATAGGCCTATAAGCTTACTATCTACAATCTCAAAGCTTTTCGAAAAGCTGCTCATGACTAAATTGTCCAAAATTTTAACTGATAATGGGTGCATTCCAGACCATCAATTTGGCTTTAGAAGTCAGCACAGCACGATTGAACAAACGCATAGATTGGTCCAAGTTGTAAGAAGAACATTTGAAGAAAAGAAGTATTGTTCTGCTCTCTTTATTGATGTTTCTCAGGCGTTTGATAAAGTATGGCACGAAGGCCTAGTTATAAAATTGAAGACATATCTGCCAATAAACATTCAAAAGCTTTTGGAAAGTTATATTATTGATAGGAAGTTCACTGTTGTGGAAGGAGAGTTCACGAGTGTGCCCGAAACTATATCTTCTGGTGTGCCCCAAGGTAGTATTCTGGGTCCTGTCTTGTATTTAATATATACTTGTGATATGCCTGTGAGCAGTAATATCCATATTTCTACTTTTGCCGATGATACAGCCTGTATGAGTGTGCACGAAAACCCTTATGAGGCATCCCGCAATCTCCAGGAACATATCACCCAGCTGGAAATATGGCTGAACTTATGGAAAATTAAAGTCAATGAACAAAAGTGTGTCCATATAACGTTCACCCTAAGAAGAGATACTTGCTCCCCCATTCGAATCAACAATCAAAATATTCCTCAACATTCCCAAGTGAAATACCTTGGTATACACCTCGATCGAAGACTTACATGGAAACATCATATTGACTCTAAGTTAACTCAGATGAAACTTAAGTTAACTCAAATATATTGGTTGATTGGCAGAAACTCAACACTCAGCCTAGACTGCAAACTTTTATTATACAAGTCGCTTTTGAAGCCAATATGGCGCTACGGAATTCAGTTATGGGGCACTGCTTCAGCTTCCAATGTCGAGAGAATCCAACGAAGACAAAACAAAATTTTACGGTTAATAACATCGGCTCCATGGTACATCCAAAATTCTATTATACATCGAGATTTAAATATGCCACTAGTGACTGAAGAAATTGAAAAATACGCAGGCAAATATTTAACAAAACTCGAATCACATCCTAATCCGCTTGCTCGTAATATTTTGAACTTTACTGGACACGTCCGCTTAAAAAAGAGGGACACACGGGCTCTTATACCTAACACTCCAGATGGGACTACTTGAAAATACTTTCCCCCCCCTTTTTTTTTTTTGATTATCACTACTAATGTATTATTTATAACTATCACTAAGTTTATGTCCGACACTGGTCGGGCCTAATAATTTTTTTTATAGATTTAAGATTTGAATACTTATTGTTAGTTCATATATGAAGATACAATAAATTAAAAAAAAAATAAAAAAAAAAAAATATATTTATTTACATTACAAGTTGTGTTATTGCAATGTGATTCTCAATAACATATTAAGTCTTTTTATAAACATACAAAGTTTTTTGGGTTGAAGCATGATATAAATACAGAAGGTACTTCTATTATATGGGGAAAATCGCGGCACTCGTTATCGAAACGAACGAAATTACGAAATATTTCAATAGAGTTTATATCGAAATATTTCGTAATTTCGTTTGATAACGAGTGCCGCGATTTGCCCCTGTTTTTTTTCGATATTCACTGTCTGTAAAATATAAGGATTATGAGTTTCCGATAAAATATTGCTACCATATTTTAGTTAATTTTAATTATTATTCGAACTCCGTTTGTTTCTATATTTGTGATTTGAACGGTCTAAGGTTCGTATTGCTTTTTAAGCCAAATTACATGTGATAATTATTAATGAACAAATAACAACAGTCTGTTGTAAATATTCTGACTAACAACACATAGTTGAACGGAACAAACAGCCATTTTCGAAGGCCACTGAACCTTCATCATCAGCGTTCTTTTGTGCTTGGTCCAGTGTGTGTGGTGTCAGTTGATGTAGATTTCTGCTTTATATACTTAGCATTATTGCAAATGGAATATGTGAATTGTTTTGATTCATCGTATTTCAATTTGCTGAAAGCTTTTTTGTATTGTAAGCTCATTTTTACCATCTCTATATTTACAACAGTCTTACCATTGTCGTTTGTTCTTTACTAATTATGCAAATGTTAGTTAATTTGCTTATTTTTGTTCTACTTAATACAAACTTTTTTGGTTTGTTACTATTCAGTATATTTTTTATTTTTAATTTTTGCCACAGGCCCATGGCTATTAATTTTTAGTTAATTTTAATTATTATTCGAACTCCGTTTGTTTCTATATTTGTGATTTGAACGGGCTAAGGTTCGTATTGCTTTTTAAGCCAAATTACATGTGATAATTATTAATGAACATGAAATTAATGAATTGCTACCATATTTATTTAATATTTTTCTTTTTATTTTATTAACAAATTATTTCAAATTTGTTTTTATAAAATTCAGAGTGAATTCTTACAATTTAAAACTCCTATAGACAAATTACAACAAAATAACGTTGTTTACGAAATACTATGTAAAGGGAATAACAACAACAGCTGTGATCTTATTTATATTGGCACTACGAAGAGAAATTTAGAGATAAAGCTGGGGTCACACGATTGGCACAATGTACCGATTTTCGTCGGCTCACAGTGATAGAGTCATAAGTAATAAGCCAAAATGACATTATTACTTAATTAATTCTTGAATAAATCTATATGGCTTTATTACTAATGCAGTGTGGTGCAGTTATGAAATTATATTTCAATTAGTTGAGAAGTAAGGCAAATTTACTTTGTTACTTATGAATTTATTTCAGTGAGCCGACGAAAATTACTACATTGTGCCAATCGTGTGACCCCAGCTTAAGAGTTAATGAACATAAGGCTGACATAAGCTTAAATTAGACGTGACATAGCCATTCTGCCATACCCATAACTAAACCAAAATTGAATTGGTTTCTATGGTGAGAGTTATGGCGTTATGGTGAGTCACCTATAATCAAATACAGTGTTTCCCATTAGTTTGGTTCGAACGGCTGTTTTCTATGGCTATGGTTATGTCTGATTGATTGAGCCTATAAACAGAAACAAAGAAAGTACTGCCTTGTCACAACACATAATAAAAACTAAACATCAGCCCGATTTTGACAACATAAAAATACTCGACAAAATGAATAATACCAGAAAGAGATACATAACGGAAAGTTTAAGGACACAACAAAAAATCAACAAAACAATGAAAATAAAAGAAGGTACGGATAATTTAAGCGCAAATTATAGAGTAGCAATAACATAAATTGAAGTATATATGAGCTGTGATATTAGTTATTTAGTTTGTGTGTTGTAAAACAAATTTGTCATTCATCTATATATGTATATATACATATATACCTATATTTTTTTGTTAAATAATATGACGTATTAGCATATAATGTAAGCAAAATTAAAAAAAAATTTGGATTAATTATTATTAAATGCTGTTGAAAATGTTTGTCTTCTTTTTTAATAAAATAGACGAATCCCTTGAGAAAGTGAACAAAAAATTCACGAAACGTTGGGAAAATATGTAATAATAACTAGAGATGTGCAAATGTCCTGATTTTATCGTGTCACGTGTGAGTCACGCGTGATTCACATGATTCGTGATCAAATATTGAAACTAATCACGCGTGAGTGCGTGAGCGTGACTGAAAAAAAATTACTCGTGCGTGAGCTTTTTTTAATAATCACGCACGAATTCGCACGCTCTCACGAGATAACATTCCTGTATTTATTATTATTTTATAATAATAAATGCATATATGTATAGTAAATTACTACTAAATATTAGTAATATGTATGGTAGTATGAGCTTACAAACATAATGTTTCGAATTTTTCTGAAGTCAGACTTGTCGTACCGAATTCGTGAACATTTTTTTTTAATAAATACATATGTATATGTTGATAAAAAAAAGGATTGTAACAAATATTAAAAAACGTGAGTATGTGCAAATTATTTCGGCAATAGCAGTAACATAACGGTGAAGCGGTACTCTGCTATAAAAGCAAAAATCGTACCTACATGTTTTTTGCTTTATTGGCCGTCCATATACTACGTACCGGTGTAGGGGGGAGGGGTGGGGTTCGAGTTTTGTTATGATTTGTTATGGTGGGGGTGGGGTGATAAGTTGTAAGTTGTTTTTATTAACATAAAGTACGATAGGCCTCATTAACTTATTTCAATAAAGATATCTTCTTCAACACTTATTTTATTTCTCTCAAAAAAACAAACTTAAAAAATCCTTAAATTTAAAAAAAAAGAGAGAGATTTTTATACCATGAGTTGAAGTCTATTGAAGAGTTCCTTTAATAGGAAGGAAATACATACAGACAGCTTAAACAACCATCAAAAAAAAATTATCTAATACGTTTAATATACGTTTAATGTACATATCGCTCATTCACTAAAACAACCTCATAACTAAAAAAAAAAAACTAGTTTGCCACAACTTAATGGAAAACGAAAATTTTATTTTCCTCTAACAATTGAAGTGAACAAAATATTTGTTTGAAATTTGTAAACAATATGAACACTTATTCTGCATCATTAATTCAAAAGTTCCATTTTTCGAGTTGTAACGTTTCTTGAGTAAATGAGCGATATGTACTTCTATTGTATTAAAGCAATATTGAAGGCAGTGATGGGAAATGTGGCACAATTGTGCCATTTTTGGCACTATTGGACGTTGCCTGGCACTATGGCACTCTCGCACATTTCGTGGCACTTTTTGTCCATTAAACATGGAAACTTGTCTTATTGCAATAACAAGTACTCTTCTCGTACTTTTAACGTTTTTAAGTAATGAAAATCTAGTAGGATTTGAGGCTGACAACTGTTCGGTTCTGATAGTTAAAAGTAACGGTTTGCCCAGAGACATTGACGATCTATTAAACTGAGTATATAAATTTGTTTGTTTGTAACAGCTCATGTCGTACAGATAAATTTTTAGAAGTATTTCAACTCTGACATTTATAAAGTTCTCAATTATTCCCCAAACCGTTGGTTGTCTCGTGAAGATTGTTGCAGATAGAGTCTTCGAACACTGTGAGCCTTGAAATATTTCTTCACATTATAAAATTTCCAGTCATAATGCAATGATAAAATTTTATTCATATTAAGTAGTTTAACGGATTATATAACCAAAATGCATTTTTATTTTTATCTTATGTCCTTGAAATAGTAAATTGTCGAAACGCAATCTAAAAATGTAAGACTACATTTAATTTTAAATTGGCTTTTTTATTTCGTCATTTAGGTCAAAACCTTTTGAACAAAATATATACTGATGATCTTCATGTTGACAATATAGATCGAAATTGGTGAGAGTTTCGATCCAATGGAAGAAAGTTGTTGCGGTACTGAAATAAAACTATTAATAATCAAAAACTAATTTTCCCAGCATAAAGTTGTAGAATTCAAAAAAAGAATTAAAGTCTTCTTATTGTATTTCTTTTGTGTCATATATGAAAACTAAATATGACTTCAAGGACTTTTATTTGAATTGCTTCCCAAAGTGTGCGCCAGAATACATATGTTCTAATTGTAGACACAAATAATACTATTCCTTTTGATAAAAATAATGCTTCTAAACGAAAGAAAATACGTGAAAAAAATAAAAGTGAGAACATATCCATATTAGACTTTGAAAATCTGATCAATTCAAAAGCTTAAATGTGAGTGAGTTTTTGAAAGACATGGGGGCGTAAACAATAGTTTCAATGAAAAATTTTCAAGTAATATTTATCGAATCGTTCAAGGTACCCTTTTTATTTTCTACTCTTCATCAAGCGTTGAAAGTATATTTTTAGTTTGAAATTTGATCAAAAGTAAAATTTTAAATGGACTGCAATTATAAACTTTAGCATCTTTAATACACGGCAAAGATTTTTGAAGTCTAACAATATATCTTTTATATAATCGTAATACATATAAAATGTTGAACCAAAAAAGCAATACATACAAATTCTACTATACCGACAGAATCTTTGTTTGATAGATTATTATTATTATTATTTTTAACAAGCACGAATTTGCACAACAGTATATTAACCATAAATAACAAAAATTAAAAATTTTAAAAATCGCCGACTTTTTTCAGAAAAGATCTTATATTTTCTAAACGGCCGATTTTCTTCAAACATAGCTAAGAACCCTCTCGATCAAGTCATCTTTCAAACAAAAAAAACTAAATCAAAATCGGTCCAGCCGTTTGGCCTGTACGTGGACACGGACAGACACACAGATACACAGACACACAGACACACACTACAAACTTATAACACCCCTTTTTTTATTCGGGGGTTAAAAAAGCCTGAACCATAACTATATATATATTTGTCACTAAGTATATACATCTAATAAGAAAAAGTTATTTTATCATTTAAATTAGTTTAGGGTTATTATAATCTTAAAGTATGTCCTTTAGAATTATTACTGTTACGTAATAAATGTTTTTATATTTGTATTTCTTGTAAATAAGTACAAATTATTAATATATGATGCATACATATCGAGCATTACTTTCGATTTACGAGAAGGATTTCTTATAATATTCAAATATGTTTTACGAGTACATACGTAAATTGTCGCTTACGATAGATTTTACAGCCTGTATTTTAAAAGTTATCAACAATTTTGCAATTTTAATAACAAAAAATTTAATTTTTTACTACATGTCATTCACGTTTAAATCGAAAATAGAGCTCGAAATGTATTAATTAATGTCTATGTACAACTAATTTTAGACCGTGTTTTTTGTGATATTCGTAATAAATTATCATTCAAGAACCATAGTTTAAATGAACATCAAGTGCCAACATTAAAATTATATAAAAAAGTGGTTTGGCACTATTCAAGTGATTTTGGCACTATTTAAAAACCGATTTGCCACGAAATCAAGATTTCCAATTCCCATCACTGATTGAAGGTCTTATTCATAAGAAAATAATATTTGTTTACAAAAGGGTTGACTAAAAAACTCTTTTCCTAAACTATTTTAAGAATCAAAAATATGGATATGTGGGTAAGGCAAAAAATATTTAATGAATTTAAAAAAATATTTTTTTCGAAGTCAATAAATAGCTTTTAAAATACAGGAAACTTGTAGCGAAAAATTCTCAGCTGCTTTTAGGGACATGAATGTACGAGTGTATAACCTTTTCATCATACTGCTTAATTTGAGTTATCAGAATTTTATGCCAAGCTAACAAAAATGCGTAACTTATTTCAAGGGCATATTGGTTTTTAGGTGTAGGGTGTAAACATATACTAGATACATGTACATATGTTTGTATGTATGTATGTGTGCGCGTCGTCTTAGGAGACACTATGAAGTAGTCAACCATGCAGAAAATTCAAAGACTAATAAATTCAGTGAAGTGCGACTTTGACCCATAAACGAAGCGTTCCGTACTGACACTAGATATGTAATTCAATTCGTTTTCGTTTTTGGGTTTTTTCGGTTTTGAGCGTTTTTTTTTATTTTTTGGCGTTTTTTTAAGTTTTTGCGCTTTTTTTTATTTTTTGTATTATTTTTCTCGTTTTGGCGATTTTTTCCGTTCTTGGCGTTTTTACAGCTTGGCGATTTTTTTCTTTATGTCGATGTTTTTTCATTTTGGCGATTTTTTTCATTTAGGCAATTTCTTTAGTTTTGGCACCTTTTTCGCGGTTTGGCGATTTTTTCTGGTTAATTTTAATTATTATTCGAACTCCATTTGTTTCTATATTTATGATTTTAACAGGCTAAAGTTCCTATCGCTTTTTAAGCCAAATTACATGTGATAATTATTAATGAACTAATAACACCAAAGTTAGTTGTAAATATTCTGACAACACATAGTTGAACGGAACAGCCAGCCGTTTTCGAAGGCCACTAAACAAACCTTTGGTTTCTGGTTTTTGGCGTTTTTTTTTCATTTTGGAGATTGTTTGGGTTTTGTCGATTTATTTTAGTGTTACAAATATTTTTTAATTTAGTGCTTTTTTGGTTTTGGCGATTTGTTTTTGGTTATTGGCGATTATTTTCTAGTTTGGCGATTTTATAATTTTGGGATTTTTTAATTCTACCGTTTTTGAAAATTTAAAGAGTTTGCCTCTTTCCAAGATACAACAAATTGTCAAAATTACACAGTCGAAATTGCATTAACTGATAGAACACCCTTTAATTTAAGTTTTTTTTTAAATTTTAGTGTTTATTGTTGCAGTATGTATAAAAATATCTTAATTTTACAAATTTCAAGTGTCAATATACAATGAATATCAGGGAAGCTCAAAAATGTTTTGCAGCTGTACATTGTACATACAATTGTATGTATATTACATGCAGTGTTACCATATGTGAAGATTTATCTTATTTTTGAAGTTTTTAGACATGTTAAAACGACAAAAAAGATTTCTTATCTAAAAATAAGATTTTTAAAAATGTTACTTTTGGTACTTTTAATATATTATTGAGGGATTTTTTGACTAAACTACTTACAAATTTTCTGATTTACTTCATAATGATCTTACACATATTCTACACAGTAAATATTTTGTGTTATTTGGCTTTACTTTTAATAGTTCACAAGAAACAAAATAAATTTTAACGCATTTTCGTTCAATAAAATAACAAAAAAGATTTTTGGTAGCAAAAAAAGATTTTTTTGCTCGACTTGAAGATTTTTGAAAAATAAATATGGCAACACTGATTACATGAGATTTTAACATTTTTCCTTGCTCGCTTTGGAACACCCTTTAATTTTTAATTCTCATGTATTTGTTGTTGTAGCGGTCAAGGTTCTACATACTCTTCCAAATTTCAGGTCCGTAGTCTTACGGTTCCTGACGGACAGCGTAGGGTTCCTTTTCACCTTTGGTGTACGGAACAGTGATGCCAACTTTTTTGCCTCAAAAAGCACATTAAATTAAAAAAAAAGCACAAAAAGTGTAGTTTTGATGTCTAAAAAGCGTAAAAATCACTAACGTAAAAAAGAAGTGAAGATCCACACGAGTGAAGTTTAATAATGTTTTATATTTTCGAAGCTATTCTCTGTTTAATGAAATATATCAGACGAAAAAGTTATTCTTTACACTGAAAAAATAAATACACCAAATTTTTATTAAAGTAATTTTTAAAAATGCACAGATTTCTTAAAAGCACTACTTAGTGCTTTTTCTTAGTTTGGTACTAACGCTCAAAATTTGGCGTTTTGGGTCTTCAAAAAGCACTACAAATAGTGCCAAAAGCACCAAGTTGGCATCACTGGTACGGAACCCTAAAAAGTTACGCACATACGATGTACGAGTACATACTCGTATGTTGAGATATTGTAGCCAAATTCATTTAAGGAGACGGGCAAACTACAGTGGATTTCGAGTTTTGTTACGATTTGTTATGATGGGGGGAGGGGTCTTTGAAAATGTTACGTAACAGAAAAAATATTAATTTGGTACAAAAATAGGTATGTTTTTCTCATTAATTTATTTAATTGATCATACGTGTTACCTACATATACTCATATTATATACATATGTATACATACATGTATGTGTCGAATATCAATTTTTGATATTGGCGAATTCGAATTCGAATATTTAAAATGATATCCGCGAATACGAATATTTAAAACAATATTCGCTAATACGAATAACTAATGTATGTGAAACTTATAGACATTTAATTGGGGTTTATTTTATTCTGCACAATTAAATTTAAAAAATTTTTATAGAAAAGAACTTCATACTCCTGTCCGCGTACATTAAAGTTTATGAAAACTATCCAAAAATTTAATGGATATTACATTGAAAATGATACAAAATTTTTATAATAAACTAGCGACAAACGTTGTATTACCCTCAATTATGTTATATTTTTTTCAACTACAACTCCACACAGATGTCACTTGTTGTGTCAGAAACAAAACAAAAACCTACCGTGTATTGACCCGAACCTCTGCTAAAAATTTCTGCCCCACAGCTCTTATCGTTTCAGAGATCATGCGTTAGGAATAAACATACACTACGATTTTATATTTAAGTATAGACTAGATTAGCCCGGCAAACGTTGTCATGCACTCAATAATTATTTTTTTTTTTTAACTACAAATTACTCCATACAGCGGTGACTTGTCGGGTCAAAACCAAAACGAAAACCTACCCGGTATTAATCCGATAATTTTTTGAAAATTTCAGCTCCATAGCTCTTATAGGTTCAGAGATCATGCGTTAGGAACAAACACACACTACGATTTTATATATATAAGATAAATAAATTGTAGTCAAACTGATAACATCTCATATTTATCCATTTAAATTTTTAAATATTCTCAGATTTATTTGAAGATGGCCAAACAGACCCATCTTCAAGCTCTCGTAATCAAAATTCGAAACCTACAAAATTAAATGAAAATAAAGATTCCGAAATAAAAAATTCGCTCCTTTGAAATACATGATGACTTCTCTTATAGACACTAGTGAAAGCGACATTGAGGATAATGCCAATTCTCATCTTGGTGTTTCAAATACTGCTCAGTCATCAATACGAAAAACTATAGCAGATTATTTGACGGAAAAAAGGATAGCAAACAAAAAGAAATAAATTTATTTTATTTTTAATTATTACAAACTAAATTTGTGTGCCATTCATTTAAATTTCGCTTTGGATTTATGACTTTCTGTATATATTTTTTAAACGAATACGAATTTCTAGAAATGGTCGAATATATGGTAATTCGAATACGCATCACTAATACATACTAGTGATGTAACGAATGTCAATTTTTGATATTCGCGAATACGAATGCGAATATTTGAAACGATATTCGCGAATACGAATACGAATATTTCATGTGAAATTTATAGACATTAAATTAGGGCTCTATTTACGCCTGCAATATGAAATATTTAAAAAAAATTATGAAAAAGAACTTCATACTCCTGTTGGCGTACTTTAAAGTTAATAAAAACTACCCAAAATTTTAATGATCGTCAGCAAATAATACATATTTGAGAATGATACAAAGCACAAATTTCTATAAAAAATTTAATGGATTCGTACAAACTAATATTTTTATCCATTTATTTAAATTTATTTTAGGATTTATGCATTTATTTATTTAATTTTTTTGGAAAAATATTCGTATTCGCCTGAATTTGACGAATACAAATGCTTCGTATTCGCATTAAAATACGAATGCACATATGCATAATGCACGAATACGAATATTCGTGCATCACTGTTACATACATACAGTTTCGGACTAAACTCTCCATAAAACCATAATTTTTGGAGTTTGAGGACACTTGGAAAGAAATTTAAAAAAAAAAGTTTTGCCAATATTTGGAGTGCGTTCATAAGTAAGCTTATTAGGGTTCCGTACACCAAAGGTGAAAAGGAACCCTATTGTTTTCGCTACGCTGTCCGTCTGTCCGTCACACGGTATTTTCTCAGGAACCGTAAGAGCTACGGACCTGAAATTTTTACAGAGTATGTAGAACCTTGGCCGCTACAACAACAAATACATGAGAATTAAAAATTAAAGGGTGTTCCAAAACGAGCAACGAAAAATGTTAAAATGAACATATGTATATTGAAACTTGAAATTGTGTATTTTTATACAGACTACAACAATTAACACTAAAATTTAAAAAAAATTAAATTAAAGGGTGGTCCATCAGTTAATGCAATTTTGACTATGTAATTTTGACAATTTGCTATATCTTGGAAACCGTAAGAGGCAAACACTTGAAATTTTCAAAAACGGTAAAACTAAAAAAACCAAAAATTATAAAATCGCCAAACAAAAAAAAAATCGCCAAAAATTAAAAAAAAATCACCAAAACGAAAAAAATCGCCAAAATTAAAAAAAAAAATCTAACACTAAAATAAATCGCCAAATTCGCCAAAATGAAAAAAAAACGCCAAAAATCGAAAAAAATCGCCAAAACGCGAAAATGTCGCCAAAACTAAAAAAAAAATTTTATATAAAAAAAAAAAATCGCAAAAATGCAAAAAATCGAAAGAACCGAAAAAATCGCCAAAACAAGAAAATAAAATGTCAAAACTAAAAAAAGAGACAAAACTTAAAAAATCGCCAAAAAGCGAATAAACGCAAAAAACGCCAAAACAAAAAAACCGAAAAGACCCCAAAAACGAAAAAAAATGCCAAAACTATATATTTTGTAGGATGAAGTTTGTATTAAATTACATATCTAGTATTCGTACGGAACCCTTCGTGCGCGAGTCAGAGTCGGACTTTCCTGAATTTATTTAATTTTTGTCTACGCACTGTACTAGTCTAACAAATGAATTTAATATAATGAATTAAATTTAATTTTTATAAATAAAAATTTTTAAACTATTTAATCTGTTTTTCATTGTTACGTTTTTCCAGCGGCCGGTGGGAGGTGGGGGGGGGGTGGTTCAAAGTTTTGTTACGATCTGTTACTGTGGGGAAAGGGGGCGTCAAAAATCGGGCAAAACAGCGTTACGTAATATATTAACGGCGCCCTTGTAAAATTTCTTGTGAAAGCAAAACGAAACCCGAAAATCCAAAAATTTTAAATCGTTCATTTGCATTTTTTTTTTGCTGTCCGTCTCTCGGTCTGGCGGTCACAGGATATTTTCTCTGGAACCGTGAGAGCTACGGACCTGAAATTTGGACAGAGTATGTAGAACCGCTACAACAACAAATACATGAGAGTTAAAAATTAAAGGGTTTTCTAAAACGAGCAACGAAAAATCTTAAAATCCCATGTAATATATAATTGTATGTATTTACATATGTATATTGACACTTGAAATTTGTAAAATTAGTGCATTTTATACAGAGTACAACAATTAACACTAAAATTTAAATAAAAAATTAATTAAAGGGTGTTCCATCAGTTAATGCAATTTTGACTATGTAGCTTTGACAACTTGTTATATCTTGGAAACCGTAAGAAGAAAACTCTTGAAATTTTCAAAAACGGTTATTGAAAAAAATCCAAAATTTATAGAATCGCCAAACGAAAAAAAAATCGCTGAGATGAAAAAAGCACCAAATAAAAAAGAAATTTTTGTAAATGGCAAATCCGAAAAAATAACAAAATGAAAAAATCGCCAAAATGAAAAAAAGCCTCAAACCGAATAAAATCGCAAAAAATGTGAAAAAGGCCCCAAAACTAAAAAAATTCCTAAAAAAAATATCGTCAAAATTAAAAAAAATCGCCAAAACGAGAAAAAAAAGTGCGAAAATTAAAAAAAGCGTCAAAACTTAAAAAACTCGTCAAAACCGAAAAAACGCCGAAGCTAAAAAACGCTTAAAACCTAAAAAGCCCAAAAATGCACAAATTTGCAACAACTTTGCCTAAAAATAAAAACTAATAATAATAATAATTAATAATTAATAAGTTTTCATATTAAAATATTTCATCGAAAGCTAAATTCTGTTCGATAGAAAATTCGTTGCTCAACGAAATTTTCGATGCTCAGAATA
Organism: Tachina grossa; assembly: GCA_949987645.1. Classification (NCBI taxonomy): domain Eukaryota; kingdom Metazoa; phylum Arthropoda; class Insecta; order Diptera; family Tachinidae; genus Tachina; species Tachina grossa. Next base: position 60,313,798 of record OX465277.1, on the reverse strand, counting down.
TGAATTGAATATTCGATTTTCGATGTTCGATAGCCAGCGAAGATTGAAAACTGAACGCAACTCATAATAAGGGCCATAGTCTAAAGTTCGTATTGAATTACATGTCTAGTGTCCGTACGGACCCTTCGCGCGCGGGTCAAGATCGCACTTCACTGAATTTATTTTCCTTCTTCTAAATTTGGATGTTAGAACACATCATGAAATCCATGTCACGCACTGTTACGGCGTGCGTATAATTATAGCTGATTTTTTTAAGGAAGGTTTTTCTTACGTGAGTACATTTAGGTTCTAACTATTCAATTGTGTACCCGTTTTTAAAACGTTTAAAGTGTTTATGACACGAGTTTTTATTTTTGTTGATATAAAGCCAAATGCTGCGTACGCATGCGCTACAAAAATTTTACTCTGAAACTATGATGTCAGTTTGTATTTTAAATTTCTGCAAATCCACTTGAGATAGAATTTTCTTATTTTTTTACAGCTTTAAGCAGCTATCTTAGAATATATACATGGCATTACAACTTTAACAAAATTATGTATATTATATTTACCCAGCAAATAATTTATATATAAAAATAAAATTAGAAAAATAAAATTTTCGTTGACAATTATTGCGAACATAAAACGTTAAATTCGGTGTTAATTTATGTTCGACATTTAGATAATATTAGCGAAATTGAGAAAATATAGATATGTATGTATGGAAAATATTCACTTAAAGACGTGTGTAGTAAAATAATTTCTGATATTATAAGTGTCTTAAAATAAAAAATTGTTCTATTAACCAGATATTTACAAGCGAATTATATTTTTGTTCTGCAGCGTCCTTGTTGACTTTTTCCATATTATGGGTACGATTTTACATAGCCTTAACATAAGTAAAGCAATCAGCAATATTCTTTCGCTATTCTGCCGGTCTTATTGCTATATTGCCAACATATTTATTGCCAGCCTAGCTGTGGGGTAAACAAGAGTTCGGTTTGATTCAAAATCTTTAAAGCCGTTGTTTACTATAAGCGCACAAAGTACACAGAGATGTCACGAGGCGGAAGATAATTGCGAATTCTGGACATCTAGTTCACACCGAACACGTGCCTTCTTTAATGCTACTTTCTTAGTTGCATTGATTTAATGTTTTTGCATTTTATACTTTGTGTCCTCGTTCGCTATTAGATTTTTGCAATTAAAAGGTTAAAACTAATTTTTAAGAAATTTATTATTCGACATATTGTCAGAAGTTTATTTTAATTCGAAATTTATTTGCTGGTGGATCTTGTTTCGTGGTAGCTAGAGACTACAATGCAAAACATACGTACTGGGATTCGCGCCTTGTAACACCTAGAGGTCGAGCTTTGTTTAATACAATTTCAAAAATGGGCCACTTACTGGCCTACTTACGTACAAAAAATTCCGGATGTTATAGATTTTGGCGTCATGAAAAATATCTCTAGGGATTTAGTTCAAGTTGAAGCTTCCCTAGATCTCTCGTCCGATCACTCTTCCACTATCGTGACAATCTGTAACCCACTAAGAAGTCACTTACATCATCCATATATGAAGATAATAAATCGGGTTAATTGGCTGGGTTCAAAAAATACCTTAGTAGTCATTGTACGGAAAATATTAAGCTAATAACGCCAGATGAGATTGAATCCAACATTGCCAATCTCAAAGAAAATATTAAACAGGCTGCTGAACATGCCACTACCTCCCATCCGCATACTGGGTTTAATGTAATTTATTCTAGGGATATTGAACGTTTCGTATGTGATAAAGAAGAGCTAGAAGGGAATGGCAACAGCACAGATCACCCCAAAATAAAATCAGTTTTAAGGAGTGCACTAAACGACTCCAAGAGTTGCTTGCATCTGAAAAAACTGCATCTCTTAAAAATTATCTGGAAGGTCTTGATGTCACACAAGCATCAAATTACTCTTTGTGGCGCGCTGCTAGAAAGCTTAAAACACTCGTTGAGTTTAAGCCACCTTTGCGCACATCTACCGGAGGTCGGGCAAGATGCGATACGGAAAAATGTAAAATATTTGCTGAGCACTTAAAATCCATATTTACGCCAAACACATGTACTGGTGTCTCTGATTTGCGCCGACTGTAGTTGCTCTACCCCGTCGACCCTTGAAGTTTAAGTAATTGCTGAACTCAAACCAAAGAAAGTTTTAGGTATTGATGGAATTAGTAACAAGATGCTGGTGAACTTGCCGCGTATTGCAATAAAAATCCTGCTGTTTATTTTCAATGCCATATTACTTACGACTGGAGTATTATCCACAACACTGGAAGCTTGCCAAGGTCAAAATGATTCCAAATCTGGGGAAAGATATTACCAAAGCTTAGTCATATAGGCCAATGAGTTTGCTGTCAACTATGTCAAAACTCTTCGAAAAGCTGGTCATGACAAAATTATCCCCTTGTCTAACAGATAATATGTGCATACCGGACCATCAATTTGGTTTTAGAAGTCAACATAGCACCATTGAGTAAATGCACAGATTGGTTCAATTTATAAGGAAAACATTCGAAGAAAAGAAGTATTGTTCTGCCCTGTTAATTGATGTTTTTCAGGCATTTGATGAAGTTTGGCATGATGGCCTAGTTTTAAAATTGAAGACATATCTGCCAAATAACATTCTAAGACTTTTGGAAAGTTATATTTTAGCCCGGAAGTTCTCTGTTATGGAAGGAGATTTTATGAGTACGCCCGAAACTATCTCATCCGGTGTATCACAGGGGAGTAAACTAGAGCCAGTTTTGTATTTGATTTATACTTTTGATATGCCTGTGAGCAGTAATATCTATACGTCTACATTTGCCGATGATACAGCCTGCCTTAGTATGCACGAAACCCCTCATGAGGCATCCTGATATCTTCAGGAACATATAACACAGCTTGAGGTATGGTTAAACTTATGGAGTAAACGAGCAGAAGTGCGTTCAGATAACATTTACCCCACGAAAGGATACTAGTCCCCCCATTAGAATTAACAGTCAAGTTGTTTCTCAATATTCACATGTGGAATATCTTGGTCGTCGGCTTACATGGAAACACCATATTGACTCTAAGCTAATACAAATGAAACTTAAATTAACTCAGATACATTGGCTCATTGGTTGAAATTCAACACTCAATCTAGATTGTAAACTTTTAATATACAAGTCGCTTTTGAAGCCAATATGGTGCTACGGAATACAGTTATGGGGCACTGCTGCAGCTTCCAATGTAGAGACAATTCAACGAAGGCAAAACAAGATTTTAAGACTAATAACATCGGCTCCATGGTACATAAAAAATTCAAATGTACATATGTACATCGTGCTTTAAATATGCCACTAGTGATTGAAGAAATTGCAAAATACGCAGGCAAATATTTAACTAAACTCGAATCACATCCTAATCCGCTTTATCGTAATATTTTGAATTTTACTGGACACATCCGTTTAAAAAAGAGGGACACTACGTTTCTAATACGCAACAATCCAGTTGAAACTTCTTGAACATATCGTGCTATAACCGCCAAAATGGCTTAAGCGACATAGTTTTCGAAGTTCAATTTTTGACCAAAATCGATTATTTGCGATCGTAAATAGTCGATTTTCGTGAGAAAAAAACTGAGTCCAAAAGTTGTGTCGCTTAAGCTATTTTAGCGGTTATGGGTCGATATTTTTGTGCTTAATATGACATTTATGAATTATTAATTATTCTCACTAAGTTGATGCCTGACACTGGTCGGGCCTAGTTAATTATATTTATCCTTAAGATTTGAATACTTATTGTTAGTTCATTTTTGAAGATACAATAAATAAATATCAGAAAAAAAAATTTATAAATTTTTGGCTTTATGTTTCTTGTTATTTTCTTTGATTTATAGATTTGAACTGCAGATACATATAATAAAAATTTGCTAGGTTCTTTAGGTATTTTCAAAATAAATAAAAAATTTGGCGACATTTCTTTAGGCTCAATACTAGTTCTTTTTAGTAGTGTTAGGTTGGTAGTGTTAGATTAATATCTGTGGCAAAAAGGAAAAAGTGCTTAAGTCGAGATAAGCTGATTTTGAGTTAATGGTACCTTCGTGATCTGCATCTTCGAAAGTACCTCTGGTCAAAATCTCCATTAATTTTTGTGGTTCTTCAAGAAGTTATAGCACCATGACTAGTGATTTATATATTTTAGACTTCTAATCTCATTTGGAATAATAGTTAGCTTAATTTACTAATAGTGTGTAGAACGATGTTTGCTTAGAAAAATAAAGGTTAACAGAAAATTTCCCAACTTAACTGTAAAAGAAATAAATTTCTGAAAGTCGACTTGAAAGCTTAAAAGTGCTCTCCTGCAAAACAGTAAAATATGACTTAAGCACTTTTCCCTCATTGCCACAGATATTTATCCAAGATAAGAATTAATTATTTCCTTATCTTTATTTGTTTCGATTTGGTTTTCCTTATAACACGAAATCATAATTGCATACTTTTGAATGTGCAGATTTGTAATATAAGTCTTTTTTTCTAATTCTGAAATAATTTAAAAATTTTTGTACATAATTTCTTTTCGAAATTTATTATATTAATCTGTGACAAGTTTTTATTACCTTAAATTTTTAGTTGTAGATTTTTTATGGCAGGAAAAATATTGAATACAATAATGATCACAATAACTAAATAATACAGCGACTTAATCAAACTCTCACACATGTACGATTTCTCTCTAATACGCGCACGGATACACAATAGAGATTTCTTATTGTATTTCAAATTTATTTTTTTTATATTAAATAAAAGTAATTGAAAATAATGTTTTTGTTATTGTTGCTTATCAAAAATTTACAATAAATAACAACAATATTGTTGCTACTTTATGGATGATGGGAGTTTACCTTTGATTATTAAAAATATATATTTTTTTAATATTTTTTTTTTTTTGGTATTTTGTCTGAATTCAATAAATGTATGTATGTACATATGTATGTAGGTATATTTTCAATTGTGAAAATCTTCGCGCTGATTTTCCAGTTTCAAAAAAATTATTGTTTTAAAAGTTGTTATTAGTTGATGTTGATATTTATTTAAAATTTTTTAATGAATGCGAATGTCATTCTTCTGCTTGTATTTTTTTAATTTAAATTATATTTACTAATTTATAATAAAATAACTTTTTCAAGGTGAATTTCTGTTAATTAGACAGTTTGCTAATAAATAACATGAATTATTGTTTATTTTGGTTGTTATGTATATTTCATTTTATTGCTATGTGTTACATTTGATTTAAATTTAATTTCATTGTTCACTAATTGTTGTGTTTATTTTTACTGTAATTTTTTTATTTCGTTTTTATTGTATGCCATTTGTCAAAAAAAAATTTAATTTTCAACATGAAAACAATCTTGTCTATTAATCCAAAAATAAAGAAAATCCAACTGTCTGCTATGGCTTAAAGTCAGTGACTAAAATTCGTATTGATACGCTGAGCTACCGTTACCTAAAGTCAAGTTCAGCAAACAGTAACTGCTGCCACAGACGCCGCAGCTTGTGACAGTGGTTAGACGAAGCTCTATGATCTACTAAAGACAGAAATGGATACAGACGCGCAAACACATACTCAGATAACATTACAAATGCATGTCTACGTACTTATGTACATACATATGTATGTAGATATACATATGTCGCTTATTTACTCAAACAATGTAATAAGTCAAAAATTTAAATTTTGATATAATCATTATATCGTTATTCATATTGTGTAAAAGTTTCATACAAATCTCTTGTTGTGTTTAAATTGGAAACTTCAAACTCTTTTTCGGCAAACCAGTTATTTGGAGTTATGGCGTTGTTTGAGTAAATGAGCGGTATATACACGAATCTACTTGTTTTAAAAGTCCGTCTGTCTCTACATTTTTCGAAATGCTTCTGCATAAAGAAATCAAAAGTTTTAGGAATATCTAAAAATTAATTTCATAATATAATGTATGTGTATTAAATATTTGGTGAGGGCACAGTGAAGCTGAAAAATTTACACTATTCCATATACCAAAATTTCTATGAATTTTTTTGTGGTATACATTAATAATAAGTTTTTATTTCATACTCGATTTACTCTGAGACTTCTTTAAAATATTTTTTTTATCTATGATTTAAAAAAATGTATAATTGTATTTTTTACTTCACTAGGATTTTATGAAAAGTTTACAAATAAATACAACTGGTTAAATGTGTTACACATTATTCTAAGAGGATCGGAAAAAGAGAATCTAATTAGTTCTAAAAACTATTAGATATAGATTACGGGTTGTACTTTGAGAAACATTTAACGAAATTTCATTGACCAGAAATCCAAAAAAAAAGCATGAATAATAAATATTGAAAACAAATGAAACGTTCAGCATAGTTTTACGGGTACAGGTAGTTGTAGTTAGTAAAAATCCTAATAAAGGCAATTCCAGCAGAGTAAAAAAGCAAATGTATTGGAATCAGGGTAAGTTTGAAAAATATGGCCCCATATTACCGTTCGAAATTCCATAATCGGATGTAACAAGGATATGTTCCCAATGTGTGGGTCACTATTAGAGACAGGATGTTAATGTAAATACATGTTTTCTGTCTGTGGTCGTAGATAAGCGCAATTAAAATATCTTTGCGAATCTGCAAATTTGCAACGAAATGACATTTGTTATTGCATATTTTAAAATAAATACGCATTTGGGAATATTTCATTATAAATGTATATTTTTAATACATTTATTTGTTTTTTCATGCTATAAAACAAATTTTGGTGTTTTTTGATTAGTTGTAAAGTATGTAAAAGCTGCAGTCTTTACGACTGTGTAAAAACAAAATATATGAAAACTAAACAATTTCAACAGGGATGGAGACTCACGATCTCAATTTTTGTGACATTATTCGATATTCAGAAATAGCATAGGCCTCCAAGTCATTTGAAAAACTCAATCCCTTGGCCTTAGTCAAGAATACCAACTCCGTTGAAATTTCAAAAAAAAAACATAAGCACCGGATAATAGCCCTTTTAAACCCAAAAATTTTTGTGGTTCCGTACTAATTTCATGTGGATAGAAAGTGTTTTGAAAGCTCCTTTGGTTATTGCAGCCTTTAAATAAAAATATCCAGGGATACGACTACGCCCACAACCTATAATAACTAGAACGTGATTGAAGGCTGTCGGATACTACGAGTATATTTCAATTAACGAAGTTAAATAAATATCAAAGTAAATAAGTAAGAATGCTCTCTTCGGCTGTGCCAAAACTTATATACCCTTCACCGACGTAAAGACACATACCTACAAGAAATGAATGACTGAAACTAACACAAACGACATTTTTTCACTAATAAATTTGTAATAATTTTCCATTGAATTTATGACTGCCAGTCAATTGACTGGTCATTTGACTGGTAGAGCTGAACTACACATTTATCATTTATAGTTTTTCCTCTCCAACATGTATGTTAGAGTGAAACATATAATGTACATACAACTTTTAAGACATTGCATTTTATTGTAAAATATACAATTAGTTCGGTCTGTAAAATAAAATTTATATAAGTGCTAAGAAAGTTAAGTGAAGTTAACAATACTGCATAAAAGAAATTTAAAAGATTAATTTAATTTATACATTTATGTATTTATTTTTAAAATTTAAGATATTTACAAAAAGCAAGGGGTGTTGGAGCTGGAGAAAAGTGTGAAGAAGACTTGAATGGTACCACCTACGTTATTTTATATATTAAATTGTATATATGAATATGACTTATTTCTCTATTTTCTTATAATAAAAAACAATAACATAAAAATTATGCTTATTTATTTAAAAGTTACATTTTACCAGTTTCTACGTATATATTGACTAGTAACAGTTGACCAGTCTCTATGTAAACATTGACTAGTCATAGTTTACCAATGCTTATGTAATCAGTGACTGGCAAAAAAGAAGTAGAGTAAGCAGTTAAGATATATGTATTTTGATTAAGTGAAATTAATAAGTTAGAGAGAGATAAAAAATCACACGTACACAAATGTGTTAATCATTTTTTTCACCAAGACCCTAATAAACTAACTGGGGACTGTGACCGAAGTGTCGGCTATCGCTACTAGTCAAATGACTAGTCAATTGAGTAGTAGTCTTCTTGTAGGGATACATACATATATTTTTTGTGAAAAATTTATAATTATTTGCTTTTGTGTAATTTTTAGTAAGTGACTTCTTAGTATTTTTCGATTAAAGAATTTGAATATATATAAGCAATAGTTGAATATTTTATTCTAAACTGTGTATTTAAGAAATATTTTCTTATCATTATTATTATTTATTCCAGTCAACATCCACGTCACGTCAACAAAATCCCAAAAAAGTGAGGCTTGTTTACTCGCTCTCGAGATTTTCAAAAACCGTGCTGCTATTTAATAACCTTAAAAAAGTGTTAGTATTTTACATCCATACTAAGTAAACTAACTTGTTTTATATTTTCCCGTATTTAATAATCCTTGATGTTGCAAAACTGTTTAGTGTCTTAATTTAATTATCCCATTGCCAATGGTATACATCAAGATATTATGTTAACGTTTTACTCCAACAGAATTTTGTTGAATTTTGTTTAGCAGAAAGTAAAAGTTTCAGGGAAATGAATTGGAACATTTCCTTTAATTTATTTAAAAGTTATGACTGATGCTTAGCGATAAATTTTATTTTTATCTTCACTTATTAAAAATTAATAAGAACTCGTTACAGCCTGTCAATGGTATACCATCAGTTTGAAACACAACTGTGCTGAGAGCATAATAAGCAACATGGTACAAACGTTCGTTAAACTTCAATTATATATCCATAAAAAATTTAACATATATAAAAAAGTCTTTAGTAATGATCTTTCTAAAACATGAAATATGTCTTATTGAAAAAAATAATTTTTGGTTTTTTTACAATTTTGTTTTAAATTTCCAACCCTCGGCCAATTAATTTGATTTTTCTATTTTCTAACACTAAATTATTTCTTTCTAAAATATAGAATATACTTAGTTACCAATGAAATAATTAGTTTTATATACCAGAAGTTTTAGTTTTCCAGGTCTGGAGATATGTCTTTTATTTTTCTAATTTGTATGCCAAACTACTTCTTTCTAAAACATACACACACCCACATATTCATAAAAAAATAAAACTAATTTCAAATTCATTTTAGCAAAATTTCGTATGGAAAATTTTACATAAAATACATTTCAAATTCGTTTAAAATTTTATGAATATGGGGGAAAGTATTTATAATTTGTAAACAAAAAAATTATTGAACCTAGCTACTTTTATATACTTAAAAATTAAATTAGTAGGTTATTTTTATTTAGCAAAATAAATTAAAGTTTTCCAACCACGGAAATGTATTTTTTCTCTTTTTTAATACCAATTTTAATTGTACAGAAATATAAAACAAGTTTACTTAATAAAAATAAAACAAAAATTAATTTTAGCAAAGTTTTATGTGGCAAAATAAAGTTTAAGTTTTCCAGCTCTGAAATCGTCTGCTTGATTTTGCAGGTTTTCAATACCAATCTGTTTCGGATGATTTCTGATACACCAGTTCAAGGCGGAAGTCTCTACCTTTCCTGGAAGCTTCGGAAAACCGATTTCACATACAGACAGACGGATAGACGGACATCGCTTATTCGCCTTCCCTATGCATAAGGATCCAGAATATATGTATACTCTTTATGGCTGGCTTATTAATATTGTGGAAATTACACACGGAATGACAAACCTACATATACCCTTTACCATTTTTAGTGAAGGGTATAAAAATCTAAAGCACCTAATTGATATTTGGGCACAAAAGAGTATGGCTTTCTGCTTCAATTAAAGGGTTTTGATTCTTTAAGAGCTCAAGTTGAGTTAATGGAAGATGAAGTAAAAAATGTATGCTCTGAAAGGCAGAATAAGTAAAGAAATTAAAAACAAATTAGATAACAACGAAACTGAATATTCCACAAACGAACTAGCAGCATTTAAAATTGCATCAATAACTTATGCTGAATCAGAGAACGAAGCCGACCGGTTTTCAGCCGCGGCTAAGCCGCTGCCGATTTATTTGCAGGTATCTCAGCCACCGCCGGTCCTGGCGGCTGCTTTCGGCTAAAACTTTAGCCGACTATTTTCCGACTTCATTAAATTCCACTATACATCAGTGTATTCGTGTATGTGTATTCATTTTAATAGGAAGCCGATTGAAGTTCCGTACTCTGGGGCCACTATGGCCGGCTAAGATATACAACTTTAAAATTTAAAAAGCCAAAAAACTAGTGCTTAATAAACGAAGCTAGTATCAGTGTTTCATAGCATTTCTAGACCATTCCGCGTCATTCTAAGATGTGTCAAACCTATAAAATGTGTAAAAATAAATTAAGGTGAATATAATTCGTGAGCATACCTTAAAAGAATATAAAAAACCCTTTTTTTATTTCAAAGAAAAATTCATCGGACATATCTGATACAATGTGACAAGCCGATTAAAACCGATTTCTAGCCGCCGCCGGTTCATTTTGTGCTCAGCCGCCACCGACTTTTTTTCGTTGTCTTCGTTCTCTGATGCTAATGTGGAACTAGTGTTTTCAAAAAACCGATTTAAAAAAACCGGGTTTTCGGTTATCCGAACTCAAAAAGACTGGTTAATCGGTTAACCTACCATTAAATAATAAAATAAGTTATATGTAAAAAGAAATTCATTTTAATTAAAAAAGCAACAAAAATTACTTAAACAAGTAAGAGTGCTATATTCGCCTGTGCCGAATCTTATATACCCTTTACCAAAGTGCGTTTATGTAGTATAGAGATACATCCATAAGCACATAGTTACTTTTATGTACAAAGAAAAAAATAATAATTTTCAAACCCTAGAATCATCATTTTAGATTTTTCTGATTCCTTAGACCAATCTGGTAGTTCTTAAAAAAATATAGAAAGTGTGTTAAGTGAAAAAATAAGATTAAAAAAAATGTTTTATTTATTTACTTTAATATCCAGAAAAAAAGTTCAAAGTTTCCAGCTCTGGAGCTGTGGTTTTTATTTTTATAATTTTCTATACCAAACTTTTATTTCCAAAGCGTAAAATATACATAATTTATAAAGGAAGAGATAAAAATTAATTAGACTTAGTTACTTTTATATATCAAAAAATTGTAAGTGTCCCAACCGTGAACTCATTCTTTTTGATTTTCTGATTTCTTACACCAATCTCTTTCTTTTAAGAATTTAAGAAATGTTTAATTTATAAAAAAAGGAAAAATTAGTTTTAGTTAGTTACTTTTGTACAAAAAAAGTTAAAGTTTTCCAACCCTGGAAACGTCTTTTTAGTTTTTTTAATTGTTTTTTATTTTTTTTATTTGAAATACCAATTTTATTCGTTATAAAGCATAAAATAAGTATATTTAATAAAAATAGATAAAAATTAGTTTTCGGTAGTTAATTTTTTATATCACAAAGAGTGTAAGTTTCCCTACTCTGGAATCTTCCTTTTTGACATTTTATGATTTCATACACCATCTTTTTTTTTAAATATAAGATATGTTTAATTTAATTTTTAATTTAACTTTTTTTATTTTGAAATACCAAATTCATTCGTACTGAAGTATAAAATAAGTTTATTTTATAAAAAAAAAAAAATAAAAATTAGTTTTCGGTAGCTAATTTTTTATATCACAAAAAGTGTGGGTTTCCCAACCCTGAAATCAAACTTTTTGATTTTTCTGATTTCTTATAATAATCGCTTTCTTTTAAGAATATAAGATATCTGTAATTTATAGAGAAAAAGGGAAAATTTGCTTTAATAAGTTACTTTTCTATAAAAAAAAGTTAAGGTTTTCCAACCCTGGAAACGTGTTTTAAACTTTTCTAAATTGAAATACCAATTTTATTCGTACTGAAGTATAAAATAATTTTATTTATTTAAAAAAAATTACAATTAGTTTTCGGTAGTTAATTTTTTATATCACAAAAAGGGTAAGTTTCCCAACGCTGGAATTATCCTTTTTAATTTTTCTGATTTCTTACACCAATCTATTTCTTTTAAGAATATAAGATATCTTTAATTTATAGAGAAAAGGAAAAATTTGCTTTAGTAAGTTACTTTTGTATAAAAAAAAGTTAAAGTTTTCCAACCCTGGAAACATCTTTTTAATTTTAGAAGATTAATTTTTAATTTGAAATACCAATTTTATTCGTACTAAAGTATAAAATAAGTTCATTTAATAAAAAAAATAAAAATTAATTTGCGGTAGTTAATTTTTTATATCACAAAAAGTTTCAGTTTCCCAAACCTGGAATCATCCTTTTTGATTTTTCAGATCTCTTACACCAATTTTTTTCTCTTAAGAATATAAGATATGTTTAATTTATAAAGAAAAGGAAAAATTTCTTTTAGTAAGTTGCTTTTGTATAAGAAAAAAAGTTAAAGTTTTCCAACCCTGAAAACGTCTTTTTAAATTTTTTAATTTTTTTATTTGAAATACCAATTTTATTCGTGGTGAAGTATAAAATAAGGTTATTTAATAAAAATAAATAAAAAATTAGTCTACGGTAGTTAATTTTATACTTCACAAAAATTGTAGGTTTTCCAACCCTGGAATCATCCTTTTTGTTTTTCTGATTTATTACATCAATCTCTTTCTTTTGAGAATATAAGATATGCTTAAATTATAGAAAAAAAGGAAAAATTTGTTTAAGTAATTTACTTTTGTATAAAAAAAAGTTAAAGTTTTCCAACCCTGGAAACGTCTTTTAAATTTTTTTTAATTAGAAATACTAATTTTATTCATACTGAAGTAAAAAATTAGTTTATTTAATATAAAAAAATAACTAAATACTTTTCGGTAGTTATTTTGTATGACAAAATGAAGTTTAAGTTTCCCTGCTCTGAAACCATCTGCTCAATTCTGCTGATTTTCAATACCAATCTATTTCTGACACACCAGTCCAAGAACGTACAGCCAGACGAACAGACGGACATCGCTTATTCGTCTTCCCTATGAATAAGGATCCAGAATATATATACTTTATGGCTCGCTTATTAATATTCTGGAAATTACAAACGGAATGGCAAAGCTATATATATCCTTTTACCATTTTTTGGTAAAGGGTATAAAAAAAGCATTTGTTACACAAAATTTGTAATTTGTGGTTAGAAAAATAAAAATAGTGACTAAAAGAATTTATAAAGACCAAATGTGAATTTTATGAAGTTTTTTAAAAGTATATTTCAATAACAAAACACAATCCAAATGTTTCGAAGACATTTTGTTTTTCAATTTAGTTTTTATTAAAGATGACACCGAGAAGATTCTTTTACTGGCAGTTGATGTCATAATATAGCATGATATATCCTATTTAATTTTTCAGCTCCCTTGTTGTCGGAGTCATCTTTAAGGTTATTGAGATTAACACGCTTGCATTAATTACTTAAGTCTTCAATAGATTTTAAAGCAAAGTTTAGTTGTTCCTCTAAGCTTTCGGAATTTGATAAAATTTCAAAATCTTCAGAGCCTAATTCACTTTCAATTGTTTAATTTTCTAGAGCTTGTAGAGCTGCATAGCAAAGTCTTTAGTAGTAGACGTTGAGGAATATTTTACTCCTATATATTTGCAATATTTCGGAAAACAACCATTATGTAAATATAAAAATAGTGTATTTAGGGTCATATTTCTTCTTTGGGAAATCCTCTCACGTAGGCAAAAGCTTTGTTTCTTTACTTTTTGGGTAAAGTTCGGTAAAATGAGAGGATATTATAATTTCGCTCAATAATATACAAAAATGCACAAAAGTACGGGAACGCGAAAAACAAACAATTTAATACGAAAATAAACGTCAATGCATGTATGCATTAGTGTCCTGCACTAGACTATTTATAAGACCTTTCAAGACATGAGAGATTTTTTCCAATGCTTTACTACAGCGAAATATTCTAAAAGAATCGCTAAGCAACACTGTTGGCAAGTAATTTTTTTCGGTGGTTTGTCTTGCCAACAGTGTTGTTTAGCAATTCTTTTAGAATATCCCGCGGGATCCCAATGTAGAGTAAAGAAACACACCTAAAGTAGTAGAGTTTCTGTGCAACTGCTATATGATTTTCCAATTGTGTTGGACACAAATTTTAAAATTGCTCACTGCGAAATAATAACAACAGCTGATAACAGTGAGGTACACACAAAACTAAAATAAAGAAAATTTACGATTTTTACAGATACATATAAAAAACCTGTTAACCAGGTTGGATAGTCCGGTTTCATAAAAACCGAAAATATGCTTAAAAACCGGGTTAGTTTTTATTTTAGAAAAGATTTTTTCAGAAAAATCGTCAAAGATTTACTTTTTTAGAATTAAAAAAAAATATTTATTTATGTACATATATAAATAAAAGTTCGAGTTATCTTTATTTTCTATTATTGGTCCTCAGTCTTTTAAAAAGTAGTCTGAAAATCGCAGGTTTTTTTTCTTAAGTACTACTAAAAAAGAAAAAAAAAACAAAATATTGCCAAGTTAGCAGATTATTAAAAAATTATATGACACCCTTACGATTACAAATGTATATAACGCATAGCATATGTCAGTGAAAGGTGTTGTTCCAAACAAGAACTTGGTCAAAATTTAGATATCACTGCTTTTGATGGCCGAAATTTTTGATAGGAACTTGGCCTCTTTTCACATTTATGTTTTTGTGAAGAACTGACTACATTTTGAAAAATATTATATGATAAAACTTTTTAAACTTAAAATTTCTAGTGTGTTTTATTTCTATTCATGATCGCTGTGCCAGTTAAAAATAGCATAGTTATATTAAATAATGGATTAGAGCTTGATGGGTATTGGATTGTACACCTTAAAAATGCACTATTGTGTCATTACAACTGGTCGCCGATGTGTACTCAATTTGGTACGAGTAGTCTGAAAAGAAATATGTAAAATGCGTGACCCCGCCTATTTTCTCAATATATTTACATATTAAAGTCTGTTTAGCCGAAGTAAATAACTCACAAGGATATGAACAATGTGCATGCAAAGTTTTAATAGGGTAGCTGGTGCTTTAATTTTTGGATTTTCCGATTAAGTAACTCAATTAGGACTATTTGTCTACAAAATGTCAGCCCTATACAGTATAATATTACGTATAATTTTTATGGGCCTGGCCCCGCCGAATTTTATATCTGCTGGTAAGAAAAAGCTAATGGGAAATACATGAGTAATAGACTAAAAAATGTTAAGGCGAAGTACATGAAAGAAAAAGCTAATATTTATGGGTGAAGTCTCACGTCAGCTTTTCAAAACAGGAAATTTTTACTTTGGATAAGTGCAATGTGTATGAAAAGTTTCAATAAAATTTAACATAATTTTGAGTTTACAATACTTGTTCCCAACCCCTGATTGAAACTACTGGTTTCTTAGATTTTTCTTAGTGATCTCTGATCTAGATTAATTTGTGTACCAAATTTCAGCTCTCTTGTGAAAATTGGAGTTTCAGAGGATAAAAAAATTCGTGGTTTAAAGATTTTCCCATTGGCTTATTCATCTACACTTACTTGTGTATAAAATTTCTGCTGTCTAGCGTGAACTATACCTTATAATTTTATGAGCATTACCCACTATTCCCACTATTTTAAACTCACAATATTGTTGTGAGCAGCGCTTATAATTCATGCTAATTTTCTTCTAAAATATACTAGACCGAAGTAGATTAAACACAAGGCTAAAATTTTATGGGAGTGATCACGACCATTTTTTTAGGTGATAGTTCAAAGTATTGTATAGGTGTTACGTATATGCAAGCTTTCACTAAAATGGCTTAAGTTAAAAGCTGTATATTAACAGCGTTATTTATATAATTTATGAAGGCTTTATAGAGTGGTTTTAAGGCAAATTTTCATAAAATTTTTTTCTTAAAAAGCCTTAATAAGTTTTACAAATAAGGCTGCAAATTTTCAAGTTCAAACAATAGTAGAGTGCCCCGCCCATCCAAGTAAAATTTTTTGGTTTTTCAGATTTTTCTAGTTGGTCTCTCACCTAGACCTACTTGTGTATCAAATTTCAGCTCACAAACGCAACATTTAAATTTTTATGGGCGCAGTCCCGCCCCTCTGACTTAAATTTCCGGGTTTTTAGATTTTTCTAGTTGGTTTCTCACCTAGACCTACTCGTGTATCAAATTTCACCTCCTTAGCGCAACTTTTAATTTTTAATATTTATGGGTGTAACCCTGCCCACTTTTCCAAACTCAAGATTTTTTCCGGCCTGTGTTTATTATTCGTGTCGAGTTTAAGAGCAAACTGATTATAACACACAGAAATAGTATATCTAAATATGCTGAGCCGTAGTACACGAAAATGAGGTTGAAATTGTATGGGCGTGTCAACACCCATTTTTTTTATGAAAAATTTTTAGGCTTGTAAAGGGTGTACCAACAAGAACGCAGGATTTAAATTTTAAATAAAACACAGATATTAAAAAAAAATCGTGAAGCTTTATTATATCGTAAAGTAGACAAAATGAGGTTATGTGTAGAACAACAAATCGGGTAGATGGGCGCCGCGGCTTTGCTGGCACACACGCGATCTTTTAATGAAATTTTCAATGGCCGTTTTGCATAAATGCTGCGGTATTTCATTAATGCAGCGTCCAATTTCCTCTTTTAAGGCTTGAGTCGTCGTCGGCTTATTCGCGTAAACCATCGACTTCAAAAAACCCCAAAGAAAAAAGTCTAATTGTGTTAAGTCGCACGATCTAGGCGGCCAATTCTGGTCTCCAAAACGCGAAATAACACGACCGGGAAATGACTGATGTAGCAATTGAATTGTTTCTCTTGCTGTGTGACATGTGGCGCCGTCTTGTTGAAACCACATGTCCTCCACATTCATTTCTTCAATTCTAGACACGAAAAAACTGGTTATCATTTCACGATACCGAACACCATTGACTGTTTGCGCTTGACCTGCGTTTGAGCGACATCATCACGTACAGCTGCGACATTTTCGGTCGATCGACCTGGTCGAAGGCGCGTTATTGTCTTTACATCACTAACAGACCCAGTTTCGGCAAATTTATCCATTAATCTCTTTACAGTTGACTCTTTTGGAGCATTATTGTGACCCCAAATTGATCGCAAATTTGCGAACTGTAGCCGCAAAACTTTCACCATTTTGGTAAAACAATTTCACAATGGGAATGCGTTGTTCATTCGTGTAGCGCTCCATTTTTACTAACCTCGTACCTTCTACTAGAAAACAATAACAATTGTTGAAATGTCAAACAATGACACTTCGAATGGCGCCAAATTTAAATCTTGCGTTCTTGTTGGGACACCATCTATTATCGCATTATGTATGCCAAATTTCAATAAAATAGCTTCCACTAAGCGCCTTAGATCTGTTGTTTTAGTTCTAGCCTTTATAGGCGTAGCCCCGCCCTCCTGGCCAAAAATTTTCGGATTTTAATTTTTTTTTAGTTTATTGCTCACCTATACCTAGCTCTATAGAAAATTTCAGCTCACTAGCTTAGATTTTAGTTTTTATGGGCGTAGCCCCGCCCCTTGGTTGAAATTTAAAGGTTTTCAGATTTTTCTGGTTCATTGCTCACCTAGATCTACTCGTGTACCAAATCTTAGCTCTCTACCTATAGCAGAAGTGCTTCATAAATTTGATGAGTGATCAGTGAGTATGTCTTAAAATATGTACTTTTTGCACCTTCATACCTCCGGAACCTTTCACTGTAAAACCTTGAAACTTAGCATGTGTGGTTACATGAATTTATTCTAATTATGGTTTAAATATCATAATTTTACGATTGCGGGGAACAAAGTTAAGAGGGGGGTAAAAACAGCTCGAATGGCTTCGTGTAAATATACACACTGCGTGCATTGCCCGGAACTTGGCTTGGCGCACTACCGTGCGCCTAGATTGTAGTAAACCAAAGTTATTTTGTTGTTTTCGAAGCTCACTTTCACGATCAATAAATATTTTTCTAGATAGATTTCATTATTAACTAGAAAGTACTACAATAACTACTTTCACGTAACGATATAAATAAGATCTTATTTTATTCATTACTAGACATTCATTATTATACACATAAAATAATTAAATAAATAAGTAGCACTCATTACTTTGTAAGCCATTAAAAGAGTACTACCCATTACAAAATCTTCAAATATTTTTGCTGGGAAGCTATCAAAAAATCTGGCAGCTACCAAAATGCTTAACTTGCCAACATTTTCGGAAATAATAAATATATATTTGAAAAAGTGTTTCCTCTGTCTCACAGACCCACGCGCGTGTATAGTCCCAAATCACACTGTGCAAGTCTTATTGCTAATCTGATTAGTTTCAGGGATAGAGAGACGAGGGGAACAGCAACGTTTCTTTTCCCCCCGTCTCTCTCTCCCAATAAACTAATCAGCTTAGCAACAAGACTTGCATAGTGTAAATAGGGACATAGGAAGGTTAAGATAGCATTGAAGCTGAGCTTTTTATGTTTTTTAAGTATTTAATAACAAAATGTTTGTTAAAAGAAAGCAATTAAAAAATTATTAATAAATGCATTTATACATACATATTTTGTTATTTTTAAATACATAAAATCCTATCCCTCCCTTGTCATTATAGTTGGCATCTAGATCAGTATTGGTATCTCTACAAAGAGCAAAAGCACATTAAGCTGTTGCAAAAAGGGTAAAAAGAGCAATAAAATACGAAAAAGGGGGTAAAAAAGCAGGAAATTTTTTTTTAATTTTAATACATTATCGGCCCTTTTCACAATGTACAATTAAAAGCTAACAGGGACTTTACCGGCAACTTTTGTATGAAGAACTGTCAGTTAAAGTTCATGTTAACTCTTCATCATATATTGTGAAAAGGGACGTAAGCCTTTTAAAAAGGAAAGATTAGAGTGTAAAAGGTCAAAATATGATTTCAAATTTTTGCTTCAAAACAAACAAAATATTTGAGATGTAATAACAGAATTTATAAACATATTAATTAAAACAAAATTTTGATTAATTTAATAAAAATAAGTATGTAAAAACAAATAATAAAAAAAACCAGAAGGCAAATAATATATTAACATATACACACATACATACATATGTACATAAATACAATAGTAGGTGAAGCTTAGACTTAGATTAAGTTATGTATGTTACTGAAAAATCATTTACACATAAAGAATGCATTAAAAGTGTCACTATTTTCTTAAGTACTCTTAACTTAAAAGTTTTTGTTTTTGCAATATTCACATTTATTTCAGTTGTCAACATTGACAGCACGTCAATACGATATGAAAAAATTGGGGGTTGGCTACTCGTTGTCTAAAACAACTGACTGCTATTGATAACCTCATGCTTTCAATCGAAATCGGCTCTTAAAATTTAACCACTCTTGTGCGTTGAATACAAATTTATCTAAATTTTGTTGTAGAGGTGGTAATTTTGATTTACTTTGCACTTACAAATTAACAGCCTTATGAAAATTCTGAAATCGACCCTTAAAATTTAACCAGCCTATGGTATGATTAAATATTTGTGTAAGCTTTAACAAATGCTTATTGCATACTACTTTCAATCAATTATAATGTAGAGAATTATGTTGTACTTTCCAGTTACTTCCGTTTTGTATTTTGCAAAAAAAAAAATTAAATATTTTAATCCCAATTATGAAAAGTTTTCTTTCTACATTGTTTTTAACATAGTTTCCGCTATTGTCATTTAAAACAATTTAAAAAGCCTCAGTTAAAAGATGGTGCTATTTGCGCTTAAAAGTATTTTAGTTTTGTACATTAAAAATATTTGGTAAAGTAAGAAAATAAAAAACATGTTGATTATTGAGTTCTTGCTTCAACTTTGTTATTTGTTATTAAGCTTCTCATTTGTTTAAATGCAAGTTTATAAATACCCGAAACGAAACGCACCAAAATATTAGGCGCTTAATGGAAGCTGTTTTGTTGAAATTTGGCATATATACTGCGATAATGCAAGGCTATAAATTTTTTATTAAAAAAGTGGGCGTGGTTACGCGCATACAATTTAAACCTCATTTTCGTGTACTACGTTTCAGCATATTTAGATATACCATTTATGTGGGTATTATTATCCGTTTGCAACGAAACTTGACACGAATAATAAGCACTGGCCGAAAAAATCTCAAGTTTGGAAAAGTGGATGAGGTTACGCCCATAAAAGTTGGAATTAAGAGTTGCGCTAACGAGCTGAAATTTCAAATACAGATAGGTCTAGGTGAGAAACCAACTATAAAAACCTAATAACCCGGAAATTTTAGTTAGAGAGGTGGGACTGCGCCCATAAAAATTAAAAATTCAAAGTTGCGCTTATGAGCTGAAATTTGATACACAAGTAGGTCTAGGTGAGAAACGAGCTAGAAAAACATAAAAACTCCGAAAATGTTACCGGGATGGGTGCGGCCACGGTAATATTGTTTGGAACTAAAAAATTAATATACAGCTCTTAACTCAAGCCAATTTAGTGAAACCTTGCATACGCGTTGCACGTATCTAAAAATTTAAACTTTTACCTTAAAAAGTGGGCGTGACCACTCCTATAAAATGTTAGCCTTGTGTTTAATCTTCTTCGGTCTAGCATATCTTGGAAAAAAATTAGCATGAATTATAAGCGCTGCTCACAACAAAATTGTGAGTTTAAAATAGTGCTCATAAAATTTAATTCTCGCTAGAGAGCTGAAATTGTATACACAAGTAAGTGTAGAGTAAGCCAATGGGAAAATCTTAACACCAAAAAGTTTGTTCCGGTATGCGGGGCACGTCTTTAAAACTCCAATTCGCACTAGAGAGTTGACATTTTGTAGACAAATAATCCTAATTGATTTACTCAATCGGAAAATGCAGAAATTAAAGAACCTGCTAACCTGTTGAAACTTTGCATGCACATTGGGCATATTCTTTCGATTTATCTACTTCTGCTAGACAGACTTTAATATGTAAATATATTGAGAAAATAGGCAGGGTAACGCTCACTAAAATTTAAGCTGTACTTTACATGTTTCTTTCCAGATGCACGCAAAGAAAAAATATGGTTGAGGTAAACATAATCAAACATCAACATACTATGATTGAATTATATGGTTGCAGTCAAATCATATTATTGTTAATAGAAAAAAACTTTAACAATATTATTATCTGAGTTAATTATAATATTATCTGAGTTAATTATATTATCTGAGTTAATTTTAAATATGACAACACTATTGTTAGATGGGACTAAAATATAATTGAGACTCACCATACCATGTTCTAATATTATATTAATATTGTTAAATACGACCACAGTATTATTTAATATAATAATACTATTTTGTTTTTAAATCAAATATTTATTGTAGAAACAGCTGTGCGTTAAATTCGAAATAAAAATGAATTAATATTGTTTAAATAAAATGTGTATATAAAAATGTATACTTACACGACGTACAGCCATGTCTGTATAAAATGATACACAAATGTTTATATATTTTTATTGCTCTACCCTTTTGTTTATACTTTATTTATTTATTCATTTATTTAACACTACCGATAGCTTACAAACGAATACATATAGTATGGTTTTGGAAAACATGATATTGTTATTTACATCATATTATTTTTAAATAATAATACAAATTATGTTGTAGTCATAAATTTTTAACAAAACTATATTGTTAAGCTCTAACCATATTAAACTTTTATATAGATGTGATAATGTAATTATTAAATTCAAACATTACTCTGTTTATCGTAACGAAATAAATGTTTAAAATAACAATAACTAGTTTTCAACGACCACACATTTGTTTCAGAGAACATAATATTGTTTTCTCAACCATTCTCCAACCATATCTTTTCTTTGCGTGTGACTCTTACTAAATTGCGTACAAACTGGCGACACGTTGTAATGACACAATAGTGCATTTTTAAAGTCTACAATCCAACAACCATCACGCTTTAACCCATTATTTTATGCAACTATGCCATTTTCTACTGGCACAGTGATCATTAATAGAAATAAGACACACTAGAAATTTTAAGTTTAAAAAGTGTTATTGTAGACAATTTTTCAAAAAGTAGTCGGATCCTCACAAAAACATAAATGTGAAAAAAGAAAGAAATTACATGTTACTAATCGCCTTAAAAGCAAGTGCGATACAAAGGAACCAGATACTTTACAGCTTTACAAATCTGAGTAATTAGAATAATTTGCAAAACAAAAGGATTAATAAAATAAATTACAAAATATGTATGTTAACGGCTATTATTAGTATGCTATACAAATGAATTCATTTTTAGTGACTTTCACAATTTTTATTTAACCTTTTCTCAAATTTGTACACTTTTCCATGATATAAATATAGAAGGTACTTCCATTCTCTCATTTATTCTTGACATTCACCATCTGACAAGTAGAAGTATTTTGAAGTTTCCGGTAAAATCGTGCTACCGTATTAATTTAATATTTCCCCCTCTGTTTCCTGTTTGTTTGAAAATTTTACTCAAAAGTTATTTAAAAATTGTTTTTATAAAATACAGAATGTATAAATTAAACAATAATGCCCAAATTCTGTTCGACGATTGTATCGTCTTGTCTATGAACGAAAAAAAGCCGCAGTTATGATTAAAACATTAAACATTAAAACATTATTTACTGTCTATGCTAGAAGGTTCGTGTATTTGCTTTATGATTTTGTTCTAAACATTATATCCAACACATATTTTTTCATATATTTTTCAAACTTTTGTATAATAATTTAATTTTATTTTCATGTTTTAAAAACATGGTAATAATATTTTAATTTTTCATTATGAAAGACAACAACCATTTTTGAAGAAAATAATTTAGAGAATTCAAAAACAAGAAAAATTTTTCAAACAAAAAAAAACGGGCTAAATCTTCTTACTAAATTAGAGCATAAGTAAAGAAATAAGAGTGTTCACCAACAGTGGCTAAGAGCCTATGAGATCTTTGAAATAGACTTGCCAAAAGATCTGACCGGTTATTAAACCAATTTTTTTTTAGAAAAGGATGTTACAATCAACAAGAAACATATTATGTAGATTAAACAGCACGCAATATCAATTAATATTTGTTAAACTTAATGAAAAATCGTTGTCAAATAATCCAAATCATCAATCAATTTGGTTTCTCAGCTCCAAATTTAGATGAAAATATAGTTAAAAGATTTGTATTAAGCAGAAAACTTAAAAATATGAGATAAGTTATTACATAATCACTTTCTAAACTTCAGAGATATGTAGTTATGTATATAACATTGTTTATTCCCACATTTTTGTTAAGAAAATTACAAATTTTTGTAAAAAAAATTTCTAGGGGAAGACTTAAATTTTTTACTATATGGGAACATTTTTCTTTATTTCTCTCAAAAACAAACTTCAAAAATACTTATTTTTAAAAACAAAGAGAGAATGGAAGTACCTTCTATATTTATATCATGCACTTTTCGTTTGCTTACTTTTCATTTGTTTACATTTTGAATCATATGTTTTTATCGTACTAAACTTTACTACGACAAATTTCTGCAGTAAAAATTTGCAAAACACTCAGTCAAGAACTGTCATTTTACTCTCTCAATTTGTATTCTCATTTACTGTATTTCGGGTAAACGAACGCAATTAAGTAAAATGCAGTAAAGTTTAGTAAAAATTTGTAAAAACTTTTGAGTACGCAAACGCAATTAATGTTATGTGTTTTAAGCGAATTAAATCACTTAAAATAAATTTAAAAACTAAGCAGCATTAATATTTCAAGATGTGCAGTTATGGTTTTCTGCGTTCCAGCAATTTTGGATAACTTTTGCACATTCAGAGAATAATTTTCTTTTTTCTCTCATTAGTCCGAATTTGTACGAAATATTGTGGAGCACATCTATTAGTTATATGTGTCGCATTATTACTGAAATGCATTTAACTTTAGTTTTATATAGCAGGTAATTTTCTTGTACTAGTATGTTTTAGAGTCTGTAAAAGTGTCAGATACATACATACAAAATAGCTTAAGCGACACATTTTTTGGACTTGACGAAAATCGACTATTTACGATCGCAAGTGATCGATTTTGTTCAAAAATTGAAGTTTGAAAATTATGCCGCTTAAGCTTTTTTCGCGGTTATGGCACGACATATAAGTCTGCGGTTTGTGGATATTCTACGCATTTATTTTAAAATTTCGTTTTTATAGGTATTCCCAATTGATCAATTCGCTGGTATTTGAAAGTGATAGAGATAACACTTTGGAACACCTGCTGGATCAATAACAAAATAAATGTTGATAGATAATCCCTTAACACTTTTGTCACTCAGAGTATGAAATTATATTAGTCTGAAACTCTAAGTGTACTACGAAAACGTCTATATGTATGTTTAGTCTGCAGAGACAAAGATGGTGGTGAAATTGAATTATGCCTATATCATTTTTTCAAAATTTGGCATAGCTAGGGAAAGGATTTTCATGCATTTAAAATCACGTTTTTTGTACATAAAATATGCAGTGAAAATATAAAAATATGTATTTAAAACTAATAAAATGAATTGTCTTTAAAGTGAACAATTTTCTAATACGAGTATGAAATAAAAATAAAAGAATTTTTCTCATCTATTTTTAAGTGATTAATCACATTTGATGTTAAAGAATTTATAGTGAAAACAATAACTAAATATGAAAACTTGTTTTTGTTTTCAATATAAATGTTTTTCTATTATCTAAACCAAAACGAATATACATATCGGTGGACTTTTAGCACTAATGCTTAAGTTGACTTACGAAAATTTTTCGATTCACTTTCATACAAATAAGTTGCAAAAACAATATTGTTTTGTTAAAAATATATCTACTAAAGTTTTTTTTAATTGCAATTGATTAATAACAAGTATAACGGTTGTTACATATGTATGTATACCAAGCATTATCTAATTTTTTATCGATTTCGTTCCGACTATGACAACGATAATAATCAAACTCGATTAATTACGTCTAAAGATCACATTTTTATAGGCACATACATTAAAATTTTGCCTGAGCACTTGAACAGTATTTTTGCTCTACTGAAAAATTTTAAATTCATACCTAAGTTTTTTTCTACAAGTTCAACAGATACATATGTATGTATGTATTCATACGTTCGCTAAGAGGAGTATGGTTTATTAGTGTCCTGGCCTTCTACTCTGCAACTCGAATACAACTATAATTGAGTCGAATTCATTCAGTCGGTCGTTTTTGAGTAAAACTATTTATCAAATCTATGTAATTTAAATGGGTTTGATCTTAGGTTTGTATCAAAAACGACCTAAACGGTCTAAATAAAAAACAAAATAATTTTGAACTACAATGTAAAAAACATACATACACACTTGAGCAGTTTTTTAGACAAAATACTCCGCATTATTCTGTAAATATTTCTCGCTTTTACGTCAACCCGACAGCAAAAAAGTTTTCACTTGCCTTGTATTGTATTCTACTCCAATTGTAAGGAGGTGTCAATAGTACTCAATTGTTACCGACAAGTAGATATATTTTTTAGCGTTGATGATTCGACATACAGATAGTTAGATACTGCAATTATGAATAAATTTCCGCAAGAAATTTCTCGCTTTTCCAATTAGATTTTTTTCCTATTATTTGCTACTGTTTGAAATTATTCCCCGGGAAAAATTTCTCGTGGAATTTGAATTATAATTGCCCTCATAATATAGAATAAGACGGAATAAATTTGTTAAACTTATGAATTTTTCAAATGTTATTTCCCTTCCGAAGGAATATGTTTCTTTTGTTTGCAAAATAATTCTAAAATGTACATATATTGTAGCACCTTTGATGAAAATAACCATAAAAAAGTAGTTAATTTATTTTGCTCTTGTTGTTAATTTATAAGAAATATGTCACTAATAGTCATTAAATTGTTAAAACTGTACGTATAAAATTGTATGGGATTTTTATTATTATAAAAAATACCTTAAAATCAACGAAAATTCGAATTTATAAAGTTTTTATATAAAAATTGCTAAGAAATCCCGAAAATGAAATCCCGGGATTGAATTTTACAAATCTAAGGATTCGGGATTTGGCAAATCCCGAAAATCCGGGTTCGAGATTTCCCGTTTGGCATCCCTAGTGTGTACAAAATGCTGCTACATATTTCGTTTGTGGAATATTCAGTTTATAAATTTTCGTTCTTAGAACTACATATAAACTATTGATTAAATTTTTGAATATATTTTAAGTCCATAATTTTTTTTGTATAACTATTTTTAATTTTTTTTTATCTCTTCACTTGTTCTGCCTTTCAGAGCACCCTTTTTTTTTACCGAATCTTCAATTAATTCAACTTGAGGTGCTAAAGTAATGAAAGCCTCTAATTGACCTATACTGTGAACAAGAAAGCAATCCTACTATGTGTGCCCAAATATCAATTAGGCAGAAGGCTGTCGGATGCTATATTTCTATTAATAAAATTGAAGAAATTTTAGAGTCAAAAATCTTGCATCCATATGCAATTAATAACGTGTGCTCCAAGTGTACGTTGAAACCAGTTTTTGTATGGACATTTTGTTTTAACGTACACTTCAAGCGCACGTTATTATTTTGCATGTGAGGGAAAGTTTTTTGCCTTTAAAATTTCATTAATTTTATTAATAGAAATATAGTACCCGACAGCCTTCCATCACTTTCCCCATCTAGTTACTAAAGGATGTATCCGTATCATATCACTTGATATTTTTCATTAAATGCTGAAGCACGCAAAGGTGTTTTCAAAAGCACTTTCACATCAAATTAATGCGTAACCAGTAGAGAGCACTGAAAACAATTACATAAACATTTTTGGGTTTAAAGCGCCTATTATTTCATGCTATTTTTTTTAATTTTCAATGGTACTGGTATTCTTGACTTAAGCCAAGCTACTGAACTTTTCAAGTGAGTTGAAGGAGTCATACCGTGGTTTTTCAATATCGAATAATATCACAAAAAATGCGATCGTAAATTTTTCTCGTTTTCCTCTTTTCTTGTACTTACACAGTCGTAAAAAAGGAGCTTTTAAATGCTAATAAAAAAACCAAAATTAGATTTGTAATATGAAAAAAACTAAAAAATGTATTAAAAATATACATTTACAATGAAATATGCAAAAATATGTATTTTTTATAAAATATGCAAGAATATGCACTAACAAATCGATGCCATTTTGTCACAAATTTGTTGATGCGCAAAGATATTTTATTTACGTTGATCTACGAGGAACGACAGAAAACATGTATTTACATGAAAATCCTTTCCCTAGGCATAACCAATAAAGTGTATATTTATAATAAACTTTTATTTAGTACATAACATATTTAAAGATTTTGTTTAATTGATAGATATTAAACTATTCAATGTCTAACATACGTAACACCAAGTCTTCGCAAAACTCATGTCGCTTATGTATATGTGACTGATGTATGTATGACACAGATTCGTGACACTCAGTTTATGTTAAAAATTTTTTTTGGAAAACTAATTTCACATATCGTCGCTGTTTTAACTAAGCGGCAAGCGTTTTTTAGCTGCCAAAAGTTCTCATGTTCAGCGATGCCAACTATTTATAACCCAAACGCGCTACTACCCTTCTCAAAACGCGCTAGAACGCGCTAAGTTACAGCATTGTCAAATTCAAATTGCAATTGTGAAAAATAAAATTGCAATATTGCTTCCTTGGAATTATGTTTTAATTAACTAAAATCATCTGTAGATGATTATAATACAGAATCAGAATCGCCTTCCAAATAATCGAAATGCTTAGTTTTTACTTTTAATTTATTTCTAAAACTTTGTAACAACATATAAATTGTCGAATAGTTTTTCGATTCAAACGCTTTTTGTACTTCAGCTATAACAGATGCATTGTAAGTTATTTACATTTTTTGGGTCATTGTATGTAGTACATATTTTTAGTTGTGAAATTTCAAAATATTTGCCATTACAGTATTAAAATGCGTTTTTAATTCTAACCACAGTCAAGCGAATTTTGTTTGCGACAGCTGAATAATTAACTAATTTAAAAAATTTTATAGGAGTTTTGGATATTAGAAAATTGTTAAATTTATAAAAAAAAAGTTAAAAAAATGTTGAACTGAAATGATATTATTGACTTTATTCAAAACGCGCTAATTTAGCGCTTTTTTATTAAACGCGCTAAGACAGAAAAAAGCGCGTTTGGCATAGTTAAAACTAAAGGCTGCGTAAGCCGTTCTAAAAGTTTTGTATTCTATTTCACACTACTGCCAAGCAGTCTGTTTTAGTGCAAACATAAATAACAAAACAAAACTAACAAAACATGAATCTCACTAAAATCAATCAAGCATCATTCGAATAGTTTTTCTCTGCAGTTTTGTTAGTGCTTGTGTTCTCAAAACAAGTTGGACATCAAAACAAAAAGCCAGAATGAAACAAAACAACAGTAAATCATAGCAGAAACATCGAGTTCACTAGAACACGAGCACAAACATGCAAATTATGTATGTATAGGTATGTATATATGTATACATATATTGAAAATAAAAATTAACAAATTATTATATATAAATGTACATAAGTATGTATGATATTATCTCATAGTAAATAAAACCTCTCTTCAGCTTTCATATTCCTAACGAAGCGCAATGCTTCTTTTATTTGGAAATTTTTCTTTGCTATCAAAACATTCAAACATGTTTTGAATGTTCTGTGTGAATTTTGATGTTCTATTTCATTTTTATTTTGAAAGGCTTGGTTTTACTTCAACATTGTTCTATTGCAGTTTTATTCTGTAATGCAGTATTCTTATCTTAAAGCAAAACACATCTCTTTTGAAAGTTTTGTTTTAAAATAACGGAGCAATATACACACACATTTTGAAATTAATGAGAGTGCTTGTAAGCCTTTTTTAGGACTTGTGCCACGCTCTAGTTAAAACGCGCTAAATCTAGCGCGAAACGAGCTAAATTGGCATCGCTGCTCATGTTCATACATTTTGTATGGAGCATACCGAAATAACGCGGCGGCAACGCTTTGCTATTGGAAAATCCGATTTTGGCATCGAGTTTCACATTGAAGTTAGTTGCAAAAGAAAAAAATTGCCTTCTGTATGCCATCATCAGCGTTACCATATGTGAAGATTTATCTTATTTTCGAAGTTTTTCAGGATGTTAAATAGACCAAAAAATGTCTGTTAAAAATGAAATTTTTAAGAATATGATATTTAATACTTTTAATATATCATATAATGTCCTTTTGACTAAAGTATTAACATATTTTCTTCTTTCTTTCATTAAAAGTATGAATTATGTGCATACATATATTTATCTTATACATGTTCTATTCCGTAAATATTTTGTGTTATTTACCTTTAAGTTTGTTCCCTACAAGAAATGAATGACTGAAACTAACACAAACAGAATTTTTCAGTACCACATTTGCAGCAATTTTACATTGAATTCAATAGTGACAGTCAATTGACTGGTCATTTGATCGGAAGTGATGATGGATTTATATATTAATAATAGTTGATCCACTCTAGCATATATGTATGTATGATAGAGAGGAACATCTAATATAAATATGCCAAAACTTTTAAAAATCGAGTTTTATCAAAAAAATACAAATAATTCTGACTGTGAAAACTAAAATTTATAAGTGTTAAAAAAGATAAGTGAGATCAATAGTGAAAAAAAGAAATTTACAAAATTTAATTTAATATATATATTTCTTTTCAAAATTTTAGATATTTGTAAAAAGCAAGATGCGTTGGCGGTGAAAAATTGTGAAGAGGGCTGGATTCCGCCAAGGTTATTCTGTTTTGCTTATTTCTATTTTTAATTTTAAATATTTTATTTATTTGTATATTTTGCTTTGGCTTTTTAAAATAAAAACAATTAAAATAATAAAAATTATATTTTTTGCTAGTATATCAATCAGGTATGATAGCTAAATTGTGGGGGATACATTAGTCAATTATGACCAGTCGAAATTGATAAATATTTATGCTATCATTGATTAGTAAAAAGCACAGGAGTAAGCAATTCGACTAAATGTTATATTCATTAGTTATAGAGAGATGCAACATCACACGTACACAAGAGTTTCCATCACATTTTTCATTTTGCCCTAAATAATGTGATAGCAACTTTGTTCTGCGCAATGATGAATACATCCTGCATGACTTCCGATCAATTGACTGATACTATTCATGTAGAGTTAGTTCATTTTAAGCAAAATAAATTTTTTCTGATTTCGAATTCAGTAAAATCAATGCATATTAATATATTTTGAGTAAAATCACTAAAAAAAGATTTCTAATTTTTGTCCTACTTGAAGGTTTTTGAGAAGAAAATATGGCAACGCTGGCCATCACCCTTAACACAAGCAAGTTTTTCAAATCTTATAAGTAACTAATTTTTAGTCAGGCTCAAGTTCAGTAACTTCAATTCTTTATTGAATGAAATATTTTTATTAATTAATGTGAGTTTCTAAGGAAGAGAAGAAAAATTTAACTAAGACTTTATAGCTGGGGGAAATACCTGATAGCTGATGTTAATAACAAAACTCTACCCCAGTAGATAGACGTCAGTGCTGATGAAGTACGTGGGTGCACAGAAAAATATCGGTATTTCTCCCAGCTATAAAGTCTAAGTTAAATTTTTCTTCGCTTCTTTAGAAACTCACATTAATAACTAAAAATATTTCATTCAATAAAGAATTGAAATTACTGAACTTGAGCCTAACTAAAAATTATTTCTGATTAAAAATTCACTATAGTACAATTAAAATCTAAAAATGTCTCAATAAATAACTAATTTTTTCAAACTTTAATTATTTTATTTTAATTTAAGTAACTAAATTTATGTAACAACCCAGCAAAAAAATTTAAAGATTTTGTAATGCGTAGTACTCTTTTAATGGCTTACAAAGTATTGAGTGGTACATACTTATCTAATTATTTTATGTGCATAATAATGACTGTCCTGTAATGAATAAAATAACAATTTATTTATATCATTACGTGTGAGTACTTATTGTAGTACTTTCCAGTTAATAATGAAATATATCTAGAAAAAAATTTTTTGATCCTGAAAATGAGTTTTTAAAGCAATAAAATAACTTTGGTTTACTACGAATATAAGTTTTTATTAGAAAATTTAAGTATTTTCGCATATTCTTCAATATACATATTGATATTTGATATTGATTGATTGATATTTTCTTTGTAAATTTTTATTTTATTTTTTTTAAAGAGAAGTAACACTCAGACAACTAATGCCTACTTTTATGACTAGGTGTTAGAGATAGAGGAAAGCTTCATTACTTTACAACTCTGCTTTCCGCAGTTTTTTTTTAATAAGGCAGTGTTGCAGCGCCTTCTGGTGTCAAATGAGGCGTATTAAATTTTTGAAGCTGTCTTTAGTAGCCATTTTATTGGTTATTTTACCAGTGACCAGTGACTATGCCTTCATCACTTGAATTTTCCTACAACAACTGATACAAAGGGACACTAATTGCACATCAGAAAAATGCGAGGTGTTGTTATTTTTTTAATGACTGTCAGATGCAGGGATTGAACCCAGGATCTTCGGTTTTGTAGTCAACGTGCTAACTACTTCAGCCAACGCCACACCCAATTTTGCATATTGGATAGTTTGACGCGGTAGGGACAATATCGTTCTTCATTTCATCACTTACCTGATTGTATATTTTAAAAAAGCAAAAAAAAACCTGATTGTTTTGATGAATAACGATTTTGTCGTTTTGTTAATCATTTTCATATTTGTTATTAGTAGTTTTTCTAAAAAATTTTGATAATAATCTTACCATTAGTTTATTTTTACGAAAATATATTTATGTAATGGTTTTAGAAGTTGGTGAAATTAACTTATTGTAAATTTTCGTGTAACAGTTTAAAGTTGTCATGTACAAAAAGTGGTTTTTTCACCGTATCAGGATTTAAATGGCTTCTTTTTTGTGTAATGCATGCACCTGCCATTGAAGGGGCAACTTCTGAAGATGCTGATGTAGCAGGTATACAAAAGCATATTTCAGCTAACGCAGAAATTCGGGGAAAACCTTAAAATTAATTAAAAATCTATATACATGTATGATAACACATTTTTAATAGTACCTATTGGTTTTTTTCCACCAGTCAAGGCTCTCGGTTTCATAAACTAGAACATCGATATATTTCTGAATTTCAACTGAAGTTAGATCTCTAACGGCACATTCTCCAGACTCAGATAAAAAATCCAGCATCCTTTTCCGGGTATCTGAAACTTTATTTAAAAAAGAATTTGCAAAACATTTATACCATAAGAATTTACATTAATTATAGTTGTAATTGAGGTTATTGCTCTGTATAAAATTGAGTACATGTACTTAGTTTAAAAGAAAAAAAATATGACCAGAACAATTATTTGGAAACATTTTATAGTTATGTACATATTATTATATTAGACTTGTGTCCAACAGCTGTTTTTGAAAGCGTTCGAATCAAAAGTTGTTTCAAACCCATTTAATTTGCCGGACTTGTGTTCAACTGAACGAAGTAGTTCAAAAACAGCTGTCGGACACAACTCTACATATAATAATAATTCATTGCTTTTCGCGAAATCATAGGTACATAGTGCCAAAGTACATATCGCACATCCAGTTCAATAGTGTCATAACTCAAAAAAAAACTAGTTTTGCAGAAAACACATTTAAAGTTTTTAATTTACATACAACTCAATGAAGGCATGTAAAAATATTCTTCCCTCAGGAAGTGATAGTACAAGCTATTTATATGAAATTTTTATGCAAGATAAAATAGGAAATGCACTATTATTCTGCATTATTAACTCAAAAAACCAATTTTTTGAGTTAGGTCACTATTGAACTGAATGTGCGATATGTATGTATGAAAATAGCGTTTAAAAACTTACCTCCTTCTTTGCTTGAGGCTCATCTTACGACGAAAAGAGTTGCTCAATCCCACGAGTTTTTATTTCTTGAAGAATTAATTTTTCCTTCGTTGTGTGGTGCTTAGTCTTTTTCTAAAATAAAGGTGTCGTTCACGATTTGATCTGAAATGCGCGATAGGTATTTCTCTAAAGTTGACCAATTTTTTTGGCATGGGTCCATCAATGCAACTACTAGATGAATTTTTAATATTTTGAATCTTTTAAAAAATGTTGCCTTGCGAAATTATAGAGATGTATAATCATGCCAAAAGATGAGCTGTTAAGACTTTTCTATTAAATTGGCATTAATATTTTCACAAAAATATATGATGCTCGATATGGTGGCATATTTTTGTCCTTGCATATACTTGGTGGCTTCCGAAAATATTTCAAAAATACTGCAAATTCTTTTAAAAACTCTGCTTCCATCGATGGAATTAGGAGCTCTTCTCTCTTAATTTTTAACAATATCATGTTTATTGTTTCCAAATTGTCCGTAAAACTTTTTATCATAGTGAAAAAAGAGTTCCATCTTGTTTCTACTGAATTTGTTATGGTTGGCAAATGTGGAGTTTTTAAAGCTGCCTCTAACTCTTCTTCAAAAGCTCCAAATGAAATATATTCGTCAGTCCCAAATCACACTGTGCAAGTCTTATTGCTAAGCTGATTAGTTTCAGGGAGAGAGAGACGAGGGGAACAGCAACGTTTCTTTTCCCACCGTCTCTCTATCCTAATAAACTAATTAGCTTGGCAATAAGACTTGCATAGTGTAAATAGGGACTCACCATTTACATATTTTGTCACCTTTTTAATGTTGATTAGTAAATTATATATTGTATCGTGTTCTTTAAGCTGTTGAAGTTCTAGAATGTCTACTCCCCGATACGTTATAGCTCGAAACTTATGTTTGAGCTTTGAAATTATGTTCCTTAATTCTTTAAAGGATGCGTTGTTCAATATGTCGCAGGAAATAAATTTGTGAAGAGAGTGTGCCATACAATGTAATCTTTCAATTTTTTGCATTTTCATTGCGGCTACAATGTTTGACCCTCCATCCGATATGGCCTTAAAGGACTTATTTTGCAGTTCAAAAAATATTAGAGTTTCCATAACTTTTTCACCAATGGCTTTTCCTGTGTACTTCAGTACTTTGAACTAAGTGAACTAGTTCAATTTTTGAACTAGTTCATTTTTTGAACTAAGAACTAAGACACAAAATGAACTAAATGTTTTCAACGTTTTGCCTTACTTCTTTCTGTTTGTGTGCTTTGCTTCTTTCTATACTCATCCATATGTATGCATGTACATATGTATGTACATTTAGTTCTTGTTCATCGCTGCCAAAAATGCAATAAACAAGCAAACACTTATACTAACCTATTCACAAAAATATTTTGGATTTATGAGATTTTTAAAAATGATTTTTACACTAAATTTGTTTTATAAACCCTTTATAAAGCAAATTTATTAATTAATTAATTAATTAATTTTAGCTTTTGTAAAGTTTCTTAATCACAGATCTGTGTTTTTAACACTGTCAAAAACCACAACATATCTACATACATACATACATATGCATGCAGATGTAAAATCATTGAACTAAAAGGGCCTAACTAGTTCATTGAACTAAAAAAAGCGATAAAACTAAATGAACGAACTAGTTCATTTATAAATAATGAACTAAAATGACCGGTCACTGAAATGAACTAAATGGCACAAGTCTATTCAAGTGTGTGTATGAGGAAAGTGTTCCGTTTTAAGGGAGATACACTTTAATTCGAAATATAAGGAAAAATGAACTTTTATATATATACATATATGAATTTTTTTTTTATTTATCTGTCCACATATCTAGGACCACATTTATTTCGTTTGGGTTTTTAATAAAAAATTTTTCACGGATTCAAGGTATACCAAGTATACGTCATTTAAAGCACCTGTACCCACGGTCGTTGCAGAAGGAAACGAAATTTTTGGGTCAATATGCTCTATGTATTTTTGAAACCCAGTTCTTTTACAAATTTTAAATGGTTGTAAGTCCACACAACACATTTCTGCTAAAATTCTCGCATGGGAGAATTTTGAATTGTTAGAGGATGACAGGCATCATACCTGTCTAATAACATTTTTTTGATGTGTAAACATCTATACGCTAGAGGGTAAAAATCTTTTGACATTGAATTCTTTGCTGAGATTTCTTTGCTTTTTGCTTTTCCTTTGCATTGTCAAATCGGTGTGAGCTATGTATGAGTGTATTATTGTTTGAAAGAAGCAATACCAAGCAGAGAAACAAGTCGACCGGCTCGAAGCCGACGGTGCCCCGCCGCCGGTTATTTTTCTGTATATTTCCGTACACCAAAGGTGAAAATGAACCGTAAGAGCTACGGACTTGAAATTTGGACACAATATGTAGACATTTGGCCACTACAACAACAAATGCATGGGAGTTAAAAACTAAAGGGTGTTCCAAAACGAGCAACGAAAAATGTTAAAATCCCATGTAATATACATACAATTGTATGTACATATATACACTTGAAATTTTAAAAGATAGTGTATTTTTATACAGACTACAACAATTAACACTAAATTTAAAAAATTCAAATCAATGGGTGTTCCATCAGTTAATGCAATTTTGACTTTGTAATTTTGACAACTTGCTGTATCTTGGAAACCGTAAGAGTAAGACTCTTGAAATTTTCAAAAACGGTAAAACTAAAAAATCAAAAAAATATAAAATCGCCAAATATAAAAAATCGGCAAAACAAAGAAAGCACCAAATTAAAAAAAATCTCTAGGACTAAAATAAATCGCCAAAAACAGAAAAAAATCGCCAAAATGAAAAAACCCCAAAAAACAGATAAAAATGCCAAAATGAAAAAATCGCCAATATGAAAAAGTCGCCAAAATGAAAAAAAAAATTGCGGAAATTAAAAAACCCCAAAAAGAGAAAAACAAACGCCAAAACAAGAAAAAAGCGATAAAACTGAAAAAAGTCATTTAAACCGAAAAAACTTAAAAAATTAAGAAAGCTAAATCAAAAAAAAAAAATGATCAAAACCGAATGTGCGCGAGTCAAAGTCGCACTTTACTGAATTTATTTTAATTGCAATGCGTACGCAACAACAAGAACAGCAACAACTAAACGATGAACAACAGGAATTAAAAATTAAAAAGTAAAAGTAAAGGCATTTACCATAGATGAGCACTGCGGTACCACTAAAGTTTCAGTAAAAACAAAAGAAAAATTTACTGATTATAAAATTTTTTTTCTAAACTTTTTATAAATTGCCTAAATGATTTGTTATATGATGAGGTGAATTGAATTTTCAGTAATCAGTAATGCCCGTATTCATAATGAAATTCTACCAAGTGGCTAAATGTTTTTCATACAAGAGTTTCAAAATTTGAATGAAAAAACTTTTCCACTTGCTACGGCCTTACGATTTTACTAGTAATGCAAATTAAATTTCAATAGCAGTAAAAATTTACTGAATTTTTTTAGTAATCAGTAAATTTACTGCTTACTGCAATTTTGAATGCAGTACATATACCCATTTACTAACCAAATAAGTTTAATAAAACAAACAAAAACCAACAAATTCATATGTATTTACAATATTGAAAGTTTTGATACTTTTAATTAATTAATTTAAAAAAAGATACTAAAAGCATAAGTACAGGGTGGGCCAAAAGAAACCAAGGGGTGTAAAAGTTTAATAACTTTTTTGTTTATTAACTTTTTTTTATTTTTTCTTTCAGATTATATAATATACAAAATGAAAATTTTTTTGCACTAAGTATGAAAAATGATGTCTCTTAAATGACCACCGTTTTCAGCTTCGCACTGATGGGCTCTTTTTAGAGCATTTTCCATAACATCTTTCAAAACTTGTGGCTGTAGCGTTCGAATTTCTGCAACAATGTTTGCCTTGAGTTCAAGGATTGTCTCTGGCTTGTTCACATACACTCGCTCCTTCAAAGAACCCCAAAGAAAATAGTCGGGTGCTGTCAAGTCTGGCGATCGCGCTGGCCAAATAATTTCCGAATTTCGAGAAATTATTCGCTCTCCAAAAATTTGACTTAAAAGTGCCATTGTGTCTCGGGCAGTATGGGCAGTGGCTCCGTCCTGCTGAAACCACATACCAGGTCTGTTTTCAAGAGCAGGACGTAAAAAATTTTCTATCATAAACCGATACCGCTCTCCATTTACGGTTACAGCACTTCCATCTTCATTCTCGAAGAAGTAGGGCCCAATGACATTTTCAGATGTGATCCCACACCATACTGTAAACCTGATGGGGTGCAATTGGCGTTGATGAATGGCTCTTGGATT
The DNA here is from genome assembly GCA_949987645.1 of Tachina grossa. Classification (NCBI taxonomy): domain Eukaryota; kingdom Metazoa; phylum Arthropoda; class Insecta; order Diptera; family Tachinidae; genus Tachina; species Tachina grossa. The sequence goes on along the minus strand of OX465277.1, from coordinate 60,276,457 downwards.
TTGAAAACCCCAGAACCTACAGTTCTGCTTATTAACAAAGCCATTCAAATGAAAATGAGCTTCATCACTCATAATCAAATTTTCAATAAAGTTGATTTCTGGTTTAAATAATAAAATTCTATTGTTCTGGTTCTCTGTTCAGTTGTAAACCTCTCCATTATAAATTCTCCAAGTGTTGTCTATATAATCTGAAAGAAAAAATAAAAAAAATTAATAACCAAAAAATTTATTAAACTTTTACACCCCTTGGTTTCTTTTGGCCCACCCTGTACTTCCAACTTAAAAAAAATTTCATTACTAGATGTTTACACATCTCCTCTGTGATCGGACTCACATTCCTTTTTTTAACATTTCTTGATAATATTTTATTGTTTTTTTTAACATTATCAACTTCCTCTACTTCTTCCTCAGAATTAGATTCTGAATCACTCAAAGTTAAATTATTATTTTTATTTAAAAAAAACGGTTCAAGAACCTTTGCATTTTTTATATTTTTTCACGCACTATTAAGAACAATACTATTAAGCACTACACCACTGTGAACATCACAAAATATAACAATACGACGCTAACGAAAAATGCACAAGTATAATAAAACCTATGGAGACTTGAATATTTTACATTGATGCAAAAAGATAGGAGAAAATAGTACTTTTAAATGCATATCTGTTAAAAAATCTGTTCAAAATTGTCACACACAAGGAGAAATTGAACTGGGAAACTGGGAATATCGAGGCCTTTCCTTGAGCCGGCTCAATTTTCGAGCCCATTTAAGGTCGGCGGCGGCTTTGAGAAATTGAGCCCATCGGCTTGTAACTCTAGTGGCGAACGAGTTAAGTTTACGTTGCGGTTTGTGTAATCGCTTACAATTTTTGAATTTGAATATTTTAAGAAATCTTAAGATAGTTTTAAAGTACTGGTAATTATTATTCCGATAAACGATTTTCGAATGGGTATATATTTATGTTATTAATGTTATTAATAAATTTAAATAATGAATTTAATTTTAGCCCCAAATATTACAGTTGACGATTTTTGCTATCTATTTTAATAAAGCTTTTCTCCGATGGCAGCAAAGTTTTCATTATCCACCTTCGATATATTTTATTTTAATTTTGAAGCTTGAGTTTTTTCAATGTACATCATTTCACGCCTTTTTTTCTCAAAACGTTTTCCTAATTTTTGTAATATATTTAAGATTTTTAATTTCATATTGGGATAAGTTGACAGTTTCTTTTTTTATTTAGTTTTAGCAATTCAGAAATTTTTCTTACAGTTTTGATAATTACCTTGCGACAAGTTCAACTGACTAAAGAAGGTTAGTTTCGTGATTTATCACTGAATAATAGAAATTATGTATGTATGTAAATGTCATTCCGATATTTAGCGGTTATAATTGTATTTGCATTTGATTTGCTTTATTGTTACAAATGCAATTACATTTTATTTTTAAGCAGCGGATAATTTATAGGATTCTAACTGACCACCTCCTGCAAGCCAGGACAGCATACTACCCACTAAGCATATAACTTTTTTTTACTAAAAATTTAACAGGCACTGCGCTATGGGGAATATTGTACTGATTATAAAAACCGATATGTTAGGCCAGTTTGAAACAAAAACCTTCCGCACAGAATAAATTTCTAAAACCTTAATTTTAGTTTACATGAGAAATAATGAATTACAATAAAAATTCAATAAACCACGAGCGAAAAAATTTAAATATTATTAAAATGATATACATTTCAATACCTCCTTAGATATTAAAGTAAAAATTGCATTCACGTTATGAATTATATATGTCGGTGTTGGAACAAAGAGTAACTAGAATCTGAAAAATTATTTTAAATGCTGCCATCAAAAAAATTTTAACTCCGAAATTCATAGCATTTGGTGCAGAACCTTTTTTTAACGATTGCGTTGAAGTAAAAACGCAGTTAGTCTTATTTTTCAATGGACTATTCAGCCCTATATGTTAAATTTTGGTATTTACAAAAAATACCAAAAGTTATAATCTACTGGATCGCAACACTGTGGACCATTTTACGAGAAGACGGCCAAAAGTCAATTTTTTATGGTCACTGATTGTAAAATGTTAAAGCTCATTCGAAAGTAGACACTAGTGTACCTCGGGAACCAAAAAATTAAAACTATTTCAACTATATCACAATGAATAGGGTGACTCAAAAAGGACATTTTCAGCATTTTACTAAAATGAGAAATTTATTAGTAAGCTGTTGATTTTTAAACATTTATAACTTTTTGGCTTTACAAGATATTCAATCGAAATAAATTTTGTATGATTAACTTATTTGTTAGCTATCAATACTAGAAAAATGAGGTGCTTATAATATTAATTTTCCAAAGGGAATCAAAAAAGATTAGCACTTTTTTATAGCTGAAACTCTCTTCTATACCCCATTGTAAACCCGGGACGATCCGACCGTGAGCAGCACCAAAACAATTTTTCTGACGCAAGGTTAAATTTTTTTGCAAAAATCTGTGATGTTATTTTTTGAAGTACTTTAGTTTTTTTTTTTATCAAAACGCTATTATGAAAGACGGGTTTTAGATAGATATGCGTATTTCTAAATCATGTAAAGTTGGTCACAAAAATATCTTGCCTACATAAAACAAATATACTTTGCTTTTTTAATTGATGTAGAATGTTTATAAGGGTATATAACAGGCACTCTTCAGTTAGAGGTACAAAATCAAGGACACCGCAATTAGCGAAAAAAAAATTTGTTTTTTTATATTTATGTCATGAAAGATGGTGTGTTTTATGCACCTGAAATGTTTGGTAACCCCCCCCCCCCCCTCCACGGCATTAAATATTAAAATAGAAATTTGGGAAAAAAACTTGGAAATGGCAGCATTACTTTAATTTATAAATGGGGATGTGATGGGTCCTCTGGTAAGAGACAATACAAGCAGTGTTATGCCAGAGATAAGAGATCAAATTAAAGCCCTTCTTCTGTCTGAAGAAGAGCAAGAAAAAAGAAACAAGGACTACAGAGCACAAGACATGAAAAATTTCCAGATGTTGTACTAATGAAGACTTGATTACTATTTTATTATGTACATCAGATCCCTATATGTCCGAAATTCGACGAAACTAACTCTATTGAATTAGACGTAGAAGCTTAAATTCTTCTAGAAAATGAAGGCCAAAGCTATTTAGAAGAAATATTTACTAAAACTATTTAAATAATAGGAATTTTTCAAAACACTAGACATATCGTTATTTTATCGTTTTTAAATTTTAGGTACATTAATCAAATTTACGTCTCTTTTCACAATGTATGATTAAGAGTTAACGTGAACTTTAATTGACAGTTTTTCATACAAAACTTGCCGTTAAAGTCCCTGTTAACTTTTAATTCTACATTGTGAAAAGGGCCGTTACACAGAAAAAATTATTCCCAAAAAATGTTCAAACAAACGTGTGTTTTGAAATATAATTTAGTTTCAGTAAATATTTTTTACTGTTCCAGTAAATTTTTTGTTCCAATTGTATTTTATGTAAAAAAACTGCATAGAATGAAAATTATCTATATAGAGTAAATCTTGTAAAAAAAATTTTTTAGATTTATTTTTTTTATATTTAATTTGTTATTTTTAGTTAAATTTATTTTTATATACTGTAAAAAATTTGTCTGACTTTTTTTTAATTTTTTCAGTTAAATTTATATACCGTAAAAAAATTTGTCTGATTTTTTTAATTTTTTCTACCAATTATTTTATAGATATAAAAAACAATTTATTTTTTTTTAAAGATTTTTGTTTGCGGTTTTCAAACTTATTATGTTTGTATATTGTGATTCTCAATATAGTATTAAGAGTCTTAATATAAACATACGGTTGAAGTCTACTGACGAGTTCCAAAAGCGGGAACGAACCATAAAAACAAGCCAATTTTTGAAAGTAAAAAAATAGTTCAACCTTTCATTTTATTCAGTTATTTTTTTCAAATAAAATTTTTACTAATTAAAAAAAAAATTTAATAACTTATTCTACGGAAATTGAACGTCTTGTATGTGAAAAAAGGAGAGCTAGAAGAGAATGGCAACAACACAGATCACCCCTAAATAAAATCAGACTTAAAGAATGTACTAAACGACTCAAAGAGCTGCTATCGTCGGAAAAAACTGCACTACTGGAAAAGTATTTAGAAGGTCTTGATGTAACGTCCGCATCTAATTACTCTTTATGGCGCGCTACTAGAAATCTTAAACGACCCGTTGATCTTAAATCACCATTGCGTACTGCGACCGGAGGCTGGGCAAGAAGTGATAGTGAGAAAGGTAACTTATTTTCTGAGCATTTAAAATCTGTATTCACTCCCAATTCATGTACGGGTGCTGCTGATTTACCGTGTGTAGTTTCTCTACCCCCTCGTCCCTTAAGGTTTAAGATGCGTGAAGTACAAAAAGTAATTGCTGAACTCAACCCGAAGAAAGCTCCAGGTATTGATGGCATTAGTAACAAAATGCTCATGAACTTGCCTAATATTGCAATAAGAATCCTGCTATTTACTTTTAATGCTATTTTAAGAATGCAGTATTTTCCACATAACTGGAAACTGGCCAAGATCAAAATGATTCCAAAGGCGGGCAAAGATCTTACCAAGACTGAGTCATATAGGCCTATAAGCTTACTATCTACAATCTCAAAGCTTTTCGAAAAGCTGCTCATGACTAAATTGTCCAAAATTTTAACTGATAATGGGTGCATCCCGGACCATCAATTCGGCTTTAGAAGTCAGCACAGCACGATTGAACAAACGCATAGACTGGTCCAAGTTGTAAGAAGAACATTTGAAGAAAAGACGTATTGTTCTGCTCTCTTTATTGATGTTTCTCAGGCGTTTGATAAAGCATGGCACGAAGGCCTAGTTTTAAAATTGAAGACATATCTGCCAATAAACATTCAAAAGCTTTTGGAAAGTTATATTCTTGATAGGAAGTTCACTGTTGTGGAAGGAGAGTTCACGAGTGTGCCCGAATCTATATCTTCTGGTGTGCCACAGGGTAGTATTCTGGGTCCTGTCTTGTATTTAATATATACTTGTGATATGCCTGTGAGCAATAATATCCATATTTCTACTTTTGCCGATGATACAGCCTGTATAAGTGTGCACGAAAACCCTTATGAGGCATCCCGCAATCTCCAGGAACATATCACTCAGCTGGAAATATGGTTGAACTTATGGAGAATTAAAGTCAGTGAACAAAAGTGTGTCCATATAACGTTCACCCTAAGAAGAAGTACTTGCTCCCCCATTCGATTCAACAATCAAAATATTCCTCACTATTCCCAAGTGAAACATCATATTGACTCTAAATTAACTCAGATGAAACTTAAGTTAACTCAAATATATTGGTTGATTGGCAGAAACTCAACACTCAGCCTAGACTGCAAACTTTTATTATACAAGTCGCTTTTGAAGCCAATATGGCGCTACGGAATTCAGTTATGGGGCACTGCTTCAGCTTCCAATGTCGAGAGAATCCAACGAAGGCAAAACAAAATTTTACGGTTAATAACATAGGCTCCATGGTACATCCAAAATTCTATAATACATCGTGATTTAAATATGCCACTAGTGACTGAAGAAATTGCAAAATACGCAGGCAAATATTTAACAAAACTCGAATCACATCCTAATCCGCTTGCTCGTAATATTTTGAACTTTACTGGACACATCCGCTTAAAAAAGAGGGACACACGGGCTCTAATGTTCAACACTCACGATGATGAAAATTGGTACATTGTGCCAATCGTGTGACCCCAGCTTTGACAATTTTAGTACAAATGCTACTTTATATTTATTGTATGAATTAGAATTTTACACACCATGCATTTTTTTTTTTTTTTTTTTTTTTTTGCTTAAAACAAAATTTAAACAAACTATTTACGGGAACTAAATTTTATTTTAAACAAACGTATATTTGAAATTTTTTTTGGAATAATTTTTTCTGTGTTGTGTTTTTCAAGGGAAAGATGTTTAGTGAAACAAGCAAGTTTAGCTGCGTTTATAACACCTTTCCACGGGAACTATGTTTCTTCCCGCATTTGTTAAAACAAGGAAAATTTTAATTTATAATAGAAGAAAAGTGAAAAAACTCGCGAGGAATTTTTGTTTTTAATGCGGCAGTATAAATAAGCCTTATATCCAGTAACATCGATCTTGTTCAGTGCCGTTTACTGCAAAACTAGACCTGGTTTACTACAATACTTAACTGAAGATTAATACGGCACATCATGAAAATTGTGAATATGTAACCATTTAAACGATACGGCTTTTTTCACCATAAACTACATAACTAGAGTTATGCTTAGGGTTGTTAGATATAACGATTTAAAATTACTTTTGCAATTTTTACCACAATTTTCTCCAAAAGAAGATTGACGATTTTGTTTGAAATATTCCTCATATTTTGACGATTTGACAGACATCGCTTAGTCGATTTCCGCATTCATAAGTACACGCGAGATATGTATAAATATCTTATGGGGTCCCAAATGAATATTGTGAAAATTACACAGGGAATTTTTGGAGAAGGGTGTAGAAAGATTTGATTTCGATTACACGATTATTAAAACTTGAATTTAATTGCACCATCAATCACACTTTGAAACTCTTTATTATTTTTTGTCAAGTTTTCAAAGGAAACATTAGGGGTATTCACGGTTGGCTATTGTAGATCTTTTACATATTGTAGCTTTGATAAATCGTGGTAAATTTAAAACACGGCAACAACAAAATGCATATATTTTAATTAATTTAATTAACTATGCCTACACCATCTACTGCTATGGAATTTTAATAATACTAGCTCAGTTGCTTTAGTTTTTGCCACTAGTGTACATACATATGTATGTATACATGTATAGCAACATGGTTTTTTCAAGTACTTTTTTATTTTTTTTTCTAGCTTGTTGCCAAAAAAAATATATATTAATATGACCGAAGGTTTTCGAAACCTTTTACATATAATTTTTACCCTACTGCGCAAAGCAAAGAAGGGTATTGGGTTTATCAGTCTATGTATGTATGTATGCATGTGTGTTCCTTTGCGGCATCGATTTTGATGAAACTTACGTCAATAGATTTCTCTTAATCCCGGGAGTGTCACTAAAGATATCTCGGTTGTCAAAATTTATAATGGCGACCAACAGACGCCATTTTGTAAGTACGAAAAAAATAAAAAGTCAAAATGGGTATCATTCGACAGGTATTTTAAAATCATCTTTAGGTTTCTCTTATCACTTTTTATTTGGAATGACCATTTAGCATATTTAACGGATCAAAGTTGGTCGCAGTCGGGTTTTTTGATTTTTTTGTATAAATACTTGTGTGGTATTTGAATACCTTCATTATTGAGTGTGTAAAAAAATATTATTTGATCTTCAATATACAATATACTACTTATATATGTATTTATGTATGTATGTACCCAGTCGGACTTTTATTAGCTAGCTCAAAATATAGGTGACTTTTTGCTAACTCATTTCCAACTAGCTCCTGAACTAACTCATAAATGATACAGATGTGAGTGAGTTGCTTTTTGCACAACTGTCTTCTTCCCGATAAATATTTTACTAACCTTAAGCTAACTCAAAACTGATGAAGAGATTAGTGAGATGTTTTTGTACAACTAACTAACTTTTAGCTAACTCAAAGCTGATACAGAAATTCATGTTTATGTTAATTATGTGCCGTTTATATTTTATATGGTGTGATAGAAAAATGTTAAGTATGATGGCTGACAAACAAAGCGATCACGGTTCCATGCCTGTTCTCGTTTCTTAAAAAATAATATAAGATTTTTTAAACTTTAAGCCAACTTATAATGTTAATCAATCAATATTAAATCATAAATAACTAAAAAAATTATCCAGTATTTATTTTTATTGACCTTTGGCTATATTTAGTTTTAGTGCTTTTTTTTTATAAATGGGCTTTTAAGGTCAGCGAATTAAAATAAGCGATTATTTATTTTATTTATTAGTTCATCCGACGTTTCGTTGGAAAATCCCAACTTCATCAGGGATGTTTTTATTTGTTAATCTGGTAACCTTGTTGTAACAGAAAAAATATAAAAACAACAATTTTAGAAACTTATCATTACACAATTGTTTTTGTTTTATGATACATACAACATACATTGTAATCATAATTATGATTAAGAACAATCGTTACTTACATATGATAATATTTTGAAAATTATAATTGTTTTTCATAGTTTGTATTTTACATAATCAGCACTACATAAAACACAAAAGCTCGAAAACAAACGTCATATACAAAACATATAACATGAAACCAACGACAATGTTCTTAATATTAATATCACAGTAAAACTAAAATAAAACAATAGAGTAGTTGGCATTTGTGTTGTCTTTGTCTTCCTTCTTATTAATTGCACTGTTCCCTTTTTGTTGTATCCTGAGGCTCTCAAGTGTATATCGTTTATTCTCTCGTCTCTCTTTGTCCAGTATTTTTACATTCGTGAAGTCAGCTCTATGATTGTTCTCCGTAAAGTGTTGTGATAGTGCGGTTGAATGTTTTAGTTTTTTAATATCAGTTTCATGTTCACTTGTTCTTATGCTTAAGCTCCTCTTTGTTGTTCCTATGTATACTTTACCACAGTTGTCTGATGAATTTCCTAAACATTTAATTTGGTACACAACATTGCTTTGATCTTTTTTGTCAACTTTTGTTTTTGTTTTTGTGAATAAATTATTATTATTATTATAAAAAAAATTATTTTTTTTTTGTTTGATTTGCCACAAGCTAACTCATAAGGACCAAACTCATTGTAAATTCAAAACTGATACACTCGTCCTGCGGATACTCATGCTAAAACTGATCACTTTTAGCATGCAGAATGAGTGTGAATTTTGACCACCTCTGACTAATTTTTGACTGATAATTCAATAGTTTTGAGTTAACTCAAATTCCAACTGGGTACAAGCAAAAATACATATGTATGTATGTGTGTACAAAAATTTGTTAAAATTTTTGCAGTTTGTTGTCTTTTTCACAAGCTTTAGCAGTAACGAAACGTCAATAGTTTTCAAATTGGTAGCTGTTAGCGTTGGCAGCGTTTTTCTCCAAGCTTTTCTAATTTATTGCTTGTGAGCGCCAAAAGAAAGCAGCGAAATTCATTTGTATAGTTTGAGTATGTACGTTGTATGTATGTTTGTATATTATTTTTAAGCTCTTTTTTGCTGTAATTGTTTTACATTTTTAAATTCATTTATTGTTACTATTGACTTATTCATATAAAAACAACCAAAAAATTAGGTTTTGGGCCCGACCCATTCCGAATCGAACAAAACTTGGTATGATAGTTAAGTCTTGTACGACTAACATTTCACTAAAAAAACTAGAGGAATATTTCCAACAGTTCCAAAATTATGATGCATTCAGTGTATGAAAAAATACAAAATTTTCTTGAAACTGCGTTCATATATACGAGGGTGGATCGATAAGTCCGTGACTTTGAATCAAACACATTTTTTGCAAAACGAATATTTTTTTATTTTGTTTTATTTTTTTTTAAAGAGAAGTAACACTCAGGCAATTAATGCCTAGTACGATTACTAGGTGTTACCTTCTTTACGAAAGGGATAGTGATAGAAGACAGGTGGTGAAGGAAGAGATAGAAGAAAGCTTCATTCTTCTTACAACTGCTTTTTGCACGCTTTTTAATAATGCAGTGTTACAGCGCCTTCTGATGTTAAATGAGGCGTATTAAATGTTGAAGCTGTGTTTTTAATAGCCATTTTATTGGTTATTTTACTTCGCCGATGATTTTTGCTACACAATACCAACGAAGGAGGGCGCTCTGATGTAACATTAGGATTAGCATCTGCTGAAGCCGGTATAGTTCAGTGACCAGTGACTATGCCTTCATCACTTGAACTTTCCAACAACAGCTGATGCAAAGGGACTCTAATGCACATCAGAAAAATGCGTGGTGTTATTATTTGAATGACTGTCGGATACAGGGATTGAACCCAGGATCTTCAGTTTTGTAGTCAACGTGCTAACTACTTCAGCCAACGCCACCCTCAAATTTTTCAAATAACTCAATACACATAGTCCAACGTTTCTCCAGTTTTTATATCCCTTCCAAAAATAGGATTTTTCGATGTCCTTAAAATAGGCATTTGTTTGGTAAATAATTTCATCGTTGGAGCTAAATCTCTTTCCACAGAGCCATTTCTTTAGGGTTGGAAATAGGAAGTAGTCACTAAGGGCTAAGTCCGGAGAATGTGACTGATGAGGTACCAAGTCGTAGCCCAATTCATAGAGTTTTACCATTGAGACTGCACACGTGTGCACTCGTGCATTATCTTGATGAAAACGAAATTTTTTCTTGTCCATAAGGGGTCGTTTTCTTTCAAATCCTCATTAAATCGGTCTAATAAGTTGGCATAATATTCGCCGCTTATTGTTTTTGCCTTCTGAAGGTAATCGATGTGGATTATACCGCGTGCATCCCAAAAAAACTGTTGCATTATTGGCCGACAAACTCACTTTGGCCTTCTTCGGAGCAGGTTTAGACTGCTGCTAGATCTTCGGATTGCAGTAATGGATCCATGTTTCATCCACAGTTACAAAACGCCGCAATAACTCATTAGGATTGCGGTTAAACAACTCCAAACAATCCTTTGAAGTTGTCACACGTTTACGTTTATGGTCAATTGAGAGCAAACGCGGCAGTCATCTTGCAAACAACTTTCTTAAACCCAGCTGATCATTTATAATCGAAACCACACTGCCATATGAAGTGCCCATGGCATCAACAATCTCACGCACTTTTACTATTCGATTGGCCAACACCATTTCGTGGATTTTTTCAACATTTTAGGGTGTACTGACATCAATTGGCCGTCCAAAAAGTTCATCGTCATTTGTACTTGTGCGACCACAACGAAAATCAGTAAACCACTTTTTTACCATTGAAATTGATGGTGCAGAGTCCCGATAGTATATATCGATCTTATCCTTGGTTTGATTGACGGTTTTTTTTTCGCAAAAAATAATGTTTAATAAGCACACGAAATTCACTTTTTTCCATTTTCTTCTCAAAAAGCGAGGTAGTCTGTTATCAACGGCTAAACATGAACTAAATGACACAGCTTGTTCAAATTTAGACAGGAGTCAACTGACAGTTCCTTCTTGACAGGAGCAGTGTTGCCATTTCAATTAAGAGTTGGGAAATTCAAAAAGACACTGAGTTAATGATCCACCCTCGTATAAACTAAAAAAAAGTAGTGGCCAGATTTTTGGCTCAAAGACTCGTCTGAGCAACGTGCAAAATTTCACAAAAACAAAAATTTGTTTTCCAATTTACATGCGTGCAATACGTACATATCGCAAATTCAGTTCAATACTGTCATAACTCAAAAAAAACTAGTTTTGCAGAAAACACATATTATTATATATTTATAAAGTTTTCAATTTACATACAACTCAATGAAGACATGAACAAATATTATTCTCTCACGAGGTGATATTATAAGATATTTATATGCAATTTTTACGCAAGACAAAATACGAAATGCATTATTATTCTGCATTTATGACACTATTGAACTGGACATGTGATATGTACGAGCTTAAGCCGCCATAGGCTCAAACTGCAATCAGAGCTAACACTTTTTACGCGTTCACATACATAGTTACTTACATAAGTGTATACCAATAATTTTTTAAGTGCTATCAAGTTAGTGAATAACTGGTTAATTTTCAAATGTTAATAAGTAGGCAAGTAACTAGATAAAGATTTAACCATTAAGTTTTAAACAGCATGAATATAAATAATGAAAATTCAGCAGCAGCAAATATAATTTACGTAAAGTTTTGGCGATATGAAATAAAGCCTAAGGGAATAACCCCCAAAAAAGAAAATAAAACAAGGCACAATAAAATTAAAAAATTTTTAATTAGGTTTTATTTCATTTATTTTGGGGCTTATTACATCTTGAGATTGGTTGGGATTTATTTAATGTTTTTTTTCGACTTTATTTCATCTTAAGTTTGGTTTCATTGGGCCTTTTTAATTAATTGTACTTTATTCCATTTATATTGCGTAAATTTTCGCTTGGCTCTTACCAAATATTTTTCTTATTTGGGGGTTATTTCCTTGGACCTTGTTTCATAGCACCTAAAGTTTTTGCCAATGAAGCAATTTAACGAATATTTGACAGACTCGTGCCAAATATTACCAATTTTGCTACAATAGTTTTTAATATACATACTTATAAGTTTAAAAAAGAATAACTAAATTTGCAAACAAAAAAAAAAAAATTAAAAGAAACATAGATACGATATGGTGAAAAGAATTAATCCTCACATAACTTTTTGGGCTTACTTCAAGGTCTTTTTTTAAAGTGTAATAGTTGTAACTGTTAGAAGTTGTTTTTTTTTTTTGCAAAAACAACAATGCATGAAAATATTAAGCAAACCTTGACATTTAACATACATATTTATTTAGAGATAAAAGTACGGTCAAACGTATGAAGCATTTGAAGTGTTTGATTAAAATAACATTCATTACATTCAAAAATATTTTACTGAAGCAAAACTTATGTAATTTGACAGAATTACATACATACATACATACATATCGCACTTAATCAACAAGAGGGTATTACCTCGAAATTTTTTAAATTTCAGTTTTTGCAAGAAATCGACTAATAACGTCAATATCTATCTACTGTAAAAATTTCAACGTGTTCCGATCACTCTTTTGTTGATAAAATCTGTTTTACTCTATGATTTTAATTCGAAATGTGAGATAAATTTGTCAAATATTTGTTTGAGTTGTGACTCTTTTCAAAACATAGTTACTCTTCCCTAATAATTGTAAGGTTTTAAAATAAAAACAATGTAAATACATTTTCAAATGGCATTTGCTTACTTTTATGTATTCCGATTTTCAAATTCCCTTAGAATGTAAACACAAATAGATCTTCGTCTCTACTGAAAATTTTAAAATTTTAGTTTATACCCTCTTGTTGATTAAGTGCGATATATATATTAGGGTTGTAATTTTTGCCTATTTTTTTAAATATCATACCTCCCAAGGTAGGGCGTGGAAAAATATTAAAAACTGCATTTCCACTAAAAAAAATATATACATATATGAAGCATATACTCGTATCATATCCCATATATGGTTCGGATCCGAAAAATTATTGGGTATGTCTGTATACATAAACATATGATAATATATGTCATGGGTGACCAAGATAAATTTAAGGTTGTGTAAGTGAGTGAAAAAGATAAACACACAGGCAGAAACAATTAATAAAATTAATTCTTATATGATTTTTTTATGAAAGAATTTTTTTCTAGAAAACCGTTTCAACAAAAAGTAATAAATAAACATTATTATTCACTTAAATTCTGAGTTTAAAACTACTAAAAACCAATTTGCAATAGAAAATAATTTTTAATTTTCACGTGAGCAAAAGCATTTTTTAACATAAACAGCATACACAATAAATTTCTCGCAGTGCGTTTGAGAAAAATGTGTAAAAAGATAAGCAAAAATGTATCTCAGATAAGACTAAATGAAAGAGAATAAGAATACGTGTGAATTCGATTTGCAAAAATTTGTTACATGATGTTCACCCATGATATATGTATATTCATATATTTTCATAAATATTCCCTACACTCAAAATATTCCATGCTTAAAAATACGAAATATTTTTTATAAAATAATTTTTGTGCAATAAAAGAAAATTTTGTACATTTTACGAAAATATTTGTTACTTATGCAGGAAAACAGGGGGAAAATTACGGCATTCGATACGACTCGTAATACACAAATATTTCAATAGAGTTTATATGGAAATATTTTTAAATTACGAGTCGTATCGGATGCCGTGATTTGCCCCCAGATTTTGTAATTTTACGAATTTCGTTAAATTACAAAAATTATTTCGTACAATTATTTTCGTATATAGTACAATGGTACAATTATACTAGGTACATGCACGACTACAACAAAATTACAACACCAAAAAAACACATTCATTTTGTTGGTATAAACAAACGAGTAATTGTCAGAAACACATGCCTTTTGTTTTTAAAAATAACAATTACAGGGTAACTAAAGTACAATTGCAGACGCGGCATTCATGAATGATTATAGTCATTCAGTGTTGCCAATAGGTGTGTAATTACACAGGGTGTGCAATTACTCTCATTTGTAGGCCATGTAATTACATTCATGTATAATCTGTGTGTAATTCTACTTTGGCTTGTATTTTCATTTATTTTTGTTTTAATTTTAACCTACACAAAAGATGTGTAGTGTAATTTTCTTCAACATATAATTGGAAACACAGCCATGTGTAATTTCATTGGCAACACTGTAATCATTTTATGCACACACATACACTAACATTTTTGCAGCTTGTAAACAAAGTTTGACAATTGTAGGTATTGTATACATTAACAGGCTGGGCTTGTGCATGTACCTGTTATAATTGTATCATGTATAGTACCATATTTTTTGATTATTTTATTGAATTTAATACAAAATAAAACTTTTTTTTTTAAGAAATTTATTATTCGACATATTGTCAGAAGTTTATTTTAATTTGAAATTTATTTGCTGGTGGTTCAGCGTTGTCTATATGCATTTCATTGTTGCTGTAACAAATCATCAGTAGACTTCAACCACACATTTTGAATAGTCACAAACCTCTTATCTTATGCACAGACTTTCAAGAACTATTTGAGAATTCACAAATAATAATATTTTTGAAAATCACAAAAGAAAAATAATCGTAGTAGGCTTAGAAACTAACACTTTTATTGTTATCCAATGGATTTCTAATTGTATAAAGGTGTAGAAAAATGGAATATAAATTATTTGCTGGGTTTTTTGTGTTATGTGATGTGATGTATGAGGAATACAGATGTTGTAAGAATTCCCCTTAAATTACCTTTTTCTTTTCTTAATTATTACAATCTCCAATTACAAGAATTACAGATTATACTACAAAATTATTTCCCAAATGTTAGAAAATATAGTTTTTTTTTGCAAATTTTATTTCTTATACCGATTTTAATTTTACAAAAAATTTCGTATATTAAACAAAATTTATTTTCATGAGTCACGAATTTCTTTTGTATTATAAACATTATTTTTCGTAAACTAAACGAAAATAATTTGTAAAAATACAAAATTTTGTTATTTGCAGACAAAAGGTATTTCGTAAAATAAACAAATATCATTTCTACTATTTACGAAGCATTTCGTACCGTAAAAACAACGAATATGTTCGTAAAATAACCCACATTTTTCGTTAATTTTACCTATGAAATATTTTGAGTGTACACAGAATTAAAAAAAGAGCACTGCCGTGCAATAAGTTAAATTACTAAAATTGGTTTTTGTAAGATTTTGAACAGGGAGGTTGTATTTAATGAAACATTTGTTCGAGCAATATAATTAAAAATTAACTAAAAGGCATTTATTTTATTCATCATTTTAACAGAGATGGTGAATCGATTATTTCTGTGGCAATAAATAATAATGGCTTAAGTTGGCATAAGTGCTTTTTCATTTTATGACATTTTCTTATTCTCTTCTTCAAGATCTATCACTCAACTAATTTTCAATTAAAAAATGTCATTATTAATAAAACTATACGTATTTATATTTTAACTTAAGTCTTCTTGGAAAATAATACGTAAGCCATAACATCTTACCTCAACTTATTTTTTTATTCAAATATCTGAGCATAAAAACTTGTATACACTTAAGTCCAATAACTAAAATCATATCTAAATTATTCTTCATTAAAAAAAAACTTATATTTAACTAAGCTTTTAAATAATTATCTTATCTCAGGTTTTCCGCATTTTTCAATTTAACCTAAAGCACTTATCTCGACTTACCATCAATAAAAATTATTTTGCCTTTCAATATAATAGCTTAAGTGCACTTTAATTTTTATTTTTCTTACAATGGATTTTTTCATAACATCTTAACTAAAAAGCAGCGAATATTAACTAATAAAACGTTTTCTTTTTCTTTTATTAAATTAACAGTTTTGTTCTAACTAAATGTGCATCTTTTTCGGAGGCTAAAAATGTTATATAAAAACCAAACACAATTAATTTTAGACAAAACCCTTAATATCTCAAAACATGAAATTTCGACTTAAGCCATTACATAAGCGTAGCTAGGCCTTTCTGGGGGGGGGGGCAATGCCACCCCAGACTTGATTTCCCCCCCCCCCAGGATTTATTACAAATTCTTTTTAAAACATATTCGTTTGCCTGTAATATTAAAAAATTCTATTTTTTATTTATTTTAAAATTACTCATGAAAATCACCAGTAATTTTTATACAAACTTTTCGAATAATCGCTAAATATGCATACTTTTATAAGATAACAAATACCCAAAAAACTATAAGTTTACAGCACTTCAAAACATCACAAATAGTAAACTCCATGCGAATTTATAATGCATGTGTGTAGATATGTATGTGTGTATGTAGCTTTCAACAAATTCTTAATAAAATTGTATTAGTGTACGTAGTTAGTAGCAAGACAAGTTGTTTTAAGGTGTTCTTAAGATTTTCTACTGTCAAATTGTTTGTAACAATAGCCACTAATTTTTATTTAGAGTAAAATTAAAAAAATTGCGAAAAATTATGATCTACAAATACCTTGCATATATATATTCATATACTATATATACTCGTACACACACATGTATGTATGTATGTACGCATATTTATGGTTCAATCCTGGGCTGCCAGATAAAATGATGGAAAAAGCACCGAAATCCCGATAAAATATAAAATAATCGTCATTTCATGTCCGAAAAATCGTCAGAAAATCATACAAATCAAAATTTCCTCTTTAAACATGTATACATATGTTTTATTTTTATTAGAAAACAAAATAAAACAATTCATGTTCATATACAACTTTGTTAGACTAGTGGAAAACTTGTGAAAAATATTCCTAGGTCCAAATTTTGGTATCAGTACTTTTGATGACCGAAATTTTTGATAGGATATCAACTTACACAGGTCAATATATCGTTGGTCTCAAATGGAAAGGCCATAACGCAAATAATTGTAACTTTACAGGAGAAGGTAAAACATAATAGAAAGTGTAATATTCAAATTGTAACTTTTTTGTACAACTGCTTGTAAAAGCGCTATTTTTTACACTATTGCAATAAATTTTTGTGATGAGGTGTATTAGTGTGAAATTTATTGAAATCACTCAAAAACTCAACTATCGATATGTATGCATATATATATATATATATATATATATATGCACATAAAATTTTTTTCAATTGAACACGTATACATACATACTTGCATACATATGTTTGTACTTATTTATGTATGTATGTTCATTCATCGCAACAATATACTATTGATTCAGAACTTCAATATTGGAAGGGTAACTAAATAATAAATGGTGTTATGGTGTTAATGGTGTTATTTGTTCATTAATAATTATCACATGTAATTTGGCTTAAAAAGCGATACGAAATTTAGCCCGTTCAAATCACAAATATAGAAACAAATGGAGTTCGAATAATAATTAAAATTAACTAAAAATTAATAGCCATGGGCCTGTGGCAAAAATTAAAAATAAAAATATACTTAATAGTAACAAACCAAAAAAGTTTGTCGTAAGTAGAACAAAAAATAAGCAAATTAAGTAACATGTGTATAATTAGTAAAAAGAACAAAACGACAATGGTAAGACTGTTGTAAATATAGTGATGGTAAAATTGAGCTTACAATACAAAAAAGCTTTCAGCAAATTGAAATACGATGAATCAAAACAATTCACATATTCCATTTGCAATAAAATGCTAAGTATATAAAGCAGAAATCTACATCAACTGACACCACACACAGTGGACCAAACACAAAAGAACGCTGATGATGAAGGTTTAGTGGCCTTCGAAAACGGCTGGCTGTTCCGTTCAACTATGTGTTGTTAGTCAGAATATTTACAACAGACTTTGGTGTTATTTGTTCATTAATAATTATCACATGTAATTTGGCTTAAAAAGCGATACGAACTTTAGCCCGTTCAAATCACAAATATAAATAATAAATGGCAATTTTCTATTTTTATTTATGCACCAACAGATAATTTTTTTTTAAATTAAATAATAAATTATTAAGAAATGAAATCATGAAAGATGAATGAAATCATTTCTTGCTTGTATCTTTTCAAAATATTGTATTCAAATATAGTATATAAGTACATAAATAATTTTTCCTTATGAGCATATAAACTTGTTGGAAACGAATATTAATTTTATTATTATTTAGTTTATTATTATTAAATTATTATTATTATTATTTGGTTTTTTTCCAATACATACTTTACTTTTTGTCTATATATTGTTTTTATTTTGAATGTTTTGTGTTTTTAGTTTTAATTATAAATTAATTTTTGTTATTGAAAAAAAAAATGTTTAATAAAAAAATCTGTATAAAATATTTTAAACGCACTAATAATCCCAAACCAATATTTTACTTATTAATATTTTACTTATTAAGTAAAATATATTTTTTTAATTTCCAATTTCAATGTATTTTTAATAAAAAATATATATTTAACTTAATAAGTAAAATATTAATTTGGGATTATTAGTGCGTTTAAAAAGTTTTAAGCTTAAATTTTAACAATTCCCATAAAAAACACTAATTAAAAAAAATTGTGTTTGCCCCCCCCCCTCAAAAAAAATTTCTAGCTACGCCAATGAGCCATTATCATTCATTGGCACAGATTTAAAAAAACACAAAACTCATAATCATACATGAAGTTTGATTTTAGAAATCAGTTTAAAAACTAATGCAAAGAAAAATAATCCGTTCTTATACTGACACTAGTTTTCAATATAATTTTTTGCAGTAATATGAACTTTGTTTCTTCAAAATATCCAGAGTACTTCGTTATTTTCTATAAAATTAATTAACGAATTATCCTTTTGATTATTTGATTTATTCAATAAGGCCACAATGTATAAAAACATGCAAAAATATTTTTTTTTGTTACATTGAGGCTGTACGCATATAAACTTTGCATACCGCATGTCGTCATATGATTTCATAAAAGCCCAAGTTACATTGAAACACCAAAAACTCTTTAAAATGAAAAATTATCCAAAAATGTTCAAACTTTTTCTAGTTTAAGCTTAGTTTTTATTAAATATTTAATACATGAAGAAAGATATTCAGTTTTTGTAATACTTGCAGAGATTTTGAGGATTTTTTTTCTGAAACTGAAGAGATCGTTAAGATACGGTCACAGTTGTCAAACATTTGCATAAAAAAGCTTAACCACTAAATGCTTACGAATAATATTTCAATTCAGTCGAAAGTTTGTCAAGTTAAAGAGTATCCAATATTGTTGGATTCTACGACATTGTCCATTAGTTGTGTTCGATCAAAAGTGTCTGGATCAAAAATTTTTTCATTAGTGTTTGCTGGTTACGCTTTTTTGGGCAAATGTTTGACAAGTGTGACCGTACCTTAAGTCAAATTAAAAAATGGTTTTGGTAATTTTGAGGAAAGGTTTTCTTATTTTCTACATTAATTAAATTAAATATATTATTTTTAATTATTTTTTTAACTAATAAAACATAAAAAGTAAAAAAAAGTATACACTATGCAAGTCTTATTGCTAAGCTGATTAGTTTGTTGGGAGAAAGAGACTAGGGGAAAAGAAACGTTTAGAAGAACACTTCTGAACACTTGTATTACGCATGGAATACAGCACATGCCTGCATATTACCACCTATTGCCCATTTTCATGTGGTACATTAGTATAAAAATCATTACAATCTTTTGGTATAAATACCTTAAGACCATTTAGATTTTCGCATTTCTTTTTAGAAATTTTTAAATTCTGAGTATGTAATGGAAAGAATTCGGTATTATGATTACTGTTTGCACTTCATACCCCAAAAGTTAGATTTTTTATCTGTGGGATCCCCCCTTTCTTTCCTGTAAATATTTGTAGTTACATGAATACAAAATACACAGGCAAATATCTAACAAAACTCGAGTCACATCCTAATCCGCTTGCTCGTAATATGTTGAACTTTAAGGTGGAAGTACATAACACGCGTTCAATGCGCTAATGCGATACACGCGTCTGTCAAAAAAGTTGAAATAGTGTGTTTTCATAAGGCAAGTTACATAGAGAAGTTCGCGACGCGCGTACCTCGCCAAAAGTTGAACATTCTTCAACTTTCACGCGTTGTATACAAAATGGCAGCTAGTGTTGCCAGATTCATAAACTAACATACACAAACATGATTAGAAATTAATTTTTTTATTAAACAATGGATACAAAAATGAGTTAAGGGTCTTATGCAAAAAAAACTTAATAAAGCTTTGCCAAGCAATGTTAAGTAAAGTTGTATTCTAAAAAAATTATTGTATAAAAATTCTAAAGTAGGCACCCACGTTTGTTAAGACTACTTTAAGTTGATATTTCCAAAATGTGTATTTTGTACCTCAAATATTTTTACTAATATAGCACATACTGATTCATGTTACGTCTGAAAATGAAGCTAGAAGTGCCTGCTCTTATCTTAAATTTATTATTTCTGTCACGTAATGGGAAACATCACCAAATTATCCAACTGATTCGAAATACATAGCAAAATCCATAAAAAAATATTAAAATAAATACAATTATACAAAAATGTTTTAGTGATGTACATACAATCAAAACAAATCGAAAAAAGCTGGATATTCAAATACTCGTTTCATTCGAATAAAACAAATTATGATAATTTTTCACATTTTTTTACTTTTACTTCATGGTTGTGTTTATCTGTTTTCCTATTAAGTCAGAAGCTCATATTTCTTAAATTAGGTTGCTTTACTTCAAGATAATAAAAATTTATTTAATAAAATAAAAAAATATTTGAATACCCGAATGAAATTGTATTTAATTTTGTACATCATAAGCTGTTAAGTGGTTGTTGAACACGGTGGTGTTACCAGTATTTATTATTAAATCACAAAATATTTAAAGTTGTCTTTTGCATATGATTTTTTAATAAAGCTGTGTTAGCCTTAAAGTGCTTATCAACTACTATGAACTTTAAAGCTAAAGTAAAATATTTTTTTGCATAAGGGGGTAAATGTTTAAAGAAAAATGCAACGTAAATGCAAAAAAAAAAATAGCTGACAAAGGATTTAAATTTTACAACTAAAAAAGCTTCAAAAGCGTGGTGTGTAATCTTCCATTTGTGTAGCGTTGAACGTTTAACAAGCCAGAAAAGCGTTGCCGCGTAGCGTACTTCCACCTTTACTGGACACATCCGCTTAAAAAAGAGGGACACAACACTCTAGATGAAAATACTTCTTTTTGGTTATCACTAATTATGTATTATTAATAACTATCACTAAGTTTATGTCCGACACTGGTCGGGCTTAATAAATATATTTTAGATTTAAGATTTGAATACTTATTGTTAAATCATATTTCAAGATACAATTAAAAAAAACATGAATATTTATAATAATAATTTTACCTGGATGAATAAAGGAGTAAAGCTTAGGAACAGAATCTTAAGCTTAAATTAGACGTGACATAGCCATAACGCCATAACCATAACCAAACCAAAATTCAATTGGTTTCTATGGTGAGAGTTATGGCGTTATGGCGAGTCACGTATAATCGAATACAGTGTTGCCCATTAGTTTGGTTCGAACGGCTGCTCTCTATGGCTATGGTTATGTCACGTCTGATTGAGCGTTTAATCCAGAAAAAACCGAATGAGTAAGGAGATGGGAGTTCAGTGAAAATGGAAATTGTCGCGAATCTTTAACATACTTAACGAATTCAGAACGAATATTAGTTTTAATATCCATTCCATTTGGGTGTGTCCGACTATAAAATATTTTTAATCTATATTTGTGCATTTTCAATGCATAAAGCGCAAAAAAATTTACTGCTTATAAGCAAAAAATAAAAATTACATTACTTTCCTCTTTTGTATTTGTTATTTACTCTTCTTCAAAAGGCGCAAGTTACATTTTTGTTTTAGAATTTTTTTTTGCATTTAGAATTTTGTGAATAAAAACGCTATTTTTAATTTTAGGAGTGCGAAATTTTGCAGGAGTATGTGTTTTGATACATTACATTACGGTACATTATACTCAATCATAAATTCGACTTTGAATGCTTTTTTGAAATCATATGACGATGCGTTTTCTAGTCTCATAAAAATCGGATAATTTTTCTAAAAGTTACAAGCCTCAGAAGTTTTTTTTAGTCCCATGTGGTCAATTTAGGCCCACTGTAACTCCTGTCCAGTTTAAGCCAGAAGCTGCCAAGATATGTGTTATAAACCCTAAGTCCTCCTCTATGAATGTTCGAAGTTGTATATAAATCCAATCAGTAGTTTAGAAGTTCCAGATTTATTACCATTTATTTTGCAAATGTCCTCACTGCATACTGCAGTACGTGTTTTCGCATCCGAATTTAGAAGAAAACTATTTGGAAATGGACGATTTAAATTTTTTTGATTATCTGGTTTCGTGTTGATTTCACAAGACTGCTAATAAGTGAAAATAATACATGGTTTTTTGCTCAAACGTGAAAACGAAAATTCTAAAATTTTGAAATCGTCCATTTTCAAATTGTTTTCTTCTAACACAGAAAAAATTATCGTTGAATTTTTTTCAGAAAAAATTATATTGTTGATTAATATTTTAATTGAATATATGTTTATATTAATTAAATTTGCTGCGCTATCAAAAAAGTGTTATCAACAGAGCTTAACTCAGAATACTATGAAATTGTGAATAATTATTACATATTCATTGCATGTAAATAATATAACTTTTAATTTTATATGTGAAAATCGAGCAGTTTTTTGAAGTATGCCACATTGTTTTGGAAAAATATTTTCAATTAAAAAACTCAATTAAACTTTTAATTGGTTTTAATAAATATACACATGTAAGTGCAAGTTCGAAAAACTCAATACATTGAAATTTTTTTACTAATACCATAACATTTTTTGTACTTACTGCTCAGCTTACAATATAATTTCCTTGTAAGTAATTTTTGTAAGTAAAATGACAAATGAAAAAACAGTGTTTTGTATAAATTTATTAGTACTTCGTATTATAAAAGTAATATTTATTGCTGATTTCTTGCATATGTATAAGGAAATAATATTTAAAAAAGTACAACACTAAGCAGCAACGCATCTTGATTATGTTTTTACATATGAATTTCATGCATTTTTACAAAAAAGTTGTTGGAAAAACTATTGTTTTCAGCAATTTATGATTTTGGCAATACGGCAATACTGGATTCATATATTTTTGAAATAAACATATAGTTTTTTTCATTCAAAAGCAAATAAATTTTCATAAGACGTGTACGATCGCAAAAGTTTGAAAATTGAACTTACAACTGACTGTGTAAACTCTAAAGTAAGTTGCAAGACTTTCGGTTATTTCTTCGAAATTTTCGTTGATAATAGGTATACACTTACATGTGTAATTGCAGGGTTACTTAAAAAAAAATTTTAATCATACTAAGGGCCATTATTACAACTTAAAGTTAGTTAAAAGTAGGATTTTATCGGACGTATAAAAAGCTTTCCATAATTGAAAACTGGATTTAACTTACAAGGTAGGATAAACTTGCTTGTAATTTATCGCTCAGTTTAGGTTAAAGTAAAATTTTGCAAATGATAAAGTTTTTATACGTCCAATAAAATCCTACTTCTAACTAACTTTAAGTTGTAATAATGGCCATAATTTTACGTGCGTTGAAAAAAATAAAATATTAAAATAAAACAAATCTTATATACCCTTTACCAAAGTGCGTTTATGTAGTATAGAGATACATACATAAGAACATAGTTACTTTTACGTAAAAAGAAAAAAATAATGATTTTCAAACCCTAGAACCATCATTTTAGATTTTTCTGATTCCTCAGACCAATCTGGTAGTTCTTAAAAAAATATAGAAAGTGTGTTAAGTGAAAAAAGAAAATTAAAAAAAAAATGTTTTATTTATTTACTTTAATATCAAAAAAAAAAGTTCAAAGTTTCCAGCTCTGGAGCTGTGGTTTTTATTTTTATAATTTTCTATACCAAACTTTTATTTCCAAAACGTAAAATATACATAATTTATAAAGGAAAAGATAAAAATTAATTAGACTTAGTTACTTTTATAAATCAAAATATTGTAAGTGTCCCAACCGTGAACTCATTCTTTTTGATTTTCTGATTTCTTACACCAATCTCTTTCTTTTAAGAATTTAAGAAATGTTTAATTTATAAAAAAAAAGGAAAAATTAGTTTTAGTAACTTACTTTTGTACAAAAAAAGTTAAAGTTTTCCAACCCTGGAATCGTCTTTTTAGTTTTTTTAATTGTTTTTTGTAATTTGAAATACCAATTTTATTCGTTATCAAGCATAAAATAAGTATAAGTTAAAATAAGTTAAAAAATAGATAAAAATTAGTTTTCGGTAGTTAATTTTTTATATCACAAAGAGTGTAAGTTTCCTAACTCTGGAATCCTCCTTTTTGATATTTTGTGATTTCTTACACCATATTTTTTTTAAGAATATAAGATATGTTTAATTTATAGTAAAAAAAAAATTTGTTTTAGTAAGTTACTTTTGTGTAAAAAATAAGGATTCCAACCCTGGAAACGTCTTTTTATTTATTTTTTATTTTGAAATACCAAATTCATTCGTACTGAAGTATAAAATAAGTTTATTTAATAAAAATAGATAAAAATTAGTTTTCGGTAGCTAATTTTTTATATCACAAAAAGTGTGGGTTTTCCAACCCTGAAATCAAACTTTTTGATTTTTTTGATTTCTTATATTAATCTCTTTCTTTTAAGAATATAAGATATCTTTAATTTATAGAGAAAAAGGGAAAATTTGCTTTAGTAAGTTACTTTTCTATAAAAAAAGGTAAGGTTTTCCAACCCTGGAAACGTGTTTTGAACTTTTTTAAATTTAAATACCAATTTTATTCGTACTGAAGTATAAAATAATTTTATTTATTTAAAAAAAATTAAAATTAGTTTTCGGTAGTTAATTTTTTATATCACAAAAATAGTAAGTTTTCCAACCCTGGAATCAAACTTTTTGATTTTTTTGATTTCTTATACTAATCTCTTTCTTTTAAGAAAATAAGATATCTTTAATTTATAGAGAAAAAGGAAAAATTTGCTTTAGTAAGTTACTTTTGTATAAAAAAAGTTAAAGTTTTCCAACCCTGGAAACATCTTTTTAATTTTAGAAGATTAATCTTTAATTTGAAATACCAATTTTATTCGTGGTGAAGTATAAAATAAGTTTATTTAATAAAAATAAAAAAAGAATTAGTTTACGGTAGTTAATTTTATATATCACAAAAATCGTAGGTTTTCCAACCCTGGAATCATCCTTTTTGTTTTTCTGATTTCTAACATCAATTTCTTTCTTTTAAGAACATTAGATATGTTTAATTTATAGAAAAAAAGGAAAATTTTGTTTTAGTAAGTTACTGTTGTATAAGAAAAAAAGTTAAAGTTTTCCAGCCCTGAAAACATCTCATTAATTTTCTGAAGTTAAATTTTTTATTTGAATTACCAAATCGTAGGTTTTCCAACCCTGGAATCATCCTTTTTATTTTTCTGATTTCTTAAATCAATCTCCTTCTTTTAAAAACACTACATATGTTAAGTTTATAAAAAAAAGGAAAAATTTGTTTTAGTATGCTAGTTTTGCATAACAAAAACAATTGAGGTTTTCCAACCCTGGAAACGCCTTTTTAATTTTTTTAAATTTTTTTTAGCTAGAAATACCAATTTTATTCATACTGAAGTATAAAATAAGTTTATTTAATAAAAAATTATTAAAAACTAGTTTTCGGTAGTTATTTTGTATGGAAAAATGAAGTTTAAGTCTCCCAGCTCTGAAACCGTCTGCCCGATTTTGCTGATTTTCAAACCAATCTTATTTCGACCATTTCTGACCCACCAGTCTAAAAACGAAGTCTCTAGCTTTTCTGGGAGCTTCGGAAAACCGATTTCACGTACAGACAGACGGACAGACGGACATCGCTTATTCGTCTTCCCTATGCATAAGGATCCAGAATATATATACTATGACTCGCTTATTAATATTCTGGAAATTACAAACGGAATGAAAAACCTATATATACCCTTTTACTTTTTTTTTGGTAAAGGGTATAAAAATTGAAATTAATTTCTTCCCTTCAGTTCTCGTCGTACCTTCAGACTGAACAGCCGATTAGCGGATTTTTTCTTACATACTAACTAAACAAACAAAAAAGTATACAAAAAAAAATATTCGTTGTACATATTATTCGTAATAGGTACAGACTGACTTTAATAAATAAGGTTTATTGCTTTGCTAATATTTTTTACATAGTGGAAATAACAAAAACAAACAAAAAACCGCAAACAAAAAAACACAAATAAAGTGCCCTTGAGGAATACTCTAAAGAGTACCTCAAATACAAAAAATTTTGAAGTGAGTTCTAGCGGCAGAAATGCTTATTTTACTGTGAGTTCTGAAACTCTTAATGAAAATAATATAAACAATAAATCTGATGAAGGTCTTTTTTTTTACCGGCAAATCCAATTTTTCGTCAGCGATCAACTTCGCTTTGTCCAATTCCTGATAGTGATGATTCACTGACATTACAGTTGCCTAGTACTTCTTCATAGAAGTCAGTAATATCATCCCCTTCAGGCTCGTGTTCATCACTTAACAAAGTTATCACTACAGATAACAGTAGCTCAAAACCCAAGGTACAAGTCGGAATGGACAGATATATAACAGTGTTAAAGGGTGGGCGAAGCCCGAATTCTTCAAAAATTTCATCTGCTCCAAACATGTCTAGGGATAACAGCGCATCATCTACCAATCGTCAAAATCATTTTGCAATATTGCAAGACACTGACGATAAGCCCGCTGCATCATCGCAAAAATCTTTTAAGTCACCACCTATGTATATATTTGAGAGAAAAAAATTCTAACGCACTTATTAAAAAACTACTATCGATCATTGGTGATAATACTTTTCATATAATCCCAATTAAACGAGGAAATATTGACGAAACAAAAATACAAATATATGTAGAAAAAATTTCCGAAAAATTGTGACAGAATTCGAGAAAAATAAAACAAGTTTTTACACATACCAGCTTAAGAGTGCTTAGAGGCCTACAGAGAGTATTGAAGGGCATATGTAGATTCATATGTTGACCCCGAAGAAGTAAAATGTGCACTTATCGAACACGGATTTAAGGTAAAAAACGTTACTAATATAATCAATAGGGAGAAGATACCCCAGCCTATACTTCGTGTTGAACTGGAGCCGAATGATATACAGTTGAAAAAAACGAGACACGTCCAATTTATAGCCTAAAATACCTTTTGTACCGAAAAATCACAGTTGAAGAGCCACATAAGCGTTCAGGTCCCGTGCAGTGCCATAATTGCAAAGATGCAAAGAATATGGCCATACAAAAACTTAATGCAATTTACCCTATGTTTGTGTTGTGTGCGGCGAATTACACGGCACTGCTAGTTGCAATAAGCTAAAAAATCAAAGTGATAAAAAATGTAGTAACTGTGGAGGTAATCACAATGCTAAATACAGAGGATGTCCTGTATATCCTTTCGTTAAACAAACTATTAAACAAAAACAAAATTAGCTCCAGCCCAATCAGTAAACGCTTCCTCCGCCAATCTTGCTCAAATGAGCCGATGCTGCTAAGGCTAGATCTATTCCGACACAAAATATTTCACCGAAAAATAATTCAACAAATACAAACTCAAATTTTAATTTTAATCGCCTTGAAGCCACTATTGATTATCTTGTGCAAACTATCAACAACTTTACAATAAATATGACTAGCATGATGCAAGAAATGCTACGAATGCAGAAAACACTGCTTCAAGCATTAATTAACAAGCCATGAACACGTTAAAAGTATGTTTCTGGAACTCAAACAGCATTCGCCAACACAAAAATTAACTTGAGCACTTCCTCATGGAAAACAATATTGACATAATGTTGGTCTCTGAGACTCATTTGACTTCTAGAAGCCTCTTTAAAATGAATGGCTACACATTATATGATACAAAGGACCCTAGAGGGAGAGCATGCAGTGGATCAGCAATTCTAATAAAGTAAAGACACAAGCACTATATCATTGACAACGTTAGTGAAGAATATATGCAAGCTACGAATATTTTTGTAGAAAATTTTTGTTCGAATTTTGTGATATTATCAATTTATTCACCTCCCAGATTTTCAGTTACCGAAGATCAGTATGAAAATTCCACAAGTCGCTTGGATCTTGTTTCGTGGCAGCTGGAGACTACAATGCAAAACATACGTACTGGCGATCGTGCCTTGTAACACCTAGAGGTCGAGCTTTGTTTAATACAATTTAAAAATGGGATTGGATGTTATTTCAAGTGGGGAGCCCACTTACTGACGTACGAAAAATTCCGGATGTTATAGATTTTGGCGTCATGAAAAATATCTCTAGGGATTTAATTCATGTTGAAGCTTCTCTAGATCTCTCCTCCGAATACTCTCCGACTATCGTTTCAATCTGTAACCCACTAAGAAGTGACTTACCCCAACCATATATGAAGATGATCAATCGTGTTAATTGGCTGGGATTCAAAATATATCTTAGTAATCATTGCACGGAAAATATTACGCTAAGAACACCCAATCATATTGAATCTAGCATTGCCTATATTAATGAAAATATTAAACAGGCTGCTGAGTATGCCACTACCTCCCATCCGCAGACTGGTTTAATAAAATTTATTCTAGGAATATTGAACGTGTTGTGTATGAAAAAAGAAGAGCTAGAAGAGAATGGCAAGAGCACAGATCACCCCAAAATAAAATCAGATTTAAAGAGTGTACTAAACGACTCCAAGAGTTGCTTGCATCTGAAAAAACTGCATCTATTAAAAATCATCTGGAAGGTCTTGATGTCACACAAGCATCAAATTACTCTTTGTGGCGCGCTGCTAGAAAGCTTAAAACACGCGTTGAGTTTAAGCCACCTCTGCGCACATCTACCGGAAATTGGGCAAGAACCGATACGGAAAAATGTAAAATATTTGCTGAGCACTTAAAATCCATATTTACGCCAAACACATGTACTGGTGTGTCTGATTTGAACGAGTGTAGTTGCTCTACCCGCCCGACCCTTAAAGTTTAAGATACGTGATGTACAAAAAGTAATTGCTGAACTCAACCCGAAGAAAGCTCCCAATATTGAAGGAATTAGTAACAAGATGCTGATGAACTTGCCGCATACAGCAATAAGAATCCTGCTGTTTATTTTTAATGTCATATTACGACTGGAGTATTATCCACGACACTGGAAGCTTGCCAAGGTCAAAATGATTCGAAAATATGTTACCAAAGCTGAGTCATATAGGCCAACAAGTTTGCTGTCAGCTATGTCAAAACTTTTCGAAAAGCTGCTCATGACAAAGTTGTCCCCTTGTCTAACAGATAATATGTGCATACCGGACCATGAATTTGGTTTTAGAAGTCAGCATACATAGCACCATTGAGCAAACGCACAGATTGGTTCAATTTATAAGGAAAACATTTGAAGAAAAGAAGTATTGTTCTGCCCAGTTTATTGATGTTTCTCAGGCATTTGATAAAGTTTGGCATGATAGCCTAATAGCGTAGACAGACGACAGCGTTAATTTGCATTAAAATATCACTAATGTGAATTAAAAATTTACCCTGACAGACGATAGTATTTGCATTAAGTAAACAAAATCTGTACATACCTTTCGTGCCACACACTTCGATAATTTTAAAATGGAAAAAATTTTTTTTCTAAAAACAATTAAAATAACTTATATTTTCTGACCGAATCGCATTTTAATTTTGAAAACCAAAACAATTTGCCAACATTTGATTGATTGTTGACGGTGTTACCATATGAGGACTGTGTTATCATATAGCTGAATTCAGTATTAATTCACTGTCATTTAGTGCATTTACGGATGAGGATAATTCACAAGTTAATTTCATTAAGACAGTTAATGCAAATTAACGCTGTCGTCTGTCTATGCTATTATTTTAACATTGAAGACATATCTACCAAATAACATGCTAAAACTTTTTATATTTTAGGCCGGAAATTCTCTGTTATGGAAGAAGAATTTGTGAGTACGCCCGAAACTATCTCATCCGGTGTACCACAAGGGAGTATACTGGGGCCAGTTTTGTATTTGATTTATATATTTATATTTGATTTATATTTTATATAGTAATATCCATACTTCTACATTTGCCGATGATACAGCCTGCCTTAGTATGTACGAAAACACTTATGAGGCATCCCGATATATTCAGGAACATATAACACAGATTGAGCTATGGTTAAACTTATGGAGAATAAAAGTAAACGAGTAGAAGTGCGTTCAGATAACATTTACCCCACGAAAGGATACTAGTCCCCCCATTAGAATTAACAGTCAAGTTGTTTCTCAATATTCAATCTTGGTCGTCGGCTTACATGGAAACACCATATTGACTCTAAGCTAATACAAATGAAACTTAAATTAACTCAGATACATTGGCTGATTGGTTGAAATTCAACACTCAGTCTAGATTGTAAACTTTTAATATACAAGTCGCTTTTGAAGCCAATATGGTGCTACGGAATACAGTTATGGGGCACTGCTGCAGCTTCCAATATATAGAGAATTCAACGAAGGCAAAACAAGATTTTGAGACTAATAACATCGGCTCCATGGTACATAAAAATTCAAATATATGTACATCGTGCTTTAAATATGCCACTAGTGATTGAAGAAATTGCAAAGTACGCAGGCAAATATTTAACTAAGCTCGAATCACATCCTAATCCGCTTGATCGTAATATTTTGAACTTTACTGGACACATCCGCCTAAAAAAGAGAGACACAAGGGCTCTTATACTCAACACTCCAGATGGGACTCCTTGATAATACATTTATTTTTCCTTTTTGATTATCACTACTTATGTATTATGAATAACTATCACTAAGCTTATGTCCGACACTGGTCGGGCCTAATAATTATATTTTAGATTTAAGATTTGAATACTTATTGTTAGTTCACATATGAAGATGCAATAAATAAATTCATGTATTTAAATAAAAATTTCTTCCCTCATTTCTCCACAAGAAAATAATAATAAGAAATAGAAGCTTATAGGCCAAATATGGATGGTAAAGTGAGTACATCGGCGGTATACGGGGTTCGATGCAAATGGTCTTGCGTATGTAAGTATGTGTGTATGTATGTATGTATGCAAAACATCGTACACCCTGAGAAAAAAACAGCTTAAAATCAATTAAAACTATATTGAATTAATAAGAAACATTAACGAAAGTCTAGTCATGTTGAAATTTCTTATTTCAATATGGAAAAATATTAATTTAAAGTATTAATTTGTTAATTTTATTTATTTTTAAGCATCTCAATATACATTTTCTATCATACATTGTCATACATTGACAAATTGTAAAGCCTACAGTACACGGAATGTAAAAAACCACATACGCATGTGGTTCTGAGGTAATTTTGACGTCATTGCAATGCTACATTTGCTACATGCCGTGTACTAGCAACATATGTATATATAGATATTAACATGCTTACAGATGAGCTGCCCCAGAAAAGGTCTTCGATTCGGCTACATGTGCCACGTACATATCTATTTTTGAACAAAAATACTATAAACATTTTCCGGTATCTAGCCACTACTAGTAATTTTAAAATATGCAACTAACATGCTGAAAATTATCGTGACGTCATCGCCACATACGCATGTGGCTTTTTACATACCGTGTACTGTAGGCTTAACTCATTTTGTTTTATTATTTTTTCACGTGGAAAACGTTATATACAAATCGCTAAAAATAAAATAAACGAAATTATTTAAGAGTATCTACTAAAGGTGTCTTTACATGGTAATACAAAGTATTACGACTTTGTAGAAGCAAAATTTTATGAAATAAAAAAGAGAACAAGAGTCTGTTGTAGGCATTTTTCATGTTTACACTGATACTATAGATAAAATGCAAGCAAAGATATGTATTAAACTGTTGAGTTAATAACAAAAATTGGAAAATTGCAAAAAAAAAGAACAAAGAAGTGAATTAATTAATAAAAGTAAATATTGAGGAAAACATTTTATAGTTTCAATGTAATTTTAATAAAAAAATATAATTTTTTTTATGTTTATTAATTGTCGGTTTGGTTTTGCTGTACCAGTTCAGTAGCTGATAGTTGCAGTCCCAAGATATTTACAAAAACAACATTAAAATTTTATTTGAAATACACCTGTGGTATGATGAGAATACTGAAGTTTCTAAAATGGTTTAGAAAATAAACATTTACCGACCGCTTGTCAAATTTTATATCCGTATTCTCTCCTACTCGATACATTTTGCTTTTACATGATAAGATTTTGTACATTCTATAGCATTTTTTGACATGTCGTAATACATTGTATTACCATATAAAGACACTCAGACACTCGGACTCACATTGCTTTTTTTAAGTTGGAAGTACTTATGCTTTTAGTATCTTTTTTTAAATAAATTAATTAAAAGTATCAAACTTTCAATATTGTAAATACATATGAATTTATTGGTTTTTGTTTGTTTTATTAAACTTATTTGGTTAGTAAATGGGCACACTGCAGTATTTGTATATGTACTGCATTCAAAATTGCAGTAAGCAGTAAATTTACTGATTACTAAAAAAATTTAGTAAATTTTTACTGCTAATGAAATTTAATTTGCATTACCAGTAAAATCGTAGGGCCGTAATCATAATAAAATTGTAGCAAGTGGCAAAGTTTTTTCATTAAAATTTTGAAACTTTTGTATGAAAAACATTTAGCCACTTGGTAGAATTTCATTATGAATACGGGCATTACTGATTACTGAAAATTCAATGCACCTCATCATATAACAAATCATTTAGGCAATTTATAAAAATTGTAGAAAAAAAATTTATTAATCAGTTAAACATTTTTTTATTGTTTTTACTGAAACTTTAGTGGTACTGCAGTGCTCATCTATGGTAAATGCCTTTACTTTTACTTTTTAATTTTTAATTCCTGTTGTTCATCGTTTAGTTGTTGCTGTTCTTGTTGTTGTGTACGCATTGCAATTAAAATAAATTCAATAAAGTGCGACTTTGACTCGTGCACATTCGGTTTTGATCATTTTTTTTTTTTTTTGATTTAGCTCTCTTCCTTTTTTAAGTTTTTTCAGTTTAAACGATTTTTTTCAGTTTTGTCGCTTTTTTCTCGTTTTGGCGTTTTTTTTTCTCTTTTTGGGTTTTTTTAATTTTCGCAATTTTTTTCATTTTGGCGATTTTTTCATTTTGGCGATTTTTTTTGTTTTTGGGAATTTATTATTTAGACGATTTTTTCATATTGGCGATTTTTTTGTTTAAGGATTTTTTTTTCATTTTGGCGATTTTTCCGGTTTTTCGCGATTTATTTTAGTCCTAGAGATTCTTTTTAATTTGGTCCTTTTTTTCGTTTTTGGCGATTTTTATTTTGTTTTTTGCGATTTTTTTCATATTTGGCGATTTTATATTTTATTGTTTTTTAGTTTTACCGTTTTTGAAAATTTCAAGAGTTTTGCTCCTACGGTTTCCAATATACAGCAAGTTGTCAAAATTACAAAGTCAAAATTGCATTAACTGATGGAACACCCATTGATTTAAATTTTTTAAATTTAGTGTTAATTGTTGTAGTCTGTATAAAAATACACCATCTTTTAAAATTTCAAGTGTATATATGTACATACAATTTTATGTATATTACATGGGATTTTAACATTTTTCGTTGCTCGTTTTGGAACACCCTTTAGTTTTTAACTCCCACGTATTTGTTGTTGTAGTGGCTAAATGTCTACATATTGTGTCCAAATTGCAAGTCCGTACCTCTTACGGTTCATTTTCACCTTTGGTGTACGGAAATATACAGAAAAATAACCGGCGGCAGCGAACCGTCGGCTTCGAGCCGGTCGAGTTGTTGCTCTGAGTAGTAGGGAACTATCGCTCCTGTGGCAATTAAAATTGTTAAATTGTTGCTGAAATTGTTAAATTTGGGTAATTAAAATTTGAAAATTTTAAAATTCTTGAAATTTGATACCTACGAGGGTGGTTCGATAAGTCCTTTAAATATTTTTCGAGGGTGGTTCAATAAGTCTGTCTTTTTCCTAATGCCTACGGCATGCATGATAATTTTTCCTAATGCCTACGGCAATACATAATTATTTTCAAATGCCGACGGGAAAATCATGAAAATGATTTTTTCTAATACCAATGGTGAAATAGTGATTATTAATTTTTCCTAATGTCTACGGCAAAACATGATTATTTTTTTCAAATGCCGACGGCAATACATGATTATTTTTTTTCCTAATGCCGACGGCAATACATACTTATTTTTCCTAATGCCTACGGCAATACATACTTATTTTTCCTAATGCCGACGGCAAAACATGATTATTTTTTTCAAATGCCGACGGCAATACATGATTATTTTTTTTCCTAATGCCGACGGCAATACATACTTATTTTTCCTAATGCCTACGGCAATACATAATTATTTCCTAATGCCTACGGCAATACATAATTATTTTCAAATGCCGACGGCAATACATGATAATTTTTCCTAATGCCTACGTCAATGCATGATAATTTTTCCTAATGCCAACGGCAAAACATGATTATTATTTTTTTCAAATGCCGACGGCAAAACATGATTATTATTTTCTAATGCTCCCAGTGTTGCCATACTGTAGAAATTTGTTATCGTAATACTATATCAGTAATATCAGAGAAAGAAGGTTTGATGACTACTAGGTCATATGGTTTCATATGAATCATGGGAATGTGCTTGTGTGATTTCCTCACGCTAATAAATTCTTATAAAATAAAATAATTAAATAAATGAATAAAATAATTACATAAATTATTTTATTTATTTATAAAACGTTCTCATGTATGTGAACACCCCTAATGCTTGTGTGTGGGGGGTCCAGCTTGTTTGTCGCTGGTAAGCTTATATTCTGTTTATTTGTTTAAGAAATATATTTGTATGTAGGTATGTATGTGTGTATGATGCATGCATGCATGTATGTATGTATGTATGTATGTATGTGTGTATGATGTTTGTATGTATGTATGTATGTATGTGCGATCGAAAGAACTTGTGCGTGGAATATTTTGTGGCTGTGTAGAATACATTTATATTTTGCAACGTAATCATTTTCTTTGGCTGCGATTATTTTAAGGCAGCAAGTTTCAACTAACTACAGTCATAAGCAGAGAAACAAAAAGTAAAAATTTGCAAGTTAGCAAAAATGCTAACTTCTCCTCCTCCTTCCCACTTCCTTCTCTTTCCATTATGTAGTTTGTTTTTGAAATAAGAAAACACTTGTAGATTTTTTATTTTTCTATACATTTATTGTTTAAAGTTTTTTAAAATTTTATAATAATACATACATTAATATTTTAAAGAGTGTAAAAATTCATTTAAAGCAAGATATTTCTTTTGTTAGTAAAATAGCATTTTTTAATGCGCAAACACCAAGTTTATGATAATTACAATAAAAATATTCTGGATACTTAATCTCCATTTGTTTAAAGTTGATACAGCCTATATCCTCAACGTTAAAAATTTTTCGGCATAAAATTTTTTCCAACCATCGTCTTTTCTCTTCGCCTTTTACATAAATTTTAGAACATCTTGCGTTGGCTTTTAAAAAATTGCAAACGCTTTCAAAAGAAACTGATCCAGCAGTCCAGCTGAGGTGATGATAGTTTTTCGTTAGCCACTTTACTTCTCTTTGCTTTTTTATTGATAAGCATTTAAAATCAAATGGTGGTTTTATAATGAAATTGTTATATTCATAATTGTTGAAAACAATCGCTACTTCTTTTGCGATGAAATCATTTGAATTACTTTTGAAACCTTGTACGTCTATAAAAATTGTGTTATTTTCCATATTACTCAATTTATAAGACTTTTCGAACTTGTCCTTTGATGGGTATATATTCTATTATGCGATCATGAATAAGAATGCAGTAAGCTGATGTCTTTGCTGCAATATTAGTTGCTGTTTCAAATGCTATTTTTATATCAATCGGTCCATTATTGAGTGATTCATTCTGATGACTGACATCTACTACAATAATAGGAGCTTTTGTCTTAAACTCTGATGCAGATAGAAGCGGTTGAGATTCCCTCATATAGTAACTTTGTTGGAATCTTAGATACATATCATATAGAATTGCATATCGTTCATTTTTGAACTTTATGTTAAGATCATCATATGGATATGAGACTGAATTTAAATGTACTTTTAAATTAGTCAAATCACAATGAACAAACTTATTTTCTTGTTGAAAAGCAATCAATACAAAACGGGGGCGTTCTCTATTTGCAGCCAGTTTAACATTCCAAATATGGCTAGTACCTGTGTTTAATTGTGGATTAACATGACAATCCCAACTGCGAAATGCCATAGGTATAGAAGCACCATTGTTAATAATTTTTATCATATTCAATTTGCTAAAGTCGGATAATTGTACATGTGGGATTCTCCATGAGATGAGTGAAATTGTAAGTTTAGCTTTTTCAGTAGAAACACTCGAGCGTACAAGATCTTCATCATTCTTATTGCGCAAGAGTATCAATTCATGTTTTCCATTTAGTATAACTTTGTTGTAGTCTTCGGCGAATCCTAGAAGCATTTTTAGAGGTACATAAAAATTGAAAAATCCATTTTCAAGAGTGACATCGTCAATTTTGTTCCATCCAGCATTTTGCATCACATTGCTTTCTGTTGGTGACAGAGAAACCAAATTTTTTATAGTGCTTGTGGCTCCTAAATATCTTGTATGGTCAATTTCAATTCCATTGAGCTCATAGCGAATTTCATCAAATAGATATGCCACAAAGTTGTTTTTTAATAAAAAGTTCTCCGAAGAAGAAGAAGAAGATTTGGCCTTATTATCATCGACAACAAATCCCTCTACATAAATGTAGCTCTCACTGGGTAGCACATACAAATCTTGATTTTGTATTGAAATTCTAATTTCATCATTATTGTTGTAAGATTGTAAGTATGGTACATATGTATGATAGTCCTTTTTGATTATATTCTCATCAGACAAGGGTTTATCTAAGACATCTATTATTGAACTCATTTTGTCTTCAATTTAAAATTCAAGGACTTTAGAAAATTTTTATTTGATGTTGTTAGAGCTTTTTGTTGAGCTGGTCGCTTTAATGTTGTTGTTGTTGTTCTTGATGCTATATTTTTCAATGTATTTGTGTTGTATATTAGCATTATTTAGTTGGCCTTAAATGTATTCGTATTGTAATTTCCTCTCCTCGGAAATTAATTAAATCACCGTGTTGATCCAGTACGCGCAGCGCTAGTGAACTTATCTCTCTGGTGTTTACAGGTAAATAGATAAGATTTCTTGGAACCTCATCTATTTTATAGCCTGGAGGCACATTAATCGGAAATTCATGAAGTGTATGCGATTTCGAGTTATTCATATATGTGTTTATAGCGATACTACTTTCAATTCGCAAGAGATTCACTTTAAAAATATTAACTGGAAGATCTGAATAATAATATTTGTTTGGTGTTAGGATTTTGCTATTGAATCCTAAAAGTTTTCCAATTGTATTGTCTTTATTAAAATATACAAGATCCTTGGAACTATTAACTTTAACTTGCATTGTATTGTTATTGGCTTCAATAAAAATCTTATTTGCTGGGCAGAGTCGTTTGTATTCCTCTTCTATAAAATCAACTATATTATTTAATTCGTAAGATCCAATTGGTATTTCAATTATATGTTCCCCTATATGAAACATATTGTTGTAGGTGTCTACATTTGGAATACTGTTGTATGAATGAAAATCAGTTAGAGCACACTCATATGCACCATGTAATTCAATAGGAGGAAAGTAACTAGCAGATAGTTCTGATGAGTTAGAGCTCAGAGTAAGTGTTATTGACATTATAACAGTCTGATTACAATTAAATAATGTTTAGTACACAGTATGGTTTATAAGTATGATTTACATATTTTATTTAAAACTTTTTCTCATTTTAAAATTAACATTAGTTTCTTAATATTAATGCTATTGTTGTTGTTGCAATTGATGTTGTTGTTGTTTCTAATTTAGTTTTTCTTCCAACTATAATATTTCATCTTTACTTATCCAAGAATTGTGTTGATTAGAAAATCCCAGCCATTTAACATATACCTCCTTCCCTTTAATTTTAAGAACCTTTTCAACTAGATATGTATTTGGAAATCTAGTTTTTGAAAGTTCCTCAGTATAGAAGCCACCTTTAATAGGATTGCCAAGATAGTCTTCTAATATGTATGTTGCAGGATTTGTATTTTGAACTCTTGTAATTGTGAAAATTTCTGTACTCCAATTTGGAGTATAACCTTTTTCAAATGTGTGCTTATATTTGCTTATGCGAACATGATCTCCCACATTAAATTTTGACATTTTATACATTTTCAAATGACTGTATACTGTATTTAGCAGCTTTTCCTCATTTGTTGTGTTGACTTTAATAGGAGCCATTTTAATGGTACGATGAACTTTTCTATTGTATGCATTGAGTAAATCTTTGTATATATCAATCCACTTATATGAACCATTATAACTAAATTCTTTCCACATCATTCCTTTCAATGTTCTATTAAATCGTTCTACTATTGATGCTTTCATAATGCTATATGTTGAGTAGTGATTAATGTTGTATTTATGCATTAATTTTCCAAAGTGTTTGTTGAAAAATTCTTTGCCATCATCTGTTTGTAAGTTTTTTGGTACTCGTCCCAATTCAAAAATATCTTCCATTGCCTTGGTTGTTTCGAGTGCTGTTTTTGTTTTTAGCGGTACTGCCCATGCAAATTTTGAGAATGTGTCAATTACAGTCAACAAAAATCGATAATTTCTATTTTCTTTAGAATAGTTCCCCATTTCAACTAAATCAGCTTGCCAAAGATCATCTATTCCTTTCATTACAACTCTGCGACGCACAAATTGTTTTCGTGCTTGCTTATGGAGTTCATTTACTAAATTTCTTTTTGAAGACATTAAGTTGTTTTTTAAAGATTTTTTGCAGAGTGTTGTGATCTGCTTGACGCACTTTCAGCTATTGATACAAACATATAATTTTCTAATCTATAAATTTTTTCATTAAGCTGTTCAATTTGTTCTTCAAAGGATGTTTTAATATGTAGAATATCTTTTTCAATTTTATAATTTTCTTCTATATATAATTTTATTTCGCGTTGTAGTTCCTCAATTTGCATTTGAATATCTTCTCGTATTATAGTATTATCCCCCTTAAAGTATGTTAATAATTTCTCTTCTAATTTTTCGATTTGAGTTTGCAAAAACAATTTATTGATAACATCGTTTTCCTCCAGAGCTTTTGCAACATTTTTGATCCTTTTGTTTTGGACATCAATGTTGTTGTTCGTATCCACAAAGAACCCCAGCAGTTTAGGTGCATTTTTCAAAGAAATTGTGCTGCTAGTATCGTTTAAATAGTGTCCAAATTTATCAACAGACATACTCTATTTAGTTTATTAAAGTTAGTGTATTATATTCGCTTCACGTAGTTCTTCAATAATTGATACAATTTCGTTATTGTGATTAGTATGACCTGCACCTTGTGATGCGAGCAGTAGTCGAAGTCTATCTACTAACTCATTTGGATCGTCCCAGTATATATAGTTGGGATTATTGATGTTAACTTGCATCATTCCCTCACCTAAATAGCTACCTTTGGGCTTAGACCCTGTTGATTCAGGTAAATTCTTCTGGTTTTTCTCATCAATAAATTTCTTAATAATATATTTATATTTATATCCTCTAGTACCCTTAATTTGACCATCAGGTTTAAAGTCTCTTCTATATGCATTAGTAGTAATTAAAATCTTTTTATAGATTTCAAGTTCAAATTTATCATAATTTTTTGGTATTTTGTGAAACATTAGAGAAAATAGTCCTGGTGTTAGAGCCCATATTTGACCACCAACTTGTATTTTATCTTCATTCAGTTTTAGGCTACTATCACCAAATTTCCATTCATTATTGTAATCTTTATGTGGGCCATAGTTTGTATCTAACTCATTTCTCCCTTCCAAAACTGATAAATCAGTATAAGTATATTCTGTATTGGAAGTCTGTGAGTAAAAATCATCTTCATCATCATCATCATCATCATCATCATTTTCAGTATTAACATCATTAAATAAGATGGTATTATCAAAAATTGTCCCTTCTACTAGTTTTTTTGGTGTACTTGTCTCTATCTTGACTGATGGGTTTTCAGGCTTTAAACTTGTATTATTTTCACCTTGTGTGTTGATGTTACTTTCTTCTTTCATACGAATTCTTTTAAAATTTTTAGAACTATTTATGAATTCTTTAAGAGGTTCTGTTATAGGTTTGAATGTATCTCTTAATTGTTGACGTGTATCTATTTCACCAGTTTTTATACTACGAAGCTTTTTCTTTAACACATTCCTTGTCAACACCAACTGTTTTAAAATTTTCTCATCCATGTTTGCTAAGGGCAAATAACAGGTATCAGCAATCACATCAGCTTATCAGGACCTGGTCTGGTTATCAGATCAGCTTTTCAGGACCTGGTCTGGTTTTCAGATCAGCTTTTCAGGACCTGGTCTGGTTTTCAGATCAGCTTATCAGGACCTGGTCTGGTTTTCAGATCAGCTTTTCAGG
The DNA here is from genome assembly GCA_949987645.1 of Tachina grossa. Lineage (NCBI taxonomy): Eukaryota > Metazoa > Arthropoda > Insecta > Diptera > Tachinidae > Tachina > Tachina grossa. Next base: position 60,235,536 of record OX465277.1, on the reverse strand, counting down.
ACCTGGTCTGGTTTTCAGATCAGCTTATCAGGACCTGGTCTGGTTTTTAGATCAGCTTATCAGAACCTGGTCTGGTTTTCAGATCAGCTTTTCAGGACCTGGTCTGGTTTTCAGATCAGCTTATCAGGACCTGGTCTGGTTTTCAGATCAGCTTTTCAGGACCTGGTCTGGTTTTCAGATCAGCTTTTCAGGACCTGGTCTGGTTTTCAGATCAGCTTATCAGGAGCTGGTCTGGTTTTTAGATCAGCTTATCAGGACCTGGTCTGGTTTTCAGATCAGCTTTTCAGGACCTGGTCTGGTTTTCAGATCAGCTTATCAGGACCTGGTCTGGTTTTTAGATCAGGTTATCAGGAGCTGGTCTGGTTTTCAGGTAGCTGGTATAGTTTGGAGATCAGCTTATCAGGTATCGGATGAGGTTATAGCAAATAGATGTATCAAGTTTAAAGTTAGATTAATAACTAAAGTCAATCTTTTATGAGAAGTAGTTTATATAGTTATGAAAAAGTCAAATTGCTTTCTGTAGGACCATCATTTAATTCATTATCTTTGCTTATCACTAAAAAGCCATATTTATCCTTCCAACATTCTCTACAAATTTCTTGGAACTTTTCGTAACTCATATCGCTGCCAACATGATCCCTATAAACATGCTTCATATTTGTATCATCTTGCTTAAACATTATAATAACATTTGCATTGTCTCTTATTAAATGCTTGGGAATTCTAGTATAAGTTTGACACAAGTAGAATGAATCAATATCCCTATGTCGCCCCATACAAAAATATGTACGTATATTATTCTGCTTTTCACATGCAACATCATCAAATATCATAATTGAATTAGTTTTAGCTTCGTCAGGTGGAATAACTGATTCATTATCGGTGAATGTATAATATCCCATTCCTTTAATTGGTGAAATTAGTTTCTTCAAGTACTCATATTTGGGTTGATAAAGAGATTTTGAGTATAAATAGATGTTTTCAAACTTGAGTCCATTAGGACTTTCTAGTAAGCCGATCATAACATTAGTCTTTCCACAATTTGATGGTCCCACTATTAGAGCACGAATAGAATTTGGTAAGAGGGGGCTATGCTTTATTTTTGAAGTGATGTTCGATGATTCATCAATATTACGAACTAAAATATTTTTATGTTGTTTCACTAACTGCATTTTTGTAACTAAATACATTTCATAAATGTTACCTCTTATTATAGAAAAAATCAGATAATATGGTTATACGATATCAGAAAACGTTTAGTCATAAAAACACCTTCGTTGGAGGAGGTATAGTAGATAAAATAATAAACTCTCTACCTGTTGAACTTCATCTTCCTGGATATCAGTACTGTGGACCTGGAACAAAACTACAAAAACGTTTAAATCGAGGTGATAAAGGAATTAATTTATTGGACTCTGCTTGTAAAGATCACGATATAGCTTATTCGAAAAATAAGGATTTAAGCACTAGACACAAGGCTGATAAAATACTTGAAAATTCAGCTTGGGATCGAGTTTTATCAAAAGATAGTAGTATTGCTGAAAAATCATTTGCCTATATGGTTACTAACGCAATGAAAGCCAAAACAAAATTTGGTATGGGTGTGGAGAAAAAGAAAAATGTTAAAAAGAATAAGCTAAATGATAAAAAAAACTGTTTAGAACATCAATTAGAGCTGCAACAAAAATACTAAAGAAGGAAAAACCATTAGATATTAACTCAGCAATTAAAATTACCCGAAAAACTATCAACAGATCATTAAAAGGAAGAAAATCTCAAATTATAGTACCACGTGTAATACGTGTCCCAAAAATTGGTGGTTTTTTGCCTCTAATACCGATTTTAATTGTTCTGGGTGCAATTGGTAGTCTAACAACTGGAGGTGCTGCTATAGCTAAAGCTGTAAATGCAACAAAGAATGCAAAAAATCAACTTGATGAAGCAACTATACATAATAGAGCGATGGAATCTATAGCAGTTGGAAAGGGACTTTACTTAAAACCATATAAAAAGGGTTATGGTTTAGTTTACAAAGAAGAATCAAAAAACTCTTAGAGATGCTACCCAACAGACCACTATCTGATGTGGACATAAACCGTTTCTCTATAAATATTCCACATTTTAGAGGAGTTTTCATGTTGAATACTCTACCAAAACGAACAAAGAAAATAGAATGTGGAATAATCAATTTAGACGTATCAACAGGACCTGGTACACATTGGGTAGCATATTATATAAACAACAATGAAAAAGAATATTTCGACAGCTTTGGAAACTTGCAACCTCCTTCGGAAGTAGTCAAATATCTTGGTACAAATATAAAATACAACTATAATCAACATCAGAATTTCAATACATTTACCTGTGGTCATTTATGTCTTAAATTTCTTTATGAAATAACTGAAAATATTAAATAAAAAAGCACAAACATTTATATTTTACAAAACTCTTTCATGTCTTTTTATTTATAATTTAAAATACATAATTAATATATTTCATTGCCAAATAGGAAATAGGGAATTTTGAATTAGAAATTCACTCAGCACGCTTTCAACAATTAAGCTTTGTTCACCTTCTCTGCTTAAGCAATATGATAAAATAAATTAAATTAAATTAAAATGTATTATGAATATAAAAAAAATTAAATTAAATTATTCCTTGTTTTGTATTATTTTTTTTAAAGGAAATTTAGGAATCATTTATTCGAATAGAAAATTACAGAAACTTGTATGTATTGAAAATTATAAGGACTTATCCGATTATCTAAATTGTTTCTCTTTGTGAAAATATGAAATTTAATGGAATTTCATAATATTGTGAAATTCAATTTGTTTTGTGCAGAACCTCTCAGGGAAAACAAGACTGTGCATGTTTAAGCGATATGAAAACAAGAATTTGCAAATAAGCAAAAACAAAAATTTTTTGATTCAACGGAGTAAAGCTAATAAAGAAATAAACCTCATTCACATATTTCATTCTCTTTTCAATATTTTATTTCAAATTTTTTCTTAAAAATTTATTTACATATGTATGTACAATAGTTTTTCTTAATAAATAGGATTTTATTTACAATCATTTTTCTTAATAAATAGGATTTTATTTAAAATCATTTTAACAACAATAGATAAGATTTTATTTACAATAATTTTGACAACAATAAATAGGATTTTATTTACAATAATGTTTCTTAATAACTAAGATTTTATATACAATTTAAAATTTAACCACTTAACTAAAAATTAACTAATTTTAGCTATTTTCTTGCATTCTAGCAATTTCATCTAGCAACATACCAAGTTCGTATTCAGGGTTAGTTTCCTTAATACGAAAATGATACCATGCATATGTGTTAATATTATTTGACCTAATTTTTCTCTTATCGTCTCCATAACTTAAGACTACCTTATTTAATTCACTAGTATATATCTGGTGAAGCTTAGATTTAAATGTTAACATTTTATCGTATACATTAGTCTTATTGAATAAACAGTTTCTATAAGTAGCTAAACTATATTTATCTAATATGGATCTTTTTACCCCCTTCGATTTTTTAACGTCATTTTTATTTTATACACTGAATGAGTACATTTTTAATCGCAGCCCAATAAATTCTGTCATTATCTTACCGCAGTTTTCATCCTTCATCATGCCTTAAACTTTTTTATTTATTAATGGGAAATTATAAGTATTGTCCGTGGGATAGTCCGATGTATCAAAATGTTCTTCTATGTTATTTTTATGTCAGCGTAAAAGTCATCCGTCTTTATTGAATATATAAAAGAGTCCGTGTCCATATAGTTCAATGAGAGTTTTGTCTTAAACTTAGGTTGCATGTACCCGTAATGAAAATTATACATTTTCCATTTGGACAACTCAAGTATACAAAATCCTAAGTAAATTGGTTTATTGTAGCAGGTTTTGACTCTAGTCATTTCGATTGCTACCAAATCTTCGGAAAATATAGATAAACTATGAAAATTTGGTTTTGATATCCAATCTTGAGCCCCCAAACGATTACAATTCGTTCTCTCCCAATTATTGACAATTTTAACATCTCTCCTCTTATCCACATTTTCCATGGTTTTACCATAGACTGCATTATTATGTAGTTTGAAAAAGTTTTTTTCAAAAGCATTTTTAGCAGTGGCTCTATGTCTGGTATTTAGGTCAATATAGCCTTTTAACCATGGAGATTGTTTAAATGCTAGAATACGATGTGTTTTCTTTAAAAAAAGCCATTTTCTAAGCATTGTTTCAGAACTCTAAAGTGTATCACGTATGATTGCTTTGTAGAGAAGTCGGTTATCAACTTGCTATAATTCGCTTGCAGTGGTTTTTTATTTTCAGCGCAAAAAGGTAGGTCATTATGCAAGTCATGTAAGTGAGAAGGATAATCCAAAGTGACCTCATATACATAACCGTCTGTTCCATTGTCAGATATGCTGTTTGGATCCAGATTCAGCTCGTCTTGCGATAACCATCTGAACCCCCCATGAGGAAGATATTCCGACATAGCCCAACCGTAAAGGTTATTTGCGTCTAAATAGACAAGAAACTCTGAGGGCTTCTCTTTATCGAAATCTTCCAAATATTTGTTATTCGCTTTCGAATATCTTTGGCTACACTGTACGATTCCCCCACGTATACCTTTTTTCATAAAATTGTACATGTCTATGTCCGTAAATAATTCTAGTTCAATTTTTGTGTATTTTAACATTGAATCCCAGGAAAGTCCAGGTGCGGTATAGTATTGACATGGATCCAGCTCATAAATACCTTTACAAACTTTTCTAAAGTTCTCGAAAATATCTGTCAGTAAGAGGACATCTGTTTTTAAGTAAAGTTCCATGTAATCTTTCATTGTTTTGCACCCAAAAGTATTCCATACTTTTACAGCATGTGAGTATTCCTCTAAAGAACACTCTTTATTGTTCAACTTATTAAAGAAATCACTGCGTGAAGGCAGCTGGCACTCGTCTAATTTTTGAAATGAATTTAGGTACTCATAGGGGAAAATGCCTTTCTTCTTAATAAGCTGAAATTCTTTTTCTGATTGAAATAAGGACCTTATAGTGTTAAAATCATTATCCGACAAATTGCAGGCTAATGATTCTAAACTCTCAGCCATAAAGCGTAATGTATCAAGAAATCTTATTTCAAGATTATGACCATCGCTCATTTCTGTAAATTGCGAGAGTGATATATAAAGCTCCTTATTGAGAGGGAGTACTTTCAGTTGCATAGAAATTTCACCTAGTTCTTTAATAAAAAGATGTGAATCATAATTTGAGTAATTGTGAAAGTAAACTGGTATAAACTTGGGAATTTGGTAATTCAAATTACAGTTATTGTGGGCTGCACCTCTATATTTACCGCTAATGTGACAATGATCTCTAACGCGATCTTTACCTAGAAATTTTTGACAAATATGACAATTCACCGCACTATAAAAATTATAAATATCAGAAGGGGATAAAATATCCATTTGCCTATTATTTACTAAATGATTATTATAAATATCCTTACAATCTTTAATTAAAAATGAAATAAATTTTTGTGAAGCATCTTTCCCTGTATAAACCCTTAATTTATCTAACTTATTGTTATGGAGACACTTAATGTAGTAACTAAAAGCACAAGGAGTGTGCTTTTTGACAAGACTGGTTTTACTACTCACGTTATTACTAATGTCTTCCAGGATGCATTCAAAATCTGCGTACACCACAAAGGGGACATCCATTTTCCTCTGATGCCCCTTAAAACTTAGAACTGCATCTGGACCTGACGGCATAGTTGTCACGATTTTGCCGCATTCCGCCTTATGATTACTCATAACGTTCTCCCTATGACTATACTGTAGACAGCTATTACAAAAAAGTAATTTATGTCTATAGGTGGTTATTTGATTCGTCAAAAGTGTGTGAATGACAAAAAATATATAAAAGTTTATTAGTAAAATGTCTCTATTATAAAATATATAAGACAAGTAAATGTATCATTAAAATTAAAGAGTATTAGTATAATTTTCTAACTTACTTTGATATGTTCTTTATCAATATGTAGTGATGAACTTCACCATTCTCCAAAAGCAACAAGTTGACATGCTTTACTTTCTCATTCTTGGTCACATAATAGGGACCGATGATTTGATCTGCTCCCTCATCGTACCCAAACACATTAACACTTATTGCTGGATTACTTACCTCGAACTCCTTAATTTTGTTTAGTGCTAATGGGTAAGTTAAGTTTTTGAAATTTAACGCTACACCATTTCGCGTAACAATCGTCTCTGCAGAAATGTCCTGAATATTATAAGAACTGCAACGTCTGGCATCATAATAGTTGGTCGTATCCATGGCAGCAATCATACACCACTTGAAGCAGTATTCATCACTATTTTCAATATTGATGCATGCTTTTCTGCCTTGTAATTTTTGAGGTGTGGATATCCAACTTGATCCTTTGACTAGCGAAGATTTGTTGATGTTGATTTCTGCTCGAACTATGCGTGACAAAGTCCAACCAGAATCTCGCTCTTCAAATTCGGACATTTTTGTTAAAATCTCCTCAACCTGTTTACGGAATAATTCTTCAATGTTATCTGCCTTCGTCAGCAAACTCATTTTGGCTACATGTGTTATAACACACAACTCCAATTCTTCTTCTACAATTTTGATGTACTCCGCCACAATACTCACATGAAATTTAATTATTGTATGCTTAGACAAATACATTTGAAGTCTCTCAATAAAAATATTCATGTTTTCTTTAATAAATTCTTCCAAGAGAAGTTGGTCCTTTTTATTTAGTATTACATATGTGGCGATATGGTTTTTGAAGGCTTTCGATATTTTGTAATATCTCACATTCTCTTCGACTTCTTCTCTCTTAGCATGCGAAGTACTCATTGGAGTTGGCAGAGTTTCTTCTCTTTTTTCTTCTACTTCTACTTCTCCATCACTTTCCGGTAAACTTATGTCCATAGCATCGTTGTATAAAGTCCCTCCAAGGATATCCACACCTTGTTGATGAGCTTGTTGTTGTAGCTGCTGTTCTTGTTGATGATAATTAAGAGGTTGCCATTGCATCAAATTGGAATACTGCTCCATTTGATTAACTGGTGTGACGGGATTATAATTGTAACTTGGATACTCATATTGCATTGGTACTCCTGATGCCGAAAACTGATTACTCCATGACATTGGTGTAGGGTAACAGTTAGGCATACCGTATTGTTGATATTGGGGATACTGTAGAGAAGGGTGCTGCTGGTGATGAAATGAATTTATCTGCTGTTGACGATTTTGAACAAATGTCTGCGGTTGCTCTTGATTTGTACCCCGACTTACGACCATTTGATCCTGCACGCTATGACTTTTCACATGATCCAAAAAGGACTTTTGGTATTTGTATACCTTATGGCATCTATTACACTGATAGCCTGTATAACTCATTTTTAATTATTTTATTATTATAAAACTTTAACACAATTGCTGATGATACTACTTGTAAATACAATAAAGTACTGATGTGTTGGTTAGAAAAGTTGGCGTATTTATACAAAAATTAGTGGCAGTATCCTTGCAGCATTCACAGTTTTTACTTTTTGTTTCTCTGCTGATGACTGTACTTAGTTGAAACTTTGTTGCTTTAAAATAATCGCAGACAAAGAAAATGATTACGTTGCAAAATATAAATGTATTCTACACAGCCACAAAATATTCCATGCACAAGTTCCTTCGATCGCACATACATACATCATATACACATACATACATACATACATACATACAAATATATTTCTTAAACAAATAAACAGAATATAAGCTTACCAGCGACAAACAAGCTGGACCCCCCACACACAAGCATTAGGGGTGTTCACATACATGAGAACGTTTTATAAATAAATAAAATAATTTATTTAATTATTTTATTCATTTATTTAATTATTTTATTTTATAAGAATTTATTAGCGTGAGGAAATCACACAAGCACATTCCCATGATTCATATGAAACCATATGACCTAGTAGTCATCAAACCTTCTTTCTCTGATATTACTGATATAGTATTACGATAACAAATTTCTACAGTATGGCAACACTGGGAGCATTAGAAAATAATAATCATGTTTTGCCGTCGGCATTTGAAAAAAATAATAATCATGTTTTGCCGTTGGCATTAGGAAAAATTATCATGCATTGACGTAGGCATTAGGAAAAATTATCATGTATTGCCGTCGGCATTTGAAAATAATTATGTATTGCCGTAGGCATTAGGAAATAATTATGTATTGCCGTAGGCATTAGGAAAAATAAGTATGTATTGCCGTCGGCATTAGGAAAAAAAAATAATCATGTATTGCCGTCGGCATTTGAAAAAAATAATCATGTTTTGCCGTCGGCATTAGGAAAAATAAGTATGTATTGCCGTAGGCATTAGGAAAAATAAGTATGTATTGCCGTCGGCATTAGGAAAAAAAATAATCATGTATTGCCGTTGGCATTTGAAAAAAATAATCATGTATTGCCGTCGGCATTTGAAAAAAATAATCATGTTTTGCCGTCGGCATTAGGAAAAATAAGTATGTATTGCCGTAGGCATTAGGAAAAATAAGTATGTATTGCCGTCGGCATTAGGAAAAAAATAATCATGTATTGCCGTCGGCATTTGAAAAAAATAATCATGTTTTGCCGTAGACATTAGGAAAAATTAATAATCACTATTTCACCATTGGTATTAGAAAAAATCATTTTCATGATTTTCCCGTCGGCATTTGAAAATAATTATGTATTGCCGTAGGCATTAGGAAAAATTATCATGCATGCCGTAGGCATTAGGAAAAAGACAGACTTATTGAACCACCCTCGAAAAATATTTAAAGGACTTATCGAACCACCCTCGTAGGTATCAAATTTCAAGAATTTTAAAATTTTCAAATTTTAATTACCCAAATTTAACAATTTCAGCAACAATTTAACAATTTTAATTGCCACAGGAGCGATAGTTCCCTACTACTGCTCTGCTTGGTATTGCTTCTTTCAAACACTAATACACTCATACATAGCTCACACCGATTTGACAATGCTGTGAAAGAAAAGCAAAGAAATTTCAGCAAAGAAATCTCAGCAAAGAAATCAAAGTCAAAAGATTTTTACCCCCTAGCGTATAGATGTTTACACATCAAAAAAAAAAAAAAAAAAAGCCACGACGTTTTTCGACTTCTTGTCCGAACTCACACTCACACTTATACAACACCAACAATCAAAATAAACAACAACATCAGCACATGACCAAGTTGAGTCAATCAACAAGCAAGGAAAACACCAACACAAATAAATGACATTAAATGATCCCTGCAGAAAGTGCGAATAGTGAAATTGTGGTGATTTACTAGTGACGTTGTCAGTAGCACTACTGACCAGGTGTAAGCCAGCCAATGGTATCATCTATTGAGATTTAACATTAGCTTGTCATTGAAAATCCACCACTAGACTATAGCACTACTGACTTAGTACCTCTTTCGGGACCACATGGAGACATTGGCACCAAAGATTCACTAGTAAATTTTAGTGGCTCTAGTCTACAATATTCTCTCGTTGTCAATAGTAAACTTATAGTGATTTTCTAGTGACATTGTCAATAAGGCTACTGACTAGGTGTACCCCAGCCAATGCAAATGCCTATTGACAAATAACATGGGGTTGCCATTTAAAATCTATCAGTAGACTTTAGCACTATTGAGAAGGTAGTTCTTTTACACACATAATAAAAAAGAAAAACAAACTAGAACTGTCGTCTCTAACGTATCTCTACTCGCGCATAAAAGGAAAGTTGTCGACATTCTAACTAGTGCAATTGTCGCCGGAGAAAGAGTATTGACATAGAGACATATGGTTCTAAGTTGACTAGAGGGATATTTTAAAATGCGCGGAATTGGTAAATACAATATTCAAGTTAATGACAAATATTATTGAAATTAAAAATTTTATTCAATAACATGGTTTTATTGAAAATAATTCTTGTCAATTTTTTTCTGTGTGGTTTTAATAGAATTTATTCTTCAGACATTGAACGTCTCGTACGTGAAAAAAGAAGAGCTAGAAGGGAATGGCAACAGCACAGATCACCCCTAAATAAAATCAGATTTAAAGAGTGCACTAAACGACTCCAAGAGTTGCTTGCATCTGAAAAAACTGCATTTCTTAAAAATTATATGGAAGGTCTTGATGTCACACCAGCATCTAATTACTCCTTGTGACGCGCTGCTAGAAAGCTTAAAACACCCGTTGAGTATAAGCCACCTCTACGCACATCTACCGGAGGTTGGGCAAGAAGCGATACTGAAAAAGGTAACATATTTGCTGAGAACTTAAAATCCGTTTTTACGCCAAACATATGTACTGCTTTTACTGATTTGCCGAATGTAGTCGCTCTACCCCCTCAACACATTAAGTTTAAGACGCGTGATTTACAAAAATTAATTGCCGAACTCAACCCGAAGAAAGCTCCGGGTATTGATGGAATTAGTAACCAGATGCTGACGAAGTTGCCTCGTATTGCAGTGAGAATTATGTTATTCATTTTTAATACCATTTTACGACTGGAGTATTCTCCACACAGCTGGAAGCTTGCCAAGGTTAAAATGATTCCAAAGTCGGGCAAAGATCTAACCAAGGCTGAGTCATATAGGCCAATAAGTATACTATCAACTATGTCAAAGCTTTTCGAAAAACTGCTCAAAACAAAATTGTCCCCAATTCTAATTAGTAGTGGGTGCATACCAGACCATCAATTTGGTTTTAGAAGTCAGCATAGCACCATTGAACAAACTCACAGACTGGTTCAATTTATAAGAAGAACTTTTGAGGAAAAAAAGGATTGTTCTGCGCTCTTTATTGACGTTTCCCAGGCATTTGATAAAGTGTGGCATGAAGGCCTAATTTTAAAATTGAAGACTTACTTACCAATAAACATTTTAAATATTTTGGAAAGTTACATTATTTCCCGTAAGTTCACTGTTGTGGAAGGAGACTTTACGAGTAGGCCTGAAACTATTTCATCCGGTGTGCCACAGGGGAGCATACTGGGACCAGTTTTATATTTGATTTATACTTGTGATATGCCTGTGAGCAGTAGTATCTATACTTCCACATTTGCCGACGATACAGCCTGCCTTAGTATGCACGAAAACCCTGATGAGGCATCCCGCAAACTTCAGGAACACATTAGCCAGATGGAGCTTTGGTTAAACTTATGGATAATCAAGGTAAATGGACAAAAGTGTGTTCAAGTAACATTTACCTTACGTAGAGATACTTGTTCGCCCATTCGGATTAACAATCAAGTCGTTTCTCAACATTCACATGTGAAATATCTTGGTATACACCTTGATCGACGACTTACATGGAAACACCACATTGATTGTAAGCTATCACAAATGAGACTTAAATTAACCCAGGTACATTGGCTGATTGGTAGAAATTCAACACTTAGCCTAGACTGTAAACTTTTAATATACAAGTCGCTTTTAAAGCCAATATGGTGCTACGGAATTCAACTATGGGGCACTGCTTCAGCTTCAAATGTAGAGAAAATTCAACGAAGGCAAAACAAAATTTTACGTATGATAACATCGGCTCCATGGTACATCAAAAATTCAAATATACATCGTGATTTGAATATGCCACTAGTGACTGAAGAAATTGCAAAATACGCAGGCAAATATCTAACAAAACTCGAGTCACATCCTAATCCGCTTTCTCGTTATATTTTGAACTTTACTGGGCACATCCGCTTAAAAAAAAGAGATACACGGGCTCTAAAATGCAACACTCCAGATGATGAAGCTGCTTGAAAACACTTTTTTCCTTTTGTTGCTTATCACTACTAATAGTAGTAGGGAACTGGCGGTTCTGGATCAATTAAAATTGTTAAATTGTTGCTGAAATTGTTAAATTGTGGGCTGAAATTGTTAAATTGTTGCTGAAATTGTTAAATTTGGGTAATTAAAATTTTAAAATTGTTAAATTCTTGGAAATTTGTGTTTTTTTGTTTACATAAGGAGTTTTTTGTTTACATTAGGAGTTTTTGTTTACATTAAGTGTATGTCTGTCTGTCGGTCTGCCTGCCTGACCGTGGGAAGTTTGTGTGTGGAATATTTTGTGTGAATGTATTAAGGCGGTTCATAGTTTGGCGGTTTTTATGTGTGTATGTGACGACGGGGAAAATCATGAAAATGGTTTTTCCTAATGCTGACGGAAAATCATCTAATGATTTTTCGTAATTCCGAAGGCAAAACATGATAATTTTTCGTAATACCGAAGGCAAAACATGATAATTTTTCCTAATGCCTACTGCAATACATGATTATTATTTTTTTCAAATGCCGACGGCAAAAAATGAATATAATTTTTTCAAATGCCGACGGGAAAATGATTTTTCCTAATGACGACGGCAATACATGATTATATTTTTTTCCTAATGCCGACGGCAAAACATGATTGTTATATTCTCCTAATGCCTACGGCAATGCATGATAATTTTTTCAAATGCCGACGGCAATACATGATTATTTTTTTTTCCTAATGCCGACGGCAAAACATGATTGTTATATTCTCCTAATGCATACGGCAATACATAATTATTTTCAAATGCCGACGGCAATACATGATTATTAATTTTTCCTAATGTCTACGGCAAAACATGATTATTATTTTTTAAAATGCCGACGGCAAAACATGATTATTATTTTTTTTCAAATGCCGACGGCAAAAAATGAATATAATTTTTTCAAATGCCGACGGGAAAATGATTTTTCCTAATGACGACGGGAAAACGTGAAAGTTATTTTTTCTAATGCTAATGTAGGTGTTGCTAGACTATGGGAATTTAAGGCTGACCGTGATTTGAGTGGGCGGCGTTGTTGCCGTAATATGTAACCATAGGAATTTGTGGATGTGTCTGTCTGTCTGTGAAAATTTAGGTGAAGGTTTGATTGGCAGGGGGCGGGCTTTAGTTGAGGTAGATCGATTGCGTGTGTAGTTGTGTGTGAATATGTGTGTGTGTGTGTGTGTGTGTGTGTGTGTGTGTGTGTGTGTGTGTGTATGTTTGTAGGAATTTCAATGTGTGTATGTCTGTAGGAGTTTAAGGCTGACCATGATTTGGGTGGGCAGGGTTGTTGACGTAATATGTAGCCATGGGGATTTGTGAATGTGTCTCTCTATAGTAGTTTAAGGCTGATCGTGATTTGAGGTGGGTGAGGATGTTGTTGAGGTAAATTGGTTATGTGTATGTATGTATATATGTATTTTTGTAAGAATTTAAGATGATTGTGATTTATTAGGGCCGAGGTGTTCTTGTAATATGTAGCCGTGAGAATCTATGTGTATAGACGTCTGTAGAAGTTTAAGACTATCTGTAATTTCAGGTAGGTGAGAGTGTTGTGTTGTTGAGATTAATCTTGTATATTGTATATGTACCTATGTATGATCATGAGAATTTGTGTATGTATATCTGAGGGAGAATTTAAGGCTCGTCATGATTTGCAAAAGGTGGGGTGTTGTTGAAATTTTCTTGGATATTTCTTATATGAATTCTGCTATGTGTGTGTATTTGAGCTGGTATTTATGTGTAGGTAGAAATAAATTGTTTTCAATATCGACATATGGTACTATAAAATACTATCATATATCTGGACTTCCCTAATCCTAGTATGCTTTTATACTTACGATTGCTTTATATTTTCTCATGCTTAAATTTGTCTCGCGTTGAAGTCGGTCTGTGTGAAATTTGTTTATATTACAGATTTTGTTTATTTAACTACATTCGTCTTCTTTGACTGAAAGAGTTATCTACACACAGAGAAAAACCAACTTGAAATCAGTAAGAACCATGCTGAATTAATAAGAACCATTAGCGAAGGTTTAGTCATATTGAAATTTCTTATTTCAATATGGACAAAATATTAATTTACAGTATTCATTTATTAAACTCATTAGTTTGTAGATATCTCAATATACATTTTCTATTATATTAAAAATTATTGAATTAATGTGATGAATTCTTATTTTTAAGCTGCAGATTTTCCCTGAGTGTATGGATTGTTTATATTTGCATTGTGCTTTAACTAAACGACGCTTCATATATTTTCATGATGTAGGTCTAATAAATACTTAAGCATTGATAAGAAATTTGATATGTATACATACATATCTACAAATTGATTTTATGTATGTATGTATGTATGTATGTATGTACATATATATGTACATACAAATAAGTGTTCAACTCAATCTTTGAATACATTTTTTATTTTATTTTTTGTCATGTGATGTCTGTTGTTGGTGAAATTAAAAACATTTTAATTTTTATCTGCGTTTACTTAAAAGTTTGTGAGGATTTTCTGTTGTAAGTAAAACTGAATTCTTGAAGATATGTACTTACATACTCTATAGTAATAGTAACTATAATAGAAATATTTCTTATACTTAATTTACAGTTTTTTAAAGTATAGGGTATAAAATTTTTTCTAGCTATAGCCTTCTACATTTATTTTGGAAAGCTTGCTTTGCTTTTTAAAAATGTATAAACATTTTTAAATGAAACTGATCCGGCACTCCAGCTTAGGTACTGATAGTTTTTTAATAAAAGGAGTTTTTTTTTTCTTAAACTCTGATGCAGTTAGAAGCGCTGGAGATTCTTTCATATAACAGCTTTTTTGAAATTTTTGATACATAGTATAATATAGAATTGGATAACATTTATTTTTAATTTTTATGTTAAGAAGTACGGGTATGAGACTGAATTTAAATGTACTTTTAAATTAGTTAAATCATAATGAACAAACATATTTTCTTCTTTAATAGCGATCAACAGAAAACGAACTCGTTTTCATATAATTTAGGTATACCCTATCGACGGCTCCTCTAGGATACAAGATGACTTTGTATGACGAAATTTCTGTTGCTTTATACTGATAATATGTTTACATTAATAAGATACATATACATATGTTTATTTTATGAACGGTGAGCACCTATGGCTTTTATTTAATGTTCTATATGATTTTTTTTTCATTTTATTAAAGTTCAGCGTATTGTATATATATTTCTGAAATGTTTAAGTGTGTTATGTGTGCCCATCGGGCAGAGTGCACGTATTAGTTGGTCAGTCAGTCTCCGTTTTTATTTATTTTATTTTTTTTTTCTTCTAATGTGCCACTCCTTTTTTCAGATTTTACTACTTGGAATAGAGAATTTTTGTATAATTTTTTTGCTGGGTATATACATTAGGTATGTAGAAATTAGTTTAGATACAAAGAAATGCATGTTTAATAAACAACTATTGTATCAAATCGATCTCAAATAACTCAGTTACGTCTACCAGCAATTCACCGTTGGTGTATTCATAAAGTGTTAGAAACAATGAAATATCTATGTTTTGAGAGAATTTTTCCCCTCAAGTATTTCTACATGAGGTTTGAGGGGTCAATCACTGTCGTATTCATATGTAATGATTATTCACTTAAAAAACGTCATCATCACCATCAATCATCTCCGTATACAATACATTCATGAGTTGGGTTGATCCAGATACAATTGCTGTCTCATCACCTTCTAACAGCTTTATATATTTTGCTAGTATCGATAGTGACGTAAGAGTCCGAAATGTAGAGTGTTACAATTAAAAATCTTTACTATTAGAATTTACCAGTTCGCTCTTTTGAATTTTTACAAAGTAGATACATATGTATGTATTTCATTGACCACAAAATCATAAAATTTCTTTGCTTACAAAATTGTATAACGTGAGGATTTTTTTTTTTTTTTTTTTTTTTTTTTTTTTTTTGAAATTATACATGCTTCGGCATGCTTTCATTTTTTTTCTATAAATTTATGTAATACTCATACAGATACAGATATAAAGTAAGATCTGTTTACTGTACATTTTAAAATTTATGCATGCTTCAGCATGATTCTAGTTGAAGCGTATATTCATTCACTAAGTTTGTTTGATACTTATTCATACACATGTACATTCTTAAAGATTGGATATCAAAGTCCAATTTCCGTAGTTTATCTATATTTTCTAAAGATCTGATAGCTAAAGAAATAAATAGAGTGAAGATCTTCTATAATAATCCCATTTTCATATTGTAAAATTTTGCGTGCTAGCGCTTTCGATGGGAAAATATACATACAACTTTATAAAAAGTGATAATATGATGTGCTGCTGAATATTGCACTATGTTATAGTTCATTTTAAACACTGAAGTTTTAGCAATATTTCATTCAGACCAACAAGTTTAGAGAATTCCACTACATTTAGTTAATTATCTTTCTTAAGACCCATCATTCCTAATCAATCCTACAAAAAACAACACAAACTAAATTTTTCGTTTTAATTTTATTTTTTATTAAATTCAACATTCATGCTTCAAATTACTTTACACTATATTAAGTAGCTTTTCCTCATTTGTTGAGTTGACTTTAATAGGTGACATTTTAATGGTACGATGAACTTTTCTATTGCATTCATTGAGTAAATCTTTATATATACCAATCCACTCATATGAACCATTAAAGCTAATTCTTTTCACATCATACCTTTCAATGATCTATTAAATCATTCTAATATTGATGCTTTCATATTAAGTAATGTTTAATCTTCTATTTATGTATGAGCTTTCCCAAGTATTTATTAAAAAATTCTTTAGAATCATCTGTTTGTAAGTTCTTTGGTACCCGTACCACTTCAAAAATATTTTCCATTGCCTTGGTTTTTAGAGTGCAGCTTTTATTTTCAGCTGTACTTTGAGAATGTGTCAATTACAGTCTTCAAAAATCAACAATTTCTATTTTCTGTAGAAAAGTTCTACATTTCACCTAACTTAGCTCCATAAAACATCATATATTCCTGTCATTACATCTCTACAAGCACAAACAGTTGTTGAGATTTAATATTTAGTTCGTTAACTAAATTCCTTTTTAAGGACATAGAATTGTTTCACAGATTTTTTCGAAAGTGTTGTGATCTACATCTTGCACTTTCAGCTATTTATACTAACATGTAGTTAATTTTCTAATCTATATATTTAACCGTAAACTCTTCAATTTGTTTTTAATTATTTACTTTTTAGAATTGCTTTTTCAATTTTATAACTGTCTTCTTTCTCTAATTTTATTTCACGCTGTAGTTCCTCAATTTGCATTTAAATATATTCTTAAATATTAATGCTTTAAGCTATATTATTAATTTGTCTTGTATTTTATCTTCATTCAGTTTAATGTAACTATCAACAATAGTTTGTATCTAATTCATTTATGCCTTCCAATACTGATAAGTCAGTATAAATGTCTTCAGAATTGGAAGTCTATGAGTAAAATCATCGTCATCATCATTCTCAGTATTAGCATCATTAAATATGATGGTATTATCAAATATTGTTCCTTCTACTAGTTTCTTTTGGGGTACTTGTCTATATCTTGAGTGAAGGTTTCTCAGGCTTTAAACTTGTATATTTTCAACTTCTGTCTTGATTTTACTTTCTTCTTTCATAAGAATTCTTTTAATATTTTTAGAACTATTTATGAATTCTTCTGCTATAGGTTTAAATGTATCTTTTAGTTGTTCACTTGTATCTATTTCACCAGTTTTTATACTACGAAGCTTTTTCTTCAACACATTTCAAGTCAACACCAACTGTTTTAAAATTTTCTCATCCAGGGCAAATAACAGGTATCAGCAATCAGATCAGCTTTTCAGGACCTGGTCTGGTTTTCAGATCAGCTTTTCAGGATCTGGTCTGGTTTTCAGATCAGCTTTTCAGGACCTGGATTGGTTTTCAGATCAGCTTTTCAGGACCT
Organism: Tachina grossa; assembly: GCA_949987645.1. Classification (NCBI taxonomy): domain Eukaryota; kingdom Metazoa; phylum Arthropoda; class Insecta; order Diptera; family Tachinidae; genus Tachina; species Tachina grossa. Next base: position 60,217,670 of record OX465277.1, on the reverse strand, counting down.
GGTCTGGTTTTCAGATCAGCTTATCAGGACCTGGTCTGGTTTTCAGATCAGCTTATCAGGAGCTGGTCTGGTTTTCAGATCAGCTTATCAGGAGCTGGTCTGGTTTTCAGATCAGCTTATCAGGAGCTGGTCTGGTTTTCAGATCAGCTTATCAGGAGCTGGTCTGGTTATCAGATCAGCTTATCTGGAGCTGGTCTGGTTTTCAGATCACCTTATCAGGAGCTGATCTGATTTTTAGATCAGCTTATCAGGTAACAGATCAGGCTATCAAGATATCTGAGTCAGATTTAGTTATCAGTGTACAAGTAGCTAGCCATTTATAACATTTATATACATGAAGTTTAAAGTCAGATGAAATACGAAAAAGTAAAGTTTTATCTAGTAAAATTATTTTCTATAACGATCATCGTTTAATTCACTATCTTTGCTTATAATCAAAAATCCATATTTATCCTTTCAACATGCTTTATATTTTTCTCACCTAACTTAAACATTAAATATACATTATGATGATCTCATATTAAATGTTTGGTGATTCTGGTGTAAGTTTTACATAAGTAGAATGAATCAACATTCTTATCTCTCCCCATACAAAAATATGCTTCCCATACGCATCATCGTTAAATATCATATTGGAATTACTTTGGACTGAAATAACAGATTCACTATCGGTAAATTTTGTAATATATTATTGTTTTAATTGATGAAATTAATTTCTTTATATCTAGGTTGATATAAAGATTTTGAGTATAAATAAATGTTCTCAAAATTTAAGTCCATTAGGACTTTCTAGCAAGCCAATCATAGCGTTTTTTTTTTCGTAATTTGACAGGTCAACTATTGTTGCACGAATAGAATTTGATATAAGGGAACTATGATTTATTTTTGAACTATCGTTCGATGAATCATCAATATTTCGTACCAAGGTATTTTAGGTTGTTTTACTAACCGCATTTATGTAGCTAAATACATTTTATAAATATTATCTCTTATTATAAAAAAATAAACTAATACAGCTATACCATATCAGAAAATATTTTCTGAAATCGTATAGCTGCATTAGTTTATTTTTTCTATAATAAGAGATAATGATCCACACTCATAATCAAAACAGCATAAAATATCCTTTGTTTTGACTATGAGTATGGATCAATATTTATGAAATGCGTTTAGTTACAAAAATGTGGTTAGTAAAACAAAGTATATTTTAACAGCCTTATTTATAACACTTATTAGGGCTTTATAAAGACTTTTTAAGAAAAAATTTTTATAAAAAATTTGTTTTAAAAAGCCTTTACAAAGCCTTAATAAGTTTTATAAATAATGCTGTAAGAGTTTAAAATCAGTATTTTGTATGATAATACTGATTTGAAACTCTTAAAATATTCTTTGTTTTGACTATGAGTAGGGGCCATTATCTCTTATTATAGGACAAATAAAATAATATAGCTATACGATTTCAGAAAATATTTTCTGATATCGTATAGCTACATTTTTAATTTTTCTATAATAAGAGATAATATTTATGAAATACATTTCATAAATATTGGCGCATACTCATAGTAAAAACAACCTAAAAATACCTTGGTACGAAATATTGATGAATCATCAAAATTTCATACCATCCTATATTTATGTTGTTTTACTAATCGCATTTTGTAAATAAATGCATTTCATAAATATTATCTATTATTATAGAAAGAATCAAATGGTATGGTTATATGATATTAGAAAACATGATTTCTGATATCATATAATCATACTATTTTATTTTTCTATAATAAGAGATAATGACTCATACTCATAGTCAAAACAAAGGATATTTATATGCTGTTTTGATTATGAGTATGCGTCAATATTTATGAAATGCATTTAGTTATAAAATGCGGTTAGTAAAACAAAGTATATTTTAAGTTTTTAAAACCACCATTTTTATGGTAATAGCGGTTTTAAACACTTAAAGCATACTTTGTTTTGACTATGAGCATGAGCTGATATTTATGAAATGGATTTTATAAATATTGACTCATACCCTTAGTCAAAACAACATAAATAATTCTTGGTACGAAATATTGATGATTCATCGAACGATAGTTCAAAAATAAATCATAGTTCCCTTATATCAAATTCTATTCGTGCAACAATAGTTGACCTGTCAAATTACGAAAAAAAAAACGCTATGATTGGCTTGCTAGAAAGTCCTAATGGACTTAAATTTTGAGAACATTTATTTATACTCAAAATCTTTATATCAACCTAGATATAAAGAAATTAATTTCATCAATTAAAACAATAATATATTACAAAATTTACCGATAGTGAATCTGTTATTTCAGTCCAAAGTAATTCCAATATGATATTTAACGATGATGCGTATGGGAAGCATATTTTTGTATGGGGAGAGATAAGAATGTTGATTCATTCTACTTATGTAAAACTTACACCAGAATCACCAAACATTTAATATGAGATCATCATAATGTATATTTAATGTTTAAGTTAGGTGAGAAAAATATAAAGCATGTTGAAAGGATAAATATGGATTTTTGATTATAAGCAAAGATAGTGAATTAAACGATGATCGTTATAGAAAATAATTTTACTAGATAAAACTTTACTTTTTCGTATTTCATCTGACTTTAAACTTCATGTATATAAATGTTATAAATGGCTAGCTACTTGTACACTGATAACTAAATCTGACTCAGATATCTTGATAGCCTGATCTGTTACCTGATAAGCTGATCTAAAAATCAGATCAGCTCCTGATAAGGTGATCTGAAAACCAGACCAGCTCCAGATAAGCTGATCTGATAACCAGACCAGCTCCTGATAAGCTGATCTGAAAACCAGACCAGCTCCTGATAAGCTGATCTGAAAACCAGACCAGCTCCTGATAAGCTGATCTGAAAACCAGACCAGCTCCTGATAAGCTGATCTGAAAACCAGACCAGGTCCTGATAAGCTGATCTGAAAACCAGACCAGGTCCTGAAAAGCTGATCTGAAAGCCAGACCAGGTCCTGAAAAGCTGATCTGAAAACCAGACCAGGTCCTGAAAAGCTGATCTGAAAACCAGACCAGGTCCTGAAAAGCTGATCTGAAAACCAGACCAGCTCCTGAAAAGCTGATCTGATTGCTGATACCTGTTATTTGCCCTGGATGAGAAAATTTTAAAACAGTTGGTGTTGACTTGAAATGTGTTGAAGAAAAAGCTTCGTAGTATAAAAACTGGTGAAATAGATACAAGTGAACAACTAAAAGATACATTTAAACCTATAGCAGAAGAATTCATAAATAGTTCTAAAAATATTAAAAGAATTCTTATGAAAGAAGAAAGTAAAATCAAGACAGAAGTTGAAAATATACAAGTTTAAAGCCTGAGAAACCTTCACTCAAGATATAGACAAGTACCCCAAAAGAAACTAGTAGAAGGAACAATATTTGATAATACCATCATATTTAATGATGCTAATACTGAGAATGATGATGACGATGATTTTACTCATAGACTTCCAATTCTGAAGACATTTATACTGACTTATCAGTATTGGAAGGCATAAATGAATTAGATACAAACTATTGTTGATAGTTACATTAAACTGAATGAAGATAAAATACAAGACAAATTAATAATATAGCTTAAAGCATTAATATTCAAGAATATATTTAAATGCAAATTGAGGAACTACAGCGTGAAATAAAATTAGAGAAAGAAGACAGTTATAAAATTGAAAAAGCAATTCTAAAAAGTAAATAATTAAAAACAAATTGAAGAGTTTACGGTTAAATATATAGATTAGAAAATTAACTACATGTTAGTATAAATAGCTGAAAGTGCAAGATGTAGATCACAACACTTTCGAAAAAATCTGTGAAACAATTCTATGTCCTTAAAAAGGAATTTAGTTAACGAACTAAATATTAAATCTCAACAACTGTTTGTGCTTGTAGAGATGTAATGACAGGAATATATGATGTTTTATGGAGCTAAGTTAGGTGAAATGTAGAACTTTTCTACAGAAAATAGAAATTGTTGATTTTTGAAGACTGTAATTGACACATTCTCAAAGTACAGCTGAAAATAAAAGCTGCACTCTAAAAACCAAGGCAATGGAAAATATTTTTGAAGTGGTACGGGTACCAAAGAACTTACAAACAGATGATTCTAAAGAATTTTTTAATAAATACTTGGGAAAGCTCATACATAAATAGAAGATTAAACATTACTTAATATGAAAGCATCAATATTAGAATGATTTAATAGATCATTGAAAGGTATGATGTGAAAAGAATTAGCTTTAATGGTTCATATGAGTGGATTGGTATATATAAAGATTTACTCAATGAATGCAATAGAAAAGTTCATCGTACCATTAAAATGTCACCTATTAAAGTCAACTCAACAAATGAGGAAAAGCTACTTAATATAGTGTAAAGTAATTTGAAGCATGAATGTTGAATTTAATAAAAATAAAATTAAAACGAAAAATTTAGTTTGTGTTGTTTTTTGTAGGATTGATTAGGAATGATGGGTCTTAAGAAAGATAATTAACTAAATGTAGTGGAATTCTCTAAACTTGTTGGTCTGAATGAAATATTGCTAAAACTTCAGTGTTTAAAATGAACTATAACATAGTGCAATATTCAGCAGCACATCATATTATCACTTTTTATAAAGTTGTATGTATATTTTCCCATCGAAAGCGCTAGCACGCAAAATTTTACAATATGAAAATGGGATTATTATAGAAGATCTTCACTCTATTTATTTCTTTAGCTATCAGATCTTTAGAAAATATAGATAAACTACGGAAATTGGACTTTGATATCCAATCTTTAAGAATGTACATGTGTATGAATAAGTATCAAACAAACTTAGTGAATGAATATACGCTTCAACTAGAATCATGCTGAAGCATGCATAAATTTTAAAATGTACAGTAAACAGATCTTACTTTATATCTGTATCTGTATGAGTATTACATAAATTTATAGAAAAAAAATGAAAGCATGCCGAAGCATGTATAATTTCAAAAAAAAAAAAAAAAAAAAAAAAAAAAAATCCTCACGTTATACAATTTTGTAAGCAAAGAAATTTTATGATTTTGTGGTCAATGAAATACATACATATGTATCTACTTTGTAAAAATTCAAAAGAGCGAACTGGTAAATTCTAATAGTAAAGATTTTTAATTGTAACACTCTACATTTCGGACTCTTACGTCACTATCGATAGAAGCATGCTAAGGCATGCATACTAGCAAAATATATAAAGCTGTTAGAAGGTGATGAGACAGCAATTGTATCTGGATCAACCCAACTCATGAATGTATTGTATACGGAGATGATTGATGGTGATGATGACGATTTTTAAGTGAATAATCATTACATATGAATACGACAGTGATTGACCCCTCAAACCTCATGTAGAAATACTTGAGGGGAAAAATTCTCTCAAAACATAGATATTTCATTGTTTCTAACACTTTATGAATACACCAACGGTGAATTGCTGGTAGACGTAACTGAGTTATTTGAGATCGATTTGATACAATAGTTGTTTATTAAACATGCATTTCTTTGTATCTAAACTAATTTCTACATACCTAATGTATATACCCAGCAAAAAAATTATACAAAAATTCTCTATTCCAAGTAGTAAAATCTGAAAAAAGGAGTGGCACATTAGAAGAAAAAAAAAATAAAATAAATAAAAACGGAGACTGACTGACCAACTAATACGTGCACTCTGCCCGATGGGCACACATAACACACTTAAACATTTCAGAAATATATATACAATACGCTGAACTTTAATAAAATGAAAAAAAATCATATAGAACATTAAATAAAAGCCATAGGTGCTCACCGTTCATAAAATAAACATATGTATATGTATCTTATTAATGTAAACATATTATCAGTATAAAGCAACAGAAATTTCGTCATACAAAGTCATCTTGTATCCTAGAGGAGCCGTCGATAGGGTATACCTAAATTATATGAAAACGAGTTCGTTTTCTGTTGATCGCTATTAAAGAAGAAAATATGTTTGTTCATTATGATTTAACTAATTTAAAAGTACATTTAAATTCAGTCTCATACCCGTACTTCTTAACATAAAAATTAAAAATAAATGTTATCCAATTCTATATTATACTATGTATCAAAAATTTCAAAAAAGCTGTTATATGAAAGAATCTCCAGCGCTTCTAACTGCATCAGAGTTTAAGAAAAAAAAAACTCCTTTTATTAAAAAACTATCAGTACCTAAGCTGGAGTGCCGGATCAGTTTCATTTAAAAATGTTTATACATTTTTAAAAAGCAAAGCAAGCTTTCCAAAATAAATGTAGAAGGCTATAGCTAGAAAAAATTTTATACCCTATACTTTAAAAAACTGTAAATTAAGTATAAGAAATATTTCTATTATAGTTACTATTACTATAGAGTATGTAAGTACATATCTTCAAGAATTCAGTTTTACTTACAACAGAAAATCCTCACAAACTTTTAAGTAAACGCAGATAAAAATTAAAATGTTTTTAATTTCACCAACAACAGACATCACATGACAAAAAATAAAATAAAAAATGTATTCAAAGATTGAGTTGAACACTTATTTGTATGTACATATATATGTACATACATACATACATACATACATACATAAAATCAATTTGTAGATATGTATGTATACATATCAAATTTCTTATCAATGCTTAAGTATTTATTAGACCTACATCATGAAAATATATGAAGCGTCGTTTAGTTAAAGCACAATGCAAATATAAACAATCCATACACTCAGGGAAAATCTGCAGCTTAAAAATAAGAATTCATCACATTAATTCAATAATTTTTAATATAATAGAAAATGTATATTGAGATATCTACAAACTAATGAGTTTAATAAATGAATACTGTAAATTAATATTTTGTCCATATTGAAATAAGAAATTTCAATATGACTAAACCTTCGCTAATGGTTCTTATTAATTCAGCATGGTTCTTACTGATTTCAAGTTGGTTTTTCTCTGTGTGTAGATAACTCTTTCAGTCAAAGAAGACGAATGTAGTTAAATAAACAAAATCTGTAATATAAACAAATTTCACACAGACCGACTTCAACGCGAGACAAATTTAAGCATGAGAAAATATAAAGCAATCGTAAGTATAAAAGCATACTAGGATTAGGGAAGTCCAGATATATGATAGTATTTTATAGTACCATATGTCGATATTGAAAACAATTTATTTCTACCTACACATAAATACCAGCTCAAATACACACACATAGCAGAATTCATATAAGAAATATCCAAGAAAATTTCAACAACACCCCACCTTTTGCAAATCATGACGAGCCTTAAATTCTCCCTCAGATATACATACACAAATTCTCATGATCATACATAGGTACATATACAATATACAAGATTAATCTCAACAACACAACACTCTCACCTACCTGAAATTACAGATAGTCTTAAACTTCTACAGACGTCTATACACATAGATTCTCACGGCTACATATTACAAGAACACCTCGGCCCTAATAAATCACAATCATCTTAAATTCTTACAAAAATACATATATACATACATACACATAACCAATTTATCTCAACAACATCCTCACCCACCTCAAATCACGATCAGCCTTAAACTACTATAGAGAGACACATTCACAAATCCCCATGGCTACATATTACGTCAACAACCCTGCCCACCCAAATCATGGTCAGCCTTAAACTCCTACAGACATACACACATTGAAATTCCTGCAAACATACACACACACACACACACACACACACACACACACACACACACACACATATTCACACACAACTACACACGCAATCGATCTACCTCAACTAAAGCCCGCCCCCTGCCAATCAAACCTTCACCTAAATTTTCACAGACAGACAGACACATCCACAAATTCCTATGGTTACATATTACGGCAACAACGCCGCCCACTCAAATCACGGTCAGCCTTAAATTCCCATAGTCTAGCAACACCTACATTAGCATTAGAAAAAATAACTTTCACGTTTTCCCGTCGTCATTAGGAAAAATCATTTTCCCGTCGGCATTTGAAAAAATTATATTCATTTTTTGCCGTCGGCATTTGAAAAAAAATAATAATCATGTTTTGCCGTCGGCATTTTAAAAAATAATAATCATGTTTTGCCGTAGACATTAGGAAAAATTAATAATCATGTATTGCCGTCGGCATTTGAAAATAATTATGTATTGCCGTATGCATTAGGAGAATATAACAATCATGTTTTGCCGTCGGCATTAGGAAAAAAAAATAATCATGTATTGCCGTCGGCATTTGAAAAAATTATCATGCATTGCCGTAGGCATTAGGAGAATATAACAATCATGTTTTGCCGTCGGCATTAGGAAAAAAAAATAATCATGTATTGCCGTCGTCATTAGGAAAAATCATTTTCCCGTCGGCATTTGAAAAAATTATATTCATTTTTTGCCGTCGGCATTTGAAAAAAATAATAATCATGTATTGCAGTAGGCATTAGGAAAAATTATCATGTTTTGCCTTCGGTATTACGAAAAATTATCATGTTTTGCCTTCGGAATTACGAAAAATCATTAGATGATTTTCCGTCAGCATTAGGAAAAACCATTTTCATGATTTTCCCCGTCGTCACATACACACATAAAAACCGCCAAACTATGAACCGCCTTAATACATTCACACAAAATATTCCACACACAAACTTCCCACGGTCAGGCAGGCAGACAGACAGACCGACAGACAGACATACACTTAATGTAAACAAAAACTCCTAATGTAAACAAAAAACTCCTTATGTAAACAAAAAAACACAAATTTCCAAGAATTTAACAATTTTAAAATTTTAATTACCCAAATTTAACAATTTCAGCAACAATTTAACAATTTCAGCCCACAATTTAACAATTTCAGCAACAATTTAACAATTTTAATTGATCCAGAACCGCCAGTTCCCTACTACTACTAATGATTAATAACTATCACTTAGTTTATGCCCGACATTGGTTGGGCCTAATAATTATACTTTAGATTAAGAATTGAATACTTATTGTTAGTTCATAATTGAAGATTCAATAAATAAAAAAAACGTCTTAAAAAAATACCATTTGTTATACAAAATTTGTAATTTGTTATAAGAAAAACGACTAAAAGAATTTATAAAGACTAAATGTGAATTTTATGAAGTTTTTTGAAAGTATATTTTAATAACAAAACACAATCCAAATGCTTAGAAGACATTCTGTTTTTCAATTTAGTTTTTATTAAAGAGAAGCGAAGATTCTTTTACTGACAGTTGTATTTAATTCTTCCGTTCTCTTTTCGTCGCAGTCATTTTTATGGTTATTGAGATTAACACGCTTGCATTAATTACTTAAGTCTTAAATAGATTTCAACGTCAAGTTTAGTTGTTCCTCTAAACTTTCGGAATTTGATTAAATTTCGAAATCTTCAGAGTCTAATTCACTTTCAATTGTTTCATTTTCTACAATAAAAAATAGTCTCTTGTAGAGCTGCATAGCAAAGTCTTTAGTAGTAAACTTTGACGAATATTTTACTCCTATATATTTGCAATATTGCGGAAAACAACCATTATGTAAATATAAAAATAGTGTATTTATGGTCATATTTCTTCTTTGGGAAATCCTCTCACGTAGGCAAAGTAGTAGAGTTTCTCTGAAAATGCTGTATGATTTTCCAATTGTGTTGAACACAAATTTTAAAATTGCTAACTGCGAAATAATAACTACAGCTGATACAGTAAGGTACACAACAATAAAATAAGGAAAATTTAAAATTTTTACAGATAAAAAACCAGTTAACCGGTATAATAACTCAGTTTTTTGATTGCCAAATTGAAGTACTCGCTTACATATCATACCTCATCTCTCAAAACTTAATTAATTTAATTTTGCAGAATAAAATAGACCCCCATGTACATTATGTACATTAGATATTTGTATTCTCGGATATCGTTTTAAATATTCGGATTCGTGAACAGGGATATCACATATGGCGATTTCTCGCCAAACGTGGCGATTTTTCAAATTGTTTGGTGTCCAAATTTTTGGTTTGGCGACATGGCGATTTTTCTGGCGATAAATAAATTTGTTGGCGATTGTTATGCTACATTTTTTAACAAAATTGAACTTCAAAATTTTTCTAATTGAGGAAAATTAGTTTGTTGAAGGAATAGTTTCAAAAATAAATCCTACCAAAACTCGTCTGCAAGAAGTTAAAACAATTTGATTTTGATGATTTTTTTATATTAGTTAAAGCAATTAATGCGTTTTGAATTTTGATGAGAAAAATTTACAAGATATAATTTTTAGCGATTTTATTTTTGATTTTGGAGATTTTCTGATAAATTTTGATACGATCATTTTATAAAAATTTATATTAAAAAGTGTTAAATAAAAACAAATTTAACAGCAAATATTTACTAAGAAAAACTGCACAAAACTGATTTCTGGCGACTTTTAAGATCAATTTGGCGAAATAGGTTGGAAAAAATCTGACAACCCTACTCGTGTGTATGTATGTATACATTGCATACAAACATAATGTATACATATGCAGGTAACACCTATGATCAATTAAATGAAAAAAAACATATGAATTTTTGTACGAAATTTGGTATTTTTAGGGTTCCGTACACCAAAGGTGAAAAGGAACCCTATTGTTTTCGCTACGCTGTCCGTCTGCATTTTCTCAGGGACCGTAAGAGCTACGGACCTGAAATTTGGACAGAATATGTAGAACTTTGGCCGCTACAACAAAAAATACATGAGAATTAAAAATTAAAGGGCGTTGTTCGTTTTGGAAAACGAGGAACGAAAAATGTTAAAATCCCATGTAATATACATACAATTGTATGTAGCCCAAATTTAGGAACATATTTTGTCTAAATTGTTGTTGAAATATTCTTACTGTCTAAATTTATATCGATTGTGAAGTTATTTTTTTGTTTTTTTTGTTTTTTAATGCATGTATTTATTTATTGTATCTTCATATATGAATTAACAATAAGTATTCAAATCTTAAATCTATAAAAAAATTATTAGGCCCGACCAGTGTCGGACATAAACTTAGTGGTAGTTATAAATAATACATTAGTAGTGATAATCAAAAAAAAGGGGGGGGGGGGGGGGGAAAGTATTTTCAAGTAGTCCCATCTGAAGTGTTAGGTATAAGAGCCCGTGTGTCCCTCTGTTTTAAGCGCACGTGCCCAGTAAAGTTCAAAATATTACGAGCAAGCGGATTAGGATGTGATTCGAGTTTTGTTAAATATTTGCCTGCGTAGTTTGCAATTTCTTCAGTCACTAGTGGCATATTTAAATCACGATGTATAATAGAATTTTGGATGTACCATGGAGCCGATGTTATTAACCGTAAAATTTTGTTTTGCCTTCGTTGGATTCTCTCGACATTGGAAGCTGAAGCAGTGCCCCATAACTGAATTCCGTAGCGCCATATTGGCTTCAAAAGCGACTTGTATAATAAAAGTTTGCAGTCTAGGCTGAGTGTTGAGTTTCTGCCAATCAACCAATATATTTGAGTTAACTTAAGTTTCATCTGAGTTAACTTAGAGTCAATATGATGTTTCCATGTAAGTCTTCGATCAAGGTGTATACCAAGGTATTTCACTTGGGAATGTTGAGGAATATTTTGATTGTTGAATCGAATGGGGGAGCAAGTATCTCTTCTTAGGGTGAACGTTATATGGACACACTTTTGTTCATTGACTTTAATTCTCTATAAGTTCAACCATATTTCCAGCTGAGTGATATGTTCCTGGAGATTGCGGGATGCCTCATAAGGGTTTTCGTGCACACTCATACAGGCTGTATCATCGGCAAAAGTAGAAATATGGATATTATTGCTCACAGGCATATCACAAGTATATATTAAATACAAGACAGGACCCAGAATACTACCCTGGGGCACACCAGAAGATTTAGTTTCGGGTACACTCGTGAACTCTCCTTCCACAACAGTGAACTTCCTATCAATAATATAACTTTCCAAAAGCTTTTGAATGTTTATTGGCAGATATGTCAATTTTAAAACTAGGCCTTCGTGCCATACTTTATCAAACGCCTGAGAAACATCAATAAAGAGAGCAGAACAATGCTTCTTTTCTTCAAATGTTCTTCTTACAACTTGGACCAGTCTATGCGTTTGTTCAATCGTGCTGTGCTGACTTCTAACGCCAAATTGATGGTCCGGGATGCACCCATTATCAGTTAAAATTTTGGACAATTTAGTCATAAGCAGCTTTTCGAAAAGCTTTGAGATTGTAGATAGTAAGCTTATAGGCCTATATGACTCAGTCTTGGTAAGATCTTTGCCCACCTTTGGAATCATTTTGATATTGGCAAGTTTCCAGTGATGTGGAAAATACTGCATTCTTAAAATAGCATTAAAAATAAATAGCAGGATTCTAATTGCAATATGAGGCAAGTTCATGAGCATTTTGTTACTAATGCCATCAATACCTGGAGCTTTCTTCGGGTTGAGTTCAGCAATTATTTTTGTACTCCACGCATCTTTATCCTTAACGGACGAGGGGGTAGAGAAACTACAATTGGTAAATCAGCAGCATCCGTACATGAATTGGGAGTGAATACAGATTTTAAATGCTCAGAAAATAAGTTACCTTTCGCACTATCGCTTCTTGCCCAGCCTCCGGTCGCAGTACGCAGTGGTGATTTAAGATCAACGGGTCTTTTAAGATTTCTAGTAGCGCACCATAAAGAGTAATTAGATGCGGACGTTACATTAAGACCTTCTAAATACTTTTCCAGTAGTGCAGTTTTTTCCGACGATAGCAGCTCTGTTAGTCGTTTAGTATATTCTTTAAGTGTGATTTTATTCAGGGGTGATCTGTGTTGTTGGCATTCTCTTTTAGCTCTCCTTTTTTCACATACAAAAAGTTGAATTTGCGTAGAATAAATGCTGTTAAAGCCGGTCTGTGGATAGGAGGTAGTGGCGTGTTTAGCAGCCTGTTTTATATTTTCGTTAAGATTGGCAATGTTAAATTCAATATCATCGCATGATCTAAGCTGAATGTTTTCTACGCAGTGACTACTAAGATATTTTTTGAATGCCAGCCAGTTGATTCCATCAATCATCTTCACATATGAGTTAGTTAAATCACTCCTTAGTGGGTTGAAAATTGTAATTATTGTTGAAGAGTGATCGGAGGACAGATCTAGAGCGGCCTCTACGTGAATTAAGTCCCTATGAATATTTTTCGTGACGGCAAAATCTATAACATCTGGAATTTTTCTTACGTCAGTAGGCCAGTGAGTAGGCTCCCCACTCGAAATGACATCTAAGCCCATTTTTGAAATTGTATTAAACAAGGCTCAACCTCTAGGTGTAACAAGACGCGATCCCCAGTACGTATGTTTTGCATTGTAGTCACCAGCTGCCACGAAACAAGATCCAAGCGATTTGTAGAACTTCTCATACTGATCTTCGGTAACTGAAAATCTGGGAGGTGAGTAAATTGATGATATCACGAAATTCGCACAAAAATTTTCTACGAAAATAGTCGTTGCTTGCAAATATTCTTCACTAACGTTGTCAAGGACATAGTGCTTGAGTCTTGACTTAATCAGAATTGCTGATCCAGCACATACTCTCTCTCTCTTGGGTCCTTTGTATCATATAAAGTGTAACCATTTATTTTAAATAAGCTTCTTGAGGTCAAATGAGTCTCAGAAACCAACATTATATCAATATTTTTTTCCATGAGGAAGTGCTCAAGTTCATTTTTATGTTGGCGAATGCCGTTTGCGTTCCAGAAACATATTTTTAACGTGTTCATGGTTTATTAACTAATGCTTGAAGCAGTGTATTCTGCATTCGCAGCATTTCTTGCATCATACTTGTCATATTTGTAGTAAAGTTGTTTATAGTTAGCACCAGATTCTCAATAGTAGCTTCAAGGTGACTAAAGTTAAAGCTTGAGTTTGAATTCGTTGAATTATTTGGCGGTGGAACATTTTGCGTGGGAATTGAACTAGTCTTAGCAGCATTAGCATACGATACACGTGAAGTAACTGGTTGGCTGATTTGAGCAAAAGTGTCGGAGTTCGCGTTTACTTGTAGAGCTGGAGTTAGCTTGGGTTTTTGACCCATAGCCTGTTTAACGAAAGAAAATACAGGGCACCCTCTATAGTTAGCTGTGTGATTACCTCCACAATTACTACATTTTTTTTTGCTTGATCTTTTGGCTTAGTGCAGCTAGCAGTACCATGCAATTCACCGCAGATAACACACACTGTAGGTAACTTGCAGTAAGTTTTCGTATGGTCATATTCTTGGCAATTATGGCACTGTACGGGACCTGAACGCTTACGTGGCTCTTCAACTGTGATTTTTCGATGTAAGAGATACTTTACGTTATAAACTGGATGGGCTTCATTTTTTTTCAATTGTATGTCATTCGGCTCCAGTTCAACCCGAAATAGGGGTTGGGCGACCTTTTCTCTATTAAATATGTTGGTAACATTTTTTACCTTGAATCCTTGGTCGACAAGTGCACATTTTACTTCTTCGGGTTCAACATATTAATCTATGCTCTTTAATACTATCTGTAGGCCTTTAGAACTCTTAAGTTGGTATGTGTAAAAATTTGTTTTATTTTTTTCGAATTCACTAACAATTTTTCGAAAATCTTTTTCATTATATATTTGGATTTTAGTTTCATCAATATTACCTCGTTTAATTGGAATGATGTGAAAAGTATTTTCACCAATGGTCGACAGTAGTTTTTTTATAAGCGCGTTAGAATTTTTTTCTCTCAGATAAATAGGTGGTGGCTTAAAAGACTTTTGCGATGATGTAGAGGGCTTGTCGTCGGTGTCTTGCAATAATGAAAAACGATTTTGACGATTGGTAGATGATGCGCTGTTATTCCTAGACATCTTTGGAGCAGATGAAATTTTTACCACGGTTATATATCTGTCCATTCCCACTTGTACCTTGGGTTTTGAGCTACTGTTATCTGTAGTGATAACTTGGAATTCGCAGACTGAAATGAAGAAGTATTAGGCAATGGTAATGTTAACGATTCACTAGTTGGCATTGGACAAAGCGAAGTTGATCGCTGACGAAAAATTGGCTTTGCCGTTAAAAAAAGATTTTCATCAGATTTATTATTTATATTTTTTTCATTAAGAGTTCCAGAACTCACAGTAAAATAAGCATTTCTGCCGTTAGAACTCACTTCAAATTTTTTTTCCTTTGAGGTACTCATACAGAGTATTATTCCTCAAGGGAACTTTGTTTATGTTTACGTTTTTTTTTTTGCTATTTCTTGCTATGTAAAAAATATTAGTAAAGCCAATAAGCTTATTTATCAAGGTGAATATGTATTACGAATATTTTTTGTATAATTTTTGATTTTGTTGTTTTTTATATTTGTTTCGTATGTATGTATGCAAAAAAAAAATCCGCTTTAATGTCTCTTCCCTATGAAGGTTCAACGAGAACTCAAAAAAGTTATTTGTATCAAAAAAAAAAAACAATATTTGTCTCATTTTACACAAAAATATAAATCTGCTTTTAGATGTGTTTATTTTTAAACAAAGTGTTCTTAAAAAACAGCTACATGTGCCTAAATAACGTCAAAATGTTGAAAACTAAACATATGTGCGTAAAGCGGCAGAAATATGTTTAACAAGAAGAAAGAAGAAGCTCAAAAGTACACATGTTCTAACAGAAGCACGCCATATTAATATAAAATTAATTAAAATTAAAATAAAGCTAATTTTAAATAATAACTGTATGTATTTTATATAAATAGTGATAGGTTAATATTGTAAATAATGCACAAATTGAGTAAAAAAATTATTAAATTAAAGCTTTGAGTTAAGACAGTATTGTTAAACAAGTGCGATATGTATACATACTTATGTTAGAAACATAATTACTCAAATTTTAGAAATTTATTTTTAATTTTTATTCAAATTCTAAAAATTACATGTAAAATTTAAAGCAAAACGTGAATTTTTTATGTTAATTTAGTAAACCTTTTTATCAATAAATTTAATTAAACACATGTATTAAATGCATTTTTATTTAAAAAAAACATATTTTAAAATTAAACACAAGGGGGAAACTAAACACAAATTGCGTAAAATTGTTAAACATATATTGTTCAAAATCAAACATATAGTGCTCAAAAATCAACAAAACGTTGAAAAAATATAGTTGTGTAATTTTAGGTCGAAAGTAGTATGTAAAGTGTTGCCTACTCTTACACAGTACAACATTTTTGAAGTCATTGATTCGGGACTCCATTCTGACAATTTCACGTGAAAGTAGGCCCAAAATGAAGAACTTGTGTTCCTTCATTCGTTTTGTCTTCTTACCTGCTAAAAAATTTTTAATATCGATTTGAAGTTAGTAACTATCGTGTAGGGCAATTTTTCACGTTTTAGGCTCTTTTGTTTGACATAACTCGAGAACCACTAGTCCGATTTAGCTGAAACAAATTTAGAAAAATTAAGAATTACAATTCCTCTAATCTGTTCTTATAACGTTTTCCTATGTGTGCAACACTTTCGAAGTTAAAAATGAATGTATGAAGGGGAAAAAAGTATTTTTTGCCTAAAAATTAATTTTTTTTTTTTTAAATTCATAAAAAATCAAAAATGGAAAAAAGTGTCAAATCTAATTACTTTCGCATAAAGCCACGGAACCTCTGAGTAAAGTGAGACATTTTTTGAGAAAATCGATGAATAAATTTATTCCAATAATGTTATGAATGAATATACACAAAACTTGAAATAAAAATTCCAATTTGTATTGCAGCTATTCTTACACCGAAAATATGGAATTTATGGAATCTATGCATAAAAACAAAATTTAAAACATTTTCAATTATAATTACATATAATTATTGTCAATATCCATTCTCGTTGAAGTTGACGCTTGTGGTTCTGATGATCTGCTTTTCTTCGTAGGTTGTTGATATTCGTGGTCTGAGTTTGCGTCGTCATCCGAGGAATCCATAATATATAATGGCTCGTTTTTTCCCATGGGTCCACCAATTTCAGAGTCATCTTCTTCTTCGGAATAAAATTTCTGGAAATCAGCTTGACGTTGTCGGTATGATGTTGCGCTGACATTTTGCTGTGTGAGTTTTCTTCTCTTCAAAAATGATGTCAACCATTCGGAGTTTTGTTGTGATATTCCGAGCTTGGCCACAATGTAATCCATTTCGATTTGTGTTAGCGGTTGTCCTGTATTATTTTCAATATCGGGTGTCCAATCCGCATCATTCACGTTGGTCGGATTGGTGAAAACGGTTTCGGCTTGCAGGGACACAGTATCCAGACTCGGAGGTTTAGGTGCATCGACATCAGCAGGGCGGTTAACTGGAAGTGTGGCAGTAAATGCAGCAGTGTATACTTTTGTTTTCAATTGCTGTCTGTTTAATCCAGGACGAAAACTTATGCATGCGTACCACCTGGATTCATCATGTCCAGTTGTGTCTTCCACCCAAATTACTCGCTTCATAAAAGACAACGTTGCACCTCGTCCATGTATCCAATTTACAAGGGTATTATAACAACTTTTGCACACTGTGTTCGGCGTAAAATTTGAACCACTTAAATCTGCATCAAAATAATCACAATACGCCTTTTTGAGTTGCTCAGTACACAAATTTTGTCGATAGTTTTTGTTTTTTTTTAGGACGATTTGACCACAAACGTAACAAAAATTATCCAATTTTGGCCACTTGTTATTTTACATATTTATATATTTTATGTTTTCTTGTTATTCACTTTAAAAAAAACTGGAGAAAAATCACTTTTACTGTTCGCGTTCGTCGGCACTGGCTGAATGACAAAAATCGATCAACTATAAATACTACGTATTT
This sequence comes from Tachina grossa, assembly GCA_949987645.1. Taxonomy (NCBI): domain Eukaryota; kingdom Metazoa; phylum Arthropoda; class Insecta; order Diptera; family Tachinidae; genus Tachina; species Tachina grossa. The sequence goes on along the minus strand of OX465277.1, from coordinate 60,199,723 downwards.
TTCTATATTTTACTGGCAGGTACTTATAAATGGGCGCATGTTTTAAAGGTACCTGGCTATATACCTGATTCACCACTTGTACATTTCAAATTGTGCAAAACTTTCCAAATAATGAATGAGGGTGCAATTTCTGTAAAAAAAAATCATACAGGTAGTCACCGGAAAACCCCAAATAATTGAAACAGTCCACTATCCTTTTTTTCCTTTTAATTGTTCACGCACATTCATTAGAGTTTAAAGCTGCGCAGGCATAAAAATCAAATAACCTTTTGTTTATTCCTTTTTTTAAATTAGATTTGACACTTTTTTGCATATTTGATTTTTTATGAATTAAAAAAAAAAATAATTTTTAGGCAAAAAATACTTTTTTCCCTTCATACATTCATTTTTAACTTCGAAAGTGTTGCACACATAGGAAAACGGTATAAGAACAGATTAGAGGAATTGTAATTCTTAATTTTTCTAAATTTGTTTCAGCTAAATCGGACTAGTGGTTCTCGAGTTATGACAAACAAAAGAGCCTAAAACGTGAAAAATTCCCCTATACGATAGTTACTAACTTCAAATCGATATTAAAAATATTTTAGCAGGTAAGAAGACAAAACAAATGATGCACAAGTTCTCCATTTTGGGCCTACTTTCACGTGAAATTGTCAGAATTGAGTCCCAAAATCATATGTTGTACTGTGTTATTGACGTAATTTTCAACAAAAGTGTTTTAGAGTGTGTATATTGAAACTTGAAATTTGTAAAATTAGTGTATTTTTATACAGACTACAACAATTAACATTAAAATTTAAAAAAAATTTAAATTAAAGCGTGGTCCATCAGTTAATGCAATTTTGACTATGTAATTTTGACAACTTGGTATATCTTGGAAACCGTAAGAGGCAAACACTTGAAATTTTCAAAAACGGTAAAACTAAATAATCCGAAAATTATAAAATCGCCAAACCAAAAAAAAAAATCGCCAAAATTTAAAAAAAATCTCCAATACGAAAAAAATCACCAAAATTAAAAAAAAAGTTCTAACACAAATAAATCGCCAAATTCGAAAAAATCGCCAAAATGAAAAAAATCGCCTATATGAAAAAACGCAAAAAATCGAAAATATCGCCAAAACTAAAACAATTTTTTATATAAAAAAAAAGTCGCAAAAATGAAATAAATCGCCAAAAATAAAAAAAATCGCCAAAATGAAAAAACGTCAAAAACCGAAAAAAATCACCAAAACGAGAAAATAGAGTGTCAAAACTAAAAAGAGCCAAAACTGAAAAAACTCAAAAAACGCCCAAATAAAAAAACCGAAAAAACCCCAAAATCGAAAAAAAATGTCAAAACTATATATTATATAGGATGAAGTTTGTAGTTATTAAATTACATATCTAGTGTTCGTACAGAACCCTTCGTGCGCGAGTCAGAGTCTCAATTTACTGAATTTTTTTCTGTTACGTAACATTTTCAAAGTCCACTTCGTAACAACAGTCGAACCTCTCCCCCATAGGGTGTTACGTAATATGTGGTCGGCCCCATAACAGTTTTTTTCTGTTCTTCATTTTGCTATTCAAGAATGGGTGTAGTTTTTTTTAACATGCATATTTACATATATTTTATTTTATTGGGAAAATAACATATTAATTCATGTGTGCTCCAGGACAAATTCCGGTCTATAAATATAGTGTATATATTTACACGAAGGCATTCGTCCTGTTTTTAATCACTCATAACTTTGTTACCTTCAGCCAAATTAGCAGGTTGCCTAAAATGAGATGACACTATAACGATGCATAGCACGTCGTACTCGTAGTCAATGCCTATGGACGATGCAATATAAGTATGATTCACAATAGCCCTGTAATGTCTAAGAGTGTATAATAAAAGACGTGTTGTATGTCCGATAGTCTAAACAATACTGTTTTATTTATTCATATGACATCTCCTATTCATATGACATCTCCATTTTAACATGGTCCAATTCTTATCAAATGTAAAGCTATATCTTTTTCTTATTTTTTAATTTTTTTTTTTAAATTATTTTTTAATTATTTTTATTTTTTTTTAGTAGCAGTTTCTCAAAATATAAACTACATACATATATTTTGATCATATATTCAATTTGATCATATATTCAATATTTGAACAATCAACTAAAAATTTAATATTTCGAACAACCAAATCTTTCTACAGGTCTTACAATACGACCACTGCGGGTAGTTATTACGTTTCCAGTGCTTTTTCCAGTGGTGGCCGTTTGCTCGTTCGATGTACTGGGTTCACTGACAAGTGAGTTCTCTTCAGGCGAAGCATCAACAGGATATGGGACTTCATTTTGTTCTAAATTTACGTTTCTTGCTTGTGTTTTACGCAAGTGGTAACTATTGCGCCTAAACGTTTTTCCAGTGTTGGTTTTTACAATTACTGACCGTGGATTTTCGGTATCTTTTGATACTTTTGCTAATCGCCACTCTCGATGTCCAACCTTCATGAGCACGTCGTCTCCCACTTTTAATGGTGATCTTGTTCGCGTGTTTCTGTCTGCATAGGATTTTTGTCGTTCTCGTAGTACCGTTAGTCTCTCTGTTACACCCTTTATCACATTTGGTTTCAGCTCTTCTGGTTTTATTGGTTCTGGTGTTTCGGCTGAATAATCTTTGCGCTGGTGATTTCAATATACTGTCTCTGTCGGTATTTCTCCACATTAGCAATGCCTTGTAAATGTTAGTTCCATCTAAGTAGCATTTTTTTAATAAATTTTTCGCAATTTGCACATTGCGTTCGGCAAATCCATTTGATTTTGGATAATATGGGGACGAAATTTGATGTTTGAAACCCCAACTAGTAGCAAATTTTCGAAAATTTTCTGAAGAAAACTGTGGTCCGCCATCGCTTTCTAAAATTTCTGGTATACCATGGACTGAAAACCACATTTTAAAAAACAAGATTGTTTCCCAAGAGGTTGCCGAATTGTATTTTCGAAAATCCTAAAATCCAGAATAATGATCTGATATTAATAAAAAAAATCATCACCTTTAAAATGGAATATGTCTGTGGAAACATTTTGGAAAGGATACTGTGGAATTGTTTTTATCAGCAACTCTTCTCGCATATTATTTCGTTGGGTTTGTTGACAAACTGCACAATTATCTACATAATGTAGATGTACTCACATTTTGAATTATTAAGCGTAAACCCAGTGCTCTGTAGGCGTTCTTTTACTTTCTTAGTTATTACTTGAAGCTGCTTTACATCTTTGGCATAAATAAAAATATCATCCATGGCTGTTTCACAATTTTCAATGCCTTGTAATGTACGTGCCATGACTTCAGAAAATATCTCAGGAGCAGACGAAATACCAAATGGTATACGCATATATTTGTATCGTCCCCAAGGCGTAGCAACTGTTAAATATTTAGATGTTCTTCCGGACACTTTAATTTGCCAAAAACCTTTTTGACAATCGAGCTTAGTGAAAATTTTATTACCGTGTACTTTGGCAGCGATCTCTTCTACTGTTTTTAGTGGAAAATGTCTACGCTTAATATTCTTATTTAGTTCAGTTGGATCCATGCAAATTCTAATTTTCGAATTCTTTTCAACAATAACCATTGGGCTGACGGCTGGAGTTTGCTCCGTAACTGGTTCTATGACTTGTAATCGAACCATTCTATCTAATTCACTTTTTACCCGATCTTTCAACGCATGTGGAATCTTTCTTGGAGGCATTATTCGAAATTTAGGGTTATCAATAAAATCATTATCATATTCATAGTTTTTGCAACTGCCAAGAGTTTCACTTTGTTCTTCAATTTTATGTATACGCGCAACTAAACCTAATTTTTCACAGCTATCTTGTCCCAATATTGGCTTAAGGTTTTCTTGAACGATTTTAAAAGACAGTTTAATTTTTTTGTTTTTATTTTCACAAACTAAAATTGCTTCTCCAACTACATTTATAAATTGATTATTATAAGCTATTAATTTTTTCGTGGCTGAATTTTCAATGATAGCGTGTAATCGCTTAGCCTCTTTAGTGGGTAAAACATTCCATTCTGCACCTGTATCTAATTTTAATTTCAAATTTTGTTTGCCAACACCAGCTGTAGCATACCATTTTTCACTTTTGTTTATATTTTTAGTGATGCAATTAACTTTGATTGAACCAATATATTGACATTCGCTTTCATCATCGCTCATTTCTAATGTTTGAACCCTTTTCTTTTCATTTATATTTTTCTTATATTCTCTCTTCTTTTTTGTTTTACATACTACAGCGAAATGCCCTTTTCCTCCGCAATTATGACACTCTTTACCATACGCAAAACAACTTCTTGGGCCGTGTTCTTTATTGCACCGGCTGCATTTAAATTTTTGTTGTCTTTTAATCACATTTACATTTTCGGCACATTCGTCTTCATTGTTTAGGTCATGCATTTGTTTGCCTGCCCTTTCTGCTACTCTGCAAATCTTAAAAGCTTTTTCTATATTCAGATTTTCCTCCATCCACAACTTCTTTCTGGTATTATCTGAATGCAAACCCAATACAATTTGATCAACTAAAAATTCATCCGTTTTTTCGCCATAGGCACAGTGCTTGTGTTTTTGTAAAAAATCTTCAACCGGTTGGTTTTCTTGTTACTTTATGCGGTGAAATTAATAGCGCTCATAAGTTCTATTTCGTGGTGGGGAAAGTAATCTGTAAATTGTTTTATTATTACTTCTCTTTTCTTCAACTCTTCTTCGGTCAGATTAAAGTCCCAACTATAATATGAATAAGCTGGCTTAAGCTAATGTCAGAATTGAACGATAAGTCTGTCAAATGCTTAAACAATTCAGATTTGACTTTTAGGTGGCCACAATGTACTTACATGCACTTAAGTATTCTTTAGCCACAGCTGCACATCTAGGTATTGTCAATAATTTTGTAGTAATTTTGTTTCTTCTCATAACTCCTAAATGAATGCAATTTAATCAAAATAACTTGAAAGAATGTCCTAATCTATTAGAAATTCACATATAAATATATCCATCACCTTATTACTTGTTTTATTTGTTTTGCCTACTAAAAAGTACAACAGTGAATATACATAAGTAAATACATGTGTGTGTGTGTATATGTGTATTGTAAAACAGACAATGAAAATTAAAATTTTGTTTTATTTTCCGAGTTTAAAATAAGAAACAATAAAAAAATATTTAAAATCAATGAATATTTTCTGCTGATGCTTGCTTGAGTTTTAAAAATGCACAAACTGTTGTTTCTGTACGGAATGTGCGTTCAGTTTGGCACTTTACTTAAGCAAATGACATTTGACGAAACTTGACGAAAAGTTTGTTAAGTACATTATAGTTTGCCACATACGTTTTATATGTAATCGCACAGTTGCTTAAGCTAGCTTATTCATATTATAGTTGGGCCTTAAAATTTTTAAGCACTTTGTTTGCTTCTCTTCCAATTATTGTTCTTAAATTCGCTACTTTCACATCTTCACTTTCTTGTTTGATTTCTGCTGCTATATAATAATTATTATATTCATCTAACCAATCTGCTCATTCAACGTCCATATCAATTTCGTTGTTAATAAGCAGTGGTTTTGGTGGCTTACTGTTTGCCATTACTGCACTGTAGTGATGAAACTTATTATATTGTTGAGTATTGCTACCAGTAGATTTCATAACACGTACGTTTGCTGGGTAATTACTTTAAATTTTTCTATTTATCCTCTTTCTGTTCGTTTTTTTTTATGTGTAAACATCTATACGCTAGGGGGTAAAAATCTTTTGACATTGATTTCTTTGCTGAGATTTCTTTGCTTTTTGCTTTTGCTTTGCATTGTCAAATTGGTGTGAGCTATGTATGAGTGTATTAGTGTTTGAAAGAAGCAATACCAAGCAGAGCAACAAGTCGACCGGCTCGAAGCCGACGGTTCGCCGCCGCCGGTTATTTTTCTGTATATTTCCGTACACCAAAGGTGAAAATGAACCGTAAGAGCTACGGACTTGAAATTTGGACACAATATGTAGACATTTGGCCACTACAACAACAAATACATGAGAGTTAAGAACTAAAGGGTGTTCCAAAACGAGCAACGAAAAATGTTAAAATCCCATGTAATATACATACAATTGTATGTACATATATACACTTGAAATTTTAAAAGATAGTGTATTTTTATACAGACTACAACAATTAACACTAAATTTAAAAAATTTATATCAATGCGTGTTCCATCAGTTAAAAAAAAAAATTGCGAAAATTAAAAAAACCCAAAAAGAGAAAAAAACGCCAAAACGAGAAAAAGCGATAAAACTGAAAAAAATCGTTTAAACTGAAAAAACTTAAAAAATTAAGAAAGCTAAATCAAAAACAAAGTGATCAAAACCGAATGTGCGCGAGTCATAGTTGCACTTTACTGAATTTATTTTAATTGCAATGCGTACACAACAACAAGAACAGCAACAACTAAACGATGAACAACAGGAATTAAAAATTAAAAAGTAAAAGTAAAGGCATTTACCATAGATGAGCACTGCAGTACCACTAAAGTTTCAGTAAAAACAAAAAAAATTTACTGATTATTAAAATTTTTTTCTAAAATTTTTATAAATTGCCTAAATGATTTGTTATATGATGAGGTGCATTGAATTTTCAGTAATCAGTAATGCCCGTATTCATAATGAAATTCTACCAAGTGGCTAAATGTTTTTCATACAAAAGTTTCAAAATTTGAATGAAAAAACTTTGACACTTGCTACGGCCCTACGATTTTACTAGTAATGCAAATTAAATTTCATTAGCTGTAAAAATTTACTGAATTTTTTTAGTAATCAGTAAATTTACTGCTTACTGCAATTTTGAATGCAGTACATATTCATATACTGCAGTGTGCCCATTTACTAACCAAATAAGTTTAATAAAATAAACAAAAACCAACAAATTCATATGTATTTACAATATTGAAAGTTTTGATACTTTTAATTAATTAATTTAAAAAAAGATACTAAAAGCATAAGTACTTCCAACTTAAAAAAAAAATCATTACTAGATGTTTACACATCTCCTCTGTGATCGGACTCACATTGCTTTTTAATTCACATGAGAGCGCACAACAAGCCTATAATGGCTTATGCCTGTGTCCACCGTCATGGGCGTAATAGCTCCTATTTTCAACCTAAACTAACCTAGTTCTAACAAATGAGTTGAATCCAGCCTACTTAAGAAACCTTTTGATTATCTTTACCAATGCTTTTTCATCATTTAGGCAAACAGCCTATGCACGCAGTGTTGAAATTTACACGAAGCCAATCAGCGTGGTTTTATCACCCTCATAACCTTATTCACCACAATCGTAAAATAATGAAATTTAAACCATAATTAAAATTAATTCGTGTAACCTCATAGGAAGGTTTTAAAATAAAAGCTGCATACTTTGATACCACGCCCATACAATTTAAGCCTCATTTTTCATGTACTTCTGCCAGGCTTGCCATTTTAGCACTTTTAGTGCTAGATTTAGCACTTTCTATTTTCGTTTGGCACTAAAGATTTTGAAAATAATGCTAAGTGCTAGTTTAGTACTTTCTTAAAACTATTTGGCATTTTTTGCACTTTTTATTCCATTAAATTTATAAAATTTTCATACATAATTCCTTAAAACAAATTGGGGTCCAATTAATATTATATGTATTTTTATCAAACTTATTTATCTTCAGTAAAGGTTCCCTGATGATCTGCATTAGCAAGAGTGAAATGCGCATAGGATCCAGCTAAACCCCTCAATAATCAATTTCAATGTATTTTTAATAAAAAAAATTATTTTAATGAATAAGTAAAATAATAATTTGCTATTATTAGTGCGTTAATAAATCTTTCATTTATTTATCTTCATTAAGTGTTTAGTATGACAGGAGGCATATAACGGAATATTGATTAATGTACACCATTTGAAATACTAAATAAACAAAACTTGTTTTAAGTTGTATTTCTTTTAAGAGCTTAGTTCTAGTTTACACTATGCAAGTATTATTGCTAAGCTGATAAGTTTGAGAATAGACAGCGATGCGCGTTTTAACTATGCCAAACGCGCTTTTTTCCGTCTAAGCGCGTTTAATAAAAAAAGCGCTAAATTAGCGCGATTTGAATAAAATTAATGTCATTTCAGTTCAATATTTTTTAAAATTTTTTTGTATAAATTTAACAATTTTCTAATAACCGAAACTCCGATAAAATTTTTTAAATTAGTTAATGATTCAGCTATCGCAAACAAAATTCGCTTGGCTGTGGTTAAAATAAAAAACTCATTTTAATACTGTAATGACAAATATTTTGAAATTTCACAAATAAAAATATGTACTACATACAATGACCCAAAAAATGTAAATAACGTACAAAGCATCTATTATAGCTGAAGTACAAAAAGGATTTGAATCGTAAAACTATTCGACAATTTATATGTTGTTACAAAGGTTAAGAAATAAATTAAAAGTAAAAACTAAGCATTTCGATTATTTGGAAGGCGATTCTGATTCTGTATTAAGTGGTTTTAGTTAATTAAAACATAATGTCAAGGAAGCAAGATTGCAAAATCTGAAAAATTAATTGTATATACGAGTACTAATACATACATCGAGTTTTATTGAAATTTAATTTAGCGCTTAGAAAACAGCGCGTTTTTGCTATAAATATTTGACAATGTTGTAACTTAGCGCGTTTTGAGAAGGGTAGTAGCGCGTTTGGGTTATAAATAGTTGGCATCGCTGATAATAGAGTGCGACGAGGGGAAAAGAAACGTTTTTTCTCCTCGTCCCTCTCTCCTGTCAAAACAAATCAGCTTAGCAATAACACTTACATAGTTTAAACAAGGACTTAAGCCTACAGTACACGGCATGTAAAAAGCCACATGCGCATGTGGCGATGACGTCACGTGAATTTTCAGCATGTTCATAGCATTTTTTAAATTACTAGTAGTGGCTACATGCCGTAAAATTTGTATAGTATTTTTGTTTCAAAATACTTATGTGGCACATGTATCCGAATCGAAGACATTTTCTTGGGCAGTTCATCTGTAAGCATGTTAATATCTACATGTACATATGTTGCTAGTACACGGCATGTAGCATATGTAGCATCGTGATGACGTCAAAATTACATCAGAACCACATGCGCATGTGGTTTTTTACATGCCGTGTACTGTAGGCTTTACACTCGTATTGTTAATAAGGTTATTAATCAGCTTAACAAAAGGCATAGCCAAAGCTAAAACGAGCCCAAGACTTTAGTTATCTGTTACACGATTATTGTTATATCTGTTAATTAAATCGGTTCATCTGACTTATCTACGTAGAAAATAAATAGATTTTTATTTAACTTCTCTACTTAACACTCTTAGAGATTTTTTCTTGGTATTCCATTTACATCTGAGTTCAAATTTATAAATTATATATTTAAAGCGACCTTTACATGAAATGTTATTGAAAATGTCATTGTTCACATCGTTAGGGTAACATAGAGAGGCCAAATCTTGCACAATTTACGGAACACCAACGATATTATTGTCAGTTTGACTTATAATGGGTGTTTTTTATTGAGGTATAGAACTTTAAGTTGGCATCACTTTTTTAACTGGCGGCCATTTTGTCAGTTGTCAAGTGATTAATATTTAGTTTGGTTTGCCATTTCATCATGAACAGGTTGACAAAAGAACAACGCTTGCAAATCGTGCAAATTTATTTCGAAAATAATGGTTCAGTTCGCGAAGTTTACCGCAAGCTCCATCCATTTTATGGTCGACATAATCGACCATCAGAGCAATTAATTCGGTTAACCATGGATCGTTTTCGCACTACGTTTACTCTATGTGATAATACGCATCCGCAGAGACGTCGAACAATGCGCACCGAAGAAACAATTGCCGCTGTAGAGCAAAGTGTTGAAGAGGACCCGAATGAATCGATTCGCCACCGTGCACAGCAATTGGAGCTTTGTCCATCAACTTTATGGAAGATTTTGCGCAAAGATCTTGGCTTGCGACCTTACAAGATCCAGCTTGTGCAAGAATTAAAGCCGCGAGACCATGCAATGCGTCGTGATTTTGGTGTATGGGCCGAAAATGAGATTGATCTCGATGCTGATTTTCATTGCAAAATTTTGTTCAGTGATGAGGCTCATTTTTGGTTGAATGGCTACGTCAACAAGCAAAATTGCCGCATTTGGAGTGAAGAGAATCCACATGAGACCCTTGAGACGCCATTACATCCACAAAAACTGACTGTTTGGTGTGCTCTATGGGCTGGTGGAGTCATTGGGCCATACTTCTTCCGAAATAATGCTGGAGAGTCAGTTACCGTTAATGGAGACCGGTATAGAGCCATGATAACCGACTATTTTGTTCCCGAATTGGATGGCATGAATGTGGATGAGTTGTGGTTCCAACAAGACGGCGCTACATGCCACACAGCGCACGTCACAATCGATTTATTGAAGGAAACATTCGATGAGCGCATAATTTCGCGGAATGGACCTGTCAATTGGCCACCAAGATCGTGTGATTTGACACCATTGGATTATTTTCTTTGGGGATATGTGAAGTCGCTCGTCTACGCCAACAAACCAGAAACGTTAGGGGACTTGGAAGCCAACATTCGTGGCGTTATTGCCAACATACGGCCCCATATGCTCGAAAAAGTGGTTGAAAATTGGACCTGTAGAATTGGCTTTATTCAAGCCAGCCGCGGCGGCCACATGCCCGAAATCATACTTAAACATTAATGGCATAAAATTATCCTTCCAATAAAGCCAAATTGATGGACATTAAAACGATTTTCTTGTGTTTTATTTCAATTTGAAGTTCTATACCTCTAAAGAAAACACCCAATACTATGGAAGGATTGATAAAAAAATTTAAAAAAATATTTTTCTCACGGTAAAAATTTAACAAAATGCTATATAATTTTGCCAAAATATTACACAATATAGTTAAGTTTTCTGTATTTTGAAAATTTGTATTGTGCCACCTATGATATATACGTTAGCGATGATATAGAACATAAAAAATTCGCAATTTTATTGCAAGTGTATGGGCCGCTTAAGAAATAAGAGAAACTAAAAATTATAACTGATTTTAGCACTTTGATGCGTGTGCTGTAGAACATTTTAGCACTTTTATTTCTGCAATCTAGCACTTTTCCTCTTACATCTTATGTCAACACTAACTTCTGCTCAGCACACTTAAATATAGTATTTATGTATTTAGCATTATCCGTTTCCAACGAAACTTGATATGAATGATAAGCGTTGGCAAAAAAAATTTTGAGTTTAAAAAAGTGGCAGGATCACGTCCGTAAAAATTAAAACTTAAAGTTGCGCTAGTCAGATGAAATTCGGTGAGGTGAGGTGAACAACTAATTTTTAGTTTAAAAAAAGTGGACGGGATTACGCCCAGAAAAATAAAAAACTAAATTTGCGCTAGAGAGCTGAAATTCGATGCGCAAGTATGTCAAGATGAGAAAGCAACTAGAAAAATCTAAAAACCCAAACACTTTGCCAGGGGTGACGGGCTACGCTAATATTGCTATGAAACTAAATGTATAGCTGTTAACTCAAGCCATTTTATTTAAACCTTGCATGCACATTTTACGTATGTAAGGCTTTAAACTATCATCTTAAAAAGTGGGGGTGATCATCACGCCCATTAAATTTTAGCATTCTGTTTTATCTAATACTAAAGTACTACCCCCTTATGCAAAAAAATATTTTACTTTAGCTTTAAAGTTCATATTAGTTGCCAAGCACTTTAAGGCTAACATAGCTTTGTTAAGAAATCATATGCAAAAGACAACTTTAATTATTTTGTTATCTAATAATTAATACTGGTAACACTACCGTGTTCAACAACCACTTCACAGCTTATGATGTACAAAATCGAATACAATTTCATTCGGGTATTCAAATAATTTTTTATTTTATTAAATAAATTTTCATTATCTTGAAGTAAAGCAACCTAATTTAAAAAATATGAGCTTCTGACATGGTAATAAAACAGATAAACACAACTATGAAGTAAAAGTAAAAAAATTTGAAAAATTATCACAATTTGTTTTATTCGAATGAAACGAGTATTTGAATATCCAGCTTTTTTCGATTTGTTTTGATTGTATGTACATCACTAAAACATTTTTGTATAATTGTATTTATTTTAATATTTTTTTATAGATTTTGCTATGTATTTCGAATCGGTTGGATAATTTGGTGATGTTTCCCATTACATGACAGAAATAATAAATTTAAGATAAGAGCAGGCACTTCTAGCTTCATTTTCAGATGTAACATGAATCAGTAAGTGCTATATTAATAAAAATATTTGAGGTACAAAACACATATTTTGGAAATATCAACTTAAAGTTGTCTTAACAAACGTGGGTGCCTACTTTAGAGTTTTTATACAATAATTTTTTTAGAATACAACGTTACTTAACATTGCTTGGCAAAGCTTTATTAAGTTTTTTGCATAAGACCCCTAGTCTTAAACTTTTCTTTTAAATAACTCAAAATTTTGAGGATGTTTCAAAATATTTGAAAACGGTTTTTGTGTATCCTCACCCAGGCCTACAATCCCCACTAGATCGTTTTTCAAGTTCGGACAAAAAAGTTTTCTGTAGCAGTATGTTATACATACATACATAGTCATTAAGATTCTCTTCAAAATTTACTTTAACTGATTTGTTTTTTTTTTTGTATCTTCAAAAATTAACTACATAACAATAAGTATTCAAATCTTAAGTCTAGATATAATTATTAGGCCCGTCCAGATGCGGACATAAACTCAGTGGTAGTAATTGCTCGTAATAATACGTAAACGTCGTACCAAGCACAAACAAATTTTGAAGAATTTGTACCTGTAGTATTGGTAAATATTTGGTTGCATATTTTGCAATTTTTTCTGTCACAAGTGGCATATTTAAATCACGATGTAAGCATGCATTTTTGATGTATCATGGAGAGATATTATTAACCTTAAAATTTTGCTTTACCTTCGTTGCATTCTCTCTATATTGAAAACTAAAGCAGTACCCCATAGCTGCATTACGTAAAACCAATAAATCTGGACTGAGGGTTGAATTCCTGCTGGGTAATATCGAGCCTTTTTTTCGATTTTATCGTAAGCGATATGCTATCGAAAATAGAATTTTTTATTGAAATGGAAATTTTATGGGCCTACCCATAGTTTAGAATTATCAAAATGCCAAAATTTTTAATAACTTTTAAGATACGGCTGTAAAATTTTATCGTAAGCGACATTTTACGTACAAAAACATATTTGAAAATTTTAAAAAAACCTTTTCCTGAAAAATGTAATTTTTGTCGCTTACGATAAAATTTAAAATAAGGCTCGATATGTTAGTGCATACTGAGGCAGGCTGCATCATCGGCAATGTAGACGTTTGTATATTACTGCTCACGTCACAAGTATATTTCAAACACAAAGCCGGCCCAAATGCACTCCCCTGTAGAACAGCGGAAGCGATGTATTCAGGTACACTCACGAAGACTCCTTATAGTGAACCTCCAGGTAACAATTTTTTTATCGTAATTGATATTTAAAATTGATTGTAATATATATGTATTTGAAATCTATGATTAAAAAGTTAATTGAATCTTCTAATGACGAAGTTCGCGAGTTTTACGAAGAGAAGTTGGGTGGTTTAGGTTTCCAAAGCAACAAATATATAAACATACAGACATAAAAATTCTTATATGTACAGATTTATAAACATATAAGAAAGTTATTGAACTTTAACCAGGTTGTACAATTTTTAATGTCTTTCTTAAATATTTCCAACCTCCCATTTGGATTCAAGTGAACTTTCCCACACTTGCAGTGAATAATTTTCAAAAATTCAAAATCAAATTGGAATATACTGCAATTCATAGATTAAGTAGACGTAAAAGTAGAAAATTAAAATATAATAAACCAGATTTTTATCAGCAAAAAATTCAATTTAAGAAATGAAAATTAATCAATCTTTTTGAGCAAATAAATTCCGGCGCCAGGTGAATAATATACGAGTATGTATGTACATATATATTCCATCCTATTACCAGTTTCATAGCATAGAAACAAAAATATACTCACAGCTTAATTAATACAAGCAAAAAATTTTTTTATACGTATACCCAACATGTTTTTAAGTTTGAATGCAGAAGTTTCGAAGACTGAACAAATATTGTCATCTTTAGATAATGAAATATTAAGTGACACACATTAAAATTTAGTGTCGTTAATTATGCAAACAAATATAAATATATTCTCTTTTTATTAAACAGCAATGAAGTTTATATAAAAAAAATATTATAATGAGAGTGAAAATATTATTTTAAAAATAGACACAGACAATAGAAAACCAACAATATTATCTTTTAATCACTATTTGTTTTTTAATAAGCACGCTTGAATTTTTAAATTGTAAATGACTTAGGGACCAGCGGTTCTCAATTGCTAGCAAGAAGTTCAGCACGGCGAGCTTGGAGCAACTTACTTAATTGATATTTAAACTCTTATAGCAAAAGCTTATAGCACGATTCCATATATATATATATATATATATATATATATATATATATTTGTGGCAATAAATAATAATAGCTTAAGTTGACATAAGTGCTTTTTCATTTTATTACATATTCTTATTCTCTTCTTCAAGATCTATCTATCACTCAACTAAATTTCAATTAAAAAAAACCAATGTGAGTCCGATCACAGAGGAGATGTGTAAAAATCTAGTAATGAATTTTTTTTTTTAAGTTGGAAGTACTTATGCTTTAAGTATCTTTTTTTAAATTAATTAATTAAAAGTATCAAAACTTTCAATATTGTAAATACATATGAATTTGTTGGTTTTTGTTTATTTTATTAAACTTATTTGGTTAGTAAATGGGCACACTGCAGTATATGTATATGTACTGCATTCAAAATTGCAGTAAGCAGTAAATTTACTGATTACTAAAAAAATTCAGTAAATTTTTACAGCTAATGAAATTTAATTTGCATTACTAGTAAAATCGTAAGGCCGTAGCAAGTGTCAAAGTTTTTTCATTTAAATTTTGAAACTTTTGTATGAAAAACATTTAGCCACTTGGTAGAATTTCATTATGAATACGGGCATTACTGATTACTGAAAATTCAATGCACCTCATCATATAACAAATCATTTAGGCAATTTATAAAAATTTTACAAAAAAATTTTAATTATCAGTAAATTTTTTTTTGTTTTTACTGAAACTTTAGTGGTACTGCAGTGCTCATCTATGGTAAATGCCTTTACTTTTACTTTTTAATTTTTAATTCCTGTTGTTCATCGTTTAGTTGTTGCTGTTCTTGTTGTTGTGTACGCATCGCAATTAAAATAAATTCAGTAAAGTGCAAGTATGACTCGCGCACATTCGGTTTTGATCACTTTTTTTTGATTTAGCTTTCTTAATATTTTAAGGTTTTTCAGTTTATACGATTTTTTTCAGTTTTATCGCTTTTTTCTCGTTTTGGCGTTTTTTCTCTTTTTGGGTTTTTTTAATTTTCGCAATTTTTGTCATTTTGGCGATTTTTTCATTTTGGCGATTTTTTCTGTTTTTTGGGGTTTTTTATTTTGGCGATTTTTTTCTGTTTTTGGGGTTTTTTTATTTAGGCGAATTATTCATTTTGGCGATTTTTTCATATTGACGATTTTTTTGTTTAAGGATTTTTTTAATTTTGGCGATTTTTGCGGTTTTTCGCGATTTATTTTAGTCCTAGAGATTTTTTTTAATGTGGTGCTTTTTTCGTTTTGGCGATTTTTTTATATTTGGCGATTTTATATTTTTTTGATTTTTTAGTTTTACCGTTTTTGAAAATTTCAAGAGTCTTACTCTTACGGTTTCCAAGATACAGCAAGTTGTCAAAATTACAAAGTCAAAATTGCATTAGCTAATGGAACACCCATTGATTTAAATTTTTTAAATTTAGTGTTAATTTTTGTAGTCTGTATAAAAATACACTATCTTTTAAAATTTCAAGTGTATATATGTACATATAATTGTACGTATATTACATGGGATTTTAACATTTTTCGTTGCTCGTTTTGGAACACCCTTTAGTTTTTAACTCTCATGTATTTGCTGTTGTAGTGGCCAAATGTCTACATATTGTGTCCAAATTTCAAGTCCGTAGCTCTTACGGTTCATTTTCACCTTTGGTGTACGGAAATATACAGAAAAATAACCGGCGGCAGCGAACCGTCGGCTTCGAGCCGGTCGACTTGTTTCTCTGCTTGGTATTGCTTCTTTCAAACACTAATACACTCATACATAGCTCACACCGATTTGACAATGCAAAGCAAAAGCAAAAAGTAAAGAAATCTCAGCAAAGAAATCAATGTCAAAAGATTTTTACCCCCTAGCGTATAGATGTTTATACATCAAAAATTTAATTTTTAATAAAACTATACGCATTCATATTTTAACTTAAGTCTTCTTGGAAAATAATACGTAAGCTATAACATATTACCTCAACTTAATTTTTTTTTCGGTAGCTATGTACATCAATATTAAAATATTTGAGCATAAAAACTTGTACATATACACTTAAGTTCAATAACTAACATCCCATCCAAATTATTCTTCATTAAAAAAACTTATATATAACTAGGCTTTTAAAAAATTATCTTATCTCAGGTTTTCCGCATTTTTCAATTTAACCTAAAGCACTTATCTCGAATTACCATCAATAAAAATAATTTTGCCTTTCAATATAATAGCTTAAGTGCACTTTTATTTTTCTAACAATGGATTTTTCATAAAATCTTAACTAAAAAACAGCAAATATTAACTAATAAAACGTTTTGTTTTTTTTTATAAAATTAACAGTTTTGTTCTAAATAAATGTGCATCTTTTTCGGAGGCTACAAATTTTATATAAAAACCAAACACAATTAATTTTAGACAAAACCCTTAATATCTCAAAACATGAAATTTCGACTCAAGCCATTATTATTTATTGGCACAGATATATATATATATATATATATGTATGTATGTATATATACTCGTATGTACGTATTTTGGAACAAAATACTTGTTTTGTGCGAAACAACTGTTTTGTTACATGTTTTCCAATACAGTTTTCATATGAACAAAAGATCCTTGAGATCTAATAACAGTACGTTTCACAACTAAAAATGTGTGCTGTTTATTGCAAAAAATATACATAGACTTATTGGATAACATTTCAAATTTATTTTTATTTTTCTATTTAGGTTGAATTTCAGAATTCATAAAAGTTTTAAACAGCTGATGTGTGATAAAAGGAAACAAGTTAATTTAATTGCCAAGTTAACAGATTATCTAGAAATTATGTGACACCCTTACGATTACAAATTTATATCATACATAATATATTTCTGTGTTAGGTATTGTGGCAAAGAAGAACTTGGTCAAAATTTATACCTCACAACTTTTAATGGCCGAAATTTTGGATAGGAACTTGGCCGTTTTTCGCATTTATGTTTTTGTGAGGATCTGATTACTTTTTGAAAAGATTTCTATAATAACACTTTTTAAACTTAAAATTTCTAGTGTATTTTATTTCTATTCATGGTCACTGTGCCAGTTCAAAATGGCAGAGTTACATAAAATAATGGGTAAGAGTATGATGGGTCTTGAATTGTTGACCTTAAAAATGCACCATTGTGTCATTACAACGGGTCGTCAGTGTGTATGCAATTTGTTAAGAGATGACTGGAAGAAACATGTAAAATACAGCGTAAATTTTCCTGGGCATGACCCCGCCTACTTTCTCAATATATTTACATGTTGAATGAAGTCTGCTTAGCCGAAGTACATAAATCAAAAGGATATGCCCAATGTGTATGCAAAGTTTCAACAGGGTAGCTGGTGCTTTTAATTTTTAGATTTTCCGATTGAGTAAATCAATTTCTATTTGTGTACAAAATGTCAGCTCCTCTATAGTATAATATTACGTAAAATTTTAATGGGCCTGGCCCCGCGTACTTTTATATCTGCTAGTGCTTATGGTTCATGCAAAGTGTTAAGTATTAGATATTTTCCCCAAGTACCCAGCAAAAAATTACACATTACCATTAGAACTACTTGCCATATAATGACTTACTTTTCTGATTGCAAATTGTCATTACTCGCTTACAAATCACATTACCTAAAATTTAAAAAAATGACGTGCAAGTTGCTAAATGAAGAGAATGTTTTTTTTAGATGAAATAGATTACGTGAAATGTTGACAAATTAAAAAAAGTAAGTACTTCTCAAGAATCTATTATTTTAGTCTCAAGCCTTGTTAAAATCATTAAGTTGGTAATCCAGTAAGGAATAGCTTCCACACACTCGATTACCTTTTTTGAAATTTTTTGCTGGGTAGTTTACAATGATATTTTGTATTTATAACGAATTCTCTCAATTAAATAGTATTAGATGAAGTGTTGCATTTTTAAGCAAAAAATATTAATTTTTCTATATATGTAAACTCTGACTGCTAGAATTTTACACGCGCTTGAGAAGAATAAAAAGAAGTTTTGAAGTAAGGTCGGAGTCTTTGTCTAGCAGCAGTAGTAGCAGAAGGAAGCCATTATTAATATAATTAATAAACTGTATTAAATCTGAATAAACTGAAGTTATTTATTTGGTCCGTAAACTAACGCGACAACACAAAGTTTGCTATTAAAAAGTTAATAAGAAATATCTGAGAATTAAATTAAAATCTGCTAACTTGAAGTACCTGAACGAACAAGCTAAGATTTATGGGTGAAGTCACGGCTACTTTTCAACATTGGGAATTTTTTTTGGATAAGTGCAATGTGTATGAAAAGTTTTAATAAAATGTATGTTAATTTTGAATTTGAAGTGCTTGTTTCCGCCTCTGATAGCAACTTCTGGGTTTTCAGATTTTTCTTAGTGATCTCTTATCTAGATTTATTTGTGTATCAAATTTAAGCTCGCTGGTGCGAATTGGAGTTTTAACGTCGTGGCCCCGCATACCGGGTAAAACTTTTTGGTTTTAAGATTTTCCCATTGGCCTACGCAGCTACACTTACTAGTGTATAAAATGTCAGCTCTCTAGCGCGAATTATATCTTTAGATTTTATCAGCATTATCTCTCCCACTATTCCTAACTCAAAATTTTGTTGTGAGCAGCGCTTATAATTCATGCTAATTTTGTTCTAAAATATGCTAAACCGATGTAGATTAAACACAAGGCTAACATTTTATGGGAGTGATCACGCCCAATTTTTAAGGTGATGCAAGATTTCACTAAATTGGCTTGAATTAAAAGCTGTATATTAAGTATTTAGTTCAAAACAATATTAGCGTGGCCCCGCCCATTCTGGTAAAATTTTTTGGGTTGTCAAATTTTTCTAGTTTGTTTCTCTCTTAGACCTACTTGTAAATATATCAACTCTACTAACTAAAATTTTCGGGTTTTTAGATTTTTCTAGTTGGTTTCTCACCTAGACCTACTTGTATATCAAATTTCAGCTCCTTAGCGCAATTTTTAAATTTTATGGGCGTAACCCCGCCCACTTTTCCAAAGTCAAATTTTTTTTGGGTCAGTGCTTATTATTCGTGTCTAGTTTCGTTATAAACGGATAACAATAGCTAGATAAATAGTATATCTAAATATGCTGAGCCGCAGGGATTAAAATGAGGTTTAAATTGTATGGGAGTGTCAACGCCCATTTATTTAATGAAAAATTTATAGCCTTGCATTACCGCAGTATATATGCCGAATTTCAATAAAATAGCTTCCATGAAGCGCCTTAGATTAGCATTTTTAATTCTGACCTTTATGGGCGTAGCCCCGTCCTCCTGAATAAAATTTCCGGGTTTTCAGATTTTTTTATTTTATATCTCACCTAGACCTAGCTTTGTATCGAATTTCAGCTCAATGGCACAAATTTTTATTTTTATGGGCGTAGCCCCACCCTCCTGGTTAAAATTTTCCGGTTTTCAGATTTTTCTGGTTCATTGCTCACCTAGATCTTTTCGTGTACCAAATTTTAGCTCTCTAGCTATAGCGGAAGTGCTTCATCAATTTGATGAGTGTGTCAGTGGTCAGTTAGTATGTCTTAAAATATGCACTTTTTGCACCTCTATATCTCCGGAAGCTTTCATTGTAAAACTTTCAAACTTCGCATATGAGGTTATATGAATTTATTCTAATTATGGTTTAAATATCATAATTTTGCGATTGCGGGGAACAAAGTTATAAGGGGGTAAAAACAGCTCGAATGGTTTCGTGTAAATATACAGACTGCGTGCATTAGCCAGAACTTGGCCTGGCGCACTGCCGTGCGCCTAGATTGACATATTTTCAAATATTCATTCAAAAATTTAATTGAAATATTTGTAAGATTTAAAGATTCAATTAAAATATTAATTGAAATATAAAATAATATATTATTATACATACATATGGAAATTTGTATGAAAACACTTGAGTTTTCTTGCGACTTGTCATCAGCGTTGCCGTTTTGGTTACTTGTAACCAAAATTGGTTACTTTTTTTTCCAATGTGTACTTGTGTACTTTTTTTTCCATTTTGGTTACTTTTTTGGTTGCAAAATATTTATTTAAATGCTTCATTTATGTTATATAATTTTATAATAATACTAGCTGAGCCGGGCAAACATTGTATTACCCTCAATTATGTTATATTTTTCAAACTACAAATTACTCCACACAGTTGTCTCTTGTTGGGTCAAAAACAAAACAAAAAAATTTCGGCCCACAGCTCTTATAGTTCCAGAGATCATGCGTTAGGAACAAACTCACACTACGATTTTATATATACAGATATATATATTAATATATGTATGTATATTTTTCAACCGAAGTACAAATAAAACAGTATTTTAAATACATAAAAATTTTGGTTACTTTTATTTGCATTTGGTTACTTTTTTTTGTATTTTGGTTACAAAATTGTTTTGTTCGTGGCAACGCTGCTTGTCATTCGAATTAATGTTCTTACAGAAGTAAGATTGAGAAATAAAAATCTATTTTCTTTAGCTTAGAATGTGAATGAAGACCTTCTTTCGAAATAATGGAAGAGGCAGTAAATAAACAAACAAAAGAAAGGTAAATTTACATGTGGTTACATTAAATTCTTAATACGTTTGATCGAATACAGCAGTTTTCCGATTGTTTTTCCTAATTGTTGTCAGGCCTGTTCGTTAAAGTGAATTGTTCGTTATATCCAGCACTAAGTTAAAAAGGAAAAGCGTCCTGCTGTTTTATTCAAAACTCAAAGAATATGCACTCGTAGTATTTTTAATATTTTATTAAAAGAACATATGTACGTATTTTATTAAAATATCAGTAAAAGAAAAATTCATAAAGCAATATAATAAAAAAATAATTTATTTAAAAAACTATTCGGTTTTCTTGGGATTGATATCTTTTTCTTAATGGCATCTTCTTGAAGCTCTCTCCAAAGCATTAAATTTGAGCTACTAATTTTGTTTTGTTGAGCCCATTGAATACAAATTTCGAAATGCTTAATGACATCTTCGTGTTTTATTTTGGGCTCTTGTAATTCAGTTCCATCCAGCTCTTCTGTACTTTCCTTTTGTTCATCGGGTAAATGGCTATCTTCAATCCATCTATTCAAATTTAAATTAATTTTTTTTATAAATTTGGTCAGCCAACCATGGCTTGCATTAGACTATCTTCAATAAATTTTGTTGTGAATTTCTTTGGCTTTGTATTACAAAATGTCAATTTCGTTGCATGAGGAACCATTGAAAAATTTTACTTTCCATTCTCGGGACCTCACCTTACTTTACAGCATTTCTATTGCTATACCCAAAATGACTGTTTTCAATATTTCTTAAAAAATTTTCCTTTGATTTTAGGATTGTACTAATGGTGGATTTGTGCACCCCATATTTTTCACATAAATCTGTAACCCGCAGACCATTTCGATGATCATCGATCATTTTAACTTTATGCCTTAAGAACAATCGATTTCTTTTATCCATTTTGATGTTCGTAGCAAAAATTACTCCACACAAATTACTCACATATGATATCAAACAAAACCATCAAAAGAAGATAACTAACGGTACATTTTTATTTATATTCTTTTTTAGTAACTTTCTGATAGTAATAATGTTTCTTATTTTATTTTACATTTGTTCGTTATACCGAGAACAAAATGGAATTTTTGTTCGTTATATGAGCTACTCAGTAGAAAAAAATTGGATGTTCGTTAAATGCGATGTTCACTAAATCGAATGTTCGTTAAATCGGAAAACTATTGCATCTCAAAAATATGCGGATGTAGTTTATGCTCGTCGCATCTACTGCATTCTCTTTTTGTCAATTCGAGTTAAGAGATCAAGTTTTTTCTTTTGCAATTTATAAAAATTTTTATTTATTTTATATTTTTTGTATAAATTTATTCCGCCCGCTTTTTATTTGTCTAAGAAATATTTTAAATTGCAGTTATAAAAGCTATCAAAAATATTTACATATGTATTATACCTACAAATTTTTTCTTCAAGTCCATCATTAAATCAATTTTTTTACATCCCTTTTGCTGTTTGGAACTGCTACTATTTTTAACTCGCGATAATTCTAACAACTTGGCTTGTGTATTGAGTTTCAAATTATAAAGATTCGACTGAAGCATACACAAGTATTTGTTTTATATAGAACTTGGGAACCACTGATTTCTTGTTAACAACTGTTTGTGCAGTTTTTTAATTTTTACTTCTCTTTTTTTTATTTACAATGTCATAAAACAAAACTTGTGTTTACAGCTGGGATGGCCATAACGCGGCTCGCGAGTAGCATTTCAATTCGTTTTTAGTGGCTCTTATGCAGAATATTTAGTAATCCTAACGAAAATTTTTTCTGGAATAAATTTTTTTTAATGCATGTTTTTTTATTTATTGTATGTATCTTCATATATGAACTAACAATCAGTATTCAAATCTTAAATCTAAAATATAATTAGTAGGCCCGACCAATGTCGGACATAACTTAGTGATAGTTATTAAAAATACATAAGTAAAGTATTTTCAAAGCAGCAAGAGTCAATGTGATGTTTCCATGTAAAGCCTAGTACTCTGTTCGAAGTTGTGAAAAATGTTCAGCGACATTGATTATTTCGCGTGAAAAATTTGACACGTAGCAAGTGATGCCCATGTTACTTTTTCCAAAAAAATTATCGTTTTTATTGGTTAAAAGTATTCAACATTGGTCGACTTTTGTAAACAAAAACACAAGCTGTCAATATTTTGTGCAAAAATAAACCATTTGTTCAAATATATTTGTGTGTTATTCAAATAACACGTGAAAAATGGACAATAAAATAACACTGGGAGCTTGTGCTGCATCGTACCAATTATTGCAAATTGCAGCTGTTACGGAGGAGCTTTTTTGAAGACTCGCGTTCGGCAAAAAGCCCTTACCTTCAGGAAAGAAATGATAAAGGAAGGTTTGCTTCAGATGTAAGTATTATTTGCTGAATTATTCATACATTTAATAAACTTAATTATAGCTTATTTCTGCAGTTCGATGATATGGTTAAAGATAAGAAAGCATTTAAAGAAGACTTCCATATGGATATCTCCGCGTTCTTAGATATATTGAGCAAAGTGGAACATTTACTTAAGCCGAAGAGAAACACACATCCTAATGACGGTATATCACCTAAGCACAAGTTGGCTGTAGTGTTGGAGTGAGTACATATGTACATAAATTGATATATGTACATACATATGTATCTAGATGCAAAATTAATGTTACTACTAATGTATATAATGTATTTTCTCAGATACTTCGCATGTGGAACACTACAGCGCCATATTGCTAGCTGCTATCGCATTAGCAAACAAAAATTTGGTCTTATAATTGATGCAGTATGTACGGTACTAAAAGACCAAATACCCCCATTGACGAAGGAAGTATTAGCGCGCATTTCAGAAACGTATGAAAAGTGGAATTTTAAAAACTGTGTTGGATCAGTAGATGGAAAGCATGTAGCGGTGAAATTTCCCCCAAGATCTGGTAGTCTATTTTATAACTATAAGGTAATTTTGTGTATTTGAACAATCAAATTGTTTGTAATAAATTTAATTTTGTAGGGGTTTTTTAGCATAGTTATAATGGCTGTTGCCGATGGTGATTATCGATTCACTTATGTAGACATTGGTGCGTTCGGTAACGAAGGAGATGCAAACATTTTTGAAAAATGCTCACTTGGGGCTGCCATCCGGAAAAACCGATTGATTTTTCCAGTAGAGGCAGACAACGAAACTCCATACGTGTTTGTTGCAGATGATTCATTTCCGTTAAACCGGCGCATCATGAAACCCTATAAACCAAAATCTGGCAAACGTCTGGGCGACAACGAAAATTTATTTAACTACAGGTTGAGCAGAACGAGAAGATGTGTGGAGAACGCATTTGGAATAATGTGCTCCAAATTTTTCTGCCTGTCTCGGAAAATGTTTTGTGGTCCTGATCGTGCAAATATTATTACCAAAGCTTGCATGTATTTGCACAATTATTTGATTCAAATACGGCTGGAGCAGTACTCACCTGTTAATTATGCCGATTATGTAAACGAAGCAGGAGTTTTTATTAGCGGTGATTTTAGAAATCATTTACCAGCTAATTCCCTGTTTTCATCCAATATAAACGTTGTGCATTACGGGAGACAAGATGAATCAGGCCGTATTGTTCAGAACAGAATTAAAAATTATTTCAATTCTGAGATTGGCTATGTTCCTTGGCAAGGAAAATATGCTTTTCTAGATGAAGAGGAATAAAATTAAAATGGTTTTTGAAATTTTTACTTAAAAACGCATCTAAATGTAATAAAGTTAAATTGTAATTAATATTATTATTGATTAATAATTAAATATAAAAAAGTTTAATTAAAATTAATTAGTATTTGTTAAGTTCGAGTTCGTTTTTATAAAATTGTAATTGATTTTTTTTATTAATTTTTAATATTTCGTTAACACTTTGTTAACATCGCTAGGAAGTAAGCAATTGAAATTGATATTATTATTTTTAAATGAATAAAAAACGCTTTTTTTAACATATGTACATGTAATTCATTTTTTATTAAAACAATTTATTAACAAAACAAAAAAAGTAATTTACATATAACAAAACAAAAAACAACACAAATAAAGAAAACATAAAGAATATTGTACTACTATCTAAAAATAAAGGTATAAAAAAACTTAGGCTATTATAAAAAATTCGTGTAATTGTTTCAGCCCTTTTATAAATTCATGCCTCTTGTGTGGCCAGTCTTAAAAAAAATAATACACTATTAAAAAATTAAGGGCTGGGGTTTCAATGTCGATAACGTTCGGTTTGTCGTACTCTTACATTCAAAACTGAAAATAAAAATTGTTTTTGTTTCGAGCATTGTGGACATCGGTAATCAATATTATGGCTAACATTCATAATAAATAAAATGTTTTTGAAATCTATTTTAAGAAAAATCTTGTGCAAATGATCTTGCATCGTTACATATGCAAAGTGGTATAGTATATTGATACTCACCACTAAGAATCGTTAAGTAGTGAGTATCAGTATACTATACCATTTTGCACATGCAACGATGCAAGACCATTTGCACATGATTGTGAATTAGGCTATTGTTAACGCGTTCATGGCTTGTTAATTTTTTTTTTTTTAAGAGAAGTAACACTCAGGCAATTAATGCCTACTACCATTACTAGGTGTTACCTTCCTAAGGAAAGGGATAGTGATAGAAGACAGGTGGTGAAGGAAGAGATAGAAGAAAGCTTCATTCTTTTTACAACTGCTTTTTGCACGCTTTTTAATAATGCAGTGTTACAGCGCCTTCTGATGTTAAATGAGGCGTATTAAATGTTGAAGCTGTGTTTTTAATAACCATTTTATTGGTTATTTTACTTCGCCGATGATTTTTGCTACACAATACCGACGAAGGAGGGCGCTCTGATATAACATTAGGATTAGCATATGCTGAAGTCGGTATAGTTCAGTGAGCAGTGACTATGCCTTCATCACTTGAACTTTCCAACAACAGCTGATGCAAAGGGACTCTAATGCACATCAGAAAAATGCGTGGTGTTGTTATTTGAATGACTGTCGGATACAGGGATTGAACCTAGGATCTTCAGTTTTGTAGTCGACGTGCTAACTACTTCAGCCAACGCCACCCTCAAAATTAATGCTTGAAGCAGTGTATTCTGCATTCGTAGCATTTCTTGCATCATGTTTGTCATATTTGTTGTAAAATTGTTTATCGTTTGCACCAGATTATCAATAGTAACTTCAAGGCAATTAAAATTAAAGCTTGCGTCAGTATTTTTTGAATTATTTTGTGGGGAAACATTTTGTGTGGGAATTGAATTTGTCTTAGCAGCATCTGCATACGATACACGGTAAGTAACTGGTTGGCTAATTTGCGCAAAAGTGGCAAAGTAAGCGTTTGCTGATTGAGCTGGAGCTAATTTAGGTTTTTGCACCATAGTCTGCTTTACGAAAGAGTACACAGGACAACCTCTGTAGTTAGCGGTGTGATTACCTCCATAATTACTGCATTTTTTACCACTTTGATCTTTTGGCTTATTGTAACTAGCAGTGCCGTGTAATCCGCCGCACACAACACAACCAGGGGGTAAATTGCAGTATGTTTTTGTATGGCCATATTCTTGAAAATTATGGCACTGTACGGGCTCAGAACGCTTGTGTGGTTCATAAACTGATATTTTTCTGGAATAAATAAAAACAATAATTTGTTTCATTAAATGTAAAAAAAAAATTATTTTATTTCATTTCTTGTTACAAATGTAGACAGAATCTTGTCAATTCACACAAAACATAAAAAATAACAAAGTTATAGAAAATATTATAGCCCAATTCACAATCTTGTGCAAATGGCCTTGCATCGTTGCATGTGCAAAGTGGTATAGTATATTGATACTCACCACTAAGAATTGTTAAAAATCGCCAAAATGAAAAAAAAATTGCGAAAATTAAAAAACCCAAAAAGAGAAAAAAACGCCAAAACGAGAAAAAAGCGATAAAACTGAAAAAAATCGTTTAAACTGAAAAAACTTAAAAAATTAAGAAAGCTAAATCAAAAAAAAAATGATCAAAACCGAATGTGCGCGAGTCAAAGTCGCACTTTACTGAATTTATTTTAATTGCAATGCGTACGCAACAACAAGAACAGCAACAACTAAACGATGAACAACAGGAATTAAAAATTAAAAAGTAAATGTAAAGGCATCTACCATAGATGAGCACTGCAGTACCACTAAAGTTGCAGTAAAAACAAAAAAAAATTTACTGATTATTAAAATTTTTTTCCAAAAATTGTTATAAATTGCCTAAATGATTTGTTATATGATGAGGTGCATTGAATTTTCAGTAATCAGTAATGCCCGTATTCATAATGAAATTCTACCAAGTGGCTAAATGTTTTTCATACAAAAGTTTCAAAATTTTAATGAAAAAACTTTGCCACTTGCTACGGCCCTACGATTTTACTAGTAATGCAAATTAAATTTCATTAGCAGTAAAAATTTACTGAATTTTTTTAGTAATCAGTAAATTTACTGCTTACTGCAATTTTGAATGCAGTACATATACATATACTGCAGTGTGCCCATTTACTAACCAAATAAGTTTAATAAAACAAACAAAAACCAACAAATTCATATGTATTTACAATATTGAAAGTTTTGATACTTTTAATTAATTAATTTAAAAAAAGATATTAAAAGCATAAGTACTTCCAACTTAAAAAAAAATTTCATTACTAGATGTTTACACATCTCCTCTGTGATCGGACTCACATTGCTTTTTTTTACACCATTCGACCACATTGAGCAGCCCCATACCACCAATTCACATCAGTGAAGCATCGCCGTTTATCGTTAAGGCTGGAGCCAAACAAAGAAATATTGTATTAATCACTATGATGACTTTGGAACACTGCTGGATCCAAATTTAGTTTATTTGGATGTTATCGTTGAAGATTTGTGTGGCGAAGAGGAACTCCGACCTTAATGATAAAAACTTGAATAACATGGTGAAGCATGCGGGTGCAATATGATGTGATAAAATTTTTTATGCGTATTCGGCAGGTCTGAGAATAGGTTGTTATATATTTTTCATACCACTACGTGGCCTGTATCACGTTCACTCTTTTGAGAGGAAAGTGCGAAGTAGTTAAAAATGTTGGTAGAATAGGACCGGGGGAAGGGGAGCCTGTATGCAAAGTAATTAATAATAGTCGTATATCTTGAATGATATAATAGCAAGAGTTTTCAAAATTGGTTTGGACTCTTTTGAAACGAGGTGCAAAATAGTTTAAACATACAAAGTAATTAATAAAAATCTTATATATTGAAAGCTATAATAGCAAGAGTCTTTAAATTTGGACTCAGTTAATTTTAAAACAATTAATGTTTTGTTATTTTTATATTCCGTCGTCGTTCACAGCACTCCCTACCTTTATCACTCATACACCTTATCCTCAAATACTTACAATGACTTAGTTATTATTTTCTACTTTAGAAATTCCCTAGAAATAATTCAGGAAGTCCCTGTATAGAAACAACTGTTTAATAAAAATGAAGAGGATTTTTT
Source organism: Tachina grossa (assembly GCA_949987645.1). Lineage (NCBI taxonomy): Eukaryota > Metazoa > Arthropoda > Insecta > Diptera > Tachinidae > Tachina > Tachina grossa. Next base: position 60,171,054 of record OX465277.1, on the reverse strand, counting down.
TTATTTAAATTTACTAAATGAACTAGATTTAAATAATTAACTAGTGTTTTATTAAAATTCAAATTCATTAATATATGTATATATATAAATACTATTGTTATTAATGAGTTAATTTTTGGTCTTTAATGGATTAAATTAAATTTTATGAAAGTCTTTTAGAACTTGGTTTGAGTACAACGATTTGTTAGGCGTTTTTACTTTCGCACAGAAAAAGGGCGCTTTGACCTATTGTGCACTGCTGTGACCAAAGTTATTAGATGTTAAGTATAGGACAAATGGCTTGGTACAAGTCTAGGCGCACAGTAGTACGCCAGGCCAAGTTCCGGTCAGTGCACGCAGTGTGTATATTTACACGAACCCATTCGAGCTGTTTTTATCTCCCTTATAACTTAGTTCCCCGCAATTGTAAAATTATAAACTTTAAATTATATGATGACACACTCATCAAATTGATGAAGCACTTCCGCTATAGGTAGAGAGCTAAGATTTGGTACACGAGTAGATCTAGGTGAGCAATGAACCAGAAAAGTCTGAAAACCTTAAAATTTCAACCAAGGGGGCGGGGCTACGCCCATAGAAATTAAAATCTAAGCTAGTGAGCTGAAATTTTCTATAGAGCTAGGTCTAGGTGAGCAATAAACTAAAAAAAATTTAAAATCCGAAAATTTTCGGCCAGGAGGGCGAGGCTACGCCTATAAAGGCTAGAACTAAAATAAAAGATCTAAGGCGCTTAGTGGAAGCTATTTTATTGAAATTTGGCATACATAATGCGATAATAAAGGGTGTCCCAACAAGAACGCAAGATTTAAATTTGGCGCCATTCGAAGTGTCATTGTTTGACATTTCAACAATTGTTATTGTTTGCTAGTAGAAGGTTAGTAAAAATGGAGCGCTACACGAATGAACAACGCATTCTCATTGTAAAATTGTTTTATTAAAATGGTGAAAGTTTTGCGGCTACAGTTCGCAAATTTGCGATCAATTTGGGGTCGCAATAATGCTCCAAAGGAGTCAACTGTAAAGAGATTAATGGATAAATTTTGCCGAAACTGGGTCTGTTAGTGATGTAAAGACAATAACGCGCCTTCGACCAGGTCGATCGACCGAAAATGTCTCAGCTGTACGTGATGATGTCGCTCAAACGCAGGTCAAGCGCAAACAGTCAATGGTGTTCGGTATCGTGAAATCATAACCAGTTTTTTCGTGCCTAGAATTGAAGAAATGAATGTGGAGGGCATGTGGTTTCAACAAGACGGCGCCACATGTCATACAGCCAGAGAAACAATTCAATTGCTACATCAGTCATTTCCCGGTCGTGTTATTTCGCGTTTTGGAGACCAGAATTGGCCGCTTAGATCGTGCGATTTAACACAATTAGACTTTTTTCTTTGGGGTTTTTTGAAGTCGATGGTTTACGCGAATAAGCCGACGACGACTCAAGCCTTAAAAGAGGAAATTGGACGCTGCATTAATGAAATACCGCAGCATTTATGCAAAACGGTCATTGAAAATTTCATTAAAAGATCGCGTGTGTGCCAGCAAAGCCGCGGCGCCCATCTACCCGATTTGTTGTTCCACACATAACCTCATTTTGTCTACTTTACGATATAATGAAGCTTCACGATTTTTTTTTAATATCTGTGTTTTATTTAAAATTTAAATCTTGCGTTCTTGTTGGTACACCCTTTACAAGCCTAAAATTTTTTCATAAAAAGTGGGCGTTGACACGCCCATACAATTTCAACCTCATTTTCGTGTAATACGGCTCAGCATATTTAGATATATTATTTCTGTGTGTTATAATCAGTTTGCTCTTAAACTCGACACGAATAATAAACACAGGCCGGAAAAAATCTTGAGTTTGGAAAAGTGGGCAGGGTTACGCCCATAAATATTAAAAATTAAAAGTTGCGCTAAGGAGCTGAAATTTGATACACGAGTAGGTCTAGGTGAGAAACCAACTGGAAAAATCTCAAAACCCGCAAATTTAAGTCAGAGGGGCGGGACTGGGTCCATGAAAATTAAAAATTAAAAGTTGCACTTATGAGCTTAAATTTGATACAAAAGCTGGTCTGGGTAAGAAACCAACTAGAAATATCTGAAAACTCAAAAAATTTTACCAGAATGGGTTGAGCAACGCTAATATTGTTTGGAACTAAAACCTCAATATACAGCTTTTAACTCAAGCCATTTTAGTGAAACCTTGCCTACACGTTGCACACTTTAAACTATCACCTTCAAAAGTGGGCGTGATCACTCCGATAAAATGTTAGCCTTGTGTTTAATCTTCTACGGTCTAGCATATTTTAGAAGAAAATTAACATGAATTATAAGCGCTGCTCACAACAAAATTGTGAGTTTAAAATAGTTTAAGTGGAAAATCTTTAAACCAAGAAATTTTTTCCGGTATGCGGGGCCACGCCGTTAAAACTCTAATTCGTACTAGAGAACTGAAATTTGATACGCAAACAAATCTAGATCAGAGATTACTAAAAAAAGCAATGTGAGTACGATCACAGAGGAGATGTGTTAACATCTAGTATTTTTTTTTTTTTGTTTTTAAAGTTGGAAGTACTCATGCTTTTAGTATCTTTTTTTAAATTACTTAATTAAAAGTATCAAAACTTTCAATATTGTAAATACATATGAATTTGTTGGTTTTTGTTTATTTTATTAAACTTATTTGGTTAGTAAATGGGCACACTGCAGTATATGTATATGTACTGCATTAAAACTTACAGTAAGCAGTAAATTTACTGATTACTAAAAAAATTCAGTAAATTTTTACTTCTAATGAAATTTAATTTGCATTACTAGTAAAATCGTAGGGCCGTAGCAAGTGGCAAAGTTTTTTCATTCAAATTTTGAAACTTTTGTATGAAAAACATTTAGCCACTTGGTAGAATTTCATTATGAATACGGGCATTACTGATTACTGAAAATTCAATGCACCTCATCATATAACAAATCATTTAGGCAATTTATAAAAATTTCAGAAAAAAAATTTTAATAATCAGTAAATTTTTTTTTTGTTTTTACTGAAACTTTAGTGGTACTGCAGTGCTCATCTATGGTAAAAGCCGATCGGCTTCGTTCCCTGCCCCCTAGCGTATAGATGTTTACACACCAAAAATAGTAGCACACAAAATACAATAGCTGAATTCATAAAACCTCTTCTATCTTTGTATTATCGTATTAAATATAATAATGTAAAATGTGTTGTAGGTAATTTTCACATTACAATGAAATACATTAAGGGCCATTATTACAACTTCAAATAGTTTAAATTAGGATTTTATCGGACGTATAAAAAGCTTTCCATTATTGCAAATGGGATTTAACTTACCAGGTAGTATTAACTTGCCAGTAATTTATAGTTCACTTTAGGTTAAAGTAAAATTTTGCAAATGATAAAGTTTTTATACGTCCGATAAAATCCTACTTTTAACTATCTTTAAGTTGTAATAATGGCCCTTAATCTATTAAATTCATTTTAATATTATTTATCTTACAATTTTACTTTATTTTTAACTTCACAAGTACTTGCTTTATTTTAAACTAGCTGATGTCAGATGCTTTGTCACTTTAAAATCGGACACGCTCTAAATCAAAATTGTCGTTTTTACTGTACACAGACAAATAACACATGCTATTGTTTAAAGGTGTTCAGACTAAAGGGTTGTATTTGTATACTCGTTTGTATAGCCAAAACAAATATACCATGGTATGTATGTACTAGTGTCCTGCACAAGACTATTTATAAGACCTTTCAAGACATGAGAGATTTTTTCAAATGCTTTACTACAGCGCAATATTCTAAAAGAATCACTAAGCAACACTGTTGGCAAGTAATTTTTTTCGGTGGTTTGTCTTGCCAACAGTGTTGTTTAGCGATTCTTTAAGAATATTTCGCTGTAGTAAAGCATTGGAAAAGTCTTGAAAAGTCTTATAAATACTCTTGTGCAGGACACTAGTATGTACCATATAATTGTAGTGTGAGCGACAGAACTAGTATAAGAGTTATTGTGTGCGTGCTTTTCCAAATTAAAATACAATTGAAAACAAATAACAATTGCTTATTGTATTGCTGCTGAGCAACTGTTTGATCTGTTTTTGCTCAAAAAATACATATTGAAATACAAATATATGAAAAACCACTATTGAAACAAATACATGATGTGCAGATGTATGTGCGGACGTTCGTTATGTTATTTTGTGGCGCAGCCAAAGTATAGAGAGAGAAAGAGACAATTTTGCTCTGAGAGTAATTACAAATGCATGTGTTTCATGTACATGTATCATTTACTTACATATGTATGTGCAATTTTGCTTTCATTCATTCATTCATCAGCCAATTACATTTTTTCTCAACACATCATAAGGCACTTATGGTAAAAGCAGTTTTATGTATGTTATTTGCCTTAAGGCTCAGTTAACCGTCTGTAATGTAATGTAACTGTAACGTAGAAAACAGCTGATTGATATTTTTTTATGAAAAGTAGGTTACGTTACATTACATCTCTATAACCATTTTCATTACTTTTCACATAACAAAATCGATCAGCTGTTTCTTACTGTTGCAGTTACTTTACATTACAGTCGGCTAACTGAGCCTTTAGAAAAACAAAAAAAATAAATGTGTTGTTTTCATTTGCTCATTTTCCAACCAATTGCTTAAAAAATCAACATTTACTACTAGTAGAAAACGATATATAACATATTTGTTCATACCAGAACCAAAAATCACGCAAAACTAGTGCAAACAGATGTATCTGTGCAATGCTATAGTTCAGACTATATATACAAATTTACCATGTGAAAAAAGACATTCCAAAAGCCAAATACATATAACGTGAACACAGCTTTACGAAAACGCAAATGAAATTTGCACTGAGTTTGACAGAAGATATATTAAAAGAGTATGATGGTAAGATGCCAAATACAAAAAATCAAAATTTATTGGAAACCAAACCAAGCTGAAATACACGAATTTCGCATTATCCACAATTCTCAAATACCAAGTATGAAATGATATCCGCTTAAGACGTCTTTTGCTGTTTAGATGGTTTCCACAATTATACATTTGTATGAACGTAAAAATGAAAAAATACAATGAAATACATTAATTGACAGAGGTTTTTACTTATATAAATGAAAAAATATATATGTATGTAGTATATGAAATTTATAAAATTAAAATTGCTAAAAAATTCATAAAAAATTCTAAATGCTAAATAAAAAATTCGCTGCTTAATCAAAATACATAATGCTAAATTTAGCAGTGAAAATGCTAAATAAAAGGGTCTTATTGTCTAGTGGAGATAAATTTAATGATTTTAGGCGCTGAAAAATGTGTGTCTACGTCCAGCAACCAGTTGATATTTTCTGGGAATAATGTTCATTCTTCATTGAGAAATTGTTTCATTGGTTCCATTAAATCAAAGAATTTTGTTAGAACATTGTGTACTTGAGAGCCACCTATGTATACAAAAGCGTGAACATCATCTGGAAGCTCATCGATTTATATTTCTTGTATAAGGGCTTTGAATTGTCGATGAGTTTTGGCACCTGACTGTACGAGTATGTAGTTGACGATTTTTAAAACTACGTCCATAATATGGTCATATTTAAAATATTTGGACACCAGGTCTTCCCTATGCATTAGGGATGAAAAACTATAGATGGCACTATCGATACTGTCGATAGTTAATTTTTTTTTTGTGACTGTCGATGTTTTAACTCTGCCATCGATTAATACGTGAAACAATCGATATTTTTAGTCACTATCGATAGTAAATGATATACCACTAAAACCAAAAAATGTAAATATGTTGATTTTCATAAACAAAAAAAACTGAATAATGGGAAAATTTCTTCCTCTGATCTCACTTATTTTTCATGCAATTATTGTAGTTTTGTTATTTATTGAACGGACAAATAAAATTCTATTTCATTTTGTCTTGTTTAAAATTATTTTGTTTTGAATTTTTAGTTAAAATAAATATGTACATTATACGAGAACTATAAAACTTCCATACCATCACGACAGTATCGTCGATATACCGATTGTTTTTTTAACTTTCGATAGTTTTGAATCGATAAATCGATAAAGTTTTTTAAACTTTCGATAGTGACACTATCGATAGTTTTCCACCTCTACTATGAATATTGTAATGAATTTCGATAAAAAAATAATACAATGCGTTAGCATTTAAAGAGGGTGGCGTTGGCTGAAGTAGTTAGCACCGTTGACTACAAGACCGAAGGTGCTGGGTTCGATCCCGGCTTCTGACAGTCATTAAACAGCAACACCACGCATTTTATGATCTGCATTAGTTTACATTTGCGTCTGTTGTCACTGAACTATACCGACTTCAGCAGATACTAATCCGAATGTAACATCAAAGCACCCTCCTCCGTTGTGTAGCAGAATTATCGGCGCAGTAAATTAACCAATAAAACGGCTACTAAACACAGAAATGGTGCAACACTGCATTATTAAAAATGTGCAAAAAGCAGAGTTGTAAGAGTATAAAGCTTTCATCTATCTCTTCCTTCACCACCTGTCTTCTCTATCCCTTTCCCAAAGAAGGTAACACCTAGCAATAGTAGTAGGCATTCATTGCCTGAGTGTTACTTTTCTTTACAAAAAAAAGCATTTAAACGTTGACTAGCTTTTTAATCGGTATAGAAAGTTCTTCAAGTACAGCATCGTGTGCTGGGCTCAGCTAGTATTTAATAAATATTTGTTGAAATATTTTTAGGATTCATTCGATATTTTGAAGAAAAAATGTATATGACTCAGGCCACTTTCATAATTATGAGTACATGCACATAAAGGGTTTCTCACAATACAATATGTATTGTGTTCAAAAATAAATAAATGGTTCTTTAAAACATTAATTCCTAAAAGTGGCACCCGAAGCTGGCCACCCCTGGCGTATAGCATTGATGGTCGGTTAATCGGTTGTTACCTTATACTGGCGTGTACGTATTTCAATTTTCAATATGCCATCAACTAATTGTTTAACTCGGTTTTTTTTAACATGTTTAATATGTGTTAACCTTTATATGACCATAACTTGAACAAAAGCTCAAAAGCCATGATTTTTTATGAATTAATTTTTTTTAAACTAAGTTGTAGTTTATTGAGGAAAAGAAATTTAGTAGATAATAATAGAATCAAAAACATAAATGTGTTATTGGTTGGTATGGCAAACTAAATAAAATTATTTAAAAAATATACTGGTTGACAATATACACGACTACAGTAGTTTTGATTTAGCTGCCTTTTGTTTAATGCACTTTGGACTTAACTGCCTAAATTGATAAATTTCTGTCACTTTAAAATCCCACACAAATTCGTTTTTTAAGTGCATTTTCTATGCCTGCACATTTAAGATAAGTGCCCTAAAATATTGGCAATTTTAAAATATTTTCATGCAAAAAATCAATGTTAGCTGCACATTGACTTAACTGCTCAAAATATATTTTTTCTGTAATTATTGTTCAAAATCTTTTTTTAAGTGCACTTTGTATACCTGCGTATTCAACATATTTTTGGCACTTTTAAATTATTGTCATATAAAAATTTAAGTTAGCTGCACACATTAAAAAAAATGTGGCTACATAAATATGCAACCTTGTATGTGTATAAAACTGAAGTCAAAAATTGTATACCTGGACATTTAGGCAGGTAAGTGCATTTAAGATAAGAGCATTTTTGACTTATCTGCACAAAAAGTCGTGCACCGTTGATTGTGCAGCTAAGTCAACATTACTATACTTACACACACATTACATAAAATTTAAAAAAGTGATGTTCAACTTGATAAATTAAGAGAATGATTTTTCTAAATTTAATAGATTACATGAACATCTCAGCAAAAAATTAGACATTGCCATCTGAACTACTTGCCATATAATGACTTACTTTTTATATTGGCAAATTGAAGTACTCGCTTACAAATCACATTACGTAAAATATTAAAAACAGGAAGCAGAAGTTTAACATATTCTTTGGGTTTTAAAAGATGACATGAAAATATTGTCAATATATGTACACTGAAAATATTTCATAGGTAAAATAAACGAAAAATGTGGTTTATTTTACGAAAATATTCGTTGTTTTTACGGTACGAAATGCTTCGTAGATAGTAGAAATGATATTTGTATATTTTACGAAATACTTTTTGTCTGCAAATAACAAAATTTTGTATTTTTAAAATTGTTTTTTTTTTGTAATTTTACGAAACGTAATGCTTATTTTACAAAAGAAATTCGTGAATAATGAAAACAAATTTTGTGTAATATACGAAATTTTGTATAAACTTAAAATCTGTAACATACAGAAAGCTGCAAAAAAATTAAAAAATTATTTTGTGAAAAAATCTGTAATTCTTGAAATTGAAGGTTGTAATAATTATGGGAAGAAAAATATAATTTAAGAGAAATTGTTGCAGCCTCTGTATTCCTCATACATCACATACACATACATACATACATATTTTGCACTGAAACTTACTAATAAACTGGGAACACAACTGGGACGAACAACGAATTTCGTCATAGAAAATAAAACACAATTGTTTACATGAAAATTAACACACCACCGTCCAACAAAATTTGCCGTGCATGACGATCTCTGCGATAGACTTATTTCTATTTCTTACGCCGATGAAATCACAATGGACCCAATTCGGTGTCAGAGTGGTGGTGCGGTATATCACGACCCTTCCTAACCGACGCCGATGAACGATGGAAAAACAAATTTATCTAGGCGCACGGTAGTGCGCCAGGCCAAGTTCTGGCCAATGCACTCAGTGTGTATATTTACAAGAAGCCATTCGAGCTGTTTTTACCCCCCGCATAACTTTGTTTCCCGCAAACGTAAGACTATGATATTTAAACCATAATTAGAATATATTCATGTAACTTTATATGCAAAGTTTGAAAGCTTTACAAAGCTTTACAAAGCTTTTTAAAGGTTCCGGAGATATAGATGTGCAAAAAGTGCATATTTTAAGATATACTCACTGACCACTTACATACTCATCAAATTGATGAAGCACTTCCGCTATTGCTAGAGAGCTAAAATTTGGTGCACGAGTAGATCTAGGTGAGCAATGAACCAGAAAAATTCGAAAACCCAGAAATTTTAGCCGGGGGCGGGGCCACGCTCATAAAAATTAAAACTTGTTTCAGTGATCTGAAATTCGATACAAAGTTAGGTCTAGGTGAGCACTAAAATTTTGACCAGGAGGGCGGGGCTACGCCCATAAAAGTTAGAATTAAAAAAGCTAATATAAGGCGCTTAATGGAAGTTGTTTTATTGAAATTTGGCATATATATTGCGATTATACAAGGCTATAAATTTTTTTAGCAAAAAAGTGGGCGTTGATACGCCCATACAATTTAAATCTCATTTTCATGTACTACGGCTCAGCCTATTTAGATATACTATTTCTGAGGGTATTATTATCCGTTTGCAACGAAACTTGACACGAATAATAACCACTGGTCGGAAAAAATTTTAAGTTTGGAAAAGATGGCAGGGTTACGCCCACAAAAATTATACGCTAAGAAGCTGAAATTTTATATAAAAGTAGGTCTAGGTGAGAAACCAACTAGAAAAATTTGAAAACTCAAAAAAATTTTACCAGAAGGGGCGGGGCCACGCTAATATTGTTTGGAACTAAAAACTTAATATACACTTTTAAACTCAAGCCAATTTAGTGAAAACTTGCATACGCGTTGCACATATACAAAACTTTAAACTATCACCTTAAAAAGTGGGCGTGATCACTCCTATAAAATGTTAGCCTTGTGTTTAATCTACTTCTGTCTAGCATATTTAAGAAAAAAATTAGCATCAATTATAAGCGCTGCTGACATCAAAGTTGTGAGTTTAATTAATAATATAATAATTTAATAAAATAATTTAATAGTTGGAGGGATAATGCTCATAAAATTCAATTCTCGCTAGAGAGCTGAAATTTTCTACACAAGTAAGTGTAGAGTAAGCCAATGGGAAATTCTTAAAACCAAGAAGTTTTTTCCGGTATGCGGGGTCACACCTTAAAAACTCCAATTCGCACTAGAGAGTTGAAATCTGGTACACAAATAAATCTAGATCAGATGTAAATAAGAAAAATCTAAAAAACCAAACGTTTCAATTAGGGGGCGGGAACAAGCACTTTTAATTCAAAATTTAGATAAATTTTATTTAAACTTTTCATAATTGGCACTTATCCAAAATAAAAATTTCCTATTTTGAAACACAACCGTGACTTCACCCATAAATCGTAGCTTTTTCTTTCAGGTACTTCGGCTTAGCAGTTTTTAATTTAATACTTAGGTATTTCTGATTAACTTATTACTACCAAACTTTACATGAACCATAAGCACTAGCAGATATAAAAGTCAGTGGGGCCCGGCCCATAAAAATTTTACCTAATATTATACTATATAGAGCTCGCATTTTGTAGACAAATAGTAATTGATTTACTCAATCTGAAAATCCAAAAATTAAAGCACCAGCTATCCTATTGAAACTTTGTATGCACATTGGACATATCCTCTTGATTTATGTACTTCGGCTAAGCAGACTTTAATATGTAAATATATTGAGAAAATAGGCGGGATCACGCCCACTAAAATTTAGGCTGTATTTTAAATGTTTCCTTCCATACGACTTTTACCAAATTGCGTACATACTAGCGATCCGTTGTAATGACACAATAGTGCATTTTTAAGGGCTACAATCCAACACCCATCACGCTCTAACCCATTATTTTATGCAATAGCGTCCTGTACAAGACTATTTATAAGACCTTGCAAGACATGAGAAATTTTTTCAAATGCTTTACTACAGCGAAATATTTTAAAAGAATCGCTAAGCAACACTGTTGGCAAGTAATTTTTTTCGGTGGTTTGTCTTGCCAATAGTGTTGTTTAGCGATTTTTTTATAATATTTCGCTGTAATAAAGCGTTGGAAAAAATCTCTTATGTCTTGAAAAGTCTTATAAATACTCTTGTGCAGGACACTATTATGCAACTATGCCATTTTCAACTGACACAGTGATCATTAATAGAAATATAACGCACTAGAATATTTAAATTTAAAAAGTGTTATTATGGAAAATTTTTCAAAAAGTTGGCAGATCCTCACAAAAACATAAATGTGAAAAAGGCCAAGTTCCTATCCAAAATTTTGGCCATTAAAAGTAGTGAGATATAAATTTTGACCAAGTTCTTGTTTGGCACAATACTTAATACAGAAATATGCTATGCGTTATATAAATTTGTAATCGTAAAGGTGTCATACAATTTCTATATAGTCTGCTTACTTGGCAATATTTTTACCTCTCTAAAATGGAGAGAATAATGTTTATTTGTTCATTTCTTTTTATTTTCGTTTATTGAACAAAAATTAAATTACGAAAAAAATGTTTCGTATTTGTAAGCATGGAATATTTTGAGTTTAGTTATTTTAAATAAATTATATATGTACATTTCTAATTTGTCTACTTATTTATTTTAAACTAAAAAATAAGTACTTATATTTCTTAAAATTTTATTCAAATATAAGTAGTTCCGAATACTTTTTTTATTTACGGTTTTAATAAAAGTTCATCAAAGAATTGAAAATTTTCTAAATATATAGCCTAACCCACGATGTCGATCGACAACTCGATCGACTGACGACAAGTCACTCACTAACTATCCCACTAACTATCGACTTGCCGGTCGTCAGGCTTTACGTTGTTAACGTAATGCATTTACTCATTGTCAAATTAGCATATTGCCACATCAAAAATTTCACAAATAAAACGCTACTTTACAAATAAAAAGTGTGAAAAGTATTCCATAAAAAAATGCAACTCTATGCTACTTAAAGTTTCTACAAATAAATAATAAAAATAACAACAATAATAAACATAAGACAATACAAAAAAAAATTAAAAAGTTATTTTCAAAATTTTGTGTGTGAAATATAAATAAATATATCAGTTGAAATGTGTAGATACTCCTAAAATAATGCAAGGGGATTGTAATGAAGAATGGACGGGAGTATCACCAATGGCACAAGCAATCTATTGAAGTGGAAAGAGTAATGTGCCTAATTGAGTGTTTAGAATTTGTTAGATAAATTGCACGTATACACATTCATACATACATATATATGTATGTATGTATGTAATTCAAAAAGAATTATGTGACAAAAATGCATATTTGTGAGTTAAATAAATAAAATAAACGCAAAAAAATTAACAGTTTTATTTTTGATTTTCATAAATGTAAATTTGTTTAAAAATTTGGTATTTATGTGTACTTTTTTGTTTTGTCGACAAGCACAAAACAAGTGACTGATTTTGACATTTGTTGTAGTTTGAATTTTCATAGTGGGTACCAAATTTGTATGGAAATGGTTACGTCATCGTTCGCATGCATTGTCGATCGACTTGTCGTGCTGAACAAGTTTAGTGGGTCCCAAATCAGCTGTTTGTCGTTAAAAATGCTTGCGAACGACAACGTTCGATATCGTGGGTTTGGCTGATAGTATTTATAAGTAACAATAGAGGCACCGATACGAATACAATATAAACCACTTCAATTGAGTTTACAAAAGAGATTTTAAAACATGCAGTTTTTTGTAGTAAAGCGAAGGTTTTTTTATATTTATTTATATTTTTCTAAAAAGTTATTATTTATTTAATCAAACTGAGTTTTTAATCAAGCGACATATTCAAAAAAAAGTACTTTTCTTCGACTAAAAAAAAATTATCTGCTTCCCACAACGAAAAAAATAATTCGTTCCTACAATAAACAACATAACTACTTCTCAAGAATCGATTATTTTAGTCTTACGGCTTGTTAAAATCATTTAGTTGGTAATCCAGTAAGGAAGGAACAGCTTCCACCAAAAATGCTTAATTCTAAACTCGATTACTTTTTTTTGAAATTTTTTGCTGAGATGTTACGGGATAAAAATTAAGTACTTCCCAAGAATCGATCACGCCTTTTTAAAATCATTAAGTGGGTAATTTGTAGTTTCAAGAAAACTAAAGATTTTCTGAAATATTTTTTGCAGTTTTATTTAACTTCATTTTTAAGTAATAAATATAACAAAAAATTTTAATTAAGTTCAAAAATAACGGTAATTTTGTAAAAGTACAATAACATTGCGTGGACAAAAGATTAAATTCATATTGAGATACTTTATAAAGAAATATATATATATAGTATATATAATATTTTAGTACTTTGTTAACCCATTTAATTAATGAAATGTTATTATAATAATACCAAACAGTGTTGTGAGATATCACGATATCTCGCCATATGTGGCGATAAAAATTTGTTTCTTTCGATAAAAAATTTTTAATTGGCGATAGTTTGGACTATATTCTTACAATTTGAATAGTAAAGAGTAGTGTTAAAAATATAAAATTTTTTATGTAAGGAATTTTTCTGCAACATAAACTATTTCGTGCAAAAGAGAGTTCTTTTCTATATATAAAGAACTTGTTATCAGAAATGATTGATCTCCTTCCAGAAAATAAATATACATATGTATGTATATTCCAAGTTTATGGTCATTATTAAAATTCTAAATACTGTAACTCTTCAACTCAAACAAAATTTTCAACGATTCAAGAAATGTAAAAAAAATATTGTTACGTAAAAATATTCCTACAGGGTTAAAGCACAGAACTATCTGGAAGTATTTAACTAAAGCACTTAACATACACACATATTTACGTGCAAACACTATAGCAACAACAATAATTGTATACATAGCTACAGACACACACACATACAAATAAAAGTGCGAGCACTGTACTACCAGTAGCACACCGCATTGCCAACATAAGTCGTTACTTTGAAATTCAAAAACAACGGCCAATCGAATTATCTACAAACGCCTAGAAGCAGCAACATGAATTTTCCCGATTGTGCAAGAGGACTGTTTTAACATCTGGCTACCAATAGAAAATAACGATACATATGGCCACATGCATAGATGCCATTACTAAGTACAGACATGTTATTACGCCGTCTATCGGGCGAACATTCTTGAACCGGTTCCTGTACTATAAAAAGTGGCAGCATGTGCGAGAACAGAGCAGTGCTAATCAGAAAGTAGTCGAGTTAAGACCTCGTTGAAAGTGGATAATAACGATAAGAAGTAGTTAAGTAAAGACAAGTTATAATTTGCTTCGTTAAAGGCTCAGTTAGCCGACTGTAATGTAAAGTAACTGTAATGTAGAAAACAGCTGATCGATATTTTTATATGAAAAGTAGGTTACGTTACATTACATCTCTATAACCATTTTCATTACTTTTCACATAACAAAATCGATCAGCTGTTTCTTACTGTTGCAGTTACATTACATTACAGTCGGCTAACTGAGCCTTAAGAATAAAAGGAAAAACAGTAGCAAATAAAAACTGTGTGTTATTTATTTTTATTTTTTAGCAATCAAAAGAACTCACACGTTTAATAAAATTTAAACGTAACATTTGGTGTCAGAAGTGGAATTGCAAAACTAAAATAAAAATAATAAATTAATTAGAGGATAATGAATTTGTAATACGAGGAAGAATGAAGTTTCGAGAGCTTAAGGTGGAGCAACTCAAGAAAGAGTTGAACAATCTGGACTTGCCAAACACTGGTAATAAGGTCGAACTACAGAAAAGATTGTTGTAATATTTCCAGCGACGCAACATCGACATAGAAAGCTACGAGTTCGATGAAAAAGAAGAAATTGAGGTATGTACTCGTGCAGCAGCAACCAGTACAGACATCAGCGCAATGTAGGCTGCTATGATGAGGGAAACAAAAGACTTCAATGAGAAAATGGAGGCAAACAATCAGAAATTTCTAGGTCAGATGAATGAGATGTTTGACAAATGGAAATCGAAAACTGTGCTTAACGTTCCAGAATCACCTAGAGCTAGAAATGAGAAAATTCAAGAAATGCCTGAAGCCACAGACAGACGGGTCGATGGTGTAGAAATGCAAGTCAGTAAATCGGACGAAAAGAATACTGGCTCTGAGCAGAGTGATGATGACATTTCTGGCGCAGACGAAAACGTTGACGGAAAACTAGATAGAGTGAATAATGAAATCAACAGTAGTCAGTGTCAACGAGTTGGACGTGAGCCAGAAGTTTCCAGCGAAGTAAATGAAGCTCGTGACATAGAAGTTTCCAGCAAAGCAAAGAACGTTGCTGACTTAGCTGATAGTAAAGCGGTTTGTGAAACAGCGGAACAAGCTATGGAAGAAATGGTCTCGTGTGCTCAAGATAAGGTAACTGCTAAGGTGAAATCCAGACCATCAGCATACGAAGTGCGCAGCAGAAAAGCAGCCGGGAAGAAAAAGACAACTTCTATACAGAGCCTAAAGTGTGTGGTAAGGCAAGCTCTAGTTGAGGGACAAAGTAGAGACAGAGCCAAGGGCCATAAGTGTGGAAGGAGTGGTCATCTCCAGTGTATGGTAAAGCAAACTCTAGTCGAGGGACAAAGTAGAGACAGAGCCAAGGGCCATAAGTGTGGAAGGAGTGGTCATCTCCAGTGTATGGTAAGGCAAACTCTAGTCAAGGGCCAAAGTAGAGTCAGAGCCAAGGGCCATAAATCTGGAATGGTAAGGCAAGCTCTAGTCAAGGGACAAGCTAGAGTCAGAGCCAAAGACCATAAGTGTGAAGGAGTGGTCATCTCCAGTGTATGGTAAGGCAAGCTCTAGCCAAGGGACAAGGTAGAGTCAGAGCCGAAGGCCATAAATGTGGAAGGAGTTGTCATCTACAGCGTACGGCAAGGCAAGCTATAGTGGAAATACCAGGCAGATTCAGTACCATGGGCTGCAAATGTGGAAGAACTTGTCATCTTCAGCGCAAGGCAAGGCAAATTGTAGTGGAAACAGGAAGCAGAGTCAGTACCAGGGCCCACAAATGTCAGCGAAATAGTCACCTCCAGCGGATGGCAACACAAGTCCCAGTTGAAAGACGAGGCAGAGCCAGAACTAAAGCGTACAAGTATGGAAGAGGAGGTCATCTCCAACGTAATTACAAGGCGTATAGAAAACGAAAAAAGAAACAGGCAGTGATGATGTGCCTATTCGGGACGAATAGGCTTAAGTGGGCGGCAGTGTTACGTAAAAATATTCCTAGAGGGTTAAAGCACAGAACTATCTGGAAGTATTTAACTAAAGCACTAAACGTACACACATATTTACGTGCAAACACTATAGCAACAACAATAATTGTGTACATAGCTACAGACATACACACATACCATAAAAGTGCGAGCACTTATGGTAACTACCCTGTACTACCAGTAGCACACCGCATTGCCAACATAAGTCGTTACTTTGAAATTCAAAAACAACGGCCAATCGAATTATCTACAAACGCCTAGAAGCAGCAACATGAATTTTCCCGATTGTGCAAGAGGACTGTTTTAACATCTGGCTACCAATAGAAAATAACGATACATATGGCCACATGCATAGATGCCATTACTAAGTACAGACATATTATTACGCCGTCTATCGGGCGAACATTCTAGAACCGGTTCCTGTACTATAAAAAGTGGCAGCATGTGCGAGAACAGAACAGTGCTAATCAGAAAGTAGTCGCGTTAATGCCTCGTTGAAAGTGGATAATAACGATAAGAAGTAGTGAAGTAAAGACAAGTTGTAATTTGCTTCGTTAAGAATAAAAGGAAAAACAGCAGCAAATAAAAATTGTATGTTATTTAATTTTATTTTTGAGCAATCAAAAGAACTCACACGTTTAATAAAATTTAAACGTAACAATATGTAACCCACAAGTCCATTTGGCGTGATATCTTTTTCTAACGGCAAAGCTTCTTTTTCGTACGCTTTCAACTTAGCTTTCTCTAATGCTAACTAGTGATTCATTAACACTACCGTTGCCTATTACATCCGCCATTATCCGCTTCGGGCTCGTGTGCATCACTTAACCAGGTTATCACTACAGTACCAATGCGTGGGCGAAGCCCAGATTTAGCAAATATTAATAATACATAACTTTCGTATTAAGCACAAAAATTATTTTCAAGAAGTTTCATTTGGAGTGTTGAGTGTTAGAGCCCTTGTGTCCTTTTTTAAGCGGATGTGTTCAGTAAATTTCAATATATTACGAGCAAGCGGATTAGGATGTGTAATAGTATATTAAATATGCCTTTAATATTCACGTTAACTATTGCAAAAGTGTAAAATGCATAATTGCACTTTCTGTCGTGAACAACCCATTTTGTTTAATTGTCGATATAGTCAAACACAATATGTACACAAATACCACAGTGTACACACTAAATTTTTTTTAAATTCGGTAGAATCGACCAAAAAAATCGGTAGATTTGAATGAAATTCGGTAGAAAATTTTTTTTATTCAGAGAAACATAAAAAATAATTCAAAGAAACATAAAAAATAACAAAATATATGTACTTATATATAAAGGGTAAGGGCAAGGACAACTAGACAGGTTCCAAAAGCGCCTTTAAAACTTTAGAAATCCCCTAGAAATAATTCAGGAAGTCCCTGTATAGAAACAACTGTTTAATAAAAATAAAGAGGATTTTTTTATTTAAATTTACTAAATGAACTAGATTTAAATAATTAACTAGTGAAAAAAAGCAATGTGAGTCCGATCACAGAGGAGATGTGTAAACATCTAGTAATGAAATTTTTTTTTTAAGTTGGAAGTACTTATGCTTTTAGTATCTTTCTTTAAATTAATTTATTAAAAGTATCAAAACTTTCAATATTGTAAATACATATGAATTTGTTGGTTTTTGTTTGTTTTATTAAACTTATTTGGTTAGTAAATGGGCACACTGCAGTATATGTATATGTACTGCATTCAAAATTGCAGTAAGCAGTAAATTTACTGATTACTAAAAAAAAATCTGTAAATTTTTATTTAATTTATGAAATTTAATTTGCATTACTAGTAAAATCGTAGGGCCGTAGCAAGTGGCAAAGTTTTTTCATTCAAATTTTGAAACTTTTGTATGAAAAACATTTAGCCACTTGGTAGCATTTCATTATGAATACGGGCATTACTGATTACTGAAAATTCAATGCACCTCATCATATAACAAATCATTTAGGCAATTTATAACAATTTTTGGAAAAAAATTTTAATAATCAGTAAATTTTTTGTTTTGTTTTTACTGCAACTTTAGTGGTACTGCAGTGCTCATCTATGGTAGATGCCTTTACTTTTACTTTTTAATTTTTAATTCCTGTTGTTTATCGTTTAGTTGTTGCTGTTCTTGTTGTTGTGTACGCATTGCAATTAAAATAAATTCAGTAAAGTGCGACTTTGACTCGCGCACATTCGGTTTTGATCATTTTTTTTTAATTAGCTTTCTTAATTTTTTAAGTTTTTTCAGTTTAAACGATTTTTTTCTGTTTTATCGCTTTTTTCTCGTTTTGGCGTTTATTTCTCTTTTTGGGTTTTTTTAATTTTCGCAATTTTTTTTTTCATTTTGACAATTTTTTCATTTTGGCGATTTTTTTCTGTTTTTTTTGGGTTTTTTCATTTTAGCGATTTTTTCTGTTTTTGGGGTTTTTTATTTAGGCGATTTTTTCATATTGGCGATTTTTTTATATTGGCGATTTTTTTGTTTAAGGATTTTTTTAATTTTGGCGATTTTTGGGGTTTTTCGCGATTTATTTTAGTCCTAGAGATTTTTCTTAATTTGCTGCTTTTTTTCGTTTTGGCGATTTTTTTATATTTGGCGATTTTATATTTTTTTGATTTTTTAGTTTTACCATTTTTGAAAATTTCAAGAGTCTTACTCTTACGATTTCCAAGATACAGCAAGTTGTCAAAATTACAAAGTCAAAATTGCATTAACTGATGGAACACCCATTGATTTAAATTTTTTAAATTTAGTGTTAATTGTTGTATGGTCTGTATAAAAATACACTAACTTTTAAAATTTCAAGTGTATATATGTACATACAATTGTATGTATATTACATGGGATTTTAACATTTTTCGTTGCTCGTTTTGGAACATCCTTTAGTTTTTAACTCTCATGTATTTGTTGTTATAGTGGCCAAATGTCTACATATTATGTCCAAATTTCAAGTCCGTAGCTCTTACGGTTAATTTTCACCTTTGGTGCACGGAAATATACAGAAAAATAACCGGCGGCAGCGAACCGTCGGCTTCGAGCCGGTCGACTTGTTTCTCTGCTTGGTATTGCTTCTTTCAAACACTAATACACTCATACATAGCTCACACCGATTTGACAATGCAAAGCAAAAGCAAAAAGTAAAGAAATCTCAGCAAAGAAATCTCAGCAAAGAAATCAATGTCAAAAGATTTTTACCCCCTAGCGTATAGATGTTTACACATCAAAAATAACTAAAACTTTGGAAAATTTTCTAAATTTGAGTAAAACAAGTTGTTTTTTACTTGAAACAAATAAAAGATTTACTAAATTTCTGGTTCATTAATGAACTAGTTTGTAGTAATTATCGACTGGGTTCTACATTCGCAAAATGAAATGAAAGTGAAATTTTTTCTTGGTTTGTGTTCTCAGTTTCATAAAAGTAAAATTTCAATTTCAGTTTCTTTCAAATCAAATTGAAGTGTTCTGTATGTAATCCAATTTCACTACATAAAAAGCAATTTGAATTCGGCAGCAAACCACATTGTGAAAGAAAATACTTTTTAGTAAAAATTAAATATTTGTAACAATTTATTGCAAAAATACGAAAATGTAGGCAAATAAATAACATTTTTATATACATTCTTTTTTATGGTTTATTTTATTTGTGTTTTAAAGGGGTAAGAACAAAAACCAGGAGAAAGAGGTGGCGTTGTTAAAATATGTGGAAAAAATCCGCTATTAGCTAAAGGGTTCTGTAAGTGATTTCTTCAATGCGTTTAGAAATTTTTAGCGAACTTGCAATTTTTTCGCGAACTTGCGATTTTTCACGTTTTTTCCGAGTTTATTTTCTTTTTAACAGCTTTGGCGACTTCTAATAAATTTCAAGGCTTGTTTCCGATTTTGCAACTTCTCGCGAATTTTTGCATTGTTCGCAATGAAAGCGAGTTTTTGCAAGTGTTCTGCTTCCTATGAGTTTTCGCAAATTTTAAACAATAGAATTGTTAAGTGGTGAGTATAATATACTATACAATTTTGCACATGCAACTATGCAAAACCATTTGCACAAGATTGTGAATTGGGCTAATATTAGACTTTGCTATTATGCCACTGTTATTAAGTTTTTGCGAATTTTCGCGACTTTGCTTACCGAATTTTCAGCATTACTTAAAGTTTTAGCGATTTTTAACAAAAATTGGCTTGTTTAAAATTTTGAAATTTTTCGCAAATTTTTGTTATTTTTACGAAAGATGTAAGTTTTGCAACGTTTTTGGCTTTCTTTATCTATTTTTAATTTTTGCATCGTTGTTGGCTTTATTTACTTATTTATATTTAGGGACTTAAAATTGAAATTTTTGCAAGCTTTGGCGAATTATCATAATGTTTTGCGTTTTCTCCCGAGTTAACCTTACAGTTTTAGTGAGTTTAATGAATTTAAGTTTATTGTTTGTTTCCAATATTGCGAATTTTCAACATTTTCGCAATGTGTGATTTATTCGACTTTTAATAAAGTTCAAGGCTTGATATAGATTTTTACACTTATTTTTATTGCAAGTTCATAATCATATTTTTTTTGGTGTGAATATACATATATGCAAATATTGGGTCGTCGAATTTAATTGTGCTTTAAAAGACGAATTTTCGAAACGAATTCTTTCGACATTAGTTCCAATTGTGTTTATAGCATAATATGTGTTTTTTATATGTTGCTTGAAATATTTATTTGAAATAAACTGGGAATGAAATCGTCGTGGAAAAAAAGTTTCATTACTTTTCTAGAACACAGTGATATCGACTTTTCGGAATTAAAAACGTTTTCATTTTCATATTGTAGTGGAATGTAGAACCTGGCCGTATATTTTTATGTTTAAGTAAAATTTTTCTAAAATTAAGTAAAATTTTCCTATAAAATTCGCAGCTTTGTAAATTAGTACATTTTTAACATTTTTTTTTTTGTCTTTAATTCTAGAACTTATTTTTATTTTTAACTAAATTCTATACCATATCATATTCTTAATTAATTTAATTCACCATACATAATTCCTTGAGAGGAGACAAGTGTTGAACCAACAATCTATTGACTGATAGGCAAGCACTCTAACTAGGGTGATCGATTATTCGACTTTTTCCCGAAACCGGTTTTCGAATAGTTCGAATATTTGAAATTATGAAAACCCCGGTTTCGGTTCTTACAATTCAGGAAAAATCGGTCAACCGGTTTTTTTTAAGTAAGAAACTTATAATACAAAAGTTTTTATTTTAAATTGCTTTATTAAAAAAAGAGTTAACAGTTAATGTCAATATTATAAAACAATACAAAAATTAAAGGTAAACATAAAAATTAACTTCATATAAATATGTATACAGAAAAAACAAGAACTGTAAATATAACTAATTTATTTGTGAATACAAATAAAATATTATTTAAAAAGGCACCTACAACGATTTTTGTAAATACAAAAATTATGTTATGTTACACACATTTGTAACATAAGAAAACAAAATCAACTCAATTATTTCCAATTTAAATTATTCGCCTAGGTTCTACATTCGTAAAATGAAATGAAAGTGAAATTTTCTCTTGGTTTGTGTTCTTAATTTTTAAAAGTGATTCAAAAAGTAAAATTTCATGTTCAGTTTATTTCAAACGAAATTGAAGTGTTCTGGAATCCAATTTCACTACAAAAAAGTAATTTGAATTCAGCAGCAAACAACATTGTGAAAGAAAATACGCTTTAGTAAAAATAAAATTTTTGTAACTTTTTATTGCAAAAATACAAAAATGAAGGCATATAAATAACATTTGTACATAAATTATTTTTTCAAACGATTTTATTTGTGTCTTAAAGGGATAAGTACAAAAACATGGAATAAGAGGAGGCGTTGCTAAAATATATGGGAAACAAATCCGGGATTAGCTAAAGGGTTCTGTAAATGATTTATTCAAGGAGTTTCGCGTTTTCCCCGAATTTATGTTATTTATAACAGTTTTGGCAATTTTTAATGAATTTTAAAGATTGCTTCCGATATTGCAACTTCTCGCGAATTTTGGCATTGTTCGCAATGAAATCGAATTTTTGCAAAAAATCTCCTTAGCATTTTTTGCGAATTTATAATAATAATATTAGACTTTGCTATTAAGTTTTTGCGAATTTTCGCCATTTTTTGCGACTTTTTACCTAATTTTTTGCATTCTTAGAGTTTGGCGATTTTTAATAAAAAATTATGGCTTCTTTAAAATTTTGCAATTTTTCGCAAAATTTCTATTTTTTGGGAAAGATGTCATTTTTGCAACTTTTTTGGCTTTATTAATTTATTTATTTTTATTTAGAGACTTTAATTTTTTTTTTGAAAGCTTTGGAGAATTTTCATAATGTTTTGCGCTTTCTCCCGAGTTAATTCTTACCGTTTTAGCTTTTTGTTGAACTTTTTTTTAACTTTAATTTCGTTCCGTGTGCTCAAAAAAACTAAACAAAAAACCAGAAAAAATTAATACATGCGTGCACAACTTAATTCGTCGCTTGCATAAGCATGTATGTGATTTTCATCCGCACAATTGTGCTATGGCTTGCGGGTTATTGGTTTAAACCATGGGTGACCAAGATAAATTTGCGGTTGTGTAAGTGAGCCAAAAAGATAAACACACAGGCAGAAACAATTAATAAAAGTAATTCGTATATGATTTTTTTATGAAATAATTTTTTCTAGAAAACCGTTTCAACAGAAAGTAATAAATAAACATTATTATTCACTTAAATTCTGAGTTTAAAACTACTAAAAACCAATTTGTAAGAGAAAATAATTTTTAGTTTTCACGTAAGCAAAAGCATTTTTTAACATAAACAGCATACACAATAAATTTCTCGCAGTGCGTTTGAGAAAAATGAGTGAAAAGATAAGCAAAAATTTATCTCAGATAAGAATAAATGAAAGAGAATAAGAATACGTGTGAATTCTATTTGCAAAAATTTGCTACATGATCAGCGTTGTCAACTTTTAAATTTCAAAAAGCACCGAAACCAGGTTAAAAGCGCGTAATTTAAGTAAAAAAGCACTAAATTTAAAATTTTATTGTTTTATTAAAAAAAAATTAACACATGGTCGATTGGTTATTGGTTCGCTGCAAAGATGTATAATGTATTTTGAATATACTGTGCCGCAAACGACGGCATGTACATAAAAATTATAGGAATCGGTTGACCTTGCATGCTATTCCTAAAATTTCGAATTTGAGGCATCCGATACACATTTTATTTCTATAAGAATAAGTGAATTCTTAAATCAATTTAACGAAGCATTTTCAAGTAATTATAAAAAAAATTAAATTTTTTTCGCCAATGAACAAACGAATCTCTCGAATCAAATGAACTATGTGACAAAGATAATAAATTTTGATCGAAATTAAAATAGTGTCAAAAGCGTTGTGCAGCAAACACAATATAAATAACAAAGTTAATAATAAAAAAAAAATTATTCCCAATTTTAACAAGTTATATATAAAAAAATTATTCATATCGATTCATTCGATAGACTTCTACGTTTCAGTTTGGAAGTAATAGAAGTTTGATGGGAATGCAAGTTTTCATAATTGCATTAAGTCAATCAATCTTTCTCCATCCATTGTCTCTACTAGACAAAATATCGCTATTAGACTATATTTGAGTAAATACTTCTATTGTCTTCTTTGTTGTATGGCAAAACACTATTTACATGAATTATGCTTAATAGTGTTTTCACACTGACATGGTTTTAATAAAAGTTGGTTGTAACGTTAAAACCAACTGTTAAAACCTGGCAAAATAACGAAAATATTTTAAATTGAAGTGTGTAAAGTGAAAATAGACAATATCATTGACATTCATCTGCCTATAAAAAAGGTTTATCTTATAATGTATTTGTGCATTTTTATATTGTTAACAATATTTCCAAGCACTTCTTCATTCTGTATAAGAAGTTCCATAATTTAAAAAAAAATTATTTACAAAATATAAAATAATTTCCATTTTAGAGCGCATTGTGAAATATCTCAGTGTTTCATACAAACAAAAACAGTTGAACAGTATATCCAACAAGTGTTATTAAAAAGCAGAAAAAATGCAACAACAAATACACGCATTTCGGCAGGAGATTTCTTTTATTTTGAGCAAAGTTATTAGACAGCCTGTGAGTTAAAACCTGAATTTAATAAACTTGCAGTGTGAAAGCAAAATCAGCTGTTTATGGTTTTAACGTTAAAACCAGGTTTTAACTTTCAGTGTGAAAACACTATAAAATGTTAAAGTTTAACTTCAGAGCTTATGTTTTTGAATGAAAGGCTTCCTCGACAAAAAAAATATGTAAGAAATTTTTTCTATGAATTTTTAGTTTAGTGCCACCGCCCTGAAAAAAAAGCACTGAATATATTTTTTTGCATGTATTTATTTATTGTATCTTCATATATGAACTAACAATAAGTATTCAAATCTTAAATCTATAAAAAAAATTATTAGGCCCGACCAGTGTCGGACATAAACTTAGTGGTAGTTATAAATAATACATTAGTAGTGATAATCAAAAAAAAAAAAAAGGGAGGGGGGAAAGTATTTTCAAGTAGACCCATCTGGAGTGTTAGGTATAAGAGCCCGTGTGTCCCTCTTTTTTAAGCGGACGTGTCCAGTAAAGTTCAAAATATTACGAGCAAGCGGATTAGGATGTGATTCGAGTTTTGTTAAATATTTGCCTGCGTATTGCAATTTCTTCAGTCACTAGTGGCATATTTAAATCACGATGTATAATAGAATTTTGGATGTACCATGGAGCCGATGTTATTAACCGTAAAATTTTGTTTTGCCTTCGTTGAATTCTCTCGACATTGGAAGCTGAAGCAGTGCCCCATAACTGAATTCCGTAGCACCATATTGGCTTCAAAAGCGACTTGTATAGTAAAAGTTTGCAGTCTAGGCTGAGTGTTGAGTTTCTGCCAATCAACCAATATATTTGAGTTAACTTAATTTTCATCTGAGTTAGCTTAGAGTCAATATGATGTTTCCATGTAAGCCTTCGATCAAAATGTATACCAAGGTATTTCACTTGGGAATGTTGAGGAATATCTTGATTGTTGATTCGAATGGGGGAGCAAGTATCTCTTCTTAGGGTAAACGTTATATGGACACACTTTTGTTCATTGAATTTAATTCTCCATAAGTTCATCCATATTTCCAGCTGTGTAATATGTTCCTGGAGATTGCGGGATGCCGCATAAGGGTTTTCGTGCACACTCATACAGGCCGTATCATCGGCAAATGTAGAGGTGTGGATGTTATTGCTCACAGGCATATCACAAGTATATATTAAATACAAGACAGGACCCAGAATACTACCCTTGCGCACACCAGAAAATATAGATTCGGGCACACTCGTGAATTCTCCTTCCATAACAGTAAACTTCCTTTCAATAATATAACTTTCCAAAAGGTTTTGAATGTTTATTGGCAGATATGTCTTCAATTTTAAAACTAGGCCTTCATGCCATACTTTATCAAACGCCTGAGAAACATCAATAAAGAGAGCAGAACAATACTTCTTTTCTTCAAATGTTCTTCTTACAACTTGGACGAGTCTATGCGTTTGTTCAATCGTGCTGTGCTGACTTGTAAAGCCAAATTGATGGTCCGGGATGCACCCATTATCAGTTAAAATTTTGGACAATTTAGTCATAAGCAGCTTTTCGAAAAGCTTTGAGATTGTAGATAGTAAGCTTATAGGCCTATATGACTCAGTCTTGGTAAGATCTTTGCCCACCTTTGGAATCATTTTGATCTTGGCAAGTTTCCAGTTATGTGGAAAATACTGCATTCTTAAAATAGCATTAAAAATAAATAGCAGGATTCTAATTGCAATATGAGGCAAGTTCATGAGCATTTTGTTACTAATGCCATCAATACCTGGAGCTTTCTTCGGGTTGAGTTCAGCAATTATTTTTGGACTCCACGCATCTTTATCCTTAACGGACGAGGGGGTAGAGAAACTACAATTGGTAAATCAGCAGCATCCGTACATGAATTGGGAGTGAATACAGATTTTAAATGCTCAGAAAATAAGTTACCTTTCGCACTATCGCTTCTTGCCCAGCCTCCGGTCGCAGTACGCAGTGGTGATTTAAGATCAACGGGTCTTTTAAGATTTCTAGTAGCGCACCATAAAGAGTAATTAGATGCGGACGTTACATTAAGACCTTCTAAATACTTTTCCAGTAGTGCAGTTTTTTCCGACGATAGCAGCTCTGTTAGTCGTTTAGTATATTCTTTAAGTGTGATTTTATTCAGGGGTGATCGGTGTTGTTGCCATTCTCTTTTAGCTCTCCTTTTTTCACATACAAAAAGTTGAATTTGCGTAGAATAAATGCTGTTAAAGCCGGTCTGTGGATAGGAGGTAGTGGCGTGTTCAGCAGCCTGTTTTATATTTTCGTTAAGATTGGCAATGTTAAATTCAATATCATCGCACGATCTAAGCTGAATGTTTTCTACGCAGTGACTACTAAGATATTTTTTGAATGCCAGCCAGTTGATTCCATCAATCATCTTCACATATGAGTTAGTTAAATCACTCCTTAGTGGGTTGAAAATTTTAACTATTGTTGGAGAGTGATCGGAGGACAGATCTAGAGGGGCCTCTACGTGAATTAAGTCCCTATGAATATTTTTCGTGACGGCAAAATCTATAACATCTGGAATTTTTCTTACGTCAGTAGGCCAGTAAGTAGGCTCCCCACTCGAAATGACATCTAAGCCCATTTTTGAAACTGTATTAAACAAAGCTCGACCTCTAGGTGTTACAAGGCGCGATCCCCAGTACGTATGTTTTGCATTGTAGTCACCAGCTGCCATGAAACAAGATCCAAGCGATTTGTAGAACTTTTCATACTGATCTTCGGTAACTGAAAATCTGGGAGGTGAGTAAATTGATGATATCACGAAATTCGCACACAAATTTTCTACGAAAATATTCGTTGCTTGCAAATATTCTTCACTAACGTTGTCAAGGACATAGTGCTTGAGTCTTGGCTTAATCAGAATTGCTGATCCACCGCATGCTCTCCCTCTCAGGTCCTTTGTATCATATAAAGTGTAACCATTTATTTAAAATAAGCTTTTTGAGGTCAAATGAGTCTCAGAAACCAACATTATATCAATATTTTTTTTCCACAAGGAAGTGCTCAAGTTCATTTTTATGTTGGCGAATGCCGTTTGCGTTCCAGAAACATATTGTAGTGTTGTAAAAAGCGGCTACTTTTGAATACTCAGTATTAATTGCTACTTTTTCAATTGGGTACTCGATACTACTCAATACTTTATATATGTATATATATAGGAAGTTAAAAATTATTATTTTATTGATAATGGAATATGGAAAAACAAAGATTAAATGCAAGTATAATTAAATTAATTTACATCAAATGAAAATAAATATGTTTGAAGTTTAGATTTTGTACATAATTTTTTTTAACGTACTCTTAAAACTTCTAGTGCATTAATCGCTTAAATTATCTTCTAAATATTCTTTAATAAACATTTTTTTCTCACAATTGATGTTATTACTTAGTCATTATTTAAATATAGAAATAAAATTTTACCGACATCGAAAGAATTTAAAATATTTTTCATATTTGTGAGGTCCTGACTTGCTGGTTATATTGTATCAAGTGCCTTCCTTCCACTATTCTAAAGGGTCAATTTTTTTGTCCAATGACTGAAGTAGTTTAATAACGCATTTTTTAGTACATTTTTAGTGGCTGTGTTATTTGTGTGGTATTTGTTACACTAACTCCATGAGGTTCCGAGTCATATTTATTTGTATCAAGCTCGCAGAGTTGAATAATTCTGATCCATTTTAAAGGAAGACTTTCACTTGAATACTACAAAATGCAACCCTGAAAGTATTGAGTACTTACTTTTGTGTATTGAGTACCGAGAAAAACTCCCGGTATTGAGTACTCAGTACTCAAATACTCAATACTTTTACAACACTAACATATTGTTAACGTGTTCATGGCTTGTTAATTAATGCATGAAGCAGTGTATTCTGCATTCGAAGCATTTCCTGCATCATGCTAGTCATATTTGTTGTAAAGTTGTTTATAGTTAGCACCAGATTCTCAATAGTAGCTTCAAGACGACTAAAGTTAAAGCTTGAGTTTGAATTATTTGGCGGTGGAACATTTTGCGTGGGAATTGAACTAGTCTTAGCAGCATCAGCATACGATACACGTGAAGTAACTGGTTGGCTGATTTGAGCAAAAGTGTCGGAGTTCGCATTTACTTGTAGAGCTGGAGTTAGCTTTTTGAGCCATAGCCTGTTTAACGAAAGAAAATACAAGGCACCCTCTATAGTTAGCTGTGTGATTACCTCCACAATTACTACATTTTTTTTTTGCTTGATCTTTTGGCTTAGTGCAGCTAGCAGTACCATGCAATTCACCGCAGATAACACACACTGTAGGTAACTTGCAGTAAGTTTTCGTATGGCCATATTCTTGGCAATTATGGCACTGTACGGGACCTGAACGCTTACGTGGCTCTTCAACTGTGATTTTTCGATGTAAGAGATACTTTACACTATAAATTGGATGGGTTTAATTTTTTTTAATTGCATGTCATTCGGCTCAAGTTCAACCCGAAATATGGGTTGGGGGACGTTTTCTCTATTAATTATGTTGGTAACATTTTTTACCCTAAATCCTTGGTCGACAAGTGCACATTTTACATCTTCGGGTTCAACATATGAATCTATGCCCTTTAATACTATCTGTAGGCCTTTAGCACTCTTAAGTTGGTATGTGTAAAAATTTGTTTTATTTTTTTCGAATTCATTAACAATTTTGCGGAAATCTTTTTCATTATATATTTGGATTTTAGTTTCATCAATATTACCTCGTTTAATTGGAATGATGTGAAAAGTATTTTCACCAATGGTCGACAGCAATTTTTTGATAAGCGCGTTAGAATTTGTTTTCTCTCAGATAAATAGGTGGTGGCTTAAAAGACTTTTGCGATGATGTAGAGGGCTTGTCGTCGGTGTCTTGCAATAATGAAAAACGATTTTGGCCATTGGTAGATGATGCGCTGTTATTCCTAGACATCTTTGGAGCAGATGAAATTTTTACCACGGTTATATATCTGTCCATTTCCACTTGTACCTTGGGTTTTGAGCTACTGTTATCTGTAGTGATAACTTGGAATTCGCAGACTGAAATGAAGAAGTACTAGGCAATGGTAATGTTAACGATTCACTAGTTGGCATTGGACAAAGCGAAGTTGATCGATGACGAAAAAGTGGCTTTTCCGTTAGAAAAAGACCTTCATCAGGTTTATTATTTATATTGTTTTCATTAAGAGTTTCAGAGCTCACAGTAAAATAAGCATTTCTGTCATTAGAACTCACTTCAAAATTTTTTTCCTTTGAGGTACTCATACAAAGTATTCCTCAAGGGTACTTTGTTTGTGTTTCCGGCTTTTTTTTTTTTTTTTTTTTGTTATTTCTTGCTATATAAAAAATATTAGTAAAGCCAATATGCTTATTTATCAAGGTGAATATGTATTACGAATATTTTCTGTATGATTTTTGATTTTGTTATTTTTTATATTTGTTTCGTATGTATGTATGTAAAAAATTCGCTTTAACGTATAAAGGTTCAAATATTATTGAAATAAAAAATTTTATTCAACAAAATGGTTTTGTTGAACATAAATCTTATATATTTTTTTCTGTGTACTTATGTATAGTAGATATAAAGGGTGGTTAAATTTAAATTAATTAATTAATTTAATCACCCTATATATAATGTTTGTATATATGTATGTACATATGAATGCATGGGCAAAATGGATATCTGCCTCTACATAAAATATGAAACAAAATGTCAACAAAACTAAAAAACACGTTTTACAACTGGATTTTTACATCCATTGCACACCATAATGCATTAAACACATTCACCACAGCAAGTTTATATGAGAATGATTCTTTTGAAGACAGCAAGGCAACATGGCGACAGGTTGTTGTCTATGCTGATTTTGTCGTTGTAGTCCAATTAAACTAATTTCCATTTCTTTGGCTACAAGAGAAAATTCAGTGTTGCCAGTACAAATGTTTAATGAATGATTTTGTGCAATTATTTCATATTATTTAACAGAAACAATATTCAAAAATTGATGTAAAGAATAAATTGATTCGTTTTTGTACGTTTACTTGAAATAACTATATTTTAAAAGAGTAATTAATTTTTATAAATGCAAAATATATGAAAGTTGCAATACTGAACTACATATGCATTTGTACTTGAATATCAGGTGCAGATGGGGCTGCTGCCGTCTCCAAAATAATTAAGTAGCCGGCTACTAGGCGAAAAATGCTGCTAGCGGCATTTGAAGTGTGTGTTCGTGTATCCTGCTGTGGTGAATGTGTTTAATGCATAAGGCCAGGGTGCAAATCGCGGCACTCGTTATCGAACGAAATAACCAAATATTTCAATAGAGTTTATATGGAAATATTTCGCAATTTCGTTCGATAACGAGTGCCGCGATTTGCCCCAGTTTAATTCGCCTGTGTCACTACCTCATAAAATAATTTCGCTTTAATTTTATGTTTCAGTAAGGTCCAATAATTGAGATCTCAATTATATGTCATTTAGTTAATTGCCACTTAAATTTAAATAGCTCTTAAATGTAGTTTAATTTTTTCAAAGGTTAATTAAAGTTCTTATTAAATAACATTGAAAGTACGGCAGCACTACAAAATTGCCCAGTATTATGGAAGGCTTTTCAAACAACAGCTGTTTATCATAAATAAGAAAGTTAGGTTATCGAAATTCAGAAAGCTAAGATTGCATAAAAACACATTTTATTTTTCCATGATATGAAACTGTATTATATATGTTATATATTTATGAAAATTAAACGAAATGCTGTTCATGTACGTGTTTTCAATAAACACACACAAGCACAATTAAATATGGTATGCTCGTAAGACTTAAGTAGGATTTAAATATATGTACATTGTTGGGCATTTAAGTTTCATTTAAATGTCTCTCAACTTTGTACTGAAAAAATTAATGCGTTACTTAAATGGAACTCAAAGATAAATGGCATATAATTAAGAACTCAATTATTGGCCCTAGGTGTTGCCCAATACACTAAAGAAAATACTTAGGAAAATCAACAGAAGACCTTTTAACATAAGCGGAGTTCGATGTTTGATGCAAATTGTCTTGCGTAAGTGAAAATGCAAAAGTCGTAGCTTTTTTTTGAAATCCAACGACAAAATACGCACACAATCCAAACAAAAGCTACGATATTTTGCATTTGCACTCACGCAAGACAATTTGCATCAAACATCGAACTCCGCTATAGTAAAAACTAATTTTATTGCAAAATATACGATTCGAAAAGTATTCGAATCAGCCATTCCATAAATCAACATTTTAAAAAAACCGACAACCGTATTGTGAAAAAACTGGGTTTTAAAACCGCTTGAAAAACCGAGTCGATCACCCTAACTCTAACCCATTGCCTAACAGCATTAAAATTTTTTAGTATTAAAATTTTATTTTATTTACAAAAAAATATATTTGAAGTTGAAATATTCGTCGGAAATATAAAACATTTACTTAGATTTTTTGCTGAATGCAAATAAAAGATATACCTTTTATGCAAAAAAATATTTTACTTTGGCCTTAAAGTTCATATTAGTTGCCGAGCACTTTAAAGGTACGGTCACACTTGACAACCATTTGCTCAAAAAGCGTAACCACTACATACTAACGAAAAATGTTTTGATTCGGATACGTGTTTGTTAAGTCAAAAAGTTTAAAACATATGTATGTAATAGACAACGTCATAGAATGCAATATTATTGGCAACTGTTTAACTTAACAAATATCATTAGATAAACTGACACACTCGGCCAAGATACAAAAATTAAAACAGAGGGAATATGAAAAATACAACTTAAAATTCAACCCAATATGGTTCGTTAATAAAACAAATATCGATTTTACAGATGAAAGCAAGTGGCTAATATCCCTAGGATCAAAATTTTCCTTACCAGTCAATAAAGACAATTTCTCCGCCATTAATTTAATAGCTGATTTGGAACAATGGGTACAAACATTAACAGATGAAAAAGGAAAAGATGTTATTAGAGCGAAAATAACAAACAGAATATTTACATATAAAAGGACATCAAGAAACAGTCAGAAAGAAAAGCTTTTACTGAATATATACGAGGATACAAAGAAATTACTGCGAAGACATAGGGATAATATTATTATTACAACATCAGACAAAGGAAATAAAACTGTTGTTTTGTATAAAGAAGACTACAAAAGAGGAATGAGAAAACTTTTAGAAAATAAAAGTACCTATAAAGCAGTGCGTACAGATCCGACACAAACTCTACAAAGGAAGAACAACAAATTAGTAATGGATCTATATAAAAAAGAATATATTACCCAATCTGAGAAATACAAACTAGTTTCTGACCACGCCACAGCTCCAAGATTGCATGGCTTACCAAAAATTCATAAACCTGATATGCCTTTAAGACCCATATCATCGTCTGTAGAAGTGCCATGTTACAATCTATCCAAATACATAGGAACAATTCTGAAGAATATGATTTCAACAAAATACAATATAAAGAACTCATTAGCACTGAAAGTGCAATTAGAAAATATTATTTTGGACGACGACGAAATTCTCATATCTTTGGACGTGGTATCGTTATTCACTAACATACCTATACACCTAGCTATAAGTAATATAATGGAAAAATGGAACCTATTAAAAAACCACACAAAAATACCAAAAACGCAATTTCTGAAAATCCTACAGTTTTGTCTTAACGAAAATAATTATTTCATGTATGAAGACGTTATATATAACCAAACGTATGGTATGCCGATGTAAAACCCTCTGTCACCAACCATCGCAGACATTGTTCTAGATACTCTCTTAGAGAAACGACCGACGAATTAACTCAAGAAAACATAAGAATAAAATTATTGACAAAGTATGTTGACGACTTATTTGCAATTATCAAAAGAAAAGATGAAGAGAGAATTTTGCAGATATTCAACAATTACCACAGCAAACTCAAGTTCACAATTGAAAAGGAAGTAGATAGTACGTTGCCATATCTGGGCATGAAATTAATCAGACAAAAAGACAAAATTATAACAGATTGGTATATAAAACCGATAGCATCCGGCAGAATAATAAATTATAATTCAACGCAACCACTTAAGCAAAAGATAAATACAATGTCTAATTTTATTAATAACGCTTTAGTCCTGAGTCACGACAAATATAAAACTAAAAATATTAAAATAATTAAAGAAATAATGAAAAATAATAATTATCCCCCAAATTTAATAAATAATCTGACACAGATCAATAAACCATTGATCTGAGGATAATGTAAGAAGATCTGGCAACACAAAATACTTAAGCTTATCATCTTACATACCAAAATTAACTGAAACCACCAATATAAAAGAAATTACAAAAGAAGGAGGAATTATAGTTGCACATAAATCAAACAAAACTACAAATACACTATTCACCAATCTAAAATAAAAAATAAACAAAAAGGAACAAAGCAACGTTGTATACGAAATTAAATGTAATGAGGGGGGGGGGGCAATGAAAAATGTAAACAAGTGTACAAGAGGAGTATGAAGTTCTTTGTCATAACAATTTTTTAATATTTCATATTGCAGGCGTAAATAGAACCCTAATTTATGGCGTTTTCTTTTCTGGAAAAAGTGTAACATTTTTTAACTTTTTATTAAAAAAAATACAATTTAGCGTACGTTTAAAGAAAAAATTTGAGCTCGCAAGGGATGATACAATAATTTCTAATAAGTTGTATATTTCAGAAAATCATTTTATTGCGAATTTTCATTGAAAAGTGTAACAAGTGCAACATTTTTTTCCACAAAAGAAAATTCCATTTATGTCTATAAATTTCACATTAAATACTCGTATTCGTATTCGCGAATATCGTTTCAAATATTCGTATTCGCGAATATCAAAAATTGACATTCGTTACATCACTGTTCTCTATTAAAGTCCTATTTTCAAAGAAATATTTTGTAATATTTATTTAATAATATATTTTTTTTAAGTGCGGTCAGGCTTGTGTGTATTGTTTGGCCTTCGAGAGTTTTTCGACGTCTAATTTTGCGTTTTTTTTTTGTGGAATTTCTTTAACAACCAAGTTGCTACTTCCTATGTGAAGGCATACGTCATGTACAGTCAGTCACAAAACTTTTTTAAAATACTGTTAATAACATCCTGGGCATATGGTATAGTTACTCCACCCATGTTTGCTCAACACCATATTATGCCAATTTACTTTGTATAATATGTATCAATAAATAAATAAATATTTTTTTTGCATTTACATATAATATTGGTATATATGCACCACTATTATTTAAAGAACTCAAATGCTATTATTTTTTTACTAATGTGCTTATAAAACGTTTTATTTAATCGATCTCATGAATTATAATTTTGTTTTTTTGTTGAAATAATTAAATTAAAAATATTTTGTATTGTATTGCACTGGGCGGGAATTTCCCGGGAAGCCGAAAAGTCGTTCCCGCTTTTCCGTGAAAGAATAGAGCTGAGTAAGATTGTCTAAAGGGGGAAATTTTGTTTCTGTAATTAATTCCAAAAAAATTAATTGAAATTAAGTTTTGTAACTTTTTTTTACGGAAATCGGTATACCGGTACGTACCGGTATAGACATAAACGGTATTGTCGATACCGGTATTTTCTAACCGAAATGAGTTTCGGTATCGGTATTGATACCGGTACCTAATTTTAACGGTATTTGAATCGGTATCGGTATTTTTAATACCGTTTGCCAACCTTGTATACAACAGAAAATGGACATAGCAATGAACAGTAAAACAGATAAAGACAACACCAATGCTAGCTATAGCATTGTATTAGCTTAGACTTTAAGGCTGTGATATTTTATTTTATTTTATTTATACATATTTGCAATTATTTTTTACGTTATGTGTTTTATGTTGTACATTTTATGTCTCTTTAAAATTCATCTCGAAAACTTAAAAGTAAATTGGAATAAAAGATAAAATATTTAAGTCAATGTTTATACTCTAGTATCATTAATTGCAGTTACATACATATGTATATATATATTAAAGTCGCTCTTTTTATATATTACCAATGTTACCAGATTTCAATAAAAATAATTATCCCTGAAGATGTTGGAAAATCCCAACGAAACGTCGGATACATTAAAAATTAAATAAAAAACGTCTTTTATTTACATTTTGAAGAAATTTAATGACCTTGAAAGCCTGACTAGATACAATATCTATAAAATTACATTAATTAATATTAAAAATAAGGTCGAGAAATTACGTAAAAATAATTAACAAATTTCAGTCTGAATTAAAATTTTTTCACAAGTATTTAGTGGTTACGCTTCTTTGGGCAAATGTCTGCCAAGTGTGAACGTACCTTAAGACTAACATAGCTTTGTCAAGAAATCATATGCAAAAGACAACTTTAATTAAATACTGGTAACACCACCATGTTCACAGCTTATGCCTGAGTTTACATCTGGCATTTCTTGTGTGTCATTTGCCCAAAAAAGCGTAACCAACTAATTACTAATGAAAAACTGTTTGATTGAGACATATATTTATTGATTTAAACAGTTTCCAATCATGTTGGATTCTATAAAATTGTCTATTAGTTATGTATGAAACTGTTTAACTTAATAAATACGTGTCTGAATCAAACTGTTTTTCATTAGTAATGAGTCCCAGTTTAGACGGACGAACATTTGGAAGGAAAACATCTGGAATTCTCTTCTGTTGTTACCTTCGCGCCCACACAGACGAAAATGTTTCCGGCGATATTCCAATATTACTGCATAAAAGCAAGCATATTTGTACATGTATGTGTGTATATGTAGCAAAGAATATGAAAACAAAGCGTGTCGCCGATTACCGAACACAAAAATTATTCTCTCTTCCCCACCCGTAAATTGCTACCAAACTAAATGTTTCCCTTCCAAATGTTTTCGTGTCTAAATACGGTCTTAGTGGTTACGCTTTTTTAGACTTGTGTGGCACATGGCACACAGATGGAAACCCGGCCTATGATGTACAAAATCGAATACAATTTCATTCGAGTATTCAAATAATTTGTTGTTTTATTAAAGAAATTTTTATTATCTTGAAGTAAAGCAACCTAATTTAAAAAATATGAGCATATGAAATGTAGGAAAACTGATAAACATTTCTATGAAGTAAAAGTAAAAAAATATGAAAAATTATCACAATTTGTTTTATTCGACTGAAATGAGTATTTGAATATCCAGCTTTTTTCGATTCGTTTTGATTGTATGTACATCACTAAAACATTTGTGTATAATTGTATTTATTTTAATATTTTTTATGGATTTTGCTATGTATTTCGAATCAGTTGGATAATTTGGTGAATGTTTCCATTACATGACAGAAATAATAAATTTAAGATAAGAGCAGGCACTTCTAGCTTCATTTTCAGATGTAACATGAATCAATATGTGCTATATCAACATAAGTATTTGATGTACAAAATACACATTTTGGAAATATCAACTTAAAGTAGTCTTAACAAACGTGGGTGCCTACTTTAGAATTTTGATATAATAATTTTTTTAGAATACAACTTTACTTAACATTGTTTGGCAAAGCTTTGGTAAGTTTTTTTTTGCATACGACCCATATTCTATAATTTAAAGAAAAAATATTTAAAACTGGTAAATATTTTTCTAAGATTTAGAATACCTTTTTTGTCTTTCAAGTAATTCAAACTTGATGAATCAATCAGGAGTAAGTAAATTTCTAAAATTTAAAGCAAGATTGGCTAGTTCTTCGGATACAATTTCCCTAAACTTTTAAACCATTTTCCAATTTTTGGTAAATATTTCCTTTAATACAGCAAACTTGTCCTTGAATGTGAGAATTTTTGTGTGTATTTTTATGAACTATTTAGTAATTTTTACTAGAGTTTTGTAAAAATTTACTTCAACTTATACGGGATTTACACTATGACTTTTTACCGTGACTTTCCTAGAGCTTACTGACAAAAGGGGTACAAAGGTGATCAAAGGGGTAGCAACATAAAAGGGAATTCAAGAAAAATGCAGGGGAAAAAGTCATCGTGTAAATCCCGTATTAGAAAATATTTCTTAAATTTAGAAAATTTTTTTAATTAAATTTCGAAACTTTTTTTCCTTAATAATAGTATATGTCGTTTTTAGTGTATGTATGTACAAACTGATGCATGTGGTACATATCGCGTATTTACTCAAAGAACTTCATAACCAAAAAAAAGGGGTTTGCCAAAAAACTAGTTTAGTGTTCAATTTACACATAACTTAAAAAAAAGAAAATTTGATTTTTTTTAGAAGTTGAGTAAGATATTTGTATAAATTTTTTAGACAATATTAGAAACGTTATGAGGATTAATGATGTAGAAATCATTAACTCAAAAATTTATTTTTTTGAGTTATTACGTTCTTTGAGTAAATAAATAAATGTGTCTAATTTATTCCCAATAATTGCTTTCATATGCTTAAAACTAGGTTATGTTTATGTACATTATGTATGCGTGTACATTATATATAATATGTATGTATAATTCTTAAATAAAGTAGCGAAATACCAGAATTATTTTAAATATAATTTTTATAAAAAATAGAGGCCTTAAGCTGAATTATTTTTAAAATGTACTTTAAATTTGTATCTATGAAGTTAACAACCATCAATACATAGCTGAACGCAGTTTTATTTACAGATAAGCTGTGTTTTCTGCATTCCATGACTTTTTCATTTCATTCATTCATCCATAACCCTCTCTTTAACTAGTCTTTTTATATATCCGCCAATTCCATCATCATACCTACTAGTGATGTAACGAATGTCAATTTTTGCTATTCGCGAATACAAATACTAATATTTCAAACGATATCCGCGAAGACGAATACGAATATTTAAAATGCAATTTATAGAAATTAAATTAGGGATCTATTTACGCCTGCAAATGAAATATTAAAAAAATTTTATCAAAAAGAATTTCATACTCCTGTTGGCGTACATCAGTAAATAATATTTGAAAATGTTAATGTTAATGTTAAAATGTTTCTATAAAAAATTTAATGGATTCGTACAAACTAATACAGTATAACCCGTTTAATTACCCATCGGTTAAATGCCTTTCTCACTTATTTACCCCAAATACTGAATCCCCTTTTTTACACTCATTATCACACAAAAATCCACGCTTAATTAACTTTCGTTTAACAACCCATTTTGGGTAATTACCCAGAAATATTTTACTCCGAAATGAATTTTAACCTGAAATCTGCTCGTTTATTTGCCCAAAACTACCTAAGTACAAATAATATACGTAACCCTGCAATCGAATATATGCACCCTATGTATATATTTTCTGTAATATTAATGGTTTTTATTATATAATAAAATATTTTATTTGAAGAAATACATGTGTATGTGCATTTTATTTTAAGTAATTATGTATTGCTAACAGGATCGTGAAAAGGTGGCAAGGTGTCTCTTTTAAAATTAAAGCGCATACACACAACTTATGCGTGTATGTACATGCATCAAGTATTTGCTTCTTTACTTCTTTACCGTGTATGTACATGCATCAAGTATTTGCTTCTTTACTTCTTTACCTACAACAACTGAAGCAAATGTCTTGCAAACAGTGTTGTTCAATGTACGTTTTTGAAAACTTCGCTACAGTAAAGCATTTGAAAAATCCCTCATGTTTTGAAAGTTCTTTTAAATGGTTTTATGCAGGGTTCTTATATGTATGTGCCCTTACTTGTGAAAGTGGTCTAAGTCATATGAATCTATTTTCCAAATATTAAATAAATCTCAAAAAAAACTTTAATAAATATTTATAAATAGAGTGAATAACTTTTCATCGTTTACTAAACTAATACTTTGCATTGGTAAAAAAGGTTAAGATAATTATGGCCAGTCAATTGTATAGCTCAATACAAATCCATTAAATAAATATGCACGAATTTGTTGTGTTGTGCATTGTATTTATAATTTTATTGATAAATGAACGTTTTGTTTTTTTATATACATATATTATAAAATTGTTTATCTCTTTAAACAACGGAATTAAAATGATTGTGAACTCAACACAATAAATTGCATTATTAAGTATTTAATACTTAACATGTTGGTACGAGAAAGAACGAATATTTTATTTAAAAAAGAAAAGCATATTAATTTGAGTTCATGTATTAATTACTCATAAATATTTCAAAGAAGTACTAAATACTTGTCTGCATATGCTTTTTTAATATTCCTAGAGGTAATAATATTATTTTCGATTGATGGTGAATCCAAATAATTGTTTCAAACTCTGCAATTTCGCAACCCGTATCGCAATGATGCAACTTTATCATTAAAGTGCATGTTCGTTAGTTTAAGGCAGTGGTGTCAAAAATAAAACTATAGTTGTATGTGTGAGAAAAGCTGTGTCATTCGTCTCTGAAGTACATCGAAAAAAATAAATATATATAAAAAATGCAGTTTAGTGAAGCAGCTCAAAATATAGAAAAAGGAGTCTATATGGTAGAAAATTAAAAAATAAGGAATAAAAATTAAATAAAAAAGTTGCGGGCGACCCATATTTTACGAGTTACGGCGCTGTAAACATTTCATAGGAAACTGTGAAGAAATTCCAAAAATAAATTTTTAAATAGCTTATCTGATAGAAACTTGAAAAATAAGAAGAAAAAATTAAATAAAAAAAGCAATGTGAGTCCGATCACAGAGGAGATGTGTAAACATCTAGTAATGAATTTTTTTTAAGTTGGAAGTACTTATGCTTTTAGTATCTTTTTTTAAATTAATTAATTAAAAGTATCAAAACTTTCAATATTGTAAATACATATGAATTTGTTGGTTTTTGTTTATTTTATTAAACTTATTTGGTTAGTAAATGGGCACACTGCAGTATATGTATATGTACTGCATTCAAAATTGCAGTAAGCAGTAAATTTACTGATTACTAAAAAAATCAGTAAATTTTTACTGCTAATGAAATTTAATTTGCATTACTAGTAAAATCGTAGGGCCGTAGCAAGTGGCAAAGTTTTTTCATTCAAATTTTGAAACTTTTGTATGAAAAACATTTAGCCACTTGGTAGAATTTCATTATGAATACGGGCATTACTGATTACTGAAAATTCAATGCACCTCATCATATAACAAATCATTTAGGCAATTTATAAAAATTTTCGAAAAAAATTTTAATAATCAGTAAATTTTTTTTTGTTTTTACTGAAACTTTAGTGGTACTGCAGTGCTCATCTATGATAAATGCCTTTACTTTTACTTTTTAATTTTTAATTCCTGTTGTTCATCGTTTAGTTGTTGCTGTTCTTGTTGTTATGTACGCATTGCAATTAAAATAAATTCAGTAAAGTGCGACTTTGACTCGCGCACATTCGGTTTTGATCATTTTTTTTGATTTAGCTTTCTTAATTTTTTAAGTTTTTTTAGTTTAAACGATTTTTTTCTTCAGTTTTATCGCTTTTTTCTCGTTTTGGCGTTTTTTTCTCTTTGGTTTTTTTTTAATTTTCGCAATTTTTTTTCATTTTGGCGATTTTTTTCTGTTTTTTTTTGGGGTTTTTTCATTTTGGCGATTTTTTTCTGTTTTTGGGGTTTTTTTTATTTAGGCGATTTTTTTATTTTTGGCGATTTTTTCATATTGGCGATTTTTTTGTTTAAGGATTTTTTTAATTTTGGCGATTTTTTGCGGTTTTTCGCGATTTATTTTAGTCCTAGAGATTTTTTTTAATTTGGTGCTTTTTTTCGTTTTGGCGATTTTTTTATATTAGGCGATTTTATATTTTTTTGATTTTTTAGTTTTACCGTTTTTGAAAATTTCAATAGTTTTACTCTTACGGTTTCCAAGATACAGCAAGTTGTCAAAATTACAAAGTCAAAATTGCATTAACTGATGGAACACCCATTGATTTAAATTTTTTAAATTTAGTGTTAATTGTTGTAGTCTGTATAAAAATACACTATCTTTTAAAATTTCAAGTGTATATATGTACATACAATTGTATGTATATAACATGGGATTTTAACATTTTTCGTTGCTCGTTTTGGAACACCCTTTAGTTTTTAACTCTCATGTATTTGTTGTTGTAGTGGCCAAATGTCTACATATTGTGTCCAAATTTCAAGTCCGTAGCTCTTACGGTTCATTTTCACCTTTGGTGTACGCAAATATACAGAAAAATAGCCGGCGGCGGCGCACCGTCGGCTTCGAGCCGGTCGACTTGTTTCTCTGCTTGGTATTGCTTCTTTCAAACACTAATACACTCATACATAGCCCACACCGATTTGACAATGCAAAGCAAAAGCAAAAAACAAAGAAATCTCAGCAAAGAATTCTAAGCAAAGAAATCAATGTCAAAAGATTTTTACCCCCTAGCGTATAGATGTTTACCCCCTAGCTGCGACCAATAGTTTCCAAGTTATTGGTCTTTTAAGTTTTGATATTAAATGCAGTTTAGTAAAGCTGCTCCAAAAAAACCAAAATGACTTTTTAATATATATTAATTTCTTTCCTTAAAAGTTTTGTAACATAAAATACATTGAATGTCGCAAAAAGCATTAATGATCATAGAATATTTTTCGCATACCACTTTTTTTCTTTCACTGTATCTATAAGGAATTTAATACACCCGCTGCGCATGTGTTATTGTCGCTGTTTCATTGTAGTCTTGTATAGTTCATGAACGAACTAGTTCAAATGAACGATTCAGTACTTTGAACTAAGTGAACTAGTTCAATTGTTTTACGCTCACTAGTTCAATTTTTGAACTAGTTTATTTTTTGAACTAAGAACTAAAGCAGCCCATACACGATTCAATTCAATTTTCAATTGAGTCGGTTGTTGTCCAAATCAAAGCGTGTATGGCTTTGTCAATTGATTAGTTTGGCAGTTGTCGAGTTGGTTGAAGAAAAATCAAAAAATTTTGATTTTTCATGTTGACTAGTAAATCTTTCAATTCGATTGTGCTGTGTGTGTTCGAGTCTCTTGATTTGCTGTCAAAATTTATGTTTGTAGCTTTATTTTGTATAGAAAAAGTTATGTATTTTTAAAATTGTATTTAATTTCATTGAATTCTAAATAAAAAATATTAAAATTAATGAATTAATGCAATAGAAGTTTTAAGTTTTAAAATTTTTAATTGTGAAAAAAATATAAATTTGACAGTTGAATGAAAATCTTTCAATTCAGTTTATGAAGTGTGTGGCCAAGAATCAATTCAATTGAAAGACTCAATTCACAATTGAATTGAAACGTGTATGGGGTGCATTATGCACAAAATGAACTACCACAGAGGCTATCAATTAATGTTTTCAACCTTTTGCTTTACTTCTTTCTGTTTGTGTGCTTTGCTTCTATACTCATCGATATGTATGTATGTATGTATATTTTGTTCTTTTTCATCGCTGGCGATTAGGGGCTGTCCATATAATACGTAACGCTCTAGGGGGAGGGGGGGGGGGTTCGAGTTTTGTTACGATCTGTTATGGTGGGGGAGGGAGGGGTCTTTGAAAATGTTACGTAACAGAAATAATTACTAATTTTGTACAAAAATACGTATGTTTTTCTCATTTATTTACTTAATTGATCGTACGTGTTGCCTGCATATATTATGTACGAGTATGTATACTACATACATCTGCCGAATGTCAACTTTTGATATTCGAGAATTCGAATCCGAATATTTAAAACGTACCTTAAAGTTTATGAAAACAATCCAAAAATTTAATAGTTGTTAAATAACATTTGAAAATTATACAGAGTTTTTATAATACATTAAATAAATTGTAGTGAAACTGAATTGAACTGGTTCTGAATTCCTCATCTTTCTTTATCCATTTACATTCTTAAATATTCTTAATATATGCA
The DNA here is from genome assembly GCA_949987645.1 of Tachina grossa. Lineage (NCBI taxonomy): Eukaryota > Metazoa > Arthropoda > Insecta > Diptera > Tachinidae > Tachina > Tachina grossa. The sequence goes on along the minus strand of OX465277.1, from coordinate 60,127,847 downwards.
TGTACATAAAAACTTCTGTTTATATTAAACTGCAACATATATTAACATTAAATCCACCAAATACATAGAAGGAAATGGTATTTGCAGAAGTTTAGGAAAAGATTTCTTGCAATTCTCATGGACAAAAAAGCGTCCTTTCAAAAAAATATATTCTTCCATATATGTGCATGACAATATCAAATTATTTAGTTTTAACATTTTTGTTGGTCAACTTGTCAACAATGTTTAAGTTTTGAGAGATGTGTTAATGGAAACTTGCATACATATATGTATTTTCATAAGGATATTATTTTAATTTTTTATGCAACAGAACTTAAAAAAATATGAAAACAACAGTGAAATGCGTCTAGGAACTAGATTGTGTGCCCCTCTAATTTCAAGGTATTTTTAACGTATATTTTTTAATGGGCAAATATCTATTGAAAATGTAATGTAGAATGTAATTCAACATGGCAACCTTTATTGATCCTAGATATAATTTTTTTTTTGTTTCACTCACATTTTAGATTGATTTGAAGATGGCCAAAAGGAGTCATCTTTAAGCTCTCTGAAATACACGACGACTTCACTTATAGAAACTATTGAAAGCGACCGCAAGGCTAATGCCAATTCTCCTCTTGATGTTTGAAATACTGCTCAGTCATCAATACGGAAAACTATAGCAGATTATTTGGCAAACAACGCATAGCAAAAAATAAAAAAGAATTTCCTTTTTAGTTATTACAAACTAATATTTGTGTACCATTCATTTAAATTTCGTTTTGGATTTATGAATTTCTTTATATATTTTTTTAAACGAATACGAATATCTAGAAACGACCCAATGTTTTGGAATTCCAATACACATCACTAATACATACATATAGTTTAGGAATAAGCTCTCTAGAAAACCCATAATTTTTGGAGTTTGAGGACACTTGGGAAGAAATTTAAAAAATAGTTTCACCAATATATGGAGTACGTTCATATGAAAGCTTATTTAATTTTTGTCTACGCACTGTGCTAGTCTAACAAATGAATTTAAAACAATGAATTAAATTTAATTTTTTTTAATTAAAACTGTTAACTATTTAATTAATTTTTTATCTCATTGTTACGTTATTCCTGGGCGGGGGGGTGGGGGTTCACAGTTTTGTTACGATCTGTTACTAGGGGGAGGGGGGGTCAAAAATCGGGGTAAACAGCGTTACGTAATATATGGACAGCCCCTTACTACAAATGCAATAAACAAACAAACACTTATACTAACCTATTCACAAATATGTTTTGGATTTATGAGATTTTTAAAAAAGATTTTCACACTAAATTTGTTTTATAAACCCTTTATAAAGCGAATTTATTTATTAATTAATTAATTAATTTTAGTTTTCGTTAAGTTTTTTAATCACAGATCTGTGTTTTTAATACTGTCAAAAACCACAACATATCTACATACATACACGCATATGCATGTAGATCAGCGATACCAACTATTTATAACCCAAACGCGCTACTACCCTTCTCAAAACGCGCTAGAACGCGCTAAGTTACAACATTGTCAAATATTTATAGCAAAAATGCGCTATTTTCTACGCGCTAAATTAAATTTCAATAAAGTCGATGTATGTATGTATTAGTGCACTCGTATATACAATTAATTTTTCAGATTTTGCAATATTGCTTCCTTGAAATTATGTTTTAATTAACTATAACAAAAATTAAAAATTTTAAAAACCCCCGACCTTTTTCAGAAAAGATGTTATATCTTCTAAACGGCTGGACCAATTTTCTTCAAACATCAAGTCTTCATCGATCAAGTCATCTTTCAAACAGAAAAAAGTAAATGAAAATCGGTCCAGCCGTTTGGCCTGTACGTGTACACGGACAGACACACAGACACACACTACAAACTTATAACACCCCTTTTTTTAGTCGGGGGTTAAAAATCACTTAATACAGAATCAGAATCGCCTTCCAAATAATCGAAATACTTAGTTTTTACTTTTAATTTATGTATTTCTAAAACTTTGTAACAACATATAAATTGTCGAATAGTTTTGCGATTCTAATGCTTTTTGTACTTCAGCTATAATAGAAGCTTTGTAAGTTATGTGCATTTTTTGGGTCATTGTATGTAGTACATATTTTTATTTGTGAAATTTCAAAATATTTGTCATTGCAGTATTAAAATTCGTTTTTTATTCTAACCACAGTCAAGAGAATTTTGTTTGCGACAGCTGAATCATGAACTAATTTAAAAAATTTTATAGAAGTTTTGGATATTAGAAAATTGTTAAATTTTTACAAAAAAAGTTAAAAAAATAATGAACTGATATGATATTATTGACTTTATTCAAAACGCGCTAATTTAGCGCTTTTTTTCTTAAACGCGCTAAGACGGCAAAAAGCGGGTTTGGAATAGTTAAAACGCGCTAAATTGGCGCCGCTGATGTAGATGTAAAATCATTGAACTAAAAAGTCCTAACTAGTTCATTGAACTAAAAAGAGCGATTGAACTAAATGAACGAACTAGTTCATTTATGAATAATGAACTGAAATGACCGGTCACTGAAATGAACTAAATGGCACAAGTCTATTTCATTGACGACTAAATGAAAGAGAATAAGAATGTGTGTGATTTTAGTTTGCACAATTGTGCCATGAAACTGACATCATTGGCTTAAGGCAGTGTCCCGCAAAATAAAATATGTCTGTATTGTTGAGAAAAATGAGAGTAATAAAAACTTGCACTTGAAGAAAAGTTTTGTAATATAAAATACATGATGTGGTTATTAGTTGTTTGATTTTTTTTTTTTTGTAAATAAGCAATTTAATAAAAACTCAAGTAAAAACTAAAAATTTAATAGCCATTCAACAATTTAGTGTATAAATTCAAAATTAAATTTATTCACAGCTCTGTGGATACTATTAAAATGCCTTTTTAAACCATTTTCCCTATTATTTTTTAATGTTTCATAACATAAAATGCATTGCATATTGCGAAGAGCATTTTTCATCACGAAATTTTTCTTAGCTTCCATAATTATATTATCAATTTTTTGTCTATAGAAATTTATTAAATTTGAACTTTAATTTCGTTCCGTGTGCTCAAAAAAACTAAACCAAAAACCAGGAAAAAATTAATACATACCTGCACAACTTAATTCGTCGCTTGCTCAGTGACGACTAAATGAAAGAGCATAAGCATGTATGTGATTTTCATCAGCACAATTGTGCTATGGCTTGCGGGTTACTGGTTTAAGGCATAGTCCACCATCCCATTGCCTGAGGGCTCTGCTCGCATTCTGCTTTGCATACGTACACTGCACAACTACTAACAAAAACCTAAAGCAAGAGCATAAAAAACACAAAAAGAGCATATTTCTGTCGCATTTTTTATGAAAAAAATACACCGAGAATATTCAAATACCACCAAAATGATTTAATTTCTTTTTTCTATATTATTTATACTGTGTTCAGACATGCATTTTTAATTGAGTCAATTACATTTTAAATGAACAATTAAATCTAGTGTTCACACATACTAAATTTAGCTGACTCAATTATCATTTGACAGCTGAAGAAAGCATCGTTTTTATTTGTTTCGTGAATATTCATGTTTATGAATTTCAAGAATTGATGCAAATTCGGCTTTAAAAGAAATTTCACTAATATATACAGAAATGCCGAACTCTTCAAAACTAGCAGTTTTTAAAAAAAGAAAACGAAAAATTTGATAATTCTATAAAGTGTTAAAAGCAGCAGCTATTACTCTTTTCATTATGAGAGCAAAATTGGAAAATGATAACAACTTTGATGATGTGGAAGAATCTTTGTGAATGAAAACAATATTTAATTACTATTAAAACTCATACAATTCGGTTTTAATTTATTGCAACTATTATTATTAATAAAATGGATTTTATAGAAAACCCAACTGCTGCAGATCATTTCAGCTTAGACGTGGACATTTTTTCTTTGGCCACGAAACTCTTCCCGACCTGGCCACAATTCCATCAGAGCAGCTGCCTTGGCCCCACTCAACGCCAGCCTCCTCCTCTTCAAGTTTTTTGCTATTTGTAAGAGATATTTGTTAAAAAATAAATTTATTTAGGAATTTTGAATAAACTTACCTTCTTCACTAGCCATTTCCTTTTGTATTGTTTATTTACTTTTTGTGACATTTGGTTCGACATTGTCGGAAATTGTTCTGCTCACTGAACATAGTTCTCAACAAACACCAGGGTTGCATTTCGAGTTTTACGCAATTAGTGATACAATTATCTACTAATTACTCAATTTATTAATTAACTTATTGTATGGTAAATTGTGTTCAATTAAGGCCTTAATTGCATAAAATGTCCTAATTGCGCAAGTAACTGATGTGTCTGAACACGGCATTATGTAAATAAATTATCTAATTTAAATCTTTTTATAACAGTACTTTTTATTGCTATAAAAAATAGACAACATATGTGGAATATAGAGTTAAAAAATAAGTTTTTATTTGGATTAAATATTTTTGTAGATGCTGAGTGTCGAGTATGTATCCAGAAATTTAAAAAAAAAACTAGTACATACAGTCTTAGGCACCACTACATATAAACGTTCATTCATATAAAATTAACCCATAAAAATATCTTTCATATGCCCAATTAAACATTTGCAAGAGCGATTTTTTTCAGTGGAACAGCACTAAACATGTATTAGTTCTGTTCTGCTTTTAAGTATTTTCTCTTCTTGGTGACCAATGGTTTATAATATTTTAAATAAGTTTGTATTGCTTCTTTCAAACACTAATACACTCATACATATGTAGCTCACACCGATTTGACAACGCGGTGTGAATTTCAGCAAAATGTGTGATTGTATTGTGAAAAAGAATTTTATCCCCTAGCGTATAGATGTTTACACATCAAAAACTTCTCCTGAAAAATTTAGTTTTTGTCGCTTACGATAAAATAGAAAATAAGGTACAGGAAAATACAATTTTTAAAATATATGTATGTACATATAACAGTACATAATGGTTCCAAATTTAATTTATCCTGTCACGTGTCACTTTTTAGTACCGCTAATAATAATAATAAAAATCACATGTGAGTAAATAATGATTTCGCATAATTATAAAAAGTTTTAGACCAAATTTTATATGTAAGATGAAGAATTTTTTATATGTATTTTTAAACCAAGACCCCTTTTGCACACTTAATGTTTGCTTTAACAAGGTCTTTTAAAGTTTATTTTAAACTTTGTTTCACTTCTTCACACGCAAGGCTTACTTTGAAAAATTTAATATTTCAACTTAGCTGCCAGTTGAAGAAGGCGAAGTTTAACGTATGACGGATTCATTGTGCCCCGGCCTTTAGTTCGCATGTGATACTGTTCTAAACAGTGTGATCAAATCCTAAAAAATTTTGCAGCAAAATTGACTTTCAAAAAAAGCTAAAACATGCTAAAAAATAATTCCGTGGCTATAGGGAAAAAGTGCTTAAGTCTTATTTTACTGTTTTGCAGGAAAGCACTTTTAAGCGTTTAAGTCGATTTTCAAAAATTTATTTCTTTTGCAGTTAAAGCCCGGTACGGAGTTCTTAAGGAATTTCACGTTTGTAAATTTACATTAATTTCTACACGGAAAAATAATTGTGTATGCTTTTGTGTAGAATTATGTTTGCATACACACAAAATTCATTTATTTTTCAATTTAAAACACACAAAAACACTAAAAATTAATAACAAATTGATGAAAATTAAGGTAGAATTAGCAAAATCGTATCGTGATGTTGCGTGTCAGCTGACAAAAACCGTACCATATACAATGCATGTTACTAGTTATAAAATATGTGGTGGTAGCACTGCTGACGTAGGAATCTGCAGAAAACAGATTTTTCTGTAGCGAATGTCAAAAACGCCGCATTTAATGCCAGACAAAAAAAATGTGCTGTGCAAACTTTTACATTTTCTATAACTTGTACATAAATTTGAACGATACGGTAAGCTGTAAAGTAGAATGATACGATTTTACTAACTCTACCTTTAGAAATGTCAAAAATTCCGTGACCAAACAATTGTTTGAACATTAATTTTTGTTACAGTTGAATGAAAAAATCTCCATTTATATTTATAACACATTCGACACACATTCGTCGTTAAAGTCAGTTGAAAATTATTTTGCTTGTCTCTTAAATTAAAATTTTTAAATATTTTAAAATATAATTTCTGTAAGCAAAATAACAAAAATCTTCGGTGACTTGCATTTGTCGCATTAATATCGCGTTTGCTCTTAAAGTGTGTGTTATTCTTTCTTTCCGTCGGTCTTTTTGATACTTTAAATCGCTGTAAGAAAGCAAAAAAAAATCTTTTATATATACATTCGGTCAAGTAAGTTATTTTTGGCTGCGTCTTTTCACAAATACAAGCTATAGTGCAAGTTTTACGCCATGAACGGGGTTCATCCCCCAAATTATAATCGGTTCAGGGAACTGGGTTCCTTGGCCGAAAGAGGCAAATCCAATAAAAGTAAACGCCCACGTCCCGATGATTTTATCCCTCTGCCAGAAGTTTCTAGCAATGAACAACATCTTCCGAGGTACCTAGTTGCGTCCACTGTACCAGCGAATACAGAAGTTGAAACACGCCCTCTAGCATCCTATAACGTTTTCCAAGTCGAAAGAGGCCTAAATTATATAAGCAAGGAACGTTTGGAAGTCACTGAGATGAGAAGTGGCGACCTTTTAATAAAAGTTCCAAATAAAAGAATTGCTGAACAATATTTAAAGGCTAATTATATAGACTGCATTCCGGTAAAAATCATGCTCCACAAGACTTTAAATACAATGCAAGGTCGTATATTCTCAAGGAAAATCATCTCTATAACTGAAAAAGAGCTTCTCGATTCACTTAAACCTCAAAAAGTAGTCGAAGTAAGGAAAATAATGAGACTAGAAGGCAAAGAAATGAAACCAACAGGTGCTGCAGTTTTGACTTTTGATCTCATATATCGACCAGATACTCTTAAACTCGGCTGGGAAATTGTCCCAGTTGATGAGTTTATCCCAAACCCTATGAAGTGCCAAAATTGTCAGAAACTGGGTCACACCAAAAAACGTTGCCGTAATGTAGAGATATGTAAAGAATGCGGGATACCAACACCACATAACCCATGTGCACGTAAGTTTTGCGTTAATTGTCAAATAGAGTCCCACACATCGAATGATCCAACCTGTCCAACATTCTGGAAGCATAAGTCAGTTAACTATATCAGAATAACAAGACGATGCACTAATCGAGAAGCTTGGAAAATCTTTAATGACATTCCAACACTTAACACACTAAAGCCCATTAGTAGAACTGCAAAAAATATAATAACCTACGCACAAATTTTAGGTGCAGAACCATCAAAAAATTTACCGACTACAACCAAACAAACAAAACAAAATAAGAAAAACAATCTAATACCAGAAATCATCACCAATAGAAACCAACATATAAATTCTGTTTCAGCAGAAACAACTGAAAATGACACAGATTTTCTTTTTAACAATACAATAAATGTATCTGCTTCACCAAATTTAGCAGAGGATATAATTTTTTCGACTCCTACAACACAAATAACCACAGATAAATGTATGCAATTCGCTGCTCAAGATAAACAAGGAATACAAGCCAATAACACAGCAAACAACATATTTTCAACCCAACAAATGCCAACAATAAATAATGATCAAGAAGATCTAGATACACCCAAAACCTTTAATTTTTCTACAGAAGAAACAAATGCACAAAGCAAAACTCTCCACACGATTGATGATAGCACCGAAATTAAAGATTATTATCACGGAAATGACTCAATTTTCATTGATGACAATGCATCAGATAAGGACATGAACTTTAATATCGATGAAAACCTTACTGTAGACATTATTACTGACGAAATAAACTATGGTTTGGGTCTTTCTTCTCCACCATCTTTTGATTTTAATAAAATAATAGCACCTAATACGTACAAGAAAGTAAAAAAATCCAAAGCAGTTGGAAAAAAATAATTTATGAATTTTTATGAATATCGAACTTAATATTTTGCAGTGGAACATACAAGGGTTTATTAATCACAAATATGCACTTGAACTTCTAATCGCATCGCACAAACCGAATATAATAGCCCTACAAGAGACGCACATCATAGAAAATAATAAACATTTTCTTCATGTACCTGGATATAAGGTGTATCACCATAACAAGGATTTCGCATATGCAAAATCTGGAATTGCTCTACTAGTTAGAAACAACATAAATGTAACGCAGCATATAATATCAACTGGCGACATTCTCTTTCAAACAATAATAATAAAATCTAATATAAAAATTCGTATAACCAACATATACAAGGAATGCAACATAAAATTAACAACATCCATGGTGGATAATATATTTCCGGCTGATGACGTGCACGATTTAATAATGGGAGACTTAAATTCGCAGAATACTCTACTAGTGGAAGGATTTGGGAAAACTTTGCTGATAATAATAATTTGGTGATTATGAACAATGGATCGCCAACATTGTTCAACACCAGGAACACCCTCACAGCCGTCGATGTCACAATGGCTTCCGTCGATTTAGCACCTACACTGGTATGGAGTGTTTTACCTCTACCCGGGGTTAGTGATCATTTTCCTATAAGGATTACCAACAACACAGATAATATAAAAAAAAAATTTTGTCCCCGATTTAATGACGTCAAAGCAAATTTGCCTCTTTTTGCTGAGAAAGTGTCTCAAGTGAGTTTCCAACATCAACAAACATAAATAGAGAAGCGGCCCAAATTAAACGTATCATTAGAAAGTCTGCAAATGAAAGTATACCTTTGAGTAGAAGGCCTAAACAAAAAAATAACCCGGTTTGGTTTAACTCCCATATTGCTAAATTGATTCGATTAAGACAAATAGCATGGAGAAATTTTAACAGATGTCGAAACCAGTTCAACTGCTTGGAGTACAGGAAAATATGCGCCAAAGTCAAAAGACAATGTAAGGTTGCGAAAAAGACAACTTGGGATAACTTTTTGAACTCCTTAAAACCATCAATGGACATTCGTTATTTATGAAAAAGGTCAATAACTTAAGGTCTGAAAAGATGAATAACTTTCCCCCAATATGTACTGATAACAGCAGCTTTACACATCCTCGGGAAATTGCGAAAAAATTTGCTGAATACTGGACTTCGATTAGCTCTGACAGTACTCTGCGTCGTGATATAGTAGAATCAAAGAGAAATTTATGTATTGAAAAACTTACGCAGTGTTGTGAAGAACGGAATTTCTTGTCTCTGAAAATAAGTGTTTCAGAGCTAGACAATATTATGGTGACTTTAAAAGGGTCAACACCGGCTCAAGACAAAATAACTTATTCAATGATTAAAAATCTCCCTGGCAGTTTAAAATACCGCTTATGCGAATTGTATAATAACATCTTGTCAAAAAGTGTTTTTCCTCAGGATTGGAAAATCGCAATTTTGGCACCAATTCCCAAGCCAGGTAAGGATCCCAACCGACTTGATGGATACCGTCCAATATCATTGTTACCAGTTCTTTCAAAAATTTTGGAGAAAATATTGGCTAAAAGGATATGGAGCATAGCGGAGTTTCATGTTTCAAAAATACAACACGCTTTCATACCTCGACACGGTTTGCATACTATATGCCATCAGATGGAGGAAGTACTGCGAAATAACATAAAGAATCGTAGTCATAGTCTGGTTATTTCTGAAGATCTGGAAAAGGCTTTTGACAGGGTGGTGCTTACTTTCATAATACACGAAATGAATGAATGGGGAATACCTAAGGGCATTATGAGATTGATCAAATCGTTTCTTTCCAATCGAAGAGATAATGTCAGAATAGATGGATTTTTTTCGGGAAATTTTACTATTGATAATGGGCTGCCACAGGGATCACCATTGTCTGTGGTTTTGTATACAATTTACGCTAACTCTTTGGCAAGGGCTATTGAGGCTGTTCCGGGCATGGACTACGTTGGTGTTTATGCAGATAATATTTTTGCAGTCACTTCTGGAAATCATGGTGATGTTTGCTTGAATCTCGAAAATCTAGATGAAGCTATCCAACAGTGGGCAGAAGTCAGAGGCGCCGTTATACCAACTGAGAAGGCAGAGATTCTACATGTTTGCAGGAAAAGAGAATGAACTTTTGATAGAATTAGTATCAAAAACATTGACATTGCCATTAAGGATCAGATGAGAATTTTGGGAATTTTATTCACGAGAAATTTTCTATGGAATGCCCAGGTAAAACACGTGTCATCAAAACTTAGCAAAATAAACAACCTCCTGAAACTAATATGCTCACGTAACAAGGGCCCGCATTTTAATACTGCACTTGGAATGTGTCAATCTCTTGTCACTGGCACGCTATTACACGGTATTATGATCTACGGATGGACTTCAGGGAAAAATGTTAGAACGTTAGATACTGCTATGAATAACTGTTATAGAACATCATGTGGGCTATTAAGAGCTACTCCACTGGATAAACTTAGACAAGAGGCCGGATTTCGGAATTTCCGATTTTTGTTGGAGAGAACTGCTGTCAATATGGCATCTAGGGCTATAACAATTACCTCCGATGGGCTCCACACAAACTTTTGGAGCCACATTGAGCGCAACGATACGAGATTATGCCATCAAAGAAATTGTAATGTTACTTGCGAAACATCGCATATCATTACCAGATAAGCCCGTCTTAATTCCTCGGGGATCTGACGTTATTATGACAGACAAAAACCTAAGTGTTCATAGCAAAATCAATGTTAACCCCATTATTTTTAAAAAGAGTTTACAAAGTAAATTAGCATCTTATGGTCCTGAAATGGTAATCTATACTGACGGCTCTGTCAACAGTAGTGTAACAACATACTCAGTTATTCAACAAACTGGTCCAGCACTCTTTACTACTGTTTTTAAAGCGCGTTTATCTAATGATTCAGGAGTTTTTTCTGCAGAATTGGGTGCAATAAAAGCCGCAATATCATATGCTATTCAAAAGAAGATCAAAACGATTATTTGTACGGATAGTCTCAGTGCTATTAGGGCTTTAGCTAAGAACCATAATGGAACTTACAACAACATCGTCAATTTACCACATGGAAACCCGAATATATTAGTTTCATGGATTCTATCACATATTGGTATTGAGGGGAACGAATACGCTGATAAAGCAGCAAAGGAAGCACAAAATTTAACTGAGATAACAGACATCCCATGCATTCCGAATGTTATTTCGAACCAATTCCGTAACCTGCAAAAACAACTTTATCCTATACAACTAAAACCCAGATATAATTCTAGTTATACGAGAGGCGACTGTGTGATGATGAGTCGTTTGAGAGTTTGTAAAGCAATTTTTAATACGCAACATTATTTCGACCGAACTGATCCGGCAAAATGCTCCCATTGTAATGTTATCCTATCCGTTTCGCACATTTTAACAGAATGCCCAATATCCAGGATTGGTGAACACTTAGATGCAATAATAGACTGCACAACTATGGCAAATTTATCATCTATCCGCCAGAGCCTGCTGAGCCATGGTATTCGGGATGTATAGATTAAGTTCGAAATTCTTTTTTACATACATATGTAACTATGTATCATTAATATTTAATATTTACTTTAAAATTCGTAATTTCAATATTTTTAACTTTTTTAATATTTTTAATTTAAATTAATTCTGTCACTCATTATTTTTTGAGCGCACATGGTCTAGTTACCCGGCGCCTTTTGTATATTTTAAAAATTAATTTTTAAGGTATATTATTATAAATAAATAAATATTTATAACACCCTAAGATAGGCAATAAATTTCAAAAATTTCGTGTATATTTCTCTTGAAACTCCGTACTATCGAATGGACATTTTTTTATGAAATTTACCAACCTGAATTTCCATAATTTTTTTTACATACAGTTTGTATGAGAACCTGAAATTACGTATGAACTCAGTACCAGGCTTTAGCATACATAAGTGTCAAAATTGAATGTCTTAACGAGTTTTACTATACAATTTCACTTTGAAATCCATGCTAGGTTGTAATTATTAGTTAATAACAAAAGTAAAAATTTTAAAAACCCCCGACTTTTTTCAGAAGAGATGTTATATCTTCTAAACGGCTGGACTAATTTTCTTCAAACATAGCTAAGAACCCTCTCGATCAAGTCATCTTGCAAACAGAAAAAACTAAATGAAAATCGGTCCAGCCGTTTGGTCTGTACGTGGGCACGGACAGACACACAGATACACATATACACAGACACACAGCCACACACTACAAACTTATAACACCCCTTTTTTTTTGTCGGGGGTTAAAAATACATTATGGGCAAATTGTTTATTTAAAATTGTATGATGGAACTCGTTAAAACCTAGTTAAGTTTCATCACTTATGCTAAATTTCAGTTTTCCATTGTGCATAATGCATTATGCACTAATAAAAATCATTAAAAGCAAAGCACAAATATTAACTCGCTGTTGGTTTTTCGAAACCAAGACATTATAAAAATGTGCATTTCGTTGATAAGAAACATTTAAAAATTGGTTTTTATAAAATAACAATAGTTTACACCGAAAATGTACATTTGATGAGTGGTGATTTTCCTTATGTATTTTCTTTCGCTGAATTCGAAAATCAACGTTAAATTTTGTTCCATGGAACAGTCTTTGAGATATTGTAATTTGCTCAACCTTTTTTCACTTGACCAATCATATCTCCGATTGGGTCGTTCTTGGTATTCAAGAGCAAGGTATTGAAATTACTAATAAATATGTATAATCGGATATTTAATTGATAAAGCGGTTCAAAATATATCGATGAAAATAGGGTACATTTTTAAAAAAATAATATTTTATAGTATCGCTGACAGAAAAGTAAAAATCGTTAAGAAAACGTCTGGTTTCTGTTGATGTACGTAAAGATAATACTTTTACGTAAGACCTGAGACCAACCTAAAATTACAAAGTTATAAGCAATGGAGTGAATAAATACAAATAATAACAAAGTCAAAATTTATAAAAATAACAAATAATAAATTCAATATATTTGCGTGTGAGCAACTGAACTCATAAAGTGTTGAACAAAATAAAATATTCGGAATGTATGGGACTTGGATTTATTCACTAAACTTCTTATAACAGCACCAAACGCAAACAAATAAAATAGCTATTATCAAATCACCTAAACAAAATTGAAATGCTCAAAGAATCTGGCGTTATTTGTTTTTTCTTTTACACATACACATATTGTCACTATAGATGCTAAACGGGAAATCCCGAGCCCGGAAATCCCGGGATTTTCGGAACTATGCGAATCCCGGAGCCCGGGATTTTTAAATTATAAAGCCCGAGATTTTTGGGATTTTCTGAATGCCGTTTTTGCATAACTAATGTCTTTGACTGTCATCTTCTAAACTAAAAATTATTACAAACTCCTTGTTATAAAAAGTTAAAATAAAAATTTCCTTTGAATAAATATTTTAGTAGATAATATTATATTGTGTATACGAGTTAGGGATGCCAATCAGGATCGATTTTTGGAAATCCCGGGATTTTTGGTATCCCGAGATTTTTCGGGATCCCGGGATTTTACGAGATTTCGGGATCTTCGGGATTTCGGGATTAGATTTTTTTGGTAAAATAAATTATTTATTTAAATAAATATTACTTTAACAACAAATTTTATTTTATTTATGCACTTTAAGGTTTTATGTTAATAATATCCTCACAAAAACATTAATGTGGAAAAAGGCCAAGTTCCTATCAAAAATTTCGGCCATTAAAAGTAGTGAGATATAAATTTTGACCAAGTTCTTGTTTGGCACAATACCTAACACTGAAATATGCTATGCATTATATAAATTTGTAATCGTGAGGGTGTTATATAATTTCTAGATAGTCTGCTAACTTGACAACATTTTTACGGGTGTAAGGAAACGAACAAATGTACATTATTCTCTCCTTTTTTTAGAAAGATAAAAATATTGCCAAGTTAGCAGACTGTCTAAAAATTATATAACACCCTTACGATTACAAATTTATATAATGCATAGCATATTTCAGTGTTAGGTATTGTGCCAAACAAGAACCTGGTCAAAATTTATATCTCACTACTTTTAATGGCCGAAATTTTTGACAGGAACTTGGCTTTTTTCACATTAATGTTTTTGTGAGGATCTGACTACTTTTTGAAAAGTTTTCTATGATAACACTTTTTAAACTTATAATTTCTAGTGTGTTTTATTTCTATTCATCATCACTGTGCCAGTTAAAAATTAGTGCGATGGGTGTTGGATTGTACACCTTAAAAATGTACTATTGTGTCATTACAGCATAAATTTCTATGGGCGTGAACCCGCCTATTATCTCAAAATATTTCCATATTAAAGTCTGCTTAGCCAAAGAACATAATTCAAAAGGATATACCCAATGTGCATGCAAAGTTTCAATAGGGTAGGTGGTGCTTTAATTTTTGTATTTTCCGATTGAGTAAATCACTTAGGACTATTTGTCTACAAAATGTAAGCTTTCTACAATATAATATTACGTAAAATTTTTATCGGCCTGGCCCCACCGACGTTCATATCTGTTAGTGCTTATGGTTCATGTTAAGTTTCGTAGGAAAAAGCTAATGAGAAATACATTAGTAATAGACTAAAAACTGCTAAACCGAAGTACATGAAAGAAAAAGCTAAGATTTATGGATGTAGTCACGGCCACTTTTCAAAACAGGAAATTTTTACTTTGGACAAGTGCAATGTGTGTTAAAAGTTTCAGTAAAACTGAGTAGAGTTGTGCTGATCAGCTCTTTTGAGTGACCGCTCTTTTCAGCTCAGCTCACTTTACTGAAGTATTTCATTCAGTTGGCTCAGTAGCTCAGTTCATTTGTAGTGAAACATTTTATCAAGCATAAAGAAAGAGTGAAAACAGAAGCATAAAAAGTGACAGATTTATACAGTGAGTGTGTGTGTGTGTGGTCATACATTACAAAACAAGGCAGATGAAGTACAAAAAATAAATAAAACTAAAATACGTATACTTTAATGAGTGGAATTTGTTATGTTATGTTATGTACATATGTATGTATAATCAAAATTAAAATTATTTTAGGATTCAGATATTTTAATATTATCACAATACATATATAAAAATTTTTTATGTAGTTGGGGAAAGAATTTCAAAAAAGTACACAAAGTAAATTTTTTTAAATGTTCCATACGTCAAACCAGGAACCGTCTACCCGACGATATGTATAAACAGAAATTTCAATATAATAATCTATTAACTTTATTCACGTGTGAAAACAATCGGTTATGTTCTGAATTCCATGTGAAATTAAATCGTTCGGAAATGCAATAGCATTGTTATTTAAATACATACATACATACATATGTACATATGTGCATACATACATATTTCCAAACATTCTATGGAAATTCCGCGCGTTTTAATTTCACGTGGAATACATAACATACCCGAATATTTTTCTAGCATCAAACTTAAATAAATGTTATAATGCTTATAACTTAATACATTTGTTTTTTGTTATTTTAAAAATTTGATCAAAAACTAAATATTTTTGTTTCCCTTTACTTTTGTGTGTTTATATTTAAAAACATATGGTTTCGTTTTACTGCATTTTACTGGCAAAAATTTGTCCAGCAAAAACTTGCATTTACTCAGTAAATGAACTCTTTCAATTCGTCCTCTCATTTACTGGATTTTGTGTACTCGAACGCAATCCAGTAAAAAATAGTAAAAATTTTTACAAATTTTTGAGTTCTCGAACGCACTTAATGTTACAGATTTTGTTAGCTGATCCGTCAACTCACAATACGATTCTACTAATTCTACCATAAAACTGAGCTTAATTTTGAGTTTACAGTGCTTGTTCCCATAGTGATCTCTGATCTAGATTTATTTGTGTATCAAATTTCAGCTCTTTAGTACTAATTGGAGTATTAATGGATAAAACTTCTTGGTTTTAAGATTTTCCCATTGGCTTACTCATCTACACTTATGCATACAATTACAGCGCTCTAACGCGAATTATACCTTTAAATTTTATGAGTCTTACTACTCCCACTATTTTAAACTCACAATTTTGTTGTGAGCAGCGCTTATAATTCATGCTAATTTTCTTCTAAAATATGCTAGACTGAAAAAGATTAAACACAAGACTATAATTTTACGAGAGTGATTATGCCCACTTTTTTAGGTGATAGTTTAAAGTATTGTACACGTGCAACGTGTATGCAAAGTTTCATTCACTAAAATGGCTTAAGTTAAAAACTGTATATTAACAGCCTTAACTTAAGGCTTTATAGAGGAGTTTTAAGACAAATTTTCATACAAAATTTTTCTTAAAAGTTTTCAGTTTCAAACAATATTAGCATGGCCCCGCCCATTCTTATAAAATATTGTGGGTTTTCAGACTTTTCTAGTTGGTTTCTCACCTAGACTTAATTGTGTATCAAATTTCAGCTCATAATCGCAACTTTTAATTTTTAATTTTTATGGGCGCAGCCCACCCCCCCCCCCCCCTCATCAGACTAAAATGTTCAGGTTTACAGGTTTTTCTTGTTGTTTTCTCATCCACACCTACTTGTGTATCAAATTTCTAGACTTCTATCGAACTCTTTCAGTAGCTCGTTTTTGACACAAACCAATGATCAAACCCACTTAAATTACACGGGTTTGATCGTTGGTTTTTGTCAAAAACGAGCTACTGAAAGAGTTCGATATAAGTCTACGAATTTCAGCTCAGTAGCGCAACTTTTAGTTTTTAATTTTTATGGGCGTAACCCTGCCCACTTTTCCAAATACAAGAACTTTTTAAGCCCGTGCCAAATTTCGTTGCAAGCGTATAATAATAAATACATAAATAGTATATCTAAATATGCTGAGCCGTAGTACATGAAAATGAGTTTAAAATTGTATGGGCGTGTCAACGAGTAGTAGGGAACTCCCACTTCTGAATCAATCAAAATTGTTAAATTGTGGCTGAAATTGTTAAATTGTGGGCTGAAATTGTTAAATTGTTGCTGAAATTGTTAAATTTGGGTAATTAAAATTTGAAAATTGTTAAATTCTTGGAAATTTGTGTTTTTTGTTTACATTAGGAGTTTTTGTTTACATTAGGAGTTTTTGTTTACATTAAGTGTATGTCTGTCTGTCTGTCTGTCTGTCTGCCTGATCGTAGATGTTTGTGTGTGGAATATTTTGTGTGAATGTATTAAGGCGGTTCATAGTTTGGCGGTTTTTATGTGTGTATATGCCGACGGGAAAATGATTTTTCCTAATGACGACGGGAAAACGTGAAAGTTATTTTTTCTAGTGCTAATATAGGTGTTGCTAGACTGTGGGAATTTAAGGCTGACCGTGATTTGAGTGGGTGGCGTTGGTGCCGTAATATGTAACCATAGGCATTCGCGGATATGTCTGTCTGTCTGTGAGAATTTAGGTGAGGGTTTGATTGGAAGGGGCGGGGTGTAGTTGAGGTAGATCGATTGCGTGTGTATGTGTGTGTGTGTATGTGCGTGTGTGTGTGTGTGTGTGTGTGTGTGTGTGTGTATGTTTGTAGGAGTTTCAATGTGTGTATTTCTGTAGGAGCTTAGGGCTGATTGTGATTTATGAGGGGTGAGGTGTTCTAGTAATATGTAACCGGGGGAATCTGTGTGTTTCTATGTCTGTAGGAGTTTAAGGCTGACCATGATTTGGGTGGGCAGGGTTGTTGACGTAATATGTATCCATGGGAATTTGTGGATGTGTCTGTCTGTAGTAGTTTAAGGCTGATCGTGATTTGAGGTAGGTGAGGATGTTGTTGAGGTAAATTGGTTATTTGTATGTATGTATATATATATTTTTGTAAGAATTTAAGATGATTGTGATTTATTAGGGGCGAGGTGTTCTTGTAATATGTAGCCGTGAGAATCTATGTGTATAGACGTCTGTAGAAGTTTAAGACTATCTGTAATTTCAGGTAGGTGAGAGTGCTGTGTTGTTGAGATTAATCTTATATATTGTATATGTATGTATGTATGATCATGGGAATTTGTGTATGTATATCTGAGGGAGAATTTAAGGCTCGTCATGATTTGCAAAAGGTGGGGTGTTGTTGAAATTTTCTTGGATATTTCTTATATGAATTCTGCTATGTGTGTGTGTGTATTTGCGCTAATATTTATATGTAGATAGAAATAAATTGTTTTCAGTATCGACATTTGGTACTATAAAATACTATCATATGTCTGGACTTCCCTAATCTTATTATGTTTTTATACTTACGCTTGTTTTATATTTTCTCATACTTAAATTTGTCTCGCGTTAAAGTCTGCCTATATGAAATTTGTTTATATTACAGATTTTGTTTATTTCAATCTTTGAATACATTTTTTTTGTTATTGATGTCTTTTGTTCTTCTTGTTGCTGGTGTTGTTGTTGTAAATATTCGTCTGTGTATAGATGCGATATATTCAGTTTTTTTTTATTTGAAAATAAAAACGTTTTAATTTTTATCTGCGTTTACTTAAAAGTTTGTGAGGATTTTCTGTTTTTAAGTAAAACTGAATTCCTGAAGATACATACTCTATAGTAATAGCAACTATAATAGAAATATTCCTTATACTCAATTTACATTTTTTAAAGTTGATGCAACGTTAGTAAGTTAACGTTAGAAATTTTTGGGGTACATAATTTTTTCTAACTATAGACTTTTTTCTTCACTTTCTACATTTGTTTTCGAAATCTTGCTTTGCTTTATGAACATGTATAAACATTTTTAAATGAAACTGATCCGGCACTCCAGCTTATATACTGATAGTTTTTTTTTTTTTTTTCTTTGGTAGTCAACTTACTTCTTTTTTTATTTTTATTGATAAACATTTAAAATCAAAAGGGAGCTTTATATTGAAATTATTATTTTCATAATTGTTGAAAACAATCACTAGTTTTTTTTGTGATGAAATCATTTGAAGTTGAAGCTGATATCTTTGCTTACTGTTTTAAATTAAAATTTTATTCAATAGAATAAAAGGAGCTTTTTTCTTAAATTCTGATGCAGTTAAGATCGGATATGAGACTGAATTTAAATGTACTTTTAAATTAGTCATAATGAACAAACTTATTTTCTTGTTGAAAAGCGATCATCAGAAAACGAAGTGGTTTTCAGAGACTTTAGGTATACCCTTTCGACGGTTCCTCTAGGATACAAGATGACTTTGTTTGACGAAATTTCTGTTGCTTTATACTGATAATATTTTTACATTAATAAGGTACATATATGTTTGTTTTATGAAGGGTGAGCACCTTTCACTTTTATTTGTTCTCATATATGATTTTTTTTTTAATTTTATTAAAGTTCAGCGTATTGTGTATATATTTCTGAAATGTTTTACTACTTGGAATAGAGTATTTTTGTCTAATTTTTTGCTGGGTATATACATTAGGTATGTAGAAATTAGTTTACTTACAAAGAAATGTATGTTTAATAAACAACTATTGTAGCAAATCGATCTCAAATAACTCAGTTACCTCTACCAGCAATTCACCGTCAGTGTTTTCATAAAGTGTTAGAAACAATGAAATATCTATGTTTGGGAGAATTTTTTTGTCTCAAGTAGGTATTTCTACATGAGGTTTGCTGGTTGACTCCTATCGCATTCATATGTAATGATTATCCACTTAAAAAAGGTCATCATCACCATCAATCACTCCCGTATACAATACATTCATGAGTTGGGTTGATCCAGATACAATTGCTGTCTCATCACCTTCTAACAGCTTTATATATTTTGCTAGTATGCATGCCTTAGCATGCTTCTATCGATAGTGACGTAAGAGTCCGAGATGTAGTAGTGTTACAATTAAAAATCTTTACTATTAGAATTTACCAGTTCGCTCTTTTGAATTTTTGCAAAGTAGATACATATGTATGTTTGTATTTAAGTGACCACAAAATCATAAAATTTCTTTGCTTACAAAATTGTATGACGTGAGGATTTTTTTTTTTTGAAATTATTCATGCTTCGGCATGCTTTCATTTTTTTTCTGTAAATTTATTTAATACTCATACAGATACAGATATAAAGTAAGATCTGTTTGCAGTATGCATGCTTCAGCATGATTCTAGTTGAAGCGTATATTCATTCACTAAGTTTGCTTGATACTTATTCATACACATGTACATTCTTAAAGATTGGATATCAAAGTCCAAATTCCGTAGTTTATCTATATTTTCTAAAGATCTGATAGCTAAAGAAATAAATAGAGCGAAGATCTTCTATAATAATCCCATTTTCATATTGTAAAATTTTGCGTTCTAACGCTTTCGATGGGAAAATGTACATACAACTTTTTAAAAAGTGATAATATGATGTGCTGCTGAATATTGCACTATGTTATAGTTTATTTTAAACACTGAAGTTTTAGCAAATTTCAGCTCCTGATAAGCTGATCTGATAACCAGACCAGCTCCTGATAAGCTGATCTGATAACCAGACCAGCTCCTGATAAGCTGATCTGATAACCAGACCAGCTCCTGATAAGCTGATCTGATAACCAGACCAGCTCCTGATAAGCTGATCTGATAACCAGACCAGCTCCTGATAAGCTGATCTGATAACCAGATCAGGTCCTGATAAGCTGATCTGATAACCAGACCAGCTCCTGATAAGCTGATCTGAAAACCAGATCAGGTCCTGATAAGCTGATCTGATAACCAGACCAGCTCCTGATAAGCTGATCTGAAAACCAGATCAGGTCCTGATAAGCTGATCTGATAACCAGACCAGCTCCTGATAAGCTGATCTGATAACCAGACCAGCTCCTGATAAGCTGATCTGATAACCAGACCAGCTCCTGATAAGCTGATCTGATAACTAGACCAGCTCCTGATAAGGTGATCTGAAAACCAGATCAGCTCCTGATAAGCTGATCTAGTAGCCGATACCTGAATTTGCTGTTAGCAAACATGGATGAGAAAGTTTTAAAGCATTTGGTGTTGAGAACAAATGTGATTAAGAAAAAGCTTCGTAGTATAAAAACTAGTGAAATAGATACAAATGAACAACTAAGAGATGCATTTAAACCTATAACAGAAGAATTCATAAATAGTTCTAAAAATATTAAAAGAATTCTTATGAAAGAAAAAAGTAAAATCAAGACAGAAGTTGAAAATATACAAGTTTAAAGCCTGAGAAACCTTCACTCAAGATATAGACAAGTACCCCAAAAGAAACTAGTAGAAGGAACAATATTTGATAATACCATCATATTTAATGATGCTAATACTGAGAATGATGATGACGATGATTTGTACTCAAAGACTTCCAATTCCGAAGACTTATCAGTATTGGAAGGAAGAAATGAATTAGATACAAATTAATGGTGATAGTAACCTCAAACTGAATGAAGATAAAATACAAGTTGGTGGTCAAATATGGGCTCTAACACTAGGACTATTTTTTCTAATGTTTGATAAAATACCAAAAAATTATGATAAATTTGAACTCGAAATCTATAAAAAGATTTTAATTACTACTAATGTATGCATACAGAGTCGTCATCGTTCTCCGTCAGAGAACGATGATATAAGTTAATTTTTCTGGAAACTGAAATCGACAAACTAAAGAACAAATTAATAATATAGCTTAAGGCATTGATATAATTCAAGAATATATTCAAATGCATATTGGTGGACTACAACGTGAAATAAAATTAGAGAAGGAAGAGAGTTATAAAATTGAAAAGGAATTCTAAAAATTAAATAATTAAAAATAAATTGAAGAGTTGTACGATTAAATATATAGATTAGAAAATTAACTACATGTTAGTATAAATAGCTGAAAGTGCAACATGTAGATCACCACACTATCGAAAAAATCTGTAAAACAACTCAATGTCTTTAAAAAGAAATTTAGTAAACGAACTCCATTTTAAAACTCGAAAATTGTTTGTGCTTGTAGAGATGCAATGACAGGAATATATGAAGTTTTATGGAGCTAAGTTAGGTGAAATGGAGAACTATTCTACAGAAAATAGAAATTGTTGATTTTTGAAGACTGTAATTGACACATTCTCAAATTGTAGTACAGCCGAAAATAAAAGCTGCACTCCAAAAACTAAGGAATGGAAAATATTTTTGAAGTGGTACGGGTACCAAAAAAAACAAAAAACTTACAAACAGATGATTCTAAGGAATTTTTAATAAATACTTTGGAAAACTCATACATAAATAGAAGATTAAACATTACTTAATATGAAAGCATCAATAGTACAATGATTTAATTGAGCATTAAAAGGAATGATGTGAAAAGAATTAGCTTTAATGGTTCATATAAAAGGATTGGTATACATATATAAAGAATTACTTAGTGCATAAAATAGAAAAAATTATCTCAACATTAAAATGTTTACGATTAAAGTTAACTCAACAAATGAGAAAAAGCTGGTTAATACAGTATAAAGTAATTTGAAGAATGAATGTTGAATTTAATAAAAATAAAAATTAAATTAAAACGAAAAATCTAGTTTTTTGTAGGATTGATTAGGAATGATGGGTCTTAAGAAAGGTAATTAACTAAATGTAGTGGAATTAGATAATTAGCTAAATGTAGTGGAATTCTCTAAACTTGTTGGTCTGAATGAAATTTGCTAAAACTTCAGTGTTTAAAATAAACTATAACATAGTGCAATATTCAGCAGCACATCATATTATCACTTTTTATAAAGTTGTATGTACATTTTCCCATCGAAAGCGTTAGAACGCAAAATTTTACAATATGAAAATGGGATTATTATAGAAGATCTTCGCTCTATTTATTTCTTTAGCTATCAGATCTTTAGAAAATATAGATAAACTACGGAATTTGGACTTTGATATCCAATCTTTAAGAATGTACATGTGTATGAATAAGTATCAAGCAAACTTAGTGAATGAATATACGCTTCAACTAGAATCATGCTGAAGCATGCATACTGCAAACAGATCTTACTTTATATCTGTATCTGTATGAGTATTAAATAAATTTACAGAAAAAAAATGAAAGCATGCCGAAGCATGAATAATTTCAAAAAAAAAAAAAAAAAAAAATCCTCACGTCATACAATTTTGTAAGCAAAGAAATTTTATGATTTTGTGGTCACTTAAATACAAACATACATATGTATCTACTTTGCAAAAATTCAAAAGGGCGAACTGGTAAATTCTAATAGTAAAGATTTTTAATTGTAACACTACTACATCTCGGACTCTTACGTCACTATCGATAGAAGCATGCTAAGGCATGCATACTAGCAAAATATATAAAGCTGTTAGAAGGTGATGAGACAGCAATTGTATCTGGATCAACCCAACTCATGAATGTATTGTATACGGGAGTGATTGATGGTGATGATGACCTTTTTTAAGTGGATAATCATTACATATGAATGCGATAGGAGTCAACCAGCAAACCTCATGTAGAAATACCTACTTGAGACAAAAAAATTCTCCCAAACATAGATATTTCATTGTTTCTAACACTTTATGAAAACACTGACGGTGAATTGCTGGTAGAGGTAACTGAGTTATTTGAGATCGATTTGCTACAATAGTTGTTTATTAAACATACATTTCTTTGTAAGTAAACTAATTTCTACATACCTAATGTATATACCCAGCAAAAAATTAGACAAAAATACTCTATTCCAAGTAGTAAAACATTTCAGAAATATATACACAATACGCTGAACTTTAATAAAATTAAAAAAAAATCATATATGAGAACAAATAAAAGTGAAAGGTGCTCACCCTTCATAAAACAAACATATATGTACCTTATTAATGTAAAAATATTATCAGTATAAAGCAACAGAAATTTCGTCAAACAAAGTCATCTTGTATCCTAGAGGAACCGTCGAAAGGGTATACCTAAAGTCTCTGAAAACCACTTCGTTTTCTGATGATCGCTTTTCAACAAGAAAATAAGTTTGTTCATTATGACTAATTTAAAAGTACATTTAAATTCAGTCTCATATCCGATCTTAACTGCTCCTTTTATTCTATTGAATAAAATTTTAATTTAAAACAGTAAGCAAAGATATCAGCTTCAACTTCAAATGATTTCATCACAAAAAAAACTAGTGATTGTTTTCAACAATTATGAAAATAATAATTTCAATATAAAGCTCCCTTTTGATTTTAAATGTTTATCAATAAAAATAAAAAAAGAAGTAAGTTGACTACCAAAGAAAAAAAAAAAAAAACTATCAGTATATAAGCTGGAGTGCCGGATCAGTTTCATTTAAAAATGTTTATACATGTTCATAAAGCAAAGCAAGATTTCGAAAACAAATGTAGAAAGTGAAGAAAAAAGTCTATAGTTAGAAAAAATTATGTACCCCAAAAATTTCTAACGTTAACTTACTAACGTTGCATCAACTTTAAAAAATGTAAATTGAGTATAAGGAATATTTCTATTATAGTTGCTATTACTATGGAGTATGTATCTTCAGGAATTCAGTTTTACTTAAAAACAGAAAATCCTCACAAACTTTTAAGTAAACGCAGATAAAAATTAAAACGTTTTTATTTTCAAATAAAAAAAAACTGAATATATCGCATCTATACACAGACGAATATTTACAACAACAACACCAGCAACAAGAAGAACAAAAGACATCAATAACAAAAAAAATGTATTCAAAGATTGAAATAAACAAAATCTGTAATATAAACAAATTTCATATAGGCAGACTTTAACGCGAGACAAATTTAAGTATGAGAAAATATAAAACAAGCGTAAGTATAAAAACATAATAAGATTAGGGAAGTCCAGACATATGATAGTATTTTATAGTACCAAATGTCGATACTGAAAACAATTTATTTCTATCTACATATAAATATTAGCGCAAATACACACACACACATAGCAGAATTCATATAAGAAATATCCAAGAAAATTTCAACAACACCCCACCTTTTGCAAATCATGACGAGCCTTAAATTCTCCCTCAGATATACATACACAAATTCCCATGATCATACATACATACATATACAATATATAAGATTAATCTCAACAACACAGCACTCTCACCTACCTGAAATTACAGATAGTCTTAAACTTCTACAGACGTCTATACACATAGATTCTCACGGCTACATATTACAAGAACACCTCGCCCCTAATAAATCACAATCATCTTAAATTCTTACAAAAATATATATATACATACATACAAATAACCAATTTACCTCAACAACATCCTCACCTACCTCAAATCACGATCAGCCTTAAACTACTACAGACAGACACATCCACAAATTCCCATGGATACATATTACGTCAACAACCCTGCCCACCCAAATCATGGTCAGCCTTAAACTCCTACAGACATAGAAACACACAGATTCCCCCGGTTACATATTACTAGAACACCTCACCCCTCATAAATCACAATCAGCCCTAAGCTCCTACAGAAATACACACATTGAAATTCCTACAAACATACACACACACACACACACACACACACACACACGCACATACACACACACACATACACACGCAATCGATCTACCTCAACTACACCCCGCCCCTTCCAATCAAACCCTCACCTAAATTCTCACAGACAGACAGACATATCCGCGAATGCCTATGGTTACATATTACGGCACCAACGCCACCTACTCAAATCACGGTCAGCCTTAAATTCCCACAGTCTAGCAACACCTACATTAGCACTAGAAAAAATAACTTTCACGTTTTCCCGTCGTCATTAGGAAAAATCATTTTCCCGTCGGCATATACACACATAAAAACCGCCAAACTATGAACCGCCTTAATACATTCACACAAAATATTCCACACACAAACATCTACGATCAGGCAGACAGACAGACAGACAGACCGACAGACAGACAGACATACACTTAATGTAAACAAAAACTCCTAATGTAAACAAAAACTCCTAATGTAAACAAAAAACACAAATTTCCAAGAATTTAACAATTTTCAAATTTTAATTACCCAAATTTAACAATTTCAGCAACAATTTCACAATTTCAGCCCACAATTTAACAATTTCAGCCACAATTTAACAATTTTAATTGATTCAGAAGTGGGAGTTCCCTACTACTTTAACGCCCACTTTTTTAATGAAAAATTTATAGCCCTGCATAATCTCAATATATATGCCAATCTAAGGCGCTTAATAAAATAGCTTTAATTAAGCGCCTTAGATTTGCTTTTTTAATTATAAATTTTATAGGCGTAGCCCCACCCTCCTGGCCAAATTTCCCGGGTTTTCAGATTTTTTTTATTTTATTTCTAACCTAGACCTAGCTCTGTGTCGAATTTCAGCTCAATAGGACAAATTTTAATTTTTATGGGCGTAGGCCCGCCCTCCTGGTTAAAATTTTTGGGTTTTCAGATTTTTGTGGTTCATTGCTCAGCTAGATGTTCCCGTGTACCAATTTTTAGACCTCTAGCAATAGCGGAAGTGCTTCATCAATTTGATGAGTGTGTGGTCAGTGACTATGTCTTAAAATATGCACTTTTTGCACCCCTATATCTCCGGAACCTTTCATTGGAACAAAGTTATAGGGGGGTAAAAACAGCTCGAATGGCTTCCTGTAAATATACACACTGCGTGCATTGGCCGGAACTTGTCCTGGCGCACTACCGTGCGCCTAGATATCATTGCACAATTGTTTTTAAAGTTAACAATTTTCTCAGTTCTCGTGGTACCTTCATATCGAACAGTCAGTCGATTAGCGAAATTTTGCTTACATAATTACTAAACAAACAAAAAATTATACAAGAAATATTCGTAGTACATATTATTCGTAATACGTACATACTGACTTAAATAAGTAAGCATTATGCTTTGCTAATATTTTTTACATAGTTGAAATAACAGAAACAAAAAAAACCGCAAACAAAAAAAAACATAAACAAAGTGACATTGAGGAATACCCTACATGAGTACCTCAAAACCAAACAAACAATCATAAATAACAAAAACAAAAAAAGACCGCAAACAAAACAAAAAGCACAAACAAAGTACCCTTGAGGAATACTCTGTATGAGTATTTCAAATACAAAAAAAAATTTGAAGTGAGTTATAACGGCAGAAATGCTTATTTTATTGTGAGTTCTGAAACTCTTAATGAAAACAATATAAATAATAAATCTGATGAAAGTCTTTTTTTTTAACGGCAAACACTTAACAAAGTTATCACTACAGATTACAGCGGCTCGAAACTGAAGGTACAAGTCGGAATTGACAGATATCTAACCGTGTTAAAGCGTGGGCGAAACCCGAATTCTTCAAAAATTTCATCCGCTCCAAAAATGTCTAGGGATAACAGCGCATCCTCAACTAATAAAATGTGGCAACATCGATGAAACGAAAATTCAAATTTATAACGAAAAAGATTTCCGCAAAATGGTTTCTGAATTTGAAAATAATAAAATAAGCTTCTACACATACCAGCTTAAGAGCACTAAAGGCCTGCAGATCGTATTGAAGGGCATAGATTCTTATGTTGTTCCTGAAGAAATAAAAGATGCACTCGGCTTGCAGGGATTTAAGGTAAAAAATGTATCTAACATAATAATCAGAGAAAAGGCACCTTAACCCCTATTTTGTGTTGAACTTGAGCCGAATGATATACAGTTGAAAAAAAAATTTGACTCATCCTATTTATAGCCTAAAATATCTTTTATACAGAAAAATCACAGTTGAAGAGCCACATAAGCGTTCAGGTCCCGTGCAGTGCCATAATTGCCAAGAATATGGCCATATCCTCTGTTTGTGTTGTATGCGGCGAATTATACGGCACTGCTAGTTACAATAAGCCAAAAAATCAAAGTGATAAACAATTTTGTAACTGTGGAAATCACACCGCTAACTGCAGAGGATGTCCTGTATATTATTTCGTTAAACAAACTATGGGACAAAAACAAAAATTATCTTCAGCCCAATCAGTAAACGCTTATTCCGCCAATCTTGCTCAAATGAGCCAATCAGTTACTTCACGTGTATCGTATGCCGATGCTGATAAGGCTAGTTCTATTCCGACACAAAATGTTTCACCGCAAAATAATTCAACAAATACAAGCTCAAACTTTAATTTGAATCGCCTTGAAGCCACTATTGATAATCTTGTGCAAACTAACAACAACTTTACAACAAATATGACTAGCATGATGCAGGAAATGCTTCGAATGCAGAATATACTGCTTCAAGCATTAATTAACAAGCCATGAACACTTTAAAAATATGTTTCTGGAACGCAAACGGCATTCGCCAACATAAAAATGAACTTGAGCACTTCCTAACGGAAAAAAATATTGATGTTATGTTGGTGTCTGAGACTCATTTGACCTCTATAAGGCTCTTTAAAATGAATGGCTACACGTTATATGATACAAACGACCCTAGAGGGAGAGCATGCGGTGGATCAGCAATTCTAATAAAGTCAAGACTCAAGCACTATATTCTTGACAACATTTGTGAAGAGCATCTACAAGCAAGAAATACCTGCATTGAGAATTTTTGTTCAAATTTCTTGATATATTCAGGGAGTAAATACTCCCCTCCTAGATTTTCAATCACTGAAGATCAATACGAGAAATTCTACAAATCTCTTGGACCTTGTTTCGTAGCAGCTGGCGACTACAATGCCAAGTATAAGTTCTGGGATTCGCGTCTTATTATGCCTAGAGGTAGGGCGTTGTTCAACACAATTTCAAAACTTGGCTTGGATGTTATTTCGAGTGGGGAGCCCACTTACTGGCGTACGAAAAATTCTGGATGCCAAAGATTTTGGCGTCATAAAAAGTATTTCTAGGGAATTAATTCACGTTGAAGCTTCCCTAGATCTCTCGTCCGATCACTCTCCCACGATCGTTACAACATTTAGCCCACTGGCTTTACCTGACCCAGTAGTCATTGCACGGAAAATATTAGGCTAAGAACACTCGATAATATTGAATCTAACATTGCCAATCTTAACGAGAATATTAAACAAGCTGCTGAACATGGCACTACCTCCCATCCGCATACTTGGTTTAATAGAATTTATTCTACAGACGTTTAACGTCTCGTACGTGAAAAAAGAAGAGCTAGAAAGGAATGGCAACAGCACAGATCACCTCAACACAAAATCAGATTTAAAGAGTGCAAGTAGTTGTTAATTGGGTGGTCAAGCAGCGGAGCCACAAACCATTTTATAGACAGGCGTTTTAGCAAATACACAAACCTAAAGCAAATATTTAGCCATGCTTTATTTCAGACACAAACCGTTTGTATATTCACAATAGATGGCGCTGTTGGTTGTTAAATAAAACTTTTTCGATGTTTTCACCGTAAATGGCGCTGGTAATTATTTTTTCATTACGCTGTTTCTTATTTCTCAAAACATATCGCTCATTTGCTTCAATAGTGGCATAACTCAAAAAACTCATTTTTTGAGTTAATAATGCAGAAAGATGCGGCATTTTGTATTTTATCTTGTATAAAAATTTCATATAAATAGCTTGTACCATCACCTCCTGAGAGAAGAATTTTTTTTCATTTCTCCATTGAGTTGTATGCAAAATAAAAACTTAAAACGCGTTTTCTGCAAAACTGGTTTTTTTGAGTTGTGCCACTATTGAAGTAAATGAGCGATATGGCATTGTTGGTTATTTTTAAATATTAGAAAATATCCGTAGTGAGCATATTTTTATATTTTTCACCACAGATGGCGCTTGATATTGTCATAAATGTTAGGGGTGAATTGATTTCGCTGTGGTTGCTTTTTCTGATGCAAGTGCAAATAAGATTATTCAGGCAGAATCTTTTGCATTTTGAGCGTAACGGCCGCTGTTTCATGTTCGATTTTGTATGAAATATTAAACAATAACAGTTGTCAACAGAAGCAGAGGGTAGATAATTTTTTTCTCAGAGATAAGCGTATGTTCTGTATATAAAACGTTACTACGCGAGATTCTTCTCATTGTTGTAATAAGTGTACTTTACATAATTTCAAAATTAAAATTTTTGTCAACGCTAGAAATAAATAAATAAAAATAAGCATAAAATGAACACATTAAGCAGCAGCCCAATTTTAATATCATTGAACGGCTCACAAATGTCGCTAGATGAGTTTGTGAGATTGTTCTCCGGCAATCGGGAAGAGATGAGCGTTGTCAGCCAGGAAGAGGTATCCGTAAGCCCTCTGTCAATAGAGTTTTCGGACGACGATTTGCCTCCTAATGTATCCATTAGAGACATTTTTGAGAACGAGATAGATGAATATCATGAGATTCCAAACAACCAAATGGCATACTTCAAGAATGGGAATTTTCAAAAGGAAGAGTTTATGCTGGATGAAGAGGGCGATGCTTTCTTGGCAGCATTTAATTATATGCCAAAAGATGAAGATGATATAACAAAAATTTTTCTGCAAGACGAAGAAGGGGGTGCGTTGCTGGCGGAATTAAATTTAATATTTTGAATGCAAATTAAATTTATAATTAATTTTTCTTTGAACATAAATTTAAATGAATATTTTAAAACGTAAAAACGTGTAAATAAATTTTTGAATCAACAAATTAAATAAGTATCTTAAAATTTCTAATGGTCCTCTGGATACAAGTGTTTATGTTAGCGTCCTTTATTGAAAAATTTTTCTTATGTCTTTATGTGATCATTTTCAAAAGCAACAACTAAGTTACATACTCGTACATTGTGTGTGAGACCATGTATATCTGTTTAGTCAGGAAGCATACACACGTACACATATTGCTTGTACGTGATACTAAAGGGTTTTGTTATCATTTTATTGTCGCTTGTCCACGTTTGTCTCAGTCTTTTGTACGTGCCATATACACATAAATAAATGATTGAACAACATTTTTTATATTTTTAATCTGCATATTTATTTAAAACAATATCGTAAATGTATGTTGTACCAATGTAAGAATGGAAAAATAAAATAAATTTTTAGTTATTTTCATGATAAAGTAAATATGCATTTCTTAAGGCGCAAACTCCATAATTATGATAGCTACAGTAAAAGTATTCCGGATATTTAAGTTGTATTTGCTTAAAGTTGATGCAGCCAATATCCTCGATGTTGAAAACTCTGAGTTGAAGTAGTTTTTAAAACCATTTCTTCTTTTCCATACACTTAACATAGATTGAAGAATGTTTTAAATTGCATTTTAGAAATTTTATAACACTCTTAAATGATATTGATCCGTCATTTCAACTCAGATGATGAAAGTTTCTTGTTAGCCAATTCGCTTCTCTTTGTTTTGCTATTGATAATCTTTTAAAGTTAAACGGTGGTTTAATAATAAAATTTATGTGCTCGTTATTGTTAAAAACAATTGATATTTCTTTTATAATGAAGATGTTTGAATTGGATTTAAATCCATGAGATGTTTGAGATACTAATTTTTGGTTTGTCAGTAGCAACAGTTGAGTATACGAGTTTTTCATCGTTCTTACTACGTAAGAGAACCAATTCATGTTTACCGCTGAGCATAATTTTATTATAGTCTTCAGCAAAGCCTAAAAATAGTTTCAGTGGTATATAGAAATTAAAGTGTCCATTTGAAATATCCAAATCATCGAGTTTGTTCCATCCAGCATTGTACAAGCCAACACTTTCCGTAGGTGATAAAGAAACAAAGTTTTTTAGGCTGCTTGTAAGCGCTAAATGTCTTGTATGATAAATTTCTATGCCATTAAGTTCATATCGAATTTCGTCAAAGAGATGTGAAACAAAGTTATTTTTTAATTTAAGATTTAAAAAAAAAAGATATTTTGCTGTTATTATCATCTACAACACTTCCCTCGACATATATGTAGCTTTCGCTTGGTAGCACATATAAGTCTTGATTTTGTATTGAAATTCGAATCTCATCATTATTGTTGAAGAATTGTAGGTACGGTGTATATGTGTGGTAGTCTTTTTTAACTATACTCTCGTCTGATTGAGGTTTTTCTAGAACATCTAGTATGTAACTCATTTCTTTGGCAATTTTAAATTAAGAGACTTCAAAAACTTTTTATTTCCTTGTGTCAAATGTTTTTTGTGTAATGATCTCTTTAATCGTGGTTTGGTTTGCAAGAGTGTTTTATAAGTGTATCCAATTTTATTCTTAGATTGCTTGACGTTATATATTATCATTATTTGCTAGATCTCAAATGTATTCGTATTGAAATTTCCTCTCCTCGGAAATTAATTAAATCACCGTTCTGATCAACTACGCGTAGAGTTAGAGAACTTATCTCTCGGCAGTTAACTGGCAAATAGATAAGATTTCGAGGATTCTCAACAATTTTATACCCTGGGGGGACATTGATCGCAAATTCATGTAATGTGTGTGCTTGTGAGTTATTCGTATACGTGTTAACGACTATACTACATTCAACACGTAAGATATTCACGATGAAAATATTGACCGGTAGGTCTGAGTAATGGTCTTGGTTAGGAGCAAGAATTTTCTTATTGAATCCAAAAACTTTTCCAATTGTGTTATCCTTGTTAAAGTATATGGAATCCTTAGAGCTATTAACTCTTACTTGCATTGTATTGTTATTAGCTTCTATATCAGTTTTATTTTCCGGACAATGCTGCTTATAGTGATGTTTAATATAATCAACTATATCATTCAATTCATAAGATCCTATTGGTATATTAATTACGTGTTCACCAATATGAAATATATTGTTATAATCATCTACATTGGGAATGCTATTATATGAATGAAAATCAGTTAGAGAACATTCATATTCACCATCCAAACGAATAGGGGAAAGTAATTAGCAGATAAGTCAGATGAGTTTGAGCTAAGAGTAAGTGTTATTGATATTATGCTTGTCTGATTACAAATAAGTGAAATTAAACACAGCACTTTGTATAAGAAAAGCATTTATATATAATTTTATTTCATTTAATATATTAGATACAAATATATACATATATATATATATATATATATATATATATATATATATATATATATATATATATATATAAACTTAACTACAATATTTCATTTTTATTGATCCAAGAATTATGTTGATTTGTAAATCCTAACCATATAACCAATATAATAATAATATAACCATATGCCTACTCTCCTTTAGTTTTAAGAACTTTTTCAACTAGATATGTATTTGGATATCTAGTTTTTGAAAGTTCTTCATCATAGAATCCACCTTTAATAGGATTACCACGATAGTCTTCTAATATGTATGTGGCTGGATATGTATTTTGAACTCTTTTAATCGTGAAAATTTCTGTGGCCCAATTTTATGTATATTCTTTTTCAAAAACATGTTTATATTTACTTATGCGCACATGATCTCTAACATTGAACTTTGATAATTTGAAAAGTTTTAAACGGTTATATACCATATTTAATAATTTTTTCTCGGTTGTAGAGTTAACTTGAATCGGTGGCATTTTAATGGTACGATGAATTTTTCTATTATACATATGTGTTAATCAAGTCTTTGTAAATGTCGATCCAGTTATAAGACCCATTAAAGCTAAACTCTTTCCACATCATTCCTTTAATGTTCTATTAAATCGTTCTACTATTGATGCTTTCGTTCTGCTATATGTTGAGTAGTGATTAATGTTATATTTATTCATCAATTTTCCAAAGTGTTTATTGAAAAACTCTTTACCGTCGTCTGTTTGCAAGTTTTTTGGTATTCGTCCTAGTTGAAAAATATTCTGCATAGCCTGGCTTGTTTCCAATGCAGTCTTTCTTTTCAAGGGTATTGCCCAAGCAAATTTTGAAAATGTATCAATTACGATCGATAATCTCTATTGTATGTAGAATAGTTCCCCATTTCAACTAAATCAGCTTGCCAAAGATCATCTATCCCCTTCATAACAACTCTTCGACGTGGAAATTTTTTTTTTTTTTTGCTTATGCAATTCATTTACTAAATTTCTTTTTGAAGTCATTATTTAACGTATTTTGAATTTTAAGGGATACGTTGCGTTCAGAGTGAGTTCATTTAAGTACTGTCGACCATCATATTTCTTACATACCCATAAATTAACTCATTTATCTTTTTAATTTCATTTTCAAAAAATAGTTTCATACTTGAAATTTTTTCCTGAATTTCATTGAGTTTTTGACTTCAGCTCATATTGATTTCATCTCGAACCTCTTGAATTCGACTTTGCAGAAGCAATTTATTAACAACATCGTTTTCCTCCAAAGCTTTTGCCACATTTTTGATTCTTTTGTTTTGAACGTCAATGTTATTAGTTTTATCCATAACGAAGACCAGCAGCTTAGGAAAATTTTTCACAAAAACAGTACCACTTTTATCATTAAGATAGTGCCCGAACTTATCAATGGACATGATTTATGCAGATAAATATTATTGTATAATGTTTGCCTCATATAATTCTTCGATAATTGAGACAATTTCGTTATTGTGATTAGTATGACCTGCAGCTTGTGATGCCAGCAATAGCCTAAAGCGATCTACTAACTCATTAGGATCGTCCCAGTATATATAGTTAGGTTTGTATGTGTTTAGTTGCATCAAACCCTCGCCCTTGTAAGGACTTTTTATTTTATGTAGTGATGAAGAAGTTGATGAGTTCTTTTCACTTTCTTTCTTAAATAATTTACTGATAATTTGCTTATATTTATATGCTCTCGTTCCTTTGATTTGTGCATCAGGTCTATATTCTCTTTTGTATGCATTTGTGCTTACTAAAATTTTCTTTTATATATATCTAATTCATGTTTATCGTAATGTTTTGGTATTTTGTGAAATAGTAAAAAAAAATAAACCTGGTGTAAAAGCCCATATTTGATTTCCAATCACTATTTTATCTTCAGTAAGTTTAATACTACTATTGCCAAACTTCCATTCATTATTAAAATCTTTATGTGGACCGTAGAGAGTATCTAATTCGTTTCTGTTTTCCAAGAGCGCTAGGTCAGTATAACTCTTATTATTATTATTATTATTATTATTATTATCTGAATTGTCTAGAGTTTCCGATTGAGAGTAAAAATCATCGTTGTCATCATCATCATCATCATCAGTATCAACTTTATCAATCTTATTTGCGTTTCGATCACTAAGTGAGATATTTTTATTGCATAATATTTCTTCAGCAAACTTCTTTGGAGTACTTGTTTCTAACTTAACTGATTGTTCGTTGAATGGAAAATTTGATTTTTTTATAAACTTTCGTATTAAATTCATATTTTTCTGCTTTAATACTTTTTTTTATTATGTTTAGAACTGTTCATAAATTCTGTTAAAGGATCTATTATGGGTTTAAATGTATCTTTGAATTGCTCATGTGTATCTGCTTCATCAACTGTTTTACTACGAAATTTTTTCTTTAAAACATTTCTTGTCTTTATTAGCTCTTTTAAAACTTTTTCATCCATTTTCAACTATTAGGCAACAGATCAGGTATCAGATATTAGATCAGCTAACAGATCAGGTATTAGATCAGGTATTTGAGCAGCTATCAGATTAGGTATAGGGGGTATCAGATCAGGTATCAGCTATCAGATCAGGTAACAGATCAGGTAACAGATCAGCTATCAGATCCAACACGTTAAATACTTTAGGAAATAAGTAGATGTACTATGTGCAAAGCCAAATTAAGTACTAATGTTTTACTTTTATGTAGAGTAATTTATATTGTCATAAAATAGTCGAATTGCTTTCTATAGCGACCATTTTTTAAGTCATTATCCTTGCTTATCATCAAAAATCTATATTTATCCTTCCAACACTCTCCACGAATTTCATGAAACTTTTCATAACTCATGTCGCTGGCAACATGATCGCTATAAACGTGCTTCATATTTGTCTCATCTTGTTTAAACATTATAATCACATTTGCATTGTCTCTTATTAAGTGCTTGGGAGTTCTGGTATAAGTTTGACACAAATAAAATGAATCAATATCCTTATGTCGTCCCATGCAAAAATATGCTCGTATATTATTTTGCTTCTCGCATGCAACATCATCAAAGATCATAATTGAATTAGTTTTCGCTTCGTCAGGAGGAATAACTTTTTCATTATCTGTAAATGTGTAATATCCGATCCCTTTAATTGGCGAAATTAATCGCTTTAAGTATTCATATTTTGGTTGATAAACGGATTTTGAGTATAAATAGATGTTTTCAAACTTGAGTCCATTAGGACTTTCTAGCAAGCTAATCATAACATTAGGCTTTCCACAATTTGATGGTCCAACTATTAGAGCACGAATAGAATTTGGTAAGAGAGAGCTATGTTTTATTTCAAATCTGGTGTTCGTTGAAGCTCAATATTGCGAATCACAATATTTTTATGTTGTTTTACTAATTGCATTCTTATAACATTTCATAAATGTTACTTTTATTATAGAAGAAAAAAAAATAAGATGCTTATACATTATAACAAAACGTTTAGTTATAAAAAACCAGCCGTTGGAAAAGGTTTAGTGAATAGAGTAATAAACTCTCTACCTGTTGAACTACACCTTCCTGGATATCAGTTTTGTGGACCCGGAACAAAATTACAAAAACGTTTAGATCGCGGTGACAAAGGAATAAATTTATTAGACGCTGCATGTAAAAATCACGACATTGCTTGTTTGAAGAAGGTTGCAAAAAAAGTGAACAAAATGGAAAAAAGCTGTTCAGTACATCAATTAAAAATGCAACAAAAATACTGAAGAAGAAAAAACCTCAAGACATTAACTCTGCCATTAGGATTGCACGTAAGGTTATCAACAAGTCGTTAAGGGGGAAGAAATCGGAAGTTATAATACCACGCATAATTAATGTTCCAAAGATTGGTAGGTTCTTACCTTTGGTACCTATTCTTACTGCTCTGAGTGCAATTGGTAGTCTTTCTACTGGCGGAGTAGCTATAGCAAAAGCAATAAATGCTGCAAAGAATGCCAAACAACAACTTGATGAAGCAACTAGACATAATAAAACAATGGAAGCAGTAGCAATGGGGAAAGGTTTTTACCTTAAACCATATAAGAAAGGATATGGATTGGTTTGTCAAGAAAAACAAAAACCAAATTTTTCGTAAAGCTACCCAATAAACCTCTATCTGATGTTGATCTGAAAAATTTTTCAACAAACATTCCATACTTTAGAGTAGTTTTCATGTTGGATACACTACCAAAACGATCGAGAAAAAGAGAATGCGGAATCATTAATTTGGATTTATCAAGAGGACCTGGAACCCATTGGGTAGCATACTATAAAAACAATGAACATAAAGAATATTTCGACAGTTTTGGAAATTTACAACCTCCATTAGAATTAGTTAAATATCTAGGCAAAAATATTAAATATAATTACAATCAATATCAAGATTATAATTCATTTAAATGTGGACATTTATGTCTTCAATTTCTTTACAAAATAAGTGAAAAGAATAAATAAATACAACACACGAACAATTTTTTAAATTTTACTGTTTTATTAATAAAGAAGTTTATAAAATATAGTTTCTACATATTATTCCCACTGTGGGTATTGAACATTTGTTAGAAATATACTTATTTCAGCAGCAGTATCCAATTTTAGGGAATTTTCTCCTTGCTTACATATGCAATATATCCCGGATGCTAGTTCTATTATATCATCATCCGATAGCGTGTTGTACCGATTTGGTAAAAACATTATGTTATTTTCCAGTTCAATTTGAATTGTGGTGCCGTATTTACTTGTCACCCGTTTAGCATTTTTAACCGTATATTTAGTTGAGTCCTGGAGCTCTTTTTTATTTATTTAAATTGTTGAACTTTGTTATCAAATTTGGTGGATTCATTATCAGAATATTAATTAATTAAATTTAATTTTTTTTATGTGTTTTTTTCTCTTTTTTGACAGATTGCTCAATCTGCTTTTGTAAACTGATGTATATAAAATTTCTACCAAAAAAAAAATCAAAAAAACAGAGATCAGTATCGTAGCTATCTCTTTTTCTCATATTATAATTTTTTTTTTTTTTAAAGAGAAGTAACACTCAGGCAATTAATGCCTACTTCTATTGCTAGGTGTTACCTTCTTTAGGAAAGGGATAGTGATAGAAGACAGGTGGTGAAGGAAGAGATAGAAGAAAGCTTCATTCTTTTTACAACTGCTTTTTGCACGCTTTTTAATAATGCAGTGTTGCAGCGCCTTCTGGTGTTAATTGAGGCGTATTAATTTTTGAAGCTGTGTTTAGTAGCCATTTTATTGGTTATTTTACTTCGCCGATGATTTTTGCTACACAATACCGACGAAGGAGGGCGCTCTGATGTTACATTAGGATTAGCATCTGCTGAAGTCGGTATAGTTCAGTGACCAGTGACTATGCCTTCATGACTTGAACTTTTCCCACAATAATTGATACAAAGGACACTAATGCACATAAGAAAAATGCGTGGTGTTGTTATTTTGATGACTGTCGGATACAGGGATTGAACCCAGGAACTTCAGTTTTGTAGTCAACGTGCTAACTACTTCAGCCAACGCCACCCTCAAATAATTATTTTTTATGTAAATTTTTGTTTGTTTTGTCACTGATAGAATTTTAGTGAAAGAGATAGTTATATTGACGTTCTAGAACGTACCTGGAACAAAAAATTTCAAACAAAGATCAGAGAGATAGTTATATTAATGTTCTAAAGTGTAAGTGAAACAAAAAATTTCAAAAGAACTCAAAATTGTTTGTAAAATTTTGATTTTACAAGAATATTTTACTATAAATAGGTACGTTAACCTTTCAAGAATATTAGTGTAAAAATAGGATTCAACAAAATTCTTTAAAAAAATAAAATTAAATTAAAAATGAGCCAAATACGTGAGACGTTGTTTGAATTCCTTCATTCCTTTGGAGACTTATTGCTCTATGAGCATAAGGAAACAATACATTTTTTTATCTCTATGCTAACTGAAAATGAAGAGTATGGAGTTGTAGAGCAGGAGGACTCCGAAGATAGTGGGCATTTCGCCAGCTGCCCCTGCTATATCGAAGGATGCGAGGAAGGGCCGGACACTTGTCGGTGTACAATGTTCCACATAAGAAA
This sequence comes from Tachina grossa, assembly GCA_949987645.1. Taxonomy (NCBI): domain Eukaryota; kingdom Metazoa; phylum Arthropoda; class Insecta; order Diptera; family Tachinidae; genus Tachina; species Tachina grossa. Next base: position 60,088,732 of record OX465277.1, on the reverse strand, counting down.
AAACACAATTTTTAAAATTATTGAGACTTACAAAAATGTATCTAAAAAAACTATGCATAAATATAAAATGTATTTGTATGTGTATGATTTATTATTTACTTCAATGTACATATTTATGTATATATACAGATTAATAGACCAAAAAGCTATTAGTTTAAATATTATTTTCATTGAAGATGGATAAACGTACTTTAAAGAATATATTTCACAACAATCAAGAACAAAAACCTCAAATATATGATTTGGTTTTTGAGTTTAAATGCTTGCTCAATTGGAAATTGAAGATTGCATGTGGATTTTCTACAGCTTTTGGTTTTAAGCCAATGATATGGTTGAATTATAAAAATAAGCAATACATTGGACTGGATCGAGAAGAGTGGTTACATCTCATGTGAATACCAAAACATTACGATAAACATGAATTAGATATATATAAAAGAAAATTTTAGTAAGCACAAATGCATACAAAAGAGAATATAGACCTGATGCACAAATCAAAGGAACGAGAGCATATAAATATAAGCAAATTATCAGTAAATTATTTAAGAAAGAAAGTGAAAAGAACTCATCAACTTCTTCATCACTACATAAAATAAAAAGTCCTTACAAGGGCGAGGGTTTGATGCAACTAAACACATACAAACCTAACTATATATACTGGGACGATCCTAATGAGTTAGTAGATCGCTTTAGGCTATTGCTGGCATCACAAGCTGCAGGTCATACTAATCACAATAACGAAATTGTCTCAATTATCGAAGAATTATATGAGGCAAACATTATACAATAATATTTATCTGCATAAATCATGTCCATTGATAAGTTCGGGCACTATCTTAATGATAAAAGTGGTACTGTTTTTGTGAAAAATTTTCCTAAGCTGCTGGGCTTCGTTATGGATAAAACTAATAACATTGACGTTCAAAACAAAAGAATCAAAAATGTGGCAAAAGCTTTGGAGGAAAACGATGTTGTTAATAAATTGCTTCTGCAAAGTCGAATTCAAGAGGTTCGAGATGAAATCAATATGAGCTGAAGTCAAAAACTCAATGAAATTCAGGAAAAAATTTCAAGTATGAAACTATTTTTTGAAAATGAAATTAAAAAGATAAATGAGTTAATTTATGGGTATGTAAGAAATATGATGGTCGACAGTACTTAAATGAACTCACTCTGAACGCAACGTATCCCTTAAAATTCAAAATACGTTAAATAATGACTTCAAAAAGAAATTTAGTAAATGAATTGCATAAGCAAAAAAAAAAAAAATTTCCACGTCGAAGAGTTGTTATGAAGGGGATAGATGATCTTTGGCAAGCTGATTTAGTTGAAATGGGGAACTATTGTACAGACAATAGAGATTATCGATCGTAATTGATACATTTTCAAAATTTGCTTGGGCAATACCCTTGAAAAGAAAGACTGCATTGGAAACAAGCCAGGCTATGCAGAATATTTTTCAACTAGGACGAATACCAAAAAACTTGCAAACAGACGACGGTAAAGAGTTTTTCAATAAACACTTTGGAAAATTGATGAATAAATATAACATTAATCACTACTCAACATATAGCAGAACGAAAGCATCAATAGTAGAACGATTTAATAGAACATTAAAGGAATGATGTGGAAAGAGTTTAGCTTTAATGGGTCTTATAACTGGATCGACATTTACAAAGACTTGATTAACACATATGTATAATAGAAAAATTCATCGTACCATTAAAATGCCACCGATTCAAGTTAACTCTACAACCGAGAAAAAATTATTAAATATGGTATATAACCGTTTAAAACTTTTCAAATTATCAAAGTTCAATGTTAGAGATCATGTGCGCATAAGTAAATATAAACATGTTTTTGAAAAAGAATATACATCAAATTGGACCACAGAAATTTTCACGATTAAAAGAGTTCAAAATACATATCCAGCCACATACATATTAGAAGACTATCGTGGTAATCCTATTAAAGGTGGATTCTATGATGAAGAACTTTCAAAAACTAGATATGCAAATACATATCTAGTTGAAAAAGTTCTTAAAACTAAAGGAGAGTAGGCATATGGTTATATTATTATTATATTGGTTATATGGTTAGGATTTACAAATCAACATAATTCTTGGATCAATAAAAATGAAATATTGTAGTTAAGTTTATATATATATATATATATATATATATATATATATATATATATATATATATATATATATATATATATATATATGTATATATTTGTATCTAATATATTAAATGAAATAAAATTATATATAAATGCTTTTCTTATACAAAGTGCTGTGTTTAATTTCACTTATTTGTAATCAGACAAGCATAATATCAATAACACTTACTCTTAGCTCAAACTCATCTGACTTATCTGCTAATTACTTTCCCCTATTCGTTTGGATGGTGAATATGAATGTTCTCTAACTGATTTTCATTCATATAATAGCATTCCCAATGTAGATGATTATAACAATATATTTCATATTGGTGAACACGTAATTAATATACCAATAGGATCTTATGAATTGAATGATATAGTTGATTATATTAAACATCACTATAAGCAGCATTGTCCGGAAAATAAAACTGATATAGAAGCTAATAACAATACAATGCAAGTAAGAGTTAATAGCTCTAAGGATTCCATATACTTTAACAAGGATAACACAATTGGAAAAGTTTTTGGATTCAATAAGAAAATTCTTGCTCCTAACCAAGACCATTACTCAGACCTACCGGTCAATATTTTCATCGTGAATATCTTACGTGTTGAATGTAGTATAGTCGTTAACACGTATACGAATAACTCACAAGCACACACATTACATGAATTTGCGATCAATGTCCCCCCAGGGTATAAAATTGTTGAGAATCCTCGAAATCTTATCTATTTGCCAGTTAACTGCCGAGAGATAAGTTCTCTAACTCTACGCGTAGTTGATCAGAACGGTGATTTAATTAATTTCCGAGGAGAGGAAATTTCAATACGAATACATTTGAGATCTAGCAAATAATGATAATATATAACGTCAAGCAATCTAAGAATAAAATTGGATACACTTATAAAACACTCTTGCAAACCAAACCACGATTAAAGAGATCATTACACAAAAAACATTTGACACAAGGAAATAAAAAGTTTTTGAAGTCTCTTAATTTAAAATTGCCAAAGAAATGAGTTACATACTAGATGTTCTAGAAAAACCTCAATCAGACGAGAGTATAGTTAAAAAAGACTACCACACATATACACCGTACCTACAATTCTTCAACAATAATGATGAGATTCGAATTTCAATACAAAATCAAGACTTATATGTGCTACCAAGCGAAAGCTACATATATGTCGAGGGAAGTGTTGTAGATGATAATAACAGCAAAATATCTTTTTTTTTTTAATCTTAAATTAAAAAATAACTTTGTTTCACATCTCTTTGACGAAATTCGATATGAACTTAATGGCATAGAAATTTATCATACAAGACATTTAGCGCTTACAAGCAGCCTAAAAAACTTTGTTTCTTTATCACCTACGGAAAGTGTTGGCTTGTACAATGCTGGATGGAACAAACTCGATGATTTGGATATTTCAAATGGACACTTTAATTTCTATGTACCACTGAAACTATTTTTAGGCTTTGCTGAAGACTATAATAAAATTATGCTCAGCGGTAAACATGAATTGGTTCTCTTACGTAGTAAGAACGATGAAAAACTCGTATACTCAACTGTTGCTACTGACAAACCAAAAATTAGTATCTCAAACATCTCATGGATTTAAATCCAATTCAAACATCTTCATTATAAAAGAAATATCAATTGTTTTTAACAATAACGAGCACATAAATTTTATTATTAAACCACCGTTTAACTTTAAAAGATTATCAATAGCAAAACAAAGAGAAGCGAATTGGCTAACAAGAAACTTTCATCATCTGAGTTGGAATGACGGATCAATATCATTTAAGAGTGTTATAAAATTTCTAAAATGCAATTTAAAACATTCTTCAATCTATGTTAAGTGTATGGAAAAGAAGAAATGGTTTTAAAAACTACTTCAACTCAGAGTTTTCAACATCGAGGATATTGGCTGCATCAACTTTAAGCAAATACAACTTAAATATCCGGAATACTTTTACTGTAGCTATCATAATTATGGAGTTTGCGCCTTAAGAAATGCATATTTACTTTATCATGAAAATAACTAAAAATTTATTTTATTTTTCCATTCTTACATTGGTACAACATACATTTACGATATTGTTTTAAATAAATATGCAGATTAAAAATATAAAAAATGTTGTTCAATCATTTATTTATGTGTATATGGCACGTACAAAAGACTGAGACAAACGTGGACAAGCGACAATAAAATGATAACAAAACCCTTTAGTATCACGTACAAGCAATATGTGTACGTGTGTATGCTTCCTGACTAAACAGATATACATGGTCTCACACACAATGTACGAGTATGTAACTTAGTTGTTGCTTTTGAAAATGATCACATAAAGACATAAGAAAAATTTTTCAATAAAGGACGCTAACATAAACACTTGTATCCAGAGGACCATTAGAAATTTTAAGATACTTATTTAATTTGTTGATTCAAAAATTTATTTACACGTTTTTACGTTTTAAAATATTCATTTAAATTTATGTTCAAAAAAAAATTAATTATAAATTTAATTTGCATTCAAAATATTAAATTTAATTCCGCCAGCAACGCACCCCCTTCTTCGTCTTGCAGAAAAATTTTTGTTATATCATCTTCATCTTTTGGCATATAATTAAATGCTGCCAAGAAAGCATCGCCCTCTTCATCCAGCATAAACTCTTCCTTTTGAAAATTCCCATTCTTGAAGTATGCCATTTGGTTGTTTGGAATCTCATGATATTCATCTATCTCGTTCTCAAAAATGTCTCTAATGGATACATTAGGAGGCAAATCGTCGTCCGAAAACTCTATTGACAGAGGGCTTACGGATACCTCTTCCTGGCTGACAACGCTCATCTCTTCCCGATTGCCGGAGAACAATCTCACAAACTCATCTAGCGACATTTGTGAGCCGTTCAATGATATTAAAATTGGGCTGCTGCTTAATGTGTTCATTTTATGCTTATTTTTATTTATTTATTTCTAGCGTTGACAAAAATTTTAATTTTGAAATTATGTAAAGTACACTTATTACAACAATGAGAAGAATCTCGCGTAGTAACGTTTTATATACAGAACATACGCTTATCTCTGAGAAAAAAATTATCTACCCTCTGCTTCTGTTGACAACTGTTAAGCATTAAACACATTCACCACAGCAGGCTACACGAACACACGACTTCAAATGCATTTGCCGCCTCGTAGCCGGCTACTTAATTATTTTGGAGACGGCAGCAGCACCATCTGCAGCTGATATTCAAGTACAAATACATTGTTCAGTATTGCCACTTTTATATATTTTTCATTTCATAAAAGTTAATTGCTCTTTTAAAGTGTACTTATTTCGCGTAAAAGTACAATAATGAATCAATTTCTTTTTACATAAATTTTTGGATATTGTTTTTGTTAAATAATATGAAATAATTTTACAAAATCATTCATTCAACATTTTGTATTATACTGGCAATACTGAATTTTCTCATTGTAGCCAACAAAATAGAAATTAGTTTAATTGGACTACAACGACAAAATCAGCATAGACAACAACCTGCCGCCAAGTTGCATTGCTGTCTTCAAAAGAATTATTCTCATATAAACATGTGTATTCTATCCTTGACATTTGGTAGTCGGTAGCTTGCTGTGGTGAATGTGTTTAATGCTTTATCGAACAAGAAACAGCGGCCTTTACGCTCAAAATGCAAAAGGTTCTGCCTAAATATTCTTATTTGCACTTGCGTCTGAGCTAAATGCTCATCAGAAAAAGCAACCACAGCGAAATCAATTCACCCCTAACACTTATGACAATATCAAATGCCATCTGTGGTGAAAACCATAAAAATATGCTCACCACGGATATTTTCTACTATTTAAAAATAACCAACAATGCCATATGTGTTGAGAAATAAGAAACAGCGCCCCCATGTAATGAAAAAATAATTACCAATGCCATTTACGGTGAAAACATAGAAAAAGCTGTGTTTAACAACCAACAGCGTCATCTATTGTAAATATACAAAGAGTTTGTATTTGTTTAGCATGGCTAAATATTTGATTTGGGTTGGTGTCTTTGCTAAAACGTATGTCCATAAAATGGTTTGTGGCTCCGTTGTTCAACCTCCAAATTAACAACTACTACAACGACTCCAAGAGTTGCTTGCATTTTAAAAATTATCTGGAAGGTTTTGATGGCACGCCAGCACCTAATTACTGTTTGTGGCGCGCTGCTAAAAACCTTAAAACACCCGTTGAGTTTAAGCCACCTCTGCGCACATCTACCGGAGGTTTGACAAGAAGCGATACTGAAAAAGGCAACATATTTGCTGAGCATTTAAAATCCGTATTTACACCAAACACATGTACCGGTGTTGCTGATTTGCCGAGTGTAGTTGCTCTACCCCCTCGAACCTTAAAACTTAAGATGTGTGATGTACAAAAACTAATTGCCAAACTCAACCCGAAAAAAGCTCCCGGTATTGATGGAATTAGTAACCAGATGCTGCTTAAGTTGCCTCGTAATGCAATTAGAATCCTGTTATTCATTTTTAATGCCATTTTACGATTGGAGTATTATCCACACAGCTGAAAGCTTGCCAAGGTTAAAATGATTCCAAAGCCAAGTAAAAATCTTACCAAAGCTGAGTCATATAGGCCAATAAGTTTACTGTCAACAATGTCAAAGCTCTTTGAAAAGCTACTGATGATAAAATTGTCTTCAATTTTAACTGAAAATGGGTGCATCCCGGGCAATCAATTTGGTTTTAGAAGCCAGCATAGCACCATTGAGCAAACGCGTAGATTGGTTCAAGTTATAAGAGGAACATTTGAAGAAAAGAAGTATTGTTCTACTATCTATATTGAGGTTTCTCAGGCATTTGATAAAGTATGGCATGAATGCCTAATTTTAAAACTGAATATTTATCTACCAATTAATCTTTTAAAGCTATTGGAAAGTTATATTCTCTCCCGGAAATTCATTGTTGTGGAAGGAGACTTCATGAGTGTTCCCAAAACTATCTCTGGCGGTGTGCCACAGGGGAGTATACTGGGGCCAGTTTTGTATTTGATTTATACTTGTGATATGCCTGTTAGCACTAAAATCCATACATCTACTTTTGCCGATGATACAGCCTTCTTTATCATGCACAAAAACCCTCACGAGGCAACCCGATATCTTCAGGAACATATTACCCAGCTGTAACTATGGTTAAGGCTATGGAGAATTAAAGTAAATGAACAGAAGTGTGCGCAGGTAACATTTACTCTACGAAAAGATACTTGTTCCCTCATTAGAATCAATAATCAAATTGTTCCTCAACATTCACATGTAAAATACCTTGATATACACCTTGATCGACGGCTTACATGGAAACAACACATTGATTCTAAGCTAACGCAAATGAAACTAAAATTAACTGAGGTACATTGGCTGATTGGTAGAAATTCAACTCCCAGTCTAAATTGCAAACTTTTAATATACAAGTCGCTTTTAAGGCCAATGTAGTGCTACGGAATTCAGCTATGGGGCACTGCTTCAGCTTCAAATGTTGAGAAAATCCAACGGAGGCATAACAAAATTTTACGTTTGATAACATCGACTCCATGGTTCATCAAAAATTCAAATATACATCGCGATTTGAATATGCCACTAGTGACTGAAGAAATTGCAAAATACGCAGGCAAATATCTAACAAAACTCGAGTCACATCCCAATCCGCTTGCTCGTAATATTGTGAGCTTTACTGGACACATCCGCTTAAAAAAGAGAGATACACGGGCTCTAATATTCAACACTCGAGATGATTAAGCTGCATGAAAACACCTTTTTTTTTTGCTTATCACTACTTACGTATTATTAATAACTATCACTAAGCTTATGTCCGACATTGGTGATAGTTATTAATAATAGTGATAGTTATTAATAATACGTAAAGGTAGAATTAGTAAAATCGTATCATTCTACTTTACAGCTTGCCGTATCGTTCAACTTTGTGCACAAGTTATAGAAAATGTAACAGTTTGCATAGCACATTTTTTTTTGTCTGGCATTAAATACGGCATTTTTGACATTCGCTACAGAAAAATCTGTTTTCTGCAGATTCCTACGTCAGCAGTGCTACCACCACATATTTTATAACTAGTAACATGCATTGTATATCGTACGGTTTTTGTCGGCTGACACGCAACATCACGATACGATTTTACTAATTCTACCTTAAGTAGTGATAAGCAAAAAAAAAAAGAAAAAAGTAAATAACTAAATATGAAAACTTTTTTTTGTTTTCAATATAAATGTTTTTCAGTTAATTTTAATTATTATTCGAACTCCATTTGTTTCTATATTTGTGATTTGAACGGGCTAAAGTTCGTATCGCTTTTTAAGCCAAATTACATGTGATAATTATTAATGAACAAATAACACCAAAGTCTGTTGTAAATATTCTGACTAACAACACATAGTTGAACGGAACAGCCAGCCGTTTTCGAAGGCCACTAAACCTTCATCATCAGCGTTCTTTTGTGTTTGGTCCACTGTGTGTGGTGTCAGTTGATGTAGATTTCTGCTTTATATACTTAGCATTTTATTACAAACGGAATATGTGAATTGCTTTGATTCATCGCATTTCAATTTGCTGAAAGCTTTTAGTATTGTAAGCTCAATTTTACCATCACTATATTGTAAACAACAGTCTTACCATTGTCGAAAACGGCTGGCTGTTCCGTTCAACTATGTGTTGTTAGTCAGAATATTTACAACAGACTTTACGGTTGTTACATATGAAAAGCATTGTCTCTTTTTTTTATCGATTTCGTCACGACTGCGAAAATTATTATAAGGCTGAACACGTCGAAATGTTTACACAATTTTAATCAAACTCAATTGATTACGTCTGATTACCACATTTTTATAGGCACAAAGTTTGTCTGAGCACTTGAACAGTATTTTTGCTCTACTGAAAAATTTTAAATTCATATGTAAGTCGTTTTCTATAAGTTCTACAGATATGTAATCCTACGCTAATGGGAGTATGATTTATTAGTACGTTCGCCTTCTATTCTTTTAGTCGAACAAAACTATAACATTCCATGACCGCAAAAAAAGATTAAGCGACATAATTTTCGAACTTAATTTTTCGACCAAAATCGATTATTGGCGATCATAATTAAGAAAACGCCAACAAAACGAAATTAAAAAAATGTATCGCTTGAGCTATTTTAGCGGTTATGTCTCAATAATTCGGTCGAACTCATTCAGTCGGTCGTTTTTAAGACAAACCTATGATGAAATTCATATTAATTTAAATGGGTTTGATCATAGGTTTGTGTCAAAAACGACCTAGACGGTCTAAATAAAACGAAAATAATTTTGAACTGCATGTAAAAAACATACATACAAACCCGAGCAGTCTTTTATACAAAATACTACTTTTTTACGTCAATCCGACAAAAAAAAGTTTGCACTTGCCTTGTATTGTATTCTACTTCAATTGTAAGGAGCTGTCAATAGTACTCAATTGTTAACGACAAGTAGTAGACTTGGGTCGAACTCGTTCACTAGTTCAATTTTGCCACAAACCACTGATCAAACCCATTTAAATTACATGGGATTGATCATTGGTTTGTGGCAAAAATGAACTAGTGAACGAGTTCGACCCAAGTCTAACAAGTAGATAAGTGCTAATTCTTTTGTATAGCGTCAATTATTAAAAACTTCCGTGAGAAATTTTTCCATTTTCCAATTAGATTTTTTTTATTTTCCCTATTATGCTACTGTTTGAAATTATTCCCCGGGAAAAATTTCTCGTGGAATTTTATTCATAATTGCGCTCATAATATATAATGAAAGGGAATAAATTTGTCAAACTTATGAATTTTCCAAATGCTTTTTTGCTTCAAAACTCATATACTTGCTCCTGTTATTAATTTATAAGGAATTTGTAATGAATAGTCATTAAATTGTTAAAACTGCACGTATAAAATTGTATGGGACTTTTAAATACGAGTGTTATAAAATATACCATAAAATCAACGAAAATTTTAATTTATAAATACTTTTTATTTAAAAACAAGCTTTTACCCGCGGCTCCCCTTGCGTTCATCTGATATTATGGAAACCATACTTTAAAGTTATGAATGTTTGGTTATTTGTTACTTACTGATAATGTTCAAAAAACGATAAACACCGGCAAAAAGGCGACAAAATGTTAAAAATTTAATGAAAACCAGTTTTAAAACAATCAAACCCGAAACGAAAATTGCCCTAACCAGCCCAAAAATATCTTTTTCGGAAACACCAGATCTAAATATAAAAAACCCGAACTAAATTTAAAAAAACTGGTTCCAAATTGAATAAAAAATTGGTAATGTTTGCAGCTGGTAATGTAGCTTTCCATTGGTGAAAGAATTTTCAAAGTCTGTTTAGCAGTTTGAAAGTCCGTACCAAATATAAAAAACCGGTTCCGAACCGGATAAAAAAGTCTATGTTTGACGTTGGTAATGTGAAAGAATTTTCAAATTCGGTTTAATGACGCCCAAACCAAAACGTAGCAAACAAACAAACAAACTCACTTTCACATTTATAATATTAGTTAAGATGCTAAGAAATCCCGCAAAAGAAATCTCGGGATTGAATATTACAAAAAAATCCCGGGATTTCCGGGTTCGGGATTTCCCATTTGGCATCCCTAATACGAGTACATAATATATATCTGTGGCAAAAAGGAAAAAGTGCTTAAATCATATTTTACTGTTTTGCAGGAGAGCATTTTTAAGCTTTCACGTCGATTTTCAGAAATTTGCTTCTTTTACAGTTAAATAGCGAAATTCTCCGTTAATTTTTAAGCAAATGTCGTTCTATACACTATAATTAATACATTTAAGTTGAAATATACTAGAATATAGCCTAAATTAAGCTATTGTTCCAAATGATATTTGGCGATGACGTCACAGACATTTTCAGCATGCTGGTTGCATTTTTTTAAAATTACTAGTAGTGGCTATATGCCGTAAAATTTTGACAAAAAAAGCAATTGTGAGTCCGATCACAGAGGAGATGTGTAAACATCTAGTAATGAAATTTTTTTTAAGTTGGAAGTACTTATGCTTTTAGTATCTTTTTTTAGATTAATTAATTAAAAGTATCAAAACTTTCAATATTGTAAATACATATGAATTTGTTGGTTTTTCTTTGTTTTATTAAACTTATTTGGTTAGTAAATGGGCACACTGCAGTATATGTATATGTACTGCATTCAAAATTGCAGTAAGCAGTAAATTTACTGATTACTAAAAAAATTCAGTAAATTTTTACTGCTAATGAAATTTAATTTCCGTTACCAGAAAAATCGTAGGGCCGTAATCATAATAAAATTGTAGCAAGTGGCAAAGTTTTTTCATTCAAATTTTGAAACTTTTGTATGAAAAACATTTAGCCATTTGGTAGAATTTCATTATGAATACGGACATTACTGATTACTGAAAATTCAATGCACCTCATCATATAACAAATCATTTAGGCAATTTATAAAAATTGTAGAAAAAAATTTTAGTAATCAATAAAAATTTACTTGTTAAACATTTTTTATTGTTTTTACTGAAACCTTAGTAGTACTGCAGTGCTCATCTATGGTAAATGCCTTTACTTTTACTTTTTAATTTTTAATTCCTGTTGTTCATCGTTTAGTTGTTGCTTTTCTTGTTGTTGTGTACGCATTGAAATTAAAATAAATTCAGTAAAGTGCGACTTTGACTCGCGCACATTCGGTTTTGATAATTTTTATTTTTTTTTTTTTTTTGATTTAGCTTTCCTTCTTTTTTAAGTTTTTTCAGTTTAAACGATTTTTTTTCAGTTTGATCGCTTTTTTCTCGTTTTGGCGTTTTTTTCTCCTTTTGGTTTTTTTTTTAATTTTCGCAATTTTTTTCATTTTGGCGATTTTTTATGTTTTTTTTTGGGGTTTTTTCATTTTGGCGATTTTTTTCTGTTTTTGGGGTTTTTTTATTCAGGCGATTTTTTCATTTTGGCGATTTTTTCATATTGGCGATTTTTTTGTGCTTTTTTTATTTTGGCGATTTTTGTTTTGTTTTTGGCGATTTTTATATATTTGGCGATTTTATATTTTTTTGATTTTTTAGTTTTACCCTTTTTGAAAATTTCAAGAGTTTTGCTCTTATGGTTTCCGAGATACAGCAAGTTATCAAAATTACAAAGTCAAAATTGCATTAACTGATGGAACACCCATTGATTTAAATTTTTTAAATTTAGTGTTAATTGTTGTATTCTGTATAAAAATACACTATCTTTTAAAATTTCAAGTGTATATATGTACATACAATTGTATGTATATTACATGGGATTTTAACATTTTTCGTTGCTCGTTTTGGAACACCCTTTAGTTTTTAACTCTCATGTATTTGTTGTTGTAGTGGCCAAATGTCTACACATTGTGTCCAAATTTCAAGTCCGTAGCTCTTACGGTTCATTTTCACCTTTTGTGTACGGAAATATACAGAAAATAACCGGCGGCGGCGCACCGTCTGCTTCAAGCCGGTCGACTTGTTTCTCTGCTTGGTATTGCTTCTTTCAAACACTAATACACTCATACATAGCTCACACCGATTTGACAATGCAAAGAAATCTCAGCAAAGAAATCTCAGCAAAGAAATCAAAGTCAAAAGATTTTTACCACCTAGCGTATAGATGTTTACACATCAAAATTTTGTTCCAAAATACATATGTGACATTTTTAACCGAATTGAACACATTTTCTGAAGCAGCAAATCTGTAATCATGTGAATATTTTCATGTACATATGTTGCTAGTACACGGCATGTAGCAAATGTAGTTTTGTGATGACGTCATTATTACGTCAGAACCACATGCGCAGCAAGCAAGCGTATCTAAGGTATCGTCAATTCTTGGTAGTGGGTAACTGTCTTTTTTAGTCACGTCGTTTAGTTTCCTATAATCGACGCAAAATCGAGTACTGCCGTCCTTTTTCCTTACTAACACTACCGGTGAGCTCCAGGGACTTGAAGATGGTTCGACTACACCACACCGCTCCATTTCATTGACTAGATCTTTTACCTCAGTTCGCTTACCCAGTGGTATACTTCTGGGCGCCAATTTTATTGGCCTTGCTTCGCCAGTATTTATTTCTTGTTTTACTATTGCCGTTCTCCCTTGGCTTTGATTCTGCCCGGCAAAAATGCAGGTGTGCCTTTTTAGCAGTTGCTTGGCTTTATTTCTGTCAGGAGGTGATAGCCCTGCTACCCATCGCTCCACATGTGCCTGAAATTCTTCACGCTCCTTTGCAGACAAATTGGCAGGTTCTGGCTTTTTATCGGAGTTTATTATTGCCTCTGCTTGGGCACATTGACCTATTTCGGAATTCTTGTTGATGACTTTTTCTTGGCCTGATAAATTTAGTACCCGTATGGGAACCTTCCTTGCATTGCAAGTTTTTACGAGGGCTTTTGCTGTTAAAAGCACGCTCTTAATTTCTGCTGGTTCTACTACCCACAACCGATTGTCCTCACAATCTCCCTCCATTTGGGCCCATATTACTGATTCAGACGGTGGTGGTAATGTCTGATTTTCAATAGCAAGCAGTTTCTTGACGTGCATCTGATTATCATATCCAACATCAAGCGGTATTCCAACATTACGCCAAATCATCACTTGTTGCCCCATATGCAAGTTGATTCCGTGGTTTATCATAAAATCGGCTCCAATAATAACCTCGTCCACAGTATCGGCAACAATAAATACGTGTTTCACACTGATATTGGCAATAGTCACCTTTGCCTCAGTTTTACCATAGACAGTGGCAGGCTCCCCAGTAGCTGTACATAGCCGTATATTACTTATAGTTTCACATTTCCCCTTTACTACATCGGGCCTGATTATTGACTGTAACGCTCCTGTGTGTATAGTAAGGATGTGTCTTTCACCGTTGATGTATCCACATGCAGTAAGGTTGCTTTTTTTCTGCTGCATCACTGATATGGAGATTGTGGGGCCGTCGTTTGTGGGAGCTAGCTCTTGCCCCTTAGTGCTAGCTCGTTTTAGTTTAACGGGGACTCTCATGTTGTTTGTTGGTACACCCGTTTACTGCTCCTTTATGGCGAAACAGATCTTGCTATCTTTCTTGGCGCCTTGCAGTTGCGCTGGTAATGACCAACTTTGCCGCAGTTATAGCACTTATTATTAACTTTGTGCTCTTTCTCCGCCAATTCTTGTCTCACGGCCTCCTTAATGCTAGAGACCAGACTATTATCATTTTCAGCAAGGACTTCCATGTTCCGTACCTTGCACACCTGTGGCTTCAATCAGCCTAGCAGTCTCCTGAGCTAGTGCAAATGAAACCATTTCTGCGAAGGTTGCCTTTTGCGTAGCACACACTGCAAGTTTGATATCAGGGTCGCGGATGCCATTAACAAACGCCTCCGTTTTGACATGATCCAGGAATGGATGGTTTTCACCTGGATACGTAAGCTGCACCAACCGCTCGATTTCCATTGCGAAATCTTGTAGAGACTCATTGGGCTTTTGTCCTCTACATCGCAATTCCATGCGGTATATGTCACGCTTGTGCTCACCGCCATATTTGCGTTGCAGTGCCGCCATTATGTCATCAAAACTGTTTCTGCAGCATACTGGTACAGTTTCGAGTACTTCTGCTGCCGCACCTTTTAAGGCCAAAACTAGCTCTATGGCCTTTTCTTCACTGTCCCATCCATTTCTGTTAGCCACTGTTTCGAACTGAAATTGGAAGATGTTCAGTGGTGCACTGCCATCGAAACAAGGCGTCTTTTCCTGCTGTAAACCCCTGGAACAAATCGCACTGGTCCGCCTCGGCACTGGAGATTGACGATTTTTGCTTCCAGCTCGTGCAATTTCTCGTCTACATCTTTCACTTGTACTGCCACGCCACCAATTTCTAAGCTATTGACTTTATTCTCTAGCTCTGAGATTTTCTCGTCAAATTTGCTGACTTGTACTTCAATGCCATCTACTCTTCTATATAAGGCCTCAGAAATTTCTTGAAGTTTCTCATTTATGGCCTTAACTTCAGCCAAAACTCTCCCGTTGTTTAGCTTAGGAGACTCCTGAATTTCAGCCTTCATTTTCTCATTGTTTGCCTCCATTTTCTCATTGTTTGCCTCCATTTTCTCATTGTTTGCCTCCATTTTCTCATTGACCGCTTTTATTTCGCTACTCATGGCAGCAAACATTGCGCTGATGTATGTACTGGTTGCTGTTGCACGAGTACATACCTCAATTTCTTCTTTTTCATCGAACTCATAGCTTTCTATGTCGATGTTGCGCCGCTGGAACTCTTCCAACAAGTTTTTCTGTAGTTTGACCTTGTTACCAGTTGTTGGCAAGTCCAGATTGTTCAACTTTTTCTTGAGTTGCTCCACCTTAAGCTCTTGAAATTTCATTCTTCCTCGTATTACAAATTAATTATTTTCTAATTAATTTATTATTTTTATTTTAATTTTGCAATCCCACTTCTGACACCAAATGTTACGTTTAAATTTTATTAAACGTGTGAGATCTTTTGATTGCTCAAAAATAAAAATAAGTAACACACAATTTTTATTTGCTACTGTTTTTCCTTTTATTCTTAACGAAGCAAATTACAACTTGTCTTTACTTAATTACTTCTTATCGTTATTATCCACTTTCAACGAAGCTGGCTCGACTAATTTCTGATTAGCACTGAGTCAATGATATCAACTCAACTACTTTCTGATTAGTACTGCCCTTTTCTTACACATACTGCCACTTTTTATAGTGCAGGAACCGGTTCTCGAATGTTCGCCCGATAAGTGGCGTAATAATATGTCTGTACTTAGTAATGGCAACTGTGCATGTTGCCATCTGTATTGTCATTTACTATTGGTAGCCAGATGTTCAAACAGTCCTCTAGCACAATCGGGAAAATTCATGTTGCTGCTTCTAGGCGTTTGTAGATAATTCGATTGGCCGTTATTTTTGAATTTCAAAGTAACGACTCTTATGTTGGCAATGCGGTGTGCTACTGGTAGTACAGGGTGGTTACCATAAGTGCTCGCATTTTATTCGTATGTGTGTATGTCTGTAACTATGCACACAATAATTGTTGTTGCTATAGTGTTTGCACGTAAATATGTGTGTACGTTTAGTGCTTTAGTTAAATACTTCTAGATAGTTCTTTGCTTTAACCCTGTAGGAATATGTTTACGTAACAACATGATGCAACATTTTTCGCAAACTGAAATCAATTATATAAAATTATTTTTTCACAGTCTAATTAAACTTAAAAGACGTAAAAATCTTTGTATTGGGCGACGGCTCGAAGCGACGGCGGTGGATTTTAATTTTATGATACCATGCTTTTTATTGCAGCTTGTCAAAAATTTACCTGTCGTGTCAAAATTTCTACTAGCCCCTAGTGCTAGTGAAATTTTATTCACCTCACAAGTGTCAAAAATTTACTAACACTAGTACACAGGTCCTTTATATTAAAAATAATTTTTTTTTCAATTAATTTTTTTGCATATTTAAAAGGTGCATACAGACGAACATACATATGTACATATGTATGTATTTACATATGTGCCCTTAATTATGAAAGTGGTCTAAGTCTGTACTTTGGCCGATATATTTAGTAGATTACATTTGAACAAATCAAAAAATATTTTTAGTTTTGTACAAAACTTTGATTGAGACTAGTCTCGACTAATATAAATTGATTTCATATTTGTTAATTATTTATTGAAGTTTTTTGAAGATTAATTTAATATTTCCAAGAAAAAAAAAGCAATTGACTTAAGCCTATAGTACACGGCATGTAAAAAACCACATGCTGTGAAAAAATAATTTTATATAATTGATTTCAGTTTGCGAAAAATGTTGCATCATGTTGTTACGTAAACATATTCCTACAGGGTTAAAGCAAAGAACTATCTAGAAGTATTTAACTAAAGCACTAAACGTACACACATATTTACGTGCAAACACTATAGCAACAACAATAATTGTGTACATAGCTACAGACATACACACATACGAATAAAATGCGAGCACTTATGGTAACCACCCTGTACTACCAGTAGCACACCGCATTGCCAACATAAGAGTCGTTACTTTGAAATTCAAAAATAACGGCCAATCGAATTATCTACAAACGCCTAGAAGCAGCAACATGAATTTTCCCGATTGTGCTAGAGGACTGTTTGAACATCTGGCTACCAATAGTAAATGACAATACAGATGGCAACATGCACAGTTGCCATTACTAAGTACAGACATATTATTACGCCACTTATCGGGCGAACATTCGAGAACCGGTTCCTGCACTATAAAAAGTGGCAGTATGTGTAAGAAAAGGGCAGTACTAATCAGAAAGTAGTTGAGTTGATATCATTGACTCAGTGCTAATCAGAAATTAGTCGAGCCAGCTTCGTTGAAAGTGGATAATAACGATAAGAAGTAATTAAGTAAAGACAAGTTGTAATTTGCTTCGTTAAGAATAAAAGGAAAAACAGTAGCAAATAAAAATTGTGTGTTACTTATTTTTATTTTTGAGCAATCAAAAGATCTCACACGTTTAATAAAATTTAAACGTAACATTTGGTGTCAGAAGTGGGATTGCAAAATTAAAATAAAAATAATAAATTAATTAGAAAATAATTAATTTGTAATACGAGGAAGAATGAAATTTCAAGAGCTTAAGGTGGAGCAACTCAAGAAAAAGTTGAACAATCTGGACTTGCCAACAACTGGTAACAAGGTCAAACTACAGAAAAACTTGTTGGAAGAGTTCCAGCGGCGCAACATCGACATAGAAACCTATGAGTTCGATGAAAAAGAAGAAATTGAGGTATGTACTCGTGCAACAGCAACCAGTACAGACATCAGCGCAATGTTTGCTGCCATGAGTAGCGAAATAAAAGCGGTCAATGAGAAAATGGAGGCAAACAATGAGAAAATGGAGGCAAACAATGAGAAAATGAAGGCTGAAATTCAGGAGTCTCCTAAGCTAAACAACGGGACAGTTTTGGCTGAAGTTAAGGCCACAAATGAGAAACTTCAAGAAATTTCTGAGGCCTTATATAGAAGAGTAGATGGCATTGAAGTACAAGTCAGCAAATTTGACGAGAAAATCTCAGAGCTAGAGAATAAAGTCCATAGCTTAGAAATTGGTGGCGTGGCAGTATAAGTGAAAGATGTAGACGAGAAATTGCACGAGCTGGAAGCAAAAATCGTCAATCTCCAGTGCCGAGGCGGACCAGTGCGATTTGTTCCAGGGGTTTACAGCAGGATAAAGGCGCCTTGTTTCGATGGCAGTGCACCACTGAACATCTTCCAATTTCAGTTCGAAACAGTGGCTAACAGAAATGGATGGGACAGTGAAGAAAAGGCCATAGAGCTAGTTTTGGCCTTAAAAGGTGCGGCAGCAGAAGTACTCGAAACTGTACCAGTATGCTGCAGAAACAGTTTTGATGACATAATGGCGGCACTGCAACGCAAATATGGCGGTGAGCACAAGCGTGACATATACCGCATGGAATTGCGATGTAGAGGACAAAAGCCCAATGAGTCTCTACAAGATTTCGCAATGGAAATCGAGCGGTTGGTGCAGCTTACGTATCCAGGTGAAAACCATCCATTCCTGGATCATGTCAAAACGGAGGCGTTTGTTAATGGCATCCGCGAACCTGATATCAAACTTGCAGTGTGTGCTACGCAAAAGGCAACCTTCGCAGAAATGGTTTCATTTGCACTAGCTCAGGAGACTGCTAGGCTGATTTTGAAGCCACAGGTGTGCAAGGTACGGAACATGGAAGTCCTTGCTGAAAATGATAATAGTCTAGTCTCTAGCATTAAGGAGGCCGTGAGACAAGAATTGGCGGAGAAAGAGCACAAAGTTAATAATAAGTGCTATAACTGCGGCAAAGTTGGTCATTACCAGCGCAACTGCAAGGCGCCAAGAAAGATAGCCAGATCTGTTTCGCCATAAAGGAGCAGTAAACGGGTGTACCAACAAACAACATAAGAGTCCCCGTTAAACTAAAACGAGCTAGCACTAAGGGGCAAGAGCTAGCTCCCACAAACGACGGCCCCACAATCTCCATATCAGTGATGCAGCAGAAAAAAAGCAACCTTACTGCACGTGGATACATCAACGGTGAAAGACACATCCTTACTATACACACAGGAGCGTTAAAGTCAAGAATCAGGCCCGATGTAGTAAAGGGGAAATGTGAAACTATAAGTAATATACGGCTACGTACAGCTACTGGGGAGCCTGCCACTGTCTATGGTAAAACTGAGGCGAAGGTGACTATTGCCAATATCAGTATGAAACACGTATTTATTGTTGCCGATATTGTGGACGAGGTTATTATTGGAGCCAATTTTATGATAAACCACGGAATCAACTTGCATATGGGGCAACAAGTGATGATTTGGCGTAATGTTGAAATACCGCTTGATGTTGGATATGATAATCAGATGCACGTCAAGAAACTGCTTGCTATTGAAAATCAGACATTGCCACCACGGTCTGAATCAGTAATATGGGCCCAAATGGAGGGAGATTGTGAGGACAATCGGTTGTGGGTAGTAGAACCAGCAGAAATTAAGAGCGTGCTTTTAACAGCAAAAGCCCTCGTAAAAACTTGCAATGCAGGAAAGGTTTCCTCAGTTCTCGTTGAACCTTCATAGTGAAGAGACATTAAAGCGGATTTTTTTTTACATACATAGATACGAAACAAATATAAAAAACAACAAAATCAAAAATTATACAAAAAATATTCGTAATACATATTCACCTTGATAAATAAGCTTATTGGCTTTACTAATATTTTTTACATAGCAAGAAATAGCAAAAAAAAAAAAAAAAACCGTAAACACAAACAAAGTTCCCTTGAGGAATAATACTCTGTATGAGTACCTCAAAGGAAAAAAATTTTGAAGTGAGTTCTAACGGCAGAAATGCTTATTTTACTGTGAGTTCTGAAACTCTTAATGAAAAAAATATAAATAATAAATCTGATGAAAATCTTTTTTTAACGGCAAAGCCAATTTTTCGTTAGCGATCAACTTCGCTTTGTCCAATGCCAACTAGTGAATCGTTAACATTACCATTGCCTAGTACTTCTTTATTTAAGTCTGCGATATCATCCGCATCGGGCTCGCCTTCATCACTAAACCAAGTTATCACTACAGATAACAGTAGCTCAAAACCCAAGGTACAAGTGGGAATGGACAGATATATAACAGTGGTAAAGCGTGGGCGAAGCCCAAATTCTTCAAAAATTTCATCTGCCCCAAAGATGTCTAGGGATAACAGCGCATCATCTACCAATCGTCAAAATCGTTTTTCATTATTGCAAGACACCGACGACAAGCCCTCTACATCATTGCAAAAGTCTTTTAAGCCACCACCTATTTATCTGAGAGAAAAAAATTCTAACGCGCTTATAAAAAAACTACTGTCGACCATTGGTGAAAATACTTTTCACATCATTCCAATTAAACGAGGTAATATTGATGAAACTAAAATCCAAATATATAATGAAAAAGATTTCCGAAAAATTGTTAGTGAATTCGAAAAAAATAAAACAAATTTTTACACATACCAACTTAAGAGTGCTAAAGGCCTACAGATAGTATTAAAGGGCATAGATTCATATGTTGAACCCGAAGAAGTAAAATGTGCACTTGTCGACCAAGGATTCAAGGTAAAAAATGTTACCAACATATTTAATAGAGAAAAGGTCCCCCAACCCCTATTTCGGGTTGAACTGGAGCCGAACGACATACAATTGAAAAAAAATGAAGCCCATCCAGTTTATAACGTAAAGTATCTCTTACATCGAAAAATCACAGTTGAAGAGCCACGTAAGCGTTCAGGTCCCGTACAGTGCCATAATTGCCAAGAATATGGCCATACGAAAACTTACTGCAAGTTACCTACAGTGTGTGTTATCTGCGGTGAATTGCATCGTACTGCTAGCTGCACTAAGCCAAAAGATCAAGCAGAAAAAAATGTAGTAATTGTGGAGGTAATCACACAGCTAACTATAGAGGGTGCCCTGTATTTTCTTTCGTTAAACAGGCTATGGGTCAAAAACCCAAGCTAACTCCAGCTCTACAAGTAAACGCGAACTCCGACACTTTTGCTCAAATCAGCCAACCAGTTACTTCACGTGTATCGTATGCTGATGCTGCTAAGACTAGTTCAATTCCCACGCAAAATGTTCCACCGCCAAATAATTCAACGAATTCAAACTCAAGCTTTAACTTTAGTCGCCTTGAAGCTACTATTGAGAATCTGGTGCTAACTATAAACAACTTTACTACAAATATGACAAGTATAATGCAAGAAATGCTGCGAATGCAGAATACACTGCTTCAAGCATTAGTTAATAAACCATGAACACGTTAAAAATATGTTTCTGGAACGCAAACGGCATTCGCCAACATAAAAATGAACTTGAGCACTTCCTCATGGAAAAAAATATTGATATAATGTTGGTTTCTGAGACTCATTTGACCTCAAGAAGCTTATTTAAAATAAATGGTTACACTTTATATGATACAAAGGACCCGAGAGAGAGAGCATGTGGTGGATCAGCAATTCTGATTAAGTCAATGTGAAGAATATTTGCAAACAACGAATATTTTCGTAGAAAATTTTTGTGCGAATTTCGTGATATCATCAATTTACTCACCTCCCAGATTTTCAGTTAGCGCAGATCAGTATGAGAAGTTCTACAAATCGCTTGGATCTTGTTTCGTGGCAGCTGGTGACTACAATGCAAAACATACCTACTGGGGATCGCGTCTTGTTACACCTAGAGGTCGAGCCTTGTTCAATACAATTTCAAAAATGGGCTTAGATGTCATTTCGAGTGGGGAGCCTACTTACTGGCCTACTGACGTAAGAAAAATTCCAGATGTTATAGATTTTGCCGTCACGAAAAATATTCATAGGGACTTAATTCATGTAGAGGCCTCTCTAGATCTGTCCTCCGATCACTCTCCAACAATAGTTACAATTTTCAACCCACTAAGGAGTGATTTAACTAACTCATATGTGAAGATGATTAATGGAATCAACTGGCTGGTATTCAAAAAATATCTTAGTAGTCACTGCGTAGAAAACATTCAGCTTAGATCATGCGATGATATTGAATTTAATATTGCCAATCTTAACGAAAATATTAAACAGGCTGCTGAACACGCCACTACCTCCTATCCGCAGACCGGCTTTAACAGAATTTATTCTACGGAAATTGAACGTCTTGTATGTGAAAAAAGGAGAGCTAGAAGAGAATGGCAACAACACAGATCACCCCTAAATAAAATCAGACTTAAAGAATGTACTAAACGACTCAAAGAGCTGCTATCATCGGAAAAAACTGCACTACTGGAAAAGTATTTAGAAGGTCTTGATGTAACGTCCGCATCTAATTACTCTTTATGGCGCGCTACTAGAAATCTTAAACGACCCGTTGATCTTAAATCACCATTGCGTACTGCGACCGGAGGCTGGGCAAGAAGTGATAGTGAGAAAGGTAACTTATTTTCTGAGCATTTAAAATCTGTATTCAGTCCCAATTCATGTACGGGTGCTGCTGATTTACCGAGTGTAGTTTCTCTACCCCCTCGTCCCTTAAGGTTTAAGATGCGTGAAGTACAAAAAGTAATTGCTGAACTCAACCCGAAGAAAGCTCCAGGTATTGATGGCATTAGTAACAAAATGCTCATGAACTTGCCTCATATTGCAATAAGAATCCTGCTATTTACTTTTAATGCTATTTTAAGAATGCATTATTTTCCACATAACTGGAAACTGGCCAAGATCAAAATGATTCCAAAGGCGGGCAAAGATCTTACCAAGACTGAGTCATATAGCCCTATAAGCTTACTGTCTACAATCTCAAAGCTTTTCGAAAAGCTGCTCATGACTAAATTGTCCAAAATTTTAACTGATAATGGGTGCATCCCGGACCATGAATTTGGCTTTAGAAGTCAGCACAGCACGATTGAACAAACGCATAGACTGGTCCAAGTTGTAAGAAGAACATTTGAAGAAAAGAAGTATTGTTCTGCTCTCTTTATTGATGTTTCTCAGGCGTTTGATAAAGTATGGCACGAAGGCCTAGTTTTAAAATTGAAGACATATCTGCCAATAAACATTCAAAAGCTTTTGGAAAGTTTTATTATTGATAGGAAGTTCATTGTTGTGTGTTGTTCACGAGTGTGCCCGAATCTATATCTTCTGGTGTGCCCCAGGGTAGTATTCTGGGTCCTGTCTTGTATTTAATATATACTTGTGATATGCCTGTGAGCAATAATATCCATATTTCTACTTTTGCCGATGATACAGCCTGTATGAGTGTGCACGAAAACCCTTATGAGGCATCCCGCAATCTCCAGGAACATATCACTCAGCTGGAAATATGGTTGAACTTATGGAGAATTAAAGTCAATGAACAAAACTGTGTCCATATAACGTTCACCCTAAGAAGAGATACTTGCTCCCCCATTCGAATCAACAATCATAATATTCCTCAACATTCCCAAGTGAAATACCTTGGTATACACCTTGATCGAAGACTTACATGGAAACATCATATTGACTCTAAGTTAACTCAGATGAAACTTAAGTTAACTCAAATCTATTGGTTGATTGGCAGAAACTCAACACTCAGCCTAGACTGCAAACTTTTATTATACAAGTCACTTTTGAAGCCAATATGGCGCTACGGAATTCAGTTATGTGGCACTGCTTCAGCTTCCAATGTCGAGAGAATCCAACGAAGGCAAAACAAAATTTTACGGTTAATAACATCGGCTCCATGGTACATCCAAAATTCTATTATACATCGTGATTTAAATATGCCACTAGTGACCGAAAAAATTGCAAAATACGCAGGCAAATATTTAACAAAACTCGAATCACATCCTAATCCGCTTGCTCGTAATATTTTGAACTTTACTGGACACATCCGCTTAAAAAAGAAGGACAAACGGGCTCTTATACCTAACACTCCAGATGGGACTACTTGAAAATACTTTCCCCACCCCCCCTTTTTTTGATTATCACTACTAATGTATTATTTATAACTACCACTAAGTTTATGTCCGACACTGGTCGGGCCTAATAATTTTTTTTTATAGATTTAAGATTTGAATACTTACTGTTAGTTCACATATGAAGATACAATAAATAAATACATGCATTATAACAAAAAAAAAAACAAAAAAAAGGAAAGGTTCCCATACGGGTACTAAATTTATCAGGCCAAGAAAAAGTCATCAACAAGAATTCCGAAATAGGTCAATGTGCCCAAGCAAAGGCAATAATAAACTGCGATAAAAAGCCAGAACCTGCCAATTTGTCTGCAAAGGAGCGTGAAGAATTTCAGGCACATGTGGAGCGATGGGTAGCAGGGCTATCACCTCCTGACAGAAATAAAGCCAAGCAACTGCTAAAAAGGCACACCTGCATTTTTGCCGGGCAGAATAAAAGCCAAGGGAGAACGGCAATAGTAAAACAAGAAATAAATACTGGCGAAGCAAGGCCAATAAAATTGGCGCCCAGAAGTATACCACTGGGTAAGCGAACTGAGGTAAAAGATCTAGTCAATGAAATGGAGCGGTGTGGTATAGTCGAACCATCTTCAAGTCCCTGGAGCTCACCGGTAGTATTAGTAAGGAAAAAGGACGGCAGTACTCGATTTTGCGTCGATTATAGGAAACTAAACGACGTGACTAAAAAAGACAGTTACCCACTACCAAGAATTGACGATACCTTAGATACGCTTGCTGGAACGAAATGGTTCTCCACATTGGATCTACAAAGCGGCTATTGGCAGGTGGATATTGCAGAGAAAGACAAGGAGAAAACTGCTTTCAGCGCATGCGATGGTCTGTGGCAGTTTATGGCTCGATTATGGATGGCAACCGAATTTTAGTTGCATTGCTAGTTGCCGAAATGGTATTACGGATGGCAACTGGCAACTAACAGCTGGTAATTTCAGTTGCCATATTGCCAACCACAAATTTGTAGTTGCTGCATAGTTTAAAAGCAAAAATATTGAAAAATTAAACAGTAATTGCAATATTATTTTTGTTTTTGAATTTCTTCTATGCATATTTAAGCAAAAACAGAGATTGTTCAAACTTATTTTAGGCAACAACACTTACACACAGTAGAGGCAATAATTCTAAAGAATCGTCTAATAGATTTAACTTTTATACTTCCTTCTCTTTAGCAATAATTAATTCCACTTAACTAATAATTTTTATGATCAGTAATGTTTTTAAGCAATTTTAATCAATAATTTTCTTTTTAGCACTTGTATTTCTTATATTTTAAATACTTGTTTATATTATTTTCAGTTGCGAATCTGTCATAATCGTATTTTCGATAACTTTTTGGCAACTGGATGAAGTTGCCATACATAATACAAATTTTAAGTTCAGTTGCGTTGCTAGTTAACTCGGCAACTGAAGTTCGGTTGCCATCCATAATCGAGCCATTAATGTTATGCCATTTGGGCTCTGCAATGCTCCGGCTATTTTCGAGGGGTTCATGGAGCAAGTGTTAAAGGGGCTGCACTGGAAAACATGCTTGGTGTATCTTGATGACATAATTGTAATGGGGAAGACTATTAATGAACACCTTAAAAATCTGACTGAAGTCTTTCAGCGCATATCATCGGCTGGACTCAAACTCAGCATCAAAAAGTGTGCACTATTCCAGAAAGAGGTGAAGTATCTGGACCATAAAGTTACAGCAGATGGCATTTCAACAGATAAAGATAAAATACGAGCAGTAAAGGACTGGCCTCGTCCAAGAAATCTGCACGAATTTCACAGCTTTTTAGGCCTTTGCACATACTACAGACGATTTGTGCCAAATTTTGCCAGCGTAGCTGCAAGCTTGCATGAGCTAACAAAGAAGTCGCAACCATACGATTGGGATGAATTGCAGGAGAATGCTTTCCAGACACTAAAAGATTTATTGTGCACATCACCAGTCTTAGCATATCCAGTTACTGGGGAAAAATTTGTGCTAGATAGCGATGCAAGTGGATATGGAATAGGAGGTGTGTTATCGCAGGTGATTAATGGAACAGAAAAAGTAGTGGGCTATTACAGCCGAATACTTTCGAAACCTGAGAGGAACTACTGTGTGACACGACGGGAGCTTCTGGCAGTGTTGGAGTGCATTAAGCATTTTCATAAATACTTGTACGGCCAACACTTTACTTTAAGAACTGACCATTCTGCGCTCAGGTGGCTACTGTAGTTTAAAAATCCTGAAAGGCAACTAGCACGCTGGATTGAACGTCTTCAGAGCTACGACTTCAGCATTTAGCATAGAAAGGGTGCAAAGCATAATAATGCTGATGCTCTGTCACGGCGGCCCTGTAGCTTAGAGTGCAGACATTATTCAAAAGTCGAGGCACAAGAATGTGTCATTGATGTCAGGCTTACAAAAATTGGTACGAAAGAAGACTGGTCAGAGGCGCAAAGGGCAGATCCTGCACTGGGAAAAATTATAGCGGCTAAAGAGGAGGTTCGAAGACCTACCCGTAATGAGATATCAGCTGAAAGTCCACTGGTAAAATCGTATTGGGCCCAGTGGGACAGCCTGAATTTGATAAATGGTTGTTTGTATCGTGTCTGGGAAAGTGTATATGGTAAGACGGTTTCCAATCTGATCGTGGTCCCAACATCCAAGAGGAGCGAGGTGTTGAAGGAGTTCCATAATGGACCCAGCGGTGGTCACCTGGGCGTAACAAAAACTCTCGAAAAGTTAAAACAGCGTTTTTATTGGATTGGATGTCAACAAGCCGTAGCCGAATGGATAGCGAATTGCGCAGAGTGTATGAAGGCTAAAGGTTCAGCAAAACTCGGGAGCACCCTTTGAGAGGATAGCAATGGATGTAGCAGGACCTTTTCCAGTCAGCAAGGCTGGGAATCGTTGTGTTCTTGTAGTGATGGACTATTTCAGCAAATGGCCAGAAGTTTATGCCATACCCAACCAGGAAGCCAGAACGGTTGTTGACGCGTTTGTAAACAACTGAGTATGTCGCTATGGAGTTCCTATTGAACTGCACTCTGATCAAGGTAGAAATTTTGAGTCTGCCATATTTAAAGACATGTGCGAGCGATATGGGATAAAGAAAACCAGAACCACACCACTTCAACCACAGTCTGATGGCATGGTAGAGAAGGTTCAATCGTACATTAGAAGAATATTTGCGAAAAGTGGTGAGCGCGCATCAAAAGGACTGGGACGAGCACATTCCGGATTTTCTATTAGCGTACAGGTCAGCTGTGCATTACACAACATCGCGAACACCTGCAAAAATTATTTTTGGAGCTGAGTTAAAGTTGTCTGGAGATTTAGAGTTTGGCGTCAAGCCTACACAAACAAATGAACCAGATAGTGGCCCATTCCAAAGGCAAGAAAATTTAAATGAGCCATATGAATTTGTACATAGCCGAATTAAAATGGTCAGTAATAAGATGAAAGTTAGATACGACCGTGCTGCAAATTCTAAAGGCTTTCATGAGGGTCAATTGGTTCTACTTTTCAACCCACAGCGGAAAATAGGATTGTTTCCAAAACTACAGACTCACTGGGAGGGACCATACACGGTGATAAAAAGGTTAAACGATGTCGTCTACAGAATACAAAAACACAATAGCCCAAGGTCAAAAATGAAAGTTATACATTTAAACGACTCGCAAACTATGGAAAGCCGGATAATGTGCCTATTCGGGACGAATAGGATTAAGTGGGCGGCAGTGTTACGTAAAACTATTCCTACAGGGTTAAAGCAAAGAACTATCTGGAAGTATTTAAATAAACCACACACATATTTACGTGCACTATAGCAACAACACTATAGTAACAACAATAATTGTATACATAGCTACAGACATACACACATACGAATAAAATGCGAGCACTTATGGTAACCACCCTGTACTACCAGTAGCACACTGCATTGCCAACATAAGAGTTGTTACTTTGAAATTCAAAAATAACGGCCAATCGAATTATCTACAAACGCCTAGAAGCAGCAACATGAATTTTCCCGATTGTGCTAGAGGACTGTTTGAACATCTGGCTACCAATAGTAAATGACAAAACAGATGGCAACATGCACAGATGTCATTACTAAGTATAGACATGTTATTACGCTACTTATCGGGTGAACATTCGAGAACCGGTTCCTGTACTATAAAAAGTCGCAGCATGTGCAAGAACAGGGCAGTACTAATCAGAAAGTAGTTGAGTTGATATCGTTGAGTCAGTGCTAATCAGAAATAAGTCGAGCCAGCTTCGTTGAAAGTGGATAATAACGATAAGGAGTAATTAAGTAAGGACAAGTTGTAATTTGCTTCGTTAAGAATAAAAGGAAAAACAGTAGCAAATAAAAATTGTGTGTTATTTATTTTTATTTTTGAGCAATCAAAAGATCTCACACGTTTAATAAAATTTAAACGTAACAATATATATAATATTATATAATTTATTTCGACAAGAATATTGTTTTATATAAAAATGTCCTCTTAAAAATTTTTTGGTAGCCGGCGGCTTGTTGTCAGGCGAAAAAAAACCCGCCGCCGCAGCAATTGTTTTATCAGCTTCTTTTTATGCTCAAGGGAATTTGTCAAAATTTTACACTGTCAGAAAAGATACCATTTGGCACAGCAGAAAAATTAATTTTTTTCCCCACAGGCATTTAGAATAGTACTTTTCTATCGTTTGACACACGCCCAAAGACGCACATTTGTTCACAATGTTTTCGGGATTTTGTAAGTTCCGAAAATCCCAGGGTCCCGGTTCGGGATTTCGAGACTCCATCACTAAATCCCGAAGCGGGGGTTTCAAAAAACCTGTCCCGATTAGCATCTCTAATTGTCACACTATAAGGAATATTTCATTTTTTTGACAATTGTTCTTTCGGTATACATTAGTGAAATTTGCATTGACACTACAACAACTAATGCCCTTGCTTGGCAGATAAATGTATATAGTGAAACATTGACATTTTTAATTTGTACCAAGTAACTCGCGGTAGTACCGCGGTACCAACAAGGTCAAAAATGTACCATAAAAAGTACAATTGTACCATGATTTCCATCCGTGCTCGTAAAGTACAATAGTACACCAACGACTAATTAAGTACATTTAAGGAATCTCCCCAATTTCACTTTTGAACCATGCAACCAGCGTTACCATATGTGAAGATTAAATTTATTTTCGAAGTTTTTCGGGATGTTAACAAGACTAAAAGATTTCTTTGTTAAAAATAAGATTTTTAAGAATGAATTCATCATGAATTATGTCCATACATAAATATGTATATACATATACGTAACAATATACATAAATATATACTTATACGTGTTCTATTATAGAGTAAATATTTTGTGTTATTTACCTTTACGTTTCTTAGTTCATTTGAAACAAAATAAATTTTTCCTGAATTTGAATTCAGTAAAATCAATGCATATTAATATATTTTGAGTAAAATCACTAAAAAATTATTTTTTTTGTTCGACTTGAAGGTTTTTGAAAAAAAAAATATGGCAAAGCTGCATGCACCGCATATTATTCTCAAAACAGTCCTGTGAAAGCAAAACGCAGCGAGAAAATCAAAAACTGTGAACTCGTCCTTTTCCAAATTATTTTTTTTTTTCTAAATTCGGATGCTAGAGCAAATGCTATTAACTTATATATTTTAAATTTCAACTTAAACAGGTGTGAGTAAAGCTATGTACAGATGATTGTCAGATCTTACAATTTGGTCGGATCTGGCAATGTGCCAGCACAATATTCCTTGTCAGTTCATACGGTTGTAAGAAAACCTTACAATTTATTGCCAGACGGTTGTATGACAATAAATTCATCTGACAAAATCGTCAGTCAAAAAATTGTCAGTTCACACGGTTGTCATATGCACAAATTATCTGTTATCTGTTCTTATGCGTTGCCAGACTCAAAACATTTGTTAGAAATTGTTTAGACTTGTATCGAACTCTTTCAGTAGCTCGTTTTTGACACAAACCAACGATCAAACCCGTGTAATTTAAATGGGTTTGATCATTGGTTTGTGTCAAAAACGAGCTACTGAAAGAGTTCGATACAAGTCTAAAATTGTTAAATATCAATCGTTTGTGTTTGTGTTAGATGTAAAAAGTGAAAATCGAGGATGTGCATGTTGCCCATAGAAAGAATTCTCTTACAATGACTCCATTGTCAGATGCATAAGCTTCGCACATCTGACAATATTAAAATGTCTGTATTCACACGATTGTAAGATGTCTGACAATTTGTTGTCAGCTACTAGTCTTCCAATGAACTTACAATGCTTTTTCTGGCAACAAACATCTGACAAAAATTGTCAGTTCACACGGATGTAAGAAATTTTGAGCACATTTTACTGGCAATATTGTAAGATCTGGCAACCGTCTGTACATGGCTTAACTATATGCTTTAACATTCCAAAGATTCGGTAGTCAGAACAAAGTTAATTATTTCAATAAAAATAAATTTAAGTATGTAAATTGAACTAAAAAAATCTTTTAGTACATTTAAGGACAAAAAAGTACAATTTTTGAAAGTTTTTTGTACAATTTTAAAATTCTGAATGCCTTCCCTGTATTGCATGCTTTTGCTAATATAGAATACCAGTTTTAGTGTTCTCATAAAATCAAGAGCACTAACTAACAAGAGAGAACAATTCAATAATGTACACAGCTTGACCGTTTGACCAACTAAATTGCCACATTTTCGACTACCTTGTCACTTTTTGTCCCCCTTTTTTTAAGTGAATTATCTAGGCGCACAGCAGTGCGCCAGGCCAAGTTCTGGCCAATGCACGCAGTGTGTATAATTACACGAAGCCATTCGAGCTGTTTTTACCCCCCTCATAACTTTGTTCCCCGCAATCGTAAAATTATGATATTTAAAACATAATTAGAATAAATTCATATAACCTCATATGCAAAGTTAGAAAGTTTTACAATGAAAGGTTCAGGAGATATGGAGGTGCAAAAAGTGCATATTTTAAGACATACTCACTGACCACTGACACACTCATCAAATTGATGAAGCACTTCCGCTATAGCTAGAGAGCTAAAATTTGGTACACGAGAAGATCTAGGTGAGCAATGAACCAGAAAAATCTGAACACCCAAAAATTTTCACCAGGAGGGCGGGGCCTACACCCATAAAAATTAAAGTTTGTGCTATTGAGCTGAAATTCGATACAGAAATAGGTCTAGGTGAGAAATAAAATAAAAAAATCTGAAAATTCGGAAATTTTGGCCAGGAGGGCGGGGCTACGCCCATAAAATTCAAAATTATATAAGCTAATAAAAGGCGCCTAATGGAAGCGTTTTTTCATTGAAATTCGGCATACATACTGCGATAATACAATTTTTTATTAAAAAATTGGGCGTTGACACGCCCATACAATTTAAACCTCATTTTAATGCCCTGCGGCTCAGCATATTTAGATATACTATTTACCTAGCTATTATTATCCGTTTGTAACGAAACTAGACACGAATAACAAGCACTGACCCGAAAAAAATTTGATTTTGGAAAAGTGAGCGGGTTACGCCCATACAAATTAAAAGTTAAAAGTTGCGCTAAGGAGCTGAAATTTGATATACAAGTAGGTCTAGGTGAGAAACCAACAAGTAAAATCTAAAAACCGGAAATTTTAGTTAGAGAGTCGGGGCTGCGCCCATAAAAATTAAAAATTAAAAGTTGCGCTAAGGAGCTGAAATTCGATATACAAGTAGGTCTAAGTGAGAAACCAACAAGAAAAATCTAAAAATCCGGAAATTTTAGTTAGAGGTTCGGGACTGCGCCCATAACAATTAAAAATTAAAAGTTGCGCTAAGAAGCTGAAATTTGATATACAGGTAGGTCTAAGTGAGAAACCAACTAGAAAAATCTGAAAACCCAAAAAATTTTACCAGAATGGGCGGGGCCACGCTAATATTATTTTGAACTAAAAACTTAATACACAGCTTTTAATTCAAGCCAATATAGTGAAATCTTGCATACGCGTTGCACGTACACAATACTTTAAACTATCACCTTAATAATTTGGCGTGATTACTCCCATAAAATGTTAGCCTTGTGTTTAATCTACATCGGTCTAGCATATTTTAGAAGAAAATGAGCATGAATTATAAGCGCTGCTCACAACAAAGTTTTGAGTTAGGAATAGTGGGAGAGATAATGCTGATAAAATCTAAAGATATAATTCGCGCTAGAGAACTGACATTTTATACACTAGTAAGCGATGCTGCGTAGGCCAATGAGAAAGTCTTAAAACCAAAAAGTTTTACGCGGTATGCGGGGCACACGACGTTAAAACTCCAATTCGCACCAGCGAGCTTAAATTTGATACACAAATAAATCTAGATAAGAGATCACTAAGAAAAATCTGAAAACCCAGAAGTTGCTATCAGAGGGCGGAAACAAGCACTTCAAATTCTAAATTAACATACATTTCATTAAAACTTTTCATACACATTGCACTTCTCCAAAATCCCTATTTTGAAAAGTAGTCATGACTTCACCCATAAATCTTAGCTTTTTCGTTCAGGTACTTCGGCTTAGCAGTTTTTAATTCAATACTCAGGTATTTCTTGTTAACTTTTTAATACCAAACTTTGCATGAACCATAAGCGCTAGCAGATACAAAAGTCCGCGGGGCCAGGCCCATAAATATTTTACATAATATTATGCTATAGAGAGCTGACATTTTGTACTCAAATAGTAATTGATTTACTCAATCGGAAAATCCAAAAATTAAAAGCACCAGCTACCCTATTGAAACTTTGCATACACATTGGGCATATCCTTTTGATTTATGTACTTCGGCTAAGCAGACTTCATTCAACATGTAAATATATTGAGAAAATAGGCGGCGTCATGCCCAGTAAAATTTACGCTGTATTTTACATGTTTCATCCAGTCATCTCTTAACAAATTGCATACACACTGACGACCCGTTGTAATGACACAATGGTGAATTTTTAAGGTCAACAATTCAACACCCATCATACTCTTACCCATTATTTTATGTAACTCTGCCATTTTGAACTGGTACAGTGACCATGAATAGAAATAAAATACACTAGAAATTTTAAGTTTAAAAAGTGTTATTATAGAAATCTTTTCAAAAAGTAATCAGATCCTCACAAAAACATAAATGTGAAAAACGGCCAATTTCCTATCCAAAATTTCGGCCATTAAAAGTTGTGAGGTATAAATTTTGACCAAGTTCTTCTTTGCCACAATACCTAACACAGAAATATATTATGTATGATATAAATTTGTAATCGTAAGGGTGTCACATAATTTCTATATAATCTGTTTACTTGGCAATATTTTTAACTTTCCAAAAAAGGAGAGAATAATGTATAAATGTTCATTTCTTTATATTGATAAAAATGTTGTCAAGTTGGCAGATTATCTGGAAATTATATGACACCCTTACAATAACAAATTTATGTAATACATAATATATTTCTGTGTTAGGTATTGTGGCAAAGAAGAACCTGGTCAGAATTTATATCTCACAACTTTTAATGGCCGAAATTTTGGATAAGAACTTGGCCGTTTTTCACATTTATGTTTTTGTGAGGATATAATAATACATTAAAAAAAAGAAGTTTAGTGTAGTTGTCCCGTTTTTTTTTTAATGCTGCCCTTTTTTTCGAGAAATCCCCTATTTGGTGCCACTTTTTGAAAAATGTCATCGGTCACCCTGAATGTACATCAAGAACATGAATCAAAGAATACAAGATTACGCATTGCGCATGTTTGTTAATCTGAGTGTGCTGGTATTTGGCTGGTATGACGTCAAAATGACATAGAATATAGCATTGCACAGATACATCTGTTTGCACTAGTTTTGCGTTTTTTTGGTTCTGGTATGAACAAATATGTTATTTATTGTTTTCTGTTACTAGTTGTAAATGTTGATTTTTTAAGCAATTATTGTATGGTTGGGCAATGAGCAAATGAAAACAACACATTTTTTTTAGTTTTTTGTTTTTCTAAGGCAAATAAGATACATAAAACTGCTTTTACCATAAGCGCCTTATGATGTGTTGAGAAAAAATGTAATTGGCTGGTGAATGAATGAATGAAAGCAAAATTGCACATACTTATGTAAGTAAATGATACATGTACATGAAACACGTGCATTTGTAATTACTCTTAGAGCAAAATTGTCTCTTTCTCTCTCTATACAAAATAACATAACGAACGTCCGCACATACATCTGCACATCATGTATTTGTTTCAATAGTGGTTTTTTCATATATTTGTATTACAATATGTATTTTTTGAGCAAAAAAAAAACAGATCAAACAGTTGCTCAGCAGCAATACAATAAGCAATTTTTATTTGTTTTCAATTGTATTTTAATTTGGAAAAGCACGCACACACAATAACTCTTATACTAGTTCTTTCGCTCACACTACAATTATATGGTACATACCATGGTATATTTGTTTTGGCTATACAAACGAGTATACATATGCAACCCTTTGACATAGAAATTGAAATGTAAACAAAATTGCCCTATACCAAATACACGTGTTTGCGTGATTGTGTTTATGTTTATCGGCTAATGTGACGAACATGCACGCAAAGAAAAAATATGGTTCAGGTAAACATAATCAAACGTCAACATACTATGATTGAATTATATGGTTGCAGTCAAATCATATTAATGTAAATTTTAATAATATTATTATCTGAGTTAATAATAATATTATCTACAAAAACAATGAACTTTCTTACACCTAATCTTAGTATTGTAAATATGACAACACTATTGTTAGATGTGACTAAAATATAATTGAGACTCACCATACCATGTTCTTATATTATATTAATATTGTTAAATACGACCACAGTATTATTTAATATAATAATACTATTTTATTTTTTAATCATATATTTATTGTAGAAACAGCTGTGCGTTAAATTCGAAATAAAAATAAATTAATGTTGTTGAAATAAAATGTGTATATATAAATGTATACTTACACGACATACAGACATGTCTGTATAAAGAGATACACAAATATTTATATATTTTTATTGGTCTACCCTTTTGTATATACTTTATTTATTTATTGATTTGTTTAACATCATCCGTGCACTACCGATAGCTTACAAACAAAATACTGAACTGACAGATGTTTCTGAATTTTTTTTTTTGTTAAACTTAACATAGTATGGTTTTGGATAACATTTTATTGTTATTTACATCATATTATTTTTAAATAATAATACAAATTATGTTGTAGTCATACGTTTTTAACAAAACTATATTGTTAAACTCTAACCATATCACACTTTTCTATGGATGTGATAATGTAATTATTAAATTCAAACATTACTCTGTATATCGTAACGAAATAAATGTTTAAAATAACAATAACTAGTTTTCGACGACCACACATTTGTTTCAGAGAAGATAATATTGTTTTGTCAACCATTCTACAACCATATATTTTCTTTGCGTGTGCGCAGAAAAAGTTTTTTTTTCAAAAGCTGAGTGCGTTATCTTGTATTCTTTGCTTCATGCATCAAGAAGATTAAAGCTTAAATTAGACGTGACATAGCCATAATGACATAACCATAACCAAACCAAAATTCAATTGGTTTCTATGGTGAGTGTTATGGCGTTATGGCGAGTCACCTATAATCAAATACAGTGTTGCCAATTAGTTTGGTTCGAACGGCTGTTTTCAATGGCTGTGGTTATGTCACGTCTGACTGAGCCTTAAGCAAGCAAGCATCTTGTGCTCACGTGTAGTACCTACGTCAACTTATAAATTTATAAGCAAATGAATCATTTTTCGTGTTACCAATACATCATCAAATGGGAATTACTAATATACCGAAAGTTGCATAAATTATATTGTTATATTCTTTTTCTAGCATAAAAGCTAAATAAATAATTGAAAAATGCTAAAGAAAATGCTAACAGCTAAGGAGCCGTCCATATATTACGTAACGCTATTTCCCCGATTTTTGACCACCCCTCCCCAAGGAATAACGTAACAATGAGGTAAAAAATAAATTAAATAGTTTAAAAGGTTTTTATTAAAAAATTTAATTTAATTCATTATTTTAAATTCATTTGTTAGACTAGCACAGTGCGTAGACAAAACTTAAATAAGCTTACGTATGAACGTACTCCATATATTGGCAAAACTAATTTTAAATTTCTTCCCAAGTGTCCTCAAACTCCAAAAATTATGGTTTTATGGAGAGCTTATTCCTATACTGTATGTATATATTAGTGATGTGTATTCCAATTCCAAAATATTCGGCCATTTCTAGATATTCGTATTCGTTTAAAAAAATATATACAGAAATTCATAAATCCAAAATGAAATTAAAATAAATGGCAGACAAATATTAGTTTGTAACAATTAAAATAAAGAAATTTATTTATATTTTGCTGCTATCGTTTTTTGCCAAATAATCTGCTATAGTTTTCCGTATTGATGACAGCAGTATTTGAAACACCAAGACGATAATTGGCATTTGCCTTACAGTCGCTTTCACTAGTTTCTATAAGTGAAGTCGTCGTGTATTTCAGAGAGCTTGAAAATTACTTCGTTTCGCCATCTCCAAATCAATCTAATTTTTTTAATTATTTAGATTCTAAAATGTGCGTGAAACAAAAAAAATATATCTTTGGATCGATAAAGGTTGCCGTGGTGAAATGTATTTCATTTTCTAAAAGAGAAGATTTTTTAACCAATGCACTTAGCGGGAGAGCTTTAAACATATGTATATGTACATTGATGGGGTGTTTTGGAGATCAAATGACTCAAAATGATGTCAATTACGAAAGATATGCAATTTTTCTTTTATTAATTTTTGTCCCTTCTCCAACACTAAATTTTCAATAGATAATATTTGTCCATTAAAAAAAAAAAAAAATACCTTAAAATTAGAGGGGTACACAATCTAGTTCCTAGACGCATTTCACTGTTGTTTTCATAATATTTTTTCTTAAGTTCGGTTGCATAAACAATTAAAATAATATCCTTATGGAAATCCGTCTATATATGCAAGTTTCCATTAACACATCTCTCAAAACTTAAACATTGTAGCCTAAAGTTGACCAATCAAAATTTTAAAACTTAATAATTTGATATGGTCATGTACATGCACATATGTGGAAGAATATATTTTTTGAAACTACACTTTTTTGTCCATGAGAATTACAAAAAATCTTTGCCTAAACTTCTTCAAATACCATTTCCTTCTATGAATTTGGTGGATTTAATGTTAATATATGTTGCAGTTTAATATGGAAAGAAGTTTTTATGTACATAAATATGTGCCTTTAATTATTAAAGTGGTCTAAGTCATGTGAATTTTTGCTCCGAAATATCAAATAAATCTTTGAAAAACTTCAATAAATATTTAAAAATTATTAAATTAGCATCCAAGAAATTTATTATTCGACATATTGCCAGAAGTTTATTTTAATTTGAAATTTATTTGCTAGTGGTTCAGTGTTGTCTATATATTTCATTGTTGCTGTAACAAATCATCTGTAGACTTCAACCACACATTTTGAATAGTCACAAACCTCTTATCTTATGCACAGACTTTCAAGAACTATTTGGGTTTTTGTATTAGTTTCTAAGCCTACTACGCTTATTTTTCTTGTGTGATTTTCGAAAATACTATTATTTGTGAATTCTCAAATAGTTCTTGAAAGTCTGTGCATAAGATAGGAGGTTTGTGACTATTCAATATGTGTGGTTGAAGTCTACAGATGATTTGTTATAGCAACAATGAAATATATAGACAACGCTGAGCCAGTAGCAAATAAATTTCAAATTAAAATTATTAAATTAGTTTATATAAATCGAGACTAGTACAATTCTAAATTAATAAAATCCTGCATAATATAAAAATACTTTTTAATTTGTTCAAATATAATCTACTAAATATTTCGACCAGAGAAATACATGACTAAGATTTTGATTAAAAATATTAAAATATGTAAATGGATAAAGATGAGGACTTGAGAACTATGTAATCAATTTGACTATAATTTATTATAAAAATTTTGTATCATTTTCAAATGTTATTTAATAACCATTAAATTTTTGGATAGTTTCCATAAACTTTAATGTATGAAGTTCTTTTACATACATATTTTGTTATACCCTTTACCAAAAAATAGTAAAAGGGTATATATAGATTTGTCATTCCGTTTGTAATTTCCAGAATATTAATAATCCAGCCATAAAGTATATATATTCGGGATCCTTATGCATAGGGAAGATGAATAAGCGACATCCGTCTGTCCGTCTGTCCATCTGCCTGTACGTGAAATCGGTTTTCCGAAGCTCCGAGAAAAGCTAGAGACTTCGTTCTTGGACTGTTATGTCATAAATGGTCCAAATAAGATTGGTATTGAAAATCAGCAAAATCGATGGGACCGTTTCAGAGCTGGGAAACTTAAACTTCATTTTGCAATACAAAATAACTACTGAAAACTAGTTTTTAATATCTTTCTATTAAATAAACTTGTTTTATACATCAGAATGAATAAAATTGGTATTTCTAACTAAGAACAAGTAAGAGTGCTATATTCGGCTGTGCCGAATCTTATATACCCTTTACCAAAGTGTGTTTATGTAGTATAGAGATACATACTCAAGCACATACTTACTTTTATGTACAAAGAAAAAAATAATAATTTTCGAACCCTAGAATCATAATTTTAGATTTTTCTGATTACTTATACCAATCTAGTAGTTCTTAAAAAAATATAGAAAGTGTGTTAAGTGAAAAAGTTACTTTAATGTCTAGAAAAAAAATCATAGTTTCCAGCTCTGGAGCTGTGGCTTTTATTTTTATAATTTTCTATACCAAACTTTTCTTTCCAAAACGTAATATATATTTAATTTATAAAGGAAAAGATAAAAATTAATTAGACTTAGTTACTTTTATATATCAAAAAAGTGTAAGTGTCCCAACCCTGAACTCATCTTTTTTGATTTTTCTGATTTCTTACACCAATCTCTTTCTTTTAAGAATTGAAGAAATGTTTAATTTATAGAAAAAAAGGAAAAATTTGTTTTAGTAACTTACTTTTGTAGAAAAAGTTAAAGTTTTCCAACCCTGGAATCGTCTTTTTAATTTTTTTTTAATTATTTTTTTTTATTTGAAATACCAATTTTATTCGTTATCAAGCATAAAATAATTTTATTTAATAAAAATAGATAAAAAAAAAT
Source organism: Tachina grossa (assembly GCA_949987645.1). Taxonomy (NCBI): domain Eukaryota; kingdom Metazoa; phylum Arthropoda; class Insecta; order Diptera; family Tachinidae; genus Tachina; species Tachina grossa. Next base: position 60,049,217 of record OX465277.1, on the reverse strand, counting down.
AGTTTTCGGTAGTTATTTTGCATGGCAAAATGAAGTTTAAGCTTCCCAGATCTGAAACCGTCTGCTCGATTTTTCTGATTTTCAATACCAATCTTATTTCGACCATTTCTGATACACCAGTCCAAGACCGAAGTCTCTAGCTTTTCTGGGAGCTTCGGAAAACCGATTTCACGTACAATCAGACGGACAGACGGACATCGCTTATTCGCCTTCCCTATGCATAAGGATCCAGAATATATATACCTTATGGCTCGCTTATTAATATTCTAGAAATTACAAAACGGAATGACAAACCTATATATACTCTTTTACCATTTTTTGGTAAAGGGTATACAAATTAAAAAAAAATTAAAAAAATTAAAAAAATTAAAAAGACGTTTATAGGGTTCGAAAACCTTAACTTTTTTTCTTATACAAAAGTAACTTACTAAAACAAATTTTTCCTTTTTTTCTATAAAGGCATTCACATCAGCTTTTTTCTTGTTGGAAAAATGGAAAAATGTATACTTTTTTACAACAAACACAAGAAAAAAATTCCACCTAAAGTTGAGTTTTAAAATCAACTTTTGGTGAAATTTTTTCCCTGTATTTGTTGTAAAAAAATTACATTTTTCCATTTTCCCAACAAGAAAAAAGCTGATGTGAATACCTTTTATAAATTGAACATATCTAATCTTCTTAAAAAACGAGATTGGTGAAAGAAATCAGAAAAACAAAAAGGATGATTCCATGGTTGGAAAACCTACGATTTTTGTGATATATAAAATTAACTACCGTAACTATTTTTTTATTTATTTTTATTAAATAAACTTATTTTATACTTCACCACGAATAAAATTGGTATTTCAAATAAAAAAAAATTAAAAAATTTAAGAGACGTTTCTAGGGTTGGAAAACTTTAACTTTTTTTCTTATACAAAAGTAACTTACTAAAACAAATTTTTCCTTTTCTTTATAAATTAAACATATCTTATATTCTTAAAAGAAAAAGATTAGTATAAGAAATCAGAAAAATCAAACAGTATGATTTCAGGGTTGGAAAACCCACACATAAGTAATTAGCTACCGAAAACTAATTTTATTTTTTTATAAAATAAACTTATTTTATACTTCAGTACGAATGAATTTGGTATTTCAAAATAAAAAAATTAAAAAAACTAAAACGACGTTTCCAGGGTTGGAAAACCTTATTTTTTATACAAGAATAACTTACTAAAACAAATTTTTTCTTTTTTACTATAAATTAAACATATCTTGTATTCTTAAAAAAAAGATTGGTATAAGAAATCAAAAAAATCAAAATGGAGGATTCAAGGGTTGGGAAACTTACACTCTCTGTGATATAAAAAATTAACTACCGAAAACTAATTTTTATTTATTTGTATTAAATAAACTTATTTTTTGCTTGAGTACGAATAAAATTGGTATCGGTCCATAAAGCAGAAATCTTTCGTATATAAAAAAGAAATCTAAATCAGCTGACACCACACACAGTGGATCAGACACAGAAGAGCGCTGATGATGAAGGTTTAGTGGCCTTCGAAAACGGCTAGCTGTTCCGTTCAACTGTGTGTTTTCAGAATATTTACAACTAACTTTGGTGTTATTTGTTCATTAATAATTATCACAATTAAATTAACTTAATTTAATATAGTTTTAAATATTCGTATTCGCGGATATCATTTTAAATATTCGATTTCGAATTCTCGTATATCAAAAATTGACATTCCGCACATGTAGGTATGTATACATAGATAATATAAATGTGAAGGTAAGACGTATGATCAATTAAATAAATGAGAAAAGCATATTAAATAAGAAAACATACAAATTACTAAAATTTTTCTGTTACGTAACATTTTCAACGACTCACCCCACCCCCCACCATAACAAATCATAACAAAACTCGAACCCCACCCCTCCCCCTACAGCGTTACGTAATATATGGACGGCCCCTAAAGCAAAAAACATTTTCTGCGGTACAATTCGTCAGTTGTATTGTTAATGTACCCATCAAACAATATGCTCCGAATTTGTAAAGAATTCGTAACGATTGGTCGACAAAATCTTCCGATTTCGGCACCGAAATATTACCGAAATTGTAACTTCGTAACGATATGTCTGTACGAATTCGTTACGATAAGTCGGTACGAATTCCTAACGACATGTATGTACGATTTCTTTTTGCTTTTATAGCAGACTAACGCTTCACTGTTATGTTGCTGCTATTGTCGAAATAATTAGCACATACTCACGTTTTTTAATATTTATTACAATCCATATTTACTTAAAAAAATTTTCACAGACTTTTACTTATTTACTCAAAAATCAAAGTTTTAATGCTTAAAAAAATTGTTCAGATAAACTACCGAAATGTCTTAACGAATTCGGTACAACAAGTCTGACTTCAGAAAAAGTCGAAACATTTTGTTTGGGGCTATTCATTATGTTTGTAAGCTCATACTACCATACATATTACTAGACATATATGCATTTATTATTATAAAATAATTTATTTCAAATGTTTGAATACAGTTGCATATGTGCCTATGCAGGAATGTTATCTCGTGAGAGCGTGAGAATTCGTGCGTGATTATTAAAAAAGCTCACGCACGATCACGCACGAGTAAAATTTTTTCAGTCACGCTCACGCACTCACGCGTGATTAGTTATACTATTTGATCACGAATCACGTGAATCACGCATGACTCACACGTGACACGATAAAAAAACGACATTTGCACATCTCTACTGGAAACAATGATTTTTTTCTGGACATTAAAGTAACTAATTAAAACAATTTTTTTTTGAATTTCCTTTTTTTTTAATATAGAAAGTGTGTTAACTTTCTATATTTTTTAAGAACTACTAGATTGGTGTAAGTAATCAGAAAAATCTAAAATTATGATTCTAGGGTTTGAAAATTATTATTTTTTTCTTTGTACATAAAAGTAACTATGTTCTTATGTATGTATCTCTATACAACATAAACGCACTTTGGTAAAGGGTATATAAGATTCGGCACAGCCGAATATACCACTCTTACTTGTTTAATTTAACTGTGCAGAATAAAATAGAGCCCCAATTAAATTTCTATAAATTTCACATACAATATATGTATATTCGTATTCGCGAATATCGTTTTAAATATTCGTATTAGCGGATATTGTTCTAAATATTCGTATTCGTAGACATAGTTTTAAATATTCGAATTCGCGAATATCAAAAGTTGACGTTCAGCAGATGTATGTACTATACATACTCGTACATAATATATATAGGTAACACGTATGATCAATTAAATAAATAAATGAGACAAATATACGTATTTATGTACGAAATTAGTAGTTTTTTCTGTTACGTAACATTTTCAAAGATCCCTTCCCCCACCCCCCCCCCCCCCACCATAACAAATCGTAACAATACTCGAACCCCCTCTCCCACGGAGCGTTACGTAATATATGGGCGGCCCCTAAATCAAAAATTTCGCAGTTAAATCAACAACAAAAATGCTAAATTTAGCTGCAAAAATGCTAAAATGGTCACGCTGGTTCTGAGTTTTATATTTTATTCATTTAAGACTAAAAAGTAAAATAAATAAATAATAAAATAAAAAAAAATATCTTTCTCAATGAATATAATTGTAAAAAGTTTAATTATCACCTAATATTTTATGAAATGAAGTATTGTGCGCTATGAAGTGTACAATAAAAATATTGCACACTTGACACAATGGTCAATTCAACTGTTGTACAATGATTTTGCGTGTTTTTTGTTTCATTGTTCTCTATTTTTGCTTTACACTCAATTACGATCACCACAACAAAAAATATTCGCTCTTGAAAAAAATGCAATACTGTGCATTTTTTCACGGTTAGTGCTCACTTCTAGTGTACACATCCACCTAGTAGTTTTTTCCTGTTAGATACAATCTCAACATATACCCTGCAGAAAGTGCGAATAGTGAAATTGTAATGATTTACTGGTGACATTGTCAATAGTACTACTGACCAGGTGTACCCCAGCCAATGTAATCGCCTATTGATATATAACATAGGGTTGTCATTGAAAATCTACCAGTAGACTTTAGCACTATTGTTGTTGTATATAGTTCTTTTACGACTTTATGGAGATATTTGAAGCAAAGATTCACTAGTAGATTTTAGTGACCCTCGTCTACATATATTTATTTAATATTATTGCACAGCATAATAAAAAAGAAAAACAAACTATTGACGCGTTCATTGACAATATTACCAGAAATACACTAGAACTGTCGTCTCTAACGTATCTCTACTCGCGCATAAAAGGAAAGTTGTCGACATTTTAACTAGTGCAATTGTCGCTGGAGAAAGAGTATTGACATAGAGACATATGGTTCTAGGCTGACTAGAGGGTAAGTATTCAATTTTACACATTCAGAAATTGGTCAGAATTTTTATCTCACTACTTTTGATGGCCGAAATTTTGAAAAGGAACTTGGCCTTTATTCACACTTATATTCTTATTCTTGCTTAAAAATCTGTTTTTTTGTGAATAGAACATGTTTTTCAGTTCTCTTTCTAAATTGTAAATACCCAGCTAAAAATTATATATGGTCCATATATTTTTATTATATGAATGTATATAACTATATATGAATATGTATGAATTCATGTATGGAAATGTATGGGATTATACATGAACTAATATAAGTACTCATATATGAATCGTATTATAATACACGAGCTCATAAATGGAAATTTAATTATGAAGCTCTTCATATATGGATCTATATATAGAAATAAGATTTAATATATGGAGCCATATAAGAATGTATGCATACATGATATCTCACATAAAATCGTTTTTGCAATCAAAAAAGTTTGGTATTTTGTCACTGGTGAATTGGAAATCCATTAGAAAATACATACGGTATGCAAAGTTTATATACGTACCCTCAACGTTTAAAAAAGATAAGCTTTTGTTACAAAAAAAAACCATTCTTGTATAATTTTTACATTGTGACCCCATTTAATATATCAAATAATCAAAAAGATAATCCAGTCATTAATTTTATAGAAAATAACAAAATTCTCTAGATAAGAAACAAAGTTCATAGTACTGCAAAAAATTATATTGCAAACTATTGTTAGACGGATTAGTTTTTCTTTTATAATTAATTGCATTAGTTTTTAATCTGGGCTCAAATCGTTACATCCGTGATCGTAGCGACAATCGTACGAAAACGAATTAAGTTATACGTCAATCGTATTAGCTGAATGGGATTTCAGTACGTTTACGTATGTCATAATCCGAAAATGGTGTTTTTACGTGATGAGTTGCACGTGCACGGATGTGACAATTCGACCCCTGATTTCTTAAATTGAATTTTATGTACGAATATGATTTTTGTGTAAATTATTCATCTTTTGACTTAAAATGATGAATGAAATGACTTTTAGTTCGTTTTTCATTATTTGTCCAAACAAATGTTTCATTAAATACAACCTCCCTGTTCAATATCTAAAAAAAAGTAAGTTTAGTAATTTAATTTATTGCACAGCAGTGCGCTTTTGTGAATTAAGAGTGTATGAATATGAACTGTGCATACTGTAGAGGGATTATTTACACATGCATGTATGAAAATGTATGAATATATATAATCGCTAGCTACACCCATCGTGTTACCGAATGACGTAAATATTTTGTAAATCAATCGAGAACTCGGATTTTTTAATGCAACATTTCGAAAGTCTTAAAATTTTGATATTGGATCATTATTAACATAGGTTTTTTGTAAATATCTTCGGAACTACATAACCGATTTAAGAGTTTGATATCTAGTTTTGAAAAACATGATAACGGCTTTCAAAAAACATATATATAACAAAATAAAAAAAAAGCAAAAAAAAAAATAAATATACATACATATATACATGGCATTGGTGGTGCAATATCAAAATTGGATTTTGTCACGCCCCTCCACCCGCAGACCGAAAATCAAAAATCAGACTTCACAGTGTCACCTGCCCGAATATTCCTCTATGTCAATACTATTTCTCCAGCGACAATTGCACTAGTTAAAATGTCGACAAATTTCCTTTTATGCGCGAGTAAAGATACGTTAAAGACAACAGCTTTAGTGTATTTCTGGTGATATTGTCAATGAACACGTCAATAGTTTGTTTTTCTTTTTTATTATGATTTGCAATAATATGTGTAGACGAGGGTCACTCAAATCTACCAGTGAGTCTTTGGTTCAAATATCTCAATAAGGTCGTAAAAGAACTAGCTTCGTAATAGTGCTAAAGTCTACTGGTAGATTTTCAATGACAACCCTTTGTTATATGTCAATAGGCGGTTACATTGACTGGGGTACACCTTATCAGTAGCACTATTGACAATGTCACTATAAAATCACTATAATTTTACTATTGACAACGAGCGAGGAAATATCGATATTGTAGACTAGAGCCCCTAAAATTTACTAGTGAATCTTTGGTGTAAATGTCTTCATTTGGTCCCAAAAGAACTACTTAGTCAGTAGTGATACAGTCTAGTGGTGGATTTTCAATGACAAGCTAATGTTAAATGTCAATAGATGATTACATTGGCTTGGGTACACCTGGTCAGTAGTGCTACTGACAATGTCACTAGTAAATCACCACAATTTCACTATTCGCACTTTCTGCAAGGTATATATAGATATATGCCCATATACCCTCATTTTTCGGATCCGAACCGTATATGCTCCATTCATATTTTTTTAGCTGGGTAATATCAAAAGTTGTACACCAATTTCAATGAAAAAGGACTTCATGTCTTTGGAATACATTAAGCTACAAGGTGTTTAATCAAAAAATAAGCTCGTTGTCGTGTTTTTATTTTTTATGCATTCTTGAATTTTTTTCTAAAATTATTATTTTTCTGAAAGTACTGAGCAAATTTATAAACAACGTTTGTACGGCCTCACGATTATTTTGTTGTTGAATTTCGCTTTTTATCTTTACTGAATAGGGAAACCTCTTCTGAAGTTACGCTAAAAACGAAAATATTCTTAGTACAACAAGAGTACTTATTATTGCTTTAAGAAGTTCCCATAGTAATGGATAAAAAGTGCAACAAAAAGGAGTGAAAGAACCACAGTGCCAGTCATCATCCAATAGTGCCCAAATGGCACAATTGTGCCACACTTCCCATCTTGTGATGTTATGTCTAGTAAAAGGATTTTGGGGGAAAGTTTTTATTATACACTTATTCGTCTAGTATTTTCTACCCTTTTCCAAGCTCGATTTATCCTACTTTTTCTTTATATCTTGCTCTTGGGAGTTCAGTTCTAACCTGCTGACAAATAAAATAATATTTTTACCATCTATATTTGTCTTCAAAATAAATCAAAATCGAACACCTTGCTCCATAGAATCTAAGTTGAGCAGATATGCAATATACTCCCCATCTTTCTAATACTTATTTCCACCAGACTTTACCTTATAAGATAAGAGTAACTAGAATTTAATTTGAGTTCAGTGCCGGTCTGAAAGTGATCAATATTTACATTTCTTACTCATATTATTGAAAATAAACTCTTCCCGTCTGACAATATGTAGAAAATAAGCATGACTCGCCTGACCGCTTCCAACAAAGAAGCTATTAAAAGAATTTTACTTATTGCACATGTTTTTTTCCTTTAGTCGTTGTTTTAAAACATGAAAACTGATTGCGTTATGTGTACTACAAGAGATAACAACAGTAGTAAATTTATTTTTAAAAATTCGCTACCAAGAGGCATATTTTTCAGCTGATAAAGATTAAAGATTGGAGACCATTTAAATAACTTAAGTGATCAACTAGGAAAGTTAATCGAGTTTCAAATCGTTACAGTAGAAATATGGTCAATACTTAAGACAATTTATATCTTACTAGGGGAAAGAATTCTGAGTTTCCGAAAAAACATGAAGAATTTGCGATTGCTCATTACAGCAAGAAAGAAAAATCTAATACAAATGGTTTAGTTGATTATACGTAATTTGGTTAAAAATATTAATAACAACATTTTTAATATGTAAGAATATAAAATGATGTTATTATCTTCAAAATAACATATAATATTGATATAGAAACTCGTGAATGCCACTTTGTACACCCAAGAGTTGACATTGAACTCGCTTAATGAGATCCGATTGCCTTGAGAAAGGTAGAGGTAAGTAAAGAATAATTCTTTCTGCAAAAAAAAAACGTCTTCAATTCAAAGATCTGATAGAAAAAGATAAGAAGAAGTACGTGAAATATAAAATTAAATTTTTTAAATGGAGAATTGTGTCCATTTTAGAGCTCAATGTGTGTGGTAAGTTTCGTAAAAATTGGGTAAGTAGAACCACGTGAAATATTATAATAAATTTTAATGGGCGTAACCCCGGCCATTTTTTCAACTTTAAAATTGTGTAATTACAAGAACCAAAGGTGTTTTATTGGTTTCGCAGCAATCAAATAAGTAGAATATCATAAAATTCAATAAAAATTGTGAGCATGTCCTTGCCCACATTTCTTACAATGGGATCAATGGGAAGCTATGCCCTCTCAGACAAAAAAAAAAAAGAATTTTTGCAATCTGTCTAAAATGTACCATGATGAATTGATAACATCCTCCTTTTTTGAAGAAAGTCGGTTAAAAATCATGGTTTATCAAGGGAAATAATTTTTTTGCAGTTACAACCAAATATGATGAAGGATGGTGAAGGGGGATTTTTGTGTAGTTCTTGCACGGCACATAACGGGACCCATCAAGGCCAAAGTGAGCCGCTTTCACAAGAAACTGACAGCCTATAAAACTTAACCTTCACTCCACTAGAGATCTGAATTCCTAAAGAAAAATCACGGTTGATCAAAGGAAATAATTTTTTGCAGTTACACCCAAGTATAATGAAGGATGGTGAAGGGGGATTTTTGTGTAGTTCTTACACGGGACATAACGGGTCCCATCAGGGCTCGAGTGAGCCGCTCCCACAAGAAACTGGCAGCCTATAAAACTTAACCTTCACTTCATTATATGACTTAAGACCTAGCGAACAATTTTGCTGCGTATAGTGCCCTCTACGGAAGTTTTTTTTTAGTTTTTTTTTAGTTTTTAATTCAATAGTTTTTATACAATTCCGAAAAGCTTAAAAGCTTCTCTGCAGAAAAATTAATACTAATTTTCCTTGTGTTGCAATTTTAAATGTAGATTATACATGGAAATATATAAATATGTATATTAAATATTATAAAATATATATGGTAAATAAAAATCCGCACAAAAACATAAATGTGAAAAACGGCCAAGTTCTTATCCAAAATTTCGGCCATTAAAAGTTGTGAGATATAAATTCTGACCAGGTTCTTCTTTGCCACAATACCTAACACAGAAATATATTATGTATTACATAAATTTGTTATTGTAAGGGTGTCATATAATTTCCAGATAATCTGCCAACTTGACATTTTTATCAATATAAAGAAATGAACATTTATACATTATTCTCTCCTTTTTTGGAAAGTTAAAAATATTGCCAAGTAAACAGATTATATAGAAATTATGTGACACCCTTACGATTACAAATTTATATAATACATAATATATTTCTGTGTTAGGTATTGTGGCAAAGAAGAACTTGGTCAAAATTTATATCTCACAACTTTTAATGGCCGAAATTTTGCATAAGAACTTGGCCGTTTTTCACATTTATGTTTTTGTGAGGATCTGATTACTTTTTGAAAAGATTTCTATAATAACACTTTTTAAATTTAAAATTTCTAGTGTATTTTATTTCTATTCATGATCACTGTGCCAGTAAAAAATGTCAGAGTTACATAAAATAATGGGTAAGAGTGTGAAAAGTGTTCAATTGTTGACCTTAAAAATGCACTATTGTGTCATTACAACGTTTCGCCAGTGCAATTTGGTAAGTATCGTCTGGTACGACAGATGTAAAATACAGCGTAAATATTAGTGGACGTGACCCCATATATTTGCTCAATATATTTACATATTAAAGTCTGCTTAGCCGAAGTACATAAATCAAAAGGATATTCCCAATGTGCATGCAAAGTTTCAATAGGGTAGCTGGTGCTTTTAATTTTTGGATTTTCCGATTGAGTAAATCAATTACTATTTGAGTACAAAATGTCAGCTCTCTATAGCATAATATTATGTAAAATATTTATGGGCCTGGCCCCGCGGACTTTTGTATCTGCTAGCGCTTATGGTTCATGCAAAGTTTGGTATTAAAAAGTTAACAAGAAATACCTGAGTATTGAATTAAAAACTGCTAAGCCGAAGTACCTGAACGAAAAAGCTAAGATTTTTGGGTGAAGTCATGACTACTTTTCAAAATAGGGATTTTGGAGAAGTGCAATGTGTATGAAAAGTTTTAATGAAATGTATGTTAATTTAGAATTTGAAGTGCTTGTTTACGCCCTCTGATAGCAACTTCTGGGTTTTCAGATTTTTCTTAGTGATCTCTTATCTAGATTTATTTGTGTATCAAATTTAAGCTCGCTGGTGCGAATTGGAGTTTTAACGTCGTGGCCCCGCATACCGGGTAAAACTTTTTGGTTTTAAAATTTTCTCATTGGCCTACGCAGCATCGCTTACTAGTGTATAAAATGTCAGCTCTCTAGCGCGAATGATATCTTTAGATTTTATAAGCATTACGTCTCCCACTATTCCTAACTCAAAATTTTGTTGTGAGCGGCGCTTATAATTCATGCTCATTTTCTTCTAAAATATGCTAGACCGATGTAGATTAAACACAAGTCTAATATTTTATGGGAGTGATCACGCCAAATTATTAAGGTGATAGTTTAATAAAGTATTGTGTACGTGCAACGCGTATGCAAGATTTCACTAAATTGGCTTGAATTAAAAGCTGTGTATTAAGTTTTAAGTGCAAAATAATATTAGCGTGGCCCCGCCCATTCTGGTAAAATTTTTTGGGTTTTCAGATTTTTCTAGTTTGTTTCTCACTTAGACCTACTTGTATATCAAATTTCAGCTCCTTAGCGCAACTTTTAATTTTTATGGGCACAGCCCCTCCTCTCTAACTAAAATTTCCGGGTTTTTAGATTTTACTTGTTGGTTTCTCACTTAGACCTACTTGTATATCAAATTTCAGCTCCTTAGCGCAACTTTTAATTTTTAATTTTTATGGGGGCAGCCCCGCCCCTCTAACTAATTTTTTGGGTTTTCAAATTTTACTAGTTGGTGTCTCAGTTAGACCTACTTGTATATCAAATTTCAGCTCCTTAGCGCAACTTTTAATTTTTAATTTTTATGGGCGCAGTCCCGCCCCTCTAACTAAAATTTCCGGGTTTTTAGATCTCTCTTGTTGGTTTCTCACCTAGACCTACTTGTATATCAAATTTCAGCTCCTTAGCGCAACTTTTAACTTTTAATTTTTGTGGGCGTAACTCGCCCACTTTTCCAAAATCAAATTTTTTTGGGTCAGTGCTTGTTATTCGTGTCTAGTTTCGTTACTATTTGACTTCGAGAAGCTTTTTCAAAATTAATGGCTACACTACATATGACTCAAAGGACCCTAGAGGAAGAGCATGCGGTGGATCCGCAATTCTAATTAAGTCAAGGCTCAAGCACTATATCCTTGACAACGTTAGTGAAGTATATATGCAAGCGACGAATATTTTTGTAGAAAATTTTTGTTCGAATTTCGTGATATTATCAATTTATTCACCTCCCAGATTTTCAGTTACCGAACATCAGTATGAAAAGTTCTACAAATCGCTTGGATCTTGTTTCGTGTCAGCTGGAGACTACAATGCAAAACATACATACTGGGGTTCGCGCAATGCCATTTCAAAAATGGGATTGGATGTTATTTCGAGTGGGGAGCCCACTTACTAGCCTACTGACGTACGAAAAATTCCGGATGTTATAGATTTTGGCGTCATGAAAAACATTTCTAGGAATTTAATTCATGTTGAAGCTTCTCTAGATCTCTCCTCCGATCACTCTCCGACTATCGTTTCAATCTGTAACCCACTAAGAAGTGACTTACCTCAACCATATATGAAGATGATCAATCGTGTTAATTGGCTGGGATTCAAAAAATATCTTAGTAGTCATTGCACAGAAAATATTACGCTAAGAACACCCAATGATATTGAATCTAGCATTGCCTATATTAATGAAAATATTAAACAGGCTACTGAGCATGCCACTACCTGCCATCCGCAAACTGGGTTTAATAAAATTTATTCTATGGATATTGAACGTCTCGTGTATGAAAAAAGAAGAGCTAGAAGGGAATGGCAACAGTACAGATCACCAAAAAAAAAAAATCAGATTTAAAAAGTGTATTAAACGACTACAAGAGTTGCTTGCATCTGAAAAAACTGCATCTCTTAAAAATTATCTGGAAGGTCTTGATGTCACACAAGCATCAAATTACTCTTTGTGGCGCGCTGCTAGAAAGCTTAAAACACGCGTTGAGTTTAAGCCACCTCTGCGCACATCTACCGGAAATTGGGCAAGAACCGATACGGAAAAATGTAAAATATTTGCTTACGCCAAACACATGTACTGGTGTTTCTGATTTGCCGAGTGTAGTTGCTCTACCCCCTCGACCCTTAAAGTTTAAGATGCGTGATGTACAAAAAGTAATTGCTGAACTCAAACCAAAGAATGCTCCAGGTATTGATGGAATTAGTAACAAGATACTGATGAACTTGCCGCATATTGCAATAAAAATCCTGCTGTTTATTTTTAATGCCATGTTACGACTGGAGTATTTTCCACAACACTGGAAGCAATCCAAGGTCAAAATGATTCCAAAGCCGGGCAAAGATCTTACCAAAGCAGAGTCATATAGGCCAATAAGTTTGCTGTCAACTATGTCAAAAGTCTTCGAAAAGCTGCTCATGACAAAATTGTCCCCTTGTCTAACAGATAATATGTGCATACCGGACCATCAATGTGGTTTTAGAAGTCAGCATAGCACCATTGAACAAACGCATAGATTGGTTCAATTTATAAGGAAAACATTCGAAGAAAAGAAGTATTGTTCTGCCCTATTTATTGATGTTTCTCAGGTATTTGATAAAGTTTGGCATGATGGCTTTATTCTAAAATTGAAGACATATCTACCAAATAACATTCTAAAACTTTTGGAAAGTTATATTTTAGGCCGAAAGTGCTCTATTATGGAAGGAGAATTTATGAGTGCGCCCGAAACTATCTCATCCGGTGTACCTCAAGGGAGTATATTGGGGCCAGTTTTGTATTTGATTTATACTTGTGATATGCCTGTAAACAGTAATATCCATACTTCTACATTTGCCGATGATACAGCCTGCCTTAGTATGCACGAAAACCCTCATGAGGCATCCCGATATCTTCAGGAACATATAACACAGCTTGAGCTATGGTTAAACTTATGGAGAATAAAAGCAAACGAACAGAAGTGCGTACATATAACCTTTACCCTACGAAAATATACTTGTCCCCCATTAGAATCAACAGCCAAGTTGTTCCTCAACATTCACATGTGAAATGCCTTGGTATACACCTTGATCGTCGGCTTACATGGAAACACCATATTGACTCAAAGCTAACACAAATGAAACTTAAAATAACTTAGAAACATTGGCTGATTGATAGAAATTCAACACTCAGTCTAGATTGTAAACTTTTAATATACAAGTCGATTTTGAAACCAATATGGTGTAACGGAATTCAACTATGGGGCACTGCTTCAGCTTCCATTATCGAGAAAATCCAACGAAAGCAAAACAAAATTTTACGGTTAATAACATCGGCTCCATGGTACATAAAAAGTTCAAATATACATCGTGATTTAAATATGCCACTAGTGACTGAAGAAATTGCAAAGTACGCAGGCAAATATTTAACAAAACTCGAGTCACATCGTAATCCGCTGGCTCGTAATATTTTGAACTTTACTGGACACATCCGCCTTAAAAAGAGGGCACAAGGGCTCTTATACTTAACACTCCAGATGGGACTGCTTGAAAATATATTTATTTTTCCTTTTTGATTATCACTACTTATGTATTATTTATAACAATCACTAAGTTTGTGTCCGACTGTGGTCGGGCCTAATAATTTTTTTTTTTATAGATTTAAGATTTGAATACTTATTGTAAGTTCACATATGAAGATACAATAAATAAATACATGTATCTATTAAAAAAAAAAGTTTTGTTACAAACGAATAATAATAGCTAGATAAATAGTATATCTAAATATACTGAGCCGCAGGGCATTAAAATGAGGTTTAAATTGTATGGGCGCGTCAACGCCCACTTTTTTAATAAAAAATTTATAGCCTTGCATTATCGCAGTATATATGCCGAATTTCAATAAAAAACGCTTCCATTAAGCGCCTTATATTAGCTTTTTTAATTCTGACTTTTATGGGCGTAGCCCCGCCCTCCTGGCCAAAATTTTCGAGTTTTCAGAAAAACAGCTCGAATGGCTTCGTGTAAATATACACACTGCGTGCATTGGCCAGAACTTGGCCTGGCGCACTGCCGTGCGCTTAGATAATAACGAAATAAATAGGAGGTTAATTTGATAATAAAAAAAATATTAACAATGAAGTTAAAGTAACGAATTCTCAGTATTTTAAGGATTGATTATTGAAGATTAATTAAATATCTCTTGATTAGCTGGTTTCGTTTAAATTGGTTTAATGTCTGAATTATATTAACAGGGATTTTATTTAACGTTGTGGGCAACATTACGGACAATGTGTTTCTGCCATATTCATTTTTGAAATGGCTAACTTTGAATCTGCCCTCCGCACGTCTTCTGGTGTTGTAAGTGTGGTCAATTGGCTGCAAAAATCTATTGTAGTTGAAGAATTGTTTTATTATCGTTGTGTAATATATGTTCTTAAAATTCAGAATCTGAAAATTTTTGGCAAGATTGTTTGTGTTGTAGCTGGTAACGATGTTATTGTTATTGTTGTTGTTATGAATGCCATTATTCAAGTTCAAGTTGCTGTTGTTAATAACGTTGTTGCTGACGCTGTTCTTCATATTATTGACGTTGTTGGTGACGCCGTTTTTCATGTTGTTAACGTTGTTGTTCATGCTCTAGTTCATGTTGTTGGTGTTGATGTTATTGCTGATGTTGTTTATGTTGTTGACTCTTCTGTTGAAGCTCTTGCAAATGTTGGTGTTAATGTTGTTGTTGGTGTTATTTTTGTTACCATTGTTCTTGTTGTTTCGTTGTGTTATTATGTTGGTAATTATGTTGGCCTTTTTCCACAGCATTTACAATATGTGACGCGCAAAATAGAAAGGGACCTAAGGGTAAAAACCTGTTTTGTTCAGGAGAGCCATTTTAAAGATTTAAATACGTGTATCTTCGGTGTACCATCACTGAATAAAACGCGCATATCTCTGGGAGGGAACACTTTTGGGGCATGGGATCGGTCTCATTCGATGCTCAGATGTTGTCCACATCAAAAAAAAAAGTGAAAATTGATTTTTTTACCCTTAGGTCCCTTTCTCTATGCGCTGTCACATATACGATTTTCTGTGTTTTTTTTTTTTTTTTTTTTTTTTTGTAATGTGCTGCTATATTTTACGGTTCCCCACGCTGTTATACCACGCCGAAGGTACGATTCTGTTAGGAAAAAATATGCGTGTCGTAGAACACTGTATGTGCAGTATTACTTAAATGGTAAATCATGTATGAAGTTTTCTGAGTATTTTTTTATTTTTTTAATTTTATATGAGTGTTTTCCACTTGAAATTACTAGCTCCGTATACGCGGAGATATTTGTAACTATCGACTTTCTCTATAACTGTTCAGCATACATATAGGCTATAGTGATAGCCTATCTTTTTTCTGATACAAAATCAGTTAAAAAAATTAATACAAAGAATGAATATTAAAAAACAAAAACAAACAAAACGTTAAGTCCCAAAAGCAAGTGTACTAACAACACTAACTCTTTAGAAATAAAGATAATAAAACAAACAAAAATTCCGATAGAAAAAACATACAAAAACCAAAAACAAAATTAGTCAAAAAATGCTGTACGATCAATGCAAAAATTAAACTACAACACTAAATTATGTAAAATTCTTCAATTGGAATTCAAATTATCACTTTTCAACCTGCTCCTTTATCTCGAGTTAAATCTCCCAACACATTATACCAATCTGTTGTTTTAGAAGAGAATACCAACAAAAAATAATCGCGTACCGATGATGAAGAAGAAAAGGCAGAAGGTGACAATAGCAAAAAAAAAAATTAAGGAATCAGTGTCACTGACCGTAGTCAACACCAAATTACACTCTGTCCACTCTGATGACACCATTGTTGCCAGTGAAATTTCGAGAAAGATACATTTTTTCTCAAAAAGTACATTTTGAAAAAAATTTCAAAATTCAATTTTAACGTTTAAATTTATTAACACTAGGATAGCCCGGTGGTCTAAATTGGATCACTTGACATGTATGTATGTATGTAGGTATCTATTTATTATAAACATATGTGTACAAAACAAAAACAAAGTTTAATTATTATTTTTCGAACTTCATTTCTTTCTATATTTTATGATTTGAACATGCTAAAGTTCGTATCGCTTTGTAAGCCAAATAACATGTGATAATTATTAATGAACAAATAACATCAAAGTTAGTTGTAAATATTCTGACAACACATAATTGAACGAAACAGCTAGCCGTTTTCGAAGGCCACTAAACCTTCATGATCAGCGTTCTTCTGTGTTTAGTCCACTGTGTGTGGTGTCAGTTGATGTAGATTTCTGCTTTATATACGCAACTTTTATGCAAATGGAATATGTGAATTGTTTTGATTCATCGTATTTCAATTTGCTGAAAGATTTTTTGTAATGAAAGCTCACTTCACCATCTCTAAGTTTACAACAGTCTTACCATTGTCGTTTGTACTTTACAACTTATGCACAATAAATAATGCCTACTACTATTACTTGCTGTTACTTTCTTTAGGAAAGGGATAGTGATAGAAGAGAGGTGGTGAAGGAAGAGATGGAAGACAGCTCATTCTTTTACAACTCTGCTTTTTGCACTCTTTTTTTAATCATGCAGTTTTGCAGAGCCTTTTGGTGCCAAATGAGGAGTATTAAATTTTTGAAGCTGTGTTTAGTATCCACTTTATTGGTTATTTTACTTCGCCGATGATTATGCTACACAATACCGACGAAGGAAGGATTAGCATTTGCTGAAGTCGGTATAGTTCAGTGACCAGTGACTAGACTATGCCTTCATCACTTGAACTTTTCTACAACAACTAATACAAAGGGAGACTAAAGCACATCAGAAAAATGTGTGGTGTTGTTATTTAATGACTGTCGGATACAGGGATTGAACCCAGGATCTGCGGTTTTGTAGTCAACGTGCTAACCACTTCAGCCAACGCCACCCTCAGATTTAAGAACCCAACCGGATAATTGTTATTATCATTTAGATTGTCACAAATAATTTTGTCAAAAGTATATATCATATACTTTTTCTTCGCCGGGGATGTGATTAATTATATCATTATTGACTATGGAGCATGACGATTGCTGTTATTTAATTTAATATTCTATTTGAGAGGATATTTTCTGATCTATTTTGCTGACGAATTAATAAATTTGTTATCTCAATTATACTATCACCATATTCGGGATATTTTGTTGGTTGACCATTTCCAACTTTCTTCAAAAATTCAGTAAATTCAATTTCATTTGGTATTGCTCTCTTGCAAATACAAATGATGTAATGAAGAAAACTTTTCCCAGCTAACAATTCAGTTCTCTACAAATGTAGCACATGATACTCGTAGAACAACTGAAATCTCTGCAAAGAAGTACTGTTTTCCCAGCGAATAGTTTATTTTTATTATTTCCATTTATTGATACATCTCTTAATAGTCTATCAATTACTTTTAATAATAAAAGCGGACACGTCGATAATAATTAATGAAGATGAATTTATGTATTGACATTGACTGCTATTGAGAGTATCCAAAAGCGGAACTGGTATCTTAAAAACATTATGTAATGTTTTTCGCCTTATTAATAATGTTGCAGCAATACCACTATATGCCGCTGAAATGCAACGTAAATTAAATGAATTTATATTACGAATATTTGTCGTTTGAACGAAAGTCTTTCTACAGCCCGCATGAGTAATTAAACAAAATACATTACATCCGGTATCTTGATATTTTACTTCTCTTATTACTTGATCGATAACATGTCTTTGCTTTTGATTCGCAGTTTCGTAAAACCGATTAAATAAAAATTGTTGTTCAAAGGGATTAATCACATTTGCTTCAATAACTTCTGGCAACGCAGTAGCACTTGGTAAGCCGACTCCCTGACAACTGAGGTTGTGACTGTTCAATATTTTGTCTATTTCAAGTAAGGGGATGTCCATATATTACGTAACGCTGTTTTCCCCGATTTTTGACCCCCTTCCCCCTAGTAACAGATCGTAAAAAAACTGTAAACCCCCTCCCCCAGGAATAACGTAACAATGAGAAAAAAATAAATTGAATAGTTTAAAGTTCTTATTAAAAAAAAATTAAATTTAATTCATTGTTTTAAATTCATTTGTTAGACTAGCACAGTGCGCAGACAAAAATTAAATAAGCTTACGTATGAACGTAGTCCATATATTGGCGAAACTATTTTTTAAATTTCTTCCCGTGTCCACAAACTCCAAAAATTATGGTTTTGTAGAGAGCTTATTCCTAAACTGTATGTATGTATTAGTGATGTGTATTGGAATTCCAAATAATAATAACAATCTCTACCCAAGTAGATAGACTAGGGTGCTGATGAAGTGCGTTGCTGCACAGAAAAATAACCGTATTTCCCCCAGCTTAAAAGTCTATTTTAATTTTTCTTCTCTTCTTTAGAAAGTCACATTAATTAATAAAAATATTTCATTCAATAAAAGAATTGAAATTACTGAAATAAGGCCTGACTAAAAATTATTTCTGATTAAAAATTTACTATAGTTCACTTAAAATCTAAAAATGTCTCACTTAATTCATCATGGGCACGTGACAAAAATATGTTCACTTGGCAATCACTGTTCACTTGGCAATCACAAATGTTGGAAAGGGGTTGTCCATATATTACGTAACGCTCAAAGGGGCTGGGGGTTCGAGTTTTGTTACTGTTTATTATGGTGTGGGGGAGGGGGTCTTTGAAAATGTTACGTAACAGAAAAAAATACTAATTTTGTACAAAAATACGTATGTTTTTCTCATTTGTTTATTTAATTGATCATACGTGTTGCCTATATATATTATGTACGATTATGTATACTACATACATCTGCCGAATGTCAACTTTTGATATTCGCGAATTCGAATTCGAATATTTAAAACGATATCCGCGAATACGAATACTTAAAACAATATTCGCGAATACGAATATCTATTGTGTGTGAAATTTATTTTATTCTGCAAAATTAAATTAAAAAAATGTGTATGGATAAGAACTTCATAATTTTGTCCGCGTACATTAAAGTTCATGAAAACTATCCAAAAATTTAAATAACATTTGAAAGTTATACAAAGTTTTTATAATAAATTAAATAAATTGTAGTCAAACTGAACATACATGTTTCTGAATTCCTCATCTTTCTTTATCCACTTACATTTTTAAATATTCTTAATATATGTATGTACATAAAAACTTCTTTCCATATTAAACTGCAAAATGTATTAACATTAAATCCACCAAATACATAGAAGAAAATGGTATTTGCAGAAGTTTGGGAAAAGGTTCCTTGCAATTCTCATGGACAAAAAGCGTCCTTTCAAAATATATATTCTTCCATATATGTACATAACAATATCAAATTATTAAGTTTTAACATTTTTGTTAGTCAACTTGAGGCTACAATGTTTAGGTTTTGAGAGATGTGTTAATGGAAACTTGCATACATAGACGTATTTTCATAAGGATATTATTTTAATTATATTTTATTATATTTTTTTAATAGGCAAATATCTATTGAAAATGTAATGTTGTAGAAGGGACAAAAATGAAGAAAACAAAAATTGCATATCTTTCGTAATTGACAACATCATTTTGAATCATTAGATATTCCAACAATATGTATGTTTAAAGCGGGTTAAAAATGTTCTCTTGTAGAAAATGAAATATAGTTCACCATGGCAACCATTCATTCATTAATCCAAGATATATTTTTTTTTGTTTCACGCACATTTTAGATTGATTTGAAGATAGCCAAACGGAGTCATCTTTAAGCTCTCTGAAATACACCACGACTTCACTTATAGAAACTAGTGAAAGCCACCGCAAGACTAATGCCAATTCTCGTCTTGATGTTTGAAATACTGCTCATAGCAAAAGAAAATAAGAAATAATTTTTTTTTAATTATTACAAACTAACATTTGTGTCCCATTCATTTAAATTTCGTTTTGGATTTATGAACTTCTTTATATATTTTTTTAAATGAATACGAACATCTAGAAACGGCCGTATGTTTTGGAATTCCAATACACATCACTAATACATACATACAGTTTAGGAATAAGCTCTCTATAAAACCATGATTTTTGGAGTTTGAGGGCACTTGGGAAGAAATTTAAAAAATAGTTTCGCCAATATACATATGGAGTACGTTCATACGTAAGCTTATTTAATTTTAGTCTACGCACTGTGCTAGTCTAACAAATGAATTTAACACAATGAATTAAATTTAATTTTTTTTAATAAAAACTTTAAACTACATATGTATTTAATTTATTTTTTTATCTCATTGTTACGTTATTCCTGGGGGAGGTGGGGGTTCACAGTTTTGTTATGATCTGTTACTAGGGGGGAGGGGGGTCAAAAATCGGGGAAAACAGCGTTACGTAATATATGGACAGTCCCAAAGCCAAATTCAATTGTATAAAGCAAAAACTAAATAACATAATATCCACTACTATAATACTTACATGTATGTACCGACGGTACATCGAATAAGTAAAAAATAATTAATGTGATGATCGTAAAAGATAAGCAAGAATAGGTAAACATACGTAGGTAGAGTAATATAACGTCGTGCTAACCTAAATAGAAAAATGAAAAAATGGAAACACAGGGGAAATAAATAGTGATGCTTACATATGTATTTACCAAAGTTAAATCAATAATTGTACACAACAATCATTTCTCACATTCCGTTTCATTAGAATTTACGTTAAATAGCTGATGTTAATAACAATGTCTACACAAGTAGATAGACTAGGGTGCTGATGAAGTGAAGATGATCAATCGTGTTAATTGGCTGGGATTCAAAAAATATCTTAGTAGTCATTGCACGGAAAATATTACGCTAAGAACACCCAATGATATTGAATCTAGCATTGCCTATATTAATGAAAATATTAAACAGGCTACTGAGCATGCCACTACCTGCCATCCGCAAACTGGGTTTAATAAAATTTATTCTAGGGATATTGAACGTCTCGTGTATGAAAAAAGAAGAGCTAGAAGGGAATGGCAACAGTACAGATCACCAAAAAAAAAATCAGATTTAAAAAGTGTACTAAACGACTACAAGAGTTGCTTGCATCTGAAAAAACTGCATCTCTTAAAAATTATCTGGAAGGTCTTGATGTCACACAAGCATCAAATTACTCTTTGTGGCGCGCTGCTAGAAAGCTTAAAACACGCGTTGAGTTTAAGCCACCTCTGCGCACATCTACCGGAAATTGGGCAAGAACCGATACGGAAAAATGTAAAATATTTGCTTTCGCCAAACACATGTACTGGTGTTTCTGATTTGCCGAGTGTAGTTGCTCTACCCCCTCGACCCTTAAAGTTTAAGATGCGTGATGTACAAAAAGTAATTGCTGAACTCAAACCAAAGAATGCTCCAGGTATTGATGGAATTAGTAACAAGATACTGATGAACTTGCCGCATATTGCAATAAAAATCCTGCTGTTTATTTTTAATGCCATGTTACGACTGGAGTATTTTCCACAACACTGGAAGCAATCCAAGGTCAAAATGATTCCAAAGCCGGGCAAAGATCTTACCAAAGCAGAGTCATATAGGCCAATAAGTTTGCTGTCAACTATGTCAAAAGTCTTCGAAAAGCTGCTCATGACAAAATTGTCCCCTTGTCTAACAGATAATATGTGCATACCGGACCATCAATGTGGTTTTAGAAGTCAGCATAGCACCATTGAACAAACGCATAGATTGGTTCAATTTATAAGGAAAACATTCGAAGAAAAGAAGTATTGTTCTGCCCTATTTATTGATGTTTCTCAGGTATTTGATAAAGTTTGGCATGATGGCTTAGTTCTAAAATTGAAGACATATCTACCAAATAACATTCTAAAACTTTTGGAAAGTTATATTTTAGGCCGAAAGTGCTCTGTTATGGAAGGAGAATTTATGAGTGCGCCCGAAACTATCTCATCCGGTGTACCTCAAGGGAGTATATTGGGGCCAGTTTTGTATTTGATTTATACTTGTGATATGCCTGTGAACAGTAATATCCATACTTCTACATTTGCCGATGATACAGCCTGCCTTAGTATGCACGAAAACCCTCATGAGGCATCCCGATATCTTCAGGAACATATAACACAGCTTGAGCTATGGTTAAACTTATGGAGAGTAAAAGCAAACGAACAGAAGTGCGTACATATAACCTTTACCCTACGAAAATATACTTGCCCCCCATTAGAATCAACAGCCAAGTTGTTCCTCAACATTCACATGTGAAATACCTTGGTATACACCTTGATCGTCGGCTTACATGGAAACACCATATTGACTCAAAGCTAACACAAATGAAACTTAAAATAACTTAGAAACATTGGCTGATTGATAGAAATTCAACACTCAGTCTAGATTGTAAACTTTTAATATACAAGTCGATTTTGAAACCAATATGGTGTAACGGAATTCAACTATGGGGCACTGCTTCAGCTTCCATTATCGAGAAAATCCAACAAAAGCAAAACAAAATTTTACGGTTAATAACATCGGCTCCATGGTACATAAAAAGTTCAAATATACATCGTGATTTAAATATGCCACTAGTGACTGAAGAAATTGCAAAGTACGCAGGCAAATATTTAACAAAATTCGAGTCACATCGTAATCCGCTGGCTCGTAATATTTTGAACTTTACTGGACACATCCGCCTTAAAAAGAGGGACACAAGGGCTCTTATACTTAACACTCCAGATGGGACTGCTTGAAAATATATTTATTTTTCCTTTTTGATTATCACTACTTATGTATTATTTATAACAATCACTAAGTTTGTGTCCGACTCTGGTCGGGCCTAATAATTTTTTTTTATAGATTTAAGATTTGAATACTTATTGCAAGTTCACATATGAAGATACAATAAATAAATACATGTATCTATTAAAAAAAAAAAGTTTTGTTACAAACGAATAATAATAGCTAGATATATAGTATATCTAAATATGCTGAGCCGCAGGGCATTAAAATGAGGTTTAAATTGTATGGGCGCGTCAACGCCCACTTTTTTAATAAAAAATTTATAGCCTTGCATTATCGCAGTATATATGCCGAATTTCAATAAAAAACGCTTCCATTAAGCGCCTTATATTAGCTTTTTTAATTCTGACTTTTATGGGCGTAGCCCCGCCCTCCTGGCCAAAATTTTCGAGTTTTCAGAAAAACAGCTCGAATGGCTTCGTGTAAATATACACACTGCGTGCATTGGCCAGAACTTGGCCTGGCGCACTGCCGTGCGCCTAGATAATAACGAAATAAATAGGAGGTTAATTTGATAATAAAAATAAAAATAATATTAACAATGAAGTTAAAGTAACGAATTCTCAGTATTTTAAGGATTGATTATTGAAGATTAATTAAATATCTCTTGATTAGCTGGTTTCGTTTAAATTGGTTTAATGTCTGAATTATATTAACAGGGATTTTATTTAACGTTGTGGGCAACATTACGGACAATGTGTTTCTGCCATATTCATTTTTGAAATGGCTAACTTTAAATCTGCCCTCCGCACGTCTTCTGGTGTTGTAAGTGTGGTCAATTGGCTGCAAAAATCTATTGTAGTTGAAGAATTGTTTTATTATCGTTGTGTAATATATGTTCTTAAAATTCAGAATCTGAAAATTTTTGGCAAGATTGTTCGTGTTGTAGCTGGTAACGATGTTATTGTTATTGTTGTTGTTATGAATGCCATTATTCAAGTTCAAGTTGCTGTTGTTAATAACGTTGTTGCTGACGCTGTTCTTCATATTATTGACGTTGTTGGTGACGCCGTTTTTCATGTTTTTAACGTTGTTGTTCATGCTCTAGTTCATGTTGTTGGTGTTGATGTTATTGCTGATGTTGTTTATGTTGTTGACTCTTCTGTTGAAGCTCTTGCAAATGTTGGTGTTAATGTTGTTGTTGGTGTTATTTTTTGTTAACATTGTTGTTGTTGTTTGGTTGTGTTATTATGTTGGTAATTATGTTGGCCTTTTTCCACAGCATTTACAATATGTGACGCGCAAAATAGAAAGGGACCTAAGGGTAAAAACCTGTTTTGTTCAGGAGAGCCATTTTAAAGATTTAAATACGTGTATCTTCGGTGTACCATCACTGAATAAAACGCGCATATCTCTGGGAGGGAACACTTTTGGGGCATGGGATCGGTCTCATTCGATGCTCAGATGTTGTCCACATCAAAAAAAAAAGTGAAAATTTATTTTTTTTCCCTTAGGTCCCTTTCTCTATGCGCTGTCACATATACGATTTTCTGTGTGTTTTTTTTTTTGTCATGTGGTGCTATATTTTACGGTTCCCCACGCTGTTATAGCACGCCGAAGGTACGATTCTGTTAGGAAAAAATATGCGTGTCGTAGAACACTGTATGTGCAGTATTACTTAAATGGTAAATCATGTATGAAGTTTTCTGAGTTTTTTTTTTTAATTTTATATGAGTGTTTTCCACTTGAAATTACTAGCTCCGTATACGCGGAGATATTTGTAACTATCGACTTTCTCTATAACTGTTCAGCATACATATAGGCTATAGTGATATCCTATCTTTTTTCTGATACAAAATCAGTTAAAAAAATTAATACAAAGAATGAATATTAAAAAACAAAAACAAACAAAACGTTAAATCCCAAAAGCAAGTGTACTAACAACACTAACTCTTTAGAAATAAAGATAATAAAACAAACAAAAATTCCGATAGAAAAAACATACAAAAACCAAAAACAAAATTAGTCAAAAAATGCTGTACGATCAATGCAAAAATTAAACTACAACACTAAATTATGTAAAATTCTTCAATTGGAATTAAAATTATCACTTTTCAACCTGCTCCCTTATCTCGAGTTAAATCTCCCAACACATTATACCAATCTGTTGTTTTAGAAGAGAATACCAACAAAAAACAATCGCGTACCGATGATGAAGAAGAAAAGGCAGAAGGTGACAATAGCAAAAAAAAAAACTAAGGAATCAGTGTCACTGACCGTAGTCAACACCAAATTACACTCTGTCCACTCTGATGACACCATTGTTGCCAGTGAAATTTCAAGAAAGATACATTTTTTCTCAAAAAGTACATTTTGAAAAAAATTTCAAAATTCAATTTTAACGTTTAGATTTATTAACACTAGGATAGCCCGGTGGTCTAAATTGGATCACTTGACATGTATGTATGTATGTAGGTATCTATTTATTATAAACATATGTGTACAAAACAAAAACAATGTTTAATTATTATTTTTCGAACTTCATTTCTTTCTATATTTTATGATTTGAACATGCTAAAGTTCGTATCGCTTTGTAAGCCAAATAACATGTGATAATTATTAATGAACAAATAACATCAAAGTTAGTTGTAAATATTCTGACAACACATAATTGAACGAAACAGCTAGCCGTTTTCGAAGGCCACTAAACCTTCATGATCAGCGTTCTTCTGTGTTTAGTCCACTGTGTGTGGTGTCAGTTGATGTAGATTTCTGCTTTATATACGCAACTTTTATGCAAATGGAATATGTGAATTGTTTTGATTCATCGTATTTCAATTTGCTGAAAGATTTTTTGTAATGAAAGCTCACTTCACCATCTCTAAGTTTACAACAGTCTTACCATTGTCGTTTGTACTTTACAACTTATGCACAATAAATAATGCCTACTATTACTTGCTGTTACTTTCTTTAGGAAAGGGATAGTGATAGAAGAGAGGTGGTGAAGGAAGAGATGGAAGACAGCTCATTCTTTTACAACTCTGCTTTTTGCACTCTTTTTTTAATCATGCAGTGTTGCAGAGCCTTTTGGTGCCAAATCAGGAATATTAAATTTTTGAAGCTGTGTTTAGTATCCACTTTATTGGTTATTTTACTTCGCCGATGATTATGCTACACAATACCGACGAAGGAAGGATTAGCATTTGCTGAAGTCGGTATAGTTCAGTGACCAGTGACTAGACTATGCCTTCATCACTTGAACTTTTCTACAACAACTAATACAAAGGGAGACTAAAGCACATCAGAAAAATGTGTGGTGTTGTTATTTAATGACTGTCGGATACAGGGATTGAACCCAGGATCTGCGGTTTTGTAGTCAACGTGCTAACCACTTCAGCCAACGCCACCCTCAGATTTAAGAACCCAACCGGATAATTGTTATTATCATTTAGATTGTCACAAATAATTTTGTCAAAAGTATATATCATATACTTTTTCTTCGCCGGGGATGTGATTAATTATATCATTATTGACTATGGAGCATGACGATTGCTGTTATTTAATTTAATATTCTATTTGAGAGGATATTTTCTGATCTATTTTGATGACGAATTAATAAATTTGTTATCTCAATTATACTATCACCATATTCGGGATATTTTGTTGGTTGACCATTTCCAACTTTCTTCAAAAATTCAGTAAATTCAATTTCATTTGGTATTGCTCTCTTGCAAATACAAATGATGTAATGAAGAAAACTTTTCCCAGCTAACAATTCAGTTCTCTACAAATGTAGCACATGATACGCGTAGAACAACTGAAATCTCTGCAAAGAAGTACTGTTTTCCCAGCGAATAGTTTATTTTTATTATTTTCATTTATTGATACATCTCTTAATAGTCTATCAATTACTTTTAATAATAAAAGCGGACACGTCGATAATAATTAATGAAGATGAATTTATGTATTGACATTGACTGCTATTGAGAGTATCCAAAAGCGGAACTGGTATCTTAAAAACATTATGTAATGTTTTTCGCCTTATTAATAATGTTGCAGCAATACCACTATATGCCGCTGAAATGCAACGTAAATTAAATGAATTTATATTACGAATATTTGTCGTTTGAACGAAAGTCTTTCTACAGCCCGCATGAGTAATTAAACAAAATACATTACATCCGGTATCTTGATATTTTACTTCTCTTATTACTTGATCGATAACATGTCTTTGCTTTTGATTCGCAGTTTCGTAAAACCGATTAAATAAAAATTGTTGTTCAAAGGGATTAATCACATTTGCTTCAATAACTTCTGGCAACGCAGTAGCACTTGGTAAGCCGACTCCCTGACAACTGAGGTTGTGACTGTTCAATATTTTGTCTATTTCAAGTAAGGGGATGTCCATATATTACGTAACGCTGTTTTCCCCGATTTTTGACCCCCTTCCCCCTAGTAACAGATCGTAAAAAAACTGTAAACCCCCTCCCCAGGAATAACGTAACAATGAGAAAAAAATAAATTGAATAGTTTAAAGTTCTTATTAAAAAAAAATTAAATTTAATTCATTGTTTTAAATTCATTTGTTAGACTAGCACAGTGCGCAGACAAAAATTAAATAAGCTTACGTATGAACGTAGTCCATATATTGGCGAAACTATTTTTTAAATTTCTTCCCGTGTCCACAAACTCCAAAAATTATGGTTTTGTAGAGAGCTTATTCCTAAACTGTATGTATGTATTAGTGATGTGTATTGGAATTCCAAATAATAATAACAATCTCTACCCAAGTAGATAGACTAGGGTGCTGATGAAGTGCGTTGCTGCACAGAAAAATAACCGTATTTCCCCCAGCTTAAAAGTCTATTTTAATTTTTCTTCTCTTCTTTAGAAAGTCACATTAATTAATAAAAATATTTCATTCAATAAAAGAATTGAAATTACTGAAATAAGGCCTGACTAAAAATTATTTCTGATTAAAAATTTACTATAGTTCACTTAAAATCTAAAAATGTCTCACTTAATTCATCATGGGCACGTGACAAAAATATGTTCACTTGGCAATCACTGTTCACTTGGCAATCACAAATGTTGGAAAGGGGTTGTCCATATATTACGTAACGCTCAAAGGGGCTGGGGGTTCGAGTTTTGTTACTGTTTATTATGGTGTGGGGGAGGGGGTCTTTGAAAATGTTACGTAACAGAAAAAAATACTAATTTTGTACAAAAATACGTATGTTTTTCTCATTTGTTTATTTAATTGATCATACGTGTTGCCTATATATATTATGTACGATTATGTATACTACATACATCTGCCGAATGTCAACTTTTGATATTCGCGAATTCGAATTCGAATATTTAAAACGATATCCGCGAATACGAATACTTAAAACAATATTCGCGAATACGAATATCTATTGTGTGTGAAATTTATTTTATTCTGCAAAATTAAATTAAAAAAATGTGTATGGATAAGAACTTCATAATTTTGTCCGCGTACATTAAAGTTCATGAAAACTATCCAAAAATTTAAATAACATTTGAAAGTTATACAAAGTTTTTATAATAAATTAAATAAATTGTAGTCAAACTGAACATACATGTTTCTGAATTCCTCATCTTTCTTTATCCACTTACATTTTTAAATATTCTTAATATATGTATGTACATAAAAACTTCTTTCCATATTAAACTGCAAAATGTATTAACATTAAATCCACCAAATACATAGAAGAAAATGGTATTTGCAGAAGTTTGGGAAAAGGTTCCTTGCAATTCTCATGGACAAAAAGCGTCCTTTCAAAATATATATTCTTCCATATATGTACATAACAATATCAAATTATTAAGTTTTAACATTTTTGTTAGTCAACTTGAGGCTACAATGTTTAGGTTTTGAGAGATGTGTTAATGGAAACTTGCATACATAGACGTATTTTCATAAGGATATTATTTTAATTATATTTTATTATATTTTTTTAATAGGCAAATATCTATTGAAAATGTAATGTTGTAGAAGGGACAAAAATGAAGAAAACAAAAATTGCATATCTTTCGTAATTGACAACATCATTTTGAATCATTAGATATTCCAACAATCTGTATGTTTAAAGCGGGTTAAAAATGTTCTCTTGTAGAAAATGAAATATAGTTCACCATGGCAACCATTCATTCATTAATCCAAGATATATTTTTTTTTGTTTCACGCACATTTTAGATTGATTTGAAGATAGCCAAACGGAGTCATCTTTAAGCTCTCTGAAATACACCACGACTTCACTTATAGAAACTAGTGAAATCCACCGCAAGACTAATGCCAATTCTCGTCTTGATGTTTGAAATACTGCTCATAGCAAAAGAAAATAAGATATAATTTTTTTTTTAATTATTACAAACTAACATTTGTGTGCCATTCATTTAAATTTCGCTTTGGATTTATGAATTTCTTTATATATTTTTTTAAATGAATACGATCATCTAGAAACGGCCGTATGTTTTGGAATTCCAATACACATCACTAATACATACATACAGTTTAGGAATAAGCTCTCTATAAAACCATGATTTTTGGAGTTTGAGGGCACTTGGGAAGAAATTTAAAAAATAGTTTCGCCAATATACATATGGAGTACGTTCATACGTAAGCTTATTTAATTTTAGTCTACGCACTGTGCTAGTCTAACAAATGAATTTAACACAATGAATTAAATTTAATTTTTTTTAATAAAAACTTTAAACTACATATGTATTTAATTTATTTTTTTATCTCATTGTTACGTTATTCCTGGGGGGAGGTGGGGTTTCACAGTTTTGTTATGATCTGTTACTAGGGGGGAGGGGGGTCAAAAATCGGGGAAAACAGCGTTACGTAATATATGGACAGTCCCAAAGCCAAATTCAATTGTATAAAGCAAAAACTAAATAACATAATATCCACTACTATAATACTTACATGTATGTACCGACGGTACATCGAATAAGTAAAAAATAATTAATGTGATGATCGTAAAAGATAAGCAAGAATAGGTAAACATACGTAGGTAGAGTAATATAACGTCGTGCTAACCTAAATAGAAAAATGAAAAAATGGAAACACAGGGGAAATAAATAGTGATGCTTACATATGTATTTACCAAAGTTAAATCAATAATTGTACACAACAATCATTTCTCACATTCCGTTTCATTAGAATTTACGTTAAATAGCTGATGTTAATAACAATGTCTACACAAGTAGATAGACTAGGGTGCTGATGAAGTGCGTTGCTGCACAGAAAAATATCGGTATTCCCCCCAGCTTAAAAGTCTAATTTAATTTTTCTTCTCTTCTTTAGAAACTCACATTAATTAAAAAAAAATATTTCATTCAATAAAAGAATTGAAATTACTGAACTTAAGCCTGACAAAAAATTATTTTTGATTAAAAAATATTTATTTTTTATTTTTTATTTTTTTGCTATGCGTTTTTTGCCAAATAATCTGCTATAGTTTTCCGTATTGATGACTGAGCAGTATTTCAAACATCAAGACGAGAATTGGCATTAGCCTTACAGTTGCTTTCACTAGTTTCTATAAGTGAAGTGGTCGTGTATTTCAGAGAGCTTAAAGATGTCTCCGTTTGGCCATCTTCAAATCAATCTAAAATGTGCATGAAACAAAAAAAATTATATCTTGGATCAATAAATGTTGCCATGGTGAATTATATTTCATTTTCTACAAGAGAACATTTTTAACCCGCTATAAACATACAGATTGTTGGGATATAAAAGGAGTCAAAATGATGTCAATTACGAAAGATATGCGATTTTTCTCTTCTAAATTTTTGTCCCTTCTACAACATTACATTTTCAATAGATATTTGGCCATAAAAAAAATATACCTTAAAAATACCTTAAAATTAGAGGGGCACGCAATCTAGTTCCTTGACGCATTTCACTGTTGTTTTCATAATATTTTTTTAAGTCCTGTTGCATAAAAAATTAAAATAATATCCTTATGAAAATACGTCTATGTATCAGTGATGGGAAATGTGGCACAATTGTGACATTTTTGGCACTATGGGATGTTAGCTGGCACTGTGGCACTCTCGCTCCTTTTCTGGCACTTTTTGTCTATTCCAGCCATAACCACCAAAAAAGCTTAAGCGTCATATTTTTTAACTTCGTTTTTTTAACTAATCGATTTTTGTCAAAAAAAAAAAAACATAAAGCCCGAAAGTAATTTGTTTAAACTTTTTTGGCGGTTACGGCTGGCATTAATTTGGCAACTTTTTTATTCCAATAAAAATTATTCTTTTAGTATTTCCGTTGTTAAATATTGGAAACTTACGGCCCTTTTCACAACGTGTAATTAAAAGCTAACAGGGACTGTAACGTCTAGTTTTGCATGAAGAACTTGCAGTTAAAGTTCATTTTAAGTATTATTCATTCATTGTGAAAAGGGACGTTAGTAGGGTTTGAGGCTGACATTTGTTCGCTTAGGATGGGGAAAAGTAACGGTGTTCAATGAATGTTTGTTACGAATTATTAAAAGAAATAATAGCTGATGTCGTAAACTTTTTATAAATATCCTCAAAACGCTGATTGTTTCGTCAAACTTTTTTATATAGAGTCTTGGAACAATGGAAGTCCTCATAATATTTCTTCTCATTGTTAAATGCTTAGTCAAAATGCAATAATAAAACTTATGTTCTTAAAATAATATATAATATTAATGTCGAAACCATCTGAAGATGTAAGAGTACATTTAATTCTTACTAGGCCTTCTTTTTATTTCATCATTTGTGTCTACTTTTTTTGAACAAAATTTATATTGATGATACCAATGTTGATAATATAATATATACATACATATGATGTACATAGTTCTATTCTCACCATCTTTAAACCTAAAATTTCAAGCATAAAGTTGAAGAATTCAAAAACAAAATAGTATTTTTTCCTTTTTTGTCATAAAGAAAATATACTGAAAAGTTAAAAGTGAATACAGATATATATCACACTTTGAAAATTTATAAGATTCCTTATCTTAAGTGAGAGTGAGTTTTGGAGAGATATCGGAGACGTGAAAAATAGTTTCAATATGCTGGCATAATGTTTTCGGTTTTATGTTTAAAAGAACAAAAATTGTGCGGCTTAAGAAGTATTTTCGACCTTCACCACCTGTCTTCTCTATCCCTCTGTCTTCTAGGCATTTATTGCCTGAGTGTTGCTTCTTTTAAATTTTTTTTATATTTTGGAAATAGAGAAAAAGTAGTTGCTGATTAATTACCTCCAATTTATTCATTGGAGCGATGTATCCCTTAGAATCATGTTTTGTTCAATTATGTAAAAGACTATTTGAGGCCACTAAATAACTTTATTTCCTATGTTTGTTTTGTATATACATAAGAAGCCATTTTCATAAAAATCAGTTCAGCAGTCACTTTAGCATTCAGTAATTCAGGATTAGGCTAAATTGAATTTATTTTTGATGTGTAAACATCTATACGCTAGGGAGTAAAAATCTTTTGACTTTGATTTCTTTGCTGAGATTTCTTTGCATTGTCAAATCGGTGTGAGCTACACACTAAAAAATACTTCTGTTTCAATAACAAAAATGCCGGTATTCAACAACTTCTTTTTTAAATTTCCTGTGAAAAAAATAATTCCAGAACTGATAAGTACAATTACAAATATGTTATCAGATATTTAGTTAAAAAAATGAGTTATTGAAAAAAAGGGAATTTTTTTCAAAAAGCAAAGAATTTTCAAATCGATTTTTGTAAAATTTGATAAGATTTAATGTTGTTGTTGTACATGTTGTTGTCAAATCCATATTAATGTTTTTGAATGTATGAATATATTTGATAATTTATTTATCAAATAGTTCTTTTGAGTTGTACTGTGAAAACTCGCTGAATTGATAAATATTATTATTGAATTAAAGGATAAAGTTGTCAAAATTCATCTTCGTAGCCAACGACACAGTTATCGAATCAAAATTGTGACTATTTTTTTCTGTGTATGTATAAGTGTATTAGCGTTTGAAAGAAACAATTGCTTAATTCACAACAATCTTTATCGTGTATTTGTGTATCAAATACACTTTTGGTTTTTTAATTGTGAACACCCTCTGTGTTGTGTATTAATGTATTTCGTATTTTTAATGAAAGAAAAAGAACAAATGTTACACTCTTGTATTTAATATGATAATAATGGGTGTTTTTTATTGTGGTATAGAACTTTAAGTTGGCATCACTTTTTTAACTGGCGGCCATTTTGTCAGCTGTCAAGTGATTAATATTTAATTTGGTTTGCCATTTCATCATGAACAGGTTGACAAAACAACAACGCTTGCAAATCGTGCAAATTTATTTCGAAAATAATGGTTCAGTTCGCGAAGTTTACCGCAAGCTCCGTCCATTTTATGGTCGACATAATCGTCCATCAGAGCAATTAATTCGGTTAACCATGGATCGTGTTCGCACTACGTTTACTCTATGTGATAATACGCATCCGCAGAGACGTCGAACAGTGCGCACCGAAGAAACAATTGCCGCTGTAGAGCAAAGTGTTGAAGAGGACCCGAATGAATCGATTCGCCACCGTGCACAGCAATTGGAGCTTTGTCCATCAACTTTATGGAAGATTTTGCGCAAAGATCTTGGCGTGCGACCTTACAAGATCCAGCTTGTGCAAGAATTAAAGCCGCGAGACCATGCAATGCGTCGTGATTTTGGTGTATGGGCCGAAAATGAGATTGATCTCAATGCTGATTTTCATCGCAAAATTTTGTTCAGTGATGAGGCGCATTTTTGGTGAATGGCTACGTCAACAAGCAAAATTGCCGCATTTGGAGTAAAGAGAATCCACATGAGACCCTTGAGACGCCATTACATCCACAAAAACTGACTTTTTGGTGTGCTCTATGGGCTGGTGGAGTCATTGGGCCATACTTCTTCCGAAATAATGCTGGAGAGTCAGTTACCGTTAATGGAGACCGGTATAGAGCCATGATAACCGACTATTTTGCTCCCGAATTGGATGGCATGAATGTGGATGAGTTGTGGTTCCAACAAGACGGCGCTACATGCCACACAGCGCACGTCACAATCGATTTATTGAAGGAAACATTCGATGAGCGCATAATTTCGCGGAATGGACCTGTCAATTGGCCACCAAGATCGTGTGATTTGACACCATTGGATTATTTTCTTTGGGGATATGTGAAGTCGCTTGTCTACGCCAACAAACCAGAAACGTTAGGGGACTTGGAAGCCAACATTCGTGGCGTTATTGCCAACATACGGCCCCATATGCTCGAAAAAGTGGTTGAAAATTGGACCTGTAGAATTGGCTTTATTCGAGCCAGCCGCGGCGGCCACATGCCCGAAATCATATTTAAACATTAATGGCATAAAATTATCCTTCCAATAAAGCCAAATTGATGGACATTAAAGCGATTTTCTTGTGTTTTATTTCAATTCGAAGTTCTATACCTCTAAAAAAAACACCCGTTACAATCGATACAGAGATACAAGAGGTTTTGTGAATTAAGCAAATACCAAGCAGAGAAACAAGTGGGTCGGCTCGAAGCCGACGGTGCGCCGCCGCCGGTTATTTTTCTGTATATTTCCGTACACCAAAGGTGAAAATGAACCGTAAGAGCTACGGACTTGAAATTTGTGCACAATGTGTAGACATTTGGCCACTACAACAACAAATACATGAGAGTTAAAAACTAAAGGGTGTTCCAAAACGAACAACGAAAAATGTAAAAATCCCATGTAATATACATACAATTGTATGTACATATATACACTTGAAATTTTAAAAGATAGTGTATTTTTATACAGACTACAACAATTAACACTAAATTTAAAAAATTTAAATCAATGGGGGTTCGTTCCATCAGTTAATGCAATTTTGACTTTGCAATTTTGACACCTTGCTGTATCTTGCAAACCGTAAGAGCAAAACTCTCGAAATTTTCAAAAACGATAAAACTAAAAAATCAAAAAAATATAAAATCGCCAAATATAAAAAAATCGCCTAAAGCAAAAAATCGCCAAAACGAAAAAAAGCACAAAATTAAAAATATCTCTAGGACTAAAATAAATAGCGAAAAACCGGAAAAATCGCCAAAATGAAAAAAATCCTTAAACAAAAAAATCGCCAAAATTAAAAAATCGCCTAAAATCGTTTAAACTGAAAAAACTTAAAAAAGTAAGAAAGCTAAATCAAAAAAAATGATGAAAACCGAATGTGCGTGAGTCAAAGTCGCACTTTACTGAATTTATTTTAATTGCAATACGTACACAACAACAAGAACAGCAACAACTAAACGATGAACAACAGGAATTTAAAATTAAAAAGTAAAAGTAAAGGCATTTACCATAGATGAGCAATGCAGTACCACTAAAGTTTCAGTAAAAACAATAAAAAATGAATAACAAGTAAATCTTTACTGTTTACTAAAATTTTTCTCTACAATTTTCTCCACATTTGCAGCCCATTGTACTGAATCTGCCTGGTATTTCCACTAGAGGTTGCCTTGCCGTGCGCTGTAGATGACAACTCCTTCCACATTTATGGCCTCGGCTCTGATTCTACCTTGTCCCTTGGCTAGAGCTTGCCTTACCATACACTGGAGATGACCACTCCTTCACACTTATGGTCTTTGGCTCTGACTCTACCTTGTCCCTTGACTAGAGCTTGCCTTAACATTCCAGATTTATGGCCCTTGGCTCTGACTCTACCTTGTCCCTTGACTAGAGTTTGCCTTACCATACACTGGAGATGACCACTCCTTCCACACTTATGGCCCTTGGCTCTGTCTCTACTTTGTCCCTCGACTAGAGTTTGCTTTACCATACACTGGAGATGACCACTCCTTCCACACTTATGGCCCTTGGCTCTGTCTCTACTTTGTCCCTCAACTAGAGCTTGCCTTACCACACACTTTAGGCTCTGTATAGAAGTTGTCTTTTTCTTCCCGGCTGCTTTTCTGCTGCGCACTTCGTATGCTGATGGTCTGGATTTCACCTTAGCAGTTACCTTATCTTGAGCACACGAGACCATTTCTTCCATAGCTTGTTCCGCTGTTTCACAAACCGCTTTACTATCAGCTAAGTCAGCAACGTTCTTTGCTTTGCTGGAAACTTCTATGTCACGAGCTTCATTTACTTCGCTGGAAACTTCTGGCTCACGTCCAACTCGTTGACACTGACTACTGTTGATTTCATTATTCACTCTATCTAGTTTTCCGTCAACGTTTTCGTCTGCGCCAGAAATGTCATCATCACTCTGCTCAGAGCCAGTATTCTTTTCGTCCGGTTTACTGACTTGCATTTCTACACCATCGGCCCGTCTGTCTGTGGCTTCAGGCATTTCTTGAATTTTCTCATTTCTAGCTCTAGGTGATTCTGGAACGTTAAGCACAGTTTTCGATTTCCATTTGTCAAACATCTCATTCATCTGACCTAGAAATTTCTGATTCTTTTGCCTCCATTTTC
The DNA here is from genome assembly GCA_949987645.1 of Tachina grossa. NCBI lineage: Eukaryota > Metazoa > Arthropoda > Insecta > Diptera > Tachinidae > Tachina > Tachina grossa. Next base: position 60,012,502 of record OX465277.1, on the reverse strand, counting down.
TCATTGAAGTCTTTTGTTTCCCTCATCATAGCAGCCTACATTGCGCTGATGTCTGTACTGGTTGCTGCTGCACGAGTACATACCTCAATTTCTTCTTTTTCATCGAACTCGTAGCTTTCTATGTCGATGTTGCATCGCTGGAAATATTCCAACAATCTTTTCTGTAGTTCGACCTTATTACCAGTGTTTGCCAAGTCCAGATTGTTCAACTCTTTCTTGAGTTGCTCCACCTTAAGCTCTTGAAATTTCATTCTTCCTCGTATTACAAATTCATTATTCTCTAATTAATTTATTATTTTTATTTTAGTTTTGCAATTCCACTTCTGACACCAAATGTTACGTTTAAATTTTATTAAACGTGTGAGTTCTTTTGATTGCTAAAAAATAAAAATAAATAACACACAGTTTTTATTTGCTACTGTTTTTCCTTTTATTCTTAAGGCTCAGTTAGCCGACTGTAATGTAATGTAACTGCAACAGTAAGAAACAGCTGATCGATTTTGTTATGTGAAAAGTAATGAAAATGGCTATAGAGATGTAATGTAACGTAACCTACTCTTCATATAAAAATATCGATCAGCTGTTTTCTACATTACAGTTACTTTACATTACAGTCGGCTAACTGAGCCTTTTACGAAGCAAATTACAACTTGTCTTTACTTAACTACTTCTTATCGTTGTCATCCACTTTCAACGAGGTCTTAACTCGACTACTTTCTGATTAGCACTGCTCTGTTCTCGCACATGCTGCCACTTTTTATAGTACAGGAACCGGTTCAAGAATGTTCGCCCGATAGACGGCGTAATAACATGTCTGTACTTAGTAATGGCATCTATGCATGTGGCCATCTGTATTGTCATTTTCTATTGGTAGCCAGATGATAAAACAGTCCTCTAGCACAATCGGGAAAATTCATGTTGCTGCTTCTAGGCGTTTGTAGATAATTCGATTGGCCGATGTTTTTGAATTTCAAAGTAACGACTCTCATGTTAGCAATGCGGTGTGCTACTGGTAGTACAGGATAGTTACCATAAGTGCTCGCACTTTTATGGTATGTGTGTATGCCTGTAGCTACGTACACAATTATTGTTGTTGCTATAGTGTTTACACGTAAATATGTGTGTACGTTAAGTGCTTTAGTTAAATACTTCCAGATAGTTCTGTGCTTTAACCCTGTAGGAATATTTTTACGTAACAATATTTTTTTTACATTTCTTGAATCGTTGAAAATTTTGTTTGAGTTGAAGAGTTACAGCATTTAGAATTTTAATAATGACCATAAACTTGGAATATACATACATATGTATATTTATTTTCTGGAAGGAGATCAATCATTTCTGATAACAAGTTCTTTATATAGAAAAGAACTCTATTTTGCACGAAATACTTTATGTTGCAGAAAAATTCCTTACATAAAAAATTTTATATTTTTAACACTACTCTTTACTATTCAAATTGTAAGAATATAGTCCAAACTATCGCCAGTTATAAATTTTTTATCGAAAGAAACAAATTTTTATCGCCACATATGGCGAGATATCGTGATATCTGACAACACTGTTTGGTATTATTATAATAACATTTCATTAATTAAATGGGTTAACAAAGTACTAAAATATTAGATATACTATATATATATTTCTTTATAAAGTATCTCAATATGAATTTAATCTTTTGTCCACCCAATGTTATTGTACTTTCACAAAATTACCGTTATTTTTGAATTTAATTAAAATTTTTTGTTATATTTATTACTTAAAAATGAAGTTAAATAAAACTGCAAAAAATATTTCAGAAAATCTTTAGTTTTCTTGAAACTACAAATTACCCACTTAATGATTTTAAAAAGGCGTGATCGATTCTTGGGAAGTACTTAATTTTTATCTCGCAACATCTCAGCAAAAAATTTCAAAAAAAAGTAATCGAGTTTAGAATTAAGCATTTTTGGTGGAAGCTGTTCCTTCCTTACTGGATTACCAACTAAATGATTTTAACAAGCCGTGAGACTAAAATAATCGATTCTTGAGAAGTAGTTATGTTGTTTATTGTAGGAACGAATTATTTTTTTCGTTGTGGGAAGCAGATAATTTTTTTTTTAGTCGAAGAAAAGTACTTTTTTTGAATATGTCGCTTGATTAAAAACTCAGTTTGATTAAATAAATAATAACTTTTTAGAAAAATATAAATAAATAAAAAAAAACCTTCGCTTTACTATATACAAAAAACTGCATGTTTTAAAATCTCTTTTGTAAACTCAATTGAAGTGGTTTATATTGTATTCGTATCGGTGCCTCTATTGTTACTTATAAATACTATCAGCCAAACCCACGATATCGAACGTTGTCGTTCGCAATCATTTTTAACGACAAACAGCTGATTTGGGACCCACTAAACTTGTTCAGCACGACAAGTCGATCGACAATGCATGCGAACGATGACGTAACCATTTCCATACAAATTTGGTACCCACTATGAAAATTCAAACGACAACAAATGTCAAAATCAGTCACTTGTTTTGTGCTTGTCGACAAAACAAAAAAGTACACATAAATACCAAATTTTTAAACAAATTTACATTTATGAAAATCAAAAATAAAACTGTTAATTTTTTTGCGTTTATTTTATTTATTTAACTCACAAATATGCATTTTTGTCACATAATTCTTTTTGAATTACATACATACATACATATATATGTATGTATGAATGTGTATACGTGCAATTTATCTAACAAATTCTAAACACTCAATTAGGCACATTACTCTTTCCACTTCAATAGATTGCTTGTGCCATTGGTGCTACTCCCGTCCATTCTTCATTACAATCCGCTTGCATTATTTTAGGAGTATCTACACATTTCAACTGATATATTTATTTATATTTCACACACAAAATTTTGAAAATAACTTTTTAATTTTTTTGTATTGTCTTATGTTTATTATTGTTGTTATTTTTATTATTTATTTGTAGAAACTTTAAGTAGCATAGAGTTGCATTTTTTTATGGAATACTTTTCACACTTTTTATTTGTAAAGTAGCGTTTTATTTGTGAAATTTTTGATGTGGCAATATGCTAATTTGACAATGAGTAAATGCATTACGTTAACAACGTAAAGCCTGACGACCGGCAAGTCGATAGTTAGTGGGATAGTTAGTGAGTGACTTGTCGTCAGTCGATCGAGTTGTCGATCGACATCGTGGGTTAGGCTATATATTTAGAAAATTTTCAATTCTTTGATGAACTTTTATTAAAACCGTAAATAAAAAAAGTATTCGGAACTACTTATATTTGAATAAAATTTTAAGAAATATAAGTACTTATTTTTTAGTTTAAAATAAATAAGTAGACAAATTAGAAATGTACATATATAATTTATTTAAAATAACTAAACTCAAAATATTCCATGCTTACAAATACGAAACATTTTTTTCGTAATTTAATTTTTGTTCAATAAACGAAAATAAAAAGAAATGAACAAATAAACATTATTCTCTCCATTTTAGAGAGGTAAAAATATTGCCAAGTAAGCAGACTATATAGAAATTGTATGACACCTTTACGATTACAAATTTATATAACGCATAGCATATTTCTGTATTAGGTATTGTGCCAAACCAGAACTTGGTCAAAATTTATATCTCACTACTTTTAATGGCCAAAATTTTGGATAGGAACTTGGCCTTTTTCACATTTATGTTTTTGTGATGATCTGCCTACTTTTTGAAAAATTTTCCATAATAACACTTTTTAAATTTAAAATGGCATAGTTACATAATAGTGTCCTGCACAAGAGTATTTATAAGACTTTTCAAGACATGAGAGATTTTTTCCAACGCTTTATTACAGCGAAATATTCTAAAAGAATCGCTAAGCAACACTGTTGGCAAGTAATTTTTTTCGGTGGTTTGTCTTGCCAATAGTGTTGTTTAGCGATTTTAGTAAATTTTAGTAAAGCATTTGAAAAAATCTCTCATGTCTTGAAAGGTCTTATAAATAGTCTTGTGCAGGACGCTATTGCATAAAATAATGGGTTAGAGCGTAATGGGTGTTGGATTGTAGCCCTTAAAAATGCACTATTGTGTCATTACAACGGATCGCTAGTATGTACGCAATTTGGTAAAAGTCGTATGGAAAGAAACAGCGTAAATTTTAGTGGGCGTGATCCCGCCTATTTTCTCAATATATTTACATATTAAAGTCTGCTTAGCCGAAGTACATAAATCAAGAGGATATGTCCAATGTGCATACAAAGTTTCAATAGGATAGCTGGTGCTTTAATTTTTGGATTTTCAGATTGAGTAAATCAATTACTATTTGTCTACAAAATGCGAGCTCTATATGGTATAATATTAGGTAAAATTTTTATGGGCCGGGCCCCACTGACTTTTATATCTGCTAGTGCTTATGGTTCATGTATAGTTTGGTAGTAAAAAGTTAATCAGAAATACCTAAGTATTAAATTAAAAACTGCTAAGCCGAAGTACCTGAAAGAAAAAGCTACGATTTATGGGTGAAGTCACGGTTACGTTTCAAAATAGGAAATTTTTATTTTGGATAAGTGCAATGTGTATGAAAAGTTTAAATAAAATTTATCTAAATTTTGAATTAAAAGTGCTTGTTCCCGCCCCCTGATTGAAACTTTTGGTTTTTTAGATTTTTCTTATTTACATCTGATCTAGATTTATTTGTGTACCAAATTTCAACTCTCTAGTGCGAATTGGAGTTTTTAAGGTGTGATCCCGCATACCGGAAAAAACTTTTTGGTTTTAAGAATTTCCCATTGGCTTACTCTACACTTATTTGTGTAGAAAATTTCAGCTCTCTAGCGAGAATTAAATTTTATGAGCATTATCCCTCCCACTATTAAATTATTTTATTAAATTATTATATTATTAATTAAAATCACAATTTTTATGTCGGCAGCGCTTATAATTGATGCTAATTTTTTTCTTAAATATGCTAGACAAAAGTAACATTTTATAGGAGTGATCACGCCCACTTTTTAAGGTGATAGTTTAAAGTTTTGTATATGTGCAACGCGTATGCAAGTTTTCACTAAATTGGCTTGAGTTTAAAACTGTATATTAAGTTTTTAGTTCCAAACAATATTAGCGTGGCCCCGCCCATTGTGGTAAAATTTTTTTGAGTTTTCAAATTTTTCTAGTTGGTTTCTCACCTAGACCTACTTTTATATAAAATTTCAGCTTCTTAGCGCATAATTTTTGTGGGCGTAACCCTGCCCACTTTTCCAAACTTAAAATTTTTTCCGACCAGTGGTTATTATTCGTGTCAAGTTTCGTTGCAAACGGATAATAATACCCTCAGAAATAGTATATCTAAATAGGCTGAGCCGTAGTACATGAAAATGAGATTTAAATTGTATGGGCGTATCAACGCCCACTTTTTTACAAAAAAAATTTATAGCCTTGTATAATCGCAATATATATGCCAAATTTCAATAAAACAACTTCCATTAAGCGCCTTATATTAGCTTGTTTGATTCTGACTTTTATGGGCGTAGCCCTGCCTGAGACCGAATTGGGTCCATTGTGATTTCATCGGCGTAAGAAATAGAAATAAGTCTATCGCAGAGCTAGTCATGCCCGACAAATTTTGTCGGACGGTGGTGTGTTAATTTTCATATAAACAAATGTGTTTTATTTTCAAAAAGTATTTTAGGCGCCTAAGATATGACAACAAAAACGCAAAATATGCACTAAAAACAATAAAATATGCAGATATCTTTAAAAAACATTATTCAAAGGTAAAGTTTTAAAGAGGTGCGTGCACAAGCCTTTTATATTAAATCTTCACACAAGATTAAATATGGTATAATGATTTTTTTCTGCATTATTAACTCCAAACTCGCATTTTCGAGATATGTATGTTTATATACAGTAAAGGGGCGATATGTTAATAGAAAAAGAAAAGTGTTGTTATTTATTTATGTTCATTAACTAGTTTTTTTTATTCATACATATCGTCACCTAAAATCCAAAAGGCCGTAACAACCAAAAAATTCAAAATAGACTTTTTGATTGATTATGATGTGATTAACCAAAATATATATTTTCCTAAAATTTTAATCACATACATATGTTCAAAAATACCGATTTTATTCATTATTCAGTTTGGCATCTAACATATGAATAGTATTAAATTTATGAAGTTTTTTGCTTCTCCTGTAAAATAGTAAAAAGTGTACTTACGACCTTTTGGATTTTAAGTGACGATATGTATTATAGAATGTGAAGTCCAATCAATTTGTTCTTAGAAAGCTTTATGCGTTGAAAAAGGCCTTGTAACGTCTGTGGATGTAATCGGCTCAAATTTAAATGTATATTTATTTAACTCAATCATTACAATGAATTAAATACCAGGTATTAGATTTGGTTTTTGAATCCGTTATAATTTTAACAACAATATCAAGTTTCAGCATAATCGTTTCACAAGTAGTGAATGCTTTAATAGAAGGCAATTTGAAATTATGAAAATTACAATTTCCATTAAATTTGGTAGGTGTGTGTGCTTGTATATACAATCGTTCCACAATTCTACAACAATGCAAGCGAATACAGTTGCCAAAAACAGTTTTGCAATATTTTTGAAATTTGAATATTTGAGGAAATATGACACAAAATCAGCATTTATATCAAAATATGAGACAAAAATATGAATTTATGACTAAATTATGCAAAAATATGCATTTTCAGCAAATTATGGAAAAATATGCACTAACGAATCGATGCCATTTTTAAGCAAATTCATTGTTTCGTAAAGATATTTCGTTCTAGACATTATCAGAGTTAAGGGAAAAAACATGCATTTGCATGAAACCCCTGTCCCTGTTAATTAGTAAGTTTCAGTGCAAAATATGTATGTATGTATGTATGTATGTATGTGTATGTGATGTACAGAGGCTGCAACAATTCCTCTTAAATTATATTTTTCTTCCCATAATTATTACAACCTTCAATTCCAAGAATTACAGATTTTTCCACAAAATTATTTTTTAATTTTTTTTGCAGCTTTCTATATGTTACAGATTTTAAGTTTATACAAAATTTCATATATTACACAAAATTTATTTTCATTATTCACGAATTTCTTTTGTAAAATAAGCATTACGTTTCGTAAAATTACAAAAAAAAAGCAATGTGAGTCCGATCACAGAGGAGATGTGTAAACATCTAGTAATGAAATTTTTTTTTAAGTTGGAAGTACTTATGCTTTCAGTATCTTTTTTTAAATTAATTAATTAAAAGTATCAAAACTTTCAATATTGTAAAAACATATGAATTTGTTGGTTTTTGTTTGTTTTAAATGTTTTAAATGGGCACACTGCAGTATATGTATATGTACTGCATTCAAAATTGCAGTAAGCAGTAAATTTACCGATTACTAAAAAAATTCAGTAAATTTTTACTGCTAATGAAATTTAATTTGCATTACTAGTAAAATCGTAGGGCCGTAGCAAGTGGCAAAGGTTTTTCATTCAAATTTTGAAACTTTTGTATGAAAAACATTTAGCCACTTGGTAGAATTTCATTATGAATACGGGCATTACTGATTACTGCAAATTCAATGCACCTAATCATATAACAAATCATTTAGGCAATTTATAAAAATTTTAGAAAAAAATTTTAATAATCAGTAAATTTTTTTTTGCTTTTACTAAAACTTTAGTGGTACTACAGTGCTCATCTATGGTAGACGCCTTTACTTTTACTTTTTAATTTTTAATTCCTGTTGTTTATCGTTTAGTTGTTGCTGTTCTTGTTGTTGTGTACGCATTGCAATTAAAATAAATTCAGTAAAGTGCGACTTTGACTCGCGCACATTCGGTTTTGATCATTTTTTTTTGATTTAGCTTTCTTAATTTTTTAAGTTTTTTCAATTTAAACGATTTTTTTTAGTTTTATCGCTTTTTTCTCGTTTTGGTGTTTTTTTTCTCTTTTTGGGTTTTTTTAATTTTCGCAATTTTTTTCATTTTGGCGATTTTTTTCTGTTTTTTGGGGTTTTTTTTATTTTGGCGATTTTTTCTGCTTTTGGGGTTTTTTTATTCAGGCGATTTTTTCATATTGGCGATTTTTTTGTTTAAGGATTTTTTTTAATTTTGGCGATTTTTGCGGTTTTTCTCGATTTATTTTAGTCCTAGAGATTTTTCTTAATTTGCTGCTTTTTTTCGTTTTGGCGATTTTTTTTATATTTGGCGATTTTATATTTTTTTTGATTTTTTAGTTTTACCATTTTTGAAAATTTCAAGAGGGTTACTCTTACGATTTCCAAGATACAGCAAGTTGTCAAAATTACAAAGTCAAAATTGCATTAACTGATGGAACACCCATTGATTTAAATTTTTTAAATTTAGTGTTAATTGTTGTAGTCTGTATAAAAATACACTATCTTTTAAAATTTCAAGTGTATATATGTACGTACAATTGTATGTATATTACATGGGATTTTAACATTTTTCGTTGCTCGTTTTGGAACACCTTTTAGTTTTTAACTCTCATGTATTTGTTGTTGTAGTGGCCAAATGTCTACATATTGTGTCCAAATTTCAAGTCCGTAGCTCTTACGGTTCATTTTCACCTTTGGTGTACGGAAATATACAGAAAAATAACCGGCGGCGGCGCACCGTCGGCTTCGAGCCGGTCGACTTGTTTCTCTGCTTGGTATTGCTTCTTTCAAACACTAATACACTCATACATAACTCACACCGATTTGACAATGCAAAGCAAAAGCAAAAAGCAAAGAAATCTCAGCAAAGAAATCAATGTCAAAAGATTTTTACCCCCTAGCGTATAGATGTTTACACATCAAAAACTTTGCCACTTGCTACAATTTTATTATGATTACGGCCATACAATTTTACTGGTAATGCAAATTAAATTTCATTAGCAGTAAAAATTTACTGAATTTTTTTTAGTAATCAGTAAATTTACTGCTTACTGCAATTTTGAATGCAGTACATATACATATACTGCAGTGTGCCCATTTGCTAACCAAATAAGTTAACAAACAAAAACCAACAAATTCATATGTATTTACAATATTGAAATTTTTGATACTTTTAATTAATTAATTTAAAAAAAGATACTAAAAGCATAAGTACTTTTAACTTAAAAAAAATTTTCATTACTAGATGCAGGGTTCAAATATTAGTTTTTAAAAATTTTTGATAACCATATTATGATCACATATCTGAAAAGTGGTTTATTAAAATACTGACAATTAAAAATTATTTATCTATATAATTAATAGGAAAACATGTTTTTTGTAATCCCTTTTACGCTGGTACCACTGCACCGATTTTAAAAAGATTTATATGGTTTTAAAGGATTTTTTATACAGATTTTATTGAAATCGGTTTAGTATTTTGGGAGCTATAAGCGTTTAAAGTTACTACTACTACATGCACACATATTACACACGCATTTATTACCTTACAAGTAAAAAAAGAAACAAAACATGAGTGTGTGTGTGGGTATGTAGTATTTCTCTTGATCTAACAATTTTTTTCTCTTATTAGTTGTTGTATGAAAGCCATAATACTTAAAGGAAGACAGTTGAATAAATTGAATTAACTTGGTTAAAGGGATTTTGTTTGTTTTTTTAATTTCATGTATTATTTAATTATGCTTGCATATGTATGTAAGTTTGTGTGTGGCTGTGTTTTAATGAATTTTTTATGAAATTTTGATACATTTTCTTTGAATCTTAAATTATTTACATTTTGATTCTAGAATACGGACGAGTGTGTCGTCCGTTTGGTATATCTAGTTAATATAAGTATATATAAAGAATACTTACCACCATTGCGTTAATACTGTAGAAGCCTTTATAATTGTGCTATAGATGCATTAAAGTTTTACCCGGAGATTTTATACGTATATGCGTACCATCAACGCACCCTACAATGCCGGGCATACCACCTCTATTAAAAAAACTCTCCTTAGTTTTATTTTCTTCTTCCATAGTTTTAGCCAAAAGTATCCATTTCGAACAAAGAACTTCTTCAAATATGTCCAAGCATTCTTCTATTGCTTTGGACACTTGCGACTTGCACATTGAACACGCCCATTCGTTACCAATTGATGATTGGTAGCCACCCGTAGCAACAAAAGAAAGGAATGTTGCTAGTGTAGCTGTTGGCAAAATGTGGGTGTTTCTGTGCCAAGCTTTTAGTTTTGGGGTCAATTGACTGAGCAACACCTTAAATAACTCCTTATTCAGGCGAAAGTTCGCTACGAAGCTACATACAAATTCTTATTAAACTGCTATTACTATTAAATAAATTATATTCATGACAACTTACCGTTCTTCCGGAATTTCCAAAACATTACAAGCATCTCTAATATTCCTGCGGCATAAACGCGTGTCCTCATTTTCACTCTCGCTAGAGTCACTGGAGAATGCTGATTCCACGGACGAAAACATTCTAAACGTAAAATATAAAGTCGAACAAAGCAAAGATTATTACTAATGTTTCTTTGTTTATGACTGCATATGTATGTATTTACATACATACATTTATGCATGCACATCACTTTCACGAAACTCACTTATTAAAAAATATTTATACAAATACTTTTATACACAATATTAAAATAATTTTATTCACAAATTGTTTACTTTATTTGTTTATTTTATTTATGTGCATGTCAGTTGTGTTTCAAGAATAGGGTTTCCGTTTTTTTAGCTGAAAATACAATTTTGTATGAAAAAATAAAAACTAAAACTATTTTTGAACTTGTTGGCAACAGTAAGATTTAGTACATATTTGACATAAGGGCGAGTTAACGTAAACTGCACGACAAAGTCGAGTCGCGTTATACAAACGCTTTTCATTACGTAGTCGTCCATGAAATGGCTCGTCGTGAGTCGCCCTTGTCGCGTTCTACAAACAGGCTATTAATTAATTAATTTAAAAAAAGATACTAAAAGCATAAGTACTTTTAACTTTAAAAAAAATTTCATTTCTAGATGCAGGGTTCAAAAATTAGTTTTTAAAAATTTTTAGTTTAAATATGACTATTATGAAAATATGAATTGTTTGAATTTTTTACAAAGTGCATAATAAAAATATTCAAGTGCATTTGCATATTACATATATGCGCAAATAAATATTTTATGCCTTCACACTATTTAATATTTTCCATAGCAAACAGAACAGAAATATTTTTGTATTAATATTTTGCTATGCACACAAAATGAAAATATATCCACAATAATATTTTACGCACTAAACAGATTTCAATTTTTGCATATTAGCTTGTGTTATATTTTTGTGACTGTAAAATATTGTAGCAAACAAATATTATAAATAACAACTACCGAAAAATATGCATAGAAAAATATTTCGCCATTCAACTACTCTGAAAAATATGCTAAATGAAATATGGGAAAATTAAAATATTTGAGAAAAAATATGTAGATATGCAAACAAGAAATATAGCCATTTTGAAAATATTTCAAGAAATATTTTGAAGAAATATGCATATTTATGGCAAAAAATATTTCTGTCTCATTATGATGCGTAAAATGGAATGATTGAAGTTGAGTGTGAGCATTTGACTATGTGTGTATGTTGTATATTTATGTGTGTACGTATGTATGTAATTAATTTACGCAAAGTTTATTATCATTATTATTACTAATAATAATAATAGTAATAATAATAATAATTTTAATTATTGCTTTTTTTAAATATATTTTAATTAGAATGTGTAAGTAAATAAAATGTTCACTAAGGAAACATTTCCTTCTAGGATGAACAAAATAGTAAAACTACAATTCATATTAGATATTACTAAAAAAAATACGTTAGGTAGGACAAACTTGCCCTTAAGTTATCGCTCACTTTACGTTAAACTATTCTTTGGTTAAACTAAAGTTGTAATAATGAAAAAAAACTTTTTATACGTTCGATAAAATCATAATCTTAAATAATTAAAAAGCTCTTCCCAAATCAAATGTCAATGCAGAATTATCACAATTACATTTTTGTAGGTTTTTCTTCTAGCGCATTGTAGATGTTGGTGTTTTATTATTTTACTATTTAAATTTAAAAAACCAAATTCCCGACAGACACAATTGATGAAAATGTTACACAGAAAAAAGTATTCACCAATTAATATTTTTAATTAAAAATTTAATTCATTCAATTAAAAATGTACTTGTATTAATTAATTTGATTGGAAAAACTTAATTGATAATGGTCGCATTCATAAGATGTAGCTGTTGAGCTAAACAGTTGTGAAACTGTTGACAACTGTTGGCCCCAACAGTTACGTCTTAGAAACGGCTTGCTGGATAAAATTTAATGTTATATCTTTATTTCGTTTTTTCATCGCATTTGTAATGTAAAATTTAACAAATATTTTCTCCTGCCACCTAACAAAGCATAGAAAAGGCATAACTCTATTCGATCAGTAGTTTAGGCTGAGCACAACATGTTGACTATAGGTAGCTGAAAAATTTTGTGATGGAAAATTACTCAACTGTTTAGTGGAGCAGAACTACTCAACTATCCGTTTTTAAGACAAAAGGCCCAACTATAATATGAATAAGCTAGCTTAAGCAACTGTGCGGTTACATATAAAACGCATGTGGCAAACTATAATGTACTTAACAAACTTTTCGTCAAGTTTCGTCAAATGGCATTTGCTTAAGTAAAGTGCCAAACTGAACGCACATTCCGTAAGGAAACAACGGTTTGTGCATTTTTTTAACTCAAACAAGCAGCAGCAGAAAATATTCATTGATTTTAAATATTTTTTTATTGTTTCTTATTTTAAACTCGGAAAATAAAGCAAAACTTTTATTTTCATTGTTTGTTTTACAATACACATGTACACACATACACATGTATTTACTTATGTATGTATATTTCACACTCAACGGTTGCGCAAAAGCTACGTCTTATGAATGCACCCAATATCGAATTGCTTATAGGTGAAAATTTAATTAATTTTTTAATTGATATTACAAATATTTTAATTAATAATACAAAATCATTCATATTAATTTTTTGTGTGTGTTTGTGAACTCATATTTTATATTTTTTTTACAAAACGTGCAACAAATTAAAATTAAATGGGCGCTCTGATAAAAGCAGTGCAATACAAATAACAAAAAAGCAGTGCGAATTCACATTGAGGCGCATACATATACATACATATGTTCTTAAGGGATGGTTTTATTACTTACCTAGAATTTTGTGCGCTAATTCCACAACAACAACAAACAAAGCGCGCTCAAAAGGATCAATTTAATTCCAAGAAATCGTTAGCAGTCAGGTCATTTAGAATTTTTATTTATGAATAAAAAATAAATGCCCCAAGAATGCGGTATGTTAGTTGCTACCTGTAATATTTTTCAAGGTGATCTATGTATTTTGTTTATATTTTTGGTGCCCTCTCTTTGCGTGAATCAAGTCATTTGGAATTTTCATTTATCAATAAAGAAATAAATCCCGCAAGAATGCGGCATGTTAATTATTACCTGTAATATTTTTCAAGGTGATGTTTCTTATTTTATTATTGGTTGTACTTCTTCTTTCTCGAATAAAATCATTTGGAATGTAAAATATCATTTGGAATGAAAAATATTTGAAAATTTTAAATTTTATTCACATGCCTTATATAATTAATGCTAGGAACACAACTGGGACGAACGACGAATTTTTCGGTGCTAACTTTCGTCATAAAAAATAAAACACATTTGTTCATATGAAAATGAACACAACGCCGTAGAACGAAATTCGTCGTGCGTGTCGAACTCTGAAGCTAAATCACGTATGTCTTTAATATATTTTTAGAGAATACGCAATTTAAATTAAAAAAGGTTAAAAAAGCTAAATCCGTTTTTAAAAAAGTTAAAAAAAGAAGCTAAGAGCTTAATAAAAATTTTAAAGCTAAATCCAGAAGAAATAAGCTAAATTTAGCCCAAATTAGCTAATATGGTCACACTGACAATAACCAACTTTATCAATTATAAGAGCTGAGCAAATTCGTCGTTATTGTGCTTCACACGACGAATTTACGCAGCGAATTCTTATCGACGAATTCGTCGACGTGGACGAAATTCGTCGTTCGTCCCAATTGTGTTCCTAGCATAAGTCAAAACTTACCTGTTTTATTATTGTTTTTATTATATCGCTAAAATAGCTTAAGCGACACATTTTTGGACCTAGTTTTTTTTGACGAAAATCGACTATTTACGATCGGAAATTATCGATTTTAGTAAAAAAAATTGAGGTTCGAAAATTATGTCGCTTAAGCTATTTTGGCGGTTATGGCACGATATGTGCATGATTTTAATATAATTGCTTTTATCAGCGCGTACATTTAATTTTAGTTCGTTGCACGTTTTGTAAAAAACAATATTAAAAATGACTTCACAAATAACATTTTCATCAATTTGGTCTGTCGGGAATTTGGTTTTACAAATTTAAATAGTAAAATAATAAAACACCAACATCTACAATGCGCTAGAAGAAAAACCTACAAAAATATAATTGTGATAATTCTGCATTGACATTTGATTTGGGAAGAGCTTATTAAATTATTTAAAATTATGATTTTATCGGACGTATAAAAAGTTTTTTTCATTATTACAACTTTAGTTTAACCTTAAGTAAGCGATAACTTCAGGGCAAGTTTGTCCTACCTGGTAAGTTAAATTAATGTATTTTTTAATAATATCTAATATGAATTGTAGTTTTACTATTTTGTTCATAAGGGGTGTTTTTTTTAGAGGTATAAAACTTTGAATTGAAATAAAACACAAGAAAATCGTTTTAATGTCCATCAATTTGGCTTTATTGGAAGGATAATTTTATGCCATTAATGTTTAAATATGATTTCGGGCATGTGACCGCCGCGGCTGGCTCGAATAAAGCCAATTCTACAGGTCCAATTTTCAACCACTTTTTCGAGCATATGGGGCCGTATGTTGGCAATAACGCCACGAATGTTGGCTTCCAAGTCCCCTAACGTTTCTGGTTTGTTGGCATAGACAATTGTTTCTTCGGTGCGCACTGTTCGACGTCTCTGCGGATGCGTATTATCACATAGAGTAAACGTAGTGCGAAAACGATCAATGGTTAACCGAATTAATTGCTCTGATGGACGATTATGTCGACCATAAAATGGACGGAGCTTGCGGTAAACTTCGCGAACTGAACCATTATTTTCGAAATAAATTTGCACGATTTCCATGCGTTGTTCTTTTGTCAACCTGTTCATGATGAAATGGCAAACCAAACTAAATATTAATCACTTGACAGCTGACAAAATGGCCGCCAGTTAAAAAAGTGATGCCAACTTGAAGTTCTATACCTCAATAAGAAACACCCTTTACTAGAGGGAAATGTTTCCTTAGTGAACATTTTATTTACTTACACATTCTAAGTAAAATATATTTAAGCAAGTAAGAGTGCTATATTCGGCTGTGCCGAATCTTATATACCCTTTACCAAAGTGCTTTTATGTAGTATAGAGACACATACATAAGCACATACATAAAGTATAAACAAAAAGAAAAAAATAATTTGACATTTGAGCTGTGGTTTTTATTTTTATAGTTTTCTACAAAAAACTTTTATTTCTAAAACGTAAAATATATATAATTTATAAAAGCAAAGATAAAAATTAATTAGACTTAGTTACTTTTATATATCACAAAAAGTGTAACTTTTCCAACCCTGAAATCATCCTTTTTGATTTTTCTGATTTCTTGCACCAATATTTTTCTTTTAAGAATATACAATATGTTTAATTTATAACGCAAAGGGAAAAATTTGTTTTAGTAAGTTACTTTTGTCCAAAAAAAAATTAAAGTTTTCCAACTCTGGAAACATGTTTTTAACTTTTTTAAATTGAAATACCAATTTTATTCGTACTGAAGTATAAAATAATTTTATTTATTTAAAAAAAAGTTAAAATTAGTTTTCGGTAGTTAATTTTTTATGTCATAAAAAGAGAAAGTTTCCCAACCCTGGAATCATCCTTTTTACTTTTTCTGATACCAATCTATTTCTTTTAAGAATATAAGATATCTTTAATTTATAGAGAAAAAGGAAAAATTTGATTTATTAAGTTACTTTTGTATAAAAAAAGTTAAAGTTTTCCAACCCTGGAAACATGTTTTTAATTTTTTGAAGGTTAATTTTTAATTTGAATTACCAATTTTATTCGTAGTAAAGTATAAAATAAGGTCATTTAATAAAAAAATAAAATAAAAATTTAGTTTACGGTAGTTAATTTCAAACTTCACAAAAAGTTTAGGTTTTCCAACCCTGTAATCATCCTTTTTGTTTTTATCATTTCTGACATCTATCTCTTTCCTTTAAGAACATAAGATATGTTTAATTTATAGAAAAAAAGGAAAAATTTGTTTTAGTAAGTTACTTTTGTATAACAAAAAAAGTTAAGGTTTTCCAACCCTGGAAACATCTTTTTAAATTTTTTAATTTTTTGTTATTTGAAATACCAATTTTATTCGTGGTGAAGTATAAAATAAGTTTATTTAATAAAAATAAATAAAAAATTAGTTTACGGTAGTTAATTTTAAACTTCACAAAAATCGTAGGTTTTCCAACCCTGGAATCATCCTTTTTGTTTTTCTGATTTCTAACATCAATTTCTTTCTTTTAAGAACATTAGATATGTTTAACTTATAGAAAAAAAGGAAAAATTTGTTTTAGTAAGTTACTTTTGTATAAGAAAAAAAGTTAAAGTTTTCCAACCCTGGAAACTTCTTATTAATTTTTTGAAGTTTAATTTTTTATTTCAAATACCAATTTTATTCGTGGTGAAGTATAAAATAAGTTTATTTATTAAAAATAATTAAAAAATTAGTTTACGGTAGTTAATTGTATATATCACAAAAATCGTAGGTTTTCCAACCCTGGAATAATCGTTTTGGTTTTTCTGATTTCTTACATCAATCTCCTTCTTTTAAGAACATTACATATGTTTAGTTTATAGAAAAAAAGGAAAAATTTGTTTTAGTAAGTTACTTTTGCATAACAAAAAAGTTAAGGTTTTCCAACCCTGGAAACGTCTTTTTTTAATTTTTTTTAGTTAGAAATACCAATTTTATTCATACTTAAGTATAAAATAAGTTTATTTAATAAAAAATTATTAAAAACTAGTTTTCGGTAGTTATTTTGTAAGTCTCCCAGCTCTGAAACCGTCTGCTCGATTTTGCTGATTTTAAATACCAATCTTATTTCGACCATTTCTGACCCACCAGTCCAAGAACGAAGTCTCTAGCTTTTCTGGGAGCTTCGGAAAACCGATTTCACGTATAGACAGACGGACATCGCTTATTCGTCTTCCCTATGCATAAGGATCCAGAATATATATACTTTATGGCTCCCTTACTAATATACTGGAAATTACAAACGGAATCACAAACCTATATATACCCTTTTACCATTTTTTGGTAAAGGGTATAAAAAGCAATAATTAAAATTATTATTATTATTACTATTATTATTATTAGTAATAATAATGATAATAAACTTTGCGTAAATTAATTACATACATACGTACACACATAAATATACAACATACACACATAGTCAAATGCTCACACTCATCTTCAATCATTCCATTCTACGCATCATAATGAGACAGAAATATTTTTTGCCATAAATATGCATATTTCTTCAAAATATTTCTTGAAATATTTTCAAAATGGCTATATTTCTTGTTTGCATATCTACATATTTTTTCTCAAATATTTTAATTTTCCCATATTTCATTTAGCATATTTTTCAGAGTAGTTGAATGGCGAAATATTTTTCTATGCATATTTTTCGGTAGTTGTTATTTATAATATTTGTTTGCTACAATATTTTACAGTCACAAAAATATAACACAAGCTAATATGCAAAAATTGAAATCTGTTTAGTGCGTAAAATATTATTGTGGATATAGTTTCATTTTGTGTGCATAGAAAAATATTACTACAAAAATATTTCTGTTTTGTTTGCTATCGAAAATATTAAATAGTGTGAAGGTATAAAATATTTATTTAGCGCAATAAAATTATTTCGTAACAGAAAAATAATTTTATAGTTTTCATAGGAAATTAGTTAATATGTTGACAATTTCTAGTAAAGATATTAGTTTTTTTAAACCCTGACTAGATGTTTACACATCTCCTCTGTGATCGGACTCACATTGCTTTTTTTTTGCTTTTCAGTACGTAAGCTATTGGTTTAATAGATCTCTTCTAAAATGATAATTCATATTTTCTAAGTATATGAGGTTTAGCGCCCGTGGACCCTGTCTAAGGCACATTAGTTGAAGTTTAATTAGCCTATGTCCGTAAAGATGTTCCATTTTTCATTTTGTTGGAAAAAAAATTTAAAATCGAGCCGACAGTTTCGGCGATTACCTTTTACAAACATATAAACATGCAAACATAGAAACTTTTACCGGTTCAGATCACTTAGTTGTATTTCTTGTAAATAAGTAGAAAGTATTAATAGATTATGCATGCATATACAATGTATATACAATGTATATATGTGTGTGAACCACTAATTTTGGAACGTGGGTTTTTTATATTCATGGAATTTTCAAGCTATACACAATAATGTATCATTAAAGGACCACAGTATACTAAACGAACATCAAGTGCCAATATTTAAATTATATAAAAAGTGGTTTGGCACTATTGAAGTGTTTTTGGCACTATTTAGAAAGAGATTCGGCACGAAATCAAGATTTCCAATTCTCAACACTACTATGTATGCAAGTTTCGATTAACACATCTCTCAAAACTTAAACATTGTAGCCTCAAGTTGACCAACAAAAATGTTAAAACTAAGTTGACCAACAATAATGTTAAAATATGGAAGAATATATTTTTTAAAAGGACACTTTTTTGTCCATGAGAATTGTAAGAAATCTTTTCCTAAACTTCTGCAAATATCATTTCCTTCTATGTACTTGGTGGATTTAATGTTAATATATGTTACAGTTTAATATGGAAAGAATTTTTTATGTATGTACATAGTACATACACTTAGTCGCAAAACTCTACATACGATTGTATGTATTTCATATCTTTTATTCAGAATTTTTATTTAATGTTTAATTTTTGAAAATATTATATCTTGAGTATTATATTGGACCCACTTTATAACTTCGAGATAAAAAAAAATCTAAAAAAAAATTTAACTTTTTTGGTAAATTAAAAAATGCTAAAAAATTACACTTAGGCAAAGGTGTACATACGCTTTTGAATTATATTGAATACAGATATAGTAGCACCTTTTATTTTATAATCTGGTGTTCATTTAGTCTTGTTTTAACAATATGTGTTAGATTTTGCTTAAATTTTGCTTTGATTATTAGCAGTAGCTGAACAAAATGGTGAAAAATAAAGAAATATCAACCGACGTTCGAAAATTAGTCATCAATCTTTCAAATGAAGGAAATTAAAGGAGAAAAGCCGGAAAAATCTTCAATTTTTCTAAATTTACTATCCGAACTATCATTAAAACTACAAAAGAATCAAAGTTTGCCACGATTGGGATGAATAGCAAGGCTTGATGAAAGAATAAGGCGCAAAATTGTAAGACAAATTGCGAAAAATACAAAGAAAAGTAGCACAAAACTGAAAGAGGACCTTAAAAATATTTATGGAATTTTTGTAGATGCTAATACAATTCGCCGTTGCTTAAAGAAAGTTGCATTACAGACGTGTATAGCCAGAAAAAGATCAGACATAAGTCCCATAAACAAACACGCCCATCTTAACAAATCTAAGTTTTGGGAAAGAGTTATTTTTACGGATTAGTATAAGTTCAACCTAGTTGGAAATGACGGACGACCAAAAACATGGATTTAATGTAATATTGACTTGGATAATAAAACGTACAATTTTAAACGAAAAATTTGAAAATGTGTCACCGAAAGCATCTAAAGATCTGGTTTCTTCGATGCCTAAAAGGCTTAGAGAAGTTTTTGCTCAAAAAGCGGGCACACAGGCTATTAAAATTTTAAAAAATGTTACACAGTATATTCGACAATACATCGTATGTACAATTTTGCAATCGGATAAAATATAAAATTTTATTGTTTTTTACTTATTTAATATTGTTTATTGAAATCAAATGTGATATTTTTATTTAATTTAAATAACTTCTATTTTAAAATAAAAAAAAAGTTGAAAAATTAATTATTTTCCTTTAAAAACTAAAATTTTTTTTAAATATTAAGTCATATGTAGAGTTTTGCGGCTAAGTGTATATTAAGAATATGTAAAAATGTAAATGGATAAAGATGTATGTATGTTCAGTTTGACTACAATTTATTTAATTTGTTTTGTATAATTTTCAAATGTTATTTAACAACTATTAAATTTTTGGATAGTTTTAATGTACGTTTTAAATATTCGTATTCGCGGATATCGTTTTAAATATTTGAATTCGAATTCGCGAATATCAAAAGTTGACATTCGGCAGATGTATGTAGTATACATACTCGTACATAATATGTATATTGTTACGAAAATGGCCATCGACAATGTTAAGCAGCATTACACAAAAATATTCCGACAGGGTTAATGTAAGTGTTATATTCCTACAGCGTCATTGAAAAGAAACATCTAGAATAGAGCAAAGAAATAAATAAACATGCATAGCACATACACGCACATTTACTTCAATAGTGGCATAACTCAAAAAAACCAGTTTTGCAGAAAACGCGTTTTAAGTTTACAATTTGCATACAACTCAATGGAGAAATGAAAAAAAATTCTTCTCTCAGAAGGTGATGGTACAAGCTATTTATATGAAATTTTTACACAAGATAAAATACGAAATGCTGCATCTTTCTGCATTATTAACTCAAAAAACTGATTTTTTGAGTTATGCCACTATTGAAGTAAATGTCCGATATTTACATACACACATACATGCCAATTCAAACGAAAAGCAAAAGGTAAAGGGGCCCATACAATACAACAGCATCCATGTGCAATCAAGTGTTTGTGCCAGCGGTTTGGTCGTGTATGGGCATTTTGTGCGATTGTACGGTTTGCTGTAGCGATGTCAAGTAGAGTTTGATATTTTGCTGATGGTACCAGCTCACTGGTGTGGTATATGGTGAAATTAGCTCAGTTGAGCAAAGTTGTCACGGAGCAAACATGCATTTAAGTAATATAATTTGTTGAAATATAATTTGTTTCAATGCTAAACAGAATTTTAGAACTTTAGTTATACATAGCTGCTAATTTTAACAACATACCAATAATAATTGCAACAAAATATGTGTCACTATTCATAACCACCCTTCCCGAAATTTTGTAAGAAATGAATATTGTACCAGCTTGCTGGTATATTGTGTGGTTCGAGAATGAATGCTCAATCGCTTGATTGTGCGTGCATGCTGTTGTAGTGTATGGGCCGCTTAAACAACCACCATGTATTGCTTAGTTAATGATGTACACACGTATGGATATACACATGTATGTATAAGATGATAATGATCGTCTAGACATTGACTGAAAATTCTAGTGGTATTTGTGCGAAGTATAAAAAGAAGTGTTGTTAGATAATTTGTTCTAAAAATCGTCAAATTTTAAAAATAAAATCGTCAAAATGGTCATACAAGAATAATCCGTTTTATTAAACAACATATCAAATTAGAAATAAAAGACTATTTTATGTAACAAACAACAATTAATCGACTTTATAGTCAACCCCCTTATGCAAAAAAATATTTTACTTTAGCTTTAAAGTTCATAGTAGTTGCCAAGCACTTACGTGGATGCTTACTTTAGAATTTTCAAATAATAATTTTTTTAGAATGCAACTTTACTTAACATTGCTTGGCAAAGCTTTGTTAAGTTATTTTGCATACGACCCAAAAACTATAAGGTGAAATTAAAGCGAAAGTTCAGAATATAAGTATAATAGCACGTAACAATTTCTAAATAAAACTATTTTCAAAATATCTATACATTAATTTTAGAATTGTGTTTTTATAAAATTTTTTTTAATGTCAATACTATAACACTCCGAAGAGTTACACTTTAAATAATCTTTTGAAAACATAATGATTTCAAGAGTTTCTGTATCCAGTAAATTTCAGATCTTAATATTCTTTCAAGACTAGCCGATGGCAAAGTCAAAAACAAGTAAAAAACAAACCCACTTAAGCTATGAAAGAATAGTTTATTGTTTGGTTAACTTTTTAATAAAGGAAGAATTTCAGATAATTCAGATAAATTAAATTTTTGATATATGCGTTATCGAAATCAAATATCTCTTCTGCAACGCTTTGTTGGCATATTTATTTATGTTACGAAATGCTTATTTCAACAAATCGTCAAAATCAGAGGAATATTTGAAACAAAATCGTCAAAAGTCATTTTGGGAAATTTGTTATAAAAAATCGTCAAAATGACGTAAAATCTTCATATCTAACAACACTGATAAAAAGGGCAAGTTATGCTAGGAACACAACTGGGACGAACGACGAATTTTTCGGTGCGAACTTTCGTCATAAAAAATAAAACACATTTGTTCATATGAAAATGAACACCATATGAACATCATATGAAATTGTACACCGACGCAGTGATGCCATTAGGATACGAAAGATACATTTTTCGTATCTTTTGATAACTTGACGTACCATATATAATCCTGACATTTTTCGTATCTTTTGAATCTGTACGCAAAATATACAGAAATAAAATATTAAACTTTCCATCTCTGACAAAGTTTGTTAAAGTTATCATTTTCGTTAACAGTGACAACTAAATACAAAAATAACACGTACTTTGTTGTTAAGTGTTTTTAGTTATTCTGTCGTCTGCTTATTCTTGTACATGTATGTTAAGATAAAATTTTAGAAGAAAACAAAACGAGTTTTATAGTGTTTCCACACCTAATGTTAAAACCTTTTTTTAAGGTCAAAACCAGACAGCTGATTTTGCGTTCACATTGCAAATTTGATAAATTCAGGTTTTAACTCACAGACTGTCTAATAACTTTAATCCAAATAAAATAAATCTCGTGTAGAAATATGTGTATTTGTTGCTGTATTTTTTTTTTTTTTTTTGCTTTTTATAACATTTATTTATAACACTTATTTTTGTTCATGTGAAAAACTCAGATACTGCACAATACGCTTTAAAATATAAATTATTTTATATGTTTTCTTAAAATTTTTTAAACGCACTAATAATGCCAAATTAATATTTTACTTATTAAGTAAAATATTTTTTAAAATTAAAAATACATTGAAATTGATTATTGAGGGGTTTAGCTGGATCTAGACTTGGGTCGAACTCGTTCACTAGTTCATTTTTGCCACAAACCACTGATAAAACCCATTTAAATTACATGGGTTTGATCAGCGGCTTGTGGCAAAAATGAACTAGTGAACGAGTTCGACCCAAGTCTAGCTGGATCCTATGCGCATTTCACTGTTGCTAATGCAGATCATCAGGTACCCTTTACCCAAAGTTTCTTAGAACAACTAGAGTTATTATGTTATAAACTTTCATTTAAACAAATGAGAAGCTTAAAACAAATAACAAAGTTGAAACAGGAACTCAATAATCAACATGTTTTTTATTTTCTTTACCATTACTACATTGGCTGACTTTTTTCAGCTTCAAATTGTAGTTGTAACAGTATGTAAAAGGAAAATAAATGTAAATAACAACAACAGCTATTTAAGAATAGAGTGTTGCCTCACAAGTATTTTTTGACCTGGTGCAGTCAATTTAATAATTAGTGATTTTTTTATGGGAATGGTTAAAATTTAAGTTTAAAATTTTTTAAACGCATTAATAATCCCAAATTAATATTTTAATCATTAAGTAAAATATATTTTAATTAAAAATACATTGAAATTGATTATTTAGGAGTTTAGCTGGATCCTATGCGCATTTCACTGTTGCTAACGCAGATCATCAGGGAACCTTTACCCAAAGTTTCTTAGAACAACTAGAGTTATTATGTTATAAACTTTCATTATTTGACATATTTCTATGGGAAATTTGTCAAATAAACCCGTAATAAACCTAAAACATTTTTATGAGTTAGACCACTAATATTTATGACTTAAATAAACATAAAAATGAATTTATAAGATATCATTTTCTTTACAGCATTCATTATACATGAAATAAAAATGTTATGTTAATATATAAACAAGCCACACAATTTTTTCTCGTACACTTTTAAGTATCTTATCCTCCACTAATGTTGTTCAAAATTTTTCAAAATGCTGGGCATAAAAGTGATAAAAAGAGATTTAAATTTTGTTTAAAATAATAACTATTTTGTTTTTGTTTTGTACACACATGTTTATAATAAATAGAGACCTACAAACATATATACATACATGTCATGTGATCTAATTTAGACCACCGGGCTATGCTAGTGTTAATAAAATTTAAACGTTAAAATTGGATTTTAAATTTTTTTTAAAATGTATTGTTACGTAAAAATATTCCTACAGGGTTGATGCAAAGAACTATCTAGAAGTATTTAACTGAAGCACTAAACGTACACACATATTTACGTGCAAACACTATAGCAACAACAATAATTGTGTACATAGCTACAGACATACACACATACAAATAAAAATGCGAATACTTATGGTAACCACCCTGTACTACCAGTAGCACACCGCATTGCCAACATAAGTCATTACTTTGAAATTCAAAAATAACGGCCAATCGAACTATCTACAAACGCCTAGAAGCAGCACCATGAATTTTCCCGATTGTGCTAGAGGACTGTTTGAACATCTGGCTACCAATAGTAAATGACAATACAGATGGCATCATACATAGATGCCATTACTAAGTACAGACATGTAATCACGCCACATATCGGGCGAACATTCGAGAATCTTTTTGAGAAAAAATGTATCTTTCTGGAAACTAAAATGTATCTTTCTTGAAATTTCACTGGTAACACTGCACTGACGAACGACGAAAAAACAATTTTCTCTCACTCTCTTTACATACACAATAAACAGTGTGACCAGATTTTAAAATAAAATTAAGCTAAATCACGTATGTCATTAACATATTTTTAGAGAATACGCAATTTGGATTAAAAAAAGCTAAACAAGTTCTTAAAAAGGCTAAAAAAAAGAAGCTAAGAGCTAAATAAAAATTTTAAAGCTAAATCCAAAAGAAATGAGCTAAATTTAGCTTAAAATTAGCTAATATGGTCACACTGACAATAACCAACATTTTCAATTATAAGAGCCAAATTCGCTGAGTAAATTCGTCGCTATTGTGCTTCACACGACGAATTTACGTAGCGAATTCTTATCGAAGAATTCGTCGACGTGGACGAAATTCATCGTTCGTCCCAATTGTGTTACTAGCATTAGTTAGTTATAGTTGTGTTGTGAATGAGTTGCAGTTGTGAGTCATTTGCGAACAAGTTGTGAACAAGTTAGTCAATTGCGAGTAAACAAGTCAGTTGATAATTCAGTTGTGAGTTAATAATAGTCAGCGATGCAGTAGTGAGTTGATAGTTAAGAGCAGTCTGTGCTTTACAACACGTGAGTTGGGAAAAAGAGAAACTATAGGACAGTCTATAGTGACAGCAAAGTGTGTCGACTGGAGTAAAGGGAACAGCGCAGCGAATAGACGTGAGTAAGGGTGTAAGTAAAGCCAGTGAGTCTTTATTGGTGTATCAACTGTGAGTGTCGGCAGAGTGAGTGCCGTGTGTGACGAGCAGCAGACACAGATGTATTGGTGTATCAACTGTGAGTGACGGCAGAGTGAGTCTCGTAAGTGACGAGCAGCAGACAAAGAGGTGTCACGTGAATACTTGCGCAGCGTGCGTAAACTACAGCGAGGAAGGCGTAGTGGTAACCAGTTGTGAATATTTGTGTGTAATTCAGTAGTTTAAGTTGTATTAGTGCATATAAGCTCTTGATTAATTTAGTATAAGTGTATTTGTAAATAAAACTTGTATCATTCTTAACCCTAATCACTACACTGGGTCTTGTATTCATTTGCAAATCTTCGGGTCCATGGAAAAGCGTTTTTAAAGGAGTAAAAACGTAACAATATTATAAGAAACATTCTCATTTTAACAACTATTTTTAAAAATACTTACTTTTTAAAACGAAAATGCACATTTTAGTTTTAAAACTGCTTCGTTACAAAAATAAGAATGTTATGTATTAATATTATAAGAAACATTCTTATTTTAACAATTATTTTTAAGAATGCTACGTTTTTAAAACGAAAACGTAAAATTCTTGTTTTAAGGATGCTTTTTTGGTTCAGTGTATGTATACTTAAGCATTGTTATTTTGACTCTATTAACCGACGTAGTTGAAGCACTATGAGTCATGTTTGGATGCCAACCAAAATCACCGTTTGGTAATAATAGCGGATAAGCTAATGGACCCAAGGATGAATCTAAAACAGAAATTTTTTTAACTGCACCGTTTGTCATTGGAAACGAAATCATATTTCTTTCAAACGGTGGCGCACCTTCAACTGCGCTAAATATTACTGCTACATCGGTTTGGGTTGCATTATTATAGCGTCGTATGTCTAATTCTCGATTAACTTTAATCATGTACATGATGTATACTTCTCTGTTTTCGTTTTGAAATCTTTCACAATTTTGTTTTATTGATAAGAAAGACCGCACAAATGGATTGACTCTATTTAGTTCAGTTGAAATTTGTCGCATAAAATTATAATTTGATTTGCTTGCGTTCCATAATTACTCTCTTCCTCAACATCGTAGAAATATAACTGCGCTTAGCGTGGCGTGTGTCCACCTCGTGTTCTAATTGGACCTGCTTTATGAAAAAAAAAATACTGTGAATTTTAAAATGATAAACGCCACTTGCAACAGTGTCTGAAACATATGCTTCTGAGCTAACCATAGCAAACGCTGAATTGTACAGCCAAATAATGTTTAAACAAATTTTTGATTTGCGTTTAATGTCAGCGTTGTTTGAGGGAAGTACTCAAATAGTGATTTAAACAACTCATTTTGAATAAGCTGGTGCAATGCTACTTTACTCTTATGGCAACAGGACATAAAAACATTGTTATCGCGATTGGACATTTCAGATGAAAAATGTTTTGCATTGCACTTAAGGCACACTTTATCCATTAAACCACAACTGTGACTTTCGAAATTTCTGAGCATAATACTCAAAGCAGACTTAAAGCCATTGGTAACGTGTGTTTCTTTGGCGTTCGAGTTGTCCTTCCCAATCGCGTTGTCTTTCTGTTCTTCCTGTTATTGTCCTTACTCGAGGCATAGAAATGACTTGCGGAAACTTGAACTCGATGTACCTTATTTGAAAATTTTATCGTCACCTTAAATGCAAACGGACGTAACTACAAAAAAAATCGAAATGGAGTTTTTTATTGATTGTGGTTCATTTCAAACTACATATTCACGCAAATATTTAAACCTCTGCGATCAAAAATGACGACTTTATTAAAGAAATTCAAACGGACGTAATTACGAATGCATCTTTTTATTATTGCAAGGAACGTAACTAACATTAAGGCTTATATATATATAAAGAGGAAATAAATGGTTAAAATCATATAAGTATATCCTAAAATACCTAAAATATCGAACGATAGTTCAAAAGTAAATCATAGTTCCCTTCTACCAAATTCTTTTCGTGCAACAATAGTTGACTTGTCAAATTGCAAAAAAAAAACGCTATGATTGGCTTGCTAGAAAGTCCTAATGGACTTAAATTTGAGAACATCTATTTATACTCAAAATCTTTATATCAACCGAAATATGAATACCTAAAGAAATTAATTCCATCAATTAAAACCATAAGATATTGCACATTTATATAAAATCTGGTGAAAAAGATACAAGTGAACAACTAAGAAATGTATTTAAACCTATAACAGAAGAATTCATAAATAGTTCTAAAAATATTAAAAGAATTCTTATGAAAGAAGAAAGTAAAATCAAGACAGAAGTTAAAAATATACAAGTTTAAGGCCTTAGAAACCATCAGTCAAGATAGAGACAAGTACTCCAAAGAAACTAGCAGAAGGAACAATATTTGATAATACCACCTTATTTAATGATGCTAATACTGAACAACAACACAACAACAACACAAAAAACACAAACCCCATTAGGTACAGGAAAAAGGAACATGGATATACCTTTTATGAGTAGCTCCAAAACTAAGCGATCTCCAGTTGCTACCCCTGTGTCACTGGTGAACATGGGAGAAATCGTAAGGGAGATTAACACTGAGACACGCCAAGAAAAAACGAGGGATTCAGATGATGGGCAACAGTAAATTTTACCAACACGCAGCTCTCCGAGACAAGAATTCGTTTTAAAAACGAGATTATCCGAATCAGTGTCAGAAAGTACTGCGAAAGATACAACAAGCTATGAGCAAGCAGAGAAACATAAATATGGACGTCCAGAACGGAATATCTGAGCTGGAAGAGCTCATTGACGTTATTGGTGACTACCGCAAAAACTGGAAGACTGTCGAAAAAGACAGAGAGCAAATCATAATCGCTTCAGAGAAAAGTAAAAGAACACATAGGCTCGAAGATGATGAAACGCCGTCTACATCGCAAAACAAGCGCAGTGCATCAAGCCCGCGGATATAAATCTCGCAAAGAAGCCAAAAGAACTTAGAGCAAAGAATAATGCACAGCCTACTCTGCAGGCACAAGAAGGTTCAAGCGCAAAAACACCAAGAAGGCGAAATAATGAAGCGAAGAAAAGAACCGGCAGACGAGGCCAAAGGAACGCCCTGAAGCAGTTATAATCAACCCTTTAGAAGGTCATAGCTATGCAGATGTTCTTAAAAACTTGAGGACGAAAGTTAAACCAGAAGAAACTCAAGTCACAGTCCGGTCAATCCGCAAAACGAAAACGGGCGCGATTCTACTCGTGATGGGGAAAGACGGGAATAAGGATGAACTTTGCAATGCAGTGCAGAATACCCTGAAAAAAGCTGCATTAGTTGTGGACATCAGCCCAAAAGCCACAATAAAAATACAGGATCTGCATGCACTCTCTACTGTGGAAGAAGTAACAACAGCTATAAGCCAGGTCACAAAGTTGGAAAACTGCACAATGAAGGTTCACTTGACCGCAACGAATAACAGGGAGCAAAAAAGAGCGTTTGTAACACTGCCTGTAACTGGGGTAAATGAATTACTCAAAACACAGCGAATTAAAATAGCGATGACGTACTGCAGAATAAGATACCGGGAGGAAACTAAGCGCTGCTACAAGTGCTTTGGAACAGGCCATCTTCAATGGGATTGTAAAGGACCTGATAGGAAGGGTATGGGACTTTGCATCCAGTGCGGCGAACGGGGCCATAAGCTCAAGGAGTGCACAAACCCCCCAAAATGCTGTATATGTTCTCAAGACGGAAAGACCCCGACAGATCGCCTACCCGGGTCAAGAAGCTGTAAAGCTAGTAAAAAGAGCACAAAATGAAAATCTTGCAGTTAAACATGCATAAAGGAAAAGTGGCAGATGCTCTCCTGCCCCAAATTATTATTGAGCAGAAAGTAGACCTCGCAATCATCAGCGAACAATACGCAGCGAAATAGAGTGGCCTATGGTTTGACGACGACTCAGGAACGGCCGCTATATGGATACGCCATGGTAGCAGATTAAAACCGCAAGATACTGGTAAAGGAAATGGTTTTGTGTGGGTACAGATAGAAGGAATAACATTAGTAAGTTGCTACTTAACCCCGAGTGACAACATTGATAGCTTTCAAGAAAAGCTGGATGCAACAGAGGACGCTATACGAAACCGAAATGGAGACCTTCTAGTGGCTGGTGATTTAAACTCCAGAGCAGTCACAATCGCTAATATTGGCAGTGTTCCAAACTTCAGACGACCACAGTGCGAAGGTACAATCCCAGATGTAACAATGGTATCGCACCGAATAGCTAGACGAGTCTTGAACTGGAAGGTTCTCGAGATATACAATATCTATTAATAAAATGCCACCCCTGAAGAAGTTTGCAAAAAGCGGGCGAAACGTTGGGAGAAACAAAAATAATGTAATTTTTATTTCCTATATGGAGAAAAATAGATGACCACAAATAGCCCGAAAAAATAACATAAAAATAAAAACAACAAATTGGTCAGAAAACATAACTTAATATTTTTTTTACTTTAACATGCAGAAAATGTTAATTCCGTTCATGAAAATAAAAGTGATTTTATTCCGAATTTTTTTTCGTTTTTCGTTTTCTAAAGCACCAAAATACGGATTGAATTCCGTTTCCGAATGGAATTGAGCTCTGTGACATGGCTGATAAAATTAAAAATTTATTTTTCTATATGCATATGTATGTACATTCATACCCTGTAATCAGTAATTGTTCACGTGAGATAGTAAAGGCTTCATTATTTTTTACTTTCTGTTTATTTTCTGGGCTGTGCCGTTCTGTTTCTAAATTTTATTAGTTACTTTTTATGTTATAACTTATCACCTGTTTCTGAGCAGAACGGCTACAGTTTTCCATTAAGTGACGAGTTTTTCATTGTCCATTTTTATGTTTCAATATAATTTTATGTTTTTCTGATAAAAATTTAATTTTTAAAATTTTAAGAGCACAATCACAATTTTTATTTTATTCATGCTGTCAGAATTACTTAAACATTTTTTGATTTTCACAGGTTGAACCGTAACAGAACAGAACGAAATAGGAAAACTAAAGACTTGTGTAAGATTTCTATAAGCAAAAGAGTCAGCTGATTCGTAACAGAACAGAAAGTAAAACCTATTTCCTCAACAAGTTAAAATTGATGTTTGGGAAAAATAAACGTAGTACATGACTTCTCACAAAATGAACGTTTGTGTACTTTTTAAATATATAATCTGCCATGTCACAGAGCTCAATTCCATTCTGAAACGGAATTCAATCCGTATTTTGTAGCTTTAGAAAACGAAAAACGAAAAAAAATTTCGGAATGAAATCACTTTTAATTTAATTTCATGGACGGAATTAACATTTTCTGCATGTTAAAGTAAAAAAAACATTTAAAAAAATTTTTATTCAATTAAGAATACTATTTTTCATTTATTTATTCAAAAATGGATTACATTTATTTAGTTTTTATTTATTTATTATGCAAATTTCTCAAGTCATTACAAAAATAAAATCAACAGAACAAAATGTAAGGAATTGGTTTCTTTGGTATTGCCATACCATTTTTGTATGTATATACTTCATATTGGCAGCACACAAAACAAAGAAATACAAGGCTGAATTAAAATAGGCATACAAAAAAATGTAAAACGCCTAAACATATGCCACATTATCATTTACTACAAAATTATGCTGCCACACTTGTAAGATTAAGCATTTTTTTCGGATTGACGAAAACGATGGGAATCTGTAGCTCGTTTCTGTATTTCTCGCATCGTAAAATTTCTCACATGAAGTTCCATCGTTTCTCGATTTGCGAGAAAAAAGTGTTTCTGTATTTGAATGCGAGAACATACAACACTGATTCTGTTTTTTCTGGAATATTTCCAGTAATCAAGTGTCAAATGAAAACAAAATGTCACAAAAATATTATTTTAATAAAAAAAAGAAATAATTACCAAGAAAAAGGAAATAAAATTATGAGCAAAAATATGAAATGAATGTTAAATCCTCAAAATAAGTTTTTTCTATCAACTGTCTCTACATAAGACAATTGCACATAATAAAAATTCTAAATAAGAGTGAACATATCGATTTTTTAATGATATTTTAGTCCAACAATTCGTTGCATATCTTTTCAACTAGTTTATTTTTTATATTTTTATACACAAATTCAAAAATTCATATGCTTTTGTACAAATTTGGTTGTTCTCGCACCAATTTAAAATGCGAGTTGTTTTCACAGTTCTTTTGAGAAACTTTTCACAAAATATTGTTACAGAAACACTTTTTCTCACATCCTTCCAATAATTGCTGGAAATTTATTTAAATGACAGACAGTTCTCGCAAAGTAAATATACAGAAACATTTATGTGAGAAAAGCCATTTTGTGTTTCAATTTACACTGTTTTTGTTACGATTCCCTCGTTTCATGTGGGAAATTTTACGATGCGAGAAATACAGAAACGAGCTACTGAAGCACCAAAATGAAATTTGAACGGAATGGTTAATACGGAATCAAAACCATTCCGAACGGAAGCTGTGACACGGCTGAATAAATATGTTTGTTTTATAATTTGCCTTGATTTTAAAGTTGCCCCTTTTTTCTTAGAAATCAACCTTTTGTACCACTTTTTTCTTAAAAATTCCCTTTTAGTGCCCCTTTTTGAAATTTTTGCAACGATAACGCATTTCCGTACATTTTGTTTTGTTGATTTTATTTTTGTAATGACTTGAGAAATTTACAGAATCAGCCATGTCACAGAGCTCAATTCAATCCGTCTTTTGGTGCTTTAGAAAACGAAAAAATAAAAAAAATTTCGGAATAAAATAACTTTTAATTTCATGGACGGAATTAACATTTTCTGCATGTTAATTTTCTTTCAATTAAGAATACTATATGTCATTTATTCATTCAAAGCTGGATTACAATTATTTAGTTTTTATTTATTTATTATGCAAATTTCTTAAGTCATTACAAAAATATAGAGATGTACACGTGAGCGTTTTTTGTCTCACGGAACTCACGCGCGCGCAGAAAAATATTTTACTCACGCAGTTTCAAGCACGAATGATATTAAAGATTTTCACGATCACGCACGCTCACGAACAAAATATTCTTAATAACGCACGAGCGGCTTATAGCTTATCACGATCACGCACACTCACGAAAAAGTATATAATCCAATTTATATCTCTTTTTTGGGTTGAAATATAGGTTTTTACACATACATATGTATGTATGTATGTACATATGTATGCACGTGTATATGTATGTAAAATTTACATTGCACAGTGGGGACTTTTGCAAAGTAAATGGCAATAAATCTGGAACTTCTAAACAACTGATTGGAATTATATGAAACTCCTAACATCCGTAGAGGAGGACTTAGGCTTTATAACACATGTCATGACAGCCTTATGGCTTGAGCTGGACATGAGTTACAGTGGCCCAAAGTTGACTACCTAGTACTCAAAAAAAACTTCTGAAGCTTGTAACTTTTTTATCCGATTTTTACCGGATAAAGCATTTTGACATAAACTTGAAATTCTTAAGAAATAATTTCGCAAGATGTGTTTCCGTATCTCTCATAAGATATTTTACTTAAGACAAAGAAATTTTTTTCCCTTGAGGTTTTTTAGTATTTCGCCCATTACTTTTTAGTTCATTGTTGCATTTTAATAACTTTTAAATAAAAATAGGAAAAAAATTTATTAAGATATCCATTCGTGAAATCGGGAAAAGGCTAACAAATCCAAATTTTAAAAAAAACGCATGTGTTTTTTAAGTATCTTCATTGTTTTCAGCTTTGCAAAAAACTTTGTTTAATACGCTTTTAATTTTTTTATTACATAGCGCTTAATACAATGCATTAAGAATATGCTTAGAACCAATTTTTTTTGTATTTTATAGATGTAGCCTACATTCAGCAATGTCCTTAAATAGTAAATTTTACAAATATTTTTTGTGTTGAAGCGGTTATAAAAAGTTGTGACGGTAGACTTTTAAGGTTTCAACTATAAGATTTTATTATTTAGATAGTTTTAAACATTTTTAACAAAAATTTAAAAGTGTCTTTTCATAAATGCGGATGTATAGTTGTGTACCATAAACAAATATATTAAAATAGTTTTATTTTTCTACATTGGTATATTTGAATTTCATATGAGCCAGTTTACTACGCCTGAAAAAATTATAACAATAGCCCAATACACAATCTTGTGCAAATGGTCTTGCATCGTTGCATGCGCAAAATGGTATAGTATATTGATATCTCGTGAGAATTCGTGCGTGATTAATAAAAATAGCTCACGCATGATCACGCACGAGTAATTTATTTTTAAGTCACGATTACGCACTCACGCATAATTAATTATAAATTTAATCACGATCATGCATGAGTCACGCGTAATTCACGCGTGACACGATAAAATCACGACATTTGCACATCTCTACAAAAGTAAAATCAACAGAACAAAATGTACGGAATTGGTTTCTTTGGTATTGCCATACCATTTTTGTCTGTACTTTATCAAAATCTTCATATTGGCAGCACACAAAACAAAAAAAATACAAGGCAGAATTAAAATATGCATACAACAAAAAACACTAAAACGCCTAAACATATGCCACATTATCATTTACTACAAAATTATATTGCCACACTTGTAAGATTTATCATTTGTTTTGGATTGATGAAAACGATGGGAATTTGAAGCACCAAAGTGAAATTTGCACGGAATGTTTGATATGGAATCAAAACCATTTCGAACGGAATCTGTGACACGGCTGAATAAATAAATAAAAACTAATTAATTGTAATCCAGCTTTGAATAAATATATGAAAAATAGTAATCTTAATTGAAAAAAAAAATTTAAATATATTTTTTTACTTTAACATGCAGAAAATTTTAATTCCGACCATGAAATTAAAAGTGATTTCATTCCGAAAATCCTTTTCGTTTTTCGTTTTCTAAAGCACCAAAATATGGATTGAATTCAGTTTCCGAACGGAATTGAGCTCTGTGACATGGGTGGTAATTAAACAAAAAATTCTATCGTGTATTTTTATAATTCTAATGAACTAAACATTCTTCATCGGTTTTCTCGAAAACACATTTTTGTTCCATAAATCAAAGCAAATACATTCGTATTCGCCTTAAAATTGCCGAATATTCGACAATTCGAATACGAATACGAATATTCGTGCATCACTAACAGAGATACAAGAGGTTTTGTAAATTAAGCAAATGTTTTAAAGAATTATAACTGCGGCTTATTTGCGTCTATAGACAAGACGATACAATCGTCGAACAGAAGTTGGGCATTAATTGTTTAATTTATCATTCTGTATTTTATAAAAACAATTTTAAAATAATTTTTTAATAAAATTTTCAAACAAACAGCAAACAGAGGGGAAATATTAAATTAATACGGTAGAACGATTTTACCGGAAACTTCACAATTCTTGAATGTCAAGAAAAAATGAGAGAATGGAAGTACCTTCTATACATATTTATATCTTGGTTTTCGGTAAAACTGGGATACCGCTGGCTCCCAATTAGGTCTGTCAAAAGTGCCGATTTTTCCATTAAAAAACCAGCAAATGCCGATTTACAGATTTTAGGTAAAAAAAATAACGATTTTTATCAATCCAACTGAAAACACAGTAACAGTACATGCAATTAATAATTGCGTAAATTTGTGTATAGAAACTCTCACCCAAATACGAAAACGGTTTAATTTTGAAACTAACGTAAAGTTTAATATATCCAAAGAGCATAATGAACAAAAAAATAAACACTATTTTAGATATTCTTAAGGAATTTCCGAACTTTTTAAATGAAAAACATAAGCAATCGCTAAATCCTGTGTACCGAGAACTACATTTTCTTGAATTTTAACACATATTCAAAAGTAATGAAAACTAGTTTATGTAATTTTAGATAAAGAATTTCTGAAAAAACTTATCCAGTTTCAACAGAATTTGTTGAATGCATTTTTAGTGCCATCAATTTAAATAAAACGAAATTTCGATGTTCCTTGGAAAATGAAACTTTAGAAGCAATTCTTTATTTTAAAGATTATTTAAAACTTAATAAGTCCAATTGTTTTGACACTGATATTAAATACGATTTAGAAAGAAATTTTAATTCTGAAATTTTTTAATCACTGTATCCGAAATATGCTTGTGAACTCCATATGTTCATAAGAAATATAGTTCATGTTTATAATAGCTATGTATTATTCAGCCGTGTCACAGATTCTGTTCGGATTTCATTTTGGTGCTTCATTTTCCCATCGTTTTCGTCAATCCGAAAAAATGCTTAATCTTACAAGTGTGGCAACATAATTTTGTAGTAAATGATAATGTGGCATATGTTTAAGAGTTTTAAATTTTTTTTGTATGCATATTTTAATTCTGCCTTGTATTTTTTTGTTTTGTGTGCTGCCAATATATAAAGTGCATACAAAAATGGTATGGCAATACCAAAGAGACCAATTCCGTACATTTTGTTCTGTTGATTTTATTTTTGTAATGACTTGAGAAATTTGCATAATAAATAAATGAAAACTAAATAATTGTAATCCAGCTTTGAATAAATAAATGAAAAATAGTATTCTTAATTGAAAAAAATTTGTTAAAAATGTTTTTTTTTTGCTTTAACATGCAGAAAATGTTAATTCCGTCCATGAAATTAAAAGTGATTTCATTCCGAATTTTTTTTTTCGTTTTTCGTTTTCTAAAGCACCAAAATACGGATTAAATTCCGTTTCCGAATGGAATTGAGCTCTGTGACATGACTGATTATCTTATAAGACACATGAAATTACATACATATGATTGTTCTTTTTCTCATTAATAAAAATTAATGAAAAACTCAAAAGTCTGCAGTTTTAATATGCCGAAAATGCCGATCATTTAAAAAAAAGCAATGTGAGTCCGATCACAGGGGACATGTGTAAACGTCTAGTCATGAACATTTTTTTTTTAAGTTGGAAGTACTTATCCTTTTAGTATATCTTTTTAATTAATTAATTAAAAGTATCAAAACTTTCAATATTGCAAATACATAGGAATTTGTTGGTTTTTGTTTGTTTTATTAAACTTATTTCGTTAGTAAATAGGCACACTGCAGTATATACAGTATGTACTGCATTAAAAATTGCAATAAGCAGTAAATTTACTGATTACTGAAAAAAATTCAGTAAATTTTTACTGCTAATGAAATTTAATTAGCATTACCAGTAAAATCGTAAGGCCGTATTCATAATAAAATTATAGCAAGTGGCAAAGTTTTTTTCATTCAAATTTTGAACCTTTTGTATGAAAAACATTTAGCCACTTGGTAGAATTTCACAATGAATACGGGCATTACTGATTACTGAAAATTCCATGCACCTCATCATATAATAAACAATTTAGAAAAAAAATTCTAGTAATCAGTAAAAATTTACTGGTTAAAATTTTTTTTATTATTTTTACTGAAATTTTAGTGGTACTGCAGTGCTCATCTATGGTAAATGCCTTTACTTTTACTTTTTAATTTTTAATTCCTGTTGTTCATCGTTTAGTTGTTGCTGTTCTTGTTGTTGTGTACACATTGCAATTAAAATAAATTCAGTAAAGTGCGACTTTGTCTCGCGCACGAAGGGTTGCGTACATTCGGTTTTGAACATTTTGTTGAGGTGCCTTTTTCCTTTTTTGAGTTTTTTCAGTTTAAACGATTTTTTCAGTTTTGTCGCTCTTTTCTCGTTTTGGCGTTTTTTCTCTTGTTGGGGTTTTTTTAATTTTCGCAATTTTTTTCATTTTGGCGATTCTTTTCATTTGGCGATTTTTTCTGTTTTTGGGGTTTTTTTATTTAGGCGAATTTTTATCATTTTGTAGATTTTTTTGTTTAAGGGGGTTTTTTTAATTTTGGCGATTTTTTTATTTTGACGATATTTTTTCATTTTGGCGATTTTTTTTCTGTTTTTGGGTTTTTATTTTGGCGATTTTTCCGGGTTTTCGCGATTTATTTTAGTCCTAGAAATTTTTTTAATTGGGTGCTTTTTCGTTTAGGCGATTTTTTTGTTTTTGGCGATTTTTTATGGAACACCCTTAAATTTAAATTTTTTTAATTAGTGTTTTTTATGGGAATTGTTACAATTTAGGTTTAAAATCCAGCTAAACCCCTCAATAATCAATTTCAATGTATTTTTAATAAAAAAATATTTTACTTAATAAGTAAAATATTAATTTGGGATTATTAGTGCGTTTAAAAATTTTAAACTTAAATTTTTTAAATTTAGTGTTAATTGTTTAGTCTGTATAAAATACACTAACTTTAAAAATTTCAGGTGTATATATGTACTAGTGATGTAATGAATGTCAATTTTTGATATTCGCGAATACGAATGCGAATACGAATATTTGAAACGATATTCGCGAATACGAATACGAATATTTCATATGAAATTTATAGACATTAAATTAGAACCTAAGAACTTCATACTCCTGTTGGCGTACTTTAAAGTTAATAAAACCACCCAAAATTTTAATGATCGTCAGTAAATAATATTTCCAAATGATAAAAAGCACAAATTTCTATAAAAAATTTAATGGATTAGTACAAACTAGTATTTTTATCCATTTATTTAAATTTAGTTTAGGATTTATGCATTTATTTATTTATTTATTGATTTTTTTTGGAAAAATATTCGTATTCGCCTGAATTTGACGAGTACGAATGCTTCGTATTCGCATTAATAATGGCCGAGTATTCGGCAATTCGAATACGAATATTCCTGCATCACTAATATGTACATACAATTGTATGTATATTACATGGGATATTAACATTTTTCGTTGCTCGTTTTGGAACACCTTTTAATTTTTAACTCTCATTTATTTGTTGTTGTAGCGGCCATTTCAGGTCCGTAGCTCTTACGGACAGCGTAGCGAAAACAATAGGGTTCATTTTCACCTTTGGTGTACCGAACCGTAATAAAGCAATTATCAAGTTAAATAAAACAAACAAAAACTAGCAAATTCCTATGTATCTACAATATCTTAAATAAGTTTGTATTGCTTCTTTCAAATACTAATCCAC
Organism: Tachina grossa; assembly: GCA_949987645.1. NCBI lineage: Eukaryota > Metazoa > Arthropoda > Insecta > Diptera > Tachinidae > Tachina > Tachina grossa. The sequence continues at coordinate 59,973,733 of OX465277.1, read as the reverse complement.
GCATACATAGCTCACACCGATTTGATAACGCGGTGTGCATCCCTGCAGAAAGTGCGAATAGTGAAATTGTAGTGATTTACTAGTGACATTGTCAGTAGTACTACTGACCAGGTGTACCCCACCCAATGTAATCATCTATTGACATTTAATATTAGCTTGTCATTGAAAATCTACCACTAGACTGTAGCACTACTGACTAAGTGTTTCTTTTGGGACCACATGAAGACATTCACACCACAGATTCAATAGTAAATTTTATAGTCTACAATATCGATATTTCCTCGCTCGTTGTCAATAGTAAAATTATAGTTATTTTCTAGTGACATTGTCCATAGTGCTACTGACTAGGTGTACCCCAGCCAATGTAATCGCCTATTGACATACAACATACAGTTGTCATTGAAAATCTACCATTATACTTTAGCACTATTGAGAAGGTAGTTCTTTTACGACCATATGGAGTTATTTGATTCAAAGATTCACTAGTAGATTTTAGTAATCCTCGTCTAAATATATTTATTTAATATTATTGCACAGCATAATAAAAAAAGAAAAATAATCTCTTGACGCGTTCATTGACAATATCACCAGAAATACACTACAACTGTTGTCTCTAACATAGGGTCTCCACCTAACATAATATGTAAGATAAGAGCGTCAAATTCAATCGCAGAGAGAATTATGTTACGTCTAGACTTCAAATTAGTGTTATGTCAATCTTATAAGATTTATTATAAGAGCGTTGTTATAAGAAATCCTATAACAACAATCTTATGATATGAACTGTCAAAAAACTACACGTACATGAAAATAAATTAGTATGCATGTGTGAGTGTTTATTAAAATAAATGAAAAACAATGTTTTGGACAAAGTTTCTGGGATTTTATATGTTTAATTGATTTATAAATTAAAGTTTGTGGAAAAAAGTAAAAACAAAATGAATAGTTATATAAAATTAATACATGTTTACTCGATGAGAATTTGCATAAAATGAAATGTTATAAGAAAAGTAAAATTACGTTGTCCTGTTGTATGACATGAAGAGATATATCGGCATTTTATTTTTGTAATTCTGCCGACGTTCTCTCAAATATTATATCAGAGTTAGTCGCAGTTGTAGACGCTATGTAACGGAAGTTTACTCGCACATAAAAGGAAAGTTGCCGACATTTTAACTAGTGCAATTGTCGCTGGAGAAAGAGTATTGACACAGAGGCATATGGTTCTAGTCTGACTAGAGGGATCTAACTCAAAACTTGTGATTGTATTGTGAAAAAGATTTTTACCCCCTAGCGTATAGATGTTTACACTATAGGGTTGCATTTGTATACTCGTTTGTATAGCCAAAACAAATATAACATGGTATGTACCATATAATTGTAGTGTGAGCGACAGAACTAGTATAAGAGTTATTGTGTGTGCGTGCTTTTCCAAATTAAAATACAATTAAAACAAATAACAATTGCTTACTGTATTGCTGCTGAGCAACTGTTTGATCTGTTTTTGCCCAAAAATACTTATTGTAATACAAATATATGAAAAAACCACTATTGAAATATATACATGATGTGCAGATGTATGTGCTGACGTTCGTTATGTTATTTTGTGGCGCAGCCAAAGTATAGAGAGAGAAAGAGACAATTTTGCTCTGAGAGTAATTACAAATGCATGTGTTTCATGTACATGTATCATTTACTTACATGTGTATGTGAAATTTTACTTTCATTCATTCATTCATCAACCATGGATTTTTTTTTCAACACACCATGTGGTACTTATGTTAAAACCAGTTTTATGTATCTTATTTGTTATAGAAAAACAAATACATACAAACGTGTTTTTCTCATTTGGTCATTGCACAACCATACAATAACTGCTTTAAAAATAAACATTTACAACTAGTAAAAGAAACGCTAAATAACATATTTTTTCATACAAGAACCAAAAAACACGCAAAACTGGTGCAAACAGATGCATCTGTGCAATGCTATAGTTTACACATCAAAAATGCAGATATTTCAACAAAATCTTCTGGCAGCCTTGTTACATCTGCTGCGCCCACATTATAAAGTACGTACATACATAAATTGAATATGAAAATTCGAACAACAAATCGTTCACAAGTTCGGTGGAAACACTTTGAAGTGATTTACTTAAACCTACTGGATTTAATTAAAGTCGGTAGAAACATACTACATATCACATTATTAGTATAATAACCTGGCCTAATATGTTCCACTAAAAAGCAGGTTTAAGTGTGTAACCCTGTTATTATGGAGATTAGTTTCTTTTGTAGTAAGGACGAGAACCTTGATATGTTGTGCTAACCATCACTTTTTTACTTTAAGATTCATCTAGACACTTATCAACACTTCAAAAAATAGACCAGCTGTTTGTTTTTTGCAAGGATTATGAGCGTTTGTCAAAATTTAATAATAATACAGCACGCATACTGGTCAAAGTAAAAGTGTGGTAAAAGTATCGCCAAAAACTAAGGATGTCATCATTAGAAAACGTAATAAATGAAACTACCAATAAATTAGGTAATGTTTCAATTGAAGACATACAGTCACGGCATCGCAAAGAACGCAAAGATTTACAAGCAAAAATTCAAGCTCTAAAGAAAAATGCACCGAAGTCAGATAAAAAGAAACGCAAAGACGCATTAGATGAAATTGCAAAAATGGAAGCTGACTTCGAAAGGAGGCATGACCTGGAAATTAAACAGGCAGAGAGTGAAGTCAAATCCCAACAAGCAAAGTCTAAGCAAAATGAACCTGCAAATGGAATTCATCACAGCATAAAAGACAGTCAGGATAAAAAAGAGTGTGAAGACAATCAACTCGTACAACGTGTAACGAAAGCTCAAAAACGGAGAGATAAGAAAGCTCGTGAAGCACGACAGAGAGAAGAAGAACTTAAAGAAATGGAGGAGGAAGCCGTCTATGCCCCCAAATCCGTGGAAGCACGAAAAATACAACTGAAATTAAAGGAACGTCAATTAGCTCTATTAAATATACCCTCCGATGGCGATTGTCTTTACAATGCCATTCGTCATCAACTTGTACATCATGGACTACCTATTTTAACCATCAAGGAGCTGCGTTCAGAAACTGCCAATTATATAGAAACTAATAAAGAATTCTTAATCCCCTATATGACCCATCCAGAATCAGGATGCCTGCTCACAGATGAAGAATTTGAAAAGTATTGCAATGATATACGCCACACTTCATCATGGGGCGGTCAAATAGAGCTGAAAGCTTTATCTTCTATACTTAAAGTGCCAATTGAAGTTTTGCAAGCAGATGGTTCCCCAACAGTACAAGGCGGGGAATTCGGCGGATCTCCTTTGATAATAACATATCATAGACATATGTACAGTTTGGGTGAACATTATAACTCAACAACTCCTTTGGCTGATGACCTCAATGATAATGACAGTAATTAAAAAGCATATCATTCACAAATTTATTGGATTTGCAGCAATCAAATATATTGTTATGGATTAGCTGATTATAAAAACTAAAATTAATTGGAGGTACAATTCATAAACTACATTCATATACATATGTACTAGTGATGCACGAATAATCGTATTCGTATTCGAATTGCCGAATGTTCGGCAATTTCTAATGCGAATACGAACCATTCGTATTCGTCAAATTTAGGCGAATACGAATACGAATATTTTTCCAAAAAAATTAAATAAGCATAAATCCTAAATTAAATTTAAATAAATGGATGAAAATATTAGTTTGTACGAATCCATTAAATTTTTTTTATAGAAATTTGTGCTTTGTATGTTTTTCAAATATTATTTACTGACGATCATTAAAATTTTGGGTAGTTTTTATTAATTTTTAAAGTACGAAAACAGGAGTATGAAGTTCTTTTTCATAACAATTTTTTCATATCTCATATTGCAGGCTTAAATAGAGCCCTAATTTAATGTCTATAAATTTTATATGAAATATTCGTATTCGCGAATATAATTTCAAATACATATTCGTATTCGCGAGTATAGTTTCAAATACATATTCGTAATTGCGAATATAGTTTCAAATACATGTTCGTATTCGCATTCGTATTCGCGAATATCAAAAATTGACATTCGTTACATCACTAATATGTACCTATAACTTTCATTTGCAATTATAGTCTGTGCATTCAAATTCAAATATAGAGATGGTAAAATTGAGCTTACAATACAAAAAAGCTTTCAGCAAATTAAAATACGATGAATCAAAACAATTCACATATTCCATTTGCAATAATGCTAAGTATATAAAGCAGAAATCTACATCAACTGACACCACACAGTGGACCAAACACAAAAGAACGGTGATGATGAAGGTTTAGTGGCCTTCGAAAACGGCTGGCTGTTCCGTTCAACTATGTGTTGTCAGAATATTTACAACTAACTTTGGTGTTATTTGTTCATTAATAATTATCACATGTAATTTGGCTTAAAAAGCGATACGAACTTTAGCCTGTTAAAATCATAAATATATAGAAACAAATGGAGTTGGAATAATAATTAAAATTAATTTAAAAAAAATTGTTTATACGAAAAAAAAATCGCAAAAATGAAAAAAAATCGCCAAAATTAAAAAAAAACACCAAAATGAAAAAACGGCAAAAACCGAAAAAAATCGCCAAAACGAGAAAAAAGTGTCAAACTAAAAAAGCGCCAAAACTTAAAAAAATTGCCAAAAACGCAAAAAGCGCCAAAACGAAAAAACCGAAAAACACCCAAAAACGAAAAAAAAATCCAAAACTATATATTCAGCCTTATCATGAATTCCACATCAGAGATCTGCAACAATACATAACACTCGCGAGCGCACTCACTGTTTACTATATGATTTTTAGTCTCGAATACTTTACAGCACTCGCTTTTATTGATTTGTTGCTTTATTCGCTCGTTTCTCATATACAGCGAGCTTCATGCATGAAAATATACAGAATAACTTTTTAACTTGTACTTCGTTGATTACAGAAAGAAGTAAGAGCGCAGAAAAAAGTAACAACAATAGCACATCCACTCTGAGCAAAGTTTCGTTTTTTTTCTATTTTCGTATTAGGTAACTTCTTTGTATTTAACTAACACTACTTTGGTGTTACGATCAGCTCGTAACAACACCATTCAACACATATTCATTTGATATATATTTGTGTATTACTCATGTTTTAGACTCGGCAGTTTTTCTTGAAGCAAGTCTGAGTTTATGGGAGAGAGAGGAAAGAAGAAAGAAGAGGGGTACTGACTTGCTTGTACAGAAAAGTTACTTCAATTCTCTTTTGTTCTTTCATTCGCAGCATTAAAACAATAGGAAAATTGAACAAAAAACCGTCTGAGTGTAAACAAACGAGCAGTTTTAAAAGAGAATTTAAGATATTTGCTTCACTGCAGCCGCGGCTGCCAGATCTCATGATTTGTTGTAGGTTTGACGATTTTAGCCGTTTTGATGATTTAGTTTAGTTTAGTGCCTGTTTTATTATATATTTCAAAATTATTTATTTTAAGATCAAAGATAAAAACTTATTGTGTACTTCTCACAAATTTAAACTTAAAATAAACTTAATAAAAAACAAAATTTATTTCAAACCTACTGTTTATAAAATAGCAAATATGAATTTTTTTTAAAAATTGTGATTTTAACGTTACACAAAAAGTTGCTCCTTTTATTGCCAGTTTATAGAAGGTATGTAAAAATTCTCGTCTGTCTATTTATATTGAAAACAAAAACAAAGCACTCAAATATGTTTTTGTTTTCAATATAAATAGATACACGAGAATTTTAACATGGCTTCTATAAACTGGCAGTTAATATCATAAGCCAGTCGCATTCTTAATATATTTTAATTAAAATGTTCTATGAAAAAATTTCTTATAATTCCTTTTAAATACATTTTATTTCATTATGAATTTAGCCATACATATTTACTTAAATATACAATAATTGATTTTTTCCCAAACCTTCTGGCAACGTTGCTTTAAGTATTAATACGATTGTCGAATGCTGAGAGTAAATACTTATGAACTCTGAGAACTATAACTCTAGTTAATAATGTAAGTGTGTGTCTTCAAAATTCCTACACAAACATTTCTCGTGTTGTTTATCAGATGTACGAATGCCATTGCCGAGTGTTGAAAAAAATATTTAGGAAACAATACTAAACAGACAACGTGTATAAACTGCATTATGATTGATACAGGCTCGTATGTTCAAACACAAATTCTTACGAGTATGGCGAGCAGATACAAAAACAATATGCTGTATTAACTACACCGCAAATCGTTTTTAAGCGAGTATCTTAAATCATAAAAACAGGTACTCATTGCAGTTCTCTGTTCCACATGTGAAAATTTTCGAATGAAATATTTCGTTCACATGGATTTTAATTACCAATCTTCAATTCGAATAAAATTAAAAGCTTACATATTTCCACTTTTTCCAACATACAAATCTTTGTGAATGATTTCCTTCATAAATTGTCAAAATATTTCGCAATCTTATGAAGTTTTTTGACACCAACTGTTTACACTTTCGGAAATTTCCATGTAAAATTTTATTCATGATAATCCTGATTATATAGGCTGAAGTTTGTATTAAATTACATATCTAGTGTTCGTACGGTACCCTTCGTGCGCGAGTCAGAGTGTCACACTTCACTGAATTTATTATCTTTTATTTTAACAAAACCTATTTTTATAACAACATATTTAAGTTTGTTTCATTATATTTAGAGATGGAAATATGTCATGATGTTGTCGCTTGGGCGAGCGTGCGTGATCATGAGGGAAAAAAACTCAAGCAGTATTGAAGCGGAATGTCTCATTTCATATAAATAATAATCAATAATTTGATTGTTGTCTGATATTGAAAAGTTGAATAAATATAATATAGGACCTAAAAAATAGAGTTTAAAGATGGAAGATAAATACTGGAACACGAAAGAAAGAAATCAAAAAATCTCAACAGCGGTATTATATTTATGTACTCGTATATCGACTTATTATTAAAGATTTTGTTTTAAAAGTGTAAATATACTCGTATTTGGAATATACGATGTTTCCATATCGAAAATACGCATACCAAAATGTTATTTTTTCAATTTATTTGGAACAAAATTTACTTTTATTGTTTTATTTTAATAAAACGTGCTATTTGCATATTAAAAGTCTTTTAATTTCGTACATCCTTAAGATTTATTGTGGCGACTTATTGTGGTCTGATGCATTTTATAATTGGGTGAAAAAAGTGATCTTTGATTTTCCAACATTTTGAAATAATCAAAAAGGCACGTTTTGTTCTGCGACTCATCATATCGTTAGCTAAAATGCAAAAAGGCGTAACTAACAAAAAATTCAAAATCGAGTTTTTGACAGATTATTATGACTGCCATTAAACTGCATGTCTTGACAAAAATTTTACACTTTTTGTTTCTTTCTTTCTTTATTACAAACATAAATAATTGGAGCCTTAGCGCCAGAAATGGCATTGAAGTGGCTAGTTCGCATAGTTAGCATAGAAAGCAACAGAGATAAAAATTCAAAATTATTATACACAAAAGTATAAGTACTGTATGTAACTATGTAGTATACAAAGAAAAATAAAAAAAAGTTTTTGCAATAAGATTCATTATTTATACATAATTGTAATAATTATTATATATATATATAATAATTTAATTAATTATATTAATATACAAAACACATATACAAATACATATCCATGCATGTAAATATATACATGCATCCATAAAAGCATACAAGGGTATGTACAAGCATAACATTCATGAAAGAAGTGTTTCCAAGTTATTTGACAAGTACAATTTAAGATATCGTTTAAATGTGGAAAGCAGTAAGCAATTTTTTAAATAGTTTGGTAAACAATTAAATTCATTAGGACCAGCAAAATGGATTCTTTGTTTTGTCAATTCAAGGCGACATCTCTTTACAGACAGATGTTGACTTTGTCTCGTAAGCCGATTTGTGACGAGTAAGTTTGAGTGAAATTGAACCGAGCGATTACCAAGACCTCTAATAGACTTAAAAACAAATTTTAATAATTGCATTTTATATAACCCGTTTACTGGTAAAACATTCAATGAATAATTTTTGAAAATATCCACCGTATGAAATTTTATTGGAAGATCGAAAACTAATTTCAAAGCCTTATTTTGTGCAGATTGGATAGTTTTTAATGCAGTGTTATTAATGCTCCCATAAATTATGGGAAGGTAAGCCAGATAGCTATGAACCAAACTTTCATATACATATCATCAATTTAGTTCTTTTTACCTGATTTACATCAAGCATTTTTTTCATGAAATTAGTTGCATGAAAATTTTTTATTTGTCAATAGGAGGCCTGGTGGAGCAACTCATATAGAAAAAGCTGCCGAAAGTGCATCGGAGATTTATTCTACGTCCTTTTTTATATAAAATTATCTTCTATAGCGCTGCAATTAGCAAACAGAAAAAGTTTCGTGCAACAAAATTCATGAAATTTCATGAAAAAAATGCTTAATGTAAACCCAATAAGCAATTTTGCTTGAAATCAAGTGTAAAACAACTGTTATTCAAGCCACACATTCAATTGTCAAGGGTTGAATTATACTTGATTTACACTTTATTTCAATAGCATTCTCTAGTTTTAGTACAGTGTAATTCAAGCCTTGAATTATACTACAATTAAACCTTGTGTTACAGTTGACTTCAAGTGTATTTCAAGCTTCAAAAACAATGCTTTTAAAATAGAAAACAAAATGCAATTCCTGTTTTCTAATAATAATTATGCGCATATCTGCCTTCGCTATTGTTTTCACGATTTTACTCACCTTTGTTTTTCAAGTTCACATTTTTATTTATTTATTTTTAATATTTTCAACACAATTTCAGTTTTAATAATAAATAAATTACTTAAATACAAGTTTATGCAACCTAACATACTCTGCTAGAATTGAAGAATCGTACTCAATATGAGCTTGTAATGCTGGGCCGTGTTTGTAACGATAAAGAAGACATATGTCGTCTGCGAACATATAAAGTTGGCCATTAAATTTGATATTTTTCAAATCATCAATAAATATTTTGAATAAGAGTGCACCAAGAACGCTACCCTGTGGTACACCACATTTTACCGGCAATAACGTGCTAATATCCTTCTCAATTTGAACAAATTATTTTCTACCTGATAAGAAATCTTTAAAAAAATCCAAAGAACCTCTTGATATGCCAATAAATTCAAGCTTTTTCAATAGTACTCCATGATCGACTAAATCAAAAGCCTTGGAAAGATCAAAAAACACAGCAGCAACTCCATCAAAACCACTATCGAAACTATCACAGATATATTCCACTACATTAACAACCGCTTCCTCCGTCCCTGAACCCTTGCAAAAACCAAATTGTCTGTCAAATAGTACCTTGTTCCTAACCAAATAATCAGATAAAAAAAATTAAAAAAAATTAATAAAAAAAGTCTGTTGTAAATATTCTGACTAACAACACATAGTTGAACGGAACAGCCAGCCGTTTTCGACAATGGTAAGACTGTTGTTTACAATATAGTGATGGTAAAATTGAGCTTACAATACTAAAAGCTTTCAGCAAATTGAAATGCGATGAATCAAAACAATTCACATATTCCGTTTGCAATAAAATGCTAAGTATATAAAGCAGAAATCTACATCAACTGACACCACACACAGTGGACCAAACACAAAAGAACGCTGATGATGAAGGTTTAGTGGCCTTCGAAAACGGCTGGCTGTTCCGTTCAACTATGTGTTGTTAGTCAGAATATTTACAACAGACTTTGGTGTTATTTGTTCATTAATAATTATCACATGTAATTTGGCTTAAAAAGCGATACGAACTTTAGCCCGTTCAAATGACAAATATAGAAACAAATGGAGTTCGAATAATAATTAAAATTAACTAAAAATTAATAGCCATGGGCCTGTGGAAAAAATTAAAAATAAAAATATACTTAATAGTAACAAACCAAAAAAGTTTGTCTTAAGTAGAACAAAAAATAAGCAAATTAAGTAACATGTGTATAATTAGTAAAAAGAACAAAACGAGAATGGTAAGACTGTTGTAAATATAGTGATGTTAAAATTGAGCTTACAATACAAAAAAGCTTTCAGCAAATTGAAATACGATGAATCAAAACAATTCACATATTCCATTTGCAATAAAATGCTAAGTATATAAAGCAGAAATCTACATCAACTGACACCACACACAGTGGACCAAACACAAAAGAACGCTGATGAATTTCTTATTTTTTTAATGCATGTTTTTTATTTATTGTATCTTCAAATATGAACTAACAATAAGTATTCAAATCTTAAATCTATAAAAAAATTATTAGGCGTGACCAATGTCGGACATAAGCTTAGTGATAGTTATTAATAATACATAAGTAGTGATAAGCAACAAAAAGAAAAAGGTGTTTTCAAGCAGCTTCATCATCTAGAGTGTTGAATATTAGAGCCCGTGTATCTCTCTTTTTTAATCGGATGTGTCCAGTAAAGTTCAAAATATTACGAGCAAGCGGATTAGGATGTTTTTTTTAATGCATGTATTTATTTATTGTATCTTCATATATGAACTAACAATAAGTATTCAAATCTTAAATCTATAAAAAAAATTATAAGGGCCGACCAGTGTCGGACATAAACTTAGTGGTAGTTATAAATAATACATTAGTAGTGATAATCAAAAAAAAAGGGGGGCGAAAGTATTTTCAAGTAGTCCCATCTGGAGTGTTAGGTATAAGAGGCCGTGTGTCCCTCTTTTTTAAGCGGACGTGTCCAGTAAAGTTCAAAATATTACGAGCAAGCGGACTAGGATGTGATTCGAGTTTTGTTAAATATTTGCCTGCGTATTTTTTAATTTCTTCAGTCACTAGTGGCATATTTAAATCACGATGTATAATAGAATTTTGGATGTACCATGGAGCCGATGTTATTAACCGTAAAATTTTGTTTTGCCTTCGTTGGATTCTCTCGACATTGGAAGCTGAAGCAGTGCCCCATAACTGAATTCCGTAGCGCCATATTGGCTTCAAAAGCGACTTGTATAATAAAAGTTTGCAGTCTAGGCTGAGTGTTGAGTTTCTGCCAATCAACCAATATATTTGAGTTAACTTAAGTTTCATCTGAGTTAACTTAGAGTCAATATGATGTTTCCATGTAAGTCTTCGATCAAGGTGTATACCAAGGTATTTCACTTGGGAATATTGAGGAATATTTTGATTGTTGATTCGAATGGGGGCGCAAGTATCTTTTCTTAGGGTGAACGTTATATGAACACACTTTTGTTCATTGACTTTAATTCTCCATAAGTTTAACCAAAGCTCCATCTGGCTAATGTGTTCCTGGAGTTTGCGGGATGCCTCATCAGGGTTTTCGTGCATAGTAAGGCAGGCTGTATCGTCGGCAAATGTGGAAGTATGGATAGTACTGCTCACAGGCATATCACAAGTATATATCAAATATAAAACTGGTCCCAGTATGCTCCCCTGTGGCACACCGGATGAAATAGTTTCAGGCCTACTCGCAAAGTCTCCTTCCACAACAGTGAACTTACGGGAAATAATGTAACTTTCCAAAAGATATAAAATGTTTATTGGTAAGTAAGTCTTCAATTTTAAAATTAGGCCTTCATGCCACACTTTATCAAATGCCTGGGAAACGACAATAAAGAGCGCAGAACAATACTTTTTTTCCTCAAAAGTTCTTCTTATAAATTGAACCAATCTGTGAGTTTGTTCAATGGTGCTATGCTGACTTCTAAAACCAAATTGATGGTCTGGTATGCACCCACTACTAATTAGAATTGGGGACAATTTTGTTTTGAGCAGTTTTTCGAAAAGCTTTGACATAGTTGATAGTAGACTTATTGGCCTATATGACTCAGCCTTGGTTAGATCTTTGCCCGGCTTTGGAATCATTTTAACCTTGGCAAGCTTCCAGCTGTGTGGATAATACTCCAGTCGTAAAATGGCATTAAATATGAATAATAGGATTCTCGTTGCAATACGAGGCAAGTTCATCAGCATCTGGTTACTAATTCCATTAATACCCGGAGCTTTCTTCGGGTTGAGTTCGGCAACTAATTTTTGTAAATCACGCGTCTTAAACTTTACGTGTTGAGGGGGTAGAGCGACTACATTCGGCAAATCAGCAACACCAGTACATATGTTTGGCGTAAAAACGGATTTTAAGTGCTCAGCAAATATTTTACCTTTTTCAGTATCGCTTCTTGCCCAACTTCCGGTAGATGTGCGTAGAGGTGGCCTATACTCAATGGGTGTTTTAAGCTTTCTAGCAGCGCGAGTTAATTTCCTATTTAAGGAAATGAGTAAAAAAAATATATTTTCTTTTTTTTCTGCACCGAAATGTGCGTTTCTTTATTAAATATATTCTTAAGACTAACTTACAAAGTGTTACTTAATATCTATTTATAATAATAATTATGTTTAATGTTTCTTTGTTCTAACTCAAAATATGTTTTTCTTTGTTCTAATATGTTTTTCTTTGTTTAGGTTACTAGTACCTTTCTTATCAGCAAAACATGTTTTGGGAAAAAATATGTTTCTTATCGTTACAATAGTTGTATTTATGATGTTTGTCTTATCTCTAGTTTAGAATAGTTACATTTGAGTTTATGGATTTGTTATCATCTTTTATTACTATCTTAGTTATATTTGAATTTATGGATTTGTTATTACTATCTTAAAATAAGAGATGTTAACTCTCCTCCTTCTTAAAAAAAAACGTCCTCGTTTTAAACTGTATATTGTCTCTGTCGGAGTTTGAGAAGTTCTATTTCATATAATTCGTCGATTTTTTTCCTTTGTGTTTCTATTTTCTTTATCCTGTAGCATTCGTAGAATTTAATCATACCATAAGTTAGTAATGCTAATGTACATAGTCCCAATATGAAATAAAATGTGTATTTCTGGATGTTCTTCGATGGGTATCAGGAAGGTTGATATTTCTTGGATATTGTTAAATTTGTAATTACCATTAGATTCTAAGATGCGCATTATTTGTAATTGTTCGTCGTGTTGGTTATGTATGGCATCTTTGAGTGCTTGTTGGTGGTTGTAGTATTGTTTTCCATCTAGATTTGTTGAGTAATTGAATTGTATTAGTTTAGGTCCATTTATTTTTACGTTATTCCAGGTGTGTTCGTAATCTGTAATGATGTTTCCACTTTCGAGTACTTGTAGCGGTGCGTTATTTTCATGTATCACTTCGCATTTGGCTGGCCTGTTTTCTAATACATTAATAGTACAGTTGTCCGGTTTCTTAATTCTGCATATAAAGTTTCCTAGATAATTTTTACATTTTTCGATACTTGTAAATTTATTATTGCATTTTGCTATTCTAGAGTCTAGTAATAGTTTTCCGTGCTTAAATGCTAGTGAATACAAATTAAATAGCTTACATTTCGTTTTTAATAATGGGTATTTATAGGTGTTTACAATTGTGTGATGAAAATAAAAAACATTAATATCGGCATATTCTAATATATTTATTATAGGTAGATCTAACGCTTCATTAGACACTATTTGTTGAATATCTTTTAAATTTAAAGTTCCGGAATAAAAGTTTCCGTTTTTTGCGAAATTAATCATTGTAGCGATAGAATGTAGTTCGTTGTATACTTCGGTAAGTATTAAATGTTCTGAAATAGATTCGGGGCTAATTCTTTCTAATATTTTTTCAAATTCAGAGTTTATTTTCTTTTGTTTATTATTATTTTCTATTAGCATATTCAATCCTGTCTTGATTTCGATTAGGTCATCGTGGTCAGGTGTTCCTGTAATAAGTTTGAGGGCTGATCCTAGAAAATTAAGTGAACGTTTAGTTCTGGAGATTCTAGGAAGTAGTTGTGACTTCAGATTTTCTATTTTAGTTATCAACAAATATTCTGCAGAGTTTTGTTCTAAATTATATGCAAATCGTACTATATTTTCGTAGGGTGTCAAGATTCTAGAAAGGTTTGTCATATGGTATAAGAACGCTGTGTCCTGAAAAACGTATACAGGGTCAGTCTCTATCATTATATATTTTTTGTCTTTTAAGTCTATTAGTCTGTTACCGAATGCGACGGATATATATAATAATATTATTATTCTTTGCATGTTTGTACTCGTATATTATCCTTATGTATAACAATATTTTTGTTTGTAATTATTGTGTTACCTTTATCTTCCTTTACAATGTGTTTTGAGTATTTCCTTACGTTTTTATTGCGTCGGTGCGTTTTGGAGTATATAACGTCCCCTGCTTGGTATGTGATGTTCTTACGATTTTTGTTGTGATATAGAAGTATTTTCTGTTGGTTTATTTCAATTTTTTCTTTAATATCGGGATGTGCTCCCCGGTTAAAAAACACTGACTGAGTGTATTGTTTTGTTGTATTGTCGAACGGCATTAAAGATTTCATCTCCTGGTGAAGAATTGTGTTCTTGAGCTAGGACTCTAGTGAGTTCGATCAGCGTGCTATGAGTGCGTTCCACTTGACCGTTTGTTGTTGAATGGTATGTTGGCGTTAACGTATGCTCAATATGTAGTTTTTCATAAACCTGTTTTACGCATATAACTACTTGATAATGCTGCTTCGTTGTCAGTCATTATGAATCTAGCATTTGGATAGATTTGCGATAGTATTTCTTCGATGTATTTGTGTATGTTTTTCTTATTTGGAATTTCTCGTATATAGCAATATTTTGAGTACTTATCAGTTGTGGTGATGTATGTGTTTCCGTTCATATAAAATAAATCTAAGTGTATGTGTTCTCCCACGTGATTTGGAATCGGTGTCGCTCCAATTGGTTGTTTATTTGGTCTTCTTTCGTATTTGTTCGTAAGACAGATTTCACAGTCTTGTGCTTCTTTTTTACACATGGTGCGTATGGTTGGCCAAAAATACGTTGTCTGTATTTCTTGAGCGTTATTTTTGTAATTTCTGTGTGCTCGTCTATGTGCTAGTACTACGATTTCTTTTTGTCTATCTATGTTTTCTATATCTTCTGTCATTTTCTGAGCTACTACAATTTTTACATTTGGAAAAGAAGAAATGATATTATCTTCGACGTGGAATAGAGTTTCTTCCTCTATTTTTATAGCATTTGTTACTTTTGGGTTTATTATTTGTTTTAATCTGTCTAATAATTCGTCCTTGGTTCAATAGAAAAGTGTGTGTCGTGCATATGAGAAAATATTTTGTGAAGATATTTGCACTAAGTTATCTGTGTTATAGTGAATAATTATTTGATTCTTAAATGCATTTAATGGTTGTTTCACGCATTTCAATTTTTCGATTGGCGAACTTTGTGCTGAATGTTGTGAACAACTCGAAGTATTATTAATCTGTTGACGTGACAATGCGTCAGCGACGACGTTTTGATTTCCTGGTTTATATACTAATTTAGCGCCATATTCTTCGATGAAATTTTTCCATCGTTTCAATTTTGTGTTGGGATTTTTATCAGATATAGAAAAAATAAGTGACTGGTGGTCCGTGTAAATGGTTAAGTCTGCTATACCGTAAAGGTAATTTCTTAATTTTTGAAGTGACCAAACGATCGCAAGAAGCTCTTTTTCGTTTGTGCTATAGTTTTGTTCGGTTTGGTTAAGGGTTCTAGATATAAATGAAATAGGTTTCTTATTCTGAGAAAGTACCTCCTATTGCAAAGTTGCTTGCATCAGTCGTTAGTTCGAAGGGCTTGTTGAAATCTGGTTGAAATAATTCGACTTGTGCTTGTAACATATCTTTAATTTTCTCTATCGCTTCGAGTGCTGGTTTATCTAGATTAATTAATACTTTTGTGCTTTGCTTTTTGTTTACACCGCCATTGTCTCCGCGTAAGAATGTAGTAAGAGGTTTCACTATTGAAGCGAAGTTTTGTACAAATTTCCTATAATAACTAGCTAGTCCTAAAAATGACCTTAATTCTTTTAAATTTTTAGGTATTGGATAATCCTTTATTGTTTGGATCTTACTAGGATCTACAGTTATTTTATTGTGTTTGATTACGTGACCAAGATATTCTACTGAGTCTTGGAAAAAATGTGATTTCTCGTCAGAAATTTTCATATTTGCATTGTGTAATGCGTTTATTATTATTCGAATGTGCTCCATGTGTTCTTCAGGCGAAGAAGAATATATAAGCACGTCGTCGATATAAACGTAAGCGAACTTACCAATATATGGACGCAGAATATCATCTATACATCGCTGAAATATAGAAGGTGCGTTCTTTAGGCCGAATGGCATTCTAAGAAATTCGTATTTTGCTCCATTCACACTGAATGCAGTCTTTTCTCTGTCTGATTTTTTTATCGAGATTTGGTGAAATCCTGACTCTAAGTCTACTGTTGTAAAGACTTGCTTTACCTAAATTTTGAATAGTCATTGCTACATCTGGGATAGGGTACCTGTCAGTTATAGTCTGAGCATTAAGCTTTTGAAAATCTATTACCATACGTTTTTTTGGTTTCCCTTCCTCATCTGTGCCTTTTTTCGCAACGGTCCATACTGGAGAGTTGTATGGGCTTTTGCTAGGTTGTATTATTTGGTTGTCTAATAATGTTTGAATTTCTTTATTTATAAATTCATTGTCTGCTATTGGATACGGGTACTGTTTCACCCAAATAGGATCTTCTGATTTTGTCCTAATTGTAGCTTGTACAGTTGTTGTAAAGGGCAGAATTTTGTTGGTTTTGTCATTTATTCTCATTATATTTTCAATTTCATTTTTATATTTGTCATTATTGACTGTGTAATTCACTTTTTGTTCGCTAATTTCTTCTTTTCTTTTAAATTTATACGTGATTTTATACTCAAATAAGTTAATTTCTGCTTTTATGGCTCTGAGACCATGTTCCCCGAGAAGCATATCGAACTCTTCTAAGGCTTCAGTTTCGAAAAATACTAAATTATGGCCTAATAGTGTAATAATTTTTTTTGCTTTCGTTAAAGAGTATCCGTGAAGTGTTTTTACCTTAACTGGTTTTATTGGAATAGATTTTCCTATGTTGCACTTAGAACTAATATAATTGTTTGTCGCACCTGTGTCAATTAATATATTAACGGATTTACCTGTTGTTTGGCAGTGCCTCTGCAGACATGGCAATCCGTTTATTCACCTAAAAAAGCGCTGCCGGTTTCATAAGTATCTTCGGTGTGTGGTACAAGTGATTGTATATCTTCATCTCTCGTCTGGTTTACTCGTTGAACTTTGTTCGGATTATAATTTTTTGATGAAGGCATTCTATCCCTTTTTGTTGGTTGTTGCTCCCTTCTGAATGGGTTGTATTGCTGCTGTGGGGAATATTGTGTTGAACGTCTAAATTGTTGCGAACTATCCACTTCCATGGGTTCCTGCCGTGGTTGATGATTAAATTGAGCTTGTACATTGGGATTGTATCTCCTTCTATCTTCGTATCGTTGTGGTCCAAAGTTTGGTTTTTGGTTGTATTGTTGTGTTGTAGCCAGTGTGTCGAACTGCATATTTGCGTTGTCATGGTATATAGTGCTTGCGATTGCAAATGCAGTTTCTAGGTCCTTTGGATGATGGCTATATAATGTACCGCTTGTATATTTGCTGTTGAGTCCTGTGATGAATGTACGGACTGCTTCCTGATTTGCATATTCCGCCATGGATGCAGATCCCTGATCACCTGACATCTCTATCTTCGAAAGTGCGAGGTTCAGTGCTTTGCTGATTTTGCTGTGGAATTCTGAGAGTGTTTGTCTTCCCTGTTTATGTTTCTTCATTTCCTCGAGTAGTACATATAATGGTCGTTGGTCTGCGTAGGTGTAGTCAAGCCTGTTAATTATAGAATAAAAGTTCATCTTGGTATTGTGGTTGATGAGGATGTCTGCTGCTTCTCCAACAATTTTTGAATGCAGTATCGTGAATGCTGTGTAGTAATTTGGGTGGTTGGAAAATTGTGTGATATTTTCCATGAATGTCCATGCCCTTTTCCGCCAGGATCTATATTGGTTTTTATCCCCACTGAAGCACGGTATGGCTTCGAATGTTTTTAAATTTATCTGAGTTGCATCAGTTATATTTGGTGTGAAGTCACTATGTTGTTCCTGCGTAATGATTGTGTGGGGAGATCGTTCCGCCTCCAGTGTATTTACCTTCAATTGAGTATTCTGTAGAGTTTGTGTGAGTACCTCTATTTGTGCTCGTAAAGCTGCGATATCTTGATTCATTGTGTCGTTGTCTTTTCCCATAGATCGTAAGGAATTGAATATTTTCTGCCGTTTCTGACGTTGGTCCAGCGTGGTAATTTCTCACTTTTTCGGAGATTGGTTTGCTTTTCTTCAAAGCCGTGGAATTTTATTTAAATATCTTGAATGTCAAGAATATTTGGCTGTGGTCAAGAGTTTAGACCGGCTTGATCCCCCAGTTAATTTCCTATTTAAGGAAATGAGTAAAAAAAATATATTTTCTTTTTTTTCTGCACCGAAATGTGCGTTTCTTTATTAAATATATTCTTAAGACTAACTTACAAAGTGTTACTTAATATCTATTTATAATAATAATTATGTTTAATGTTTCTTTGTTCTAACTCAAAATATGTTTTTCTTTGTTCTAATATGTTTTTCTTTGTTTAGGTTACTAGTACCTTTCTTATCAGCAAAACATGTTTTGGGAAAAAATATGTTTCTTATCGTTACAATAGTTGTATTTATGATGTTTGTCTTATCTCTAGCTTAGAATAGTTACATTTGAGTTTATGGATTTGTTATCATCTTTTATTACTATCTTAGTTGTATTTGAATTTATGGAGTTGTTATTACTATCTTAAAATAAGAGATGTTAACTCGCGCCACCAAGAGTAATTAGACGCTGGTATGACATCAAGACCTTCCAGATAATTTTTAAGAGATGCAGTTTTTTCAGATGCAAGCAACTCTTGGAGTCGTTTAGTGCACTCTTTAAATCTGATTTTATTTTGTGGTGATCTGTGCTGTTGCCATTCCCTTCTAGCTCTTCTTTTTTCACGTACAAGACGTTCAATGTCTGTAGAATAAATTTTATTAAACCCAGTCTGCGGATGGGAGATAGTGGCATGTTCAGCAGCCTGTTTAATATTCTCGCTGAGATTGGCAATGTTAGATTCAATATCATCGGATGTTCTAAGCGTAATGTTTTCCCTGCAATGACTACTGAGATATTTTTTGAACCCCAGCCAATTAACACGATTGATCATCTTCACATATGGGTCAGGTAAGTTACTTTTTAAGGGACTACAAATTGTAATGATCGTCGGAGAGTGATCGGACGAAAGATCAAGAGAAGCTTGAACTTGAATTAAATCCCTAGAGATATTTTTTATGACGCCAAAATCTATAACATCCGGAATTTTTTGTATGTCAGTAGGCCAATACGTGGGCTCCCCACTCGAAATGACATCCAAGCCCATTTTTTAAATAGTGTTGAACAATGTTCGACCTCTGGGTGTAATAAGACGCGAACCCCAGAACGTATGCTTAGCATTGTAGTCGCCAGCTGCTACAAAACAAGGTCCAAGAGATTTGTAGAAATCCTCATATTGATTCTCAGTGATTGAAAATCTGGGAGGGGAGTAAATTGATGATATAACAAAATTTGTACAAAAACTTTCAATGCCAATATTTGTTGCTTGTAGGTGTTCTTCACAAATGTTATCAAGAACATGGTGCTTGAGTCTTGACTTTATTAGAATTGCTGATCCACCGCAAGCCCTTCCTCTAGGGTCCTTTGTATCATATATAGTGTAGCCATAAATTTTAAAAAGACTTCTCGAAGTCAAATGAATCTCAGATACTAACATTACATCAATATTTTTTTCCATGAGGAAGTGCTCAAGTTCATATTTATGTTGGCGAATGCCGTTTGCGTTCCAGAAACATATTGTTAACGTGTTCATGGCTTATTAATTAATGCTTGAAGCAGAGTATTCTGCATTCGCAGCATTTCTTGCATCATGCTAGTCATATTTGTTGTAAAATTGTTTATAGTTTGCACCAGATTTTCAATAGTAGCTTCAAGGCGATTAAAATTAAAGCTTGCGTCAGTATTTTTTGAATTATTTGGCGAGGAAACATTTTGTGTGGGAATTGAATTTGTCTTAGCAGCATCTGCATACGATACACGGGAAGTAACTGGTTGGCTCATTTGCGCAAAAGTGGCAGAGTAAGCGTTTGCTGATTGAGCTGGAGCTAATTTAGGTTTTTGCACTATAGTCTTCTTTACGAAAGAGTACACAGGACAACCTCTGTAGTTAGCGGTGTGATTACCTCCACAATTATTGCATTTTTTATCACTTTGATCTTTTGGCTTATTGCAACTAGCAGTGCCGTGTAATTCGCCGCACACAACACAAACAGAGGGTAAATTGCAGTATGTTTTTGTATGGCCATATTCTTGGCAATTATGGCACTGTACAGGACCTGAACGCTTATGTGGCTCTTCAACTGTGATTTTTCGGTACAAGAGGTATTTCAAATTATAAATTGGATGCGTCTCATTTTTTTCAATTTTATATCATTAGGCTCAAATTCAACACGAAATAGGGGTTGGGGAATCTTCTCTCTGCTTATTATATTGGACACATTTTTTACCTTAAACCCCTGGAGGAC
Organism: Tachina grossa; assembly: GCA_949987645.1. Taxonomy (NCBI): domain Eukaryota; kingdom Metazoa; phylum Arthropoda; class Insecta; order Diptera; family Tachinidae; genus Tachina; species Tachina grossa. The sequence continues at coordinate 59,953,053 of OX465277.1, read as the reverse complement.
GAGTGCATCTTTTATTTCTTCGGGAACAACATAAGAATCTATGCCCTTCAAAACGGTCTGCATGCCTTTAGCGTTTTTAAGCTGGTATGTGTAAAAGCTGGTTTTATTTTTTTCAAATTCAGCAACCATTTTGCGGAAATCTTTTTCGTCATAAATTTGGACTTTAGTTTCATCGATGTTGCCACGTTTTATTGGAACAATGTGAAATTTATTCTCACCAATGACCGAAATTAATTTTTTAATAAGGGCATTTGAATTTTTTTGTCTCAAATAGATTGGAGGCGGCTTGGATATTTTATTCGAGGATACCTCGGGTTTGTCGTTGTCATCTTGCAAAATTTTAAAGCGGTTTTGGCGATTAGTTGAGGCTGCGCTGTTATCCCTAGACATTTTTGGAGCAGATGAAATTTTTGAAGAATTCGGGCTTCGTCCACGCTTTACCACGGTTATATATCTGTCCATTCCGACTTGTACCTTGAGTTTCGAGCCGCTGTTGTCTGTAGTGATAACTTTGTTAAGTGATGAACACGAGCCTGAAGGGGATGATATTACTGGCTTATATGAAGGAGTACTAGGCAACTGTAATGTTAATGCATCATTACTATTTGGCATTGGACAAAGCGAAGTTGATCGCTGACGAAAAATTGGCTTTGACGTTAAAAAAAGACTCATCAGATTTATTATTTATATTTTTTCATTAAGAGTTTCAGAACTCACAGTAAAATAAGCATTTCTGCCGTTAGAACTCACTTCAAATTTTTTTGTATTTGAGGCACTCATACAAAGAATTCCTCAAGGTATATTCGTTTGTGTTTTTTTTTTTTTGTTTGCGGTGTTTTTTTGTTTTTGTTATTTATGATTGTTTATTTGTTTAGAGGTACACATATATAGTATTCCTCAATATCACTTTGTTTAATTTATTTTGTTTGCGGTTTTTTTTTGTTTTTGTTATTTTTACTATGTAAAAATATTAGCAAAGCATAAAGCTTATTTATTAAAGACAGTATGTACCTATTACGAATAATATGTACTACGAATATTTTTTGTTTGTTTAATTTTTTGTAAGTAAGAAAAATTCCGCTAATCGACTGTTCGCTATGAAGGTACTACGAGAACTCGAATTGAATTGACAAAAAATCTATTAAAACCCATAGCCTTATATACATCGGACAAAATATTACCATCTTCAGAAACTACTTTCTGCGGTTCTTGACTGCTTCTCCCAACCACATTATTTAAAAACCGCCATGTTTTTTTAATATCTCCACCGGACTGCTCCAAGTTATTTATATATTCATAAGTTTCCTGTTGCTTAGTTTAATAATTTTGCTAATTCTTTTTAACCGTTCTGATAAAAATTTATCGTTCCTATTTCTCCTACGTAATTTTAGTAAATTCTGTTTAAATTTTAAAAGAGAAAAAAGGTCAACTGTCACCCATGGCGTTAGTTCTAAACACGCATTGGTTATAAATGTCGTTGTTGATGTACACTGAGAGGCAACTGCAGTGAATATATCTATAAAACGCTTACATTTTTCGGAAGCATTATTAACATTGTTGCATACAAGTAAATTTCTGTCAAGCAATTTACCAAACTTTTCATAGTCAAATCTGGTAAAAGTTTTAGTAGCTTTGTTATTACCGTCATCCATATTTAATCTCAGGTTACAGCTTATTATGTTATGATCACTCAGGCCAGTTTCTATAGTAAATACCGACATATGTTGATTTATATTACCAAATACACAATCAATACACTTGCTACTTAATGGTCTTGTAATCAAGGAATGACAAGAACTAAAATCATGCTGCTAAAAAGCATCCGTCAAACTATTACTCCTAGTATTACTGCATAGTAAGTCTATATTGAAATCACCCAAGAATACACACGGATAATGAACAAGATCAACTAACATACTTTCTATTTAATAGAAAAACTGATCAAAAGAACATTTCTGTGATCTGTATAGAGAAACTACCCTCAATGGTTCATTATCAAATTTTAAATCAGGTAATTCAATTACAATCACTTCCAAAAATTGTTGACTTCGACACATTTATTACCTTGTGATTAAAATTTGAATTTATATATATCGACGTTCCACCATACCCGTCCGAACGACAACAATGAACAGCGCGATATCCTGGAATTGCATACAAGTTAACAATTTCAATATTGTACCACGTCTCTTGCAGTGCTATTAACTGCCAGTTTATAGAAGCCATGTAAATATTATCGGTTGTCTATTTATATTGAAAACAAAAACAAATTTTGAGTGCTTTGTTTTTGTTTTCAATAAAAATAGGCAGGCGAGAATTTTTACATGGCTTCTATAAACTGGCAGTAAGTCGGGAATTTTATAAAATTGACTTAATAGTTGCTTAAATTTGTTAAATTTTGAAATAGAGGAAACACTTCTTATATTAAATGAAATTATATTGAAATAATTAAGGTTTGTTGCAGAAAAATTATTATTATATGCGAATACGTTCCTAAAGTAATTCATGTTATTCATATGTATATTGTTTTAATTATTTTAACACCAAAATATAAATTAAAATTAATAAAAAACAAAAAGTAATTAATTTGAAGCCATATTGTCATCTTCTTCAGACGAATCAGCATCAATAGCATCATTTTGGCCGCTTCTAAACGATAATGGACCCTGTGTCTTCTTTAAAAGAATTTTATCAACATCATCCAATGAACTTATAAAAATTATTCGAGAGTTCTCATCTTTTTTTTACCAATATTTTGCTGTTTTTTACATAAACAAATTTAAATCCAACTGTTTTTAATGACTGCGTGATTAAAAAGATGCATAGTTTCTCTGCTGAGAAAATCATTAATAAAAACAGTTTTTAGACTTTCGTCGTTTTTAAAATTTAATTTTCGAGCCATAAACTCATTCTTGACCGTTTTTCTAGCAAATTTAACAACTATCGACTTATTATGCTTCGTATTATTGTTTGAACCGATTTTCTTACTCTGTAGAAAATAAGCATCATCAATCTGATCTGCAGAAATATCCACATCTATTTTTTGTTATCAACTTCAATAACCACCTCTTTAGCTTCTTCATTTCCATCGATGTTATTCAGTCCATTTGTGATACAATCATTTGCCACTCGACTATCATTTAAAAATTTAATAGATGATTTTAAAGAAATTATTTATTCTCGCAACGAATGATTTTCTTTCTGCAAGTTATCAATTTTTGTTTTGTTACTGGCAACGCCTTTTAATATTGAATCGTATTGGGAAGACATAAAGTTAATTGATTTAGTTATCTCTTCCAGTTGGTCTAATTGTTTCAATTTATTTTTAATTTCTAACAAGTCTGTTCAGACCGATGCATTATCATTACTACCATCACAAAACTGACATTCAAAGTCTAGAGATGAATCCTTCACAAGTATTTCATATTCTCTTTTATCGAGTTTCGTACATACATCATGTAGTGTTTTTTTACATGAATCACCTTCTAAATGACATTGCGGACAATTAATTTTTGTCTTCATTATACTTTTACGTAATTTTGGAGGCATAATTCGAACTCTATATCACACCCGATGTCTAAAAAGTATTTTTCAACTATTCTGCAAACTATTAGCGAATATGATACGACAAAAATAGATAAAAATCTTTTGTTTCAGCACAATGAAGAAAATATTGCACTTATTCACAACAGTGATGCCAACCACACCAAAGCACACTTCTACGATAAAAAATTATGCTTTTATTAACAAAAAATAAGGGGACTAACTGCCAGTTCATAGAAGCCATGTAAAAATTCTCGGCTGTCTATTTATAATGAAAACAAAAACAAATTTTGAGTGCTTTGTTTTTGTTTTCAATATAAATAGCCAGACGAGAATTTTCACATGGCTTCTATGAACTGGCAGTTAACTACAAGTTTGTTCAGTTTATTTTTAGTTTTTTGCTTCTCCTGTAAAATTATATTTTTGTTAGTGACGCATTCTTGCATTTTAGCTAACGATATGTACATATATCTTAAGGTACAACAGATAATCAGGGCTATCATGAATAAAATCCGAGTGAAATTTTTTCCCTTAAACAATTCCAACTAATAGAAAGAAATAGGGAAAACAAAAAATTCTAATTGGAAAAGGGAGAAATTTCACGCGGAATTTTATACATGATAACCCTGAATAAGTGCGTTCGTGAACTAAAAGTTTTTAAAAATATTTAATATTTTTCACTGGATTGCGTTCGCGTACACAAAATCCAGTAAATGAGTGGGCGAATTGAGAGAGAAAAATGATAGTTCTTTTACTGAGTAAATGCAAATTTTTACTGGACAAATTCTTGGCAGTAAAACGAAACCATATGTTTTTAAATGTAAACAAACAAGAGCAAACAAAGGTAACAAAATTTTTTAGATTTTGATGAAATTTTCAAAATAACAAAAAACAAATGTATTAAGTTATAAACAAAGGCAAATTCACCATCTAGTAGCGGAAACTTCAAAAGTTGTTTACGAAAGAGAACAAAGTTTTTAAAAATTTTTACTGAACTTTACTGCATTTTGACTAAATAAAATACAGTACGCTTTTTCGTGGACTCGAAGATTTGCAAATGAATACAAGATCCAGTGTAGTGATTAGGGTTAAGAATGATACAAGTTTTATTTACAAATACACTTAAACTAAATTAATCAAGAGCTTATATAAAATAATAATACACCTAATACAACTATTTGTCTGCTGCTTGTCACTTACGGGACTCACTCTGCCGTCACTCACAGTTGACACACCAATACCTCTTTGTCTGCTGCTCGTCACACACGGCGCTCACTCTTACTTACACCCTTCCACACGTCTATTCGCTGCGCTCTTCCCTTTACTCCAGTCGACACTATAGACTCCATAATAATCCCAATTCCACGACAGACTTTGCTGTCACTATAGACTGTCCTATAGTTTCTTCTTTTCCCAACTCACGAGTTGTAAAGCACAGACTGCTCTTAACTATCAACTCACTACTGTATCGCAGACTATTATTAACTCACAACTTAATTATCAACTGACTTGTTCCCAACATGTTCGCAACTAACTTGTTCGCAACTGAATATCAACTGCAACTCGTTCACAAAACAACTGACTCGCCATTGGATTAGACTTGGGTCGAACTCGTTCACTAGTTCGACCCAAGTCTACATTGGATGCGTCACCCACTAAAATTTTCAGGCAATGTCTAGACGATCATTATCATCTTAAATGTTGTTTACAAAGTGCCCAATTAAGTTCATGTGGTAACTAAATACATACGTGTGTATATGCATACGTGTGTACATCATTAACTAAGCAATGCGTGGTGGTTGTTTACATTTTGCATTTCGTTTGAATTGGCATGTATGTATGTATGTATGTACATATGTGAATCTTCTTAATAAGCAGACGCTTTTTGTTGTTGTTTTTGCTTGTTTACGTTTAATCCAAGGCGAATTCATATGAATCAAGCTTGTATGTGCTAATGCTCTAACAAACGTTAAATTAATCTTTTATTTTGTATGTATATATGTATGTACATAATTTTATGCAAGGGTTGCAACACGATCAATCACAAAAACGGCTCATGTTGTAAATTCTACTTCGGCTTCTTGTGTTTTATGTCGTAGTCCGAGACACTTTTTAAGAGGGTGTAAACGGTTCAAAAATTTTTCAATTTCGGAAAGATTTTCAACGGTGAAAAAATTTCACTGTTGTGTAAATTGTTTATCACGAGAACATGAAGTAAAGAATTGCAAAAGTGCTTTTAATTGCACCACGTGTAATAAAAGGCATAATACTTTGCTAAATCGTGACGCATCTAACACTGCAGGCACGTCTAGGAATAATTCTTCTACTGTTTCGAGTAATATGAATTTTTCTACAGTTAATAATAATAGGAATTCTGCTACCGTTCCTAGTAACGTGACACAGAATGCTGATATAGATTCATCATTACCGTCTACGTCGAGGGGCATATATTCTAGTAACAATTATAATCGACAAGTCTTTCATGTCTCTCAGAACCGAAAAGTGCTTCTGGGAACTGCTATGGTGAATATTATTCATCAGGGTATGACATACCCAGCTAGCGACCTAATTGACCCAGCTTCAGAGTCGTCTTTTATCTCTGAACACTTACAAAATTGTTTGAAACTGTCTGCACATTCGAGGAATGTCAAAGTTTCTGGAATTAATCAAACAATTTCTGCTACTACAAGAAAAATTTGCTCTTTGAAAATTGGTTCTCCCTTAGATCAATCTATACTATTGGAAACTATGGCCCTGATATTACCAAATATATCAGGCAATTTGCCTTCATTCGAAATAGGCGCAAGGCTTTATAATAGCTTTCCGAATCTACGTTTAGCAGACCCTCGGTTTTATCAATCAAGGCCTGTTGATTTACTTTTAGGAGTGGACTTATATCCTCAAATTATTTTAAATGAAATTAACCGCGATGTATTTGGAACTTTGGTGGCTCAGCGAACCGTATTCGGATGGATAGTCACGGGATCTATTCAAGAATCACGCGTTCAAGTATATTCGACCACTATAGAGACTTCTGCGGAAGATAACTTAAATAGGAATCTTCTTCGCTTTTGGGAGCTGGAAGAACCACCTAAAAGGAAAATAGTTTCACAAGCAGATAAATTTTGGGAGGAAAATTATAGGAGAACTACGCGACGCAACTCCGACGGCCGTTATGTAGTGATGCTACCTTTTAAGCCGGAATTTCCTCATTCCCTTAGTTTAGGCTCTTCAAGACAGAATGTAATGTCACAATTCTTGCGAAATGAGTCCTCACTTCTGCGAAAATCTGAAGTTAAAGAATTATACGACAATGTGGTTAAAGAATATTTAAGTTTAGATCATATGAAGCCAGTGTTGAATGATTTTGTTGAATCTCGGCTTTCATGATATCTTCCTCATCATACAGTGGTTAAACCAGATCGAAAAACTACAAAATGACAGGTGTTACTTAACGCGTCAAATAGGACCTATAATGGCAATAGTCTAAATAACTGTCTATATGTAGGACCCACTTTGCAATCAGACTTAGTTCTTCTGATATTACGTTGGAGACTATTTCGATACGTGTTTAACTGCGACATCACTCAAATGTATAGACAAACTCATCTTGATCACGCTCATACGCCATTTCAACGTATATTTTTTCGCTCCTCTCCAACAGAAGATATAATGACATATGAGTTGCAGACTGTAACCTTCGGCGTTAATTGTGCTCCTTATTTGGCAATAAGGACATTGTTACAGCTAGCAGATGATTCGGAAGTTGAGTATCCTCTTGCTGCTAATATTTTGCATAATGATATGTACGTTGACGACGTATTAACAGGGGCTCATGGCATTTCTATCGCTTTGAAGGCACGAGATCAGTTAAAAACTGTTTTGTCTTCAGCCAAATTTGAATTGAGAAAATGGACATCAAATGAAATCAAAATTAATAATGATCTACCGCCGGAGTATCTAGTAGATTCAAAACTCTTCAGTTTTGTAGAATCTAGTAGTTCAAAAACACTGGGTATTCAATGGAATGCTCAATTAGATTCATTTTATTTCAAAGTGGAAGCCATTGGTGAAAAGCCAAAATATACTAAAAGGGAAGTTTTGTCTGCGATAGCAAAATTATTTGACCCTGTAGGTTGGTTATATCCAGAATTATTATTGCAAAAATAATTATGCAACGCATTTGGCTGGATCATATTGATTGGGATCAGTTTTTGCTCCCCTCAACTGAAAAGGAGTGGAAAAAATTCGTCGCCTGTTATACAGAAGTAAATATTATTCAGATTCCGAGATGGATACACTATTCTCCAAATACAACTGTAGAATTTCATGTTTTTTTCTGACGCGTCAGAAAAAGCATACGCGGGGACAATTTATATTCGAATTGAAGCATTTGGCCAAATTTACTGTTACTTGTTGTCTTGCAAAACCAAGGTTGCTCCTATTAAATCCATTTCCTTACCTCAGCTGGAACTTTGTGGAGCAGTTTTAGCGTCTGAACTTTTAAAAACAGTGAGCAATGAGATTAATACTCCAGTTAAACAGGTGTATTGTTGGACAGACTCTACTATCGTACTTTGGTGGTTGAGGAAAACACCCAGTAGCTGGACAACGTTTGTAGCCAATAGAGTTTGTAAAATTCAGGAGAATGTGGGGAAACATAACTGCTATCATTTATTAACAGAAGACGACTTTCACCCTCGGATCTGGCGAAAAGTGATCTATGGTGGCATGGACCCATATGGCTCCGTGACAGGGCTGCCAGAAGCTTTGCAAAGAAAATCATCATTTGCCGGAAAGATAATCATCAATCACAATCTAAATTTTTTTTTAAACAATTCACATATGTATTTATATAAAAATCAAATTTCTTATTGTGTATGCCAAAAATAATGATGCATTTTTGTGTATGTAAGACACAGGAGGGATAAGTAAAGTGAATCAAAGCAATCCTTGGCTTAGTCGGCAAATATGCTAAGTCCTTTTTTCAGGGGTCGAAAATCTGTTATTTAAAATTAACACAAAAATTATTTGTTAAGCAAATGCAAGAACACTAGATGCATATTGTTTTCCGCTGGACTTAAAAGGTGTTTTTTCTGGACCTAGCATATTTGCTTATCACTGCATAACAGCAAGAAAAAACAACATAACGACATTTTAATTTTTGGAAATGGTGTGTTTTGAGTTACACTAGTATTCCACATTAAAACCTCACTTTGCATAAAAATCATATTTGCCGACTAACCGAACGATATAACCAGCTGATACAAAACGGTTTTCTTTATACAATACAGCTATTGATAAACATCCTTGTTTGAAACTAAGTTAATTTTAAACTAACTTTAAGGTAGCTATTTCGCATTTATTCCAGACTGACACGGATTACTTTCCAATGGAAACAAATAACTATTTTAACTTTGCGATGTCCTAGGCGGTAGTCAATTGTCTCACTCCGTATTACTTTTCAACTAACTTAAAGTTGATATTATTTACGTCACCTTCCCCCGTATTCTGTAACTCGCTAAATCTAAAGCTTAATTCCATCGCTAAAATGCAGAACAAATAGAAAATTAGAAATTTTTAGCGATGACATACATAAAATACTAAAATTTCGATGGATTAAATTTTTGACCCAATGCCTGATTTAGCGCTAAGCGTTTGAAAGTTGAATTCGTAGCCGAAAATCGATAAATCGACTTTATAGATTTTTAGCGATAGAGATTTAGCTTTAGCGACTTACAGAATACGGGGGCTGGTAAGTAAATTTAAGAAAATTGTTGCTGGGGTTCGAACTATGATGTCAAATATTTTTTTTAATATGGACCTATGTCATTCTTTTCTAACACAACAATACAACTTCTACGTTTTTTCAAATAAGTTTCAAAACTTACGTAGTATGTTGACAAACATTGAGTTGCAAAAGAATTATTTTCTTACAAAAAAACATAGCGCCACTTACGTTGTTTTATCTGAACAAGTTTGAAAATTATCTTTTGATATTTTTTTGGTTAATAAGAAATCGTAATCACTTGAGTGTTTATTTTTTTCCTTTCTTGACATACTTTGTACAGTGTTTATCATTATTTTAAGTCTTATGTCAGCAGCTATTAATGAAAACCACAGATGCATACATACATACGTATTGAAAGTAAAAATCATAATTTGCAAAATTAAAAATCATCATTCCAGAAAAAAAATCACGAAATCATATTTTGGTCCAAAAATCATCAAAAATATGATAAAATCATCATTCTGGCAGCACTGCTCCGTGAGCCCAAATCGAAGTGGAGTCTAAAGGAGATATCCTCGCTAGACACAAATATTGATCTGGAACTGTAAAAATACACGCATCTTTCTTTTCCGATTTTGAGGATGTTCTAGATACACAGAAAAAATTATTCCCAAAAAAATTTTAAACAAATATTTGTTTGAAATCAAACTGAGTTTCAGTAAATATTCTGTACTGTTCCACTAAATTAATTTGTACCAAAAAACTGTGTAGAGAAGAAACAGGCCACGATGTTTGTCGGCTATTATTCGGTATTTACATGTATACAACACGATCAATCAAAATAAACAACAACAACAGCACAACAGTACGTTCTTCCTATCAACAAGCAAGATAAACACCAACACACTGAAATAAAATTTTCTCTGAGCCGAACTATGATTAATTTAAATTTTTATCAGAATTTACAAAATTATTTGTAGGACCGCTTTCAAATAAAATACTGATTTAACGAGTTTGGTTACTAAAAATGAAATTTAGTTATTTCTGTGTAGGTTTTCTAAACTTGATCGTGCTCTAAGAGATATATCATATTTCTTTAGATTCTACTATAATACACACTCTGCTCATAAAGGCAAACATAAGTACGTTTGAGTCTATAGCCATATCAAGCAGAGAAATAACGGAAGTAAAATTACGACTGGCGATATTGGCTCAAAAAGTACGTTATCCCGAGGAATTTTAATCACTTCTGTCAAAGAAACCTATTTCCGCAAAAAGCTCGCTACATAGAAAAAACTAGTTTCCCATTTGAAACACAAAATTCTCTGAATCAAATAATAATTTTTTTAACTTAGGTCCTACAAAGAAATTTGTAAATTCAAATACAAAATTTTTTAATAATTTGTTTGAAAAAAAACCCCGATATTTTCAATCAACAAATTGTCTGATTCAATAAAAAAAATTTTTATGAAAATAAAAAGCAAATACAAAAACAAATATGTAACTATTTTGTACAGTATGCAACAGAACAGAAATCTTCTCTTAACAATTTTGTTACAAATGATACTTTATGCTAATTGTATGAACTAGAATTTTTCACTCCATACTGTTTTATGTAAACCGAAATGTGTTTGGGATGAGTCGAACCTGCAATCTCTAATAAACTAACGTACTTACCACTCAGATAAAGAGCAAATCGTTTTTGGATACGCAAATAATGAATACACGCAAAACATGATTTCTTTGGTTTCTTCTAATCTAAAAATAACTTTGTTGAGTAAAAAAAACAAACCACGACGTTTTTCGGCTTCTTGTCCGAATTCACACGTATACAACACGAACATTCAAAGAAAACAACAACATCAGCACATGACCACGTTGAGTCAATCAACAAGTAAGGAAAACACTAACACAAACAAATGAAATTAAATGATACAGTTTTTTTACATAAAACAAAATTGAAACAAATAATTTACTGGAACAGTAAAAATATTTACCGAAACTAAATTTTATTTCAAAACACACGTTTGTTTGAAATATTTTTGGGAATAATTTTTTCTGTGTACAGACCCTTAATCCCTTTTTAGACACTAATGGAGTAATGCGGTTAAATGGTCGTTTGGTAAAATCTTCCTCTTTGTCATATGTGACAGCGCATAGAGAAAGGGACCTAAGGGTAAAAAAAAATCAATTTACACTTTTTTTTTTGATGTGGACATCTGCACAGAAAAAACTAAATTTCATTTTCAGTAACCATGTAACGATACGTTTCCCGCTGGTTGCTAGGATAGGCTCAGCGGAGTCCAGGGGTCGTTGATTATGATGTGGTTTATTTAGAAGAAACACGGGTGGTTCGTAATTCGTTATAAAACGTAAATTCAAAACTTTTATTTATTTGAAAAGACTAAATAATTATACCTTAAAATATTAATCATTAAATCAATGAAAAGAAAAATAAAAAAGAAATGGCAATGGATTAGTTATATGTCCAGGAACGAAAGTTGCAACGGGTGAGCCCTGAATACAAATTCCGTCTCCCAGGCTTTCACTCAAAAGCAAGTAGTTATTGAGCCGGCGACCCTCACGCAATAACTACTCCCTCCCGGTAGTTGGAACGATTCCTATGGTTGGATAGGTTTCTCTAGCTACTGTATACTACAAGATGTTTATTAAGTACGGCGATCCCTCTACTTAATAAACTAGCTCTTATCGCATGACAAGCTGCCAGCCAACTAGCTTTGTTTGGCAATTACTCGCCTTTTATACTGTTGGTGGCGTACGAAAAGAAATACACACACAGGCATACATGTATAAAGCACTGAGAATATTTCCAGTGCTTGTAGCTTGTATACGAGTGTGCATGTCTATGAGATCGGTTACATATCTACAACATTAGTAGAGAGGCTGTCAGCTTTCCATGCTCTTAACAGAATTATATCAGTAATAAATGTTATAATATATATAATATTCCCGTACATAAGTATGTATATATGAATGTACATACATTGATACAAAAATAATAATGATAATGAAAGAGAATACAAGGTAACAAAATTATATTCTAAATAATAATTGCAATTCAAACTGTACATACATATTTGTGTATACCTATATATGTATGTACATTATGTATGTAAAAAAAAATAAACAACAACTTAAGTGACTAATTTCAGTATAGGAAACAAAAAATAATGCAGGATTGGTGCGGCAAAAACGAAACAGTTGACTTTTGCCGTCACACTGCCCCTCTCCCCGGGAAATCTAAGGCCGTCGCCACACAATCTGGATGACACCATTTCGATAGATATTGATGCGGTAACATTGACCTTGAACCACTTCCAGCAGGCGAATGCGGGATGATACCGGATCTCTTTGTCTTACGCTTTCGATCTTCTGCCGCAGTTGCTGCGGTGCTTGCTGTAGACTGATCACCCTAGGGCTAGACGGCAATGGTGGCGAACGCGCCGGTGATAATGTAGCTGTGTGTCGTCTGGGAGTTACACACCCCCTTGATGAGGCGTCCTCTGTGTCTGCTGGTGAACTAGAGGCTGTTGACAGTGACATTCTATCACGAGGTGTGTGGTCCGGAGTGGAGGACGAGGAGATATTCGTGGGTATCATACAATCGTTTGGCAGTGGCTGTGAGATTTTTCATGGTGGTGGCCGTGTAGTGTTTGTTGGCGTTTTGGCGGGACCTGGACGGGATTTCGGTCGAGGGTGGTATTTCGGTTGTTTGGTACGCCCTCGGCTAGTACTAGGGACATCATCGTCCTCTAGAAAAATAGTACGCCTTACGTTTCTCTGCTCCCTTTCTAAATTGCGGCGAAATTTCTGCCGTGACTCTTCGAACTTGTTGCGTCTGCTAGTCATGCTGTATCTGTACTGACAAATTTATTTTATATTTCATTTGGCCGGACCTTTACGAAGATATGTTGGTTTTGATAATTGTTACATTTTGTTGTTGCTGTTTTATTTTTATGTTTTTGTTTATATATTACGTATGGTTATGTTCCATTCCTGTATATCTAGAGAATCAAAGAGAAGAAAATAAGAGAGTTACTACTGTTCTGGTGAGTGATACGGTTTTAGTTCACCAATGTGCGCAGTACGCTCTTCAGAGTTGCCAGCTTTACGAATATTTGCAATGACGGGGGACACGAATCCCTGTATGACATAAGCCCCCCGTATTTTGGTGCTAGCTTTGCAGTAAAATTTTCGGTGGCTTTTGATAGCGGGTGAAGACGGACCAGAACCTGGTCTCCGATATTAGGCTTCCATTCACGACGCCGTAAGTTGTAGTGTCTTTGCTGTTCTCGAGAGGCCCTGTTTACGTTGGCTCTTGCAATTTTGAAAATTTCGTGCAGTTCCTTTGCCCTTTCATTTGGAAGAACCGTACGTGCTCCAGTGCCAATCGTTACTTCGTCGTATAGGGTCTTTGGCAACCGTGGCTCCCTTCCTTGGGTCAGGTACGCGGGTGTATATCCGGTGGACTCGGAGATGCTAGTATTGATGGCCAGCATAATTTCAGGTAATTTTTCATCCCATGCAGTGTGTTGCGCTCCGGAGTATTGGGCCATTATGGTTTTGAGTGTTCGATTGATGCGTTCGGTGGGGTTTTCTTGAGGTGTATACGGTGCGGTAAACTGTTGCCGTACACCCATTTCTTCCAGGAATTTCTTAAAAACTCGTGCTGTAAACTGCGCGCCGTTGTCGGTGATTACTGCTTTGGGTATCCCATATCTGGCTATTATTCTTTCGCGAAACGCCTTCACTACCCCGGCCGCTTTAGCTTTTCCCATGGGCACTAGTTCACACCATTTAGAGAAGCTGTCGAAGAAAACTAGTAACATATTGTTGCCGTGGCGTGTTCGAAGTAGAGGTCCCACAAAGTCGGCACCGAGGAAAGCCCAGGGTTCGTCGGGTATGCGCGTTAGCATTTTTCCCGCCGCTATGCGTTGAGAAACCTTAAATTTTTGACACGTCTCACATTGTCGAACATAGCGAGCAATATCCCGTGTCATCCCTGGCCAGTAATATCTATTCATTATTTTATGGGCTGTTTTCCTCGCCCCCAAATGTCCACCTGCGGGTTGGTCGTGATTCTCTTGTAGAACTTGACGTCTCAGCGGTGTGGCGACACACAGTTTCCATGAGGTGCTGTCTTCATCATTCGCCTGTCGGGGAATATGACGATAGAGTTGTCCGTCAACAATGGCGTAATCCGCAAATTTTTCGGGGTGTGCGCGAACATTGGCGAAGTGCTTTTCCAACCACTTGCAGATACCTGTTCCAACATGCACATACTTGACTTCTTCTACTGGTTGTCGAGAAAGGGCATCGGCGACGACATTTTGTTTACCTTTCCTATAGTGGACTGAAAAATTATACTGTTGGAGCTCCAATGCCCACCTGGCTAGTCTTCCGACGGGATTATCTAAGAATTCAACCATTTCAATGCTAAATGGTCGGTTATCACCCTAAATTCGTACACTTCAACGTAGTGTCGCATTTTACGGATTCCCCAAACGATAGCTAAGCATTCCTTTTCAGTGGCAGAATAATTTTTTTCTGCCGGATTAAGGTGACGACTAGAGTAGGCAATCACCCTTTCCGCCCCGTCGATTTCCTGTGTGAGAACGGCACCCAGTCCATAATCACTGGCATCTGTTTGTAACACAAATATTTTGGTGAAGTCTGGGCAAGATAGCACTGGTGCTTTTGTAAGGTGGTCCTTTAGAGTTTCGAACGACTCTTGTTGTTCTGCTCCCCACTTCCAGTGTCTGCCCTTTTTCAGCAATCGCGTTAGGGGCTGTGAAATTTCCGCGAAATTCGGTACAAATCTTCGGTACCACGTGGTGACACCTAAAAACCGGCGTACCTCTCGTACATTTGTTGGTGGCGGCATCATGGTCATTGCTGTTATTTTATCGGGATCTGTTTTTATTCCTTCGGAGGTAACAACGTGACCCAGATACTTCGTTTCTGATTTGAAAAATTCACATTTTTCCACATTTATTTTTAAGTTTGCAGCTCGTAGTCGCCGGAAAACTTCTCGTAAGTTTCGGAGGTGTTCGTCAAAGGTAGTGCCAATAACGATAATGTCATCTAGATACGCAAATGCGTGTGTCTCCAGGGCCCTTTGGAAGGTAGCTGGCGCAGAGTGTAACCCGAATGGCATGACCCTCCATTGATACAGCCCTCGCCCCGTGACCGCAAGAGCGGTGTATTTCTTGCTCTCTTCCGCCATTGGAATTTGCCAGTAACCATCCTTGAGGTCTAGGCTACTAATAAATTTCGCATTACGTAGACGGTTGAGAATGGTATCGATACGCGGAAGTGAATAGGCATCTGGCACCGACCTGGCATTTAATTGCCTGAAATCCATGCACGTTCGCCACGTGCCGTTTTTCTTTCTCACCAGGGTGATTGAAAAACTATAGGGGCTGCGCGACGGTTCAATACAACCACGTTCTATCAATTTGTTCACCTCTTCGTCTATAATCGCCTGCATGGCGGGATTACGCTGTGCATAGCGTAGTTTTATTGGGCGGTCGTCTTTCATAACGATCCGATGTTTAGCGATGGTAGACAAGCCTTGGATTTGCTGAATCTTTTGGAGTTCTTCGCTCAGAAACAGGTCTACTCTCTGCTTTAAGCTGTGGCTAAGTTCACTGGGTACTACGCACATAGGTCTAATATTTGTTAAAATAGGTTTGCTTACCTTGTCATTTGTTGGCTCCTGACGCCTTGGGAGATCTATCGGTTACAAATTTACAACCAGGCCGGCACAAGTGAGGGTGGTGTTAACTTTCCGGAGGAAATCGAGACCCAAGATAACGTTTTCTGTTGAGTCATTCATGATGAGGAAGTTATGTTGGGTTTTCGCTCTACCCAACGTGACGTCACACTGCACAGCCTCAGAGATCATCTTGCGAGTACCGTCCGCCAAAAGGACAGCGATATCCACTTCCACGTACTGGGGTTCGTGATATAGTTCCTTTACCAATGTGGGGGAAATGAAACTTCTAGTTGCACCTGTGTCGATGATGGCCACTACCGGTCTATTGACGATGAGAATGTTGGCTTTGACCTTTTCATCCTCACACGCCAAGTTAGTGTTGTTCGCAACTGGTTTACAATTCCTCTTAGGCTTGTGTTTTTGAGCTGACGACGAAGAGTGTTCGATAACCATGCGGTGGTGTTCGCCTCTGTTGGTGTGCGTATGTTGTGGGATGCCCTCGAGCTCCGTGGCCAGGTATATGAGCTCATCCAGATTTGTAAAGTCCTTACGCCTTATATACCATTGGTAGTCTGATTATGCATTTCGGAAGATACGTTCTAGCTTCTGCTCAGGAGTGAAGTTGGAGTGGCGCATCAGGTTCTGCAGGGCAAGCACGTAGTCTTTAAAGGCTTCTCGTGGCTTTTGTGTCCTCTTCCGGATCTCATCGTCTAATTTTTCAAAATATCTCGGGGAAGGAAAAATGTCAAAAAGTCTTCCTTAAAACGTGACCACTCTGTCCATTGTTTGTTGTTGTTTCTAAACCAACACAGCGCTTTCTCCCGGAAAAATTCTGACATCACTTTCAAGACATCTGCAAGGCTTACTTCATACAATTTTGAAAGCTCCTCCACCCGCTCAACAAAGCCTAGGGGATCATTTCCGCCATCGTATTTTAGACCCCACTTGCGAACTATCTCGATGATCAGAATGCGGTTTTCTGTGGTCATTTTTGGAAGCTCAGGTGTAACCTCATTTTTCATAGCTGAAGTGGACACTCCCGCGGTCCCTTTCGCTGGCAGATGAAGACTCTCACCATGGCTTGTTGATGCCACATTGTCGAGTTTTGATTGTAGCTCTAATAGTTTCTGAAAGGTTGTTTCTTCATGCTCCAAGAGTAGAAATTTAGCGAAACGTTTACGCAGTTCTTCTACCGTGCCACTGGTGGTCTGTTCAAATTCTGCTAAACAAGCGATGAGATCATCCTTCTTTAGAGAATATACCCATGAAGTCCTCAATGGCTTTTCTTTGCCGATGTTTTCGCTCTGCATCTTGGATGATAACTTCTCCACGGTCGGTGTTTTGGTCTCGATCAAGAATGACACTGTTTGTTTTTTTTTCTCTGAATCAACTGCCGTTGTTTGAATTATTTACTATATTTTTATTCTAATGAACACATCTGTCCCAGTTGGTGGTATGGACAGATATGTCCCTGCTCGGGAGCCAAATGTAACGACACGTTTTCCGCTGGTTGCTAGGATAGGCTCAGCGGAGTCCAGGGGTCGTTGATTATGATGTGGTTTATTTAGAAGAAACACGGGTGGTTCGTAATTCGTTATAAAACGTAAATTCAAAACTTTTATTTATTTGAAAAGACTAAATAATTATACCTTAAAATATTAATCATTAAATCAATGAAAAGAAAAATATAAAAGAAATGGCAATGGATTAGTTATATGTCCAGGAACGAAAGTTGCAACGGGTGAGCCCTGAATACAAATTCCGTCTCCCAGGCTCACTCAAAAGCAAGTAGTTATTGAGCCGGCGACCCTCACGCAATAACTACTCCCTCCCAGTAGTTGGAACGATTCCTATGGTTGGATAGGTTTCTCTAGCTACTGTATACTACAAGATGTTTATTAAGTACGGCGATTCTTCTACTTAATACAACTTATCTTATCGCATGACAAGCTGCCAGCCAACTAACTTTGTTTGGCAATTACTCGCCTTTTATACTGTTGGTGGCGTACGAAAAGAAATACACACACAGGCATACATGTATAAAGCACTGAGAATATTTCCAGTGCTTGTAGCTTGTATACGAGTGTGCATGTCTATGAGATCGGTTACATATCTACAACATTAGTAGAGAGGCTGTCAGCTTTCCATGCTCTTAACAGAATTATATCAGTAATAAATGTTATTATACTTTACATAAAGAGTAAGGGCAATTCATTTGATTTATTGTAAAATAAGAAAAAAAAAAGTATAATAGTCCCGTACATAAGTATGTATGTATGAATGTACATACATTGATACAAAAATAATAATGATAATGAAAGAGAATACAAGGTAACAAAATTATATTCTAAATAATAATTGCAATTCAAACTGTACATACATATTTGTGTATACCTATATATGTATGTACATTATGTATGTAAAAAAAAATAAGCAACAACTTAAGTGACTAATTTCAGTATAGGAAACAAAAAATAATGCAGGATTGGTGCGGCAAAAACGAAACAGTTGAATTTTGCCGTCACAACCAAGTTCGTTAAATCAGTAAATATTTTATTTAAAAGCGGTCCTACAAATAATTTTGTAAATTCTGATAAAAATCAATTAATCATAGTTCGGCTGAGAGAAAATTTTATTTCAGTGTGTTGGTGTTTATCTTGCTTGTTGATAGGAAGAACGTACTGTTGTGCTGTTGTTGTTGTTTATTTTGATTGATCGTGTTGTATACATGTAAATACCGAAAAGTAGCCGACAAACATCGTGGCCTGTTTCTTCTCTACACAGTTTTTTGGTACAAATTAATTTAGTGGAACAGTACAGAATATTTACTGAAACTCAGTTCGATTTCAAACAAATATTTGTTTAAAATTTTTTTGGAAATAATTTTTTCTGTGTGAGCATCGAATGAGACCGATCCCATGCCCCAAAAGTGTTCCCTCCCAGAGATATGAGCGTTTTATGACGTGATGGTACACCAAAGATACACGTATTTAAATCTTTAAAATGGCTCTCCTGAGCAAAACCGGTTTTTACCCTTAGGTACCTTTCTATTTTGCGCGTCACATATACGGAAAAACATTCGGCTATTGTGCCATATTCGTGCCGTTTTACTATTTTGTTAGCTGAATTTGTACATTTATTTTCAATTCATGGCGAAAATCAGTTAATGTTGCGGATTATACGCATTGAATATTGGGTTCCTCGACTTAAGGTTTTAGTTCGCACTATAGTAAACCGCTGCAAACATTGTATATTAGATAAAAAACGCTATTGCAATCAGATAATGGCAGCACTACCTCCAGAACTAACGACTTTAGGTCCACCCTTTACCAATACTGGTGTGGATTTCGGAGGTCACTTTGATTTAAGGAGTTTTACTGATAGGTCCTGCCGAATAACTAAAGCTTATGTCTTGTAACGAAGTTTCTTGGGCTGGGGTAAAACTCAGCGATGTCCAGGATTCGTCCACAAAAATTTGTTGATTTTTGCGACCGTGAGAGAGAGAATAAAAAAAACGCGAAGTCAATTCAATAACAATAGTACTTTATTATAATTCTCATATAATTAACTGGCCGTCTAAGTGGCAACTTCAACGCTCAGAAGGAGCGGTATGCGTATGCAGTATGCGTATGTAGAGCGCAGTCATTATGCACGGAGATGCAGGCGGGATGTGTAACACCACACAACCTACAGTGCGCATGTGAGAACGAGAGAAACAAATGCTCAGAAGGAGCGGTATAGCGATTGCTCGTGTAGAGCGCAGTCACGGAGGACGCAAATGCAGGCGGGATCAGCCTGTATCTTTTATACTTTTCAACTAAAGCAGTACATCTAGAAGCGACAACTGACTTGTCATCAGATAAATTTTTGGCTGCTTTTCATCGCTTTATTGCCAGACGTGGTTGTCCATTAACAATATCTTCGGATAATGGAGAGAGAATTTCGTACTTTTTTTAAAGAAAGCCAGGCTCGAATGTGCTCAACTTTTGGTGATCAGGGTCTTTCATGGCGCTTTATCCCGGCTGGCGCACCTCACATCGACGGATTGTGGGAAGCTGCTGTGAAAAGTTTTATGCATCACTTTCGTAAAGAGGCTCAATCTGTAAAGTATACTTTCGAGGAGCTCTCTACTGTGCTTGCGAGAATCGAAGCTTGTTTAAACTCTAGGCCCCTATCTCCTATGTCGGATAAACCCGATGAGCCTGTGGCTCTTACTCCTGGTCATTTTTTGATAGGTGGTCCAATACTGGCTCCACCAGAGCCGTCTATTTATGAGTCTGCAATAAGTTTGATAAATCGATATTGCAAAGTTAAGGCACTTACTCACGATTTCTGTCGCCGATGGAAGGAAGACTATTTACAGAACTTGCTTTTGGCACTATTTTTAGTGCTTTTTGAAGATTCAAAACGCCAAATTTTGAACGTTAGTGCCAAAGTAAGGAAAAGCACCAAGTAGTGCTTTTAAGAAATTTGTGAATTTCTTAAAATTATTTTAATAAAAACTTGGCGTATTTATTTTTTCAGTGTAAAGCATACCTTTTTTGTCTGATATATTTCAATAATTAGAGAATAACGTAGAAAATTTTAAACATTACTAAACTTCACATTAATTCACGTTATGGATCTTTACTCGATTTTCACGTAAGTGCTTTTTACGCTTTTTAGATATCAAAATTACGCTTTTTAGTGCTTTTTTTAAATTTGATATGCTTTTAGAGCCAAAAAAGATGGCATCACTGAATGGAAGTTTCCAGAGGGAGATATAACTGTCAACGATTTAGTTGCTATTCATCATGAACAGCTTTCTCCCACATCATGGAAACTAGGTAGGGTGGTAAAAACATATCCGGGTAGTGATGATCACGTTCGCATCGCGGATGCTCGCAACAGTGGAGAGTCCACCATCGGAATCTGTAATGAAATCGGATGGTTATACGGCTGAACCGACCGTGGCTCTAACTAATGTTGAACCGTCCGTGGCTCTAAATTAGACTTGCCACCTTTTGAAATATCCAAAACGGGACACAAATAATAGAAAATTTTGCAATTTAAACAAATTCGTTTAACACATTAATTCAAATTGTGTAAAATCTATACTCATAAAACTTTAAACAAACAGAAAAGTAAGTATAAAAATAGTTAATCAGCTCAATTAGGAATATTTCCGGGGAGTTTTTCTCTTCATATCATTTGTTCCCGGGGAATAATCCTCTTATTCCAAATAGCCGTGGAGGGGAATAAGCAAATATGGGAGAGAGTTAAATCTGGATCAGCTGTTTAATGTTTACATGTCTTTTTGCGCTAACGCAAGCGTTCAGCCATAGAATTGAATAAAAATTTAAAGTTTTCATTGCCAATAAAATTGTGTGTACATACAAATATATTTTATGATTAAATAAAAAATAAAAATAATTTTTAGTCAGGCTTAATTAAGTTCAGTAATTTCAATTCTTATTGAACGAAATATTTTTTATTAATTAATGTGAGTTTCTAAAGAAGAGAAGAAAAATTAAACTTAGACTTTATAGCTGGGGGAAATGCCGATATTTTTCTGTGCAGCCACGCACTTCATCAGTACCCACGTCTATCTACTGGGGTAGAGTTTTGTTATTAACATCAGCTATTTAACGCAAATTTAGTATGAAATGGAATATGAGAAATGCTTATTGTGTATACAATTATTAATTTACCATTGGTAAATACATTTATAAGTATCACTGTTCATTATCTGTTTTTCCATTTTTTTACTTTCTATTTGGTTAGCACGAAGTTATATCACTCTACCTAAGTATGTTGAACTATTCTTGCTTATCTTTTACGATCATCACATTAATTACTATTACTTATTCGATGTACCGTCGGTACATACATGTAAGTATTATTGTAGTGGTCTTATGTTACTTTGTTTTTGCTTTCTACAGTTGATTTGGCTTTCGAATAAGTAATAGTTATTAATGCGATGATCGTAAAAGATAAGCAAGAATAGTTCAACATACTTAGGTAGAGTGATAACCAAATAGAAAGTAAAAAAATGGAAAAACAGAAAGTGAGTAGTGATACTTATAAATGTATTTACCAATGGTAAATCAATAATCTAGGCACACGACAGTGCGCCAGGACAAGTTCTGGCCAATGCACGCAGTGTCTATATTTACACGAAGCCATTCGAGCTGTTTTTACCCCCCTCATAACTTTGTTCCCCGAGACCGTAAAATTATGAAATTTAAACCATAATTACAATAAATTCATGTAACCTCATATGCGAAGTTTTTTACAATGAAAGATTCCAGAGATATGGAGGTGCAAAAAGTGCATATTTTAAGACATACTCACTGACCACTGACACACTCATCAAATTGATGAAGCACTTCCGCTATCGCTAGAGAGCTAAAATTTGGTACACAAGTAGATCTAGGTGAGCAATAAACCAGAAAAATCTGAAAACACGGAAATTTTAGCCAGGGGGGGCGGGGCTACGCCCATAAAAATTAAAATTTGTGCTAGTGAGCTGAAATTTGATACAGAGCTAGGTCTAAGTGAACACTAAAATAAAAAATATCTGAAAACTTGGAAATTTTGGCCAGGAGGGCGGGGCTATGCCAATAAAAGACAGAATTAAAAAAGCTTATATAAGGCGCTTAATGGAAGCTGTTTTATTGAAATTTGGCACATGCACTGCGATAATGCAAGGCTATAAACTTTTAATTAAAATAGTGGGCCTGGATACGCCTATATAATATAAACCTCATTTTCGTGTACTACGGCTCAACATATTTAGATATACTAGTTATGTGGGTATTATTATCCGTTTGCAACGAAACTTGACACAAATAATAAACACTAGCTGAAAAAAAATATTAAGTTTGGAAAAGTGGGCGGGGTTAAAATTAAAAATAAAAATATTAAAAATTAAAAGTTGCACTAAGGAGCTGATAGGCCGGGTTTCCATCTGTGTGCCATTTGCCACACAAGCGTAAAAAAATCGTAACCAACTAATTACTAATGAAAAACAGTTTCATTCAGACACGTATTTATTAAGTTAAACAGTTTCATACATAACTAATAGACAATTTTATAGAATCCAACATAATTGGAAATTGTTTAAATCAATAAAATACAAAAAACAAATAGTTTTTCATTAGTAATTAGTTGGTTACGCTTTTTTGGACAAATGACACACAAGAAATACCAGATGTAAACTCAGCTATATAAAGTATATAAGTAGTATACAAGTAGGTATGGGTGAGAAAACAACTAGAAAAATCTGAAAACCCGGAAATTTTAGTTAGAGGGGCGGGGCTGCGCCCATAAAAATTAAAAACTAAGAGTTGCCCAGCAAAAAAAAATTTACCAGAATGGGCGAGGCCACGCTAATATTGTTTGGAACTAAAAACTTGATATACAACTTTTAACTCAAGCCAATTTAGTGAAACCTTGCATACGCGTTGCACGTATACAAGACTTTAAACTTTCACCTTAAAAAGTGGGCGTGACTACTACTATAAAATGTTGGCCTGGTCTACTTTGTTCTAGCACATTTTAGAAGAAAATTAGCATGAATTATAAGCGCTGCTCACAACAAAATTGTGAGTTTAAAATAGTGGGAGGGATAATGCTCATAAAATTCAATTCTCGCTAGAGAGCTGAAATTTTATACAAAATCTTAAAACCAAGAAGGTTTTTCCGGTATGCGGGGCCACGCCCTTAAAACTCGAAATCGCACTATAGAGCTGAAATTTGATACACAAATAAATCTAGATCAGATATCACTAAGAAAAATCTAAAAAACTAGAAGTTTCAATAAGGGGGCGGGAACAAGCACTTTTAGATTCAAAATTAAGATAAATTTTATTGAAGATTTTCATACACATTGCACTTGTCCAAAATAAAAGCTTGCTATTTTGAAAAGTAGCCGTGACTTCGTACATAAATCGTAGCTTTTCTTTCATGTACTTCGGTTAGCATTTTTTTAATTTAACATTATCTTTTTAATACCAAACTTTGCATGAACCATAACCACTAGCAGATAAAAAAGTCAGCACGGCCAGGCCCATAAAAATTTTAGGTAACGTTATACTATAGAGAATTTAAAAAGTGTTATTATAGAAAATTTTTCAAAAAGAAGTCAGATCCTCACAAAAACATAAATGAGAAAAAAGGCCAAGTTCCTATAAAAAAGTTCGGCCATTTAAAGTAGTGAGATATAAATTTTGACCAAGTTCTGTTTTGGCACAATGCCTAATACAGAAATATGCTATGCGTTATATTAATTTGTAATCGTAAGGGTGTCATTCAATTTCTAGATAGTCTGATTACTTGGCAATATTTTTACCTTTCTAAAATAGAGAGAATAATGCGTATTTGTTCATTTCTTTGTATTGGAAAAAATGTTGTCAAGTAAGCAGACTAACTAGAAATTGTATGACACCCGTAAGATTACAAATTTAAATAACGCATAGCATATTTCTGTATTAAGTATTGTGCCAAACCAGAACTTGATCAAAATTTATATCTCACTACTTTTAATGGTCGCTATTTTTTATAGGAACTTGGCCTTTTTTCACATTTATGTTTTTGTGAGGATTGTATACACAATAATCATTTCTCATATTCCATTTCATACTAAATTTTCGTTAAATAGCTGATGTTAATAACAAAACTCTACCCCAGTAGATAGACGTGGGTGCTGACGAAGTGCGTAGCTGCACAGAAAAATATTGGTATTTCCCCCAGCTATAAAGTCTAAGTTTAATTGTTCTTCTCTTCTTTAGAAACTCACATTAATTAATAAAAAATATTTCATTCAATAAAGAATTGAAATTACTGAACTTAAGCCTGGCTAAAAATTATTTCTGATTAAAAATTCACTATAGTTCAATTAAAATCTAAAAATGTGTCATATAAAAAATAAAATAAACAGCGTAGCCATATACAAGCATGCTGAAAAGGTGGAGCTAAAACTGTACAGGTGCATGCCAATGAATTAAGTTTCCAATTCATACAGTCAAAGGAAGTTGTAAATTTTATCGGTCTTGATATTAGAGGGAAACAAGTCTTCCATTTACCTGCATTGTGAAATTAAAGGAGGCGTGAAATTTTTACTGTTTCAGTATTTTTTCTAAAGGCAGAAATAGTTCATGTTTTTGAAGTTGATGTACTCAGGGCTTGAATAAAAATTTCTAAAACAAGAGGGAACATTCTGGTGCTTATTTAAACATTTTGTTATAAATAAATGCTTATACCATTGTTTCACAACATTTATTAATTTGATTTTTAAATTTTTGCATTAGTTCCCTTCTAAATGTTTGGGGAGAAAACTCTCAAAAAATTCTCGCTCTCCCTCTCCTTCCCGGGGAACTTTTGATTCATAATAGGATGAATGGGGAATAGCATAATTGGGCTGCATGTTTTTTGAATTTGCTCGTTTCTTTATCATTGAAACTCCTTAAATTTTTACTGAAAAAATTAGCTTACAAATACTACCATAAGTACTCATTTTATCGTCCGGCGTATTTCTTAGCTAACTTTTTAAATCCGGTAACTTTAACAAATCTTGTTGAAACTTATACCATGTTCACACGGACAGCAATTATCGAGGTTCGCTCTCTCATTGACGGTTCGCGGTCGAATCTTGATGGAATCAACATGGTTCGCCATACAAAGTTTTGAGAGCGAAACACTTGGTTCATTTTGAACCTTGCTGCGAACCACGAAGAAATTGCTATCATCGCTAGTTTTGATAACAAATTATCGCTAATATATCTGAACTAGCTATCAAAACAAAATGAGTGTACACACACATATACACATGAGTAAACAAAAAACAAACCAAAAAAATGGATGCGTGTATGAATTAAAAATATAGAACACATTTTATTCATTATTTTTTGCTTAATTTGTTTATCTATGTAATGTAAAAAAGCAAATAACACAGAAAATAAAACTCCTGCCAACTATTCACGTATGTATGTATGTGTGCATGTATGTATATTTAAATAAAAACAGTGATGCCAACTTTAGATACTCAAAAAGCGTAGACATTTTTTGAAAAAAGGCTAACTTGAAAAATATACATTTAGCGCTAAATAAAGTAACATTTTTCGAATAATCGCGAAAAGGGGCTAGTATTAAAATGTTTCTGTTGTAAATCAAAACATCGAAAACATTTTTGTACAGTAATTTATTAGAAAATCATGAGATCAACACATAGATAGCTTGAGATATTACATATCATATTACATTTCAATAAGGCACCTACAAACAGTGTACATACATACATAAGAGAAGTATATATACATATGTATGTATCTACGTTTACATAAGTACATACATATAAATTTGGTAGTTTTAAAATAAAATTTCGATTTCTCGCTCTTCCTAAAACATACATTATCTGTTTTTACCAAAGCACAAACAATTTGGAAGAAATAAAAGATTATTCTATAGACTTCTTCTTTTTAAAATTAATAAAGCAAACTAGCAAAACTAAATAAGTAAAAAGTCGATATTATTCGATTAAAGGAAGAAAAAGTGCACAAAGATTATAACTTACCCCTTGTTTGTGTAAGACGTTTGAGTTAGAAATCTTGCCGTTTATGTAATAGATTAAAGAAAAGTTGTACAAGTTTCCTTTAGTCTATTACAAAAACGCCAAGATTTTTAATTCAAACGTTTTACACAAACATGGGGTAATATACATATTGAACAAAAATTAAAAAAAGTTCTGAAAGATAATATTAAAAAGTGGTAATATGTGCGTTTTTTGGGACCAAACATTTTTTTTCGCGTTTTGAGTGTCTGAAATCGGGTTAAATCTAGCCCGAAAAGTGCTAATGCCCATATTTTGAGTTGGTAACCAAATTGTAATTACTTTTAAGTTATATTTAAATACGAAATTGTGTTTTTGAGTGCATATTTAAATAATAATTAAATTCCCAACCTTGTGTAATACTTAAGTTTTATGAGTGAGCGTGCCATTTGTTTTTATGCGTGTGTGTGTTTATTGAAAACATACACATTAACATCATGTGGTCGTGTTGAAAACAGCATGTGCTAGTATTAAAAAAAATTTCGTTCTAATTTCATAAATATATAGGACAATACATAGTTTCATATCATGGAATAAATAAATAGAAAAATGCATTATGACGTTCGTTTGGTTTTATAAAATTTATTTTATGTAATTATAATTTTCTTCATGTTTTGTTTATGTTCTTTGGATTGTCCTCGTCCAGACATGCAATTTTTGTTGCTGGAATTTCTTAAGATTTTGCTTTGAAATTGCATAAGTGTCCACATTATGAAATTCAAATTTTTTGCAATTATACATTAAAAAATTCTATTACATCACAAATTTCCCTGAAAAATTAACACTTATACATATTTACTTTTTCTAATATTTTTGGTTTTCATACAACTGAAGAAATAAAATTATAAAAAACGTCAAATACAACTAGCAACTTGAAATTAACAATTACGAGAACATGAAACTGTGTACCCCACCCTAATCTTTTCACCCCTCTCAACAATAAACTCAAGAATTGCTGCAACAAAAATTGCAAGTCTGGACAGCGAAAAAGCGTTCAATAATATTTAGAAATTTTTTTGTGCTGTCGTACTTTCAACGTAATTTAATAAGAACTTTAATCAACCATTGAAAATATGAAATGTATCTAAAAAAATTTAATTTTAAGTAAAAATTAGCTAATTATGTACTTAAATATTAAGTTAGAAACTATGGGTAGGTTGGCATCACTACATCAAAAAGATTTGTCAAAACGAACCACGAATATGTCGTTTGAACGGCATGGTTCGCAATCGTGGTTCAGAGAGCGGACCAAGTGGTTCATGTTGCCGTCTGAACATAGCATAACAGTTTATTAAAAGCTTTGTTATGTATTTGGAAATTATCCTACAGCTCGTGATCCATTGAATATATCTCAACGAAACTACACATAAATTTAGACGATTGAGGAAAACATATTTTCGCATAAAAAATCTGCGTACATACATACATACTTGTATATATTATGTAACTTCACGAACAAATCATTAGAATTCTTCCAACAAAAAAAATAAAAATAAATAAATACAGTATTTCTAATCTAGAACCAACTTTTTGTAGTCGAAGTCAAAATACGCGACTCACGATAAATCCCATTCAATTCAATTCTACACCTAATCAAAAAAATATGATTGTATTGAAGTGAGTTACCATTGTTGGCTATGTTTCCCAACCTGAAAAAAAATCACCTATAAGTCTTAAATATGGTTATTTCGATAACTCTGCAACAATTTATTATGATTTATTTATGATTACGCGGTCCTGGCTTAAAACTGAGATAGTCGCCACTTCAGTTCCGGTACGTAGCAATTTATTAAAAATTTCTTCACAAAAGTATATTGGCTTGAAAATACATTCCGTCGGTAAAACTACACACAACAAATTTAATAGCGAACTCTTTAATTTGAAAAGTAATAAGTCTGTAGAAGATTCACTACATGGATCCGATCAAGAAGACAATAATTTAGCAATTTGGAGACAAATTTAGGTAAAAAAACTGATATTTACTTTTTCTTAAAATTTTTTTTTAGCTTAACCAACACAAAAATATACACAGGAGGTTATCAGGGAGACAACAAAAAACCTTAAGAGACAAAAAATACCGTTATTATGCTAATATTTAGTTAAAATTCGTTGCGTTACTTGTATTTAGCATAATAACACTTAAATACTAAAATTCAACGAATTAACTGCAATAACAGCGATGATAATTAAAAAAACCTTCTCCTGTAAAATTTTGTTTTTGTTACTTAAGCTTTTTGTGCGGTTATAGCTCGATATGGTTACACTGTTTATTCTATTTTTTATTTAAGCATAGAATATAGTTATATTAACACAAAATCTTATTGGCAATGCAAATTTGCAATTTTTTATTAAATTTCTATGGCTGAACTCTTGCGATAGTGCAGACAAAAATGTAAACATTAAACAGCTGATTCAGATTTTATTCTCTCCCATATTTTCTTATTCCCCTCCACGGCTATCTAGAATATGAGGAACAAATGATAGGGAGGAGAAAAACTCCCCGCCGAGCTAAAAAAATTGTATATGGTCCATATATTTTCAATATATGAATGTATATATGCAACTATATATGAATTCATGTATGGAAATGTATGGGATTATACATGGCAAAACTATTACTTATGAACTAATATATGGACTTATATATCGTCGTTGCTCCGGAGAGCAAAAAAACTGTTTTATTTTGAAACTTTTCAATATTTTTGCAAATTGTAACGCTATATTGAAAAATATTTAGTATTTATATAAGTACATATAACGTAAAATTAATCTTAAATAATTGTAGATTTCGTAGATATATCGGAATGGCTTCAAAAACTACAAATAACTCATTTTGTTGTTCAGCTCCAAGAGCATTTCTAATAAAATGATTTTTGTATTTCAACACATAACTGGCTTTGTTGAATTTTTTTGAGAAATATATAACTTTTGAACCAATTAAGATATATTTAGACGATTTGGTAGGTGAATGTATGACACATCAAACTTTATAATGGTGAAAAAAAAATCCGAAATCTACACACAACCGATCACGTCAGAGCAACAACGATATGAAATGTATTATAACATATGAGCTCATATATGGAAGTTTAATTGTGAAGGTATTCATATGTGGATCCATATATAGATATTGTAATATATGGATCCATATAATTATTAATGTATGCATATATGATATCTCACATAAGAACGTTTTTGCAATCAAAAAAGCTTGGTATTTTATCACTGGTGAATGCAAATCCATTAGAAAATACATACGGTATGTAAAGTTTATAGTGTTTTCACACTGAAAGTTAAAACCTGGTTTTAACGTTAAAACCATAAACAGCTGATTTTGCATTCACACTGCAAGTTTATTGAATTCAGGATTTAACTCACAGACTGCCTAATAACTTTGCGCAAAATAAAATAATAATAATTGTGGGACAAACTGTACAACAGTTTTTGTTAATATGAAAAACTGAGATATTTCACAATGCGCTCTAAAATGGAAATTATTTTATATTTTGTAAATAAAATTTTTTTAAATTATGGAACTTCTTACACAGAATGAAGAAGTGCTTGGAAATAAAGTTATTATAAATAAAAAATGCACAAATACATTATAAGATAAACCTTTTTTATAGGCAGATGAATGGCAGTCATATTGTCTATTTTCACTTTCCAGAGTTCAATGAAAATATTTTATTTGTTTTAATTATAAAAAAAAACTCTTTTTTTCCATAATTTTTTATTATTGTTGCTGCTGCATCCATTTTTAAGTTGAAAATCTTTCAAGCGCCATCTGTTGTTATTCACTGGCATAAACATTATCAGCCGCTGTCGGTCATTTCAACTTGGCAGCACTGAATTTATCACAGCGATAACAAGGTTGCATTTCATAAAACCAACTTAAAACCAATTCAAGAATGATTTCAATTCGGTTTTAACAAAAACAATTTGTATGGTAAAAGCAGGTTTTAACAGTTGGTTTTAACGTTAAAACCAACTTTTATTAAAACCATGTCAGTGTGAAAACACTATTATTATATGCGTACCCTCAACGTTTAAGAAAGAAAAATTTTTGTTAAAAAAAAAACCATTCTTGTATGATTTTATTAGAGATGTGCAGGTGAGCGTTTTTTGACTCACGACACGCACGCTCACGCAGAAAAATATTTTACCCACGCACTTTCACGCACGAATGATATTAAAAATTTTCACGATCACGATCACGCACGCTCGCGAAAAAGCATGTAATCCAACTTGTACTTTTTAGGGTTGAAAAATAGTTTTTTACACATACATATGTACATATATATGTACATTGGTATACACGTACATATATGTGACAGCGCATAGAGAAAGGGACCTAAGGGTAAAAAAATCAATCTTCACTTTTTTTGATGTGGACAACATCTGAGCATCCAATGAAACCGATCCCATGCCCCAAAAGTGTTCCCTCCCAGAGATATGCGCGTTTTATTCAGTGATGGTACACCAAAGATACACGTATTTAAACCTTTAAAATGGCTCTCCTGAACAAAACAGGTTTTTACCCTTAGGTCCCTTTCTATTTTGCGCGTCTGGAACTTCTAAGCTACTGATTTATATGAAACTCTTAACATCCGTAGAGGAGGACTTAGGCTTTATAACACACGTCACACAACATTCTGGATTGAGCTGGACAGGAGTTACAGTGGGCCAAAGTTGATTACGTGGTACTCAAAAAAAATTTGAGGCTTGTAACTTTTTAAAATCCGATTTTTACCGAATAAAGCATTTTGAGATATACTTGAAATTCTTAGAAATAATTTCCCAAGATGTGTTTCCGTATCTCTCATAAGGTATTTTACTAAAGACAAAGAAATTTTTTGTCTTGAATTTTTTTAGAATTTCGGATATTACTTTTTACTTTATTGTTGGATTTTAAATTAAAAGACAACATTAAATTTTTGACAAAATTTTAAATAAAAACAGGAATAAAATTTATTAATATCTCCATTTGTGAAATCGAGAAAAGGCTAAAATATCAAAATTTTAAAATTTCCCTGAAAAAGGCATGTGTTTTTTAAGTATCTTCATTATTTTCAGTTTTGTAAAAAATTTTGTTTAAAACATTCACTTTTTAATTACATAACGCTAAAGACAATGCATTAAGAATATGCTTGAAGCCAATTATTTTTATTTTGGACATGTACCCTACATTCCGCAATGTCCTAAAATAATAAATTTTGAAAATATTTTTGTGTTTAAGCGCTTATAAAAAGTTGCGACGGTAGATTTTGAAAGTTTCCACTATAACATTTTATTTTGTAGATAGTTTTAAACATTTTCAACTAAAATTTAGGAGCGCCTTTTCATTAATGCGGATATACGCGATGATTTTCTGAAAAAAGTCAAAATTTAGGGAAAATAAGTGTACCATAAAAAATATATTAAAATAATATTATTTTTCTATATTGTTATTTTTGAATTTCATATGAGCCAGTTTACTACCAGAGCACAAAGCTGTTCGGCGCATATCCGGCATAACAGCCGCCGCCGCATTTTGTCTCGAAATTGCACCGCCGCCGATGGATGCGGCTGTGATCGGCGCCCGGCTCAGCCGACCACTCGTATATGAAATGTATCTGGCAGCAAAATACTATGTTTATTAATTTTAAATTTTTTTGTTGAAAGAACTCTAATGGTTTTTTCGTGAATTTACGGAATATATACAAGTAAGGCTGAGTTTACATCTGGCATTTCTTGTGTATCATTTGCCCAAAAAAAACGTAACCAACTAATTACTAATGAAAAACTGTTTGATTCAGACATGTATTTATTGATTTAAACAGTTTGCAATCATGCTGGATTCTATAAAATTGTCTATTAGTTATGTATGAAACTATTTAACTCAATAAATACATGTCTAAATCTAAAAGTTTTTCATTAGTAATTAGTGGCTACGCTTTTTTTACGCTTGTGTGGCACATGGCACACAGATGGAAACCTGGCCTAAGTAAGCAGATTTCTTTATACGAAAATATGTTTTTTTCTATCGTCTATAATAGTTTTGTTGAGATAAATGCAATTGATCACGAAATGTACGATAATTTCCAAATACATAAGAAAGCTGATAATAAACTGGTATGTGATATTTGGTTCTTATATTATTAGATGATACATATTTGGTCCAAATGTAATAAGGCTATGTTATACACAGATCTTACCTTATAAAATAATCAAAACTAATTAAAATTATCGCTATCGAATTTTTAGCGAGAGCCGTTAAAAAAAGTCTATCCAAGAAAACTTAGTTTCATCACATTAAAGAACCATGGGGAAAATTAGGTAGAAGAAAGGTGTTGTGGTATTTATTCTAAACAAAAATGGTTATAAAAAATTTTCAGAAAACGCGGCATTTAAAAGTTATGGTGCCAAAAGTGTTTATAGCCAGGATAGGTAATTTTTAGGTGAAAAGTGCAATGCGCATGACCGCTAGGTATGCACGCTTTCAGTGAATATGATTTTTCATGGCCAGTATATCAGAAACTGCCGGTGGAGCGAACAAAATAAATACTTTCGGCAATTTGGGTGGTCTAATCTGTATTCAAGTTTCTTAGATATGGGTGCTATCAGAAAGGGCTGATCTATGTTAAAGTCCTCTCTAGATAATTATTTTAAAAATATTAATAATGAAGAAATGCAGAATGAAACATTCAACTATTGCTTATATCGAAAATAAAATATTTAAATCAAGTTGGTTAGTCGAAAAATTGCAATAGACGAAAAAATAAACTATTTGTCTTTTATAAAAGAAATATGTATATATGTATGTAATATTGTATGTATGTATATAATTCATATGACATCGGTGAAGGGTATATAATATTCGGCTAATCCGAATATAGCACTCTTACTTGCTTTATTTTCAAAAGCTTAAGTTACAAGTTGCTGTTACAAAAACTGTAAACAATAATGTGTACATAAGCTTAAATTGTTTTTGCAATAAAATTAAAACGGTATATCCTATATTTATAAAATTTTGACACATAATGATAATGATAACAAGTTAATGATATTTATAAATTTCAAAAATCATGTGAGTTTAGCTTCTTTGGCGGTAATGGCTCGTTTTCTCAAAGCAGCATAAAAAATAAAAATATATATGTATCTATAATTGCAAGAGATTAATTGAAGCGATATATATACTTATATAACTGTAACGTTCTAAACCAGGACATCCTTTCAAGCGACCGTGAAAATACAGTCCCTTTTTATCCCTTTCAGACCCAGCATACACAATTGTGCGATGTGGATTGAAAAAATTCTAGGAAGCAAACTTTTTATTTTTTGAATAAACGTCTAAAAGCAGTAGCTGTGTTAGGTTCTTTTTCAATTATAAAGAAATAAAACAAGTGCAAACCTTTTGCAAAAAAATAATAAAAACCAGTTTTCTCAGTGCACTCGAAGTGAGAAGAAGTATGTCGCGTGGTAAGTAAAAAACAAGAGAGAGCAAGTGTTTTATTTCTGATGAGAGTGATTTTGAGTAGCCAATAGTTTATAAAATAGTATTCGAAAGTGATTTTATTAAAATATAAAGTTTTATCAATAGTTAAATGGAAACAAAACTCAGATAACACAATCGTGTTTCATAGTCACAAATCGACATTTCTTTGCAAACTCACAATTGTGTTATCTAAATTTTATAGGTAAGAAATTAAACTTTTCCATGGATGCAGACCTGCAAAGAGTCCTGAATATTCTCGAAAATTCAGGAGATGATTTTTCCTCAGATGATGAGTACCGCGATGCTGCTTGGAAACCTAGTTATTCTCTTCTTAACAGTGCATATAGAGATGATAGCTCATCAGAGGAGGAAGTTGAAGATGGTAACCGTTTCTTTCTTGTAATATTTCGTATCTGATATTATTTATTATTGCTCTTAGGAAATCTTTCTAATATTGCTGACGATGTACCAGTGTTAAGCATTCCAACTGCATCAAAAACATTCGTTGGCGGATCTGAAGGAGGTAAACGCTTCTTATGCAACTGTGCTTACATGTATTTGAAAATCAATTTACATTTTTTTTAGAACCAGTTGTTTCAAATATAAATTCCAATTTAAATAAGGTACGAGCAGACATATGGAAACAAAAGGAATTTCCAGTTCACACTATTCCAACCGTATATAGCTGTCAAAATGTTGTTCAACTACGATCACCTTACGAGCATTTTTCAAGATATTTTGTGGAAAGCCACTACGAAGAAACTGTACAATATACAAAAATATATGCTCTAGCAACTACCGGGGAAGAGATGAACCTCACAAAAGCCGATATTAAGAATTTTTACGGCTGCGCTATAACCATGGGTTGCCTAAATTATCCACAGGTATATATGTACTAGTCAAAGGACTTTAGAAATGAGCTTATATCTAAAGCAATGTCAAGAAACAAATTCTTTAGGTTGAGAAATAGGATTCACTTTGTTGATAATCAAACTCCCAATGCAGCGAACAAACTTTGGAGAGTTCAACCAGTAATTGATTTAGTAAGGAATCGTTGCAATCAATTAGCTACCGATGTTACATCTTATGCAATTGATGAGCAAATGGTCCCATTTACTGGCAGATGTCCAGCAAGACAAGTCATAAAATCAAAGCCACGACCGGTGGGGTTGAAAAATCTTGTTTGTGCTATTTCCTAAGGATTAATCGTTGACTTCGAAATGTTTCAAGGTGCTGGTACATTTCCTGATAGTGGACTGGGTCATGGCAGTTTTCTTTATTTTGATCGATTTTTTACAACTATACCTCCAATGGTAAAACTTGAAGAGAATGGTTTTAAAGCCACTGGTACTATTATGGGAAATCGTCTAGGAAAAAGAGTTAACTTTCCGTCAGACTAGCAAATGGAACGCGGAAGTATGACTCAATTCGTCAAAGACGACAAAGTTGCTGTTGTAAAGTGGTGTGACACAAAGTGTGTAACGATTGCTTTAACTGTTTGTGGAAATGACCCGGTTGGCGAAGTAGAACGTTGGATAAAAGCTAAAAAACGTCGTTTGCCAGTCCCAATACCTGCGGTTATTCAATTGTATAATTCAAAAATGGGTGGCGTGTATGCAGCAGATCAAATGATAGAATACTACCGCATCAGCATGAAGACTAAGAAATGGCCAAAGTTCATTATCTTGACATGGCGATATATAACAGCTCGATGGAATACAGAAATGATGCAAGAATAGTTGGAATAGTAGAAATATGAAAACATTCATCACTTTCAAATTAGAAATAGGAGAAGTGCTAGCTAAGTACAAAGAAGCTCCTCCAGAAATACCTGAAGCTTTTGAGTTACCTCATGAGTTCCAAGGAACAAAATTCCGTCCTCACAATGCACCAGATGACATTAGATACGATCGTTATGACCATTGGCCCCAATTTGTAGATGGAACTGCAAAAAGATGTCGGAACACTTTCTGTGAAAGCAGAACAAGGGCAATATGTCAAAAGTGCAAAATAAGTTTGTGTGTTGCGAAAGACAAGGACTGTTTTAAGGAATATCATACCAAACGTTAATTCTAGTTTTGAATGAATTACAAAGTTCCTATATTTTAGTCTTAAGTTTATAAAACATATCTCGTTAAATAATTATATTTTCAAGTTTTATTGAATTTCTTTTTCTTTTATACCAATTTATACGCTACATTTGTAAGTATATAATTTATTTGTTGATTTTTGCTTTGTTTTGTTATTGAACTAATTTATTTTTGATTTTTAAGTTGAATGAAATTGAAATACAATAAATCCTTTTTATTAAAATATGAATTTTACTTTACCACTAAACAACCAAAGTTCACAATTGTGCTTGCTCCTTTTCGAAAAATAATAATTATTTTACATGTAAGTGGCCAAAATACACAAACGTGTCAGGTGTATGTAGGTTTTAATAAGGTGCTTTATCCATAGTCCTTGCATGTAAGTCCGCTTTTACAATTGGGAAATTGAAAGGCAGACATTTTCCTCATTCTCTTTTGAACTTACCTAAACCTTTTACAATTGGGAAATTAATAGACAGACAGAAAATTTATAGTTTGTTTACTTCTTCGCGTTTGCTACTCACATACACTTACACATAAATACACAAATATGCCTTGATACACATCAAGTATGCATACAACCCCTGAAAGGAGAAAAAGCATGTGAAGCAACAAGAATAAGTTATGAAAAGTAGAAAAGAGAAACAAAAAATGTCCGGTACAGAGGTTCGTGTACTATACAATCTACCTCTTCAACCCCTCGCCTACAAACTTCGTCTGCCTGCCTTTCAATTTCTCAATTGTAAAAGGGGACTAAGCAAAAAACACCAAATTATTGTGTTAGTCGACCGTTAGCCGGCACATTTGCTTAGCCGCCGGTGGCGAAAATTTTTCGGCTCACAGCCGGCTTTTAGCCGCCACCGACGATATTTGCTCTTAGCCGCCGACGATCACCATTCTACATCGGCTTCGTACTCTGTTTACTACGCCTGAAAAAATTATAAAGCGCAGTAGTCACGGTCCAAATACATGAGGCAAGCATCGTATACGTGTGCATGAAGAACTCAGCATACACGTGCATGCATTGCACGATAAATTAGTAGCATCTTGCTACAAGCTAATTGTAAGGCAATTGTCAAAATACATACAAAAACTTTTTACGTATAGAATTTAACAGGTCTTTGTATAACCCAATGCTTTAAGTAGTTTATCTTCTTATGTTTGTGTTGCATACATGCATGTGCAAAAATCATAAAATTTAGATTTTGCTTCAAGCATCGTCGGTGTTACACATACAAACAAAATTTCACTAATATTATTATAATGCAGGTCATGCATTTTGACAGTGAATAATGCGCTTAACAATAGGCCAATTCACAATCTTGTGCAAATTGTCTTCCATCGTAACATGTGCAAAATGGCATAATATATTGATACCACCTATGCAGGAATGATATCTCGTGAGAGTGTGATCACGCACGAATATTTTTTAAGTCACGCTCACGCACTCACGCGTGATTAATTGTAAATTTGATAACGTGACACGATAAAATCAAGCCATTCGCACATCTCTAGATTTTACACATGTGGCCTCATTTAATATATCAAATAACCAAAAGGATAATCCAGTTATTAATTTTATAGAATATAACAAAATTCTCTAGATAAGAAACAAAGTTCATATTACTGCAAAAAATTATATTGAAAACTATTGCTAGACGGATTATTTTTCTTTCATAATTAATTGCATAACATTTCACAACAAATATGACTAGCATGATGCAGGAAATGCTTCGAATGCAGAATACACTGCTTCATGCATTAATTAAAAAGCCATGAAATCGTTAAAAATATGTTTCTGGAACGCAAACGGCATTCGCCAACATAAAAATGAACTTGAACACTTCCTCACGGAAAAAAAATATTGATGTAATGCTAGTCTCTGAGACTCATTTGACTTCGAGAAACATTTTTAAAATTTATGGCTACGCCTTATATGATTCAAAGGACCCGAGAGGAGGAGCATGCGGTGGATCAGCGATTCTAATAAAGTCAAGACTCAAGCACTATATTATTGACAACATTTGTGAACAACACCTACAAGCAACAAATATTGGCATTGAAAGTTTTTGTACAAACTTCGTGATATCATCAATTTACTCCCCTCCCAGATTTTCAATCACTGAAGATCAATACGAAAATTTCTACAAATCCCTTGAACCTCGTTTTGTAGCAGCTGGCGACTACAATGCTTATAATACGTTCTGGGGTTCGCGTCTTATTACACCCAGAGGTCGAGCATTGTTCAACACAATTTGCAAAATGGGCTTGGATGTCATTTCGAGAGGGGAGTCCACTTATTGGCCTACTGACATACAAAAAATTCCGGATGTTATAGATTTTGGCGTCATAAAAATATCTCTAGGGATTTAATTCAGGTTCAAGCTTCTCTCGTCCGATCACTCCCCAACGATTATTACAATTTGTAGCCCATTAAGAAGTAACTTACCTGACCCATATGTTAAGATGATCAATCGTGTTAATTGGTTGGGGTTCAAAAAATATCTTAGTAGTCATTGTGCGGAAATATTACGTTAAGAACACCCGATGATATTGAATCTAACATTGCCAATCTTAACGAAAATATTAAACAGGCTGCTGAACATGCCACTACCTCACATCCGCAGACTGGTTTTAATAGAATTTATTCTACAGACATTGAACGTCTCGTACGTGAAAAAAGAAGAGCTAGAAGGGAATGGCACTAGCACAGATCACCCCAAAATAACATCAGATTTAAAGAGTGCACTAAATGACCCCAAGAGTTTAAAATTTTTAAACGCACTAATAATCCCAAATTAATATTTTACTTATTAAGTAAAATATTTTTTTTATTAAAAATACATTGAAATTGATTATTGAGGGGTTTAGCTGGATCCTATGCGCATTTCACTGTTGCTAATGCAGATCATCAGGGAACCTTTACCCAAAGCTTCTGAGAATAACTAGAGTTATTATATTATAAACTTTCATTTAAACAAATGAGAAGCTCAATAACAAATAACAGAGTTGAAACAACAACTCAATAATCAACATTTTTTTTTATTTTCTTACTTTACCATTGCTACATTGGCTGACTTTCTTTCAGCTTCAAATTGTAGTCGTAAGAGTATGTAAAAGAAAACAAATGTAAATAACAACAACAGCTAATTAAGAATAGAGTGTTGCCACACAAGTATTTTTTTGACCGGGTGCAGTCAAGTTAATAATTAGTAATAAGAGTTTTTTATGGGAATTGTTACAATTTAAGTTTAAAATTTTTAAACCCACTAATAATCCCAAATTAATATTTTACTTAATAAGTAAAATATTTTTTTTATTAAAAATACATCGAAATTGATTATTGAGAGGTTTAGCTGGATCCTATGCGCATTTCACTGTTGCTAATGCAGATCATCAGGGAACCTTTACCCAAAGCTTCTTAGAACAACTAGAGTTATTATATTATAAACTTTCATTTAAACAAATGAGAAGCTCAATAACAAATAACAAAGTTGAAACAAGAACTCAATAACCAACATGTTTTTTATTTTCTTAATTTACCATTGCTATATTGGCTGACTTTTTTTCAGCTTCAAATTGTAGTCGTAAGAGTACGTAAAAGAAAATAAATGTAAATAACAACAACAGCTATTTAAGAATAGAGTGTTGCCACACAAGTACTTTTGTGACCGGGTGCAGTCAAGTTAATAATTAGTGTTTTTATGGGAATTGTTACAATTTAAGTTTAAAATTTTTAAACGCAATAATAATCCCAAATTAATATTTTACTTATTAAGTAAAATATTTTTTTTTATTAAAAATACATTGAAATTGATTATTGAGGGGTTTAGCTGGATCCTATGCGCATTTCACTGTTGCTAATGCAGATCATCAGGGAACCTTTACCCAAAGCTTCTGAGAATAACTAGAGTTATTATATTATAAACTTTCATTTAAACAAATGAGAAGCTCAATAACAAATAACAGAGTTGAAACAACAACTCAATAATCAACATTTTTTTTATTTTCTTACTTTACCATTGCTACATTGGCTGACTTTCTTTCAGCTTCAAATTGTAGTCGTAAGAGTATGTAAAAGAAAACAAATGTAAATAACAACAACAGCTAATTAAGAATAGAGTGTTGCCACACAAGTATTTTTTTGACCGGGTGCAGTCAAGTTAATAATTAGTAATAAGAGTTTTTTATGGGAATTGTTACAATTTAAGTTTAAAATTTTTAAACCCACTAATAATCCCAAATTAATATTTTACTTAATAAGTAAAATATTTTTTTTATTAAAAATACATCGAAATTGATTATTGAGAGGTTTAGCTGGATCCTATGCTCATTTCACTGTTGCTAATGCAGATCATCAGGGAACCTTTACCCAAAGCTTCTTAGAACAACTAGAGTTATTATATTATAAACTTTCATTTAAACAAATGAGAAGCTCAATAACAAATAACAAAGTTGAAACAAGAACTCAATAACCAACATGTTTTTTATTTTCTTAATTTACCATTGCTATATTGGCTGACTTTTTTTCAGCTTCAAATTGTAGTCGTAAGAGTACGTAAAAGAAAATAAATGTAAATAACAACAACAGCTATTTAAGAATAGAGTGTTGTCACACAAGTACTTTTGTGACCGGGTGCAGTCAAGTTAATAATTAGTGTTTTTATGGGAATTGTTACAATTTAAGTTTAAAATTTTTAAACGCACTAATAATCGCAAATTAATATTTTACTTATTAAGTAAAATATTTTTTTTTATTAAAAATACATTGAAATTGATTATTGAGGGGTTTAGCTGGATCCTATGCGCATTTCACTGTTGCTAATGCAGATCATCAGGGAACCTTTACCCAAAGCTTCTTAGAACAACTAGAGTTATTATATTATAAACTTTCATTTAAACAAATGAGAAGCTCAATAACAAATAACAAAGTTGAAACAAGAACTCAATAACCAACATGTTTTTTTATTTTCTTAATTTACCATTGCTATATTGGCTGACTTTTTTCAGCTTCAAATTGAAGTCGTAAGAGTACGTAAAAGAAAATAAATGTAAATAACAACAACAGCTATTTAAGAATAGAGTGTTGTCACACAAGTACTTTTGTGACCGGGTGCAGTCAAGTTAATAATTAGTGTTTTTATGGGAATTGTTACAATTTAAGTTTAAAATTTTTAAACGCACTAATAATCGCAAATTAATATTTTACTTATTAAGTAAAATATTTTTTTTATTAAAAATACATTGAAATTGATTATTGAGGGGTTTAGCTAGATCCTATGCGCATTTCACAGTTGCTAATGCAGGGGGTCGATTCTGGTTCAGTGATAATGTGAAGTGAAAAAAAACGTTTCATTTTCGTTTTCATAGCAACTTTTCACACCGTCTTTTCACAGTTTCTCAGATTACGATTCTGGTTCAAGAAATGAAAAAATGTTTCATTCCAGTGTAGCTGTGAAAAGTTTCTATTCATGTTATTTAACTTTAATTGTCAAATGCAGAGATCTAAGTTTCGCAGTTACGATGCCGCGCTAAGCCGCATGCAATTTTTTATTAATTCCTGAGCCACTGCCGTTGCTTATATTTATGAATGAAGTATATAATCTGGCTTATATTTGAGCCTGATTTATTTATAAAAAAAAACAAATATATACATAAATAAAAAAGAAATAGTAATTGTTTTTGCAACTACATACATATGTACAATGTACATTGTACATACATATGTAATTTAAATAAGAATGTACATGAGGAAAAGTTAAGTTCAAACAAGACAAACAGTTGCTTTCCTTTTTTCATGCATACTTATGTACATACTTATATATGTACATACATACATATGTATGCTCGTAAATATGTAAAGTTTTTTTGGTTCGTTTTTAGGCAATTCTTTTTTTTTATTCCATGTATCTAATTTTAATGGGATAATCGTGGCAGGGCTTAAGTTCTTGTTGAAGTTATGTATATACATATGTATGTACATACATATATGTATATGTTTCTGCGTTTTTATGTATGTAAATAACACAATTATTTTTATTAGTATTTCATATTTTTCATATTTTTTCAGCCTTTTACTAGCTTTAAGTTTCACTCAATAAAGAAAATAGTTCACATTACAATAAAATATTTTACGAGAAATACAATTTAAAATATGTTTGTCCAATGAAGTGGTTTCATTTATGATGCTAGTGTGCATGTTTCTGTCAGGTAGAGAAAAGTGTAAAATACCAGCATAAACGAGGATTCCAAAAAAATGATAAGCAAGCTAAACAACATGCGTTTTTTACCTATCTTTTTAATAATGTGCATAGGAACATTCATACATACAAACTAACATACGTACATGTGTACACATTTATGTAAATACACATATTTTTCATGTAGAAATTGGCATATTGTTCTTCAAAATTCGTCATAGTGCTTCACAAATACAAATTGTTTTTAAAGACTTTGGAAGTGTTGCATTGATTTCTCTTTTCAGTACTAGAAAGCTAAATGTATTCTTTTCCAAATGGAGTTTGAAACTTTCTTATAGAAAACATATTAATTTTAGTGTGGTATGGCATTTTGATATATTTATTACTAAAAAATTTTATAATAAAAACTATTATAATAACATTTCAAGTTAACTTCCACTCGTCGCCAAATTATTTTTTTGCCGCCGATAATAACTTAACTTATGCCTCCCTCGACTTCTGATCAATTGCCAAATTATGCAAATATGAACATGAATAAAAATAGAAAATGTCTGGATAAAATGTTTTAATGGACGTATCAGACGAAATTAGGGATGAGGATAAGTGAATTAAATATTTTAAAAGTGTTTTAGTAGTATTAGTATAGGTTTTTAATGGGTTTCCATGCTTTTTCACTAATGAATTGTGTGTGTAAAAAAACTTTTCATATGAAAAGGTTTTGACATTTGTTTACACTTTTTCATAAAACGAGAATCAGTAATGATGTGTAACTGTGAAAACGTTTTGTTTCATTCCAATTATTTTTTTCATATGAAATCATTTCAATTTTGTTTTAATTTTTTCATTGAACTAGAATCAGAAACACTATGAAAAGATGAAAAAAGTTTTCATTTCTCATTATCACAGAACCAGAATCGACCCCCAGATCATCAGGGAACCTTTACCCAAAGCTTCTTAGAACAACTAAAGTTATTATATATTAAACTTTCATTCAAACAAATGAGAAGCTCAATAACAAGAGTTGCTTGCATCTGAAAAAACTGCATCTCTTAAAAATTATCTGGAAGGTCTTGATGTCACACCAGCATCTAATTACTCCTTGCGGCGCGCTGCTAGAAAGCTTAAAACACCCGTAGAGTATAAGCCACCTCTACGCACATCTACCGGAGGTTGGGCAAGAAGCGATACTGAATATTTGCTGAGCACTTAAAATCCGT
This sequence comes from Tachina grossa, assembly GCA_949987645.1. Classification (NCBI taxonomy): domain Eukaryota; kingdom Metazoa; phylum Arthropoda; class Insecta; order Diptera; family Tachinidae; genus Tachina; species Tachina grossa. Next base: position 59,909,471 of record OX465277.1, on the reverse strand, counting down.
TTTTACGATAAACATATGTACTGGTGTTGCTGATTTGGCGAGTGTAGTCGCTCTACCCCCTCAACACATTAAGTTTAAGACGCTTGATTTACAAAAATTAATTGCCGAACTCAACCCGAAGAAAGCTCCGGGTATTGATGGAATTAGTAAGCAGATGCTGATGAAGTTGCCTCGTATTGCAGTGAGAATCCTGTTATTCATTTTTAATGCCATTTTACGACTGGAGTATTATCCACACAGCTGGAAGTTTGCCAAGGTTAAAATGATTCCAAAGCCGGGCAAAGATCTAACTAAGGCTGAGTCATATAGGCCAATAAGTCTACTATCAACTATGTCAAAGCTTTTCGAAAAACTGCTCAAAACTAAATTGTCCCCAATTCTAATTGTTAGTGGGTGCATACCAGACCATCAATTTGGTTTTAGAAGTCATCATAGCACCATTGAACAAACTCATAGATTGGTTCAATTTATAAGAAGAACTTTTGAAGAAAAAGAGTATTGTTCTGCGCTGTTTATTGACATTTCCCAGGCATTTGATAAAGTGTGGCATGAAGGCCTAATTTTAAAATTGAAGACTTACTTACCAATAAACATTTTAAATCTTTTGGAAAGTTACATTATTTCCCGTAAGTTCACTGTTGTAGAAGGAGACTTTACGAGTATGCCTGAAACTATCTTATCCGGTGAGCCACAGCGGAGTATACTGGGGCCAGTTCTATATTTGATTTATACTTGTGATATGCCTGTGAGCAGTAGTATCCATACTTCCACATTTGCCGACGATACAGCCTGCCTTAGTATGCACGAAAACCCTGATGAGGCATCCCGCAAACTCCAGGAACACATTAGAGAGATGGAGCTATGGTTAAACTTATGGAGAATCTATATATAAATAGGCAAGTGAAAAAAGTTAAGAACCATTTCAACTGACTTAAACTCAACGTATTCGTTTTTTTTTTTTTTTTTTTTTTGTTGTTTGATAGATTGTCAATAGGAGCAGTGCAGAATGTATTTTTTCTTCTACATTTTTGTGTCTAAGATAGTTAAAAACAGTTAAGAATATTAGCCAATCATAAAGCAATGATTAATGATTGCTAAAAAATTACAACAAAAAACTCAAAATTAACTAAATTAAATTTAAACACTCAGAAGCAGTAATGGGAAATGAGATTTGCATTTCGGTATCAAAAACAATTTTTTGAGTACTTTTTTGATCCCGAGAGTACCAAAAATTATTTTTTTTTTATTTAAATTTAATTAACAAAATTATATAAAATTAATTTACAAAGAAATAAAAAAGAAACACAAAGCATATGGATAGGATGATTCTAAAAAATCGTGTTTTTTCTCAGAACCAGGTTTCAAACTTTTGTTAGGTAAAAAATAGGTCTGTTAAAATATCAGCTCATAATATTAATGGTGAGATGGTCCGCGTCGCACTTTTCGATTTCCCATACGATTTACATGGCATAAATTGAATTTATTAATTCTGATTGTCATAAGTAAAGAACGGAATGTCCTACAATAAACTTCTTGGTACGCTTTTGTAGAAAATTGAATTGACTTTTTTAGAATCACCCTAATATGCATACATACATATGTATGTATGTACTCGTACATAGGTACAAGTGTTTAAGTTATAACAAGAAGTGTTTTAAGATTTCAATAAATCTTAGACCTGGATAAGACTTGATACTGTTGGAACATAAAGTCTGTTCCTTTGTTTTGTTTTCATGACATTTTGTAAGAGAAAATCCTTTCGACATTTACAGAGGAGTGACACAAAACATACAGAAGTGTCACGAGACGGAAGATACGGGTATTTTTCAGTTTGTCTCGTTTTCCCTAAAATTTTGTCGTCGGTTTTGTTTTGCTACGTCTTTCTAGTGCAATACATTTTTATTAGCTGTTTTAATTGGTAAGTAGTAATACACTACAGTATCAAATACACTATGCTTTTCTCTTTCTTCCATGAATTTTAACAAAAACCTGATTGGAGCTTTTTTTACCTGTCACTTTCTTCACTTATGTGTATTCTGTGGGAGTGAGGTGTATACAAAATTCGGTAAGCTACTGTCGATTTACCTGGGAACATGTATTCATCTAATGCGTTTTTAGTTTTAGCATCGGCAGGCCAAAAACTACATATACAACCCTGTTTTGCAAATCATGATATGTCAAATCACGGTGATTTCAAAAAATTAATAAAAGCTAAATTATTGCTTTTGTAAATTTCACGATTTATAGTTTATACATGACTATAACTTAAAATACAATAAAAACCCACGAACAAGACAGCTATTTGTAGTTTGTTTTTAACACCACCGTGATTTAAATCACCGTGATTTTTAGAACAGGCCCGATATTTTCTGTTGTTAATAGTGTTGATTCTTCCAAATCAGCCAATGCTCTATACTGATTGTTAATATTTTCAAAATTTTGCTTTTCGCTGGGAAACATTTTTATTCAAAGCGATATAAAAGTTAACATTACATTGTCAAAGTCCACTTTTGCCCTTAGAACTTGACAGAATTTAAAATAAACTTTTTACAATTTTCTTTAAACTGATTTAAAACATAGATCAACCTCTGTGCCACAGAAAATATCATTGACTGAAATATGGTTTTTATTTACATATATTTAATTGTGAAGGGTTACAATTTTCTAAAATATCTTTACTAATAAAGTTTCGTGCCATTTGTCGAAAAAGAAATTGAATTCTTGGCAAAAATATATGTGTACGCGCGTCTTCTGACTGTATTTCTGGGTTAGCCGAGAGAGTATCAAATGTGTTTCGGGAGTACTACGGTACTTTTTCATGTCAAATAGTATCAAAAAAAGTAGGATCGTACCAACTTTCCCATCACTGCTCAGAAGGAAATACTTATTTTATTTGTTCATTCTATTCTTATTTCCATTTTTGTATGTACTTAAACGATTATTGCTGAAACTAATAAAATTTGGATATTTAAATAACGAGTAAGTTAAATACATTACGGTACTGTATTATTTTTCTTAGATGCTTAAAAATAATGGGCCATAACCATAGCCAAACATTAAAGTGGGTTCTTTTTAGAGACAACTTAAATTTTAACATCTGTTGTTAGCTTTCTTTCAACTATAGTCAAAATTAGAACCGGTTTTAGGTTGAATCAGCTTTAAGTGGGTGATGAGTAAAATCTTGAAATTTTTGCATGCAATTCGGTATGAGTAATAAGCAATTGGCATCTCTGAACAGCTGACAGAATAGAAACGACAAAAAGTTAAATAAAATAGAATCCATTTTGGAGAAAAAAAGTTGAAAAACATAAACCGGAGAATATATGAACATCAAAACCGTTTCTATTATTTATTTGGAAAGCTCACATTAATAGATACAACTATTAAAGACCGGAGTAAGTACGGTAATTTTACTAGAAATGAAGAAATATATGACATTTTATCTGAGCGGTTTGTATTATTGCAATAATGGTTGAATTTCAACCACTGGGCGAACACTAGTTAAGGTAAATGAACAAAAGTGTGTTCAAGTAACATTTACCTTACGAAGAGCTACTTGTTCCCCCATTCGGATTAACAATCAAGTTGTTCCTCGACATTCACATGTGAAATATCTTGGTATACACCTTGATAGACGGCTTACATGGAAACATCACATTGACTCTAAGTTAACTCAAATGAAACTAAAATTAACTCAGGTACATAGGCTGATGTGCAGAAATTCAACACTCAGCCTAGACTGCAAACTTTTAATATACAAGTCGCTTTTAAAGCCAATATGCTTTATACTGCTTCAGCTTCAAATGTTAAGAAAATCTAACGAAGGCAATATAAAATTTTACGCTTGATAACGTCGGCTCCATGGTACGTCAAAAATTCAAATATACATCGTGATTTAAATATGACACTAGTGACTGAAGAAATTGCAAAATACGCAGGCAAATACCTAACAAAACTCGAGTCACATCCTAATGCGCTTGATCGTAATATATTGAACTTTACTGGACACATCCGCTTAAAAAAGAGAGATACAAGGGCTCTAATAAACAACACTCCAGATTCAGCTGCTTAAAAAAATTTTTTTTGTGCTTATCACTACTTAAGATTATTAATAACTATCACTTCGTTTATGTACGACATTGGTTGGGTCTAATAATTATACTTTAGATTAAGATTTGAATACTTATTGTTAGTTCATATTTGAAGATACAATAAATAATAAACGTCTTAAAAAATTTGCATAAGTTTTTAATCTGATTTCTTAAATTAAATTTTATGTACGAATATGATTTTTGTGTTTTTTAAATGTGTAATTGATTCACCTTTTGACTTAAAATGATGAGTGACTTTTAGTTCGATTTTCATTATTTGTCCAAACAAATGTTTCATTAAATACAACCTCCCTGTTCAAAATCTAAAAAAAGTAATTTTAGTAATTTAATTTATTGCACTGCAGTCAGGGTGACCGATGACATTTTTCGAAAAGTGGCACAAAAAGGGGATTTAAAAAAAAGTAGCACCAAAACGGGGATTTTTTAAAAAAGATTAAATGACTGCAATAAACTTTTGTTTTTAATATATTATGTTCAATTTATTTAAAAATAAAAGTTTACATTCCATGTAATATCTATATTATATATATTATGTTGAATTTATTTCAAAACAATGTAGTTACTACCTGTAGATAGGTATAAACAACACATACATACATATCGCTCATTTACTTCAATAGTGGCACAACTCAAAAAAACAGTTTTGCAGAAAACGCGTTTTAAGTTTTCAATTTGCATACAACTCAATGGAGAAATGAAAAAATAATCTTCTCTCAGGAGGTAATGGCACAAGCTATTTGTATGAAATATGAAATACGAAATGCCGAATCTTTCTGCATTATTAACTCAAAAAACCCATTTTTTGAGTTATGCCACTATTGAAGTAAATGAGCGATATGTACATTATGATACATTAAAGATTTATATCTATATGTATTACATATACATATAGTGTTTATATAACTACTAAAAATACATGTAATTTTATTAATTTAAATGTGATGGTTTTTTTTAGTTTATTAAAAATACAAAAAATATAACATATCGTCGCTGTTTTATCTAACTGACCTATCTAACATTTTAAAAATTTTACAGGAGAGCAGCTTTTATGATTGTTTTATACATGTATTCGTATGGAAACGTCTGAAATATTTTTACTGTTATAGGCTCAACAGTAATGTTTACAGTCATACAAATTGCAGACAAGGTCTATTATGACTCATAAAGTCTAGTAGTGGACTTAACTCATTTTTCAAAAAAAGTTCAGTTATGTCGGTTAGTTAAAACAGCGACGATATGTATGTACATGTAATTATAAACTAGGATCGCCCCGTGGTCTCAATTCGACCACTTGACTCGATTGTGTACATGTGTACTTGGAACTACAAAACATATACGAATTAGAAAGTTGTTTGCTTTCAAGCGAATTCAAAACGCGTTTTACAAATTTTATACCGAGAATAAAAAAAACAATTTCATATATTGTGCATATCTACGCAAAAATATGTATCTTTTAAAGCAATATTGGTAGACGATAAGATAATGAAAAGTGTACTACAAAAAGTATGTGTCGTATTTATATAAGATAAATATTATATAACCAAAATATTATCTGTAGTATGTATAATATAAAAATATATAAAAATAATTTTTGGTGTTTGAGGAACCTTTAAAAGAAATTTTAAAAACCGATTATACCAATATTTAGGGTGCTAACATACATATATGTTTATTTCACAAAAATTAATTCGAAATTATACCAACAAGAATATTAACAAGAACATTAAAACTGCATTGGACAAGTTATGTTACAGGCATAAAGTACATATCGTACATCCAGTTCAATAGTGTCATAACTCAAAAAATTAGTCTTTTCAGTTAATCATGCAGAATAATAATGCATTCCGTGATTTATCTTGTGCAAAAATTTCATAAAAATATCTTGTACTATCTCTTCGTGAGTGAAAATTATTTGATTTTTTTTTAGTTATGACACTGCTGAACTGAATGTGCGATATGTATGTATATGAGAAAAATGCGTGCGAAATACTTGGGGTCATCTTGTTTCAAAATTTAGTGATTTTAGTTTTATTAGCACTATTACCAAGAATCTTCAAACTCTAAAAATTATGGGTACATGGACAGTTTAGTCCTTAAATGTGCATATAGTTATGTATAGTTATACTTAAATACCACGCAATTTATAAAAAGGTCAATTTTTAATGTTATATTCAACAGGTAGTTTTGCATTTCAGGTGATGATATACATCATATGTAAAATATCATTTGTTTGGAAATGTGTATCTATATTTATTAAGAAGATCTGTACTTGGAGTCCAATCTTCCAGGTCAACATTTAATAAATTCAAACATGAAAGCATAGATTCGCAAGTATTTACCTTCAACCTATTTGTTAATTTGTTTTTCATTAGCGCTAACTTTGAAAAAATTCGCTCAGCAGATGCACTACTGTGGGGTAAAGTAAATATATAAACGGAAAATGTGTATAGGTTTGAAAATAAATACTCGCCACAGCCATTCTTTAAACTTCCTACTTCATGCCAAAATTGTTCAGCATTAGAAATTTTAAAGATGTTATCATAGTTTTTGTCATTTACCTTGGATTCTAATAACTTTAATTCACTGACAAACGCCTCTGGATCTGTTATTACATAGCTAAACTCTGAAACAAGATCAAAATAATTTGTGTCTTCATTTGACTTTAAAATTACTGGATCCAAATACGTTAGTACACTAAGCTTTTTATCCATAATATCAATTCTTGATAGTATTTCTCCACACAGTTTTTGATAAAAAGTTAAAAGTTTTCTTTTAATATCAATTATATATACAATTCTTAGAAAGACCATCAGCACATATCTCACTTTCGGCTTCATGGCCAATATATATGTCAACGATATCTTTAATGTACAAAGTATTAATAAAATCTATATTTTCTACTTTCTTTATATTTACATATTATTTTTTTAAGAAGTTCTTAAACAGTTCTAACAAAATACTTTTAGTAGAGGATACGAGATACATAATTTGAGAGGACTGCCTTTAAAAGTTTGTGTTCAATTTATTCATACTTTTAAGAATATAAACCAAAAATTTTAAATAAATTCTATTTATAGACGATAAACCTTCTTGAATAATACGTATTTTTTCGTGAATTGGAGGTACATTTTTCCTCGAACTGTGCGCGAATAAAATAATGTTGTAAAACTGGCCATTGTTCGAATGTTCTTCTGGCAACAGATTCAAATGAAAGCCATCTCGTGTCGCTGAGCCTTAATAGGTTGTGCTCAGGTACATCGAATATGCTTTGCAATTCTTTAAAGTCCGAATACCTCTTTGCACTTTTAAAGTATTTGAAGATATTTCTAAGTAGAAGTTCAACTTCTTCCGGAATGCACGATAAAGATAAGCTGTTCATTAAATTTAAAGAGTGGCAAACGCAACCAATATGGAATAAGTTCGGTACTTCTCTCTTTAGTAGTGCAGTTACACCGTTATTTTTTCCTACCATGGTTGAAGCGTTGTCCGTTGCAAAACCGATTAAATTCTTAAATGGTATTTGATATTCCTCTAAGGTTGATAAAATTGCGTTACAAATGGTTTCACCACATCCATCGTTTGGTTGTACTAAGCGAAAAAACTTATCGACTGCTTTGCCTTTACATTTATCTAACTGTCTTACTACCATTACTAAACACTTTTCCGTAGCTATATCAGTAGTTTCATCGATAATGAGGCTAAAATGTTGCATTTGCATTTTTTCTAAAATTTGAAGTAACCCTTCTTTACCGAGGAACTTGACGATTTCCTTTGATTTGGTACGGCAACAAGACACCTGACATAAAAGTTAATACATTATTGATTAATTTGCTCACGAACTGAGTTTTCGAAAAGCAACATGTACATACATACATATCGCACTTAATCAACAAGAGGGTATTAACTCAAAATTTTAAAATTTTCAGTAGGGACGAAAAACTGTTTGTGTTTACATTTTATGAGAATTTGAAAATCCAAATACATCATGGTAAGCAAATTCCATTTGAAAATATATTTACATTGTTTTTATTTTAAAACCTTGCAATTATTGTGGAAGAATATCTATCGGCCATGTTCTGAAAACCACTTCGTTTTGAAATCGTCAAGTTTCAAAAACGGAAAACAGTGTTCTCTTTATCAGATAATTTAGTGCAATCGAAATTAAGTTCGGATAAAATATCTCAAGCATATGAAATCTTAAAACCAAATAAAAAGCTGCAATAAGTGAGCTTTCTTGTTGATTTTTCCCTGAAATTTGTCGGTTTCAAAACGAAATGGTTTTCAGAACCTGGCCGTATGTTTTAAAGAGAGTCACAAATCAGATAAAATTTTAACAATTTTATCATAAAAACAGTCACATTTCGGATTTAAATTTATAAAGTAAAACAAATTGTATTAACAAAAGAGTGGTCAAAATACGTTAAAATTTTTACAGTAGATAGATATTGATGTTGTTAGTTTATTTCTTGCAAAAAGTGAAAATTAAAAAATTTTGACTTACATATGTATTGAGTTGATTGAGTGCGATATATGAATAGTATGAAGTCCCTTTTCATAACAATTTTTAATATTTCACATTGCAGGCGTAAATAGAACCCCAATTTAATTTCTATAGATTTCACATATAATATTCGTATTCGCGAATATCGTTTCAAATATTCGTATTCGTATTCACGAATATCAAAAATTGACATTCGTTATATCACTAATATGTGTATACATACAAATAAGTCTCCGTTCGCACTATTCACGTCTTATTGCTAAGCTGATTAGTTTGATGGAGAGGCGGGGGGAAAACGAGTACTCGGCTCCATACACTGTCAATACGTTATGCATAAAAATTATTTGCTTAAAAGTAAAACTTGCATTGTGTGAACGCTGATGAAAGTTGAAAGAAAAAGGAATACGTTTTGCAATAAGATTTGTGTAGTGTGAACTGTGACTAAGCAAATAAAAAGTATGTATACTTATGTACATGCATACATATCGCTTCCTTATTGGAAAATAGTCATATCTAAAAAATTAGCTTTTGATATTAATAATGGAGAAATAATCGTTATATCACATTTACAGCCGGGTTTTGTAAAACAAAAATGGAGTGTAATACAAAACTGGAATGGAAAACAAAAATATATGTACATATGTATACATTTTTTAAAGAAGGCTATAAAAATATTTCATGTTTTTTTCTGAACAAAAATAAAATACAGGCAAATCTCTGTATAACTTATGTATGTCTCTTTAACAAAAAGCCGATATAACGAACTTCCAATTTTTTACATTAACAACCTTGTATATGTAGCGAATACTTCATTTTATACTGGATGTAATCAATGGCAAAGAAAATATTACAAAATAAAAAATAAAAACTTTTTAATAAATGGGCGCTCTATGAGAACTTCAGCGTTTTGGAACTTAAAAACGAATTTTGCATATTGAATAGTTTAGCATGGTAAGAACGATATGTATAAAAATAAAACATTTATTTGGACATTAATGTGTAGTTTCCACAATGAAAGCAAGCGACTTGTCTAGAAAATTTTTGTAGGAATCACTCAAAAGTAAGAGTACGTTTCATATATTTTTTCTAGGCAAGTCACTTGCTTGTATTGTAAAAACTACACATAAATACATACATATCGTCACCTTAAATGCAAACGAACGTAACTACAGTTTTATATTTTTTACAGAAGAAACAAAAAACTTTACAAAATCAGTAATAAAAAAGTATTCTTGAAAATTGTCTTTGAAATTTACTTCTATGTTTTTAGCCATTTATTTCCGTTTTATATATATTTAAGCTTTTATGTTAGTTACGTTCCTTGCAATACAAAATGGATGCATTCGTAATTACGTCCGTTAGAATTTCTTTAATAAAGTCGTAATTTTTGATCGCAGAGGTCTAAATGTTTGTATGCACATGATCAAATGAACCATAATCAATCAAAAACTCGATTTTTAATTTTTGCGAAGATACGTCCGCTTGTATTTAAGGTAGCGATGTGTATGTATGTACACACATTATGCAATATAAAACTTGAATATTACTTACCGACTTAGCTATTAAGGAATCGGGGTAAATTTTGGCGTTAAACTTTGCTATTTTATCCATTGATCTATACGAATGGTTACAACTAACCAGGGTTAGGGTTTTTATTTGGTAAATATTCTTGAATTCTCATTTTTGTATTTTCGGATACTTTTTGCAAGTTGCCCAAATGTTTGGTGGTAATGGCGTGACGACTTATGTGATTTTTTTTGGCACACTAGCAATTGTTTGCAGATAACACAAATGGGTTTTTTTGATTCTGCATCCAGTTGTAGCCACTTGTACTTTACTTCCCAATCTTTACAATACTTTATCAAAAACGTTTTCTTCACGTTTTTGTTTTTTTTTTGGAGGTATATTCATCGGAGGAAATTATGCTTTCTTCATGAAGTCTCTGCCACTCGACTCGATGAGGGCTGGTCATCGCTTTTATTTTATTTTATTAAATATCTGAAAATTTTTTAAGTATTATGTACATACCCATGCAGAAAAATGCAGTACAAAAGCTTCCAGGGTGAGGAATGTACAATTTATATGTATAAATGTATACATTTGACTTTAAAATCAAAAATTTAATATTTTGCAGTATTGAAATTTTTACAAGCTTTTAGAAGAAAAAAATATTAAAATTCTTATAAAAAAAAAACAAATTTTTTTATTTTATTTTACTAATAACTAAATTCAAGTTAACTCATGTAAAAATACTAAAACTAATTACAATTTTGCGAATATTAAGGTTGGTGTATGTGAAAAACTTGATTCTCAAGAAAAAAGTATTACAACCACTGTTGTACCAATTTTATACTTTGTGTTGATACAAGTCTATTAAATGTACATTCCTCACCCTGGAAGTACTTTTAAATTTTTAAACAAATTTTCAATTCAAGTCTTCCAATGAAATATTTAATAACTCAATCAATTTCAAAATCTGCGACTTACCCCCTGTTTGTGTAAAACGTTTGAGTTAAAAATCATGGCGTTTTTGTAATAGACTAAAGAAAACTTGTACAACTTTTCTTTAATCTATTACAGAAACGCCAAGATTTCTAACTCAAACGTCTTACACAAACAGGAGGTTACACTTAATCAATTATGTTTTATAAACAAAGTAATAAACATAAGTACGTACATAATGAATTCAAAGTAGAAAGAAAATTCACACATTTATCTGAAATTTACTAAAAAAAAATAAAATGCATATTAAAGGGCTGCGTAAAGAACGATTTAAAAGTTTTGTATTCTATTTCACACTACTGCCAAGCAGTCTGTTTTAGTGCAAACATAAATAACAAAACAAAACCAACAAAACATGACTCTCACTAAAATCAATCAAGCATCATTCGAATAGTTTTTCTCTGCAGTTTTGTTAGTGCTTGTGTTCTCAAAACAAGTAGAACATCAAAACGAAAAGCGAGAATGAAACAAAACAACAGTAAATCATAGTAGAAACATCGAGTGCACTAGAACAGGAGCACAAACATGCAAGCTATGTATGTATGTATAGGTATATATGTATGTATACATATATTGAAAATAAAAATTAACAAATTATTATATATAAATGTACATAAGTATGTATGATATTATTTCATAGTAAATAACATCTCTTTTCAGCTTTCATATTCCTAACGAAGCGCAATGTTTCTTTTATATGGAAAATTATCTTTGCTATCAAAACATTCAAACATGTTTTGAATGTTCTGTGTGAATTTTGATGTTCTATTTCATTATTTTGAAAGGCTTGGTTTTACTTCAACATTGTTCTATTGCAGTTTTGTTCTGTACTGCAGTATTGTTATCGTAAAGCAAAACACTTCTGTTTTGAAAGTTTTGTTTTAAAATAGCGGAGCAATACACACACACATTTTGAAATTAATGAGAGTGCTTGTAAGCCTTTTTTTAGGGCTTGTGCCACGCTCTAATGCATATAGTTCGAAAGGTATTAGGGGCCTATTTGATCAATGCCATTTAAATGTCAATTCATATCAATTCATTTTCGTTTTGAATGGAAAAATTACTTTTAAATATGAATTGATATTTAAAAGTACTTATAGGTTACTAAGTGCATAATTGTGTGCTGAAGCAATTGCTTCAAAAGTGTATTAGATGTTGAAGTGCCAATCACTTTTTAATTTTATTTATTTGTCGCATTTTGTCTTCAACTAAAAAATATTAAAGGTTTTTTAAATCATTTGTTGAGCTTATGCATAATCTAATCCATATACCAATTAATATAGGACTTTCTTTTTCAGAATTTTCAAACTTTGGAAATACATATTAAAATAGGACATCTATTGACTAGTAAATTTACCCGAATCTTGCTATTTTCTAATCCTCAGAGAACAGTAAATGTAATTTCAGTCTTATTCACTAACTTACTCAAATACAAAATTAAAACAATTTTTTCGACCTAGCATTGGCAAACTATTTAACATTGTAAACTGTAAGGATAGCAAACAGTTTTGGTTTCTTGAGGAAAAGTTCTTTCCCAGTGCTACAATTTTTGTACGTTTGGCAACGTAATGTACATGCATATGTGGGTACTACAATGGACCCAACTGGGTCTCCCTTCCTAACTTACAAATAATTATGAATATAAATTGTAACTAAATTATGTATGTACTTACTTTTCCATAATCACGACAGCAATAATTATATGAATGTACATATATATTTTAAAACACATGCATATGTACAAAAGTATGTTTCTGTAACAATCTGTTTTAAAAAAACATTTGCATCAAGCAAACTGTATTATGTAACACAAAAGATACGTGAAACTTTAAGAGTTATATGTACATATGTACATACATATACATATGTATATTTTTTTAAATGAAATATGTAATTAAAATTTAAAAATGACTTTCATCGAGCACACGCCACTAATGCAGAAATATTTAAAACGGTACTTTCATGTATAGATATTTATTGTATATAAAAGCTTATTGTTAAGTTCAAAAGTTTTCAGCTTTACTTGGAGGCTACACGTTCAATGTTTGCTTCAATTTTTGTTTCTAAGTCCAATACATTCACACTTTTACTACCACACTCATACATTTGGGAATTGAATACCAGGTGGCCTTCAATTTTTCTTTCAACGCTTCATTCAATTTGTCTTTCAATTTAACAGCTGTTTTAAAATAATTTTTGTGTTAGTAAAAAATTTAAAACAGAAGTAATTTCCCTTGCTGAAATAAAATATGTAGGCACTTTGAACATAAAATTGTTAATCAAATTGCTTGCAGCCTACGTTAAAACTTCAGTTTTAGCAAATTTTGACTAACCATACGTGTGAAAAAATTTAAAGCAATTTATTGAACGTGTAGCCTCAAGGTTACTATGGCTACTGTTGAAAAATGTTCTTCCCTATGCGTGCAGTATATATACAAAAGTAGTTTGTTGTTTGAAAAAATTCAAATTCAAGTAAAAAGTACAATTGAAAAAAAAAATGGCAAAAAGGGGGCAAAATATCACAAAAAGTAGCAGATTTAGCTTAAAAAAAAAGGGAACAAAAAGTGGCAAGGCAGTCGAAAAAGTGGCAAATTGCCACTTTAGTCGGTCAAACGGTCACGCTGACTGCAGTGCGCTTCTGTGAATCAAGAGAGTATGAATATGAACTTTGCATACTGTAGAGCAGTAACCCGCAAGCCATAGCACAATTGTGCTGATGAAAATCACATACATGCTTATGCTCTTTCATTTAGTCGTCACTGAGCAAGCGACGAATTAAGTTGTGCAGGCATGTATTAATTTTTTCCTAGTTTTTTGTTCAGTTTTTTTGAGCACACGGAACGAAATTAAAGTTCAAATTTAATAAATTTCTACAGACAAAAAATTTATAATATAATTATGGAAGCTAAGAAAAATTTCGTGATGAAAAATGCTTTTCGCAATATGCAATGCATTTTATGTTATGAAACATTAAAAAATAATAGGAAAAATGGTTTAGAAAGGCATTTTAATAGTATCCACAGAGCTGTGAATAAATTTAATTTTGAATTTATACACTAAATTGTTGAATGGCTATTAAATTTTTAGTTTTTACTTAAATTTTTATTAAATTGCTTATTTACAAAAAAAAAAAAATCAAAAAACTAATAACCACATCATTTATTTTATATTACAAAACTTTTCTTCAAGTGCAAGTTTATTTTACTCTAATTTTTCTCACCAATACAGACATATTTTATTTTGCGGGACACTGCTGTAGAGGGAATATTTACATATGCATGTATGAAAATGTATGAATATATGTGATCATATCGAACCATAACTTTTTTCAGACTTCGTTTTTTTGACGAAAATCTACTATTTACGATTGCAAATAATCAATTTTGGTAAAAAATTTAAGTTCGAAAATTATGTCGCTTAAGCTATTTTGGCGGTTATGGCGCTATATAGGATTTGCCAAAAACCGTGGAAATTAAAAAACCGCGGTTTCCGGTTTTAAGTTATTAAAACCGGTCGGTTTCAGTTCGGTTACGGTTTTAAAAATATGCATGTATATAAATATGTATGTATGCTGGAATGATAAATGATGATTTAAAAATAATCATCCCTGTCGTGAGAAACAATGGAATTTTTCTTCGTGTGAAATTTTCATTGCCCTCGAAGAGAAAAATGCTATCTTAAATATCCCTTGGAATTTTCCCCCCGCTGTCAGTCCACGTGAATGTAAAAAAGGGAAGAATTTTTGTAAAGCTTAAAAATTAATTGAAAATCGGAAAAATCTAAGTTAAATAAAAAAATCACACAAATTTTAGGTTATAAATGAAATTTATTTTACTTTAAAGTTGAACTCATGGAGGCGCTTCTGTTGATTTAGCTATTTTTTTCATTAAGTATAGCTTCGTGGTGCGCCACCATGAAATTTACTTTCTGTGAACCAAAGAGATTCATACTTTATGAAAAAATGTTTTGTAGGGAATTATTGTTAACTATCGTAAGCTTTACTTAATAATCTTGTCCCAAAATGAATAGTTTTAACTTTTAGTATATAATTCGAAGAAAAATATCGAAATTATTCGATGTAATAGTTCAGTTCGCCTGCAAAAATAAAGTGAACAAAACCAAGGGAGTAGTGAAAAAATTCACGTGAAAAATATTCTGCCTTATCGTGGTTGGCATATTTCAAGGTAAGGCAGATTGTTCATGAAAAGGGGAACCAAAAAAAGAAAAATATTTCTGGGAAAAATTTTTCGAGGGAAAAAATTGTTACTCTAGAGGTGATAAAGTTTCTCTGGTTTGTATTCAATTCAGGTACTTATATTAGAAAAGGAACATTTACTATTGTGTATGTGTATAAAAAGCTTAAGTATAAAAAATTTATATTTAATTATTCAAGTATTAAAATTTCAGAAACGTTAAATCGTTCAATGTAGAGTCCTTTAACCTTTATGTCAACAGCAGAAATGCTTTACGCACGTCCACAGCAGCATACCTGGGTATGTACATACGTTTTGTATGGGGAATGGAACGTCGTTAGCATAAAAATGTTAATTACGTATCTACCTGGTTTGTTGGAATTTCCGAATTATTTTTTTAGTTTGTTAGAAATGGACAAAAGGCTAAAAAAATTTATGATAACCAATTTCATCCTCACAGTCATTGTTTGTTGAAAAAAGTGGTTGTATAGGTAGACGACATACGTATATAATAAATATATAATATAGGCAGGTAGAAACATTTATTGTTGCGGAAATTTCATTCTTTGTAGTATCGTCAGAAAATTTAGTCTACATTTGTGATTCGAAGTGAAAAGACGTTTCTGTTTATTTTGTGGAAATAAAAATATTAAAAGTGAAATGGCTGATGGTGAATGGCTTACTCCGCGACAACTAAGCGCACTTTCGTACGAAGAACAACAAGCATATATTCGGCAAGCGCTTGAAGAGAGCCAAGAAGAAACAAGTGACCACGATTCAATAGTTGGTGACGAGGCTTTAGGTGATATTGGTGGAGATGACTCAGACGTTGAAGAACCCATGTTACCAGAATATGACCCAGAGGGCGACAGTGATTCTGATGAAGATCTTGAAGATGCACTAATTGAAACTGACGAAGTTTTTACTGCCAGAGATGGTAATGTTTGGTCCTCGATACAACCACAACCTGTAAGATTCCGTACGCACAACATTCTAAGAAGTGCAGAATCTGGACCAGTACGGGCAACGCAGGGTTTGACCATTGCAGAAACGTTCCAATTGATAATGTCAAACGAAATATGCGACATAATTATTCGTGAATCAAATCGAAAGGCAAGGCAATTTTATGATATTGACAACGCAAAACATCCAACAAGAGAACCAAGATCATGGATTCCCATAACAAAAAGTGAATTTGATGCATATTTGGGCCTACTTTTGCTAAGTGGCGTTACACATTCTGGTTA
The DNA here is from genome assembly GCA_949987645.1 of Tachina grossa. Classification (NCBI taxonomy): domain Eukaryota; kingdom Metazoa; phylum Arthropoda; class Insecta; order Diptera; family Tachinidae; genus Tachina; species Tachina grossa. Next base: position 59,892,916 of record OX465277.1, on the reverse strand, counting down.
CGTGCATACGAAAGATTTGTGGAAAACTACTTCACATCCACTATATCGTGCCGCAATGAGTGTACGACGATTTTGGGAAATAAGCCGCTTCATACGTTTTGATAATGGAAACACACGCCAGCAACGAAAACAAACTGACAAAGCAGCAGCAATATCGGATGTTTTTTGATGCTTAACAGCTGCCTTCGTAGATATCACGTGGCTGGAGCCAACGTCACCGTAGATGAACAATTGTATGCTTATCGTGGTGGAACTGGCTTCACACAATACATACCATCAAAACCTGCCAAATATGGAATAAAAGTGTGGTGGGTGTGCGACTCCATTTCTTCCTATACATTGCAGGTACAATGAATATTGTTGAAAATTGTTGAAAATTGTTGAAAATCTAAATAACTAAATTGAATATAATTTTTCAATGCAGGGACAAATCTATACAGGAGTGGCACCGTCTGGTGAACGTGAAAGAAACGTTGGCGAAAGAGTAGTAAAGGATTTATGTGTCAACCTTTTTGCTGGAAGTGGAAGAAATATTGTATGTGACAACTTTTTCACTAGCTACAACTTGGCAAAAACTTTGATGTTAGACAACAATTTATCTATATTGGGTACTTGCAACAAAAGGCGTACATTCATGCCAGCAGCATTTGTCAACCCGAAACGACGTGAGGCTAAATCATCAATGTTTGGGTTCTGTAATAACGTTACGATGTGCTCGTACGTTCCCAAGAAAAACAAGGCAGTTGTAATGTTGTCCACTACTCATTATACAACAATAACTACCGGTCCTAAGAAGAAGCCATTGCTTATATTGGACTACAACAAAACCAAAGTTGGCGTTGATAACATGGACAAGTGCTTGTCCGAATTTAGTACGAAGCGGCGCACAAATAGATGGCCTCTGGCTTTCTTTTATAATATTGTGGACGTTGCTGCGTTTGCTGCATACGTAATATACATTGACAACAACACTCACCTGAAGACATCTACAAGCCGCCGTAGGATGTTTCTCCATCAGCTTAGCGAGCAATTGTGCAAGCCAGAAATGAAAAGAAGGGCGAATAACAGCAGAATATCCAGAGATTTTTCAACGCGCAACGCCATCGAAGCCATGAAAGGTGGGCCCATCGGAGTTGTGGATGCTGAGGCACATGCATCGGAGGAACGTGATAGTACGGGCCGGCTAAAAGTAAAGGGGAATTGCTACATCTGCTCAAAACGACGCTCTACTCGTAAAGCATGCACATTATGCAACAAACCAGTGTGCGCAGAGCATTCCAAAGACTTACCTCAATGCGATAGATGTATTTGAATTTCAATAATTTTAAGCAAAAATAATTAAAGCTGACATTATATAATAATAATAAAAAAATAATTACAAAACTTAGCTCAAAATAAACTATACTTTTATATTATATTATCATATTTGCATGCGTTTTACTATACATACCCAGGTATGTATTCTGTTGACTTAAGGGTGCAACTTTGTAAATGGGCTTTATCTTCCGAACGGATGATCTAATCCTAACCAAACTTAGAACTATTGCGTAAAACAGTTTTGACTGGAATATCAAGAAATTTCAAGTCGATCCGGTTATCCAGTTTAGAGCTACAGCGTTTTCAAAACTAAAAACATACCCAGGTATGTTGCCGTTGACATAAAGGTTAAACGAAATCTTATTTTTGTGCAGAAGTTACCAGCGACAGAAAACACTATTTCACTTTCAGTTGAAAAGGGCTTTATTGTGTAATTGCCTTTGTAAGCACTAATATGTTGGTTGTTTTGTTGTTGGTTTTTTTATAAATTACAAATTCTTGTCGAAGAACGTTAAAATTATCGTCTTTTTGCTTTACATCTGCTAGAGCTTTTTCGATAACAGATTACAATTCTTCCTGCAAACAATTGCTATAATTTTCTTAAAATTGTACAATTTTCTTACCTTTCCGTGTTACAGAATGCTTAGTAATGTATAAAACACTTCAATGTAAAGTACATTTGCTGTATTTTTAAACAAGATAATGTTAAAGTAAAACTTAAAAATTTTTATGGGCAATCCCTAGCGCTATATATGCCCATATATCCTCATTTTTCAGATCCGAACCATATATGGGATGTCATATATGCTCCATACATATTTATTTAGCTGGGCGGGAATATTCCTAATTGGACTGATTAACTATTTTTATACTTACTTTTCTGTTTGTTTAAAGTTTTATGAGTCTATATTTTACACAATTTGAATTAATGTGTTATTGTTGGTTTTGGTAAATAAAAAATTATAAAAGAATTTGTTTGAATTACAAAATTGTTCTATTATTTGTTAGTAGAGTCCCGTTTTGGAAATTTCAAAAGGTGGCAAGTCTAGTGTATGAACACATTTTTAATTAAGGGCCTAATTTTGTAAAACGCAACGCTTGGCGTTGATAAATTTTATTTGTATTTTGTTTTTGTAATTTAAATATTTTCCATATAAAATTTGACAACGCTTGGCGTTGCGTTTTACACAACTAGGCCCTAAATAATTTCAATATAATTATACTTTCACAACTTCTTTTTAGTTTTTATTATGAAATATATATAATAAATGTCTACTAATTTACTAAATAACAACTCATTTATTTATAACAGTAGTATAAATTTTAGTTAATTTAAATATGTATATATGTATATTTAGTTATATTCTTATGTATGTAAGTTTTAATGTTTGTATTTATATATGTATGCATATATGTATATTATTGTCGAATATTAGTTTGCAAGTACACGTAATATTATTATTTTTAAAATGGCTAGCTAAAAGTTGTGCCTAGAAAATCTGAATCTTTAATCGAAAATAGCATTATTATTGACAAAAAAATAAGTAAATTTTAAAAGTACATTTTAGTTGAAATGTATTATTTTAATCACGTTTATCATTATTATTTGGCAATTTTGATGAACTTTTAGATTTTAATTTGGAATAGTTGACTTCTTTCGAACCAGGAATCCCAGGAGTATTGGGATAAATAGCAAATAAAACCAATTGTATAGAACTGAGAACCAATAAAAATAAGTTTTGAAACTGCAAAATAAATTTATTTAATTTTTTATTACTTGTTAATGCGCAAATATTGACTTACCGCTAAGATTTCATTTCGAATTGATATACCATAAAGTGCCCAAGATGCTGCCACAATAGTACCTGATAATATTATTGGGAACGGTAAACCTTCAGTACTTTTCTTTTTAATAACTTCTCCTAGGCTAAGTAATGGCATGCCAACTAAAACCACTAAAATGCCTGTGATTAACATACCAAAACGAAATTCTATTTTAGCAGGATCTTCGAAATTAGAATATGCCAAGCAGGCTGTTGTGAAAGTAGCAGCTACGCCCATCTTTGACCAAATTTTCGATTTAAATGGCCCTGAAGCGTACCAATAGAATGCCATCATAAATACAACGTTAATAACAAAACCAACAATATTAACTTTAATCATGGCCTGGTCTCCCATTAGAGCTCCCATTTTTAAACTTAAAATTGTTCTGAAATTAAAAAAAAAACATTTTTTTAATAAAGTAGAAAATAATGAATACATATTTGTTCACTTCTTTATATGGGGAGTCCTATTTGAATTTTCATTGAAATCGGACGTATTTTGTTACTTCAAATAGTGTCACAACTCAAAACAACTAGTTTTGCAGAAAACGCGTTTGAGGTTTTTAATTTACACACAACTCAATGAAGAAATAAAAAAATATTCCTCTCATGAGGTGGTAGTAAAAGCTATTTATATGAAATTTTTACACAAATAAAATGCAAAATTTCGAATTATTTTGCATTATTAACTCAAAAAAAGCACTATGACACTATTGAAGCAAATGAGCAATATGTATACTCGCAGAATATTTTTTCAACTTTAAGCACCCCATACACGATTCAATTCAATCTTCAATTGAGTCGGTTATTGTCCAAATCAGAGCATCTTTCAATTTATTAGTTTGGCAATTGTCGAGTTGGTTGAAGAAAAATCAAAAGATTTTAATTTTTCATGTTGACTAGTAAATCTTTCAATTCGACTGTGCTATATGTGTTCGAGTCTCTTGATTAGCTGTCAAAATTTATGTTTGTATAGAAAAAGTTATGCTTTAATGTTTAAAATTTTAATGTGATTGTGAAAAATATATAAATTTTACAGTTGAATGAAACTCTTTCAATTCAGTTTATGAAGATGTCATTTCGTACTGATGTACGAAAAATTCCTGATGGTATAGAATTTGGCGTCCTGAAAAATATCCATACGGATTTAATCCACGTAGAGGCCTCTCTCGATCAATCCTCCGATCATTCTCCCACAATAGTTTAAATTTTCAACCAAATAAGGTGTGATTTAACTAATTCATATGTCAATATCATTAATCGGGCCAACTGGCTAGGATTGAAAAAATATTTAAGTAGTCACTGCGTAAAAAACATTCAGCTAAGATCATCTGATGATATTGAATTTAACATTACCAATCTTAACAAAAGTGTTAAACAGGCCGCTGAACATGCCACTAGGTCCTATCCGCAGACCGGCTTTAATAGAATCTCTTCTACGGAAATTGAGCGCCTTTTATGTGGAAAAAGGAGAGCTAGAAGAGAATGGAAACAGCACAGATCACCCCTTAATAAAATCAGACTTAATAAATGTACTTAACGACTCAAAGAACTACTATCGTCGGAAAAAACTGCATTACTGGAAAAATATTTAGAAGGTCTCGATGTCACGTCAGCATCGAATTACTCTTTATGGCGCTCTACTAAAAATTTTAAAATACCCGTTGATCTTAAATCACCACTGCGCACTTCGACCGAAAGCTCGGAAAGAAGAGTTAGTGAGAAAGGTAACTTATTTGCTGGGCATTAAAAATCTGTATTCACTACCAATTCATGTACGGGTGCTGCTGATTTACCGAGTGTAGTTTCTCTACCCACTCGTCCCTTAAGGCTTAACATGCGTGAAGTACAACAAATAATTGCTGAACTCAACCCGAAGAAAGCTCCAGTTATTGATGGCATTAGTAACAAGGTGTTGATTAACTTGCCTAATATTGCAATAAGAATCCTGCTATTTATTTTAAATGTCATTTTAAGAACGCAGTATTTTCCATGTAACTGGAAACTTGCCAAGCTGAAAATATTCCAAAGCCAGGTGTGCAAACATTTACAAATACTTTTTTGCATTTTATGTTCAGAAATATGTATGCACAAATATACAAAGTTCTGTCAAAAAAAAAAAATGTATGACAACCTTGAATTGTATATCATATTCTGTTAGTTCATTTACTTTGCATTTGATAATATTTTATTTATATTTTTTTCTTACTGATCTTCCTCTAAACCTTGAACAGTATTTTGCCCGTTCACCTTAAACTGCATATCATATTATTTAAGCTAATTTTGCTTACTAAACTTTTGTTAATTTATTTGCAATTTTTTGTCTGCGTTATGTTAAGTTCACATACATTCAATAATACACCTTTATTGGTACATTTTATTTTTAATTAATTCTGCTTACTAAACATTTGCTAATTTCATTGCATTTTATTTAAGTTCTCATAAATTCAATAATGCACTTTCTTTGTATACTTTATTTTAATTCAATTTTTGCTCACCTTGAATTTTTATTTCTTTGTTGTTGTTTTACATTTTATTCAAAATTATCGCAACTAAGCATAAATTACTATTTAATCATTTGTTTAATATCAATAAAGCAGGTAAAAACAATTAACTACTCAAACCAACCTGGTGTTTTTTTATTTCTCCGGCTATAACCAAGTTCCATGTGCTTGCGTTATATTTACACGTCTTGGTGATTCGGCCTTGACATAATCCTGGACTTAAAACCTTGTTTTTATCTCCTACTATAACCAAATTAAAGTGCTTATGTTATCACTGCAATTTTTCCTGGTGACACTACCTCGACAATACCAACTAACACGATCAACAAAATAGTTTATCAAAACATCTGGTGACCCTGACGTGATTGTTCAGCAAAAATCAGTCAAGGAGGTTTTTTTTCACTGAGGCAGCAAATAATCCTGCGGGCAGCTAGGAAGCTTAAAAGAGTGCGATAATCTATCATCCACGAAACGTATCATTGGATCAGAGTCGACACCAATAACAACCGTAAAAATGGCGACACATCCAGACATGAATTCATTCGACCAATTAATGAAGACACAACTATCTACTGGAAAAATCATAGAATCAATCGTTAGCAATTACAAAAAGGACTCGGCGGTCAGAGAAACGGTCGAATGCTATGAAGAGCGATTGAAAAAGCTGGATACGGTATGGTCAGATTTCGAGGCCACAGACAATAAAATTCGATGTCTAGAGCCAATCCCATTGGACCATGAGTACCTCAGCAACAACTATTATAACGATATATCTGAGCTGGTAATACAATTTAAAGAGATTTTTGAAACAGCCTTGATGGGCCTATCAAAAGAGGTCACAATGGAATCAGCTAAACCCCAACCTTCAAACTACAATACTTCAAAAGCAACAAACAATACAGAGAGCCACATCAAGCAGGCAGCAGCGCCAACTACTATCACATCTGCAATAAGGAGGCAAACTGTTATGATGGATTCCCTGCAGCGCTTGCTCACCACGGATCCAACAACAGACAATATGAAGCTAAAAGAAAAATTATGGGAACAAGTACAAAATCTGCATTTCTCCATATGGGAAAACAATCAGGACCCTTTAAAGGAGGCATATGATATGACTGCCTATACAAATCTGGAATCAAAAGTCATTGAAAACTTTAGGAAAGCCTACAAGCCGCCTACAGATCCAGACACCACACAATAGCTTACCAATAGTTTACCACTGCCAAGGATCTCAGTACCAAGGTTTAACGGAGACTATCTAAAGTGGAAGGCTTTCCAGGATCTATTTTGTCAACTAGTAGCTAACCAAAAACTTCCAACAGCTCAAAAGATGTGGTACCTCAAGTCAAACTTAGGTGGCGAGGCTGAAAAACTCATTAGTCATCTTTCACCCACAGCTGAAAATTACGTAACTGCATGGAATCTGTTACAAGAACGATAAATTAATAAACGAGTTATTGTAACTACCTTAATTCAACAACTTTTAGAACAGCCCATTTCCGGTTCGTCAGTTGCAGGCATAAAGCAACTGCATGATACAACTCAGGAATGTTTGAATGCACTGAACAAAATCGGGATCAATACTACCACCTGGGATCCCATACTGAATCATGTACTTCTCAAAAAATTGGATCGAAGCACTCATGTCTTATATGAGCGGACCATCACAAATCCAAAGGAGATACAGAAAATCAGTGACCTTTTGACCTTTCTTGAAAGACACTTTCAATCCACGGACGCAATCCATCATAAGGAAAGGCCATCAAAGGTATACGTGTCTGCTGCTTCATCCAAGGAAAATGAAACATCATGCACATTTTGAAAAATGGCTCTCACCGACTTTATCGGTGTCAAAAATTTTTACAACTATCACCAGCACACCGGTTGAATTTCATCCAAAGGCAAAACTTGTGTGTTAATTGCTTAAAATCAGGACACAAAGCAACAACCTGCAGTTCTGGATCGTACATGAAATACAAGAAAAAACACAACTCGCTACTCCATCTAGAAAGCATTACTAAGCCATCAAAACAAGGATCGACAAGTGAAAATGCATTAACAGCAGGGACCGCTTCCCATAACATAATGAAGTCCAATGTCAGAAAATGATGATGAGAGAATGCTAAATCGGTCAAAAAATTCTGCTAAAATGTTCCACAGAACAAAAGTATAATGCCAGATTTAAATTAAAAAAAAAAATATTGAAATAGCTTGGAATTTCATTTGTTTAAAAACTTATTAGTATATACAGGTATTTTTATAGCACATACAAACATAAAATAGTTAATAATTGGTCATTTTGGATATATTACAATTACGTTTAACATTTTTTTAACGCACTAATAATCTCGAAATATTATTTTACTTATTCAGTAAAACATTTTTTTATTAAAAATGCATTGAAATTGGTTATTGAGGGGTTCTCTGGATCCTATGCGCATTTAACTGTTGCTGGTGCAGATTATCAGGGAACCTTTACCCTGCAATGCATATACATTTATGAGAAAAATCATATATACAGAAGAATATTTTTAACAAATTAAAATTTTTTATTGTCAAAAAATTCTGCCAGAGAGCATTTAGAAGAATTTTTTGAAAGTTGAATGCTTTTTAACTAATGAAAATGCCAGATCTGGCAGTGAAAATGCTAAAATGGCAACAATGCGAACAACCTTCAAGCTCATACGTTTTTCTCTTGGTAAAGCGACTGAACATTCCAAAACATATTTCGTCTATGAACATCCATGGTATTGGTAAATCTAATACCAAAACACAACATCGAGTAAATGTGGCGTTAGAGTCCCGAATTAATGGATTCTCAACGCAACTTGAGGCGCTTGTTCTACCTCGCATTGTCGCACCGCAACCAACATATCGACGTCAATGAATGGACACTACTGAAAAAACTGATGTTAGCTGACCCAGCATTCAATCGGGCAAATAAAATTGACATATTGTTCGGTGCAGAACATTATCATCAATTACTGGCAATTGGGCCAATACAGCTACCTAAAAAACTTCCAATTTTACAGAAGACGGTATTTGGTTGAATTATTGCAGGTAAAGTACATAAAAAACACGTAGCAAAAGCATCTTGTGAAATATGCACTACAGACGAAAGCCTTGAATCTTCCATCGCCCGGTTATGGGAATTGGATGAAGTCAAAACAAATAAAAAACCATTAGCAATAGCCGAAAGACAATGCGAAGAAAACTTTTCGCAACACACATTCAAAAACCATCAAAATCATTTTGTAGTAAGAATTCCATTTCATCAAAATCCAATTGCTCTAGGTGACTCGCATGGAATTGCCCTAAATCGATTTCTCGCTATTGAACGTCAACTAGAGAAGTATACAGAACTGAAGGCCAAGTATGGATGAATATGAATCGTTTGGACACATGACAAAATTAGAAACTAAATTTTTATCACTCCAAACTACTTTATCCCACATCACTGTGTATTGAAGCCAGAAATCTCAACCACCCAGCTCAGGATAGTATTAGATGCATTTGAAAAAACTTCTTCAGGACATTCTTTAAACGATCTTATGTATGCGGAGCCAACCATACAAAGTCAACTCTATTCTTTTGAGATTCCGAATGCTAAGGTTTGTCTGTCTTTATTCTTTATCTTTATTTACTGCAATCACTTACATGTGTAATTGCAGGGTTACGTAAAATAGAATTTTCGTTTTCAAATATATTACAAAATTCAAAATTAAAAGTAAATCAAAAACTTCTGTTTGAAATGCTTCGTTCCGTCTTACAAAATTAGGTCATAAATGTTGCACCCACATTTTCCGATCATTGTCTTCTTGAACTGCAAATTGGAATGCCAGTGTTTGAAATTATTCTTAATCCACCATCAACGTTCATATTTTTAAAAAGAAATGATATTAAAAACGGAATTTTGGATCATTCTCCAGATACCAACCAAAATCTTACGAACATTGACATTTATTAATTTCAAAACTATTTAATTAAGCTTCAGGTCTTTTGTTTTAACAATAAATATATTATTATTTGTTTCCGATATTTCGACACGCCTTTGTGTGTCTTCTTCAGGAAATTTTGATTTGAGAAATATTTGTCATACATACATATAAACATAAACATATACATACATACAAAAATTCAAATAATTTCAAAAACAAATTTAAAAAACAGAAACATTCAAATAAATAAAATAAAATTTGATTGGATAATTTTTAAAACATACAAAAACATATAAATAAATTTAAAATATATATATATATATATATATATATATATATATGTATATCTATCTCTTATTAACTCATTATTCTAAATGTCTGTAATTATATTCCTGTCTATGAAATTAAATACATATAAATTAAGGTGTGTCGAAATATCGAAAACAAATAATAATATAGTTATTGTTAAAACAAAAGACCTCAAGCTTAATTAAATAGTTTTGAAATTAGAAATAAAAGGTCAAACAAAAATAGCAAATATCATCGACATTTATTATTATTATATAGAAAACTTTACAGGTACTGTTAAAGTTATAGATAATATTCATTCGGATATAATTAAATGTAAGTATAAAATATTTATTATTTCCAACAAAATTAAAAAAAATTGTTCAGGATAAAATAAGGTTGGCAAAACCAGTTAAAAAGAATATATCATAGAAATATTTGCCAGATTGATCCAGATTATTTGCTACTAAATAAACAAATGCAATTATTGAACATAATAATTAAGACACAGTTTCAACCTCAACTATCCATTTTATTTAGCAGAAAATTGCGGCAAATCAGACCAGTTCCAACAGTTCATCGACAAATTTAAGGCATAATAGGATTTAAAAAGAATAGAAATTTGAAACGTATATCCGTTAATGGAGATATATTTGAAGATAATTCACTAGTATTACCTCAACTGAAGGATCACTTTACATATATCTACTCTGGTTCTGCATAACGAAGAAGGAATTCTTCAGTTTCAAATCATATCAGTTCTAGTCCTAAAGAAGTTTCTCATGATATGTAGTCTTTTCTGGTAATTTTCCTCCAACGAACACACAAAATTGTGAAAGTTTTACGACTGATTTATCTTCTGATTCTTAATTAATTAAAAATAAAAAAAACTTGTGGCTAGACAGTATTTCCAACTTTCTTATAAAACAACTCCCTGTAAAAGCTTTAGAATATCTTTTGATTATTTTCAATAACTGTTTGAATAACTTTTATTTTCCAAATGCTTGAAAAATTTCTAAGATTATTACTAGGGATAGGATTTTCATGTAAATACATGTTTTCTGTAGTCGGTCGTAGTCCAACGTAAATAAAATATCTTTGGGAATCAACAAATTTTCGACAAAATGGCATTGACTTGTTAGTGCATATTTTTGCATATTATAAAATTAATAGATATTTTTGCATATTTCATTATAAATTTATATATTTAATATATTTTTTTCATGCTATAAAACAAAGTTTGGTGTTTTTTTATTACTTGCAAAGTATTTTTGCAATCCTAACGACTGTGCAAGAACAATTTCAACTGGGATGAAAATTCAATTCATTTGAAAGATTCAATACCTTGGCTTAAGTCAAAAAACCCAACATCGTTGAAAAAAAGCATGGGTTTGGTGGTTAGTTATCTAATAATAATAATTACATTTTGAAAGACGAGAAGATACTAACTGATCTGGGAGGAAAAGTTGTTAGAAAATTTTGCATGAACTTGAAATCAAAAAATCATAAACCCAAAATAATTTGTTCATAGCTATCCTTTACAAGTAGTATTGTACATATAAGGACAATATATTGGTCTGTTGCACTGTCAACTCAAATCGCAAATTTCTAACACAGCCGAAAGAGGACAAACATCTAAAACGAGGAGAACATAATTACAGTCAGTTGATAATGTGGCTTTCCTAAAATGGAAGGATAATAGATCAGTTTTTATTCTCACCAAGAACATAGATCCAACTCAGGCAGGTGTTGTTACTCGCAAAGAACCAAATGGAGAGCTGAATGATATAAATTGTCCCGAAGCTGTCATACAATATAACAGATGTATGAACTATGTTGATAAATTTGATCAGCTGGAAAGCACTTATGCCATTGACCAAAATCCCGAAAAAAGTGGCATCGAATTTTTTTTAACTCTTATATTATGTATAAAGAGCTCCAGAAAACACATCACCTAGAAATTGATCAGCTTAGTGCCAAAAAATTTCGAAGAAGTGTTTACCTCGGGATGCTAGCACCAGTTCAGGCGAAAAAAAATCAATTTCGGAACCCTCTTCTCCGCTACCGGCACAAATACAGAAACACAAACCATCAGTACCAAGAGAGTTGCGTCTGGAAAGAAGCATGCATCATCCAGGGCGATCTACATCACGAATGTCTTGACAATGCAGCACCAACAAGAACCCTGTCTGTACTACACATATGTATGGCAATGCAGAACCTGCAAAGTTCCTCTTTGCATATGCACAAATAAAACATGTTTCTCAGATTTTCATCAGAATTAATTTTTTGTTATAAAATTTGGCTGCGAATACTACGCTTTACTTGAATACTATTTATGCCAATCGTCACGGTGGTTACTTAACTAATCACCCTATTCCACAAAAGCCTGAAGCGTAAATTTTTTTTTCTGTTTTTTATAATAATTTATTTATTTAAAAAATTTTACAAACATAAAAAATTATATAGTATGTAAAACTGCGGCTGAAAGAGTTAAACCCAAAAATGTTTGTGTAGTTTTTTGGGCGCTCTTTACCGGTTTCGTATTAATTTCATGTGGACAGAAAGTGTTTTTAAAAGCTCTTTTGCGTGTTGCAGCCACGGTTGCCAGAAACGCAGATTTATCTGGATTTTGCAGATTTTTAACCTCTAAAAAGACGAAATGCAGATTTGAAGATTTTTGGCCTAAAATCGCAGATTTCTCAACTCCAATTGTATTGCATTTTTTAAATTTTTCATAAGAGTCATACCTCAATAAGAGTGTCAAGCGTTGCGTTAGCAGCAGGGTACGCATATCAGTACATTTAAGTGTGAAAATATTATTTGATTGTACTGAAAATACGTACCGTGCTGCTAACTCAACGCTTAACGCTCTTATTCAGGTATGACTCTAATACACTGCTGGCCAGAGAAGCGCAAGAGTGCCGAACATCAATCGGCTTTTTGTACAAATGAATGCACATACGCTTATACATTTCTCTCGGTTTTCTCTCTGTGGGTAGCATTGCTCTAATAATACTACTACTTCTTGTTACCTTTATGTGTGAACGACTCAGAGTTTAGAGAGTTACAATTTTTGAACTTTAAAGATATCATTAAAGAAAACGATGAAGTAAATTTGGCCAACTTCTGCAAACGAATATCTGATATAAAACGATATTATTCTGATTACGATTTTGCAGTCCAAGTTTATTCAAAATGTAATGTCTTTACCGCATTGACTTGCAAATGTTGAAAGAATTCTCAGTCAAGTGAACTTGAATAAAAATAAGCTTCAAAGTCCTTTGGATATTTATGCAACAAACTAAATTACTTTTTGTATATTTTTTTTAAATATCCGATGTCTTCCCATTTATTTTATATTATTTGCACATAACTATGAAGAATTTTTATTTGTTTGTTGGTTACATGTATTTCATTTCTCCTTAAGAAAGACGGTTTTTCCACACGTAAAGTCTTGAATTTGAAGGAGAGAAGGGAAAATAGATCTCATTATATTGTTATTTATAATTTTTACTTGCTACTGTTCTTCCTTTTATTATTAACGAAGCAAATTACAACTTGTCTTTACTTAATTACTTCTTATCGTTATTATCCACTTTCAACGAGGTCTTAACTCGACTACTTTCTTATTAGCACTGATCTGTTCTCGCACATGCTGACACTTTTTATAGTACAGGAACCGGTTCTCGAATGTTCGCCCGATAGACGGCACAATTGGGAAAATTCATGTTGCTGCTTCTAGGCGTTTGTAGATAATTTGATTGGCCGCTATTTTTGAATTTCAAAGTAACGACTCTCATGTTGGCAATGCGGTGTGCTACTGGTAGTACAGGGTGGTTACCATAAGTGCTCGCACTTTTATTTGTATGTGTGCATGTCTGTAGCTATGTACACAATTATTGTTGTTGCTATAGTGTTTGCACGTGAATATGTGTGTGCGTTTAGTGCTTAGTGCTTTAGTTAAATACTTCTAGATAGTTGTTTGCATTAACCCTGTAGGAATATTTTTACGTAACACTATATTCTTTTTATATGTGAATTTTTAATAGATTAGGACATTATTTGAAGTTAGTTTGATTTAATTGCATTCATTTATGAGTTATGAGAAGAAACAAAATTAATACAAAATTATTGATAATACCTAGATGTGCAGCTGTGGCTAAAGAATACTTAAGTGCATGTAAGTACATTGTGACCACATAAAAGTCACATCTGAATTGTTTAAGCATTTGACAGACTTATCGTTCAATTCTGACATTAGCTTAAGCCAGCAACTGTGCGGTTACATATAAAACGCATGTGGCAAACTATAATGTACTTAACAAACTTTTCGTCAAGTTTCGTCAAACGTCATTTGCTTAAGTAAAGTGCCAAACTGAACGCACATTCCGTAAGGAAACAACTGTTTGTGCATCTTTTAAACTCAAACAAGCAGCAGCAGAAAATATTCATTGATTTTAAATATTTTTTGATTGTTTCTTATTTTAAAATCGGAAAATAAAGCAAAACTTTTATTTTCATTGTTTGTTTTACAATACACATATACACACATACACATGTATTTACTTATGTATATTCACTGTTGTACTTTTTAGTAGGCAAAACAAATAAAACAAATAATAAGGTGATGGATATATTTATATGTGAATTTTTAATAGATTAGGACATTCTTTCAAGTTAGTTTGATTGAATTGCATTCATTTAGGAGTTATGAGAAGAAACAAAATTACTGACAATACCTAGATGTGCAGATGTGGCTAAAGAATACTTAAATGCATGTAAGTACATTATGGCCACCTAAAAGTCACATCTGAATTGTTTAAGTATTTGACAGACTTATCGTTCAATTCTGACATTAGCTTAAGCCAGCTTATTCATATTATACTTGGGCCTTAAATTTGAAATTGGAGAATTAGGTTTTTTTTTTACATCCCAGCTAGCCAAGAGCTGTTTGATAGGCGATGCTGTTTAATATACAACTAGGGTTTGGGGAACGGGAAATCCCGGGAAATGTCAGCCTGATATTGCCGGGGAATTAAAACTACACGTTATTTCATAAATATATAGACTTTTGTGACACACGTATTTATAAAATGGCATAAGTGACAGTCAAATTTATTTTCATTCATATAAAAATTTCTTTTATAATCCTGTTTTAATTTAATATCAAAATATTCATTGTTTTTTTATATTACAAAAGTTCGTTTGAAGAACTGTGTGACTAAATTTACAAGATGAAATTGTTTAAGTTATCTTTTAAAGTTGATACTGTCGAAGGAAATTTTTCATTGTAACTGTAAGAAACAAATAATTTCTTCGACACTACCGATAAACAAGCAATAAAATGTTCATAATTTTTTTTTTAATATAAAATAAAAATGTGAGCTCCCAGCCAAAAAAATTATATATGGTCCATATATTTTTAATATATGAATGTATATAACTGTATATGAATATGTATGAATTCATGTATGGAAATGTATGGGATTATACATGGCAAAACTATTATATATGACCTAATATATGGACTCATATATGAAACGTATTATAATACACGAGCTCATATGTATATGGAAATTTAATTATGAAGCTCTTAATATGTGGATCTATTTATTAGATATAAGATTTAATATATGGAGCCATATAAGAATGTATGCACACATGATATCTCACATAAGATCGTTTTTGCAATCAAAAAAGCTTGGTATTTTATCAACGTTTAAAAAAGAAAAACTTTTGTTACAAAAAAACCATTCTTGTATGATTTGATACATTGTGGCCCCATTTAATATATCAAATAATCAAAAGTATAATCCAGTCATTAATTTTATAGAAAACTAGCTACACTTGGTGTGCTTCGCTACCCCTATCGTGTTATCGAGTGATGTAAATATTTTGTTAATAAACCGAAAAGTCGGATTTTTTAATGCAACATTTCGAAAGTTTTAAAATTTTGATATTGGATCATTATTAACAAAGGTTTTTTGTGCTTAATTATTTAATTTTAATTATTGTTTTGTTTTATAATACTCGTACTTTTATTATATTAAGGTGTTGGGAACTAAGGCCCAATAATCGACTTCTCAATTAAGTGTCATTTAGCTAATAGCCACTTAATTTTAAGTTGCACTTAATTGCAGTTTCATTTTTTCAATCGTAAAATTAAATGATCACTTAAATACTATGAAAGTGTGGTAGCACTGTGAAATGTTGATAGTTCTAAAAGAAAACAGATGTTTAATGTAAATAAGAAAGTTAGGTTATCAACATGTAGGAAATTAAAACTGCATAAAAACACATTTTATGAAACCAAAAGAGCATCAGAACGCATTTTTCTATTTATTTATTCCATGATATGATACTATGCATTGTATATGTTATATATTTATGAAAATTAAACGAAATTCTTTTTAATACGACCACATGATGTTCATGTACATGTTTTCAATAAACACACACACGCATAATAACATATGGTATGCTCGTAAGACTTAAGTGTGATTTAAATAGGCAAGGTTGGGCATTTAAATGGCTCTCAACTTTATACTGAAAAAATGAATTCGGTACTTAAGAGACACTTAAAGATAAATGACATATAATTTAGAAGTCAAATATTGGGCCTAAAATAGATACACATCGATTATAAATAACGTGACCAGATGATTTTTGCAAAAAGCGGGACATGATCGATCAAAAAGCGGGATTTTGAAGAAAATTCCGCTAAAAAGCGGGATTTAAAAATAAATATGTACCTTTTAAAAAGCGGGATGTGTAATATGCACATACACAGTTTTGTTGTTTGTAGTTAGGAAACACAGTTTTCAACTCAAAAGAAACGCTTTTAAACAAAAAAAGATTTATGTATAAACAAAAATATTTATCTATGTACTCGTATATGAACAAAAATCAATTGTCGTTCGTTTGTAATCGCAACAATTAAGAGCGGCTGCACCGATTTCGATATTTATTTTTAATGTGGCACCTTCCATATATTTTTTTTAATATCTTTCAGCAAGAAATGTGAAATGCTAGAAATGCTAAATATACACAAACACAACTCGCAAAGTGATTAGCTTGTCTGCGAAAAACACCCAGGGTCTATGGTGGGAATCGAACCCACGACCTCTGGACTGGGAGTCTAGCACCGCTACCACTCAGACACAAGGGCTAAATCCAAAATTTTGCAGCTAAATCAACAACAAAAAAGCTAAATTGAGTTGCAAAAATGTTAAAATGGTCATGCCAATAAGTGTCCACAGGGTGGAGTAATTTGGATTTAAAAAATAAATTATTGAGGGTACGACAACGTTTGCCGGGCTCAGCTAGTAGTATTATAAAAAGGAGTCAATAATGGAGCAAAAAGTGTGTTACTTCCTAAGTAAATTAAATATTAGTTTTTTTCAATCTTTGTAATTCGAAATTCTGATGGTTCTGCCGATGATAGAAAATAATCGGGATTGGACAAATGAGCGTCAATTAGATAAAATGTTTACTTAAACAATTATCTTGGAAACCAATGACTATGTTAATAAATATTATACAAACTAGTGGGGGTTGAACCGCAAGCGTGGCACTTGGTTATATAAACAACTTTTCTTTTCATGTCAAAACGTTTATGGGGTGTAACAAAACATACAGGGTTCCGGCTACTTAAGCAATAACTACACTTAAAAAAATATTTGGAATGAATTTTTATGACTGACATTTTAGTAATAATAGAACGATATTGAAAATTTCAGAACTCTAAAAAGTGGAATAGAAATTCGAAGCGGAATCGACCTACGAAAAGCGGGATGGATGTCTGGTCAGGTTAATTATAAATCAATTTTTGTGTTTTGTATAAGTTTCTGAGCCTATTTGCTTATTGTATTGGAATTTGCAAAAACCTTATGTAAATTCTCAAATGATTTTTGAAAGTATGGTTGAAGTCTACTGATGATTTGTTAAAGCGCCAATGAAATGCAATAAAGGGAAGAAGATAGTGAAAGCGAGTGGGTTCTGCCGGTAGAATCGGAATTAACGACCGAAAAAAATATTTTAAAAGACTTTATTTTTAATTTGGAGGCATTGCCGGAGTTGTGAGACATTTTTAAGCGAAATTTTTTTTAATAAACGATAAGCACAGCACAAAAATAACGTAAATACTGACGCGATAAATATTGAACATGTAGCATACGCTCGTGATCCATTAATCCCTTAAAATGGATCGCGAACCAAATATCACAAAATCTATATATTGTACGTTCAGTATCGATATTGAACGTATAGCAGTGGCCATAGACATTTTCATTCCCAATGTATATATTTTGTATTGAAAATGTCAATTTAAATTTTTTATGAGTTGAAATTCTTTGCTTAAAAAAGGGAAAAAATTTTCATTTTAGTCGAGCGATTAATGGGTTCGATTGCGATTACGATTAAAAGGTGGGATTAATCGCGATTACGATTATAATCGCTGTGGAAGCCAGTGATGGAAATGTGGCACAATTGTGCCATTTTGGGCAGTATTGGATGTTGTTTTTGTTTTTGAACATTTTTAGTTGACAGCATAAAGTTGTAGAATTCAAAAATAGAATAAAGGGTCTAATTTTATAAAACGCAATGCCAAGCGTTGTCAAATTTTATATGAAAGAAATTTAAATAACAAGAACAAAATACACACAAAATTTATCAACGCCAAGCGTTGCGTTTTACAAGATTAGGCCCAAAATCTTTTTAAATTTCTTTTGCGTCGTATTTGACAACTAAGTATAACATCAAGGATTATTATTTGAATTGGTTGGCAAAGTTTGCACCAGAAAATATTATAAGTGGAGACAGAAATAATATTATTCCTTTTGCTACACAAATGTTTCCAAACGAAACAAAATACGCTAAAATATTAAAACTGAATACAGATCCATATCAGACTTTGAAGATTTAAAAAAGTTCACCAGCTTATTTGTGAGTGAGTTTTAGAAGGATATCGGAAACGTAAAAAGTAGTTCAAATGAAAAATTTTTAATTAATCACCCATATTCCAGTTGTCGACATCGACGTCACTTTAACGCAATACCAAAAAACTGGGGCTTTTTTTACCCGTTGTCGAAAGCAACTGGCTCCTGTTGGCAGGTTTATGCTATTTTCTAGACCTTAGGAATCGGAAATAGATTGTCAGTAGTACAAAATTGTTCTTGAGAGCGAATAAACAAGCCTCAATTTTTGGTATTGTGTTAAAGTGACGTCGATGTCGACAACAGGAATAAGAGTGAATATTTATCGAATCATTCAAGGCATTCTTTCTCTACTCTTCATTCATTTAATAAAGTAAGGAATCACGCTTATTTCACTTGCCAACATCGACGTCACGTCAATAAAATACTAAAAACTTGGGGGTTGTCTCCCCGTCGCGACTCGTCGTCGTAAACAAACGACAATCGTATGCTATTTTCTAGACCTAAGGGAACATAAATAGACTGTCAATAGCAAATAATTGTTCTCGAAGGCGAAATACTTTTTGGTTTTTATTGACATGACGTCGATCGATGTTGACAACAGTTTCAAATTGTAAATGTTGTGAAATGTAAATGCAACTTTTGCATCTTAGATACATGATAAAAACTTTTTGAAGTCTAACAATATGTCTTGCTAGTAATACATATAAAATGTTAAAATGTTAACTAAAAAGCTTTAAAAAATTTTCTATATTGACATAATCTTTGTTGGTTTTTCTGATAATCATGGAATTCTCTAGCTATTAACACAATAAAGTATCATTCAAGAACCATAGTATATTTCGTTGCCTTAATATAGACAGGGCCTAACTAATTATTTTTTTGAAATAGAGTTTTTTTATTTTTCGATAGAAGATCATCTAATGTATCGAAAACTGCAAAAATGAAGATTAAAAAAAATAATGAGTTAGGGCCTTCCTATTTTAAGGTAATAATATGTGTGTTCTGTTTATAAAAAGTAGTTTGGCACTATTCAAGTGCTTTTGGCACAATTTAAAAACGGATTTGGCACAAAATCAAGATTTTCAATTCTCATCACTGGTGCAAACCCTAGTGTCAACACTATAACGAGCCATAACCGCACAAAATGCTTAAGTAACAAAAACAAAACTTTACAGGAGAAGGTTTTTTTAATTATCTTCGCTGTTATTTCAGTTAATTCATTGAATTTTAGTATTTAAGTGTTATTATGCCAAATACAAGTAACGCAACGATTTTTAAGTAAATATTATCATAATAACGGTATTTTTTGTCCCTTAAGCTTTTTTGCTGTCTCCATGATATCCTCCTGTGTATATTTTTGTGTTGGTTAAGCTAAAATTTTATTTTTAAGAAGAAGTAAATATCAGTTTTTTTACCTAAACTTGTCTCAAAATTGCTAAATTATTGTCTTCTTGGTCGGCTCCATGTCGAGCCATAACCGCTAAAATAGCTTAAGCGACACATTTTTTGGACTTCGTTTTTTTATGAAAATCGACTATTTACGATCGCAAATATGTAATAAATTTTGGTCAAAAAGTTCGAAAATTATGTCGCTTAAGCTATTTTTGCGGTTATGGCGCGATGTAGTGAATCTTCTACAGACTTATTACTTTTCAAATCAAAGAGTTCACTATTAAATTTGTTTTGTATAGTTTTACCGACGGAAGTTATTTTCAAGTCCTTGTACTTTTGTAAAGGAACTGGTGACTTTCTCAGTTTTTCGCCTGGACCGCGTAATCAAATTTAAATCATAATAAATTGTTTCAGAGTTATCCAAATAACCATATTAAGACATATATATATATATATATATATATATATATATATATATATATATATATATATATATATAAAGATATTGTGATCCTTATTCTAAACAAAAATGGTTATACAAATTTGTCAGAAAAACGCCAAAAGTGTTTATATCCAAACTAGGTTACTTTTAAGGTGAAAAGTGCAATGCGCATGGTAGGTATTCACGCTATTAGTACAATTTTTACGCATATGTGATTTTTTATGGCCGCTCTATAAGAAACTGCCGGTGGATCGAATTTGAGTGGTCTAATGTGTATTGAAGTATTTTATATGTGGGTGAATAAATTGCTATCAAAAAGGGCTGATCTAGTTATGTAATTATCTTAAAAATAGATAATGTATGTAATATTGTATGTATGCATATACTTCATACGAGTAGTAGGGGAATGTTCATCCTGCCCCAATTAAAATTGTTAAATTGTGGCTGAAATTGTTAAATTGTTGCTGAAATTGTTAAATTTGGGTAATTAAAATTTGAAAATTGTTAAATTCTTGGAAATTTGTGAAATTTGATACCTACGAGGGTGGTTCAATAAGTCCGTCTTATTTTTTGTTTACATAAGGAGTTTTTTGTTTACATTAACCCTTGTGGTAACGGGTGATTTTTTTGGGTTACATTAATTGTAATAACGGGTGATTTATCGTGAGGTTTTTTATGAGTATATATTGCCGACGGGAAAATCATGAAAATGATTTTTTCTAATACCAATGGTGAAATAGTGATTATTAATTTTTCCTAATGCCGACGGCAATGCATGATAATTTTTCCTAATGCCTACGGCAAAACATGATTATTATTTTTTTCAAATGCCGACGGCAAAACATGATTATTATTTTCTAATGCTCCCAGTGTTGCCAGACTGTAGAAATTTGTTATCGTAATACTATATCAGTAATATCAGAGCAAATATATTTGATGACTGCTAGGCGATTCTCATATGAATCGTGGGAATGTGCTTGTGTGATTTCCTCACGCTAATAAATTGTTATAAAATAAAATAATTAAGTAAATGAATAAAATAATTAAATAAATTATTTCATTTATTTATAAAACGTATGTGAACGTCCCTAATGCTTGTGTGTGGGGGTCCAGCTTGTTTGTCGCTGGTAAACTGTATATTCTGTTTATTTGTTTAAGAAATATATTTGTATGTATGTATGTATGTGTGTATGATGCATGCATGCATGTATGTATGTATGTATGTATGTGTGTATGATGTTTGTATGTATGTATGTATGTATGTGCGATCGAAAAAAGTTGTGCGTGGAATATTTTGTGGCTGTGTAGAATACATTTATATTTTGCAACGTAATCATTTTCTTTGGCTGCGATTATTTTAAAGCAGCAAGTTTCAACTAACTACAGTCATAAGCAAAGGAACAAAAAGTAAAAATTTGCAAGTTAGCAAAAATGCTAACTTCTCCTCCTCCTTCCCACTTCCTTATCTTTCCTTTATGTAGTTTGTTTTTGAAATAAGAAAACACTTGTAGATTTTTTATTTTTCTATACATTTATTGCTTAAAGTTTTTTAAAATTTTATAATAATACATACATTAATATTTTAAAGAGTGTAAAAATTCATTTAAAGCAAGATATTTCTTTTGTTAGTAAAATAGCATTTTTTAATGCGCAAACACCAAGTTTATGATAATTACAATAAAAATATTCTGGATACTTAATCTTCATTTGTTTAAAGTTGATACAGCCTATATCCTCAACGTTAAAAATTTTTCGGCATAAAATTTTTTCCAACCATCGTCTTTTCTCTTCGCCTTTTACATAAATTTTAGAACATCTTGCGTTGGCTTTTAAAAAATTGCAAACGCTTTCAAAAGAAACTGATCCAGCAGTCCAGCTGAGGTGATGATAGTTTTTCGTTAGCCACTTTACTTCTCTTTGCTTTTTTATTGATAAGCATTTAAAATCAAATGGTGGTTTTATAATGAAATTGTTATATTCATAATTGTTGAAAACAATCGCTACTTCTTTTGCGATGAAATCATTTGAATTACTTTTGAAACCTTGTACGTCTATAAAAATTGTGTTATTTTCCATATTACTCAATTTATAAGACTTTTCGAACTTGTCCTTTGATGGGTATATATTCTATTATGCGATCATGAATAAGAATGCAGTAAGCTGATGTCTTTGCTGCAATATTAGTTGCTGTTTCAAATGCTATTTTTATGTCAATCGGTCCATTATTGAGTGATTCATTCTGATGATTGACATCTACTACAATAATAGGAGCTTTTGTCTTAAACTCTGATGCAGATAGAAGCGGTTGAGATTCCCTCATATAGTAACTTTGTTGGAATCTTAGATACATATCATATAGAATTGCATATCGTTCATTTTTGAACTTTATGTTAAGATCATCATATGGATATGAGACTGAATTTAAATGTACTTTTAAATTAGTCAAATCACAATGAACAAACTTATTTTCTTGTTGAAAAGCAATCAATACAAAACGGGGGCGTTCTCTATTTGCAGCCAGTTTAACATTCCAAATATGGCTAGCACCTGTGTTTAATTGTGGATTAACATGACAATCCCAACTGCGAAATGCCATAGGTATAGAAGCACCATTGTTAATAATTTTTATCATATTCAATTTGCTAAAGTCGGATAATTGTACATGTGGGATTCTCCATGAGATGAGTGAAATTGTAAGTTTAGCTTTTTCAGTAGAAACACTCGAGCGTACAAGATCTTCATCATTCTTATTGCGCAAGAGTATCAATTCATGTTTTCCATTTAGTATAACTTTGTTGTAGTCTTCGGCGAATCCTAGAAGCATTTTTAGAGGTACATAAAAATTGAAAAATCCATTTTCAAGAGTGACATCGTCAATTTTGTTCCATCCAGCATTTTGCATCACATTGCTTTCTGTTGGTGACAGAGAAACTAAATTTTTTATAGTGCTTGTGGCTCCTAAATATCTTGTATGGTCAATTTCAATTCCATTGAGCTCATAGCGAATTTCATCAAATAGATATGCCGCAAAGTTGTTTTTAATAAAAAGTTCTCCGAAGAAGAAGAAGAAGATTTGGCCTTATTATCTCATTTTGTCTTCAATTTAAAATTCAAGGACTTTAGAAAATTTTTATTTGATGTTGTTAGAGCTTTTTGTTGAGCTGGTCGCTTAAATGTTGTTGTTGTTGTTCTTGCTGCTATATTTTTCAATGTATTTGTGTTGTATATTAGCATTATTTAGTTGACCTTAAATGTATTCGTATTGTAATTTCCTCTCCTCGGAAATTAATTAAATCACCGTGTTGATCCAGTACGCGCAGCGCTAGTGAACTTATCTCTCTGGTGTTTACAGGTAAATAGATAAGATTTCTTGGAACCTCATCTATTTTATAGCCTGGAGGCACATTAATCGGAAATTCATGAAGTGTATGCGATTTCGAGTTATTCATATATGTGTTTATAGCGATACTACTTTCAATTCGCAAGAGATTCACTTTAAAAATATTAACTGGAAGATCTGAATAATAATATTTGTTTGGTGTTAGGATTTTGCTATTGAATCCTAAAAGTTTTCCAATTGTATTGTCTTTATTAAAATATACAGGATCCTTGGAACTATTAACTTTAACTTGCATTGTATTGTTATTGGCTTCAATAAAAATCTTATTTGCTGGGCAGAGTCGTTTGTATTCCTCTTCTATAAAATCAACTATATTATTTAATTCGTAAGATCCAATTGGTATTTCAATTATATGTTCCCCTATATGAAACATATTGTTGTAGGTGTCTACATTTGGAATACTGTTGTATGAATGAAAATCAGTTAGAGCACACTCATATGCACCATGTAATTCAATAGGAGGAAAGTAACTAGCAGATAGTTCTGATGAGTTAGAGCTCAGAGTAAGTGTTATTGACATTATAACAGTCTGATTACAATTAAATAATGTTTAGTACACAGTATGGTTTATAAGTATGATTTACATATTTTATTTAAAACTTTTTCTCATTTTAAAATTAACATTAGTTTCTTAATATTAATGCTATTGTTGTTGTTGCTATTGATGTTGTTGTTGTTTCTAATTTAGTTTTTCTTCCAACTATAATATTTCATCTTTACTTATCCAAGAATTATGTTGATTAGAAAATCCCAGCCATTTAACATATACCTCCTTCCCTTTAATTTTAAGAACCTTTTCAACTAGATATGTATTTGGAAATCTAGTTTTTGAAAGTTCCTCAGTATAGAAGCCACCTTTAATAGGATTGCCAAGATAGTCTTCTAATATGTATGTTGCAGGATTTGTATTTTGAACTCTTGTAATTGTGAAAATTTCTGTAGTCCAATTTGGAGTATAACCTTTTTCAAATGTGTGCTTATATTTGCTTATGCGAACATGATCTCCCACATTAAATTTTGACATTTTATACATTTTCAAATGACTGTATACTGTATTTAGCAGCTTTTCCTCATTTGTTGAGTTGACTTTAATAGGAGCCATTTTAATGGTACGATGAACTTTTCTATTGTATGCATTGAGTAAATCTTTGTATATATCAATCCACTTATATGAACCATTATAACTAAATTCTTTCCACATCATTCCTTTCAATGTTCTATTAAATCGTTCTACTATTGATGCTTTCATAATGCTATATGTTGAGTAGTGATTAATGTTGTATTTATGCATTAATTTTCCAAAGTGTTTGTTGAAAAATTCTTTGCCATCATCTGTTTGTAAGTTTTTTGGTACTCGTCCCAATTCAAAAATATCTTCCATTGCCTTGGTTGTTTCGAGTGCTGTTTTTGTTTTTAGCGGTACTGCCCATGCAAATTTTGAGAATGTGTCAATTACAGTCAACAAAAATCGATAATTTCTATTTTCTTTAGAATAGTTCCCCATTTCAACTAAATCAGCTTGCCAAAGATCGTCTATTCCTTTCATTACAACTCTGCGACGCACAAATTGTTTTCGTGCTTGCTTATGGAGTTCATTTACTAAATTTCTTTTTGAAGACATTAAGTTGTTTTTAAAGATTTTTTGCAGAGTGTTATGATCTGCTTGACGCACTTTCAGCTATTGATACAAACATATAATTTTCTAATCTATAAATTTTCTCATTAAGCTGTTCAATTTGTTCTTCAAAGGATGTTTTAATATGTAGAATATCTTTTTCAATTTTATAATTTTCTTCTATATATAATTTTATTTCGCGTTGTAGTTCCTCAATTTGCATTTGAATATCTTCTCGTATTATAGTATTATCCCCCTTAAAGTATGTTAATAATTTCTCTTCTAATTTTTCGATTTGAGTTTGCAAAAACAATTTATTGATAACATCGTTTTCCTCCAGAGCTTTTGCAACATTTTTGATCCTTTTGTTTTGGACATCAATGTTGTTGTTCGTATCCACAAAGAACCCCAGCAGTTTAGGTGCATTTTTCAAAGAAATTGTGCTGCTAGTATCGATTAAATAGTGTCCAAATTTATCAACAGACATACTCTATTTAGTTTATTAAAGTTAGTGTATTATATTCGCTTCACGTAGTTCTTCAATAATTGATACAATTTCGTTATTGTGATTAGTATGACCTGCACCTTGTGATGCGAGCAGTAGTCGAAGTCTATCTACTAACTCATTTGGATCGTCCCAGTATATATAGTTGGGATTATTGATGTTAACTTGCATCATTCCCTCACCTAAATAGCTACCTTTGGGCTTAGATCCTGTTGATTCAGGTAAATTCTTCTGGTTTTTCTCATCAATAAATTTCTTAATAATATGTATATATTATATATATATATATATATCCTCTAGAACCCTTAATTTGACCATCAGGTTTAAAGTCTCTTCTATATGCATTAGTAGTAATTAAAATCTTTTTATAGATTTCAAGTTTAAATTTATCGTAATTTTTTGGTATTTTATGAAACATTAGAAAAAATAGTCCTGGTGTTAGAGCCCATATTTGACCACCAACTTGTATTTTATCTTCATTCAGTTTTAGGCTACTATCACCAAATTTCCATTCATTATAGTAATCTTTATGTGGGCCATAGTTTGTATCTAACTCATTTCTTCCTTCCAAAACTGATAAATCAGTATAAGTATATTCTGTATTGGAAGTCTGTGAGTAAAGATCATCTTCATCATCATCATCATCATCATTTTCAGTATTAACATCATTAAATAAGATGGTATTATCAAAAATTGTCCCTTCTACTAGTATTTTTGGTGTACTTGTCTCTATCTTGACTGATTGGTTTTCAGGCTTTAAACTTGTATTATTTTCAACTTCTGTCCTGATGTTACTTTCTTCTTTCATACGAATTCTTTCAAAATTTTTAGAACTATTTATGAATTCTTTAAGAGGTTCTGTTATAGGTTTGAATGTATCTCTTAATTGTTCACGTGTATCTATTTCAGCAGTTTTTATACTACGAAGCTTTTTCTTCAACACATTTCTTGTCAACACCAACTGTTTTAAAATTTTCTCATCCATGTTTGCTAAGGGCAAATAACAGGTATCAGCAATCAGATCAGCTTATTAGGAGCTGGTCTGGTTTTCAGATCAGCTTTTAAGGACCTGGTCTGGTTTTCAGATCAGCTTTTCAGGAGCTGGTCTGGTTTTCAGATCAGCTTTTCAGGACCTGGTCTGGTTTTCAGATCAGCTTTTCAGGACCTGGTCTGGTTTTCAGATCAGATTTTCAGGACCTGGTCTGGTTTTCAGATCAGCTTATCAGGACCTGGTCTGGTTTTCAGATCAGCTTTTCAGGACCTGGTCTGGTTTTCAGATCAGCTTATCAGGACCTGGTCTAGTTTTTAGATCAGCTTATCAGGAGCTGGTCTGGTTTTCAGGTAGCTGGTATAGTTTGGAGATCAGCTTTTCAGGACCTGGTCTGGTTTTCAGATCAGCTTATCAGGACCTGGTCTGGTTTTTAGATCAGCTTATCAGGAGCTGGTCTGGTTTTCAGGTAGCTGGTATAGTTTGGAGATCAGCTTATCAGGTATCGGATGAGGTTATAGCAAATAGATGTATCAAGTTTAAAGTTAGATTAATAACTAAAGTCAATCTTTTATGAGAAGTAGTTTTTATGGTTATGAAATAGTCAAATTGCTTTCTGTAGCGACCATCATTTAATTCATTGTCTTTGCTTATCACTAAAAAGCCATATTTATCCCTCCAACACTCTCGACAAATTTCTTGGAACTTTTCATAACTCATATCGCTGCCAACATGATCCCTATAAACATGCTTCATATTTGTCTCATCTTGCTTAAACATTATAATAACATTTGCATTGTCTCTTATTAAATGTTTGGGAATTCTAGTATAAGTTTAACACAAGTAGAATGAATCAACATCCCTATGCCGTCCCATACAAAAATATGAACGTATATTATTCTGCTTGTCACATGCAACATCATCAAATATCATAATTGAATTAGTTTTAGCTTGGTCAGGTGGAATAACTGATTCATTATAGGTGAATGTATAATATCCCATTCCTTTAATTGGTGAAATTAGTTTCTTCAAGTACTCATATTTAGGTTGATAAAGAGATTTTGAGTATAAATAGATGTTTTCAAACTTGAGTCCATTAGGACTTTCTAGTAAGCCGATCATAACATTAGTCTTTCCACAATTTGATGGCCCTACTATTAGAGCACGAATAGAATTTGGTAAGAGGGGTCTATGCTTTATTTTTGAAGTGATGTTCGATGATTCGTCAATATTACGAACTAAAATATTTTTATGTTGTTTCACTAACTGCATTTTTGTAACTAAATACATTTCATAAATGTTACGTCTTTTTATAGAAAAAATCAGATAATATGGTTATACGATGTCAGAAAACGTTTAGTCATAAAAACACCTTCGTTGGAGGAGGTATAGTAGATAAAATAATAAACTCTCTACCTGTTGAAGCTCATCTTCCTGGATATCAGTACTGTGGACCTGGAACAAAACTACAAAAACGTTTAAATCGAGGTGATAAAGGAATTAATTTATTGGACTCTGCTTGTAAAGATCACGATATAGCTTATTCAAAAAATAAGGATTTAACCACTAGACATAAAGCTGATAAAATACTTGAAAATTCAGCTTGGGATCGAGTTTTATCAAAAGATAGTAGTATTGGTGAAAAATCATTTGCCTATATGTTTACTAATGCAATGAAAGCCAAAACAAAATTTGTATGGGTGTGGAGAAAAAGAAAAATGTTAAAAAGAACAAGCTAAATGATAAAAAACTGTTTAGAACATCAAGTAGAGCTGCAACAAAAATACTAAAGAAGGAAAAACCATTAGATATTAACTCAGCAATTAAAATTGCCCGAAAAACTATCAACAAATCATTAAAAGGAAGAAAATCTCAAATTATAGTACCACGTGTAATACGTGTCCCAAAAATTGGTGGTTTTTTGCCTCTAATACCGAGTTTAACTGCTCTGGGTGCAATTGGTAGTCTAACTACTGGAGGTGCTGCTATAGCAAAAGCTGTAAATGCAACAAAGAATGCAAAAAAACAACTTGATGAGGCAACTAGACATAATAGAGCGATGGAATCTATAGCAGTTGGAAAGGGACTTTACTTAAAACCATATAAAAAGGGTTATGGTTTAGTTTGCAGAGAAGAATCAAAAAACTATTAGAGATGCTACCCAACAGACCACTATCTGATGAGGACCTAAACCGTTTCTCTATAAATATTCCATATTTTAGAGGAGTTTTCATGTTGAGTACTCTACCAAAACGAACAAAGAAAATATAATGTGGAATAATCAATTTAGACGTATCAACAGGACCTGGTACACATTGGGTAGCATATTATAAAAACAACAATGAAAAGAATATTTCGACAGCTTTGGAAACTTACAACCTCCTTCGGAAGTAGTCAAATATCTTGGTACAAATATAAAATACAACTATAATCAACATCAGAATTTCAATACATTTACCTGTGGTCATTTATGTCTTAAATTTCTGTATGAAATAACTGAAAATATTAAATAAAACACACAAACATTTATATTTTACAAACTCTTTAATGTCTTTTTATTTATAATTTAAAATACATAATTAATACATGTCATTGCACAATAGAAAATTGGGAATTTGGAATTAGAAATTCACTCATCTCGCTCTCACCGATTAAGCTTTTTCGATTAGAAAATAAGAGAAACTTGT
The DNA here is from genome assembly GCA_949987645.1 of Tachina grossa. Classification (NCBI taxonomy): domain Eukaryota; kingdom Metazoa; phylum Arthropoda; class Insecta; order Diptera; family Tachinidae; genus Tachina; species Tachina grossa. The sequence goes on along the minus strand of OX465277.1, from coordinate 59,863,078 downwards.
ATGTAGTGAAAAATATAAGGACTTATCCGATTATATTAATTGTTTCTCTTTATGAAAATATCTAATGAAATTTAATGGAATTTCATAATATTGTGAAATTCAATTTGTCTTGTGCAGATCCTCTCAAAGAAATCAAGACTGTGCATGTTTAAGCGATATGAAAACAAGAATTTGCAAATAAGCAAAAACGAAAGTTTTTTTGATTCAACGGTGTAAAGCCAGTAAAGAAATAAACACCATTCACATATTTCATTCTCTTTTCAATATTTTATTTCATTTTTTTTTCTTAAAAATTTATTTACATATGTATGTACAATAGTTTTTTTTTAAAAATTCATATACATTTGTACAATAGTTTTTCTTAATAAATAGGATTTTATTTACAACCATTTTTCTTAATAAATAGGATTTTATGTATAATAATTTTTCTAAATAAAAAGGATTTTATTTAAAATGATTTTAACAACAATAAATAGGATTTTATTTACAATAATGTTTCTTAATAACTAAGATTTTCTATACAATTTAAAAATTAACTACTTAACTAAAAATTAACTAATTTTAGCTATTTTCTTGCATTCTAGCAATTTCATCTAGCAACATACCAAGTTCGTATTCAGGGTTAGTTTCCTTAATACGAAAATGATACCATGCATATGTGTTAATATTATTTGACCTAATTTTTCTCTTATCGTCTCCATAACTTAAGACTACCTTATTTAATTCACTAGTATATATCTGGTGAAGCTTAGATTTAAATGTTAACATATTATCGTATACATTAGTCTTATTGAATAAACAGTTTCTATAAGTAGCTAAACTATATTTATCTAATATGGATCTTTTTACCCCCTTTGATTTTTAACGTCATTTTGATTTTGTACACTGAATGAGTACATTTTTGATCGCAGCCCAACAAATTCTGTCATTATCTTACCGCAGTTTTCATCTTTCATCAAACTTTTTTATTTATTAAGGGGAAATTATAAGTATTGTCCGTGGGATAGTCCGATGTATCAAAATGTTCTTCTATGTCATTTTTTATGTCAGCATAAAAGTCATCCGTCTTTATTGAATATATAAAAGAGTCCGTGACCATATAGTTCAATGAGAGTTTTGTCTTAAACTTAGGTTGCATGTACCCGTAATGAAAATTATACATTTTCCATTTGGACAATTCAAGTACACAAAATCCTAAGTAAATTGGTTTATTGTAGCAGGTTTTGACTCTACTCATTTCGATTGCTACCAGATCTTCGGAAAATATAGATAAACTATGAAAATTTGGTTTTGATATCCAATCTTGAGCCCCCAAATGGTTCCGATTCGTTCTCTCCCAATTATTGACAATTTTAACATCTCTCCTCTTATCCACATTTTCCATGGTTTTACCATAGACTGCATTATTAAGTAGTTTGAAAAAGTTTTTTTCAAAAGCATTTTTAGCAGTGGCTCTATGTCTGGTATTAAGGTCAATATAGCCTTTTAACCATGGAGATTGTTTAAATGCTAGAATACGATGTGTTTTCTTTAAAACTAACCCATTTTCTAAGCATTGTTTCAGAACTCTAAAGTGTATCACGTATGATTGCTTTGTAGAGAAATCGGTTATCAACTTGCTATATTTCGCTTGCAGTGGTTTTTTATTTTCAGCGCAAAAAGGTAGGTCATTATGCAAGTCATGTAAGTGAGAAGGATAATCTAAAGTGACCTCATATACATAACCGTCTGTTCCATTGTCAGCTATGCTGTTTGGATCCAGATTCAGCTCGTCTTGCGATAACCATCTGAACCCACCATGAGGAAGATATTCCGACATTGCCCAACCGTAAAGGTTATTTGCGTCTAAATAGACAAGAAACTCTGAGGGCTTCTCTTTATCGAAATCTTCCAAATATTTGTTATTCGCTTTCGAATATCTTTGGCTACACTGTACGATTCCCCCACGTATACCTTTTTTCATAAAATTGTACATGTCTATGTCCGTCAATAATTCTAGTTCAATTTTTGTGTATTTTAACATTGCATCCCAGGAAAGTCCAGGTGCGGTATAGTATTGACATGGATCCAGCTCATAAATACCTTTACAAACTTTTCTAAAGTTCTCGAAAATATCTGTCAGTAAGAGGACATCTGTTTTTAAGTAAAGTTCCATGTAATCTTTCATTGTGTTACAACCAAAAGTATTCCATACCTCTACAGCATGTGAGTATTCCTCTAACGAACACTCTTTATTGTTCAACTTATTAAAGAAATCACTGCGTGAAGGCAGCTGGCACTCGTCTAATTTTTGAAATGAATTTAGGTACACATAGGGGAAAATGCCTTTCTTCTTAATAAGCTGAAATTCTTTTTCTGATTGAAACAAGGACCTTATAGTGTTAAAATCACTATCCGACAAATTGCAGGCTAATGATTCTAAACTCTCAGCCATAAAGCGTAATGTATCAAGAAATCTTATTTCAAGATTATGACCATCGCTCATTTGTGTAAATTGCGAGAGTGATATATAAAGCTCCTTATTGAGAGGGAGTACTTTCAGTTGCATAGATATTTCACCTAGTTCTTTAATAAAAAGATGTGAGTCATAATTTGAGTAATTGTGAAAGTAAACTGGTATAAACTTGGGAATTTGGTAGTTCAAATTACAGTTATTGTGGGCTGCACCTCTATATTTACCGCTAATGTGACAATGATCTCTAACGCGATCTTTACCTAGAAATTTTTGACAAATATGACAATTCACCGCACTATAAAAATTATAAATATCAGAAGGGGATAAAGTATCCATTTGCCTATTATTTACTAAATGATTATTATAAATATCCTCACAATCTTTAATTAAAAATGAAACAAATTTTTGTGAAGCATCTCTCCCTGTATAAACCCTTAATTTATCTAACTTATTGTTATGGAGACACTTAATGTAGTAACTAAAAGCACAAGGAGTGTGCTTTTTGACAAGACTGGTTTTACTACTCACGTTATTGCTAATGTCTTCCAGGATGCATTCGAAGTCTGCATACACCACAAAGGGGACATCCATTTTCCTCTGATGCCCCTTAAAACTTATGATGCATCTGGACCTGACGGCATAGTTGTCACGATTTTGCCGCATTCTGCCTTATGATTACTCATGACGTTCTCCCTATGACTGTACTGTAGACAGCTATTACAAAAAAGTAATTTATGTCTACGGTGGTTATTTGATTCGTCAAAAGTCTGTGAATGAGAAAAAATATATAAAATTTTATTAGTAAAATGTCTCTATTATAAAATATATAAAACAAGTAAATGTATCATTAAAATTAAAGAGTATTAGTATAATTTTCTAACTTACTTTGATATGTTCTTTATCAATATGTAGTGATGAACTTCACCATTCTCCAAAAGCAACAAGTTGACATGCTTTACTTTCTCCTCCTTGGTCACATAATAGGGACCGATGATTTGATCTGCTCCCTCATCGTACCCAAACACATTAACACTTATTGCTGGATTATTTACTTCGAACTCCTTAATTTTGTTTAGTGCTAATGGGTAAGTTAAGTTTTTGAAATTTAGTGCTACACCATTTCGCGTAGAAATAATGTCTGCAGAAATGTCCTGAATATTATAAGAACTGCAGCGTCTGGCATCATAATAGTTGGTAGTATCCATGGCAGCGATTAAACACCACTTGAAGCAGTATTCATCACTATTTTCAATATTGATGCATGCAAATTTTCTTACTAATTTTTGAGGTGTGGATATCCAACTTGATCCTTTGACTAGCGAAGATTTGTTGATGTTGATTTCTGCTCAAACTATGCGTGACAAAGTCCAACCAGAATCTCGCTCTTCAAATTCGGACATTTTGGTTGAAATCTCCTCAATCTGTTTACGGAATAATTCTTCAATGTTATCTGCCTTCGTCAGCAAACTCATTTTGGCTACATGTGTTATAACACAAAACTCCAATTCTTCTTCTACAATTTTGATGTACTCCTCCACAATACTCACATGAAATTTAATTATTGTATGCTTAGACAAAGACATTTGAAGTCTCTCAATAAAAATATTCATGTTTTCTTTAATAAATTCTTCCAAGAGAAGTTGGTCTTTTTTATTAAGAATTACATATGTGGCGATATGGTTTTTGAAGGCTTTCGATATTTTGTAATATCTCACATCCTCTTCGACTTCTTCTCTCCTAGCATGCGAAGTACTCATTGGAGTTGGCAGAGTTTCTTCTCTTTTTTCTTCTACTTCTCCATCACTTTCCGGTAAACTTATGTCCATAGCATCGTTGTATAAAGTCCCTCCAAGGATATCCACACCTTGTTGACGAGCTTGTTGTTGTAGCTGCTGCTCTTGTTGATGATAATTAAGAGGTTGCCATTGCATCAAATTGGAATACTGCTCCATTTGATTAACTGGTGTGACGGGATTATAATTGTAAATTGGATACTCATATTGCATTGGTACTCCTGATGCCAAAAACTGATTACTCCATGACATTGGTGTAGGGTAACAGTTAGGCATACCGTATTGTTGATATTGAGGATACTGTAGAGAAGGGTGCTGCTGGTGATGAAATGTATTTATCTGCTGTTGACGATTTTGAACAAATGTCTGCGGTTGCTCTTGATTTGTATCCCGACTTACGACCATTTGATCCTGTACGCTATGACTTTTCACATGATCCAAAAAGGACTTTTGGTATTTGTATATCTTATGACATCTATTACACTGATAACCTGTATAACTCATTTTTAATTATTTTATTATTATAAAACTTTAACACAATTGCTGATGATACGAGTTGTAAATACAATAAAGTACTGATGTGTTGGTTAGAAAAGTTGGCGTATTTATACGAAAATTAGTAGCAGTATCCTTGCAGCATTCACAGTTTTTACTTTTTGTTTCTCTGCTGATGACTGTAGTTAGTTGAAACTTTGCTGCTTTAAAATAGTCACAGCCAAAGAAAATGATTACGCTGCAAAATATAAATGTATTCTACACAGCCACAAAATATTCCACGCACAAGTTCCTTCGATCGCACATACATACATACATACATACATCATACACACATACATATATACATACATACATACATACATACATACAAATATATTTCTTAAACAAATAAACAGAATATAAGCTTACCAGCGACAAACAAGCTGGACCCCCTACACACAAGCATTAGGGGTGTTCACATACATGAGAACGTTTTATAAATAAATAAAATAATTTATGTAATTATTTTATTCATTTATTTAATTATTTTATTTTATAAGAATTTATTAGCGTGAGGAAATCACACAAGCACATTCCCATGATTCATATGAGACCATATGACCTAGTAGTCATCAAATCTATTTTCTCTGATATTACTGATATAGTATTACGATAACAAATCTCTACAGTCTGGCAACACTGGGAGCATTAGAAAATAATAATCATGTTTTGCCGTCGGCATTTGAAAAAAATAATAATCATGTTTTGCCGTAGGCATTAGGAAAAATTATCATGCATTGCCGTAGGCATTAGGAAAAATTATTATGCATTGCCGTAGGCATTAGGAAAAATTATCATGCATTGCCGTCGGCATTAGGAAAAATTAATAATCACTATTTCAATATTGGTATTAGAAAAAATCATTTTCATGATTTTCCCGTCGGCATATATACTCATAAAAAACCTCAAGAAAAATCACCCGTTATCACAATTAATGTAACCCAAAAAAAATCACCCGTTCCCACAAGGGTTAATGTAAACAAAAAAACTCCTTATGTAAACAAAAAGTAAGACGGACTTATTGAACCACCCTCGCAGGTATCAAATTTCACAAATTTCCAAGAATTTAACAATTTTCAAATTTTAATTACCCAAATTTAACAATTTCAGCAACAATTTAACAATTTTAATTGTCCCAGGAACCCCAGTTCCCTACTACTCATACGACGTCGGTGAAGGGCTAATCCGAATATTATATCTTACTTGCTTTATTTTCAAAAGGAAATTTTAGCTTAAGTAACAAGTTGCTGTTACAAAAACTGTAAATAAAAAATAATTTGTACTTAAGCTTAAATTGTTTTTGCTATAAAATTGAAACGTTATATCCTGTGGTAATAAAATGGACAGGTAATGCCAATGACAACAAGTTAATGATTTTTATAAAAAATGCATTTCGAAAATCATGTTGGTTAAGCTTCTTTGGCGGTAATGGCTCGATAAAATAAACCAGGAGAATATGGTGAGCAGTGTTGCCGTTGTCGCTATTTGTAGCCAAAACTTTTAACAAATTGACTTTTTATATTGGTTATTATTATAAATATTAACAAAATGTGCAAAAAATTAGTTTTAAATTTTTTTACTTAATCCAAAATTTAGAAAAACTTTAAAGACTTACTGCCTTATACATTAAAAATATTTCAGGTTTATTAAGCGCTTATTTGACATATTTCTATAGGAAATTTGTCAAATAAACCTGTAATAAACCTAAAATATTTTTTATAAAACTAAAAAATCGTTAAAAAGAAATGTAAAAAATTCTAATAAATCAAATTACAATTTTACGTATTTATAACTTTTTGTGGTGGCAACACTGATGGTAAGCAAAACCAACAATATATTGAAATATATATGTACATATATAGGTTCCCGTCGTTCCTACAAGGAGCATAGGGCCTCAAATAATTGAAATAAACCTGCAAATAATATTGGAGTACGTGGTCCAATCTAGATGAAATAGACTAGTTACATCATGGTCTCATGTAATGCAGTCATGGATCATGTCGTTTTCATACAAGCATTCAATGCTGCACGATAAGTGTTCGTGTTTAAACGATCATGATCGTTCTTCTTAGGCACATACAAAATGTTGCATGGGGTAGTTTTAGGGTTATTTTGATGGAATGCAAAGTTGGACCATGTTGTCGAACCCTAGGACATCGCAATGTTAAATCGACCACCTTTTTCATATATTTGGAGTAGTTTTGGAGTACTCCTACTCCTCTTTGGACTAGTCCTTACATGCATGTATGGAGTAGTCGCATTATCTGCAGGGAACAAGCGCATCTTATTAACATTACTGCATTTCTTTTGTTAACAGTTTGACCAGATTTTAAAATAACATTAAAGCAGGTCGTACACGACATGTTTTTTACGTCTGACATTTCAACTTTTCAACTCAGATGTAATTCTGCATGTCTGTCAAAATTTTTGTTTTAGGGTAGGTTTATAATATTCGGTTACAAACCTACATGTTAATTGCTTCTGATATAGTCTCTGTTGCTTTTTCTATATCTCTCTGTAAATATTTAGCACACCTTTTATATACATAAACCAATGTCGGCATCCGTTCCAAAATGGTATTGCCGCCACAAAATTTTTTCTTTGCGGCGTAAAAAAGTTCAATGATGAATAATTTTTTAATGAAATTTATTACCTTCTCAAAATAAGCTCAAAAAGTTTTTAAAACTGTAAAAACATTTATACTAAAATACGAAACCTTTTTTAAAATTAAATTGAGGAGTCGCAGTGCAAAACGTGCCTTTTCGACTATTTCAAAATATTGGAAAGTCAAAGATTATTTTTTTCATCCGATTATTTTATAGCGTGAACCCAGAATATATAACAAGTTCCTTCCTTATTATAAAATGCATCAGAACACAATAAGTCGCAACAATAATTGTTAACAATGTACAAATTTATATGACTTTCAATATGCAAATAGCACATTTTGTTAAAATAAAACAAAAAAAGTACGTTCTATTTAAAATAAAATGCAAAAAGAATGTTTTGGTATGCGTATTTTCGATACGGAAATATCATATGTTCAAAATAACAAACAAAAATCTTTAAAACAAAATCTTTAATAATCGGATATATTCTGCATTCTACGTGGGATTAAAACGATTGAGGTAGTTTAGACGAGAACAATTTTTAAGCCGCACAATTTTTGTTCTTTTCCAAATTACACGAGACTAATTCATCTGGCACAAAATGTATACGTATATACAGCTTTGTGTGTTAGCGTTTTTAGTATTCACCCTGCAGAAAGTGCGAATAGTGAAAATGTACTGAGTCGCTTTTGACTTTGTGACCAGTACTACTCTACAATTATTCCCCACAAAATACTTTGTGCTATAGACATTTAGCATGTGCTTGTCATTGAAAATCTACTAGTAACACTAAAACAATTGACAAGGTAGTTAATTCATTGTTCTTATGAGAACATGGAGACATACCAACCAGACATTTACTGGTACATTTCTATACCTTACGTACATACAAATTTATGTATATTGACAAGTTGTTGCAAAATCCACCATAAATACACCACATCTGTTTTCTCTATTTCTTTTATACTGACGAATAGAAGAGAAATTGTAGACAATGTAACTACTACTACACCATTTTTCATTGAAATTGAGAAAATTCAAGATAATATTGAGAAAATTCCAATTGAAATTGAAAATTTCAACTTTAAATTGAGAAAAGTCCAAATGAAAATGAGAATTTCAATTTGAAATTGAGAAAATTCCAAATGAAAATGAGAATTTCAATTTGAAATTGAGAAAATATCAAATAAAAATGAGATTTTCAATTTAAAATTGAGAAAATTCCAAATGAAATTGAGAATTTATATTTAAAATTGAGAAAGTTCCAGTTGAAATTGAGAATTTCAATTTGAAATTGAGAAAATTCCAAATGAAAATGGGAAAATACCAAATGAAAATGAGAAATTTTAATTTGAAATTGAGAAAATTCCAAATTAAGCTGGAATTCAGAAACTTTATTTATTCGAGATCTTTCTAATAAGTATATGTACATATATGATTTAAAAATAATATGTATATAGCTACGAGTATGTATTATTGCCCAACATGCATGTCCTCCAGATCCATAGCAGACTGGTAAAACGTTGTAGTATGCTGTATAGTACTGCAATCGCCAACAGTTATAACTACTTGGTTTTGAAATATTAATTGTCTCTTCTAAAAACACAATCCTCTGCTCGCCTACATTTGGGGGACTTACGTTTGGTACATTCATCTATGTTTTGACTATACTTTTTATTTTTGACCAAATATTTTCGATAGGATTAAGCATACGTGAATAGGGGCTAAGTCGAAAGAGTCTAGCTCTAGAGTTGTCGAAAATGTTTTGTAAGCGGTTGTGGCAGGGAGCGTTGTCGCATACCACCACAAGCTCCGATATCAAGAACACTCTTTACCCACTCATTAGCGCTGTTAGCTTTGAATGAACCTCTACAGTTGTCCATTTTAATAATGCCTGATGTACTAATAGCACCTATCAAATGTATGTTTGACCCACGAGATGTAGGAATTGACTGCACTGTTCGGATACCAACACGGGACTAACCATGTTTCCTACGACAAAATAAGTTGAAGTTAGTTTCATCTATCCAGATCACTTCTTTTCCATTTCTGACAAAATCGTTAGGTTTGCGTACATATGTTGCACGTTTTTCTTTATTCTGGGTGTTCATTGATACTGGTTGCATATGAACACCTTTTATGGAATACATCTTTCCGTGCAGAGTATTTCCTACAGTTGTGATGGAAACCTGTTTATTAAATAGCGAATGTATTTTTTGACGTGTTATTTCTGGCCTTTCTTCTACCCAAGCTAGAATATTATTTACTTCTTCATCATCTAAAGACCGGGCTTCTTACCACCTATTTGCATAGGTATTACGTTTGATTGAGAGGCCCATTGATGGGCAGTTTTATAGCAAATATTTAAGGATGAAGCTAATTCTGCCCAGTCCAATCCTTTATCAGATGCATCAATGATTTTTCGACGATCCGTATGAAAATATCTTTTGTAACTTCTCCGTATAACGCGTTCCGTTCCTGAAGGAAATCAATTATATTATATGTATGTACATCTACACATATATCTTGTCACACATATGTTATGTCACACCTACTTACTTTCTATTTCACTTCTACATATAGGGCAATTCACCATTACCCTAGTTATACATTTTTGGTGAAATAAGTTGTTACACGCCGCTATGTTTTTTTTTTTTTGCTGCAAAGAATTTATTTTTCCAAAATAGGTAGTTTTAAGCAAAAGAACAAACAGTCAATACTGGCATGGTTTGATGGAGGTACATCCCTGGCTAGCTCTATCAGGGGATAAGTTTCTTGACCCTTATTTTGGCGTGTGAACATAAAACTAGACTCTCCATGCCCTGAAAATCCAGAGTCTAGAAAATAAAGAAACGGAACAAACTATTTTCTTGGGTATGGGCATACATTTGTAATTGACTCGATTTTGCTTACTTTGTACAGTAGTCTCACTAAGTACACGGGCTTCACTTTTTCTTTCATTTCAACAGCGCTATGTAATTAAAATTTCTTTTTCTGATTTCAAAAAGGTTCATTATTACATACATAGTTCCTAAGACACTGGTTTTGGATGTTTTATGTTCTTCATTTTTTTTTAATTTTTTTACTTTGGAACCATGAATAAACTTAGCACATGTTTGTTTTTTTTTTTTTGATTTGACCTTCATTAATCACAAAACAGCAAATGCAAACTAACGATGTTATCACTTGTCACTAACACCCTTTTTGAAATAGGAGACAATTTGGAATATTCCAGGGGGCTGACTTCCTTTCTTAAATTTTTAATATTGAAATATTTTCTTTTAGTAAGAAAAATTTGTTTTTTTTCCACCGCACCAACTAGCAGACATTTTCTTGCACACATATGTACATTTCAGACCGTCTCGTGTGCGGTTGAACTTAAATTTTATTTTTTTCCACTCTGTTACATTTTCACTGATTATGTACATACATATGTATTAGCAAATTCTAGGACTTTATTTTTTTCCAAATCAAACTATTTTCAGCGCACCAAAATTATTCTTTTACTTTTATTTTCCGAACACGTCTGTCCTTTTTTACGGTTGCCAACTTATTAATTTCTTGATTTTTCGTCGCCACTCAACAAAAAAAAAACTGATTGTCTTCTCTTCCTCTTCTACCTATCCTTACGCTACCAAGTGTCGTAATTCTGTTGGCTATTCTACGTAACGGGACTATCATGCCATAATGGCTTTATTATTTTTTTTTTATGTAAAGAAGAAGTGTGATAAGGAATGAACGAAATATTTTCCAGGGATGCTATATTCTGTGCAAGGTTGCATTTTTATGTAGTTTAACGAAATAGATCTTAGACGAAACCTAACGCCGTTAAATTTGAAGTTGAAGCGAATTGAAAATCAAAGTTCAAATAAAATCCGTAACAAAACTGCTTCGTATCGAGATCTCTGATCAAAGAACGAACAGGAATGATTTTAATACCATGAAAAATAATAAAAAGGAATTCTGAACGCTGAATTTCAGCAAAAAAAAAATTGTATGTTAAAGTTTGAGTAACGTGTGGCTCGATCCACAAAGCCGGGCAACACATGAACAGCAAAATAATCCAAAATACATATATATGTAATATTTCTAGTCGGATATGTTAAGGATGAATATCGGAGGCGTGGTATTTACCTATATATTTCCCCTGAAGGTCTTCGATGTCGTAAAGAGCGTTGCCAATCTTACTTCTAATTCTGCACTTAATGTATTTTGGGAAAAATTTTGCGTTTATACCCTTCTCAAAATCACTCTGTGCATGACTTTTTCGGAACACTTCCTGTCCGGCAACAAAATTTACTGGCCTACTTCTCGTATTGTACGTTCTGGTACTCTTTTCGTAAGCTGTATTCAGGCTTTCTCTTATTTTCTCCCATATATTTTGGAGTCGGTCTGAATTTTTTATTTCCGTATCATCGGTCAGCATATTTAATTTTTCCAAACTTGCATACGAGGAGCCGTGAGAGATCATATTCCGAACGCTGCAAAGTACGGCGAGCATTGTATGGATGAGTGGAAATCACTCCTCAGAATCGACAAAATTTTATATATATATATATATATATCTGTCCCAGCCTAAATGGTTTGATTCGTTCTTCAAGAAGTATCGAATTTTCGAAATAATCTCATATTTACTCTTCCGGAAGCATTTGCCTGTGGCGAATAAAACCCGGTTTTAATATGATTTACTCCGTACGCTAGTAAAAATTCTTCCATTTCTTTTGACGTGAACTGTTTAGCATTGTCGCTATGTAGGTACTGCGGCACGCCGAAAGTACAGAAGATTTCGTTTAAAAAAATTCTATGACACTACTAGCTGTAGCTGCTCTCATAGGTTTCAAAAATATGAACTTTGTTAAATGATCGATCGTAACAAATAATTGACAATTTTTCGACTTTGAGCACGGTTACGGTCCCAAGAAATCACAGTAAAGCCTCTGGAATGGCCGAAGATAGATAAACTGATTCCCCATGGGAGGCCGTGAGGTCTTATTGTTTGGTTTTATGGCTTTACAGTCGTCACAGCGTTGTATATACTGTTTTATTTGGCATGTCATTCCAGGCCAGTAATATTTTTGCCTAATACGGAAAAGTGTTTTGGTGAGGCCACCGTGACACCCTTCTTCGTGAGCGGACTTGATAATGCCTTGTGTTAAGTTTTTGGGTAGCCATATTCCCCAAAGATCTGGTTCTTCTTCATTCCCAGTTCTGAATTTTACCCGCTTATAAACGAAATTGTCAGATATACGTAAATCTGGTAAAGCCTCTGCGTTTTACGAATATTTTCCCTTAGTGTGTTATAATCATCATTGTCAAAATCGGGTGAGCTAGTATCTACTTCGGGAGGATTGCAAATCAACCTAACATCATCGACATCAAATCTCGAAAGAGTGTATGGCACAACATTTAAGGATCCCTTTCTGTGCTCCATCCTATAATCAAAGCTTTGGAGCTTTAGGCTCCATCGCTCTAGCCTGTATGTATTGTCGAAAACGTTTGACGCAAATCACGGCTGCAAGACACTCTAGCTCCGTGACCGTGTAGTTGCGCTGTGCCTTATTCAATTTTTGGGACACAAACGCGATTGGCCTATCCCTACATTGCTTATCAGCCTGGTATAACACCCCACCTTCTCCTATGCGTGATGCGTCGCACTGTATCACGAATTCCTTAGTGAAATCTGGCTGTGCCAACACAGGTGCACTTGAAAGGGCTAATTTTAATTTATTGAAGGATTCTATAGCTTCTTGCGTAAGTGGAAATGGTCTGTTTGAAGTTCGAAGGCAATCCGTGAGTGGACCTGCTAGGCCAGAAAAATTTTGGATAAACCCACGGTACCAATTTGCCATTCCCACGAATCTCCTAATCTGTCGTGGAGTCTTGGGCAAGGGAAAGTCGACTATAGCTTCCACTTTCCCTGGGTCTACTTTCAAATTTCCACCTCCAACTACATATCCTAAATACTTTATTTCGCGTTGACAAAACTTGCTTTTATTTACGTTTATCGTGAGACCTGCCGATTTTAAGCATTTGGCGACTTCTGACAGCAGTTCTATATGGCTATCGAAATCTGGACTGCAAACAAGAAGGTCGTCCAAGTAGATAAACACATTCTCCCTCAACTTTGATGGAATAGCTTTGTCCATCAGACGGCTCATGGTCTGAGGCCCATTACAAACGCCGAAAGGCATTACCTTATATTGGTAAAGAGGCCTTCCAGGTACCGCAAAAGCTGTCTTTTCTTTTGAAGTTTCAGACAATTTGATCTGGAAGAAGGCGTCTTTAAGATCGATGCCACTTATGAAATGTGTGTCTTTTAATCTACTAAGTAGGCCATTGATATGTGGGAGTGGGTACGAATCCTTTTTGGTTAAAGAGTTTATTTTTCTACAGTCCAGGCAGAGCCTTATCTTACCTGGCTTCCGAACTGTGACTATAGGACTGCACCATGGTGAGTTTCACTCTTCAATCACGCCGAGTGCCAGTAACCTATCAAGCTCATCATAAACCTCCGCTTGTCTGGGTGGGGAAAGTGGATAGTGTCTACACTTCACCGGTGTAGCATCGCCTGTATCAATATTGTGCTCTATCAATTGGGTGCAACCTAGCCCTAACTTTTCGTAGGAGGGGAATTCTGAAATTACTTGCCTAAGTCTATATTTTTGTTCCGGACTGAGGGCGTGAAAGTCTAACTTGGAGTTGTAATCTAGTTCTACGCTGGATATAATATGAGGTGCTAGCTCGAAAGTTTTCCAAAAGCTTACGCCAAGATATCCATGTAGTGATAGTGTAGGCACTACGTAAAAAACTATTGGTTTTGTGACACCCATATATGTTACTGGAAGTGAACAGTATCCTACAATTTCCGCTCTCGATCCATTTGCCGTAGATATGTTAGACCTTATTTTCGCAAAAGGCCTGCCGTCGTCCGCGCTAGTTAGTACTGTTGCATCAATTAACTGTCTAAAGGTTTTTCTTTTCTGATATCGAGATCTACATTTTTGAATATTCCGTGAAGTTACGAATTGAAAGGGTTTATCCTTGGACTGAAATTTGTTTTGGCTGTGGTTATGTAAGGAATTATCGAGTATGTCGGAGTTTGTTTGTTGCTGAGGGACGTGAGGAGAAACCCCCTGTGAGGGTTTAACCTCAATGTTAATTTCATCATCAGGATTTAGTTCGGAGAACGATCATCCCCGATAGCCTGCTCGCTCTGGGGCTTGTTTTCCGTATGTTCGCCACATTTCAGTGTAGTAACATTCTTTTTCCCACACTTATAGCAAAAAATATGTCGAGTTTCATCTGGGCAGTAGATGTAACTGTGTCCCAATTGGAGACAGTTCCAGCATTTTATTTTCGAATAATCCCCTTTTACATATGATCGCGTTGCTCTGAGAGCCTCTATTTGTGGATCCGGTTTCTCGTCTGATTCTATGGGGGTATCATCTACAGAAATTTCGTTGATACGACGTGGTTTATTTACGGGATTCGTTGCAGTTTTGCTTTCCTGCAGAACCTTTTCGGCTTTTCTTGCTAATAATCGAAGTTCACCTAAGTCCCTAGGATTAGCAATAAAAATCATAATTCGTAATTCAGGGTTAACGTTTTTCTTGATGACTTCAATTAGGGAAATATCAGACATTGGATCGCGAAGCCTTGAGTTCATTTG
Organism: Tachina grossa; assembly: GCA_949987645.1. Classification (NCBI taxonomy): domain Eukaryota; kingdom Metazoa; phylum Arthropoda; class Insecta; order Diptera; family Tachinidae; genus Tachina; species Tachina grossa. The sequence goes on along the minus strand of OX465277.1, from coordinate 59,848,015 downwards.
TACAATATATGCATGAAAATCGTTATAAGTTTCTTTTAGAAGTTGTTTTCGCGTCGAAATTTGCAGCAAGATTTCATTTTCAGTTTCAAGAGTGCCAAATTCTTTAATGATAGCAGACTTCAGAAGTGTATAACTTGCCCTTGGATATTCCTTTATAAACATCTAATACCATGTTTCGGTCTTTTGTGTGAGAAACATGTGGAAATTGGCCATTAAATGATCTAGCGGGCACTGAGAACGCTCAGTGAGAGTATCTATTTTAAATAAAAAATCGTTTACGTTGCCTTCGCCACTATAAACAACTTTCCAATCCGGGTTGGTTGGTTAAATTCGACGATGCAGGGGAGGCTGCGTCATTATGAGGCCGACCCCAAGACTCTCTAACCGCGTTAAGCTCCTGTCTAAATTCCTCCCGCATTGCTCTCATAGTTTCTCGCATATATGTGGTCAACGTTTCCATAGAATTTACTTCTGTGGTTTCTTGACCCCCTGCTGCAGCCGAAGGGCCGGCTTCAGGATTGTCGTTACGCGATGCCATTAAAAACCTATTATTTAAATTTTCTTGACTACCCACAATATATTGGTCCCTTATTGAATCTTCCATTGATTGCGTGCCTAACTCCTGCAAAGAGTTGTCTGATTTCTCTATGTTTGAACTATTCCCTATTACAAGAACCTCTTCACTTTGATCGTATGACTCTAGAGATCCCGCAACTGGGGACGATCTTATTGCCTTAATAGAATTCTTGAATTAGTCCCTGCTAAACTGGTATTGCTACCTGGTATTCTCTTCGCTGCAGTTCCACCTGTATTATGCGCTCGCGATTTCAAAGTAGTTTTGCCTCTCCCTCTTCCAGGGGTTAAGGTCGAGTATGAATTACGATTAGGAGGTACAGTGCTTTGTGATTTTGAGCGGGTGTTAGGTTTGTGCATACTGCACTCAAACGCAAATCAAAGAAATTTAGAACTTTGCAAAAACGTAAAAATGTAAACAAAACCCGAATTACTGCATTTATTGATAATTTTAGCTAAAGCGTAGTAAAGATAATTTATTTTATGATTTATCAAAAATCCGACCAGTCTCTTTGGAAAGATATCCAAAAGAAGAGAAATGTATGATTTGTTATCCACTCATGCATAGGTACATACTTTATTTATGAGTTAGGAGAAAATTTTTAATTACATATAAAAAAATTAAATAAGGCTTAAAATATTTATTAATGCTTAGTATATATGTATTTAAGTATATATATTTCAATCAAAAAAAAAATTTACATATCGAGGAATGTTAAGCAATCACACGATACGCAAAAAAACCATCATATAATCCATAAGCCATTACATTGCATTGTGTGAGGTATTTTCAGTATTTTACTTGGCGGATCGATTTAAATAAAAGAAAATGAAATGATGACTCAAGTAATATACTACACTTTCGTAATTAAATAATTTTTAGTACCATTACTCTGTGCAAACTAGCATATAGGTTATACGCATTGCTTGCATTCAGTCTAACTATGTTTCGCAACATGTCCACCATTTATACATAGGTGAACACGGACTTAAACAATTTAACACTAAATACATATTGCTGTAATGAAATTGAAATTTTATAGCACCAAGCAACTGAACTGCTCAATATCGTCAGTCTGGACTTAAAAAAAATCAAAATCATTAAAACGATATTTATGGTGTTACCAATACAGGTTAAAAGCTTATATTTCCATTACGTCATTTTACTTCCTATAGAAATTGATTCCAGCATTATGACAAATGACAAAGAATCAAGACTTATATAAAGCATAAATATCAGTAATAGAGTTGTTCCTGATGTTATTTGGCTATCTAAGCTTTTAGACAGCTTTCTATTCGACCGTCCTGATAGGACTGGTTTTGCTTTGGGTGCCATTTATGTTACACGCCGCTATGTTTTTTTTTTTTGCTGCAAAGAATTTATTTTTCCAAAATAGGCAGTTTTAAGCAAAAGAACAAACAGTCAATACTGGCATGGTTTGATGGAGGTACATCCCTGGCTAGCTCTATCAGGGGATAAGTTTCTTGACCCTTATTCTTGGCGTGTGAACATAAAACTAGACTCTCCATGCCCTGAAAATCCAGAGTCTAGAAAATAAAGAAACGGAACAAACTATTTTCTTGGTACTAAAACGATCTTGACTTAATGATAGGACAGATTTCTCCGAAATTTATATTGCCCTAGTATGGTGGTCTCTTATACGCTCTTGTGTGATCACTTAACATTCCTCTAAAAAAAAATCTTAAGACATCATTTTGAATTCAATTCAGTATTTATTGAAAGGATGAAAATTTTGTGTTTATGCTTTTAAAAATACAGGGTTTACAAATATACATACTTAAAAGTAGTTAGTTATGAAAAAACAGGTTAGTAAGAGGTGAGTATAATTATATATGAGTATACAATCTAATACAATAAAATGGATCAATAAATTATAAATTACAATTGCTTTTAAAATATAAATTTTGCTGTTATATTTACTCTCCAATATGTTGTAGACTGCTGGTAGTTTTCATCTTGCTGCTTCGACTAGGGTTAATATATATATAGTTGAATTTGTTGGTTGTTGTTTAAGGAGTTCAGTTAGTTTGTAGGTTTTGTTTCAAATTTTGTCGTAGTTCGTTTCTTTGTTGTATTATCTGACCGCTTGCAGATAAATTCGATATTTTATAGTTGTTTAAATTTTCCAATAATTATTAGATTTAGTTGTAAGAGTTTTCGATTTCTTTAGCCTTAACACTTTTGTTGATTTTTATATTGTTTTATATTTGACTGTGGTTATTTGTAAAGAGTTCTATAGTTTGTTATACATTTTCACGTTTCTAGGCATTACATTTAAATTTTATGGTTTTGTTTTGATCGGTGGGAAAAGAAAAACTTTGCAATAATTTATGGATTCATGGTATAGGAAATTTCACCGTACGACTAAGTTTTACATATACTGTACATGTGTTTGTTTGATGTATCATTTTTCAAAGTTCTTTCTCGATTTTTTTTCTCTTAAATTTATATGTAATGTTTGCTTTTTATTTTTTCTTTTGAAAATTTAACTTATGCATGACTTGTTTTATTTAATACAATTGTTAAAACATATCTGTTAAAAATTTTCTGTCTCATACATGTGTATGTATGTACATATGTATGTATGGGCATACATTTGTAATTGACTCGATTTTGCTTACTTTGTACAGTAGTCTCACTAAGTACTCGGGCTTCACTTTTTCTTTCATTTCAACAGGCGCTATGTAATTAAAATTTCTTTTTCTGATTTCAAAAAGATTCATTATTACATACATAGTTCCTAAGACACTGGTTTTGGATGTTTTATGTTCTTCATTTTTTTTTTATTTTTTACTTTGGAACCATGAATAAACTTAGCACATGTTTGTTTTTTTTTTTCAAAAAATTTTTATTTTCTTTGATTTGACCTTCTTGGATCACAAAACAGCAAATGCAAACTAACGAGGTTATCACTTGTCACTCACACCCTTTTTGAAATAGGAGACAATTTGGAATATTCCAGGGGGCTGACTTCCTTTCTTAAATTTTTAATATTGAAATATTTTCTTTTAGTAAGAAAAATTAGTTTTTTTCCACCGCACCAACTAGCAGACATTTTCTTGCACACATATGTACATAAAACTAACCATATGCGGTTTTGTCTTTCCTACATTTCAGACCGTCTCGTGTGCGGTTGAACTTAAATTTTATTTTATTTTCCACTCTGTTACATTTTCACCGATTATGTACATACATATGTATTAGCAAATTCTAGGACTTTATTTTTTTCCAAATCAAATTATTTTCAGCGCACCAAAATTTTTCTTTTACTTTTATTTTCCGAACACGTCTGTCCTTTTTTACGGTTGCCAACTTATTAATTTCTTGATTTTTCGTCGCCACTCAACAAAAAAAAAACTGATTGTCTTCTCTTCCTCTTCTACCTATCCTTACGCTACCAAGTGTCGTAATTCTATTGGCTATTCTACGTAACGGGACTATCATGCCATAATGGCTTTATTATTTTTTTTTTATGTAAAGAAGAAGTGTGATAAAGAATGAACGAAATATTTTCCAGGGATGCTATATTCTGTGCAAGGTTGCATTTTTATGTAGTTTAACGAAATAGATCTTAGACGAAACCTAACGCCGTTAAATTTGAATTTGAAGCGAATTGAAAATTAAAGTTCAAATAAAATCCGTAACAAAGTGACGACACGGAATGAGTCGATTTACTTCACCGCGTATCATGTTGCCACATTAATTTAAATTTTCTTATTGCTTTTCATTGACATTCAATTTAAAAAGCCTACGTGTCCTAAACTCCAAACAAAAATACATATGTACATAGGTATATGTACATAGTTAGCAAGTATGCAGAACTACATAAATCTCATATTGTTATTTTGATTGAAAACTTTAAACTCGTTTTTTTTTGAAAATCTCATTTTTATTTGGAATTTTCTCAATTTAAATTTAAAATTTATCAATTTCATTTGGCATTTTCTCATATTCATTTGGAATTTTCTCAATTTAAAATTAAAATTCTCAATTTCAACAGGAATTTTCTCAATTTCAAATTGAAATTCTCAATTTCAACTGGAATTTTCTCAATTTCAAATAGAAATTCTCAATTTCATTTGGAATTTTGTCAATTTTAAATTGAAAATCTCATTTACATTTGTAATTTTCTCAATTTCAAATTGAAATTCTCATTTTTAATTGGAAATTGTCATTTTCATTTGGAATTTTCTCAATTTCAAACCGAAATTCTCAATTTCATTTGGAATATTCTCAATTTAAATGAAAAATGGTGTAGAATTTTAGTGTTGACATAGAGACATTTGGCTCCAGTCTGACTGCAGGGCATTTAACATTTGTTGTTTTTTAAGTTGTGTGTGTATTGGTTTTATGCTGCTAATGCGGGGTTGTAGCTAGTTGAAAAGTTATGCCAACCGCAAAACCACTCTCTTTGCCTCTCTCACCAACAAACTGGCATGTTATGCCAGCACAATTATGCCCGTGTAAAACAGCGCATTGGAATTGCCATAAAATTGTTGTTGGAAATCAGTGATGCCAAAAGTAGGGAATTTTCCCTTTTTGTAGGGATTTTTCTGTAAAATTTTGAGCATAGGGAAAACAAGGACAGATTTTTTATTTTGAGGAAAATGTAGGGAATTTTTAAAAACTACCGCTTTTTCAATTTGTTAGAACATAAAATGCATATATGTTTCGAGGATTTTTATTTAAGAGCTGAAATTTTTCACATATCTTTAAATTTTTTGCGGAAACACTATATTGTGAATCGTAACAATCTGAAGATGATCAACGGTGTGGATCGAAATATTGGGAAAAATAAAAAAAATTAAATTATAATTAAAATAAAACTCTAACAAGTTTTCAATCTTATAGCCAGACCACAAGCTGAACAAAATAAAATAATAACTTATAATTATTTTAAAATTGTCAAACTGAAGGCAAAATTGAGATGCTTAGTGCAATAACTCTGTAAGCCACAAAAAGAAAATATTGAATAAATCGACATTTAAGTTATATATTTAAAAAATCAGGGTTTTAATATTTTCTACTTAAACCACCCTTAATAAGCATTTTAGGACGATCACTATAATGTGTCCATCTATCAATGCTTAAAACTCATTGGAAGAACCATTTTTAATAAAAAAATTGTGGCTTACATTATTATTGCCAAGGCAAATTCATGACAGGTAAAGTTAATACTACAACAAAATACAAACAATAAAAACAATATGGTATTTTGTTGTTGCCTTGGAGGCTCGTATGTCAAAAGCAGCTGATTGAAGTTACTCAAGCAGAGATCTAGGCCATGATGGCTCACAGCCGGCTAGGCCGAGCCATCGATAATTTTAGTCAGCTACGCCGCCGCTGGAAAAAGTTTGGTTTATGTTGCCTGAAAAATAGCCGCCGATTCTTCATGTACATTATAATCTAATAATTATTTTATTTATTTAAAAATATGTATTATCTGACATATTTTCATGATATGTATTTGATAGTGGCTAAGCATTGTATATATATTTCATTGGTGCTTTCCCAAATCATCAGTAGACTTCAACCATATATTTTGAACAGTTACAAACCTCTTATCTTATGGACAGACTTTCAAAAACTATTTGAGAATTCACAAATAATAATATATTTGAAAATCACAAAAGAAAAATAAGCGTAGTACGCTTAGAAACTTTAACAAAATATATGGTTTAAGTCTACTAATCATTTGGCAAAGCACCAACCAAATATACATATAGACAATGCTAAACCACCGGCAAATAAATTTCAATGAAAATAAAATTATGACAATATGTCAAATAATAAATTTCTTAAATGTTAAATTTATACTTTATTTTTCATTTTGCCTTATAAATACTTTTATTGCTATCCAATGGATTTTTAATTGTATAAGGTGTAGAAAAATAAAATATATTAATATCGAATATAAATTATTTGCTGGGGTTTGTTAAAGTTCTAAGTCTAATACGCTTATTTTTCTTTTGTAATTTTCAAAAATATTATTATTTGTGAATTCTCAAATAGTTTTTGACACAGGAATTTTTTAAAGTCTGTGCATAAGATAAAAGGTTTGTGACTGTTCAAAATATGTGGTTGAAGTATACTATTGATTTGGCAAAGCACCAATAAAATATATAGATAATGCTTAACCACCAGCACGTAAATATCTACTTTATTTTTTAATTCTTTTTTATCTTAAATTTTGTATTTCATGTTATTTGATTATCAGCTTCCGCCGACAATTTTTCCAAGAGCTGGCGCCGCCAAAAAAATTGTCAGGTCTCTATATATAAACAACTTTTGACACACGAGCCAGCAGTTATATAAATTCGCCTTGAATTAGGCAAAAAAAATAATAGATCAGCTGTGTTTTCAACTTTACCTGTTATGAATTTGCCTTGGTTATTGCCTAAATTTATTTGAAAATTTTTTTTTTGTCTCAAAAACAACATTTCTAATATTTTTCTGTGGCTGATAAAGTTATTGCAAAAAAAATTCCTCATTATTTAATTTTCAAATATTTATCAAATTTATTAATGCAAAGATTTTAAAAATTATACAAAAAAGCAAATGCTAATAATGATAACAATATCTATATAATTTATACAACATCTGCTTCACCTTCAATATGTGCAGCCTTCAAATTATTGTAGAAATTGTGATTAACTGGTGGAATGTATTTCAGAAATGATTTTATATTAATCATCTTATTAGCCATTATTTTAATATATTCAGTATAGTTTTTGGTAAGTCCACTTAATATGTTTTTTGCTGCTCTTAATTTTTTTTGTAGTGTTTATTTCCTTGTACTCTTCATCAATGGAGTGTTTAATAAAAATAGATGCACTGTTTTCAGATTTAAAATGAAATGTCATTGCACATTACAAAAAAAATAATTACTTAAGAAATATTTTCTAATAACATAATAAAAAATTCTTCTAAAACTTTAAAAAAACTTTTTATAAACAGCAACAACTCTGTAAGCCACATCAACAAAAATAATAATATTTTTTGTGCAATAACTGCGTATGCCACAAAAACTTAAAAAAATCATACCGCGCTAGTTTCTGATATAAATTGCGCGTCTCTTGGGAAGAGTCCTTTAATACCCATTGATTTAACAGAAATATCAGACGAACTTGAAAAAAGCTTCCAGTTTCACCAAAATCCATCGATGAAAAAAAGAACAAGTAAAGTTAGTGTGGCTTACATGAAAGTATATCATTTTGGAAGAAGTATATTTTGTAATAACACCGCCAAAATAATCAAATTTACTTAAAATCTTTTTAGCTATAAGGATATGGTACCTAGAAATAGATTGAGCACATAAAATCAATTTTTGATTCCATGTGGCTTATGGAGTTATTGCACTAAGCGTCTCATATATATGTATGTATGTAAGTATATTGTTACGAAAATAGCCGTCAACAATGTTAAGCAACATTACACAAAAATATTCCAACAGGGTTAATGTAAATGCTACGCGAAAATATTCCTACAGGGTCAAAGCAAAGAATAGTCTAGAAAGTAGCCAACAACTAAATAATCATGCCTAGCTTGACTAAACAAGCAAAAGCAACAACAACAAAAAAAGCGTCTGCTTATTATGAAGATTCACATATTTGTACACATACATACATGCCAATTCAAACGAAAAGCAAAAGATAAACAACCACCGTGTGTTGCTTAGTTAATGATGTACACACGTACGCATATACACATGTATGTACATAGTTACCACATGAACTTAATTAGGCAGTATATAAGATGATAATGATCGTCTAGACATTGCTTGAAACTTCTAGTGGAATTTCTGTGAAATATAAATAGAGGTGACGCATCCAATGAGTTAGTTAGTTGCAGTTGTAAGTCAGTCGCGAACAGTTATAGTTAGTGCTAATCAGAAACTAGTGAAGTTAAGAACTCGTTAGACAGTTGATAATTTAGTTGTGAATTAATAATAGTCTGTCGTGGAATTGAGATTATTGTGGAGTCTATCGTGTCGACTGGAGTAAAGGGAACAGCGCAGCGAATAGACGTGTATAAGGGTGTAAGTAAAGCCAGTGAGTCTTTATTGGTGTATCAACTGTGAGTGTCGGCAGAGTGAGTGCCGTGTGTGACAAAGCAGCAGACAAAGAAGTATTGTTGTATCAACTGTGAGTGACGGCAGAGTGAGTCTCGTAAGTGACGAGCAGTAGACAAAGAGGTGTCACGTGATTACTTGCGCAGCCAGCTAAGAGACGTGTGTAAACTACAGCGAGGAAGGCGTAGTGGTAACCAGTTGTGAATATTTGTGTGTAATTTATTAGTTTAAGTTGTATTAGGTATTTAAGCTCTTGAGTAATTTAGTATAAGTGTATTTGTAAATAAAACTTGTATCATTCTTAACCCTAATTACTACACTCGGCTCTTGTATTCATTTGCAAATCTTCGGATCTACGGAAAAGCGTTTTTATAGAGAGAAAAACGTAACAATATATTAAAGTATAAAAATAAAATTTTAACTGAAATCTTTATCCTGTAGACTCTACAGCAGTGGTCACCAAGAAGAGAAACGCTTAAAAGCAGAACAGCACTAATACATGCTTAGTCCTGTTTCACTGAAAAAAATCGATCTTGTAAATGTTTAATTGAGTATATGAAAAATATTTTTATGGGTTAAGTTTATATGAATGGACGTTTGTATTTAGTCGTGCCTAAGACTGTATGTACTAGTTTTTTTCCAGCATCTGCAAAAGTATTTAAGCCAAATAAAAACTTAGTTTTCAACTCTATATTTCACATATTTTTTCTTTTTTTATAGCAATAAAAAGTGCTGTTATAAAAAGATTTAAATTAGATAATTTATTTATATAAATAATGCAGAAAAAATAAATTAAATCTTGTTGGTAGTGTTTGAATATTCTCGGTGTATTTTTTTTTCATAAAAAATGCCACAGAAATCTGCTCTTTTTGTGTGTGTTATGCTCTTGCCTTAAATTTCTGTTAGTAGTTGTTTTGTGTACGTATGCAAAGCAGAATTCTAGCAGAGCCCTCAGGGCAATGGGATGGTGGACTTTGATCTACAGCAGTGTCCCGCAAAATAAAATATGTTTGTATTGGTGAGAAAAATGAGAGTAAAATAAACTTGCACTTGAAGAAAAGTTTTGTAATATAAAATACATGATGTGGTTATTAGTTGTTTGAATTTTTTTTTTTTTAAATAAAATAATAACTTAAATAAAAACTAACACCCCTATTCAAAAAAATATTTTACTTGAGTTTTAAAGTTCATAGTAGTTACCAAGCACCTTAAAGCTAACATTGCTTTGTTAAGAAATTCTATTCAAAAGTCAACTTTAATTATTTTGTGATTTAATAATAAATTCTGGTAACACCACCGTGTTCAACAACCATTTCACAGCTTATGATGTACAAAATCGAATGCAATTTCATTCGAGTATTCAAATAATTTTTTATTTTATTAAATACATTTTTATTATCTTGAAGTTAAGCAACCTAATTTAAAAAATATAAGCTTCTGACATGGAAGCAAAACAGATAAACATTTTTATGAAGTAAAATTAAAAAAATATGATGAACATAGAAAAATTATCTCTATTTATTTTATCCGAACGAAATGAGTATTTGCATATCCAGCTTTTTTCGATTCGTTTTGTTTGAATATACATCACGAAAACATTTTTGTATAATTGTATTTATGTATTTTAATATTTTTTTATGGATTTTGCTATGTATTTCGAATCAGTTGGATAATTTAGTGATGTTTTCTATCACATGACAAAAATAATAAATTTAAAATAAGAGCTAGCACTTCTAGCTTAATTTTCAGATGTACCATTAACAAAAATATTTGAGGTACAAAATACACATTTTGGAAATATCAACTTAAAATAGCCTTAACAAACGTAAACACCTACTTTAGAATTTTGATATAATAATTTATTTTGAATACAACTTTACTTAACATTGCTTTTTAAAGCTTTATTAAGTTTTTTTGAATACGACCCTAATAATTTAATAATCATTCAACAATTTAGTGTATAAATTCAAAATTAAATTTATTCACAGCTCTGTTGATACTATTAAAATGCCTTTTAAACTATTTTCCCTATTATTTTTAAATATTCCATAACATAAAATGCATCGCATATTGCCTAAAATTTTTAAATTTTAAATCACGAAATATTTCCCAGCTTCCATAATTATATTATCAATTTTTTGTCTGTAGAAATTTATTAAATTTTAACTTTAATTTCGTTCCGTGTGCTCAAATAAACTAAACAAAAAACCAGGAAAAAATTAACGCATGCGTGCACAACTTAATTCGTCGCTGGCTCATTGACGACTAAATGAAAGAGCATAAGCATGTATGTGATTTTCATCCGCACAATTGTGCTATGGCTTGCGGGTTACTGATCTACAGTGTAGATACATATGTATGTATGTAAATACTAGTGTCCTGTACAAGACATCTTATAAGAACTTTCAAGACAGGGATTTTTCAAATGCTTTACTACAGCGAAATCTTATAAAACTAACGTTAACAACACTGTTTGCAAGAAATTTGTTTAAGTATTGTAGGTATAAGAGTAAAGAAGAACACACTTCGTGACGGAAGAATTTTTGATACTTGCTTCTTTCTACGCATGAGCGCGTGTACAAACGTCATGCATGTATGTGTGTATGATCTTTTATTTTTCTGCGTGCAAGGGCACACACATGCATGCAATCACATAATAGCTTACCATCTACATATTACACACACACTCAAACGTACAATATGATAAATAACAAGCATACACTAATCAACAGTACTTCTTTTGAGTGTTTGTTACAAACAAGCTGTCTTGGCGACATCACTTCTTAACACTGATATACACGTACACCAATACATCCATCGTGCTTCATTATAGTACGACAGCATTTATTATTGGTTTAGTATAATACATGCGACGTGAATACATTTAAAAATCATGACGTATTTACATTTAAAGACTGTTTACGCAGGTCTCTAGTACATACTATAGGTCTGCACAGATATATAAGTCTACAACGAACAATTGAAAAACAGCATAGAAATATACTCGCTTAAATATATACCATTAGGTTCGGTTATAACGAGCAAGTTATAACATTCAAGTTTATTTCCAGTTGTTTTTCAAGTACACATCACTCATTTATTCAAATAGCGCCACAACTCGAAAAAAACCATTTTTTTTATAAAGAGAAGTAACACGCAGGCAATTAATTCCTACTACTATTACTAGGTGTTACCTTCTATCGGAAAGGGATAGTGATAGAAGAAATGTGGTGAAGGAAGAGATAGAGGAAAGCTTCATTCTTTTACAAATCTGGTTTTTGCACGCTTTTTTTAGTAATGCAGTGTTGCAGCGCCTTTTGGTGTCAAATGAGGCGTATTAAATTTTGAAGCTGCGTTTAGTAGCCATTTCATTAATTATTTTACTTCGCCGATGATTCTGCTACACAATACCGACGAAGGAGGGCGCTCTGATGTTACATTAGGATTAGCATCTGCTGAAGTCGGTATAGTTCAGTGACCAGTGACTATGCCTTCATCACATGAACTTTCCTACAACAACTGATACAAGGGACAATAATGCACATCAGAAAAATGCGCGGTGTTGTTATTTTAATGACTGTCGGACACAGGGATTGAACCCAGGGTCTTCGGTTTTGTAGTCAACGTGCTAATTACTTCAGCCAACGCCACGCATTTTAACTCAATGAAGACATGAAAAGTTCTTCTCTCAGGAGGTGATGGTACAAGCTATTTATATGAAATTTTTACACAAGATAGAACACGAAATGCTGCGTTATTCTCCATTATTAACTCAAAAAACTAATTTTTTGAGTTATGATGTAAATAAGCGATATGTAATTGAATTCTAATTTTATTGAGTCACTGGACCAACTAAATTATTTTTTAAGTTTTATGTCTTTGTGAGGACCTGACTCCTTTTGAAAAATTGTTTTTATAAACTTTTTAGACTAAAAATTTCTAGCCTTTTTCTCTTCATGATGATATTGTGCCAGTTGAAAAGGGCAGAGTTACATAAAGTAATGAAATCGACAGTACACTATTGTGTCACAAAAGCCCCAAGTACTTGCAAGATTTTGTAAAAGTTGTCTGGATAGGCGTGTCTCCGTCTAATTTTCTAAATATATCAATAAATTAAAGTCTGCTTAGCCGAAGTACATTAAACAGAAGGTTGGAATTTTATAGACGTATGCATGCTCGCTCTTGAAAAGACAAAATCATTGCTTTTCGTAAGTGCAATGTTCACCCATATTTTTTAAATTGGTAAATTATCTAAGACTTTTTCAGCTCTACCGTATTATACTACGCTAAATTTATATGGGTGTAATCCCTCTAACTTTTTTACACTTAAGATTTTTTTAGCCAGTGTTTATCATTCGTGTCAAATTTCGTTGGAAACTGATAAGAATAAATACTTAAATGGTATATTAAAATATTCTGACCCTAGGGAGTTCTCGTTGTACCTTCATAGTGAATAGTCGATTAGCGGAATTTTTCTTAAATACTTACTAAACAAAAAAAAAAACATTATACAAAAAAAATATTCGTAGTACATATTATTCGTAATAGGTACATACTGACTGTAATAAATAAGCTTTATTGCTTTGCTAATATTTTTACATAGTAGAAATAACAACAACAAAACGGCAAACAAAAAAAACACAAACAAAGTACCCTTGAGGAATAATACTCTGTATGAGTACCTCAAAGGAAAGAAATTTTGAAGTGAGTTCTAACGGCAGAAATGCTTATTTTACTGTGAGTTCTGAAACTCTTAATGAAATCAATGAAAATAAAAAATCTGATGATAGTAGTACTGTGAGTTCTGGAGCTCTTAATAAAAACAATAAAAATAAAAAATCTGGTGATAGTATTTTTCTAACGCAAATCCAATTTTTCGTCAGCGTTCAAATTCGCTTTGCCCAATGCCAACTAGTGATTTTTAACATTTGAGTTACCAGTTATGGCTCGTGTTCATCACTTAATCAAGTTATCACTTTAGATAACAATAGTCAAAAATCTAAAGTTCAAATCGGAATGGACAGATATATTACAGTTGTATAGCGCGGGCGAAGCCCAAATTCTTCAAAAATCTCATCGCTTCCCAAGATATCCAAGGATAACGACGCTGCATCAATTAATCGTAGTAATCGTTTTTCAGTATTGCAGGCTAATTATGACCAACCCGCTGTATCTTCGACAAAAACCTCCAAACCACCACCAATATATTTGAGAGAAAAAAATTCTAACTCCCTTATTAAAAAATTAGTCTCGGCAATTGGTGTGAACGCATTTCACGTTATTCCAATAAAACGTGGTAACATTGACGAAACTAAAATTCAAATATACGAAGAAAAAGATTTCCGCAAAATAGTAACAGCATTCGAGAAAAATAAAACAAGTTTTTATACGTACCAACTTAAGAGCGCTAAAGGTATGCAAATCGTGTTGAAGGGCATTGATTCTTATGTTAATCCCGAGGAAGTAAAAGATGCACTCATTATAAAAGGATTTAAGGTAATAAATGTTACTAATATATTCAATAGGGAGGAAATCCCCCAGCCTCTATTTCGTGTTGAACTGGAGCCGAATGATATAAAGTTAAAAAAAACGAGACACATCCAATTTATAACCTAAAATACCTCTTTTATCGAAAAATCACAGTTGAAGAGAAACATAAGTGATCAGGTCCCGTACAGCGCCATAATTGCCAAGAATATGGTCACACAAAAACTTACTGCTAATTACTTACAGTTTGTGTTATCTGCGGTGAATTGCACGGTACGGCTAGTACTAACCCAAAAGATCAAGCAGAAAAAAAATGCAGTAATTGTCGAGGTAACCACACCGCTAACTATAGAGGTTGTCCTGTGTACTCTTTCGTCAAGCAGGATATGGTGCAAAAACCTAAACTAGTTCCAGTTCAAACAGCAAACGCTTCCTCCACCACTTCTGCGCAAATGAGCCAACCAGTTACTTCGCGTGTATCGTATGCAGATGTTGCTAGGGCTAGTTCTATTCCCACATAAAATGTTTCACCGGCAAATAATTCAACAAATACAAATTCAAGCTTTAGTTTCAATCGCCTTGAAGCTACTATTGATAATCTGGGGCAAACTATAAACAATTTTACAACAAATATGACTAGCATGATGCAAGAAATGCTTCGAATGCAGAATACACTGCTTCAAGCATTAATTAACAAGCCATGAATACGTTAAAAATATGTTTCTGGAACGCAAACGGCATTCGCCAACATAAGAATGAACTTGAGCACTTCCTCACGGAAAAAAATATTGATGTAATGCTAGTCTCTGAGACTCATTTGACTTCGAGAAGCATTTTTAAAATCTATGGCTACACCTTATATGATTCAAAGGACCCTAGAGGAAGAGCATGCGGTGGATCAGCAATTCTAATAAAGTCAAAACTTAAGCACTATATTCTTAACAACATTTGTGAATAGCACAAGCAACAAATATTGGCATTGAAAGTTTTGGTACAAACTTCGTGATAGCATCAATTTACTCCCCTCACAGATTTTCAATCACTGAAGATCAATACGAAAATTTCTACAAATCTCTTGGACCTCGTTTTGTAGCAGCTGGCGACTACAATGCAAAATATACGTTTTGGGGTTCACGTCTTATTACACCCAGAGGTCGAGTATTGTTCAGCACAATTTCAAACATGGGCTTGGATGTCATTTCGAGTGGGAAGCCCACTTATTGGCCTACTGACATACAAAAAATTCCGGATGTTATAGATTTTGGCGTCATAAAAAATATATCTAGGGATTTAATTCAGGTTCAAGCTTCTCTTGATCTTCGCCCGATCACTCGCCAACGATCATTACAATTTGTAGCCCATTAAGAAGTAACTTACCTGACCCATATGTGAAGATGATCAATCGTGTTAATTGGCTGGGATTCAAAAAATATCTCAGTAGTCATTGCACGGAAAATATTACACTAATAACACCCAATGATATTGAATCTAGCATTGCCAATCTTAACAAAAATATTAAACAGGCTGCTGAACATGCCACTACCTCTCATCCGCAGACTGGTTTTAATAAAATTTATTCTTCAGACATTGAACGTCTCGTACGTGAAAAAAGAAGAGCTAGAAGGGAATGGTAACAGTACAGATCATCCCTAAATAAAATCAGATTTAAAGAGTGCACTAAACGACTCCAAGAATTGCTTGCATCTGAAAAAACTGCATCTCTTAAAAATTATCTGGAAGGTCTTGATGTCACACCAGCATCTAATTACTCCTTGTGGCGCGCTGCTAGAAAACTTAAAACACCCGTTGAGTACAAGCCACCTTTACGCACATCTACCGGAGGTTGGGCAAGAAGCGATACTGAAAAAGGTAACATATTTGCTGAGAACTTAAAATCCGTTTTTACGCCAAACATATGTACTGGTGTTGCTGATTTGCCGAGTGTAGTTGCTCTACCCCCTCAACACATTAAGTTTAAGACGCGTGACTTACAAAAATTAATTGCCGAACTCAACCCGAAGAAATCTCCGGGTATTGATGGAATTAGTAACCAGATGCTGATGAAGTTGCCTCTTATTGCAGTGAGAATCCTGTTATTAATTTTTAATGCCATTTTACGACTGGAGTATTATCCACACAGCTGGAAGCTTGCCAAAGTTAAAATGATTCCAAAGCCGGGCAAAGATCAAACCAAGGCTGAGTCATATAGGCCAATAAGTCTACTATCAACTATGTCAAAGCTTTTCGAAAAACTGCTCAAAACCAAATTGTCCCCAATTCTAATTATTAGTGATTGCATACCAGACCATCAATTTGGTTTTAGAAGTCATCATAGCACCATTGAACAAACTCATAGATTGGTTCAATTTATAAGAAGAACTTTTGAAGAAAAAGAGTATTGTTCTGCGCTGTTTATTGAAATTTCCCAGGCATTTGATAAAGTGTGGCATGAAGGCCTAATTTTAAAATTGAAGACTTACTTACCAATAAACATTTTAAATCTTTTGGAAAGTTACATTATTTCCCGTAAGTTCACTGTTGTAGAAGGAGACTTTACGAGTATGCCTGAAACTATCTTATCCGGTGTGCCACAGCGGAGTATACTGGGGCCAGTTCTATATTTGATTTATACTTGTGATATGCCTGTGAGCAGTAGTATCCATACTTCCACATTTGCCGACGATACAGCCTGCCTTAGTATGCACGAAAACCCTGATGAGGCATCCCGCAAACTCCAGGAACACATTAGAGAGATGGAGCTTTGGTTAAACTTATGGAGAATTAAAGTCAATGAACAAAAGTGTGTCCATATAACGTTCACCCTAAGAAGAGATACTTGCTCCCCCATTCGGATTAACAATCAAGTTGTTCCTCAACATTCACATGTGAAATATCTTGGTATACACCTTGATCGACGACTTACATGGAAACACCACATTGACTCTAAGTTAACTCAAATGAAACTTAAATTATCTCAGGTACATTGGCTGATTGGTAGAAATTCAACACTTAGCCTAGACTGCAAACTTTTAATATACAAGTCGCTTTTAAAGCCAATATGGTGCTACGGAATTCAACTATGGGGCATTGCTTCAGCTTCAAATGTAGAGAAAATTCAACGAAGGCAAAACAAAATTTTACGTATGATAATATCGGCTCCATGGTACATCAAAAATTCAAATATACATCGTAATTTGAATATGCCACTAGTGACTGAAGAAATTGCAAAATACGCAGACAAATATCTAACAAAACTCGAGTCACATCGTAATCCGCTTGCTCGTAATATTTTGAACTTTACTGGACACATCCGCTTAAAAAAGAGAGATACACGGGCTCTAATATTCAACACTCCAGATGATGAGCTACTTGAAAATACTTTTTTCCTTTTGTTGCTTATCACTACTTATGATTATTAATAACTATCACTTAGTTTATGTCCGACATTGGTTGGGCCTAATAATTATACTTTAGATTAAGACTTTAATACTTATTGTTAGTTCATAATTGAAGATACAATAAATAAAAAACGACTTAAAAAAAAATTCTGACCCTAGGTGATTACTTAATTAGGTGTAATTGTGTACCAAATTTCAGATCTTTACCTATAGCAGAAGTGCTTCGTTAATTTGCTGAACGAGTCAGTGAGTATGTCGTAAAATATGCAATTTTTGCATCTCAATATCTGAGGAAGATTTCATTGTAAAACTTTTATGGTTTAAATTTTATAATTTTACTATTAAGGAGAAACAAGTTATGATGGGGTAAAAACAGATCGAGTGGCTTCGTGTAAATGTACACACTGCGTGCAGAGGCCATAACTTGGCCTCCCCACTACCGTGTGCGTAGATAAAAATTTGTAATCAAAGAAATATTATTTAGTCCCCGTTTGCACTATGCAAATCTTGTTGCCAACCTGATTAGTTTAACTGAGGGCAAGACGAGGGGAAAAGAAACGTGTACTCATGTACTGTCAATACGTTTTGCTTTCTCATTCGTAATGTTAAAAAAGTATTATTTTTATTTGAGGCAGAGTGGAACAATTGCTTAAGTCGAATGAAAAGAAGTTCAACTTAACTAATGTTTTGTGCCCTTGTCCCATTCAATATAAGCATATTTCCAAATTTTTAAAGATTATACAGTGCAAACATTTAGACGTAAATTACATAGAGAAAAATGATTTTTAAATACAGTTAATTTTTTGTTATATCAATTAAAAAGTTAATTGATTTTGAACCTACAACGATTTTTGTAAATACAATTAACGAAATTGTAAGTTAAAGGAAAATCCGAAAAATATTTTAAATTAAATACATAAATGAATAGTTTGTTGAAATTTATTTATTTTTTCAACATTTATTTTTGTTAGATGTCAAAGTTATTTCAATTAAAGTTATTGTTATATTAACAATGCGAATTGTTGAATTTCAGTACAAATTTTGACTATCATAATTGTTATATGAGCAATGTTTTTTATACACAACCACAATCCTCGAAATGATTTTTTGCTTGTCTGCGAAAAACACTGAGGGCCTGTCCCATGATGTCGACAGCGTTCGACTTCTCGCACACTTACATTCAAAACAAAAACAAATTTTAAAGTTTTGTTGATATTTCCAATGTAACTATGCGACAAGTCGAATGTTGTCGACATCGTGGGACAGGCCCTGAATGTCTTTGGCCGGAGTTGAACCGGTAAGCTCAGGACTAATACAACAACCTACTTACCTCTCAGCTAAAGAGCAACACTTTATTAGATACGCAAATAATGAATATACTTAAAACATGATTTCTTATATTTCTTCTACATGTGCGCATATTAACAAATAATTTTGTTAAGTAATTTAATTGACTACAAAATCTTAATTTTTTTATATCAACAATGATGTTTGTTAGTTTTTAAATTAAATGTGAACAATTTGTTTTGCTGGTTGCATTTCGATGATATTTTTTTCTGTGTATCTAAAAATGTTTAAAAATCTGTCATAATTAACTGCAAAATTATAAATAATAATAAATATTCACTTCAACTATTTCATTTCGTTACTTCTTTCTCCATTTATGTTCTGTATGTACTATATACTAGATGTTGCATACTATTTATCAACATACATATGTATGTACGTATATTTTTAGTTAAAATAACTAAATAAAGGAAAAGTACATAAGCCGGCTTAGCCGTCTTTTTGTACTAGCCGTGAAAAAACGGCTAGCTGATGTAATTGTTGGCTGACAGCCGAATTTGAGCCGCCGCCGACGATTTTCCTGTCAGCCGCCGCCGATACCCTTCGGCGCAGGTCTCTGCTACAGGTGCATATGTTATTCAGCGTTTCTGTTACTAGTCATAACTTTTCGGTGCAAGCAAATCAGAACCCCTACACTTTCTTCTTTCCTCTCTCTTTCATAAGCTCAGACTTGATTCAAGATAAACAACGGAGTCTAAAACATAACTAGTAACAGAAACGTTGAATACCATATAGTATCTGTTACTACGTTTATACGCAGGGCTTATTTGCAAATAAAACTGTAAATTGTTGCCATATTATTGTTTTTATTGCGACTTAATAATTCCGAAAACTATTCACGATTAACGCACTATTTGCAAATAAAATGACTGAGATTGCCACGCTTACAAATGGTTGATAACAAAAAACAATAAATGGATTAATATTGCACAAAAAAACATTAATAGAAGCAAATAATTATTTCATATCTTGTACATTTACAGTATTTTTTTGTCATAATTAGTAAGTTTTCAATATAAGTGCTACCAAGTTTGTGTACTTTTGCTATGCCGTATAAACAGTGAGTTAATTTATTTGAGAATATTTTTATTTGCAAATAGTGCGTGTATAAATGTATTAGTATGTACATACCAGAACCAACACACGCAAAACGCAGTTATATCTGTGCAGACCTATAGTATATACTAGTGCTGTAACGAATGTCAGTTTTTGATATTCGCGAATACGAATACGAATATTTGAAACGATATTCGGGAATACGAATACGAATATTATATTCAATATGAAATATTAAAAAATTGTTATGAAAAAGGACTTCACACTCTTGTTGGCGTACTTTTAAGTTAATAAAGAGTACCCAAAATTTTAATGATCGTCATTAAATAATATTTGAAAATGATACAAAGCACAAATTTCTATAAAAAATTAATGTATTTCTTAGAGATGTGCACGTGAGTGTTTTCTGACTCACGACACGCACGCTCACACAGAAAAATATTTTACTCACGCACTTTCACGCACGAATGATTTTGAACATTTTCACGATCACGCACGCTCACGAATAAAATATTTTTAATCACGCACGATTGGTTTGCAACTTATCACGATCACGCACGCTAACGAAAAAGTATATGTATAATATAATTTTGATGTTTTTTGGGTTGAAAAATAGGTTCTTACATATACATATGTACATATCTATGTATATATGTATGCTCGTGTTTTTGAAAAATTTACAATGCAAATTAAAATAAAGTAAAGTTAATTTAATATCGTTTTAAATATTCGTATTCGCGGATATCATTTTAAATATTCGAATTCGAATTGTATTATATCAAAAATTGAGATTCCGCACATGTATGTATGTATACATACATAATATCAATGTGAAGGTAAGAAGAAGGTAATGTTAAGGTAATCAATTAAATAAATGATAATCAAATAAATGAGAAAAGCATATTAAATGAGAAAAAATAAAAATTACTAAAATGTTTCTGTTACGTCACATTTTCAAGGACTCCACCCCCCCCCCCCCCTTAAAAAATCATAACAAAACTCGAACCACACCCCTCCCACCGACAGCGTTACGTAGTATATGGACGGCCCCTAAAGCAAAAAACATTTTCTGCGGTACAATTCGTCGTAGTATTGTCGACAAAGGCACTGTTGAATCAGTAGTGTTTCTCAATTGATACTTCCTACAGGGTATCTAAGAAACATACATACATACTTACAAAGGTGTATGTATACATCAAACAAAATGCTTCGGATTCGTAAAGAATTCGTAACGATTGGTCGACAAAATCTTCCGATTTCGGCACCGAAACATTACCGAAATCGTAAAAATTTTTGTATGAAATGGTTGACACGACTTCGTAACGATATGTCGGTACGAATTCGTTACGATAAGTCGGTACGAATTCCTAACGACATGTAGGTACGATTTCTTTTTTGCTTTTATAGCAGAGTACCGCTTCACCGTTATGTTGCTGCTATTGTCGAAATAATTTGCACATACTTACCTTTTTTAATATTTGTTACAATCCTTTTTTTATCAACATATCGACTCCTTTGCGCGAAATTATCGTATGTTACAAAAACCAAATTTTACAGGACAGCCATTTTTCTACTTTTCTCTGCTTTCGCTTGCAGTATCAAAAGGAAAATATACATGTGCTTAGATAATTAACCAATATAACTACACCTAAAAGTATTCCGGTGGAAAGTTCAAGTTTTCCGACAAAAACGTATTTTTGGCACATACGATAATTTCATTCACAACATTTCGTAGATGCGTGTGTAGAAAATGGCACTTACGATATCATTTGTCAGTGCTAAAAATTAATGAAACAAAGATTTATTTGTGGTTTTATGTATTTGTTCATTATTTTTTAACTTAGAAAATAATAATAATAAGTGAGTTAATCTTCTTCGTCGCTTTCATTTAACATATATTTTTCGCGTACAGAATATTTTAAATTTAAATGCTCATTGTGGATTTTGACGGTATGCTATTTTGTAAACATAAATTTTTCAAATCATTAAATTTTTGCAAAGAGATACAAAGAGGTGAATTGTACAACTTTTGTAACTTACAAGGTAAAATTAAAGTTATTTATAGTTTTTTAGTGGAATTGTCGAAATATCCGTAAATGAGTTCAATTGATTTTGATTTTTTGTCTAATAAGGCTATGCGAACTTTATTTATGTTTAGTTTAACTTAGAGTGGTTTACAATAACTGATTACGTCAAACGCATGATCAGAAAAAGAATGCATGCTAAATGCTTCTCTTCAACTTTAAAATAAATTGCGTTCGCGTACTCAAAAGTTTTTACAACTTTTTACTTGACTTTACTGCATTTTACTAAATTGCGTTCATTTACCATGTAAATACAGTAAATGAGAACACAAATTGAGAGAGTAAAGTGACAGTTCTTGACTGCGTGTTTTGCAAATTTTTACTGCAGAAATTTGTCGTAGTAAGGTTTAGTAAGAAAGAAACATATGATTCAAAATATAAACAAATAAAAAGTAAGCAAATGAAAAATGCAAAAATATGAGAAAAGGTTAAATAAAAATCGCGAGTCATTACAAAATAATTAATTTATAAATCATAGTAATAATAGCTGTTAATATACATATTTAGTAATATATTTTATTAATCCTTTTGTTTTGCAATTTATTTTAATTACTCAGAGTTGTAAAACTGTAAAGTATCTGGGTACTTAGTATCGCACTTGCTTTTAAGGTAATCAGTAACATTAACAAATAGTCATGTAATTTTTATTAATTTATCCAAAAACAAAACAAGGAAATGAAGAAGAAATTAATTACAAACAATTATATGAAATAAATTACAGAATTTATTCTTAGATTGTCCGTGTTATAATAATATAGCATCGAGTACCAATAGTTGAAAGAGTTGCATAGTCAAAAGGTTATATATTTTTCAACACTATGTGGAGTTAGAGTCAGCTGTTTCGTTAATCTTACTAATTTTTACTATTTTTCCGTTCGCGTACTTTTTTCGGTAACAGCTCTTTTTTAGAGTAAATTTTAAAATTTTCGCAGTAACTACTCATTTACTGCATTTTACTGCAAAAGTAAAAGAACACACTTATAGCATTTTCTGTAAAATTAACGGTAAAACGAATAGAGGCAAAAAACAAAATAAAGCGAGCAATTCCTTTTACCTTCTAATTCTAACTTAGAAAGAAATATGTAGTAAATATTGTAACATCTACAATATGCAAAATATTCTTCATTGGCAGATACGATAAAATCGCTCACAAGAAAAAATGGCGTGTAACATACGATAAAGTATTCAATAAATTTTTGGAGCGATGAAGTGGAATTCGACTACAATATTTTGTCAGGTGACGTCTCTTTGAATGTAGAACAAGATTGCATCAAAAACTCATTTTCAAAAAAATTGGCATATACGATAATTTAGCGCAAAGGGGTCGATATATGTATGTAAATATTTATTTAAAAAAAAAAATTTCACAGACTTTTACTTATGTACTGAAAAATCAAATGTTTAAAAAAAATTTCAGAGAAACTACCGAAATGTCTTAACGAATTCGGTACGACAAGTCTGACTTCAGAAAAAGTCGAAACATTTTGTTTGGGGGTATTCATTATGTTTGTAAGCTCATACTACCATACATAAATACTATACATATATTCATTTATTATTATAAAATAATTTATTTCAAATGATTGAATACAGTTACATGTGTACCTATGCAGGAATGTTATCTCGTGAGAGAGTAGTGTGTTTATGGGGTTCGGGGGCCAAAATGTGCCTTAAGGATCAATGTAAAAGTGCACATCATGCAAGGTGTTGCCAAAGTGGTATTTTTCTTCTTGCTATTTTATGTATGTATCAAAGTGCAATGTAAAAATGCACATCATGCTAGGTATTGTCGTTGTGTTATTTTCCTTCATCACTATTATTTTTAAAAGAAGATAATTTGAAATAAAAATTTTGTTGAGGGGAATTTTTTAAATATTTCGTATCTTTATCTTATCTTTTTCTATTTTATGCACTTACCAGTAATACATTTATATTGCTTATTGTGTTTATGTGCGTAAGGAAATTGTATTATATTACGATGAAAATTTTGTTGAGGGGAATTTTTTAAATATTTCGTATCTTTATAATTTTCTGTGTTTTTATATCACATATCTTGTTGTTGTCTCTTTTTATTACAAATGTGTGTGTTTGTGTGCATTGCTTAGTTCTATTGTTATTAATAGAACTGTATATATAAATCTTTTCTTAGTGCACATTTTTGGTTTGAATTTTTATTTTTTGTTTAAAATTAAATTTTTATGATGGGTTGTCTCTTCTGTCTATCTGACTATTTTTATTACACATATTTTATAGCTTTCCCCAGGAAAAAGGATCAGTAATTAAAAAAAGGATGAAAGAAAAGGAACTTCATACATTTGCAGCACGAAAATGTATGCCGTAGATGGGAAAATCTCAACACATGTTAAACATATTTCTAGTATTTAGAACACTTGATATGTAAATCTTTTCTTAGTGCACATTTTTGGTTTGAATTATTATTATTATTTTTTTTTTTTTTTTGTTTAAAATGAAATTTTTATGATCGCTTGTCTCCTCTGTCTATCTGACTATTTTTATTACACATATTTTATAGCTTTCCCCAGGAAAAAGGATCGGTATTTAAAAAAAGGATGAAAGAAAACGAACGTGCATTTGCAGCACGTAAATGTATGAAATTTTTGTTTAATTATTTTGATGTGTTAATTCTTTTTACTTTTTATATGTTTACTTTTGTAAGTGCAGAAAGACATACAAAAGGAGATGAATTCTCAGATTTGTGTATGCATCTATGGTTGGGAAAAATCGTTCAATTAGGGTTGTGAAACGCAATGCCTGTTGTGTAGAAATTGAGTTGTTGTTTTCTTCTTAGTGTCTTGAGTCTTGTATGGTATTGTATTGAATTGTTTAGTGCATATATAAAAGGTGCACATGCGAGATGTAATAGTTTATGAGGGTTAGAATTGTTATTTTTTTTCGTTTAAAATTAAATTTTTATGATCGTCTGACTCCTTTATCTTCTACCTTTTCTATTGGTTATTTAAAGAGGGAAAAATATGCATTCAACAGAAAAGAGTACAAGAAAAAAATCTTAGTTAGTTTTACTCTCTGCCTTAGAATCTTTCACCATGTTATATGTGTGTGAGTTGTGTTAGCATTAGATAATTTACCTACCTGAAATTGTGTGTGTTGGGTTTGTGTGCATTGGTCAGTTCTACTCTTATGGAAAAAAATAAATATACTTACATATGTTTTTGATTAAATAGATAAAAACAAATTATATAGTGTTTTCACACTGAAGATTAAAACCTGGTTTTAACGTTAAAACCATAAACAGCTGATTTTGCATTCACACTGCAAGTTTGCTAAATTCAGGTTTTAACTCATAGGCTGTCCAATAACTTTGCTGAAAATAAAATAAGTCTCCTGCAGAAATGCGTGTATTTGTTGTTGCATTTTTTCTGCTTTTTAATAACACTTGTTGGACATACTGTTAAACTGTTTTTGTTTGTATGAAACACTGAGATATTTCACAATGCGCTCTAAAATGGAAATTATTTTATGCTTTGTTAATAAAATTTTTTTAAATTATGTAAATTCTTATACAGAATGAAGAAGTGCTTGGAAATAATGTTAATAATATAAAAATGTACAAATATATCATAAGATAAACCTTTTTTATAGGCAGATGAATGTCAGTCATATTGTCTATTTTCACTTTCCAGAATTCAATGAAAATATTTTCGTTGTTTTCCTTGCAAAAACCAGTTTTCTTTCATAATTTTTTGATTATTGTTGCTGCTGCATCCATTTTTAACTTTAAAATCTTTCAAGCGTTATCTATTGTTATTCACTGGTATAAACATTATTAGCTGCTGCCGGTCATTTTAACTTGGCAGCACTGAATATATCACAGCGAAAACAAGGTTCCATTTAATACAACCAATTCAAAAATGGTTTTAAGTTGGTTTTAACAACAACAATTTGTATGGTAAAACCAGGTTTTAACAGTTGGTTTTAACGTTAAAACCAACTTTTATTAAAACCATGTCAGCGTGAAAACACTAATACATTTATAATTATAACATTAATTTTATTTAAAAATCTTTTATATATCTTTTGCTTTTGAGATATTGGTTTATAGTAAAAAATTATTTTATATATAACAAAAAGTTTTTGAGTTAATAAATATTCATTGTAATGTAATTTACATGCACATATGTTAACATCTTGAATATAATCCTTTGTTATTATATCACAATCATGTTTATGCAAGTTATTACGATAATATATGAAAGGAGTGTAGACATTGCTAGCTATACATTCTTAATTCGTTAATAATTCTCAGGAATAATTTCTTGTGGTCCTTATCAATATGGCAACTATTACCATTTAATAGTTCCTGCAATTCAGCTGATGAAACCATTTCAGATCAAAACCAATGTAGCTCGAAACAGGGTGATTGAATAACTAATTGAAATTTATCAGTTAAAGATTATAATTAATCCTATTATCATCATAACCCTCACTATAATCAAAGTTATCAGAACTATCAAAATTATCAAAAATATCAAAATTTACACAAACAAAAAGAACTTGTGTTTTCGCACATATGCATATATGTATGGACATAAGCTACATAAAATTTAATGTTACCGATTGTCTATTTGTATGGCAAAAATATGTATTTTATTGTTGTACTTTTGCAAATACATGGATTCGCACCGAATATAAATTTACCGTTATTTGAATTTCATATATTTAGCGTTTACGTTGGAAACTATTTATTTAACTTTATTTCAGTATCGCTGTCGTTGTGAGTTACAAGTGCTTGAAAATATAATCTAGTGTGAAATTAAAAAAAATTTTAATAATAATATAAATAAATAATATCATAATGAGTGAACTAATTGAAATTACTTCCGTAGTAAAACAAAAGAAGTTATCACTTAAAGCAGGCAATAAGTGTTGTTTGCCTCATTGTGGCAGATCCAAAAGAAGTTTTCCAAACTTCAAAATCTTTCGTTTCCCATATTGCAATGACATATTACTTAAAGCGTGGATAGAATAGTGCAACTTTGACGAAAGCTTTTTGGAAAAATCGCGGACATTATATATATGTATGTGAAAGACACTTTTCGTCGGAGAATATAGGAAAGAAATACTTGAAGCGCGACGCAGTACCAACCTTAAATTTGACTGATGACTCGGGTATAGAAAAGTGTTTATTAAGTGAGGATGTTGCCTTACCCTTGTTTAGATGTCCGCCTCTTAAGCGCAAAAGATCGGAATCACCATCGTTTTGCACAAATTGTTATAAAAGTTGTAGAAATGAAGAGTTTTATAGAAAGAAATATTTTACAATGTTTAAAAAACTTAAGACTGTTTCGCAAGATAAACTTAAATTAAAAAAAAAATCAGAAAGTTTAAAAAGAAGGATAAAAACGTTAGAAAGCAAAATAATGATGAAGAAATCTATTGAAGCCGAAGTTGATAATTTAAATATAAATCCAAACGAAAAAACTTTTTTCAAAATGCTCCTAAAGATAAATAGAGGGACAAATGCGCGTTGGGAAGAGCATGAGATAAGCTTTTCTCAAAGTATATTTTATAGGTCAACCTCCACGTACTTGCTCTTAAGAAATATATTGAAATTGAACCTTCCGAGTCCTTCATCCCTTAGTAGATGGAGTAGCATTAAAAATTTGCAGCCAGGTAACAATTCATGTATATACAATGCACTCACAGAAACTGTTAAAAAGATGCAACCTTTTGAAAAAGAATGCATTTTAATTTTTGATGATTTAAATTTTGATGTGCAGATGTTATAGATGGAGTTGTCGATTTAGGATATGAACGAGTGAATCAAATGGGGTCCCAAGTTTGCGTTTTTATGATAAGAGGAGTTGTAAAATATTGGAAGTTGGTTTTAAATTATTTTGTTACTTCCAGTTCAATAAAAGGTGATGTACTAAAAAAATTTGTAGATCAAGGACCCAATAATAGAAAATGCTATGATATGCTAGGCAGATCTTGTGAAAAACCTTATTTTATTTATAAAAATGCAAAAATTTACTTCAAAACTTTATTTTAACGATGCAAAGCCCCTGAAGCGTGGCCTGAAGCCGAAAAGCACAACTTGGCAATTACTCGAAGAGCTAATTACTCATATGAAACAGGTTGAATACGCAGGAAATAAAATATTTTCAATCGATGGCCTAATTCAAACTACGAGAGCTATTTTATCGTTATCGTCAGAATTGTTTTTGGAAAACTCAAATTTGATATGCATTTTGACGAGCCATTTTAATCGAGATCCATTGGAAAACTTGTTTTCATATATACGTGCCAAGGGCGGACACTGCAAAAATCCTTCGGTCTATGAACTAAATGTCGCAGTAGCTAAACTGCTATCTCTTAAAATAACGCAATTTAGTACCTCTTCAAATTGTGCAAACGACGATGCGATATTTTTACCTATTGAGTTCCAAACAATTTTAGAAGATACTCAAAGAAGTGGAAGTACAGCAGAAAGTAGTCGCACACCTGACGTTAATGTAACAAACATATTCGATGAAAATGAAGATTATTTTAACGAAGATGCAGATTGTTTTAACTCTAATAATGTTCCAATAGAGTTAACATCAAGCCGATATTTTGTTTTTTATATAAAGCTCAACGAATTACTTGCGCTAAATGTCGTGTGGATATAATTAAACCAGCACAAGTTTTGTCATATCCTTCAGAAATGTTTGTTCACGCTAAAAATTATGATAAAAAACAGATTTTGGAAGTTTGTGTGCTCCATCAGACGTATTTTTTGCAGTGTGTAAGATTCACATAAAAGTTTTCGAAAATGTTTTTACTAATTCTAAAGAAATAAAAAACATAAAAAAAACTATTGTTGAACAATGCGTAAATTATACCAAAAATACAATATATTCCTCTTGGTTTGACGAGAAATACGTATGCTTTAAGCACAGGATGGAGATGCTTAATTTATTAGTTCTTATACTGCTACGAAAACATTCGTCGTGGGAAACATATAAATTCAAATCAACAAGCTCAAAATCTTAAAGCAATAAATAAAACCTATTCTTTCGTAAACAAAAATAAATACTCATGGTTTGCAAACTTATGTAAGTAAGCTCACGTTTTATTTATTTTATACATATACATATACATATATATATATATATATATATATATATATATATATATATCTGTATATAATTGAAATTTCTAAATAAAACAATTATAGTCCGGTGCGAATCAACTTATTTTTAATTTTACAACAATAAAACACGTATTTTTACCCTACAATAACACAATCGGTCGAATTTGATTTTCGTGATTTATTTGCACATGAATATATCAAAACAAGAAACTTTTAGTTATTTCATATTTTTGCTCCTACTTGACTGCGCTTTAAACAAGAAATACAACACACACACAACTAAATTTCTCTATAAGCTTCAATTATGTGTGTGCATACATTGTATGCCATACAACATTACTACATACATATTTATATAAGTGTGCATGCTCAAAAATTTTGTGCTCTCTTTGCGGTTTCGTTCAAATAACAAACAATATATTTTTCCCTTGTTACTTCCCCCACAGCACCAATAAACGCAAACAATTTTAGTTTTCATTTAATGTTCTACGTGGAACATCTTTATATATTTATAGTCTTTGATAAAACACACAAAAAGAGCAGATTTCTGTCGCATTTTTTATAAAAAAAATACACTGAGAATATTCAAATACCACCAAAATTATTTAATTTCTTTTTTCTATATTATTTATGTAAATAAAATATCTAATTTAAATCTTTTTATAACAGCACTTTTTATTGCTATAAAGACTATACAAAATATATGGAATATAGAGTTAAAAAATAAGTTTTTATTTGGCTTAAATATTTTTGTAGATGCTGAGTGTCGAGTGTGTATCCAGAAATTGAAAAAAACTAATACATACAATCTTAGGCACTACTACATACATACGTTAATTCATATAAAATTAACCCATAAAAATATTTTTCATATACCCAATTAAACATTTACAAAAGCGATTTTTTTCAGTGGAACTAATACATGTTTAGTGCTGTTCTGCTTTTAAGCTTGAAACTTCTAGTGGTATTTGTGTTAAGTATAAAAAGAGGTGACGCAGCCAATGAGTTAATTAGTTGCAGTTGTGAGTTAGTTGCGAACAAGTCAGTTGTGAACAAGTCAGTCAGTTGCGTGTGAACAAGTCAGTTGATAATTAAGTTGTGAATTAATAATAGTCTGCGATACAGTGGTGAGTTGATATTTAAGAGCAGTCTGTGCTTTACACGTAAGTTGGGAAAAGGAGAAACAATAGGACAGTCTACAGTGACAGCAAAGTCTGTCGTGGAATTGAGATTATTGTGGAGTCTATCGTGTCGACTGGAGAAAAGGGAACAGCGCAGCGAATAGACGTGTGTAAGGGTGTAAGTAAAGCCAATGAGTCTTTATTGGTGTATCAACTCTGAGTGTCGGCAGAGTGAGTGCCGTGTGTGACAAGCAGCGGACAAAGAGGAATTGGTGTATCAACTGTGAGTGACGGCAGAGTGAGTGTCGTAAGTGACGAGTAGCAGACAAAGAGGTGTCACGTGAATACTTGCGCAGCTAGCTAAGAGACGTGTGTAAACTACAGCGAGGAAGGCGTAGTGGTAACCAGTTGTGAATATTTGTGTGTAATTCAGTAGTTTAAGTTGTATTAGTTTAAATAAGCTCTTGAGTAATTTAGTTTAAGTGTATTTGTAAATAAAACTTGTATCATTCTTAACCCTAATTCCCTGAAGGAAACGTGGGGTTAAGTGTCCCCAAGTCACCACTTTTGTCGACTATTTTGGTGACATTGTCAATGGAGCGTCTACATATTAATATTGTTTTCGATGCGTAGAAAATATTTTTTCAGATACACACAACTATGCTTCTTCTTGTTTTATTGGTTTGTTGAAAATAAAAGTGGCGTCATGCAAAATTTAAGTGTGTATAAAAATTAGTTAAAGAAATCAAATTAAAAGGTTAATATGTACCTATTAATCTATGGAACAATTCATATTCATATTGTATAAAAATAAAAAATGTGAAAATTAAACAATTTTAGTGAAATTATACAATTATGGATTTTTTTTTGACTCTGTGGAAGATTTTGTGCCATCAGCTAAAGATTTGTCACACTTTCAGATCCATACGTAAGTGCTTGACTTTATAAATTCAGCGAAACATATAATTTAAATTAATAAGTAGTTTAACTTCTGTTATTTGCCACAGTGTGGTGATATCGTCAATAGTAAGTCAGTACAATCTTATTATTGACATTTTCGTCGTATGGTCCCACGAGAACTATTTAGTCAGTATTGACGCAGTCCACTGGTAGATTTCGTAGGACAAGCCTCTATTAAATGTCAATAGTGGATAGCATTAGTTGGGGTACAATTTGTCAGTAGTACTGGTGACATTGCCAATAGGTAATCAGTATAATTTTTTATAGAGAGAAAAACGTAACAATATAAA
The DNA here is from genome assembly GCA_949987645.1 of Tachina grossa. Lineage (NCBI taxonomy): Eukaryota > Metazoa > Arthropoda > Insecta > Diptera > Tachinidae > Tachina > Tachina grossa. The sequence goes on along the minus strand of OX465277.1, from coordinate 59,816,492 downwards.
TGCAATTTTGATATATATAGTTTTTGGTATTTTATTGGTAATTTCCTTCATTATTTCCTAAAATATTAATTTTTTTTTTTTTTTTAATGCATGTATTTATTTATTGTATCTTCATATGTGAACTAACAATAAGTATTCAAATCTTAAATCTATAAAAAAAAAATTATTAGGCCCGACCAGTGTCGGACATAAACTTAGTGGTAGTTATAAATAATACATTAGTAGTGATAATCAAAAAAAGTGGGGGGGGGGGGGGGGAAAGTATTTTCAAGTAGTCCCATCTGGAGTGTTAGGTATAAGAGCCCGTGTGTCCCTCTTTTTTAAGCGGATGTGTCCAGTAAAGTTCAAAATATTACGAGCAAGCGGATTAGGATGTGATTCGAGTTTTGTTAAATATTTGCCTGCGTATTTTGCAATTTCTTCAGTCACTAGTGGCATATTTAAATCACGATGTATAATAGAATTTTGGATGTACCATGGAGCCGATGTTATTAACCGTAAAATTTTGTTTTGCCTTCGTTGGATTCTCTCGACATTGGAAGCTGAAGCAGTGCCCCATAACTGAATTCCGTAGCGCCATATTGGCTTCAAAAGCGACTTGTATAATAAAAGTTTGCAGTCTAGGCTGAGTGTTGAGTTTCTGCCAATCAACCAATATATTTGAGTTAACTTAAGTTTCATCTGAGTTAACTTAGAGTCAATATGATGTTTCCATGTAAGTCTTCGATCAAGGTGTATACCAAGGTATTTCACTTGGGAATGTTGAGGAATATTTTGATTGTTGATTCGAATGGGGGAGCAAGTATCTCTTCTTAGGGTGAACGTTATATGGACACACTTTTGTTCATTGACTTTAATTCTCCATAAGTTCAACCATATTTCCAGCTGAGTGATATGTTCCTGGAGATTGCGGAATGCCTCATAAGGGTTTTCGTGCACACTCATACAGGCTGTATCATCGGCAAAAGTAGAAATATGGATATTATTGCTCACAGGCATATCACAAGTATATATTAAATACAAGACAGGACCCAGAATACTACCCTGGGGCACACCAGAAGATATAGTTTCGGGCACACTCGTGAACTCTCCTTCCACAACAGTGAACTTCCTATCAATAATATAACTTTCCAAAAGCTTTTGAATGTTTATTGGCAGATATGTCTTCAATTTTAAAACTGGGCCTTCGTGCCACACTTTATCAAATGCCTGAGAAACATCAATAAAGAGAGCAGAACAATACTTCTTTTCTTCAAATGTTCTTCTTACAACTTGGACCAGTCTATGCGTTTGTTCAATCGTGCTGTGCTGACTTCTAAAGCCAAATTGATGGTCCGGGATGCACCCATTATCAGTTAAAATTTTGGACAATTTAGTCATGAGCAGCTTTTCGAAAAGCTTTGAGATTGTAGATAGTAAGCTTATAGGCCTATATGACTCAGTCTTGGTAAGATCTTTGCCCGCCTTTGGAATCATTTTGATCTTGGCCAGTTTCCAGTTATGTGGAAAATACTGCATTCTTAAAATAGCATTAAAAGTAAATAGCAGGATTCTTATTGCAATATGAGGCAAGTTCATGAGCATTTTGTTACTAATGCCATCAATACCTGGAGCTTTCTTCGGGTTGAGTTCAGCAATTACTTTTTGTACTTCACGCATCTTAAACCTTAAGGAACGAGGGGGTAGAGAAACTACACTCGGTAAATCAGCAGCACCCGTACATGAATTGGGAGTGAATACAGATTTTAAATGCTCAGAAAATAAGTTACCTTTCTCACTATCACTTCTTGCCCAGCCTCCGGTCGCAGTACGCAATGGTGATTTAAGATCAACGGGTCGTTTAAGATTTCTAGTAGCGCGCCATAAAGAGTAATTAGATGCGGACGTTACATCAAGACCTTCTAAATACTTTTCCAGTAGTGCAGTTTTTTCCGATGATAGCAGCTCTTTGAGTCGTTTAGTACATTCTTTAAGTCTGATTTTATTTAGGGGTGATCTGTGTTGTTGCCATTCTCTTCTAGCTCTCCTTTTTTCACATACAAGACGTTCAATTTCCGTAGAATAAATTCTGTTAAAGCCGGTCTGCGGATAGGAGGTAGTGGCGTGTTCAGCAGCCTGTTTAATATTTTCGTTAAGATTGGCAATATTAAATTCAATATCATCGCATGATCTAAGCTGAATGTTTTCTACGCAGTGACTACTAAGATATTTTTTGAATACCAGCCAGTTGATTCCATTAATCATCTTCACATATGAGTTAGTTAAATCACTCCTTAGTGGGTTGAAAATTGTAACTATTGTTGGAGAGTGATCGGAGGACAGATCTAGAGAGGCCTCTACATGAATTAAGTCCCTATGAATATTTTTCGTGACGGCAAAATCGATAACATCTGGAATTTTTCTTACGTCAGTAGGCCAGTAAGTAGGCTCCCCACTCGAAATGACATCTAAGCCCATTTTTGAAATTGTATTGAACAAGGCTCGACCTCTAGGTGTAACAAGACGCGATCCCCAGTACGTATGTTTTGCATTGTAGTCACCAGCTGCCACGAAACAAGATCCAAGCGATTTGTAGAACTTCTCATACTGATCTTCGCTAACTGAAAATCTGGGAGGTGAGTAAATTGATGATATCACGAAATTCGCACAAAAATTTTCTACGAAAATATTCGTTGCTTGCAAATATTCTTCACTAACGTTGTCAAGGACATAGTGCTTGAGTCTTGACTTAATCAGAATTGCTGATCCACCACATGCTCTCTCTCTCGGGTCCTTTGTATCATATAAAGTGTAACCATTTATTTTAAATAAGCTTCTTGAGGTCAAATGAGTCTCAGAAACCAACATTATATCAATATTTTTTTCCATGAGGAAGTGCTCAAGTTCATTTTTATGTTGGCGAATGCCGTTTGCGTTCCAGAAACATATTTTTAACGTGTTCATGGTTTATTAACTAATGCTTGAAGCAGTGTATTCTGCATTCGCAGCATTTCTTGCATCATACTTGTCATATTTGTAGTAAAGTTGTTTATAGTTAGCACCAGATTCTCAATAGTAGCTTCAAGGCGACTAAAGTTAAAGCTTGAGTTTGAATTCGTTGAATTATTTGGCGGTGGAACATTTTGCGTGGGAATTGAACTAGGCTTAGCAGCATCAGCATACGATACACGTGAAGTAACTGGTTGGCTGATTTGAGCAAAAGTGTCGGAGTTCGCGTTTACTTGTAGAGCTGGAGTTAGCTGGGGTTTTTGACCCATAGCCTGTTTAACGAAAGAAAATACAGGGCACCCTCTATAGTTAGCTGTGTGATTACCTCCACAATTACTACATTTTTTTTCTGCTTGATCTTTTGGCTTAGTGCAGCTAGCAGTACCATGCAATTACCGCAGATAACACACACTGTAGGTAATTTGCAGTAAGTTTTCGTATGGCCATATTCTTGGCAATTATGGCACTGTACGGGACCTGAACGCTTACGTGGCTCTTCAACTGTGATTTTTCGATGTAAGAGATACTTTACGTTATAAACTGGATGGGCTTCATTTTTTTTTAATTGTATGTCATTCGGCTCCAGTTCAACCCGAAATAGGGGTTGGGGGACCTTTTCTCTATTAAATATGTTGGTAACATTTTTTACCTTGAATCATTGGTCGACAAGTGCACATTTTACTTCTTCGGGTTCAACATATGAATCTATGCCCTTTAATACTATCTGTAGGCCTTTAGCACTCTTAAGTTGGTATGTGTAAAAATTTGTTTTATTTTTTTCGAATTCACTAACAATTTTTCGGAAATCTTTTTCATTATATATTTGGATTTTAGTTTCATCAATATTACCTCGTTTAATTGGAATGATGTGAAAAGTATTTTCACCAATGGTCGACAGTAGTTTTTTTATAAGCGTTAGAATTTTTTGCAATAATGAAAATGTCTTGCAATAATGAAAAACGATTTTGACGATTGGTAGATGATGCGCTGTTATCCCTAGACATCTTTGGAGCAGATGAAATTTTTAAAGAATTTGGGCTTCGCCCACGCTTTACCACTGTTATATATCTGTCCATTCCCACTTGTACCTTGGGTTTTGAGCTACTGTTATCTGTAGTGATAACTTGGTTTAGTGATGAAGGCGAGTCCGATGCGGATGATATCGCAGACTTAAATGAAGAAGTACTAGGCAATGGTAATATTAACGATTCACTAGTTGGCATTGGACAAAGCGAAGTTGATCGCTGACGAAAAATTGGCTTTGCCGTTAAAAAAAGATCTTCATCAGATTTATTATTTATATTTTTTTCATTAAGAGTTTCAGAACTCACAGTAAAATAAGCATTTCTGCCGTTAGAACTCACTTCAAAATTTTTTTCCTTTGAGGTACTCATACAGAGTATTATTCCTCAAGGGAACTTTGTTTGTGTTTACGGTTTTTTTTGTTTTTGCTATTTCTTGCTATGTAAAAAATATTAGTAAAGCCAATAAGCTTATTTATCAAGGTGAATATGTATTACGAATATTTTTTGTATAATTTTTGATTTTGTTGTTTTTTATATTTGTTTCGTATGTATGTATGTAAAAAAAATCCGCTTTAATGTCTCTTCACTATGAAGGTTCAACGAGAATTTTAGCAAAAAACTTTCTATGAGACTAATGTTGTAGACTAGAAGAGCTAAAAAAATTGTCATATATCATATTCTTGTGAAATGATTTTTTAAAAAGATGGTCATATGCAAAAAATGACATTAAAAAATGGGCTTGAAAGTGAACTTTAAGGGGCGGACGCACCCCCTAAAACACAACTTATTGCTACGAATTTTTCTTTTTTGCATAAAACTGAACCGATTTGGGGGGTGATAATAAAAGAAATCAAAAATAAATAAATAACGGCCACTCGAATCTACATACATACATACATATGAACATATGTGCAAGTACATGTGTATGTATACTACTTACAAAACAATACCACCCAAGAACGGTTCTGGTGGATACGCATCGCTACTGCTCTTTTTCCGAATGCCATTCAATAGAATAATACCAGATAGAAATTGTAAGCATGTAACAGTGCCGGCAAATTTGGCAATTTCCTCACTGTAAGGCTCCAGTAAATCGGCTAATGCGTCCATTTCAATTTTAGTAGCTTTGCTGGTTTTTATAAATGTAATAACAAACAAGTTCAAGTCCACAAATTTTATTTACTCGATATACTTACATATGTACATATGTATGTACATATGTGTATGTATGTATGTCTGTATGTAATCTCTTGACTTATTTGTTCCTTTATTTGGCTGCTTAAATGTAAAATAAACTCATCAAAAAGAAATAACACACTTTATTGATTGTTTTTAATAATTTTGGTTATCGAAATGTTTTGCTATTAATAAAATTATTAATTTCACTCGACAAATTAAACAAAAATCAAAATGAGTATGAAAAAAATAAATCATAACAACACGAAAGCTCTAACGATTAAGCCGTACACTTGTTCTCTCGAGCACGATTCTCTAACAACTGACAATAGTATCAAAGTGTAATCGTATTAAAGCGCATTATTCACGGTGAAAATGCATGACCTGCATTATAATAAGGGTTTGGGATTTCCCGGACTTTTGCACTTCCCGGGAAACGGGAATGAATAAATCACGTTCCCGGGAATTCCCGGGTACAGATAATTTTCTAAATTAAGTACATTTATTGAATGAAAGTTGGCAAAATTTCGATTTTTTTTATCAATGTAAGCATTCTTTTGAAATAAAAGTTAATAAAAAAGCAGTTCTAAGAAAAATTTTTAAGAATTTTTAAGTGAATTCAAGCCAATATTAAGTACGTCACAGTCTTTACAGCTTCTATGAGCTTAAAATTTTTACTACAATTTCCAAAATTTGTTCACTAATTCGGTAAAAAATCAGTTCCAATTTGTGTAACATCGAATTATCTACTTTACGAAACGATTTGATCATTGCAACCGTTGATACTTATACAAAGTATTCCACTTTCTTATGTTATAGTGATTAAAAGACAGTAATTAAAGCTATTAATACTTTTGATTAAAATGCCTCGCTTATCTAATTTCTGTTTCAAAAATTAAAAAAAACAACACAAATTCCGCATATCAAAATTTAATTTTTTACAAAAGTGTTAATATTTGTATTATAGTCTCATACTTTACGAAATGCATTTTGCGTGTACTTTTCGAGTCAAGCAGTAACTTTTTAGTAGACGAATTAGAAGAAATGGTGTGACTTCAATTTTATGGCATTCTTATGAAATTTCCGCACATATTTGAACAGCTCACGTTCATTTTACTCCTTGTTTAGAGTCTAAACACAATGTTTGCGTTGCGGTGCGATTTCTCGTTGCGGGAGAGAAAAATAAACATAATACAACTTATCATTGTTTGTTTAAATTTTTATAAATTTTTTTGTGCATATATTTTTTAAAAAAATTTACTCTTTCTGTTAAATATTTTGTAATGGCAGTAACTAAAAACAAAAATGGTTAAAATTTTATACATTCGCAGATATACTTGATAAATTTTTTAACCTTTTATATTTTATGACAAACATTTTTTAACTTCAAAATCATGATTTTTGTTGTGAACACCGCCAATTATTCAAAAACTATGGCAACATCAGAAAGAGAAAGAGAGTCAAAAATTGAGAGAATAAGAAAGTCCGCAATGAAAATAAAATAGATTTTAAATTTATGCCGTTCCGCACTGCGGGTTTTTACTTCAAAATCGTATGAAAAACCGCACCGCAATGAATTCTCGTTACATTGTGTTCAGACTCTTACCGGTGTATTTTTTACAGTTACATTTGAAACAAAAACAAAATTTAAGAATTTGTTTTTGTTTTAAATAAATCTTTTAGAATGAAAAATTTCATAAAAAATTGTGTAAATTTAGTCATACAATCATTCAGGCGAATTTTTGTAATATATAAAAACACTGAAAGTTTCGATATTAAAGTGAAACAGGATTATAATAGAAATTTCTTATATGGATGAAGATAAATTTCACTGTCACTTTCGCCGTTTTTATGTCACAAAAGTCTATATATTTGTAAAATAACGTGTACTTTCAATTTCCCGGGAAAATCTCTAAAATTCCCGAGATTTCCCACCCGGGAATTCCCGTTTCCCAAACCCTAATTACAATACTCATAGTACATATAATATATTAAGATAATAATGCAAAGTGGCCTTATCATCACAACCAGCGTTCTCAACTCGGTGCTTTTCGCACCGTTTTAGTGCCTTTTAAACTTTTCGACGCGAAAAACTTTAAGGATAGTACACAGAGAAAACAGATTCGTTGAGACAACCGAATTTGTTGCCAATCGGATTTTGGCGGTTGCACCAACTATCATAGAATTCTGGTATAACGACTGCAATTTGCTTGTGGTGCAACTATATTTTAATTATAACCCTTAACCTAATAGTTGCAGCAACAGAAAAAATTGGTTAACAGTATGGAATTCGAAATAAAATTTATTCTTGGTACCGAAAATATGGTTAATATAACTAAAACAATATCATAATAGGTACCTGCGAAAGAAAAGTTGGCTTTCCTTGCTGAAATAAAAATAAACAATAAACGCAAATAAAAATACACAACTCAAGAAATTTATTATATCGAGAGCTTATATTCAAAACACGTCAACTCAAATTTGTTCAAAATGAGTTTCCGATGGCAAATAGATCCCCTATGCTATATTCATCTGTAGTATAAATTTCGAATCAAAAAAATTATTTTTTTACCGTTTTATATCAATTGTTCTTATTCTGCTATCTCAAACCATAATTATTTTTTTGGTAAAAATAATTGCTAACTCCCATGTAAATTTCTAATATTTTTAAAAAAATTTGTAATTTAAAATAAATTTAACTCATGTCTGATTGCATTTGGCATGCTGAACACGAATCCTTTTAATATATTAGTACAGAGTGGTTCCAATAAAAAAAATTGGTAATGTATGTGTAACTTTTAAACTGTTAATCGAACAGAAACATTATGTATGGACCGAGTATAGTCAATGACATAATAATATATAGTATGTTTAAACGACACGTGCTTCGATCTCTATTCATGCTTCACACCCCAATTATGACCGAATCATGTTGCTTCGCCATAAAAAATTATGAGAGCGAATCAAGTAGATTCAATATGAATCTACTTGCGAAGCACGTAAAATTGGTATCTTCGCTAACTTTATCGCAGTTTATCGGCAGTTTAGCTGAAATAGCTATCAAAACAAAATATGTAGGTATATGTGTATGTATGTGTTTGTGAACAAATAAAAACAAACCAAAAAAAAATAGATGTGAGTTTAAATAAATAAGTTTAATTAAGTTATGAATAGTAAAAAAAAGGAAAAATAAGAAGAAAATATAAATATAAATATATATATATATATATATATAAAATATAAATATAAAACAAGATTTTGAATGAGTCGAATGTATGTAAGTATGTATGCTTATGTGTATGTATGTATATACGTGCGTATGATACGTATGTACCCAGCTGGAAAAGTATGCATTAATTACATAAAGTATTATTTTCCAAAGCAAAACAATGCATCCTTTAGAAACGATAGGGTAATTTGATCAAACACAATTCAAATAATTCATTACTTCCCTAGGTCATGTTCAGTGTTAACAGTAATCAGTTCAGAAATGAAAAATTATACATGATGTGCATTACCTTATAATTTACTATTTATTACCTTTTCCCACTGGGTATGTATATCCGTGCGTATGATACGTATGTATGTGTGAATATACATAAAAAGATGCCACACGAACAGTGATGCCAACTTTTTCAGAACAAAAAGCACTGTGCCTTCATAAAAAAGCACTAAATGCATCAAAGCCATATTTCGATTTTGCTTAGTTAGAAGTATAATATGAGTAGGAAAATAATTTAAGTTCAAGACAACAAGAAATTAAACAAACTAAATTCGTAAGCTTATATAATCCTTAAAACTTAATTTCAGAAACAAATTAATTTTATATGCAGGATAAAGATTTCAATTCAAATTTTATTTGTACTCTTTTATATAACTGCCTAAATTAAATCATTCCGTATAGACGAAATTACAAAACACTTGAAAATTTATCTGGAAATGTTTTAAGCTATGTACAGACGATTGTCAGATCTTACAATATTGTCAGATCTGGCAATGTGCTGACAATGTACTGGCAATCGAAAATTGCCAGTACAATATTCCTTGTCAGTTCACACGGTTGTAAGAAATTCTTACAATTTATTGCCAGACGGTTGTATGGCAATAAATTCATCTGACAAAATCGTCAGTCGAAAAATTGTCAGTTCACACGGATGTCATATGCACAAATTGTAAGATCTGTTGTTATGCGTTGCCAGACTCAAAGCATTTGTTAGAAATTGTTAAACATCAATCGTTTGTGTTTGTGTTAAATGTAAAAAGTGAAAGTATAAATTATTATGGACCATAAAGAAGCAATTGCAATGATTTTGTGTGCATATATTTTATTATAAATTTTTTCTTTAAAATCAAGCGTGTGCAGTGTTGCCCATTGAAAGAATTCTCTTCCAATGACGCCATTGTCAGATGCATAAACTTCGCACATCTGACAATATTAAAATGTCTGACAAATATCTGGCAATAATTTTACAATTTGTTCACACGATTGTAAGATGTCTGACAATTTCTTGTCAGCTGCTAGTCTTGCAATGGACTGACAATGCTTTTTCCGGCAATGACGTCTGACAAAAATTGTCAGTTTACACGGTTGTCAGAAATTTTGAGCACATTTTACTGGCAATATTGTAAGATCTGAAAACTGTCTGTACATAGCTTTAGGATTTTTGACGATACCGAGTCCCTCAATTTGTTACTGGGGTTACATTGTAACTCGAATCGAAATAAAATGAATTCTGCGTGTAATTAGCATACATGGCGAAAGAATTTTCTTTTGTTTCAAATTGCAGAGTTCAGAGTACACTTAATTATATATGTGCATGTATTTATGTATATGTAACTATATACTATTTATGTATGTATATGTATTATGTATGAATGTTCATATATAAATAATTTAATAGAAAGTCATATGTACATATTTATACTATTATATAACTATACTCCTCCTTTAAGGAAAAAGTCGTTTCATCTCTTTTTCTCTGGCAATAAAACTGTTTTAATAAAACAAATTGATTTTTTAGGCGTTTCATCTGAATTAATTTTTACATGATGTATGTTATATTCTGAATAACATAAGTCTTTTCGTTTTAGACCGTATTTTATATGAATGAAATAATTTGATGTATTAAAAATTTATATTCTATTTCTAACTTGCTTTTAAAATACTTATTAGCTCTTAAAGATCTTTCCACCTCAGCATTTGAACATGGCAAAGTTAATAGTCCTAGAGTAAATATTAACAATTTCAGAAATGGATTATCATTAGTAGAATTTCTATAATTAAAAAATTCAATCCAAAATTCAATCAGTTCTAAGCAAATTTTTTCATTTATGTAGCCTTAAATGTCTGATACTTCGTTTTATTACCGCTTTGCAGAAGAGTGTTTGTAAGCCAGCTAGAAGCAATACATTCAGCTTCCAAAAAGCCATGCATTTTTGGCCTCACGAAATCGTTTCACAGAAGTAATAATGTGTAGATTTTGTGTACTCAGATGCAAAAGTTACTGGTTTACAATTTATTTTTTACTTTTTTCTTTATTTTTAGGGAGACCTCTTTACGTTACTGCATTTCATTATCATTTTCGAAGCTTTCGTTATAAAGAAAGTAATAATTTGCTTCCCTCAGTTGTAAGTTCCTTCAAATCAGAATTCTTTTTTGCTGGGATTATAGTAAGTAAATTATTTTATAACGTGTATGGATTCCACATAATTTCTAGAATATTTTCTTAACGCTGAATAAACAAAGTTTATTTTAATTTTAAAATTATTTGGCAATTTGGTTCTAATTTCATACGTATATAAGGTTCCTTGTACAATCAATAGCTTTTTTCGTAATAGCCATTTTTTCTCACTGTGAAAGAGAAAGTTGTTCTTCCTCTGTACTTAACTCAGCTCTATTAACATTCTGCAAAGGAAACTTTGCGTATCTAAAGGGGTGCAATTAGAGAGAAAAGTGGAAAATGCTTATTTGGTGTTTTGTATAAAGCCACCAGACTATAACAAGTTATTATTTAGTGGATTTGCAAAACGCGCTAAATTCACTAAAATCAAAAGGTAAAAAAGCACCAATTTGTGCCTTTTTAAAAAAGCACCAAGTTGAAAAATTTCTGACTGATATGAATTAAAAAGCACTAAATCTAGTGCGAAAAGCACTAAATTGGCACGCTACACATGAAGCACGAATGCTTCGTGTAAACGACAAGATTCATAAACATGATTCAGAGAGCGAAGCATGTGATTCAACGCACCGTCTAAACCAAAGATGATCAAAAATAAAAATGAGATGTATTAGCGCTCGCTCTCGCAACCCTAACTCCAAGCAAACATATTGGCAAACACCTAAAACAAATTTCATAATGATATGAATAAAAAGGTGTTTTTAACAGAGACAGTAACCATTATAATGTTTTTTCAAATAAATTGTTTTTTAATGAATAGCTTTGATGTAATATTGTATTGTATTGTTTTGTAAAATAAATTCAATAATGATTATTTTCGGTCTCTCATTATTAAAACGTAATTTTATTACAATTTTTAAAATCGCTTTGAAGATTTTAAATTAAACTTTCCGTGTTAATACTTGCATGACAATTGCGAATCAGCAAAATATTTTTTAAGTTCACCGAGGTCATGCGATTGCGCTGCTTGGAGCAAATGTTTTTCATGTCTGAAAAAATTTGTTCACATAAGTATGTTGAGGAAAAAAATGATAAATATTTTAAATGCATTCGTTTGAGCTGAGGACATAAGGCACCATCTACATTTTTCCAAAACTCAAGAGAATTAATTTTATCGAAAGCTTTTACCTCAGATCTAAGTATTATTATCTCTGATTGAATGTGTAAATCGAACTTGTTTATGTCACAATTTAAAGGGTTTTTGAATACATCAAGCAAAGGCTGTATACATTCAAAATCGTTAAATCGGTCTTCAAAATTAAAAAAAGGGTTTCTAATAATGATACATAATCCAGTTTCTTAGTATAATTTTGTTTGTTATATATAAGAGAAGTTTTGGTAAAACTAGAGAAATCGTCAGATCGAATTTCTGTTAGCAGCAAAAATAATTTTGTTTTAAAATTCAACAGAAATTCAGACATATCAAGTATACTTTTATCTTTTCCTTGAAGTTGTAAATTAAACTCATTCAAGAAGTTAGTTATATCTGACAAAAATGCTAAATCTAAGGTGAATTCATATTCTTTTAGTAATTTTACTTCACATATATCTATATTTTCTAGCTCTAAGAACTCTACCACCTCTTTTCTTAAGTCAAACAGTCTATTTAGGCAATCACCTCGGCTAAGCCATCGAACGTCAGTGTACATTTTAAGGTCATGATGTGCAGCTTTTCTAGTTTTTAAAAAAGTTACAAATTTCCTATGCGTAAGGGAATTATGTTTACCACGTATTCTATTAATTATTCGCTCTGCTGATTTCATAGCAGAATGTTCTGAAAGAAATTTTGATGCAAGAGCTACTTGGTGGATTATGCAGTGAAAATTTTGAACTGACAAACCATGTTTTTGTAGTTGTCCGATAAAGCCTTCATATCTACCAGTCATTACGCTGGCACCATCTGTACAAACTGCTGCAAACTTGTTTGTGTCTACAATTGAAAATAGTTTGTCACTAACGATGTCGAACAATAACTTGCCTGTTACGTTTGCATAAAAACTTTCAAGGGTGAACATTGTTTCAAAAACGTTGTAATTGGCATCTACATAACGAATACAAATTATAAGTTCACAAACGTCGTTAATGTCGGTACTTTCGTCTAGACAGACTGAAAAGAATTCGTAACTTTTAAATTTTTCAGTAATAAAATGTTCTAAAGAAGTTCCTATTTGTGTAGTGCGCCGAACTAGAGTAAATCGGGATAAAGGAATAGATTTAATGAAGTCAGTACTGTAGCTTAGCTTTTCAAAAATCTTTATAAGAACTTCTTTAATGAAGATCCCATCAGAAAAAGGTCTTCCATGCCTGACGACATTTAAACTTACTAAGCTTGATATTCCACTTTTTAGGTTCTGATTTTCTGAATTGTTTTCAATTCCATTAAGCCATTCCTTTAATTGGAAAAAATAAATTTTCTTCTTTTCATTAAGAAGCTCCTCCTTCTCTTTACAATTTATTTTTTCAATTTCATAATGATATGAATAAAAATGTCTTTTCAAAACATTTTCATTTCCAGCCTTAAATATTTTGTAGCATAAAAGGCATTGAATGTTATGAAAAGCATCATTTATTATAAAATACCGTTCACATCTCATTTCGTAGACGTGTAGCTTTTATTTTTTTACTTTGTTTTTTGTGTGTTCAATTGTAATTGAATCGTGTGTGTTTACTGTGCTTTGTTCAACAAAAACCAACAACAATGCTTAATAAATTCCTGAAAAAAATGACGATACTCCGATGCATGTGTTTTCGTCGCTTGCTCAACGATGAATGAATGAGTTTTTAAAAGAGCGTAACAAATGTGTATGAATTTTTTTCAAACAATTGTTGTATGGGCTGAACATCTATGGTCTAAGCATAGTAAGTGCGTTCGAGAACTCAAAAATTTGTACAAATTTTTACTATTTTTTACTGGATTGCGTTCGAGTACACAAAATCCAGTAAATGAGAGGGCGAATTGAGAGAGAAAAATGACAGTTCATTTACTGAGTAAATGCAAGTTTTTACTGGACAAATTTTTGCCAGTAAAATCCAGTAAAACGAAACCATATGTTTTTAAATATAAACAAACAAAAGTAAAGGGAAACAAAAAATTTTAGTTTTTGATGAAATTTTTAAAATAACAAAAAACAAATGTATTAAGTTATAAGCATTATAACATTTATTTAAGTTTGATGCTAGAAATTAAAAACGTGAAATTAAAACGTGCGGAATTTCCATAGAATTGTTGGAAATATGTATGTATGTATGTACATATGTATTTATAATAACAATGATTGCATTTCCGAACGATTTAATTTCACATGGAATTATGAACATAACCGATTGTTTTGAAACGTGAATAAAGTTAGTAGATTATTATATTGAAATTTTTGTTTATACACATCGTCGGGTCGACGATATACGGGTTTGCCGTATGGAACATTTAAAAAATATTTACTTTGTGTTTTTTTTTTAATTTTTTCCCAGTTTTTCGTTGTCTTGAATATATCATCCTAATAATTTCTCACGTTCGGGGTAAAAAGCTTAGAAATTTTAACGGCCTGACCCGCGATGTCGACAAGAAAGTTTCTATCGCTTACTTATATTTAAAACAAAATCAAAATAAGAAAGTTTATTTTTTTTTCAATATAAGTAAGCTATAGAAAGTTTCTTGTCGACATCGTGGACCAGCCAAATAAGTTTAAATAAAGACATATGTCCATTTCTATTACTTTTATTATTAAACAAAATATTCTATCGTGTATTTCATATGCATAATTATTTTAGCCCCAAAATTGGTAATCATATTTTACTGGATTTTACAATTTTTCCGTTCGCGTACTTTTAGATGCAAACTTTTTTATTGAGAGTAATTTCTTTCAATTACTCAGTATTTACTCAGTTACTGGATTTTACTGAAAAAGTACTCGAACGCACCTAGTATAAGCTTCCGATATTGATAATTTGGAGTGACCCTGTCACAATAGAAAGTGAGTTAGAGAGTGCTAAATCTGACCACTTCGAAATTGAAGAGGCTTTCAGTCAGGTTTAAGTTATTTTTTATGGTATTTTAAGTTTTTTCTTGTAGCTTTTCAATTCTTATATCTAGTATTGAGTAAAAGATTTCACAAATTTATTTAAAAAAATATATATTAAAAAAAACTAAATTTTTTCGGACAAAATATGCTAACTCTACGAAAATATTTGTTTTTTGATCGACTAAAATATGCTATCTCATAAAACTACGCAAACCAGTGCAAAATAAAATATTTTTTGCAGACCTGTAAAGTAGTAACCATATTTAAACCATATTATGGAAGACACATAATTTATTTTTACTATAATGAGCGAATTATCTAGTTTTTTCGCTCTACTAAAAAGCCATAATTTTTGAGTTGACGTATTTTGAATATAGGCTCTCGATATGACATATTACCCCTTATTCCAGTTGTCGACATCGACGTCACTTTAACACAATACCTAAAAATTGGGTCTTGTTTGCTCGCTCCCGAGAACAATTTTATGCTACTGACAATCTATTTCTGTTCCCTAAGGTCTATAAAATAACATAAACCTACCAAATGAAATCATTTATTTTCGACAACGGTACACAAGCCCTAATTTTTTTGGTATTGTGTTAAAGTGCCGTCGATGTCGACAACTGGAATAAGGGGTATTGTCATAAGTTTATTTTAATTGAAATTTATTTCCTGATGGTGAGGCATGTCTACATATCGAGCCATAACCGCTAAAATAGCTTAAGCGACACATTTTTTGGACTTCGTTTTTTTGACGTAAATCGACTATTTACGATTGCAAATGACCGGTTTTGGTCAAAAATTGAAGTTTGAAAATTATGTCGCTTAAGCTATTTTTGTGGTTATAGCACGATATATGCATTTCTTCAACCACACATTTTGAACAGCCACAAACATGTTATCTTAAGCACAGACTTTCAAAAACCATTTGAGAATTGAGAAATCATATTATTTTTTAAAGTCACAAAAGTTAATTTTTAATTTGCTGCTATAAACTATGATAGTAAACTCAACCTCTAGTTAGTTGCAGCAACTGATAGAAAGTGTTTATTTTAACCTTTTATATAGAACAACAATTTTTTAGTTGCCAATACCAAAAGTTTGTAGTAGAATCCAATTCATAATAGTTTATTGGGTTGTCTTAATCAATCAGTTAATTATTCATGACAAAAGCATACGATCGGTTGATGCAATCAATTTAAGAATTGTCAGATTCATATGTTTATTACAATTATGCCCTTATGGCAATGAACATGGATTGTTTTTTGGATTAATAGAAAATTTTTAGCGTGAACTAAAATATAGTTTGTGCAAATGATATTTTATTGGCCTAACCACTTTTCAATCAATCTTTTTTCTGGGTGTACTCAGTGCTTTTTAAATTAATTTTTGGTGCTTTTTTCTTGGTGATGGCACAACCCAAATTTGAAAAATAAATATCCTCATATACATATTTTATTTCGAGGAATCCTGTCATTTAAAAACATAAGCTCTGGAGCAAGGCACAACTATTCCAAAAAATTACTCTTATAAGACCGTATTTGGACACGAAAACATTTGGAAGGGAAACATTTAGTTTGCTAGCAATTTACGGGTGGGGAAGAGAGAATTATTTTTGTGTTCGGTAATCGGCGACACGCTTTGTTTTCATATTCTTTGCTACATATACACGCATACATGTACAAATATGCTTGCTTTTATGCAGTAATATTGGAATGTCGCCGGCAACATTTTCGTCTGTGTGGACTCGAAGGAAACAACAAAAGAGAATTCCAGATGTTTTCCCTCCAAATGTTCGTCCGTCTAAATTGGGTCTAAGTTTAGTAATTTAAGGAAAAGGGAAGAGAGAACGATGGAAATTTGATTAACGGTAAATTTTTAATTTCTTTGCGCTGATTTACACGGGCATAATTGTGCTGGCATAACATGCCAGTTTGTTGGTGAGAGAGGCAAAGAGAGTGGTTTTGTGGTTGGCATAACTTTTCAACCAGCTACAACCCCGCACTAGCAGCATAAAACCAATACAACCACAACTTAATAAACAGCAAATGTTAAATGAATACAAAAAACACTAAATCCGACAGTACACGGCATGTAAAAGCCACATGCGTATATGGTGATGGCGTCACGAGAATATTCAGCATGTTGGTTGCATTTTTTTATATTGCTAGTAGTGACTACATGCCGTAAAATTTTTATAGTATTTTTGTTCCAAAATAAATATGTGCCACATGTAGCCGAATCGAAGACATTTTCTGGGGCAGCTCATCTGTGAGCATGTTAATATCTTCATGTACATATGGTGCTAGTACACGGCATGTAGCAAATGTAGCATCGTGATGACGTCAAAATTACGTCAGAACCACATGCGCATGAGTTTTTTACATGCCGTGTACTGTAGGCTTAACACACACAAAGTTGTGCCAGATGAATTAGTCTCGTGTAATTTGGGAAAGAACAAAAATTGTGCGACTTAAAAATTGTTCTCGTGTAAACTACATCTTTTAGTCCATTTCGTGATATCACGTTCGACCTTAAAAAAGATCATTTATTGACATTGCGTCATTGCTGCTCGAAGAGTTGTTTCAAAGTTTGAATTTACACCAAATTTTTTGCATTTTTATAATCCATCAGAGAAAAATTAGAAAAAAAATGTAGATTTAAATAATTTAAATCTATTCGAATTTGGTCACGTTCGACACAATAAGTAATTACTTTACTTTACTTAAACTTTTTAAAACTTGCAGCATGTTTGTGTAAGACGTTGACGATGGAAATTTGACGTTTCTGTAATAGATTAAAGAAAAGTTGTACAAGCGCCAAGATTTCTAACGTCAACGTCTTACACAAACAGGGGGTTAATCCCTGTTAACGTGTATGTTTTGGCAAACTAACAAATCCAAAAAGTATTATCTGACACTTTTTCATTTTTCAAACGTGCGATGGGCAATGTTCATGGTATATTTTATTCCATCTGAACAAGTTGAAGAGTATTTCCTTCAATTCATTGACAAATGGAAGAAAGTAAAAAAAATCCTGGTATACAAAAATTGCACTTGTTTCCTTGCGATGCACAGAGGAGTATTTGAGCCAAAATATCATATTTTTCTGTTTTTGCTCCACTTTGCATAGGTAAATATGAGTGAAAAACTTTTTTTTTTGCAGTTAAAAGTTGGATCAGTTGTCATCATGCTGCGTAACATTAATCAACCTCGACTGTACAATGAAACAAGACTGTGCAATGGAACAAGACATTGAGACAACAATCATAAAAGGAAAATACAAAGGAGAGGATGTCTTGATCCCGCGGATACCGATGATTCCAACGGATTTACCATTCGATTTTAAATGCTTACAATTTCCAGTACGTCTGGCCTTTGCGATGACCATAAATAAATCGCAAGGACAGTCGTTAGAAGTTTGCGGAATCAACTTGGAGTTTCCCTGTTTCGCGCATGAACAATTACATGTCGCGTGTTCGCGCGGCGAAACCCCGCCTTCTTTGCTTATTTACGAACCACAAAACAAAACAAAGAATATTGTATATGAGAAAGCTTTTAATTTATTAACAGACTGTATCATAACAGTGTGTGTCTGTCATTATCAAATTTAAACCTCATGAATAGCCAGTATTTCAAGAAAACTCTGTTTTGTAAGTAAACAACATGATGTGTCGAAAATAATAATACAAGATCATGCTTCATTCAAAAAATGATTTTTTTATTAAATACGGATTCGTTTTGTTATACCCTTTACCACAAAAATCGTAAAGGGTATATATAGGTTTGTTTATTTTAAGATTATTTTATGCGAAAGCTTAGGTCTTTTACGTATTTGTCAACTGAGGCAGTATGAAGTCTGGCGGGTAGCTAGTCTATATAAGTATATAAAAATCAATTGCTGTTGGTTAGTCTGGATAAAACTCGAGAACGGCTGAACGGATTTACCTTATCTTGGTCTTAAAATGTTTGTCAAGGTCTAGGGAAGGTTTAAAAGGTGAGAAAAATTCGAATATTATTATATTATTCGAATAATGCTGCGTAACATTAATCAACCTCGACTGTGCAATGGAACAAGACTGGCTGTGAAAAAGCTGATGAATAACGTCATTGAGGCAACATTCATAAAACGAAAATAGAAAGGAGAGGATGTCTTGATCACGCGGATACCGATGATTCCAACGGATTTGCCATTCGATTTTAAATGCTTACAATTTCCAGTACGTCTGGCCTATGCGATGACCATAAATAAATCACAAGGACAGTCGTTAGAAGTTTGCGGATTCAACTTGGAGTTTCACTGTTTCGCGCATGTACAATTATACGTCGCGTCTTCTTTGTTTATTTACGAACCACAAAACAAAACAAAAAATATAGTGTATGAGAAAGCTTTAAATTGATTAACAGATAACCGTGTGTGTCTGTCAATATCAAATTTAAATTTCAAGAAAACTCTGTTTTGTAAGTAAGCAACATGATGTGTCGAAAATAATAATGAAACTTCATGCTTCATTCAAAAAATGCTTTTTTATTAAATACGGATTCGTTTTGTTATACCCTTTACCAAAAAAATTGTTTGTTTGTTTTAAGATTATTTTATACAAAAGTTTAGGTCTTTTATTTATCAACTGAGGCAGTACGAAATCTGGCGGATCAGCTAGTATATATATATAAATCAATTGCTGTTCGTTAGTCTGACTAATGGCATGTTTCTACATTACAAGTAACTAAAAAATGTTGTTCATATGAGCACAAAAGTTGGCTTTGGGGTCACAAAACAAGTGCCAACTTTTTCTGAGTAAAAAACGTAATACTTTTTTATTTTGTTGTTTCTACATAACAATTACAATTGTATCTAATGTCAAATAGAGGCAATCAAAAATTAACTTGTGTGGAAATTAAAATAGGTTTTTATGCATTAAAGAAGAAATTTAATGTCCACTCAATCGTCTAATTGAACCATTATGGAAACTGTAATCATAAACCTAAACATTTTTACATTATATGACATATATGTATGTATTTTCATCACAATTTTATTTTCCATTTTGTTCACATAAATTTGTTCAAGGAAAGTAATAATAGGTTTGTTCGAGTACCTGAAACTTTTTATTGAGCCTCGCTGTACTATATAGAATTTCATTCGTTTATACAACATCTTGATAGTGTAATTTGAGACTGAGTAATTGCAAGTTCTTACTGAATAAATGGTTCCCAAAAATAGCGGTTACACTTTTATTTTTTATGAATTTTATTTTTAATTAAATTCTTCACTCGTTTTCTTGTATGATGTGTAACATATTTAAAAAAGAGTATATATCGGTTTTATGTATATGAAAAATATTTTTTATATATCTTATACATTTTTCTACATTTCAAACATATTGAAAGATATTAAACCCCAAAGTTGCCTCATATCCGTAATTTTCAAGTTAACTAAGCATTGCCTATTATTGTGATTGGCGAATTTGCCGCGAAAGTCAGGCGTATAGCTTCTTTTCTTTAATCAACTACAAATCGTTGAATTTGAAGTCGAAAACCGCCAACCACGACAAGGCCCATTATTTTGTTTCATATATAAATTGATGTGCTTTGAACCACATTTCAATGTAAAGTTTTTATTCCTTATTATCTTGGATCTAGCTGTATTCAAAGCAAGAATACATTTCCATTAAATGCGGCAAATTAGTAACCATCTGACGATATACATACATATGTACATATCGTTTATAATGGATGAAATCCTTCTTCTTTTTTATGTTTATTTAAGCAAATACAATAATTTAAAGTACTTGCAAGACATGAATCATGAAGGCTTTTTGACTTATTTCAGCAAAATCTCAGTGTTTTTATAATTTGTGAAAAAATTACAATATACCGAAAATAAAAAAGAGTGTCACTATTGATGTTATTAATTAAAAATCTACGATGCAGCCTTTTTTAATTTATACAAACACTATTTAATGCTTTCTAGCAAAAATAATCAGGATTTATTCAGTCACTCGATTTTGCTTGATAAATAAACGAACTGACCTAATATTGTATTGTAATTTAAAAGCAGCTGTTTTTTATTTTGTACGATTTTCTCATAGGACCGCCATTCAGTAATGCTTCTAGTATGGACAAAAATTAACTCAAATACCAAATTGTATACCATGGCAATAATGAAATTAAATATACAAAAAGTGATATCAAATACAACGTAAGCTAGACAAATGTACTATAAAAACTCATTTTGCTACGTACTCGCCTGTGTACCGCTTGCTTGCGTGAGAGCTTACTTGTTATGTAGAAACAGGCCATAAATTGCTTTTCAATATCATATTAATCTTGAATTAAATTTTATTCACTAAAAATGAGGTTTGCATGATTTTATATATATGTGTTTATTTTTAACTTATTAAAGTTTCACTTTATACTATACCACCACAAAATGTCAATTTCTTATTTGCAAAAAAAAAGTGACGTGAGTTTCTTTGAGGTACGTGTTTATATCGAGAAAACGCAACATAAATACCAGGGTACGTGTTGCATAGCTGCGTTAAAAATAGCTTATTTTGATACAATATATTTCTTTGTAAGTTTGAAAGAAACGCTGAAAACCCGTCAACTAAGAAATTGTTCCGCTAAAAACCCCGCTGACGGTTTTTAATAGACTGGCCGCTAATGACAACAAAATACAGTCATATATAGCGGGAAAACCGCCGTTTTGGTAACACTGATGTGCAGTATTAAGGCAGAATTACCCGACTGTAAATGTAAATGTTTCAGCTGATCGAATCTGTTACATGAAAAGCTATGCAAACGCTTATCTGACTGAAATGGCACGTAAATGTAACATCTGAACCTGCAGAAAATAGAATTTCATGACGACGCTATGTGACATTTGTAGACAGTGATGGGATGTATGTATATTGAATGAGAGTGTGGCACAATAGCCCTGATTTGGTACTTTGTTTCTTTTAATAATTTAAGCTTTTGAGTGGTTAATTTGTATACGTACATGGCATATTTAATAAATTTAGTTTACTAAAAAAGTTTTTTTTATAAAATCTAACCAGAGTTTGCCAATCGTATGTGTTTATTTTTTGTTAATATACATACATACACATATGTATATGTACATATGTATGAATTTGTAAAATATACATACATATGTGCGAACAAACATACATTCAAGCGTACAAAAAACTATTTTTATTTAAAAATAATCAGTTCTCGTTGAACCTTCATAGTGAAGAGACGTTAAAGCGGATTTTTTTTAAATACATACATACGAAACAAATATAAAAAACAACAAAATCAAAAATCATACAGAAAATATTCGTAATACATATTCACCTTGATAAATAAGTTTATCTAGGCGCACGGCAGTGCGCCAGGCCAAGTTCTGGCCAATGCACGCAGTGTGTATATTTACAGGAAGCCATTCGAGCTGTTTTTACCCCCTCATAACTTTGTTCCCCGCGACCGTAAAAGTATGAAATTTAAACCATAATTAGAATAAATTTATGTTACCTCACATGCAAAGTTTGAAAGTTTTACAATGAAAGGCTCCGGAGATATAGAGGTGCAAAAAGTGCATATTTTAAGACATACTCACTGACCACTGACACACTCATCAAATCTCTAGCTATAGCACTTCCGCTATAGCTAGAGAGCTAAAATTTGGTACACGATAAGATATAGGTGAGCAATGAACCAGAAAAATCTGAAAAGCCGGAAATTTTAACCAGGAGGGCGGGGCTTCGCCCATAAAAATTAAAGTTTGTGCTATTGAGCTGAAATTCGATAGAGAGCTAGGTCTAAGTGAGAAATAAAATAAAAAAAAACTGAAAACTCGGAAATTTTAACCAGGAGGGCGGGGTTACGCCCATAAAAGTCAGAATTTAAAAAGCTAATATAAGGCGCTTAGTGGAAGCTTTTTTATTGAAATTCGGCATACATGCTGCGGTAATACAAGGCTATAAGTTTTTAATTAAAAAAGTGGGCGTTGACGCGCCCATACAATTTAAACCTCATTTTAATGCCCTGCGGCTCACCATATTTAGATATACTATTTATCTAGCTATTATTATCCGTTTGTAACGAAACTAGACACGAATAATAAGCACTGGCCCAAAAAATTGACATTGGAAAAGTGGGCGGGGTTACGCCCATAAAAATTAAAAGTTGCGCTAAGGAGCTGAAATTTGATATACAAGTAGGTCTAGGTGAGAAAACAACTAGAAAAATCTGAAAACCCGTAAATTTTAGTTAGAGGGGCGGGGTTGCGCCTATAAAAATTAAAAATTTTAAGTTGAGCTTATGAGCTGAAATTCGATACACAACTAGGTCTAGGTGAGAAACCAACTAGAAAAATCTGAAAACCCATAAAAATTATTCAGAATAGGCGGGGCTACGCCCATTAAAATTAAAAAATAAAAGTTGCGCTGAGGAGCTGAAATTTGATACACAAGTAGGTCTAGGTGAGAAAACAACTAGAAAAATCTGAAAACCCGTAAAGTACAAGTGGGAATGGACAGATATATAACCGTGGTAAAGCGTGGGCGAAGCCCAAATTCTTTAAAAATTTCATCTACTCCAAAGATGTCTAGGGATAACAGCGCATCATCTACCAATCGTCAAAATCGTTTTTCATTATTGCAAGACACCGACGATAAGCCCTCTACATCATCGCAAAAGTATTTTAAGCCACCACCTATTTATCTGAGAGAAAAAAATTCTAACGCACTTATCGAAAAACTGCTGTCGACCGTTGGTGAAAATACTTTTCACATCATTCCAATTAAACGAGGTAATATTGATGAAACTAAAACACAAATATATAATGAAAAAGATTTCCGAAAACTTGTTAATTCACTAAATAAATAAAACAAATTTTTACACATACCAACTTAAGAATGCTAAAGGCCTACAGATAGTGTTAAAGGGCATAGATTCATATGTTGAACCCGAAGAAGTAAAATGTGCACTTGTCGACCAAGGATTCAAGGTAAAAAATTGTACCAACATATTTAATAGAGAAAAGGTCCCCCAACCCCTATTTCGGGTTGAACTGGAGCCAAATGACATAATTTGAAAAAAAAATGAAACCCATCCAATTTATAGCGTAAAGTATCTCTTACGTCGTAAAATCACAGTTGAAGAGCCACGTAAGCGTTCAGGTCCCGTACAGTGCCATAATTGATAAGAATATGGCCATACGAAAACTTAATGCAAGTTACCTACAGTGTGTGTTATCTGCGGTGAATTGCATGGTACTGCTAGCTGCACTAAGCCAAAAGATCAAGCAGAAAAAAATGGAGGTAAAAGTGGAGGTAATCACACAGCTAACTATAGAGGGTGCCTTGTATATTCTTTCGTTAAACAGGCTATGGATGAAAAACCCAAATTAACTTCAGTTCAACCAGTAAACGCGAACTCCGCCACTTTTGCTCAAATGAGCCAACCAGTTACTTCACGTGTATCGTATGCTGATGCTGCTAAGACTAATTCAATTCCCACGCAAAATGTTCCACCGCCAAATAATTCAACGAATTCAAACTCAAGCTTTAACTTTAGTCGCCTTGAAGCTACTATTGAGAATCTGGTGCTAACTATAAACAACTTTACTACAAATATGACAAGTATGATGCAAGAAATGCTGCGAATGCAGAATACACTGCTGCAAGCATTAGTTAATAAACCATGAACACGTTAAAAATATGTTTCTGGAACGCAAACGGCATTCGCCAACATAAAAATGAACTTGAGCACTTCCTCATGGAAAAAAATATTGATATAATGTTGGTTTCTGAGACTCATTTGATCTCAAGAAGCTTATTTAAAATAAATGGTTACACTTTATATGATACACAGGACCCGAGAGGGAGAGCATGCGGTGGATAAGCAATTCTGATTAAGTCAAGACTCAAGCACTATGTCCTTGACAACCTTAGTGAAGAATATTTGCAAGCAACGAATATTTTCGTAGAAAATTTTTGTGCGAATTTCGTGATATCATCAATTTACTCACCTCCCAGATTTTCAGTTACCGAAGATCAGTATGAGAAGATCTACAAATCGGTTTTTTTAGTTTTATCGTTTTTGAAAATTTCAAGTGTTTGCCTCTTACGGTTTCCAAGATATAACAAATTGTCAAAATTACATAGTCAAAATTGCATTAACTGATGGACCACCCTTTAATTTAAATTTTTTTAAATTTTAGTGTTAATTGTTGTAGTCTGTATCAAAATACACTAATTTTCCAAATTTCAAGTTTCAATATACATATGTTCATACAATTGTATGTATATTACATGGGATTTTAACATTTTTCGTTGCTCGTTTTGGAACACCCTTTAATTTTTAATTCTCATGTATTTGTTGTTGTAGCGACTAAGGTTCTACATACTCTCTCCAAATAACCGTAGCTCTTAAGGTTCCTGAGAAAATACCGTGTGACGGACAGCGTAGCGAAAACAAAAGGGTTCCTTTTCACCTTTGGTGTACGGAACCCTAAAAACAGATAATGCAAAAAGATCCAAATTAGTACAAACTTTATTTAAGATACCAACAGACGACATGTCTTTCACATTGTATATGCCAGAATTTACATATGTAAACGAAAACATGTCTTGTGTTACCTTTAAAACATTGCTTGTGTAAAAAACATGACAAATAACATAAGACATTAAGTGCGTTCGAGAACTCAAAAATTTTTACAAACTTTTACTATTTTTTACTGGATTGCGTTCGAGTACACAAAATCCAGTAAATGAGAGGGCGAATTGAGAGAGAAAAATTACAGTTCTTTTACTGAGTAAATGCAAGTTTTTACTGGAGAAATTTTTGCCAGTAAAATCCAGTAAAATGAAACCATATGTTTTTAAATATAAACAAATAATGTCAAAGGGAAACAAAAGTTTTTGGTTTTTGATGAAATTTTAAAAATAACAAAAAACAAATGTATTAAGTTATGAACAATATTGCATTTATTTAAGTTTGATGCCAGAAAAATATAAGGGTATGTTTTATGTATTCCACGGAAAATTAAAACGTGTGGAATTTTCATAGAATTGTTGGAAATATGTATTTATAGCAACAATTTCCCAACGATGTAATTTCACGTGAAATGCAGAACATAACATAACATAAATTTTTGTTTATACATATCGTCGGACGGTTACTGGTTCCCCGTATGGAATATTCAAAAAATTTAGTTATTGATCGATTAAATATGATTAATGTGTATATTTCTTAAATTTGTTTTCAATTTTCGATATCTTGAATATATTAGGATATATAAAGTTCTTTTCCCATTGTATATTTCTCTTAATAAATGCACTCATTGGAACTACTTGAAAGGAAGTGAACAATATTGTTGTGATGATTGGTATAAGCGGCAACAAACATTTTTGTCTTTTTCTGTACATCCTAATTATTCACGTCGAGGGTAAAAAGTTTAGAAACTGACGCGCGATGTCGGCAAGTAAGCTATAGAAAGTTTCTTGTCGACATCGTGGGCCAGGCCCGTAAGTTCAAATAAAAACATATGTATCTATTACTTTTATTATTAAAGAAAATATACTATGGTGTATTTTTATAAAACAAATGAAAAAAACATTCTTCATCGATTTTCTCAAAACCATATAATTTTTCCATGCTGCTAGCCAGTAACTACCCAGCAAAAAAAATCTGATTTGGAAGCACTAACAACTGAGGGAAGCATTGTACTGTTTACTTGATCACAAAAGCTTCGAAAACTGCTTCTGAAAAGCACTAACATAAGGCAGGCTCTTTAACAAAATAGAGGAAAAAGTAAAAAAAAATTGCAAGCTAGTAACTTTTGCATCTGAGTACATAAAAACTATAGCCCAATTCACAATCTTGTGCAAATGGTCTTCAACAAAATTGTATAGTATATTGATACTCACCACTTAACAATTCTTAGAAGTTAATGTTAAAGTTAGCTATTTTATGTCAGGTGGAGACCGCGAGTAAGGGAGATAATGTTAGACAATCACTTGGTGTTGCGCATGAATAAGGAGATTTTTTTTGTGCGAGATGAGCCAACTAGAAGCAATTTATTCAGCTTCCAAAAAGCCATAATTTTTTGCCTTACCAAAGTGCTTCACAGAAGCAATAATATATACTTATGTATGTATAGTTTTGTATATTGTTTGCAGATAATGCGACTATTCCATACATGTATGTAAATACTCTAAAGAGGAGTAGGAATACGCCAAAACTCCTAATATGTGAAAAAAGGAGGTTTATATCCTAGGGTTGGACTAAATGGTCCAAATTTGCATTACATCGGCCTAACCCCAAAACTACTCCATATTGCATTGAATGCTTGTGTGAAAACGACATGACCCATGACTGCATTACATGGACCATAATGTAACTAGTCTTTTTCATCTCGATTGGACCACGTAGTACAATATTATATTCAGGTTTTTTGCATATACTTATGTACATACTTATGTATATTTTTTTTAGCGCCAAATTGTCTATCAGCTGTTGTGTATGTTTTACTGGATTTTACAATTTTTCCGTTCGCGTACTTTTAGCTGCAAACTTTTTTATTGAGAGTAATTTCTTTAAATTACTCAGTATTTACTCAGTTACTGGATTTTACTGGAAAAGTACTCAAACGCACCTATTATTTGAAATAGAGCGTGCTCTATTTTCTTATGTTAAACATACAGCTCAAAATGTCTATGTCGTGCGAACAAATTCGTCGGCGGTTGATTATGTCCACTATCATCAGGGTGACCGATGACATTTTTCAAAAAGTGGCACCAAATAGGGGATATATCAAAGAAAAGGGGCAAAATTAAAAAAAAAATACTAGAAAACTGCACTAAACTTTTTATTTTTAATGTAATTCATTGTTGTGGAAGGAGACTTCATGAGTGTTCCCGAATCTATATCTGCCGGTGTGCCACAGGGGAGTATACTGGGACCAGTTTTGTATTTGATTTATAATTGTGATATGCCTGTTAGAACTAAAATCCATACATCTACTTTTGCCGATGATACAACCTTCTTTAGCATGCATAAAGTTATGGAGAATTAAAGTAAATGAGCAGAAGTGTGCGCAGGTAACATTTACTCTACGAAAAGATACTTGTTCCCTCATTAGAATCAATAATCAAATTGTTCCTCAAAATTCACATGTAAAATACCTTGGTATACACATTGATCGACGGCTTACATGGAAACAACACATTGATTCTAAGCTAACACAAATGAAACTAAAATTAGCTCAGGTACATTGGCTGATTGGTAGAAATTCAACTCTCAGTCTAGGTTGCAAACTTTTGATTTTGATTTTTGAAACCTATATGGTGCTACGGAATTCAACTATGGGGCACTGCTTCAGCTTCCAATGTCGAGAGAATCCAACGAAGGCAAAACAAAATTTTACGTATGATAACTTCGGCTCCATGGTACATCAAAAATTCAAATATACATCGTGATTTGAATATGCCACTAGTGATTGAAGAAATTGCAAAATACGCAGCAAATATTTAACAAAACTCGAATCATATCCTAATCCGCTTGCTCGTAATATTTTGAACTTTACTGGACACATCCGCCTAAAAAAGAGGGACACAAGGGCTTATACTCAACACTCTAGATGGGACTACTTGAAAATACTTTTTTTTCCTTTTTGATTATCACTATTTATGTGTTATTTATAACTATCACTTTATTTCCGACAGTGGTCGGGCCTAATAATTATATTCTAGATTTAAGATTTGAATACTTATTGTTAGTTCATATTTAAAGATACAATAAATAAATACATGCATTGAAAAAAAAATTAATGTATTTTCATATAACTCACCCTAAATAAAGCGGGTCAAAAAGTGGCAGGGCAGTCGAAAAAGGGGGAAAGCAGTTGAAAAAGTGGCAAATTGCCACTTTAGTCGGTCAAACGGTCACGCTGACTATCATTAGCCGTCTGAATGAAGTATTTTGCAAGACAAATTAATTATATATATTTTTTTTTAATTTAACGTTGTCGTTTTATTAAAATAAGTCCAAAAATGTATAGATTTTTAGATACAACCTCAACGTCTTGTTTCAAAAAGAAAAAATTAAAAAAGCAAATTTGCATCGCCAGTACTACAGCGACGGTACCAAAAATATTTCGACGGCTGCAAGCCATTTATAAAACAAACTACGTGGATATTTATGTATGTACTGAAAAAGAAGAAGTGATACTACATGTACGTTTGTGACCAAAAATTATAAACGTTATGTAAATTAACCAATATTGACAAGCATAAAGAAAAACATACGAGTCGAAAACTTAAAAAACACATGTAAAAAACATTTCGTCTGTTGGTACCTTTAGTCTTTCATATAGAACAAAAAAAAAATTATTTTTTTTATTTAGTATTTTTGGTGCGGTTTTGTTCTATATGCACGAGTTTTTGCATATAGAACACAATAGGTTGCGAAGCTTGTCACTAAAGAGTTGTATAGCACAAAGTCAATGTCTCATATTTCCAAAACTATAAATGATAGAAGGAAATTGATTACACAGATAGACAGATCTCTAAAAGTTTTCCTAAAAATCAATCTTATCTCAATTTTTTATATTTTGCGGTATAGAACACAATAACTTGCGAATGACGATTAATGTAATTATTACTTAAAAGAAATGTAGTATGTACCAAACAATTTTTGTGTTATTTGTAGGTAGTGTATCGCAAAATTGAAATTTTCAGCTTTTATGTAACTAATAAAAAAACCAATTTTAATAAAAATTTTAATTGTTAATACAAAATCGTTAGAAAATAATCACAACGTATCAAAAATAGGTGCTATTTTCGTAATTAGCGGACAAAAGTACATAAGGATTAGTTATTTTATGTCAAAAAACTATAATAAAAAAGTTGTATGGACTGAACTAAAAACACACAGTAAGATATCTACATCTATGTATATATATAAAAATCAATTGCTGTTCGTTAGTCTGACTAAAACTCGAGAACGGCTGAACGGATTTATCCTATTTTGGTCTTGAAATGTTCGTGAAAATCCAGGAAAGGTTTAAAAGGTGAGAAAAATTCGAATAATTTCCGGGAAAAGCCGGCAGAGTCAATTTGAACTTTATTGCTATTCAAACTTAATTTTAGCTAACTTAATCTATCAAATTATTTTGTTTTATATAGATTGATAAATATTAAGTTTTGTCACAAATTAAATTTTTGAACGAAATCATAATAGTTGTCATTAGATTTGGCAACCAACTAATATGTCAATCCATTCTGTCAATCAACTGTTGCTGATGAATTAAATGCATAACTAAAATCATCGAATTTGTGGCAGTATGTAAAGACACTCCAATTAACAATTAACATGCGAGTATTTTTGCAACAAGATGAAACTGGAAATGTGTTTCCGAAGCAGTTTTTAGACATTGGAAATAACAAAGTTACAGTGGACACCTCGGCCGGATTCATCACATTGTCAACAGATTTCTGTCACATCACAGACTCAAAAGAGGAGCTTATTCAGCGTGTTTCCCCGGATATATCGCGAAAGTTAAATAACCATAGCCCAATTCACAATCTTTTGCAAATGGTCTTGCATCGTAGCATGTGTAAAATGGTATAGTATATTGATACTCACCACTTAACAATTATTAGTGGTGAGTATCAATATACTATACCATTTTACACATGCAACGATGCAAGACCATTTGCACAAGATTGTGAATTGGGCTCATAATTGGCTGGGTGAACGAGCAATATTGGAGGCGAAAAATAAAGATGTCGAGGATCTCAATACGACTATTCAGAATTTTCTTCCAGGACAGTTGGTTTCCTTCAAATCAGTCGACACCGTTATGAACCAGGATGACGTAGTCAACTATCAAACGGAGTTTTTAAATTCACTGGAATTGACTGGATTACCACCTCACAATTTGCAGTTAAAAGTTGGATCAGTTGTCATCATGCTGCGTAACATTAATCAACCTCGACTGTACAATGAAACAAGACTGTGTAATGGAACAAGACATTGAGGCAACAATCATAAAAGGAAAATACAAAGGAGAGGATGTCTTGATACCGCGGATACCGATGATTCCAACGGATTTACCATTCGATTTTAAATGCTTACAATTTCCAGTACGTCTGGCCTTTGCGATGACCATAAATAAATCGCAAGGACAGTCGTTAGAAGTTTGCGGAATCAACTTGGAGTTTCCCTGTTTTGCGCATGGACAATTACATGTCGCGTGTTCGCACGGCGAAAACCCGTCTTCTTTGCTTATTTACGAACCACAAAACAAAACAAAGAATATAGTATGTATATGAGAAAGCTTTAAATTCATTAACAGACTGTATCATAACAGTGTGTGTCTGTCATTATCAAATTTAAACCTCATGAATAGCCAGTATTTCAAGAAAACTCTGTTTTGTAAGTAAACAACATGATGTGTCGAAAATAATAATACAAGATCATGCTTCATTCAAAAAATGATTTTTTTATTAAATACGGATTCGTTTTGTTATACCCTTTACCACAAAAATCGTAAAGGGTATATATAGGTTTGTTTATTTTAAGATTATTTTATGCGAAAGCTTAGGTCTATAGGTAGGTAGGGTAGCTAGTCTATATAAGTATATAAAAATCAATTGCTGTTGGTTAGTCTGGATAAAACTCGAGAACGGCTGAACGGATTTACCTTATCTTGGTCTTAAAATGTTTGTCAAGGTCTAGGGAAGGTTTAAAAGGTGAGAAAAATTCGAATATTATTATATTATTCGAATAATGCTGCGTAACATTAATCAACCTCGACTGTGCAATGGAACAAGACTGGCTGTGAAAAAGCTGATGAATAACGTCATTGAGGCAACATTCATAAAACGAAAATACAAAGGAGAGGATGTCTTGATCACGCGGATACCGATGATTCCAACGGATTTGCCATTCGATTTTAAATGCTTACAATTTCCAGTACGTCTGGCCTATGCGATGACCATAAATAAATCGCAAGGACAGTCGTTAGAAGTTTGCGGAATCAACTTGGAGTTTCACTGTTTCGCGCATGTACAATTATACGTCGCGTCTTCTTTGTTTATTTACGAACCACAAAACAAAACAAAAAATATAGTGTATGAGAAAGCTTTAAATTGATTAACAGATAACAGTGTGTGTCTGTCAATATCAAATTTAAATTTCAAGAAAACTCTGTTTTGTAAGTAAGCAACATGATGTCTCGAAAATAATATTGAAACTTCATGCTTCATTCAAAAAATGCTTTTTTATTAAATACGGATTCGTTTTGTTATACCCTTTACCAAAAAAATTGTTTGTTTGTTTTAAGATTATTTTATACAAAAGTTTAGGTCTTTTATTTATCAACTGAGGCAGTACGAAATCTGGCGGGTCAGCTAGTATATATATAAAAATCAATTGCTGCTCGTTAGTCTGACTAATGGCATGTTTCTACATTACAAGTAACTAAAAAATGTTGTTCATATGAGCACAAAAGTTGGCTTTGGGGTCACAAAACAAGTGCCAACTTTTTCTGAGTAAAAAACGTAATACTTTTTTATTTTGTTGTTTCTACATAACAATTACAATTGTATCTAATGTCAAATAGAGGCAATCAAAAATTAACTTGTGTGGAAATTAAAATAGGTTTTTATGCATTAAAGAAGAAATTTAATGTCCACTCAATCGTCTAATTGAACCATTATGGAAACTGTAATCATAAACCTAAACATTTTTACATTATATGACATATATGTATGTATTTTCATCACAATTTTATTTTCCATTTTGTTCACATAAATTTGTTCAAGGAAAGTAATAATAGGTTTGTTCGAGTACCTGAAACTTTTTATTGAGCCTCGCTGTACTATATAGAATTTCATTCGTTTATACAACATCTTGATCACAACGTATCAAAAATAGGTGCTATTTTCGTAATTAGCGGACAAAATTACATAAGGATTAGTTATTTTATGTCAAAAAACTATAATAAAAAAGTTGTATGGACTGAACTAAAAACACACAGTAAGATATCTACATCTATGTATATATATAAAAATCAATTGCTGTTCGTTAGTCTGACTAAAACTCGAGAACGGCTGAACGGATTTATCCTATTTTGGTCTTGAAATGTTCGTGAAAATCCAGGAAAGGTTTAAAAGGTGAGAAAAATTCGAATAATTTCCGGGAAAAGCCGGCAGAGTCAATTTGAACTTTATTGCTATTCAAACTTAATTTTAGCTAACTTAATCAGTAGTAGGGAACTGTTCATCCTGGACCAATTAAAATTGTTAAATTTGGGTAATTAAAATTTGAAAATTGTTAAATTCTTGGAAATTTGTGTTTTCGGCGGCGCTTTGATGTTTTTTTGTTTACATTAGGAGTTTTTGTTTACATTAAGTGTATGTCTGTCTGTCCGTCTGTCGGTCTGTCTGCCTGACCGTGGATGTTTGTGTGTGGAATATTTTGTGTGAATGTATTAAGGCGGTTCATAGTTTGGCGGTTTTTATGTGTGTATATACAGACGAGGAAAATCATGAAAATTATTTTTTCTAATACCAATGGTGAAATAGTGATTATTAAGTTTTCCTAATGCCTACGGCAATGCATGATAATTTTTCCTAATGCCTACAACAAAACATGATAATTTTTTCAAATGCCGACGGCAATACATGATTATTTTTTTTCCTAATGCCGACGGCAATACATACTTATTTTTCCTAATGCCTACAACAAAACATGATAATTTTTTCAAATGCCGACGGCAATACATGATTATTTTTTTTCCTAATGCCGACGGCAATACATACTTATTTTTCCTAATGCCTACGGCAATACATAATTATTTTCAAATGCCTACGGCAATACATAATTATTTTCAAATGCCGACGGCAAAACATGATTATTATTTTTTTCAAATGCCGACGGCAAAACATGATTATTATTTTCTAATGCTCCCAGTGTTGCCATACTGCAGAAATTTGTTATCGTAATACTACATCAGTAATATCAGAGAAAGAAGGTTTGATGACTACTAGGTCATATGGTTTCATATGAATCATGGGAATGTGCTTGTGTGATTTCCTCACACTAATAAATTGTTTATAAATAAAATAATTAAATAAATTAATAAAATAATTAAATAAATTATTTTATTTATTTATAAAACGTTCTCATGTATGTGAACACCCCTAATGCTTGTGCGTGGGGGGTCCAGCTTGTTTGTCGCTGGTAAGCTTATATTCTGTTTATTTGTTTAAGAAATATATTTGTATGTATGTGTGTATGATGCATGCATGCATGTATGTATGTATGTATGTATGTATGTATGTGTGTATGTATGTATGTATGTATGTATGTATGTGTGTATGATGTATGTATGTATGTATGTATGTATGTATGTGTGTATGATGTTTGTATGTATGTATGTATGTGCGATCGAAAGAACTTGTGCGTGGAATATTTTGTGGCTGTGTAGAATACATTTATATTTTGCAACGTAATCATTTTCTTTGGCTGCGATTATTTTAAAGCAGCAAGTTTCAACTAACTACAGTCATAAGCAGAGAAACAAAAAGTAAAAATTTGCAAGTTAGCAAAAATGCTAACTTCTCCTCCTCCTTTCCACTTCCTTCTCTTTCCTTTATGTAGTTTGTTTTTGAAATAAGAAAACACTTGTAGATTTTTTATTTTTCTATACATTTATTGTTTAAAGTTTTTTAAAATTTTATAATAATACATACATTAATATTTTAAAGAGTGTAAAAATTCATTTAAAGCAAGATATTTCTTTTGTTAGTAAAATAGCATTTTTTAATGCGCAAACACCAAGTTTATGATAATTACAATAAAAATATTCTGGATACTTAATCTCCATTTGTTTAAAGTTGATACAGCCTATATCCTCAACGTTAAAAATTTTTCGGCATAAGATTTTTTCCAACCATCGTCTTTTCTCTTCACCTTTTACATAAATTTTAGAACATCTTGCGTTGGCTTTTAAAAAATTGCAAACGCTTTCAAAAGAAACTGATCCAGCAGTCCAGCTGAGGTGATGATAGTTTTTCGTTAGCCACTTTGCTTCTCTTTGCTTTTTTATTGATAAGCATTTAAAATCAAAAGGTGGTTTTATAATGAAATTGTTATATTCATAATTGTTGAAAACAATCGCTACTTCTTTTGCGATGAAATCATTTGAATTACTTTTGAAACCTTGTACGTCTATAAAAATTGTGTTATTTTCCATATTACTCAATTTATAAGACTTTTCGAACTTGTCCTTTGATGGGTATATATTCTATTATACGATCATGAATAAGAATGCAGTAAGCTGATGTCTTTGCTGCAATATTAGTTGCTGTTTCAAATGCTATTTTTATATCAATCGGTCCATTATTGAGTGATTCATTCTGATGACTGACATCTACTACAATAATAGGAGCTTTTGTCTTAAACTCTGATGTAGATAGAAGCGGTTGAGATTCCCTCATATAGTAACTTTGTTGGAATCTTAGATACATATCATATAGAATTGCATATCGTTCATTTTTGAACTTTATGTTAAGATCATCATATGGATATGAGACTGAATTTAAATGTACTTTTAAATTAGTCAAATCACAATGAACAAACTTATTTTCTTGTTGAAAAGCAATCAATACAAAACGGGGGCGTTCTCTATTTGCAGCCAGTTTAACATTCCAAATATGGCTAGTACCTGTGTTTAATTGTGGATTAACATGACAATCCCAACTGCGAAATGCCATAGGTATAGAAGCACCATTGTTAATAATTTTTATCATATTCAATTTGCTAAAGTCGGATAATTGTACATGTGGGATTCTCCATGAGATGAGTGAAATTGTAAGTTTAGCTTTTTCAGTAGAAACACTCGAGCGTACAAGATCTTCATCATTCTTATTGCGCAAGAGTATCAATTCATGTTTTCCATTTAGTATAACTTTGTTGTAGTCTTCGGCGAATCCTAGAAGCATTTTTAAAGGTACATAAAAATTAAAAAATCCATTTTCAAGAGTGACATCGTCAATTTTGTTCCATCCAGCATTTTGCATCACATTGCTTTCTGTTGGTGACAGAGAAACCAAATTTTTTATAGTGCTTGTGGCTCCTAAATATCTTGTATGGTCAATTTCAATTCCATTGAGCTCATAGCGAATTTCATCAAATAGATATGCCACAAAGTTGTTTTTTAATAAAAAGTTCTCCGAAGAAGAAGAAGAAGAAGATTTGGCCTTATTATCATCGGCAACAAACCCCTCTATATAAATGTAGCTCTCACTGGGTAGCACGTACAAATCTTGATTTTGTATTGAAATTCTAATTTCATCATTATTGTTGTAAGATTGTAAGTATGGTACATATGTATGATAGTCCTTTTTGATTATATTCTCATCAGACAAGGGTTTATCTAAGACATCTATTATTGAACTCATTTTGTCTTCAATTTAAAATTCAAGGACTTTAGAAAATTTTTATTTGATGTTGTTAGAGCTTTTTGTTGAGCTGGTCGCTTTAATGTTGTTGTTGTTGTTCTTGCTGCTGCTATATTTTTCAATGTATTTGTGTTGTATATTAGCATTATTTAGTTGGCCTTAAATGTATTCGTATTGTAATTTCCTCTCCTCGGAAATTAATTAAATCACCGTGTTGATCCAGTACGCGCAGCGCTAGTGAACTTATCTCTCTGGTGTTTACAGGTAAATAGATAAGATTTCTTGGAACCTCATCTATTTTATAGCCTGGAGGCACATTAATCGGAAATTCATGAAGTGTATGCGATTTCGAGTTATTCATATATGTGTTTATAGCGATACTACTTTCAATTCGCAAGAGATTCACTTTAAATATATTAACTGGAAGATCTGAATAATAATATTTGTTTGGTGTTAGGATTTTGCTATTGAATCCTAAAAGTTTTCCAATTGTATTGTCTTTATTAAAATATACAGGATCCTTGGAACTATTAACTTTAACTTGCATTGTATTGTTATTGGCTTCAATAAAAATCTTATTTGCTGGGCAGAGTCGTTTGTATTCCTCTTCTATAAAATCCACTATATTATTTAATTCGTAAGATCCAATTGGTATTTCAATTATATGTTCCCCTATATGAAACATATTGTTGTAGGTGTCTACATTTGGAATACTGTTGTATGAATGAAAATCAGTTAGAGCACACTCATATGCACCATGTAATTCAATAGGAGGAAAGTAACTAGCAGATAGTTCTGATGAGTTAGAGCTCAGAGTAAGTGTTATTGACATTATAACAGTCTGATTACAATTAAATAATGTTTAGTACACAGTATGGTTTATAAGTATGATTTACATATTTTATTTAAAACTTTTTCTCATTTTAAAATTAACATTAGTTTCTTAATATTAATGCTATTGTTGTTGTTGCAATTGATGTTGTTGTTGTTTCTAATTTAGTTTTTCTTCCAACTATAATATTTCATCTTTACTTATCCAAGAATTGTGTTGATTAGAAAATCCCAGCCATTTAACATATACCTCCTTCCCTTTAATTTTAAGAACCTTTTCAACTAGATATGTATTTGGAAATCTAGTTTTTGAAAGTTCCTCAGTATAGAAGCCACCTTTAATAGGATTGCCAAGATAGTCTTCTAATATGTATGTTGCAGGATTTGTATTTTGAACTCTTGTAATTGTGAAAATTTCTGTAGTCCAATTTGGAGTATAACCTTTTTCAA
The DNA here is from genome assembly GCA_949987645.1 of Tachina grossa. Lineage (NCBI taxonomy): Eukaryota > Metazoa > Arthropoda > Insecta > Diptera > Tachinidae > Tachina > Tachina grossa. The sequence goes on along the minus strand of OX465277.1, from coordinate 59,778,865 downwards.
ATGTGTGCTTATATTTGCTTATGCGAACATGATCTCCCACATTAAATTTTGACATTTTATACATTTTCAAATGACTGTATACTGTATTTAGCAGCTTTTCCTCATTTGTTGAGTTGACTTTAATAGGAGCCATTTTAATGGTACGATGAACTTTTCTATTGTATGCATTGAGTAAATCTTTGTATATATCAATCCACTTATATGAACCATTATAACTAAATTCTTTCCACATCATTCCTTTCAATGTTCTATTAAATCGTTCTACTATTGATGCTTTCATAATGCTATATGTTGAGTAGTGATTAATGTTGTATTTATGCATTAATTTTCCAAAGTGTTTGTTGAAAAATTCTTTGCCATCATCTGTTTGTAAGTTTTTTGGTACTCGTCCCAATTCAAAAATATCTTCCATTGCCTTGGTTGTTTCGAGTGCTGTTTTTGTTTTTAGCGGTACTGCCCATGCAAATTTTGAGAATGTGTCAATTACAGTCAACAAAAATCGATAATTTCTATTTTCTTTAGAATAGTTCCCCATTTCAACTAAATCAGCTTGCCAAAGATCGTCTATTCCTTTCATTACAACTCTGCGACGCACAAATTGTTTTCGTGCTTGCTTATGGAGTTCATTTACTAAATTTCTTTTTGAAGACATTAAGTTGTTTTTAAAGATTTTTTGCAGAGTGTTATGATCTGCTTGACGCACTTTCAGCTATTGATACAAACATATAATTTTCTAATCTATAAATTTTCTCATTAAGCTGTTCAATTTGTTCTTCAAAGGATGTTTTAATATGTAGAATATCTTTTTCAATTTTATAATTTTCTTCTATATATAATTTTATTTCGCGTTGTAGTTCCTCAATTTGCATTTGAATATCTTCTCGTATTATAGTATTATCCCCCTTAAAGTATGTTAATAATTTCTCTTCTAATTTTTCGATTTGAGTTTGCAAAAACAATTTATTGATAACATCGTTTTCCTCCAGAGCTTTTGCAACATTTTTGATCCTTTTGTTTTGGACATCAATGTTGTTGTTCGTATCCACAAAGAACCCCAGCAGTTTAGGTGCATTTTTCAAAGAAATTGTGCTGCTAGTATCGATTAAATAGTGTCCAAATTTATCAACAGACATACTCTATTTAGTTTATTAAAGTTAGTGTATTATATTCGCTTCACGTAGTTCTTCAATAATTGATACAATTTCGTTATTGTGATTAGTATGACCTGCACCTTGTGATGCGAGCAGTAGTCGAAGTCTATCTACTAACTCATTTGGATCGTCCCAGTATATATAGTTGGGATTATTGATGTTAACTTGCATCATTCCCTCACCTAAATAGCTACCTTTGGGCTTAGATCCTGTTGATTCAGGTAAATTCTTCTGGTTTTTCTCATCAATAAATTTCTTAATAATATGTATATATTATATATATATATATATATCCTCTAGAACCCTTAATTTGACCATCAGGTTTAAAGTCTCTTCTATATGCATTAGTAGTAATTAAAATCTTTTTATAGATTTCAAGTTTAAATTTATCGTAATTTTTTGGTATTTTATGAAACATTAGAAAAAATAGTCCTGGTGTTAGAGCCCATATTTGACCACCAACTTGTATTTTATCTTCATTCAGTTTTAGGCTACTATCACCAAATTTCCATTCATTATAGTAATCTTTATGTGGGCCATAGTTTGTATCTAACTCATTTCTTCCTTCCAAAACTGATAAATCAGTATAAGTATATTCTGTATTGGAAGTCTGTGAGTAAAGATCATCTTCATCATCATCATCATCATCATTTTCAGTATTAACATCATTAAATAAGATGGTATTATCAAAAATTGTCCCTTCTACTAGTATTTTTGGTGTACTTGTCTCTATCTTGACTGATTGGTTTTCAGGCTTTAAACTTGTATTATTTTCAACTTCTGTCCTGATGTTACTTTCTTCTTTCATACGAATTCTTTCAAAATTTTTAGAACTATTTATGAATTCTTTAAGAGGTTCTGTTATAGGTTTGAATGTATCTCTTAATTGTTCACGTGTATCTATTTCACCAGTTTTTATACTACGAAGCTTTTTCTTCAACACATTCCTTGTCAACACCAACTGTTTTAAAATTTTCTCATCCATGTTTGCTAAGGGCAAATAACAGGTATCAGCAATGAGATCAGCTTTTCAGGACCTGGTCTGGTTTTCAGATCAGCTTATCAGGACCTGGTCTGGTTTTCAGATCAGCTTTTCAGGACCTGGTCTGGTTTTCAGATCAGCTTATCAGGACCTGGTCTGGTTTTCAGATCAGCTTATCAGGACCTGGTCTGGTTTTCAGATCAGCTTTTCAGGACCTGGTCTGGTTTTCAGATCAGCTTATCAGGACCTGGTCTGGTTTTTAGATCAGGTTATCAGGAGCTGGTCTGGTTTTCAGGTAGCTGGTATAGTTTGGAGATCAGCTTATCAGGTATCGGATGAGGTTATAGCAAATAGATGTATCAAGTTTAAAGTTAGATTAATAACTAAAGTCAATCTTTTATGAGAAGTAGTTTATATAGTTATGAAAAAGTCAAATTGCTTTCTGTAGCGACCATCATTTAATTCATTATCTTTGCTTATCACTAAAAAGCCATATTTATCCTTCCAACATTCTCTACAAATTTCTTGGAACTTTTCGTAACTCATATCGCTGCCAACATGATCCCTATAAACATGCTTCATATTTGTATCATCTTGCTTAAACATTATAATAACATTTGCATTGTCTCTTATTAAATGCTTGGGAATTCTAGTATAAGTTTGACACAAGTAGAATGAATCAATATCCCTATGTCGCCCCATACAAAAATATGTACGTATATTATTCTGCTTTTCACATGCAACATCATCAAATATCATAATTGAATTAGTTTTAGCTTCGTCAGGTGGAATAACTGATTCATTATCGGTGAATGTATAATATCCCATTCCTTTAATTGGTGAAATTAGTTTCTTCAAGTACTCATATTTGGGTTGATAAAGAGATTTTGAGTATAAATAGATGTTTTCAAACTTGAGTCCATTAGGACTTTCTAGTAAGCCGATCATAACATTAGTCTTTCCACAATTTGATGGTCCCACTATTAGAGCACGAATAGAATTTGGTAAGAGGGGGCTATGCTTTATTTTTGAAGTGATGTTCGATGATTCATCAATATTACGAACTAAAATATTTTTATGTTGTTTCACTAACTGCATTTTTGTAACTAAATACATTTCATAAATGTTACCTCTTATTATAGAAAAAATCAGATAATATGGTTATACGATATCAGAAAACGTTTAGTCATAAAAACACCTTCGTTGGAGGAGGTATAGTAGATAAAATAATAAACTCTCTACCTGTTGAACTTCATCTTCCTGGATATCAGTACTGTGGACCTGGAACAAAACTACAAAAACGTTTAAATCGAGGTGATAAAGGAATTAATTTATTGGACTCTGCTTGTAAAGATCACGATATAGCTTATTCGAAAAATAAGGATTTAAGCACTAGACACAAGGCTGATAAAATACTTGAAAATTCAGCTTGGGATCGAGTTTTATCAAAAGATAGTAGTATTGGTGAAAAATCATTTGCCTATATGGTTACTAACGCAATGAAAGCCAAAACAAAATTTGGTATGGGTGTGGAGAAAAAGAAAAATGTTAAAAAGAACAAGCTAAATGATAAAAAACTGTTTAGAACATCAATTAGAGCTGCAACAAAAATACTAAAGAAGGAAAAACCATTAGATATTAACTCAGCAATTAAAATTGCCCGAAAAACTATCAACAAATCATTAAAAGGAAGAAAATCTCAAATTATAGTACCACGTGTAATACGTGTCCCAAAAATTGGTGCGTTTTTGCCTCTAATACCGATTTTAACTGCTCTGGGTGCAATTGGTAGTCTAACAACTGGAGGTGCTGCTATAGCTAAAGCTGTAAATGCAACAAAGAATGCAAAAAATCAACTTGATGAAGCAACTAGACATAATAAAGCGATGGAATCTATTGCAGTTGGAAAGGGACTTTACTTAAAACCATATAAAAAGGGTTATGGTTTAGTTTTCAAAGAGGAATCAAAAAACTATTAGAGATGCTACCCAACAGACCACTATCTGATGAGGACCTAAACCGTTTCTCTATAAATATTCCATATTTTAGAGGAGTTTTCATGTTGAATACTCTACCAAAACGAACAAAGAAAATAGAATGTGGAATAATCAATTTAGACGTATCAACAGGACCTGGTACACATTGGGTAGCATATTATAAAAACAACAATGAAAAAGAATATTTCGACAGCTTTGGAAACTTACAACCTCCTTCGGAAGTAGTCAAATATCTTGGTACAAATATAAAATACAACTATAATCAACATCAGAATTTCAATACATTTACCTGTGGTCATTTATGTCTTCAATTTCTGTATGAAATAACTGAAAATATTAAATAAAAAAGCACAAACATTTATATTTTACAAACTCTTTAATGTCTTTTTATTTATAATTTAAAATACATAATTAGTACATATCATTGGCAAATAGAAAATTGGGATTAAGCTTTTTCGATTAGAAAATAAGAGAAACTTGTATGTAGTGAAAAATATAAGGACTTATCCGATTATCTTAATTGTTTCTCTTTATGAAAATATCTAATGAAATTTAATGGAATTTCATAATATTGTGAAATTCAATTTGTCTTGTGCAGATCCTCTTAAAGAAATCAAGACTGTGCATGTTTAAGCGATATGGAAGATATCATTTTTTTTTTTTTTTTTTTTTTTTTTTTTTTTTATCCAACGAAGTAAAGCCAATAAAGAAATAAAAGTCATTCACACATTTAATTCTTTTTTCAATATTTTATTTCAAATTTTTTCTTAAAAACTCATATACATATGTACAATAGTTTTTCTTAATAAATAGGATTTTATTTACAATAATTTTTCTTAATAAATAGGATTTTATGTACAATAATTTTTCTTAATAAATAGGATTTTATTTAAAATCATTTTAACAACAATAAATAGGATTTTATTTACAATAATGTTTCTTAATAACTTAGATTTTATACACAATTTAAAAATTAACTACTTAACTAAAAATTAACTAATTTTAGCTATTTTCTTGCATTCTAGCAATTTCATCTAGCAACATATCAAGTTCGTATTCAGGGTTAGTTTCCTTAATACGAAAATGATACCATGCATATGTGTTAATATTATTTGACCTAATTTTTCTCTTATCGTCTCCATAACTTAAGACTACCTTATTTAATTTACTAGTATATATATGGTGAAGCTTAGATTTAAATGTTAACATATTATCGTATACATTAGTCTTATTGAATAAACAGTTTCTATAAGTAGCTAAACTATATTTATCTAATATGGATCTTTTTACCCCCTTTGATTTTTAACGTCATTTTGATTTTGTACACTGAATGAGTACATTTTTGATCGCAGCCCAACAAATTCTGTCATTATCCTACCGCAGTTTTCATCTTTCATCATGCCTAAAACTTTTTTATTTATTAATGGGAAATTATAAGTATTGTCCGTGGGATAGTCCGATGTATCAAAATGTTCTTCTATGTCATTTTTTATGTCAGCGTAAAAGTCATCCGTCTTTATTGAATATATAAAAGAGTCCGTGTCCATATAGTTCAATGAGAGTTTTGTCTTAAACTTAGGTTGCATGTACCCGTAATGAAAATTATACATTTTCCATTTGGACAATTCAAGTACACAAAATCCTAAGTAAATTGGTTTATTGTAGCAGGTTTTGACTCTAGTCATTTCGATTGCTACCAGATCTTCGGAAAATATAGATAAACTATGAAAATTTGGTTTTGATATCCAATCTTGAGCCCCCAAACGATTACAATTCGTTCTCTCCCAATTATTGACAATTTTAACATCTCTCCTCTTATCCACATTTTCCATGGTTTTACCATAGACTGCATTATTGAGTAGTTTGAAAAAGTTTTTTTCAAAAGCATTTTTAGCAATGGCTCTATGTCTGGTATTAAGGTCAATATAGCCTTTTAACCATGGAGATTGTTTAAATGCTAGAATACGATGAGTTTTCTTTAAAACTAAGCCATTTTCTAAGCATTGTTTAAGAACTCTAAAGTGTATCACGTATGATTGCTTTGTAGAGAAATCGGTTATCAACTTGTTATACTTCGCTTGCAGTGGTTTTTTATTTTCAGCGCAAAAAGGTAGGTCATTATGCAAGTCATGTAAGTGAGAAGGATAATCTAAAGTGACCTCATAAACATAACCGTCTGTTCCATTTTCAGATATGCTGTTTGGATCCAGATTCAGCTCGTCTTGCGATAACCATCTGAACCCCCCATGAGGAAGATATTCCGACATAGCCCAACCGTAAAGGTTATTTGCGTCTAAATAGACAAGAAACTCCGAGGGCTTCTCTTTATCGAAATCTTCCAAATATTTGTTATTCGCTTTCGAATATCTTTGGCTACACTGTACGATTCCCCCACGTATTCCTTTTTTCATAAAATTGTACATGTCTATGTCCGTCAATAATTCTAGTTCAATTTTTGTGTATTTTAACATTGCATCCCAGGAAAGTCCAGGTGCATAAATACCTTTACAAACTTTTCTAAAGTTCTCGAAAATATCTGTCAGTAAGAGGACATCTGTTTTTAAGTAAAGTTCCATGTAATCTTTCATTGTTTTGCAACCAAAAGTATTCCATACCTCTACAGCATGTGAGTATTCCTCTAACGAACACTCTTTATTGTTCAACTTATTAAAGAAATCACTGCGTGAAGGCAGCTGGCACTCGTCTAATTTTTGAAATGAATTTAGGTACTCATAGGGGAAAATGCCTTTCTTCTTAATAAGCTGAAATTCTTTTTCTGATTGAAACAAGGACCTTATAGTGTTAAAATCACTATCCGACAAATTGCAGGCTAATGATTCTAAACTCTCAGCCATAAAGCGTAATGTATCAAGAAATCTTATTTCAAGATTATGACCATCGCTCATTTGTGTAAATTGCGAGAGTGATATATAAAGCTCCTTATTGAGAGGGAGTACTTTCAGTTGCATAGAAATTTCACCTAGTTCTTTAATAAAAAGATGGGAGTCATAATTTGAGTAATTGTGAAAGTAAACTGGTATAAACTTGGGAATTTGGTAATTCAAATTACAGTTATTGTGGGCTGCACCTCTATATTTACCGCTAATGTGACAATGATCTCTAACGCGATCTTTACCTAGAAATTTTTGACAAATATGACAATTCACCGCACTATAAAAATTATAAATATCAGAAGGGGATAAAGTATCCATTTGCCTATTATTTACTAAATGATTATTATAAATATCCTCACAATCTTTAATTAAAAATGAAACAAATTTTTGTGAAGCATCTTTCCCTGTATAAACCCTTAATTTATCTAACTTATTGTTATGGAGACACTTAATGTAGTAACTAAAAGCACAAGGAGTGTGCTTTTTGACAAGACTGGTTTTACTACTCACGTTATTACTAATGTCTTCCAGGATGCATTCAAAATCTGCGTACACCACAAAGGGGACATCCATTTTCCTCTGATGCCCCTTAAAACTTAGAACTGCATCTGGACCTGACGGCATAGTTGTCACTATTTTGCCGCATTCTGCCTTATGGCTACTCATACCATTTTCGTTATGACTATACTGTAGGCAGCTATTACAAAAATGTAGCTTATTGTGATTTTTGGTAGACTGACTTCGTAAAAGTCTGTGAATGACAAAAAATATATAAAAGTTGATTAGTAAAATGTATATAGTATAAAAGATAAAAAACAAGTATAGGTATCATTAAAATTAAAGAGTAGTAGTATAATTTTCTAACTTACTTTGATATGTTCTTTATCAATATGTAGTGATGAACTTCACCATTCTCCAAAAGCAACAAGTTGACATGCTTTACTTTTTCATCCTTGGTCACATAATAGGGACCGATGATTTGATCTGCTCCCTCATCGTACCCAAACACATTAACACTTATTGCTGGATTATTCACTTCGAACTTCTTAATTTTGTTTAGTGCTAATGGGTAAGTTAAGTTTTTGAAATTTAACGCTACACCATTTCGCGTAACAATCGTCTCTGCAGAAATGTCCTGAATGTTATAAGAACTGCAGCGTACTTGATGGTATTTAACAATATCCATGGCAGCGATTATACACCACTTGAAGCAGTATTCATCACTATTTTCAATATTGATGCATGCTTTTCTGCCTTCTAATTTTTGTGGTGTGGATATCCAACTTGATCCTTTGACTAGCGAAGATTTGTTGATGTTGATTTCTGCTCGAACTATGCGTGACAAAGTCCAACCAGAATCTCGCTCTTCAAATTCGGACATTTTTGTTGAAATCTCCTCAATCTGTTTACGGAAAAATTCTTCAATGTTATCTGCCTTCGTCAGCAAACTCATTTTGGCTACATGTGTTATAACACACAACTCCAATTCTTCTTCTACGATTTTGATGTACTCCGCCACAATACTCACATGAAATTTAATTATTATATGCTTAAACAAAGACATTTGAAGTCTCTCAATAAAAATATTCATGTTTTCTTTAATAAATTCTTCCAAGAGAAGTTGGTCTTTTTTATTAAGAATTACATATGTGGCGATATGGTTTTTGAAGGCTTTCGATATTTTGTAATATCTCACATTCTCTTCGACTTCTTCTTCTCTCCTAGCATGCGAAGTACTCATTGGAGTTGGCAGAGTTTCTTCTCTTTTTTCTTCTACTTCTCCATTACTTTCCGGTAAACTTATGACCATAGCATCGTTGCATAAAGTCCCTCCAAGGATATCCACACCTTGTTGATGAGCTTGTTGTTGTTGTAGCTGCTGCTCTTGTTGATAATAATTAAGAGGTTGCCATTGCATCAAATTGGAATACTGCTCCATTTGATTAACTGGTGTGACGGGATTATAATTGTAACTTGGATACTCATATTGCATTGGTACTCCTGATGTCAAAAACTGATTACTCCATGACATTGGTGTAGGGTAACAGTTAGGCATACCGTATTGTTGATATTGGGGATACTGTAGAGAAGGGTGCTGCTGGTGATGAAATGAATTTATCTGCTGTTGACGATTTTGAACAAATGTCTGCGGTTGCTCTTGATTTGTATCCCGACTTACGACCATTTGATCCTGTACGCTATGACTTTTCACATGATCCAAAAAGGACTTTTGGTATTTGTATACCTTATGGCATCTATTACACTGATAACCTGTATAACTCATTTTTAATTATTTTATTATTATAAAACTTTAACACAATTGCTGATGATACTACTTGTAAATACAATAAAGTACTGATGTGTTGGTTAGAAAATTTGGCGTATTTATACGAAAATTAGTAGCAGTATCCTTGCAGCATTCACAGTTTTAACTTTTTGTTTCTCTGCTGATGACTGTACTTAGTTGAAACTTTGCTGCTTTAAAATAATCGCAGACAAAGAAAATGATTACGTTGCAAAATATAAATGTATTCTACACAGCCACAAAATATTCCACGCACAAGTTCTTTCGATCGCACATACATACATACATACAAACATCATACACACATACATACATACAAATATATTTCTTAAACAAATAAACAGAATATAAGCTTACCAGCAACAAACAAGCTGGACCCCCCACACACAAGCATTAGGGGCGTTCACATACATGAGAACGTTTTATAAATAAATAAAATAATTTATTTAATAATTTTATTTTATAACAATTTATTTATTGTTTATTTATAAACAATTTATTAGCGTGAGGAAATCACACAAGCACATTCCTATGATTCATATGAAACCATATGACCTAGTAGTCATCAAACCTTCTTTCTCTGATATTACTGATATAGTATTACGATAACAAATTTCTACAGTATGGCAACACTGGGAGCATTAGAAAATAATAATCATGTTTTGCCGTCGGCATTTGAAAAAAATAATAATCATGTTTTGCCGTCGGCATTAGGAAAAATTATCATGCATTGCCGTCGGCATTTGAAAATAATTATGTATTGCCGTAGGCATTAGGAAAAATAAGTATGTATTGCCGTCGGCATTAGGAAAAAAAATAATCATGTATTGCCGTCGGCATTTGAAAAAATTATCATGTTTTGTTGTAGGCATTAGGAAAAATAAGTATGTATTGCCGTCGGCATTAGGAAAAAAAATAATCATGTATTGCCGTCGGCATTTGAAAAAATTATCATGTTTTGTTGTAGGCATTAGGAAAAATTATCATGCATTGCCGTAGGCATTAGGAAAAATTAATAATCACTATTTCACCATTGGTATTAGAAAAAATAATTTTCATGATTTTCCTCGTCTGTATATACACACATAAAAACCGCCAAACTATGAACCGCCTTAATACATTCACACAAAATATTCCACACACAAACATCCACGGTCAGGCAGACAGACCGACAGACGGACAGACAGACATACACTTAATGTAAACAAAAACTCCTAATGTAAACAAAAAAACATCAAAGCGCCGCCGAAAACACAAATTTCCAAGAATTTAACAATTTTCAAATTTTAATTACCCAAATTTAACAATTTTAATTGGTCCAGGATGAACAGTTCCCTACTACTTTAATCTATCAAATTATTTTGTTTTATATAGATTGATAAATATTAAGTTTTGTCACAAATTAAATTTTTGAACGAAATCATAATAGTTGTCATTAGATTTGGCAACCAACGAATATGTCAATCCATTCTGTCAATCAACTGTTGCTGATGAATTAAATGCATAACTAAAATCATCGAATTTGTGGCAGTATGTAAAGACACTCCAATAAACAATTAACATGCGAGTATTTTTGCAACAAGATGAAACTGGAAATGTGTTTCCGAAGCAGTTTTTAGACATTGGAAATAACAAAGTTACAGTGGACACCTCGGCCGGATTCATCACATTGTCAACAGATTTCTGTCACATCACAGACTCAAAAGAGGAGCTTATTCAGCGTGTTTCCCCGGATATATCGCGAAAGTTAAATAACCATAGCCCAATTCACAATCTTTTGCAAATGGTCTTGCATCGTAGCATGTGTAAAATGGTATAGTATATTGATACTCACCACTTAACAATTATTAGTGGTGAGTATCAATATACTATACCATTTTACACATGCAACGATGCAAGACCATTTGCACAAGATTGTGAATTGGGCTCATAATTGGCTGGGTGAACGAGCAATATTGGAGGCGAAAAATAAAGATGTCGAGGATCTCAATACGACTATTCAGAATTTTCTTCCAGGACAGTTGGTTTCCTTCAAATCAGTCGACACCGTTATGAACCAGGATGACGTAGTCAACTATCAAACGGAGTTTTTAAATTCACTGGAATTGACTGGATTACCACCTCACAATTTGCAGTTAAAAGTTGGATCAGTTGTCATCATGCTGCGTAACATTAATCAACCTCGACTGTACAATGAAACAAGACTGTGTAATGGAACAAGACATTGAGGCAACAATCATAAAAGGAAAATACAAAGGAGAGGATGTCTTGATACCGCGGATACCGATGATTCCAACGGATTTACCATTCGATTTTAAATGCTTACAATTTCCAGTACGTCTGGCCTTTGCGATGACCATAAATAAATCGCAAGGACAGTCGTTAGAAGTTTGCGGAATCAACTTGGAGTTTCCCTGTTTTGCGCATGGACAATTACATGTCGCGTGTTCGCACGGCGAAAACCCGTTTTCTTTGCTTATTTACGAACCACAAAACAAAACAAAGAATATAGTATGTATATGAGAAAGCTTTAAATTCATTAACAGACTGTATCATAACAGTGTGTGTCTGTCATTATCAAATTTAAACCTCATGAATAGCCAGTATTTCAAGAAAACTCTGTTTTGTAAGTAAACAACATGATGTGTCGAAAATAATAATACAAGATCATGCTTCATTCAAAAAATGATTTTTTTTATTAAATACGGATTCGTTTTGTTATACCCTTTACCACAAAAATCGTAAAGGGTATATATAGGTTTGTTTATTTTAAGATTATTTTATGCGAAAGCTTAGGTCTATAGGTAGGTAGGGTAGCTAGTCTATATAAGTATATAAAAATCAATTGCTGTTGGTTAGTCTGGATAAAACTCGAGAACGGCTGAACGGATTTACCTTATCTTGGTCTTAAAATGTTTGTCAAGGTCTAGGGAAGGTTTAAAAGGTGAGAAAAATTCGAATATTATTATATTATTCGAATAATGCTGCGTAACATTAATCAACCTCGACTGTGCAATGGAACAAGACTGGCTGTGAAAAAGCTGATGAATAACGTCATTGAGGCAACATTCATAAAACGAAAATACAAAGGAGAGGATGTCTTGATCACGCGGATACCGATGATTCCAACGGATTTGCCATTCGATTTTAAATGCTTACAATTTCCAGTACGTCTGGCCTATGCGATGACCATAAATAAATCGCAAGGACAGTCGTTAGAAGTTTGCGGATTCAACTTGGAGTTTCACTGTTTCGCGCATGTACAATTATACGTCGCGTCTTCTTTGTTTATTTACGAACCACAAAACAAAACAAAAAATATAGTGTATGAGAAAGCTTTAAATTGATTAACAGATAACAGTGTGTGTCTGTCAATATCAAATTTAAATTTCAAGAAAACTCTGTTTTGTAAGTAAGCAACATGATGTCTCGAAAATAATATTGAAACTTCATGCTTCATTCAAAAAATGCTTTTTTATTAAATACGGATTCGTTTTGTTATACCCTTTACCAAAAAAATTGTTTGTTTGTTTTAAGATTATTTTATACAAAAGTTTAGGTCTTTTATTTATCAACTGAGGCAGTACGAAATCTGGCGGGTCAGCTAGTATATATATAAAAATCAATTGCTGCTCGTTAGTCTGACTAATGGCATGTTTCTACATTACAAGTAACTAAAAAATGTTGTTCATATGAGCACAAAAGTTGGCTTTGGGGTCACAAAACAAGTGCCAACTTTTTCTGAGTAAAAAACGTAATACTTTTTTATTTTGTTGTTTCTACATAACAATTACAATTGTATCTAATGTCAAATAGAGGCAATCAAAAATTAACTTGTGTGGAAATTAAAATAGGTTTTTATGCATTAAAGAAGAAATTTAATGTCCACTCAATCGTCTAATTGAACCATTATGGAAACTGTAATCATAAACCTAAACATTTTTACATTATATGACATATATGTATGTATTTTCATCACAATTTTATTTTCCATTTTGTTCACATAAATTTGTTCAAGGAAAGTAATAATAGGTTTGTTCGAGTACCTGAAACTTTTTATTGAGCCTCGCTGTACTATATAGAATTTCATTCGTTTATACAACATCTTGATCACAACGTATCAAAAATAGGTGCTATTTTCGTAATTAGCGGACAAAATTACATAAGGATTAGTTATTTTATGTCAAAAAACTATAATAAAAAAGTTGTATGGACTGAACTAAAAACACACAGTAAGATATCTACATCTATGTATATATATAAAAATCAATTGCTGTTCGTTAGTCTGACTAAAACTCGAGAACGGCTGAACGGATTTATCCTATTTTGGTCTTGAAATGTTCGTGAAAATCCAGGAAAGGTTTAAAAGGTGAGAAAAATTCGAATAATTTCCGGGAAAAGCCGGCAGAGTCAATTTGAACTTTATTGCTATTCAAACTTAATTTTAGCTAACTTAATCTATCAAATTATTTTGTTTTATATAGATTGATAAATATTAAGTTTTGTCACAAATTAAATTTTTGAACGAAATCATAATAGTTGTCATTAGATTTGGCAACCAACGAATATGTCAATCCATTCTGTCAATCAACTGTTGCTGATGAATTAAATGCATAACTAAAATCATCGAATTTGTGGCAGTATGTAAAGACACTCCAATTAACAATTAACATGCGAGTATTTTTGCAACAAGATGAAACTGGAAATGTGTTTCCGAAGCAGTTTTTAGACATTGGAAATAACAAAGTTACAGTGGACACCTCGGCCGGATTCATCACATTGTCAACAGATTTCTGTCACATCACAGACTCAAAAGAGGAGCTTATTCAGCGTGTTTCCCCGGATATATCGCGAAAGTTAAATAACCATAGCCCAATTCACAATCTTTTGCAAATGGTCTTGCATCGTAGCATGTGTAAAATGGTATAGTATATTGATACTCACCACTTAACAATTATTAGTGGTGAGTATCAATATACTATACCATTTTACACATGCAACGATGCAAGACCATTTGCACAAGATTGTGAATTGGGCTCATAATTGGCTGGGTGAACGAGCAATATTGGAGGCGAAAAATAAAGATGTCGAGGATCTCAATACGACTATTCAGAATTTTCTTCCAGGACAGTTGGTTTCCTTCAAATCAGTCGACACCGTTATGAACCAGGATGACGTAGTCAACTATCAAACGGAGTTTTTAAATTCACTGGAATTGACTGGATTACCACCTCACAATTTGCAGTTAAAAGTTGGATCAGTTGTCATCATGCTGCGTAACATTAATCAACCTCGACTGTACAATGAAACAAGACTGTGTAATGGAACAAGACATTGAGGCAACAATCATAAAAGGAAAATACAAAGGAGAGGATGTCTTGATACCGCGGATACCGATGATTCCAACGGATTTACCATTCGATTTTAAATGCTTACAATTTCCAGTACGTCTGGCCTTTGCGATGACCATAAATAAATCGCAAGGACAGTCGTTAGAAGTTTGCGGAATCAACTTGGAGTTTCCCTGTTTTGCGCATGGACAATTACATGTCGCGTGTTCGCACGGCGAAAACCCGTCTTCTTTGCTTATTTACGAACCACAAAACAAAACAAAGAATATAGTATGTATATGAGAAAGCTTTAAATTCATTAACAGACTGTATCATAACAGTGTGTGTCTGTCATTATCAAATTTAAACCTCATGAATAGCCAGTATTTCAAGAAAACTCTGTTTTGTAAGTAAACAACATGATGTGTCGAAAATAATAATACAAGATCATGCTTCATTCAAAAAATGATTTTTTTTATTAAATACGGATTCGTTTTGTTATACCCTTTACCACAAAAATCGTAAAGGGTATATATAGGTTTGTTTATTTTAAGATTATTTTATGCGAAAGCTTAGGTCTATAGGTAGGTAGGGTAGCTAGTCTATATAAGTATATAAAAATCAATTGCTGTTGGTTAGTCTGGATAAAACTCGAGAACGGCTGAACGGATTTACCTTATCTTGGTCTTAAAATGTTTGTCAAGGTCTAGGGAAGGTTTAAAAGGTGAGAAAAATTCGAATATTATTATATTATTCGAATAATGCTGCGTAACATTAATCAACCTCGACTGTGCAATGGAACAAGACTGGCTGTGAAAAAGCTGATGAATAACGTCATTGAGGCAACATTCATAAAACGAAAATACAAAGGAGAGGATGTCTTGATCACGCGGATACCGATGATTCCAACGGATTTGCCATTCGATTTTAAATGCTTACAATTTCCAGTACGTCTGGCCTATGCGATGACCATAAATAAATCGCAAGGACAGTCGTTAGAAGTTTGCGGATTCAACTTGGAGTTTCACTGTTTCGCGCATGTACAATTATACGTCGCGTCTTCTTTGTTTATTTACGAACCACAAAACAAAACAAAAAATATAGTGTATGAGAAAGCTTTAAATTGATTAACAGATAACAGTGTGTGTCTGTCAATATCAAATTTAAATTTCAAGAAAACTCTGTTTTGTAAGTAAGCAACATGATGTCTCGAAAATAATATTGAAACTTCATGCTTCATTCAAAAAATGCTTTTTTATTAAATACGGATTCGTTTTGTTATACCCTTTACCAAAAAAATTGTTTGTTTGTTTTAAGATTATTTTATACAAAAGTTTAGGTCTTTTATTTATCAACTGAGGCAGTACGAAATCTGGCGGGTCAGCTAGTATATATATAAAAATCAATTGCTGCTCGTTAGTCTGACTAATGGCATGTTTCTACATTACAAGTAACTAAAAAATGTTGTTCATATGAGCACAAAAGTTGGCTTTGGGGTCACAAAACAAGTGCCAACTTTTTCTGAGTAAAAAACGTAATACTTTTTTATTTTGTTGTTTCTACATAACAATTACAATTGTATCTAATGTCAAATAGAGGCAATCAAAAATTAACTTGTGTGGAAATTAAAATAGGTTTTTATGCATTAAAGAAGAAATTTAATGTCCACTCAATCGTCTAATTGAACCATTATGGAAACTGTAATCATAAACCTAAACATTTTTACATTATATGACATATATGTATGTATTTTCATCACAATTTTATTTTCCATTTTGTTCACATAAATTTGTTCAAGGAAAGTAATAATAGGTTTGTTCGAGTACCTGAAACTTTTTATTGAGCCTCGCTGTACTATATAGAATTTCATTCGTTTATACAACATCTTGATAGTGTAATTTGAGACTGAGTAATTGCAAGTTCTTACTGAATAAATGGTTCCCAAAAATAGCGGTTACACTTTTATTTTTTATGAATTTTATTTTTAATTAAATTCTTCACTCGTTTTCTTGTATGATGTGTAACATATTTAAAAAAGAGTATATATCGGTTTTATGTATATGAAAAATATTTTTTATATATCTTATACATTTTTCTACATTTCAAACATATTGAAAGATATTAAACCCCAAAGTTGCCTCATATCCGTAATTTTCAAGTTAACTAAGCATTGCCTATTATTGTGATTGGCGAATTTGCCGCGAAAGTCAGGCGTATAGCTTCTTTTCTTTAATCAACTACAAATCGTTGAATTTGAAGTCGAAAACCGCCAACCACGACAAGGCCCATTATTTTGTTTCATATATAAATTGATGTGCTTTGAACCACATTTCAATGTAAAGTTTTTATTCCTTATTATCTTGGATCTAGCTGTATTCAAAGCAAGAATACATTTCCATTAAATGCGGCAAATTAGTAACCATCTGACGATATACATACATATGTACATATCGTTTATAATGGATGAAATCCTTCTTCTTTTTATGTTTATTTAAACAAATACAATAATTTAAAGTACTTGCAAGACATGAATCATGAAGGCTTTTTGACTTATTTCAGCAAAATCTCAGTGTTTTTATAATTTGTGAAAAAATTACAATATACCGAAAATAAAAAAGAGTGTCACTATTGATGTTATTAATTAAAAATCTACGATGCAGCCTTTTTTAATTTATACAAACACTATTTAATGCTTTCTAGCAAAAATAATCAGGATTTATTCAGTCACTCGATTTTGCTTGATAAATAAACGAACTGACCTAATATTGTATTGTAATTTAAAAGCAGCTGTTTTTTATTTTGTACGATTTTCTCATAGGACCGCCATTCAGTAATGCTTCTAGTATGGACAAAAATTAACTCAAATACCAAATTGTATACCATGGCAATAATGAAATTAAATATACAAAAAGTGATATCAAATACAACGTAAGCTAGACAAATGTACTATAAAAACTCATTTTGCTACGTACTCGCCTGTGTACCGCTTGCTTGCGTGAGAGCTTACTTGTTATGTAGAAACAGGCCATAAATTGCTTTTCAATATCATATTAATCTTGAATTAAATTTTATTCACTAAAAATGAGGTTTGCATGCTTTTATATATATGTGTTTATTTTTAACTTATTAAAGTTTCACTTTATACTATACCACCACAAAATGTCAATTTCTTATTTGCAAAAAAAAAGTGACGTGAGTTTCTTTGAGGTACGTGTTTATATCGAGAAAACGCAACATAAATACCAGGGTACGTGTTGCATAGCTGCGTTAAAAATAGCTTATTTTGATACAATATATTTCTTTGTAAGTTTGAAAGAAACGCTGAAAACCCGTCAACTAAGAAATTGTTCCGCTAAAAACCCCGCTGACGGTTTTTAATAGACTGGCCGCTAATGACAACAAAATACAGTCATATATAGCGGGAAAACCGCCGTTTTGGTAACACTGATGTGCAGTATTAAGGCAGAATTACCCGACTGTAAATGTAAATGTTTCAGCTGATCGAATCTGTTACATGAAAAGCTATGCAAACGCTTATCTGACTGAAATGGCACGTAAATGTAACATCTGAACCTGCAGAAAATAGAATTTCATGACGACGCTATGTGACATTTGTAGACAGTGATGGGATGTATGTATATTGAATGAGAGTGTGGCACAATAGCCCTGATTTGGTACTTTGTTTCTTTTAATAATTTAAGCTTTTGAGTGGTTAATTTGTATACGTACATGGCATATTTAATAAATTTAGTTTACTAAAAAAGTTTTTTTTATAAAATCTAACCAGAGTTTGCCAATCGTATGTGTTTATTTTTTGTTAATATACATACATACACATATGTATATGTACATATGTATATGTACATATGTATGAATTTGTAAAATATACATACATATGTGCGAACAAACATACATTCAAGCGTACAAAAAACTATTTTTATTTAAAAATAATCAGTTCTCGTTGAACCTTCATAGTGAAGAGACGTTAAAGCGGATTTTTTTAAAATACATACATACGAAACAAATATAAAAAACAACAAAATCAAAAATCATACAGAAAATATTCGTAATACATATTCACCTTGATAAATAAGTTTATCTAGGCGCACGGTAGTGCGCCAGGCCAAGTTCTGGCCAATGCACGCAGTGTGTATATTTACAGGAAGCCATTCGAGCTGTTTTTACCCCCTCATAACTTTGTTCCCCGCGACCGTAAAAGTATGAAATTTAAACCATAATTAGAATAAATTTATGTTACCTCACATGCAAAGTTTGAAAGTTTTACAATGAAAGGCTCCGGAGATATAGAGGTGCAAAAAGTGCATATTTTAAGACATACTCACTGACCACTGACACACTCATCAAATCTCTAGCTATAGCACTTCCGCTATAGCTAGAGAGCTAAAATTTGGTACACGATAAGATATAGGTGAGCAATGAACCAGAAAAACCTAAAAAGCCGGAAATTTTAACCAGGAGGGCGGGGCTTCGCCCATAAAAATTAAAGTTTGTGCTATTGAGCTGAAATTCGATAGAGAGCTAGGTCTAGGTGAGAAATAAAATAAAAAAAATCTGAAAACTCGGAAATTTTAACCAGGAGGGCGGGGTTACGCCCATAAAAGTCAGAATTTAAAAAGCTAATATAAGGCGCTTAGTGGAAGCTTTTTTATTGAAATTCGGCATACATGCTGCGGTAATACAAGGCTATAAGTTTTTAATTAAAAAAGTGGGCGTTGACGCGCCCATACAATTTAAACCTCATTTTAATGCCCTGCGGCTCACCATATTTAGATATACTATTTATCTAGCTATTATTATCCGTTTGTAACGAAACTAGACACGAATAATAAGCACTGGCCCAAAAAATTGACATTGGAAAAGTGGGCGGGGTTACGCCCATAAAAATTAAAAGTTGCGCTAAGGAGCTGAAATTTGATATACAAGTAGGTCTAGGTGAGAAAACAACTAGAAAAATCTGAAAACCCGTAAATTTTAGTTAGAGGGGCGGGGTTGCGCCTATAAAAATTAAAAATTTTAAGTTGAGCTTATGAGCTGAAATTTGATACACAACTAGGTCTAGGTGAGAAACCAACTAGAAAAATCTGAAAACCCATAAAAATTTATCAGAATGGGCGGGGCTACGCCCATTAAAATTAAAAAATAAAAGTTGCGCTGAGGAGCTGAAATTTGATACACAAGTAGGTCTAGGTGAGAAAACAACTAGAAAAATCTGAAAACCCATAAATTTTAGTTAGAGGGGCGGGGGTTGCGCCTATAAAAATTAAAAATTTTAAGTTGAGCTTATGAGCTGAAATTTGATACACAACTAGGTCTAGGTGAGAAACCAACTAGAAAAATCTGGAAACCCAAAAAATTTTACCAGAATGGGCGGGGCGACGCTAATATTATTTTGAACTAAAAACTTAATTGACAGTTTTTAATTCAAGTCAATTTAGTGAAATCTTGCATATGCGTTGCACATACACAATACTTTAAACTATCACCTTAATAATTTGGCGTGATGACTTCCATAAAATGTTAGCCTTGCGTTTAATCTAATATCTGTCTAGTATATTTTAGAAGAAAATTAGCATGAATTATAAGCGCTGCTCACAACAAAATTTTGAGTTAGGAATAGTGGGAGAGGTAATGCTGATAAAATCTGAAGATATAATTCGCGCTAGATAGCTGACATTTTATACACTAGTAAGTGTAGCTGCGTAGGCCTATGGGAAATTCCTAAAACCAAAAAGTTGTATCAAAGATCCGGGTCACGACGTTAAAGCTCTAATTCGCACTAGCGAGCTTAAATTTGATACACAAATAAATCTAGATAACAGATCACTAAGAAAAATCTGAAAACCCAGAAGTTGCTATCAGAGGGCGGAAACAAACACTTTTAATTCAAAATTAAGATACATTTTATTGAAGCTTTTCATACACATTGCACTTCTCCAAAATAAAAATTCCCTATTTTGAAAAGTAGCCGTGACTTCACCCATAAATCTTATCTTTTTCGTTCAGGTAGTTCGGCTTAGCAGTTTTTAATTTAATACTCAGGTATTTCTTATTAACTTTTTAATACCAAACTTTGCATGAACCATAAGCACTAGAGGATATAAAAGTCAGCGAGGCCAGGCCCATAAAAATTTTACGTAATATTATACTATAGAGAGCTGACATTTTGCAGACAGATAGTAAGAGATTTATTCAATTAGAAAATCCAAAAATTAAAGCACCAGCTACCCTACTGAAACTTTGCATGCACATTGGGCATATCCTTTTGATATATGTGCTTTGTCTAATCAGACTTTAATATGTAAATTTATTGAGATAAAAGACGGGATCACGTCCACTAAAATTTACGCTCCACTTTACATGTTTCTTTCCAGACGACTCTTACTAAATTGCATACACACTGGCGACCCGTTGTAATGGCACAATAGTGCATTTTTAAGGTCAACAATTCAACACCAATCACACTCTTACCCATTATTTTATGTACCTCAGCCATTTTCAACTGGCACAGTGATCATGAATAAAAATAAAATACACTAGAAATTTTAAGTTTAAAAAGTGTTATTATAGAAATCTTTTCAAAAAGTAATCAGATCCTCACAAAAACATAAATGTGAAAAACGGCCAAGTTCTTATCCAAAATTTCGGCCATTAAAAGCTGTGAGATATAAATTTTGACCAAGTTCTTCTTTGCCACAATACATAACACAGAAATATATTATGTTTGATATAAATTTGTAATCGTAAGGGTGTCATATAATTTCTAGAGAATCTGTTAACTTGGCAATATTTTTACCTTTCCAAAAAGGAGAGAATAATGTATAAATGTTCATTTCTTTATATTGATAAAAATGTTTTTAAGTTGGCAGATTATCTAGAAATTATATGACAACCTTACGATTACAAATTTATATCATACATAATATATTTCTGTGTTATGTATTGTGGCAAAGAAGAACTTGGTCAAAATTTATATCTCACAGCTTTTAATAGCCGAAATTTTGGATAAGAATTTGGCCGTTTTTCACATTTATGTTTTTGTGAGGATTGGCTTTACTAATATTTTTTACAAAGCAAGAAATAGCAAAAACAAAAAAACCGTAAATACAAACAAAGTACCCTTGAGGAATAATACTCTGTATGAGTACCTCAAAGGAAAAAAATTTTGAAGTGAGTTCTAACGGCAGAAATGCTTATTTTACAGTGAGTTCTGAAACTCTAAATGAAAACAATTAAATAATAAACCTGATGAAAGTCTTTTTCTAACGGAAAAGCCACTTTTTCGTCATCGATCAACTTTGCTTTGTCCAATGCCAACTAGTGAATCGTTAACATTACCATTGCCTAGTACTTCTTCATTTAAGTCTGCGATATCATCCGCATCGGGCTCGCGTTCATCACTAAACCAAGTTATCACTACAGATAACAGTAGCTCAAAACCCAAGGTACAAGTGGGAATGGACAGATATATAACCATGGTAAAGCGTGGGCGAAGCCCAAATTCTTTAAAAATTTCATCTGCTCCAAGGATGTCTAGGGATAACAGCGCATCATCTACCAATCGTCAAAATCGTTTTTCATTATTGCAAGACACCGACGACATCATCGCAAAAGTCTTTTAAGCCACCACCTATTTATCTGAGAGAAAAAAATTCTAACGTACTTATCAAAAAACTGCTGTCGACCATTGGTGAAAATACTTTTCACATCATTCCAATTAAACGAGGTAATATTGATGAAACTAAAATACAAATATATAATGAAAAAGATTTCCGAAAACTTGTTAGTGAATTCGAAAAAAATAAAACAAATTTTTACACATACCAACTTAAGAGTGCTAAAGGCCTACAGATAGTATTGAAGGGCATAGATTCATATGTTGAACCCGAAGAAATAAAATGTGCACTTGTCGACCAAGGATTCAAGGTACAAAATGTTACCAACATATTTAATAGAGAAAAGGTCCCACAACCCCTATTTCGGGTTGAACTGGAGCCGAATGACATAATTTGAAAAAAAAGAAACCCATCCAATTTATAGCCTAAAGTATCTCTTACGTCGTAAAATCACAGTTGAAGAGCCACGTAAGCGTTCAGGTGCCGTACAGTGCCATAATTGATAAGAATATGTCCATACGAAAACTTACTGCAAGTTACCTACAGTGTGTGTTATCTGCGGTGAATTGCATGGTACTGCTAGCTGCACTAAGCCAAAAGATCAAGCAGAAAAAAATGGAGGTAAAAGTGGAGGTAATCACACAGCTAACTATAGAGGGTGCCCTGTATATTCTTTCGTTAAACAGGCTATGGATGAAAAACCCAAGTTAGCTCCAGCTCAACAAGTAAACGCGAACTCCGACACTTTTGCTCAAATCAGCCAACCAGTTACTTTACGTGTATCGTATGCTGATGCTGCTAAGACTAATTCAATTCCCACGCAAAATGTTCCACCGCCAAATAATTCAACGAATTCAAACTCAAGCTTTAACTTTAGTCGCCTTGAAGCTACTATTGAGAATCTGGTGCTAACTATAAACAACTTTACTACAAATATGACAAGTATGATGCAAGAAATGCTGCGAATGCAGAATACACTGCTTCAAGCATTAGTTAATAAACCATTAACATGTTAAAAATATGTTTCTGGAACGCAAACGGCATTCGCCAACATAAAAATGAACTTGAGCACTTCCTCATGGAAAAAATATTGATATAATGTTGGTTTCTGAGACTCATTTGACCTCAAGAAGCTTAAAATAAATGGTTACACTTTATATGATACACAGGATCCGAGAGGGAGAGCATGCGGTGGATAAGCAATTCTGATTAAGTCAAGACTCAAGCACTATGTCCTTGACAACCTTAGTGAAGAATATTTGCAAGCAACGAATATTTTCGTAGAAAATTTTTGTGCGAATTTCATGATATCATCAATTTACTCACCTCCCAGATTTTCAGTTACCGAAGATCAGTATGAGAAGATCTACAAATCGCTTGGATCTTGTTTCGTGGCAGCTGGTGACTACAATGCAAAACATACGTACTGGGGATCGCGTCTTGTTACACCTAGAGTTCGAGCCTTGTTCAATACAATTTCAAAAATGGGCTTAGATGTCATTTCGAGTGGGGAGCCTACTTACTGGCCTACTGACGTAAGAAAAATTCCAGATGTTATAGATTTTGCCGTCACAAAAAATATTCATAGGGACTTAATTCATGTAGAGGCCTCTCTAGATCTGTCCTCCGATCACTCTCCAACAATAGTTACAATTTTCAACCCACTAAGGAGTGATTTAACTAACTCATATGTGCAGATGATTAATGGAATCAACTGGCTGGTATTCAAAAAATATCTTAGTAGTCACTGCGTAGAAAACATTCAGCTTAGATCATGTGATGATATTGAATTTAATATTGCCAATCTTAACGAAAATATTAAACAGGCTGCTGAACACGCCACTACCTCCTATCCGCAGACCGGCTTTAACAGAATTTATTCTACGGAAATTGAACGTCTTGTATGTGAAAAATGGAGAGCTAGAAGAGAATGGCAACAACACAGATCACCCCTAAATAAAATCAGACTTAAAGAATGTACTAAACGACTCAAAGAGCTGCTATCATCGGAAAAAACTGCACTAATGGAAAAGTATTTAGAAGGTCTTGATGTAACGTCCGCATCTAATTACTCTTTATGGCGCGCTACTAGAAATCTTAAACGACCCGTTGATCTTAAATCACCACTGCGTACTGCGACCGGAGGCTGGGAAAGAAGCGATAGTGAGAAAGGTAACTTATTTTCTGAGCATTTGAAATCTGTATTCACTCCCAATTCATGTACGGGTGCTGCTGATTTACCGAATGTAGTTTCTCTACCCCCTCGTCCGTTAAGGATAAAGATGCGTGAAGTACAAAAAGTAATTGCTGAACTCAACCTGAAGAAAGCTCCAGGTATTGATGGCATTTGTAACAAAATGCTCATGAACTTGCCTCATATTGCAATAAGAATCCTGCTATTTATTTTTAAGGCTATTTTAAGAATGCAGTATTTTCCACATAACTGGAAACTTGCCAAGATCAAAATGATTCCAAAGGCGGGCAGAGATCTTACCAAGACTGAGTCATATAGGCCTATAAGCTTACTATCTACAATCTCAAAGCTTTTCGAAAAGCTGCTCATGACTAAATTGTCCAGAATTTTAACTGATAATGGGTGCATCCCGGACCATCAATTTGGCTTTAGAAGTCAGCACAGCACGAGTGAACAAACGCATAGACTGCTCCAAGTTGTAAGAAGAACATTTGAAGAAAAGAAGTATTGTTCTGCTCTCTTTATTGATGTTTCTCAGGCGTTTGATAAAGTATGGCACGAAGGCCTAGTTTTAAAATTGAAGACATATCTGCCAATAAACATTCAAAAGCTTTTTGAAAGTTATATTATTGTTAGGAAGTTCACTGTTGTGGAAGGAGAGTTTCTCGAGTGTGCCCGAATCTATATCTTCTGGTGTGCCACAGGGTAGTATTCTGGGTCCTGTCTTGTATTTAATATACACTTGTGATATGCCTGTGAGCAATAATATCCATATTTCTACTTTTGCCGATGATACAGCCTGTATGAGTGTGCACGAAAACCCTTATGAGGCATCCCGCAATCTCCGGGAACATATTACCCAGCTGGAAATATGGTTGAACTTATGGAGAATTAAAGTCAATGAACAAAAGTGTGTCCATATAACGTTCACCCTAAGAAGAGATACTTGCTCCCCCATTCGAATCAACAATCAAAATATTCCTCAACATTCCCAAGTGAAATACCTTGGTATACACCTTGATCGAAGACTTACATGGAAACATCATATTGGCTCCAAGTTGACTCAGATGAAACTTAAGTTAACTCAAATATATTGGTTGATTGGCAGAAACTCAACACTCAGTCTAGATTGCAAACTTTTACTGTACAAGTCGCTTTTGAAGCCAATATGGTGCTACGGAATTCAGTTATGGGGCACTGCTTAAACTTCCAATGTCGAGAGAATCCAACGAAGGCAAAACAAAATTTTACGGTTAATGACATCGACTCCATGGTATATCCAAAATTCTATTATACATCGTGATTTAAATATGCCACTAGTGACTGAAGAAACTGCAAAATACGCAGGCAAATATTTAACAAAACTCGAATCACATCCTAATCCGCTTGCTCGTAATATTTTAAGCTTTACTGGACACATCCGCCTAAGAAAGAGGGACACACGGGCTCTTATACCTAACACTCCAGACGGGACTACTTGAAAATACTTTTTCCCCTTTTTTGATTATCACTACTAATGTATTATTTATAACTATCACTAAGTTTATGTCCGACATTGGTCGGGCCTAATAAAATTTTTTTTATAGATTTAAGATTTCAATACTTATTGTTAGTTCATATATGAAGATACTATAAATAAATACATGCATTACAAAAAAAAAAAAAAAAATTTTAAATAATAACAATAAAAATAAAAATAGGTACGTATAATCTAAATAATTATAATGATAATAAAAATATAAATATTTTTTATAGTTATAATACGTTGTAATGTAAATATGTATATACGGGTATGAAGCTTAAATTGTAATTTCACTAAATGTCAAGGTCATTACAATGTTTGTAAGTATAAAATAATGATTTGATACCATTTAAATAATTTTGGTACTTTTTCCATGCAATAAAAAATAATGTGAAGATGTTGAACTCTCATCAATGTTTCGAACAGCTGTTTTCCATTTTTTATGATTTTTTTATACTGATAAACACCCAGCAAACAAAAAGTCCTGTATATGTACATGTGTATGTATTTTTGTTAAAAAAATATACATATGTATATTGTTTGTAAATAAAACTAAATTATTATGAGTAGGTACGAACATTAATAAGAAAAGGTTAAAACGAGAAAGTAAAGATTTTATTGAGGTGCTACTGCAAGCATACACATTCTTAGAAATTAAAGAGGTAAATACTTCGTCTTTCCGATGAAGTTACTCAAAATCTGTTCTGGTAATGTACAATGACAAATATTACGGTTGAGCGTTACAGCTGCTATTAAAATTATTATAATTAAGTTCATTTAAATATAATAATAATAATAATTTTCAAAACCTCTAGGCGCATTTTCGTTCTGAAAGGAGTTATTTCAAAAACTCAATTAGATTTTTTCAACAGGCTAAATCTTGCCATCAAAAGAAAGTAAATTAAAATAGTTTCAGCGAAATTATTAAAAAATCTTGGATTAATTAAAACATTGCTATTTTATATATTATTTACTTATAAGTTCTCATACATACATACATACTCCTGTGTGTGTCCGTATACATATGTATGTAAATTTCAATCAAAATGAATTTCATGAATTTAAATATTATACATATATGAACTTTCTCGTTTGACTTCAAATAACTCGCAATTTAAAATAAAAAATGCGTGTTTGCTGGGCACAATGCAATTATTATGTAAGTATGTGTGTGTGCACAAAGAAGTTTTTTTTTATGTCGAAAACACATGACACGTTTTTAAGTATTCTATAAGCGCTCAAACGTTTACATTTACATTACATTTACATTTACCTTACATCTGCGATTTCTACAGTCGAGTAACGGAGCCTTTATTTAGGGCGTGTGCCAAACGGTAGAAAAGAACTATGGTGAAAAAATATTTTCCTGTGGGGAAAAAATTTAATTTTTCTGCTGTGCCAAATGATATCATTTTTGACAATGTAAAATTTTGACAAATTCGCTTTAGCATAGAAAGAAGCTAATGAAAAAATTGCTGCCGCCGCAGCAAAAAAAAAGCAAAAAATTTTACTACAAGCCGCCGACTACTATCAATTTAAAAAAAAAAAAAAATTTTATATAAAACAATATTCTTGTAGCAAAAAATTATATAATATTATATAACAGTGAGATTACACGAGACATAAGTTCGGAAATTTTTGTGTTGGCACTTGTCAAAATCTGTTGCTAACACAAAAAATTACTGTGTAAACCGTAAATGTTAGTGTTCGAACACATGTTTGGAAACAATTGCTCAAACACAAGTCTGAGCAATTATGTTAGGACACAAGCTGTCAAATTTACCTTTTTCGTAGAAAATAATGGCGGGAAACTATAAATAATAAGTTTATTACAAAAAAAATCAAGCAGAAGCACAAAATATATGCTCTGCTGCAGAAGTATTAAAAAATCAAAATGTAAAACGTGCACTTTGTATGCATACGACAACCTAAATTTTGAGTTTTAACATTATACGCCTAGCCACCCCTTAAAATAAGTTTGGACACAAACTTTTTTGTGACGTCATTCTGCCGACGTTATTTCTTATGTTCAGAAATAAAAGTTGCTCGTCAATTCATACTGTAAATGATGCAAAATTTTTTACAAATTAAAAAAGACGATGCTTTTTTTTACAGTCTAACTACATTTAGGACACGTAAGAATGTATGTAAAAGGCGACGGCTCGAAGCGACGGCGGTGGTTTTGCCTTTTATGATACTCTGCTTCTTATTTTCTACTTGTCAAAAATTCATCTGTTGTGTCAAAAATTCTACTAGTGTCAAAAATTTACTTACAGTAGTACTTTGCTACCGTTTGGCGCAGGCCCTTAAATTTACATAAGTCCTCTTTTACATTTGAGACATTTCTTGCCTGACATTTTTTCAATTCTCTTTTGTTCTTGCCCAAAGCTTTTACATATTGGAAATTAATAGACAGACAGAAACTTTGTAGTTTGTTTACTTCTTCTTCGCGTTTGCTACTGATACATACACATACATACCATATGCCCTGATAGTACACATCAAGTATCCATACAGCCGTTGAAATGAGAAAAATCATGTGAACCAACAAGACTAAATTGCGAAAAGTAGAAAAGAGAAACAAAAAATGTCCGGTACAGAGGGTCGTGTACTACACACTCTGCATCTTCGCCCCTTCGTCTTCAAACTTCGTCTGTCTGTCTTTCATTTTCCTAAATGTAAAAGGGCACTAAGTCTCAAATCACACTATGCAAGTCTTATTGCTAAGCTGATTCGTTTCAGTGAGAGAGAGACGAGGGGAACAGCAACGTTTCTTTTCCCCCCGTCTCTATCCCCTAACAAACTAATCAGCTTAGCAATAAGACTTACGTAGTGTAAATTGGGACTAAGTAAATGGTTAAACAGAATACCGGCTTCAACACATTTTCCATCAGTGATGCCATTACGATACGAAAGATAAATTTTTCGTATCTTTTGATCACTTGACGTACCATGTATAATCCTGACATTCTTCGTATCTTTTGAATCTGTAGGTAACATTTACAGAAATAAAATACTAAACTTTCCGTCTCTGACAAAGTTTGTTAAAGTTATCAATTTTGTGACAACTTAATACAAAAATAACATGTATTTTGTTGTTAAGTTTTCTAAGTTCTTCTGTCGTCTGCTTATTCTTGTGTATGTGTGTTAAAATTAAATTTTAGAATAAAACATTAACGATCTTTATAGTGTTTTCACACCAACTTTGCGTTCACACTGCAAGTTTGATAAATTCAGGTTTTAACTCACAGACTGTCTAATAACTTTGTTTCAAATAAAATATATATCGTGTAGAAATACGTGCATTTGCCGCAATATTTTTTTTTGGCTTTTTATAACATTTATTTATTATATTAAATTGCACGATACGCTTTAAAATGTAAATTATTTTATATTTTGTAAATAAACATTTTAAAATTATGGAACTACTTATACAAAATGAAGAATTGCTTGCAAACAAAGTTATTATATATCAAAAACGCATAAATACATTATAAGCTGAACGATTTATCATATCGTCTTTTTCACTTTCCAGAAGATACTTTTTTTTAATGCATGTTTTTTATTTATTGTATCTTGTGACGACCAAAGTCACTAGCTCGTTTTGGCCCACAACTCCTAAGGAATTGGCTGGTTTACCTTATTATTTTATCATTTATTATTCACTTCCTAAAAATTATTAACCTTAATTTTATTGAATTAGCCAGTTACATGCATTTTTTTCTACGATTATATTATTATTATAATCATCATACAGGACAGGGCGAAGAAGCTCATCGGTGACAGTAGGGTATCCAACTCTATTGATTCATTGGAGCATCGACGCAATGTGGGGTGCATTTCATTGTTCTATCGTTACTACAACGGAATGTGTTCTAATGAAATTAGGGAACTCATTCCTGAAACCCGCACACATGTACGTACAACACGTGCCTCATTTAGAGCACATCCTTTTGTGGTCGATTGGCCAATGCATCGCACTACGCATTACAGAGAAAATTCCTTTTTTAGCCGCACTGTTCGTATGTGGAATCAACTACCTGCGGAGGTCTTTCCTGTCACTACCAGCGTGGGAAGATTTAAATCAAATGTACACAGACACTACTCTCTCTATCCTCCTTCCCTATAACCTATTTTCCTAGTTCTAGCACAATGCACTGCATGAGTAGAGGTTATCCCCTGATTGCTGGTCCTATTTAAAAAAAAAAAATCATACAATAGTATACATGTACATAAGTGTATGAAACTAAAATTTTAAATTTTTGTTTAAAATTAACGAAAATGTTAGAACAACATACGAGTATACTACTAGACTTGCCAACCGTCCAGTTTTCGTCGGGACAGACCAGTTTTGGAGTGGAATGTCCCGTGCCCGGTCATACTGTGAACGGGACGCCATTTGTCCCGTTTTGAGAAAAAGAACTAACTTTTTCTTCGTTATATTATAGAAAAGTATTGTAATTAAACTAACTTTTTCATTCATCAAGTCCTTTAGCAACTATTTTCGTACTAGTAACTTATTTTTATTATTTATTTACATATTTATTATTTTACTAGGTATTATTTCCAACATATTTCCAAAAATATTTAAATTATAAAACTTTGCATAGGAATATGAACAGTAAAAGCATTGCAAATATGAATGAATCGGCAGAAACATACGAAAAGAAAAAGAATTGAACTAAAAGGTATTGTAAGTTTCAACCAGATTGGTTAAAGTTACCGGATTTGCAATAATTTTTTCAGTAAAATTTTAAGAAGTTTCAGTGACAAAGAAACGAGAAAATTCAAAAAAACATACAGCCCAATTATGAATATCAATTCCACGGGAGTTTTTTCCTTTTTCTCATTCCTCGTACTATGAATCAAAAGTTCCCCGGGAAAAAAGTAGGTATTCTAAATATGAGGGAGAGGGAGAAAAAACTCCCCGGGAAAAAAGTAGGTTCTCTAAATGTGAGGGAGAGCGGGAATTTTTTAAGAGTTTTCTACCCAAACATTTTGAACGGAACTTATGCGAAAATTTAAAAATCAAATTAATAAATGCTGTACAACCATGCTAATTATAAGCATTTATGTAGAACAAAATGTTGAAACAAGCATCAGAATGTTGTATTTCTCTATTGTTTTAAGCATTTTTATTCAAGCTCTGAGCACATCAATTTCAAAAATATGAACTACTTCTGCCTTTAGAAAAAATACTAAGACTAAAAATTGCACACCTTTAAGTTCACATAGCAGGTAAAAGGAAGATTTGTTTCCCTCTAATATCAAGAGCGATAAGAAAAACTATAAAATTTATAATTTCCTTTGACTTTATGCATTGGAAATTACTGCATGCATTGAGAATTAAATCCATGGCATCTACACCTGGGCAGTTTTAGCTCCACGTTTTCAGCATAAAGTTTTTCCGCATGCTTGTATATGGTTACACTGTTTATTTTATTTTTTATTTAATGATAAAATATATGTATTTATATTATTCAATTTCTATGGCTGAACTCTTGCGCTAATGCAGAAAAATATGTAAACATTAAACAGCTGATCCAGATTTTAACCTGATTAACCATTTTTATACTTACTTTTCTGTTTCTTTGAAGTTTTATGAGTCTAGATTTTCCACAATTTGAATTAATGTGCTATTGTTGACTTTGATAACTAATTAATAATAATTATTATTAACGAATTTTTTTTTTGAATTACAAAATTTTTCTATTATTTGTTAGTAGTGTCCCGTTTTGGAAATTTCAAAAGGTGGCAACTCTATATACTATACAACTACACAACGCTGAATATAATACCATACATTATAAATACGCGATCCTCATCATACCCCCATACCTAAAGGCTCAATCAGACGTGACATAATCATAGCCATAGAGAGCAGCCGTTCGAACCAAACTAATGGGCAACACTGTATTCGCTTATACGTGACTCGCCATAACGCCATAACTCTCACCATAGAAACCAATTGAATTTTGGTTTGGTTATCGTTATGGCGTTATGGCTATGTCACGTCTAATTGAAGCTTAAATACGAGCATTTTTTACATCCAAATGTACTAAAAATGCGTACCCTGCTGCTAACGCAATGCTTGCCGCTCTTATTTAGGTATAAGGGATATGCTAAACAGTGTTGCCACGACCAAAAAAATTTTGTAACCAAAATACAAAAAAAAAGTAACCAAATGCACAAAAAAGTAACCAAAATTTTTATATATTTAAAATACTGTTTTATTTGTACTTCAGTTGAAAAATATACATACATATATTAATATGTATTATTACAAAATCATATATAGGTAATATAAATGGACCATTACATTTAAATTTGTACTTCAGTTTTATAAGTATGTATATCTTATTATAATTAATAACAAAAATTAAAAATGCTAAAAACCCCCGACTTTTTTCAGAAAAGATGTTATATCTTATAAACGGCAGGACCGATTTTCTTCAAACATAGCTAGGAACCCTCTCGATCAAGTCATTTTTCAAACAGAAACAAATAAATGAAAATCAATCCAGCCGTTTGGACTGTACGTGGACACGGACAGACACACAGATACACAGACACACACTACAAACTTATAACACCCGTTTTTTAGTCGGGGGTTAAAAATCAATAAAATCAATTTTGTAACAAACATACTTCAGGTAATATTATTAGAAATTCCAAACCAAAAATATTTTTAGTAATAAAAAAATAATATGTAATTTATATTTGTGATTTGAACGGGCTAAAGTTCGTATCGCTTTTTAAGCCAAATTACATGTGATAATTATTAATGAACAAATAACACCAAAGTCTGTTGTAAATATTCTGACTAACAACACATAGTTGAACGGAACAGCCAGCCGTTTTCGAAGGCCACTAAACCTTCATCATCAGCGTTCTTTTGTGTTTGGTCCACTGTGTCTGGTGTCAGTTGATGTAGATTTCTGCTTTATATACTTATCATTTTATTGCAAATGGAATATGTGAATTGTTTTGATTCATCGTATTCATCTACATCAACTGACACCACACACAGTGGACCAAACACATAAGAACGCTGATGATGAAGGTTTAGTGGCCTTCGAAAACGGCTGGCTGTTCCGTTCTACTATGTGTTGTTAGTCAGAATATTTACAGCAGACTTTGGTGTTATTTGTTCATTGATAATTATCACATGTAATTTGGCTTAAAAAGCGATACGAACTTTAGCCCGTTCAAATCACAAATATAGAAACAAATGGAGTTCAAATAATAATTAAAATTAACTAAAAATTAATAGCCATGGGCCTGTGGCAAAAATTAAAAATAAAAATATACTTAATAGTAACAAACCAAAAAAGTTTGTCTTAAGTAGAACAAAAAATAAGCAAATTAAGTAACATGTGTATAATTAGTAAAAAGAACAAAATGACAATGGTAAGACTTTTGTAAATATAGTGATGGTAAAATTGAGCTTACAATACAAAAAAGCTTTCAGCAAATTGAAATACGATGAATCAAAACAATTCACATATTCCATTTGCAATAAAATGATAAGTATATAAAGCAGAAATCTACATCAACTGACACCACACACAGTGGACCAAACACAAAAGAACGCTGATGATGAAGGTTTAGTGGCCTTCGAAAACGGCTGGCTGTTCCGTTCAACTATGTGTTGTTAGTCAGAATATTTACAACAGACTTTGGTGTTAGTTGTTCATTAATAATTATCACATGTAATTTGGCTTAAAAAGCGATACGAACTTTAGCCCGTTCAAATCACAAATATAGAAACAAATGGAGTTCGAATAATAATTAAAATTAACTAAAAATATGTAATTTAATTACATACATTCTTTATCAAAACACAAGACTGTATAGACAAAGTATCAAATTTGTTACACCCAGAAAAAAGATTGGTTGGAAAACGGTTAGTCCAATAAAATATCATTTGCATTAACTATATTTCAGTTAACGCTATCAATTTTCTGTTAATCCAAAAAACAATCCATGTTCATTGCCATAAGGGCATAATTGTAACAAAGATATGACTGTGACAATACTTAAATTGATTGCATCAACCGAGCGTATGCTTTTGTCATGACTAATTAACTGATTGGCTAACCCAACCGAATAAAATATTACAAATTGGACTTACGACAAACTTTTGGTATTAAAATTAAAATAAAAACTTTCAATCAGTTGCTGCAACTAACTAGAGGTTGTGTTTACTATCATAGTTTATAGCAGCAAATTAAAAAATTAGCTTTTGTGACTTTCAAAGATATTATGATTTGTGAATTCTCAAATGGTTTTTGAAAGTCTGTGCATAAGATAACAGGTTTGTGGCTTTTCAAAATGTGTGGTTGAAGAAATGTATATAGACATGCTTCATCATTAGAAAATAAATTTCAATTAAAATAAACTTATGACAATACGTCAAATAATAAATTTCTTAAATTGTGTATTTTTATTTGCGTTTATTGTTTATTTTTATTTCAGCAAGGAAGGCCAATTTTTCTTTTACAGGTACCAATGATGATATTGTTTTAATTATATTAACTGAATTTTCGGTAGCAAGAATAACATTTATTTCAAATTCCATATTGTCAACCAATTTTTTCTGTTGCTGCAACTATTGAGTTGATGGTTATAGTTAAAATATAGTGGTACCACAAGAAAATTTCAGTAGCTACAGCAGAATTCTATGATAGTTGCTGCAACCGCCAAAATTCAATTGGCAACAAATTCGGTTGTCACAACGAATCTGTTTTCTCTGTGTAATATTAAAACAAATCTTTGGCAGACCAAACATAATAGGAATTGTTTCGATTGATGCACAATTCTTTAGATTGCATTATTGAGTTTACAGCCTTAAAATCGAGCTTATTCCTATATTTAGTTTTGACTAGACTTAGCTGCGAAAATGTCCTTTCAGCTGCAGTCGAACTGTGTGGCAGTGACATTAAATTATATACAAAATTATTCAAATCATAAAAACATTTTTTGTTCAATCCATTTGTATGTTTTGAAACTGCGTCCCAAAAATCAACTATGTCCATATCAGCACTTACTTCTAATTTATAAAATCTGTCAGGAGCGGCTGTTAGCCGACTAACAGCCAATCGGCTTCGTTCCCTGCTTGTTACGCTCTCAAACTTGAGGCTCAGTTAGCCGACTGTAATGTAACGTAATTACAACAGTAAGAAACAGCTGATCGATTTTGTTATGTGAAAAGTAATGAAAATGGTTATAGAGATGTAATGGAAGGTAACCTACTTTTCATATAAAAATATCAATCATCTGTTTTCTACGTTACAGTTACATTACTAACTCAGCTAACTCAGCTTTTAAATATAAAAAAAAAATTTCTTTTAACTTTTTACATACAGCCCAATTATGAATAGCAATTCCCCGACAGTTTTTCCCTTTTCCCATTCCTCCTAGGGAGAAAACTCCCCGGGAAAAAAGTAGGCATTCTAAATATGAGGGAGAGGGAGAATTTGTTGATAATTTTCTCCCCAAAAATTTTGAAGGGAACTAATGCAAAAATTTAAAAATCATATTAATAAATGTTACAAAACAATAGTATAAGCATTTATTTAGAAAAAAAAGTTTAAATAAATACCGAATTATTATATTTCCCTTTTGTATTTTTGCATTTTTATCTAAACCCTGCGTATATGCACTTCAAAAACATAAACCACTTCTGTATTCAGAAGAAATACTAAACTACTCAATTTTGCAGGCCTCCTTTAAGTTCACATAATAGGTAAATGGAAGATTTGTTTCCTTCTAATATTATCAAGACCGATAAGAAAAACTTTATAAAATTTACAATTTCCTTTGTACACACAGTCCTTCGGAATTTAATCAATTTGCATCTGCACCTGGCTCAGTTTTCACTCCACTTTCTCAGCACAAGGTTATTACGCATGCCTGTGAGTGGTTTATATAATTTTTATTTAAGCATAAACAAATATTTATATTAACACACAATCTTATTGGCAATGAAAACAAAAAAAATTTTATTAAACTTCTATTGTTGAACTCTTGCGTTATTGCAAAAAATATGTAAACATTAAACAGCTGATGCAGATTTTACTCTCTCCCGTATTTTCTTATTCCCCGGCTGTTTAGAAAAGGAGGATTATTTCCCGAAAACAAATGGTAAGGAAGGGAGAAAACTCCCCGGGAATATTCATAATTGGGCTGATAGTGTTTGACGTTTAAAGATTTTGCAACCATGAATGCATCCGATTTTTGAAATCAGGCTTGTTATGTTCAGAGACAGACATGTATTTGTTTTAAACGCTATGTTGATTAACCAGTGTTGTATTTACAACGCATTAAAAACGCTTAAATTGTGATCTTTTATCAAGATAATTAGTTATGTGCAAATTTAACATACCACATATGTACATATCGCTCATTTGCTTCAATAGTGGCATAACTCAAAAAATGAGTTTTTTGAGTTAATAATGCAGAAAGATGCGGCATTTTGTATTTTATCTCGTGTAAAAATTTCATATAAATAGCTTGTACCATCACCTCCTCAGAGAAGAAATTTTTTTCATTTCTCCATTGAGTTGTATGCAAAATAAAAACTTAAAACGCGTTTTCTGCAAAACTGGTTTTTTTGAGTTGTGCTAGTGGCGATATGTATTTGTATAAGAAATGGTTATTTTTGTGTTGAAAAAAAAGTAACCAAAATGGAAAAAAAGTACACAAGTACACATTGGTAAAAAAAGTAACAAATTTTGGTTACAAGTAACCAAAACGGCAACGCTGATGCTAAAGCCTATGGTGTATGTGTGGTTGTGTACTTGTGTGTGTTGTCTGGCACAAGTATAAAAACGAGAGCCATCGTTGAATCAATGATTAGTTAGTTGCAGGGTGACCGATGACATTTTTCAAAAAGTGGCACCAAATAGGGGATTTATCAAAAAAAGGGGCAAAATTAAAAAAAATACGAGAAAACTGCACTAAACTTTTTATTTTTAATGTATTTTCATATAACTCACCCTAAATAAAGGGAGTCAAAAAGTGGCAAGGCAGTCGAAAAAGGGGAAACGCAGTCGAAAAAGTGGCAAATTGCCACTTTAGTCGGTCAAAAGGTCACACTGGTTAGTTGGCAGCAAGCGCTGGCGAAAGAGGTAATAATAGAGATAGGACACTGCTCTACTATCAGGGTTACCGTTGAAAATTTTGAAAAAGTGTCATAAAAAGGGTATTTAAGAAAAAAAAGGGTCAAGAAAAGGGTATTTTATAGTAAAAAAGGGTCAAGTTTTTTGGGAACAAAAAAATTGCATTTATTTCAATTAAAAAAAAGAAACATGAATTTTAACAATTAATTAAATACATTAGACTAAAATAAAATTAATTAACACACTTTAAATGTAAATCAATTTTAACTCCCTAACCGGCCAGATCATAAAAATAATCGTATGGAGCTATTTCTCTTAAAAGTGGATATAGTCAAAAGAACCGTAAGTTTTAATTTACAGATGAAAAAACGTAAGGAATAAACTCCAGGTAAAGAATAGTGAAGACCGGCTGTAGACGGTCTTGCCGGTTTACAAAAATTTTATTTACATATAAAAAGTTTTATTACGATTGAAGATGAAAGTAAGTTAAAATACATATTTTTTAATTGAGATAGTTTTGTTTCGACCAAAACAGTAAATAGATCGACACCATCGGACGGAATATCCAATACCTGGGGCCTACTTCCCGCATTCGATTGCGAGCAAGTTATTACTCGAATGTGCGAGTTTTTTAACTTTTGGGATTTTCGCATTCAGTTTCGAGTAACACATATCGAAATTTCTAATGACAGCATTCGGTAACGTGCATACATTCGAATGCAACCGTTCGTGTTTTTACTCGCAAGTAAAATGGCATTCGAAATCATGTTTAACATAGAAAAAGCGAAGAAAAAAAAATGGATGTCGAATATTTGACTTATTTATTTATAAATGAATGAATGCACAAATGTACGTATAAAAAAAAATACAAATTAAAGAATTTCTTGTTGACTTTAAATATAACAAAACACACTGACTTGGCAAATAATGTTTTGCCCAAGAGTTGTGGAAAATAAAAAAAATCAACCAACTCTAGGAGCATCTAAATAACAAATTAACTGCTTCTAGTCAACCAATAAGAGAATTGAAAATGTGGCTAGTGCTCTATTCTCTACCTTTACACTAATTTATTATTATTAAGTTATTAATTAAATTAAAATTAAAA
Organism: Tachina grossa; assembly: GCA_949987645.1. NCBI lineage: Eukaryota > Metazoa > Arthropoda > Insecta > Diptera > Tachinidae > Tachina > Tachina grossa. The sequence continues at coordinate 59,740,628 of OX465277.1, read as the reverse complement.
TAACATTTATGTATATTCGTTTCTTTTTTCTGCATATACGTTTGTATGTACGTACATACATATGTTTTTGCACACAGACATATATACAAACATATGCTTTTGCTTACAATTTATTCAGTGTTGTGAAATGAATTTATATATTAATATATTTGCCTTTTTCCAACACTAAAACAAAAACTCGATTCGCTTGGTAGCGAGTGACATCATCGTAGGGTTGCCAGTTTTGAAATCGTAGAAATCAGTACATGAGAGAAAAAAAATCAGTACAATTGAAAAAAAAATCAGTACATTAATTTTTTTCAATATAAAAGCCTTTAACTAGGCATGTAACTAGTACCAGTTTAGCGCATGCGAATGCGAATACTACATTTTAATTTTTGCGAAAGCGAATGCAAATATTACAATACGTTAAAAATCACATGCAAATAAATTTATATAAGAACATGAAGTTGTATTACATACATGGATGCACTACATATAGCATTTTATTTAAATTGAGTCTTGCATTGAGCAAATATGTATTCATTTATCAAAAACATGAATTCATAAAACAGAAAGATACATACATATGAAATTAATGAGTGACACTTGTTTCGCGTGGAATTTACTACAACAATGACTAGTTAATATTGATAGCGATTCAAATTTGTTTGTACGAAGTAATGAATGATGCTCAAAACATTTTTTAAAAGTTTTAACAGACTAGTCGTAAGTAGAAAGTACTGCTGCCGAAAATACAATGCCTTTTCTTTTTCAAAAAATGAAATTGGTATATTTCCAAACACCGCTGGACTTTAGTTTAATTTTGATGCTTATGAGAACTTTTTTATAGAAAATCTTTCTGATAAAGCTTTGAAGAATGCCTTACTTATAAGTCAGCTACGTCCAAGCCATGTGCACAATGTGCAAACTTTTATAAAGAGTTTTTTGTGCTTTCACATCGACGAGATGACAACTTTCTTAAATAAAATTACTTGCCGGCTCCAAAATTGTTTGCAGTTCGCTCAAAAATGCCAACTATGCACAGATATTGAGCAGTTGAAAAGCATGTGCAACAGTTGATCACGCATACGCAGAAAAAATTCGAAGAACTTTTCATAAATTTGCTGAATCTACGAACGTACCCTATATTTATCTTTTTCATGCTGGCTTAAAATAATTTTCGTGTTTTGACGTTTGTTAACGGCAAACTTTTTTCGTAAAAGAAGAACAAAATTGTTTTGTCTTAAATATTCGCATACATTTTAGCAAATGCAAATAGCAAAAATAAGCGAAAAATTTGCAAATGCGAACATTCGTTACATTCCTTTAACCATTCTTAAAACAAAACATGAATTCAATGTACACTTTGTACCAAGGCATGTATCAGAAATCACTTATAGCAAATCTTTCTTGCAAATTTAAATTAAAAAAATCTCAATAAAATTAACATTAAATTAAACTAAAATTTATCAGGGCTTTCATGAATAAAATTCCACGCGAAATTTTTCATTTTATTCATGATAGCCCTGTATATGACCTCTGACAGTTTTGCCAGAATTTGCTTGAGCATTATATGGATACCACTTTGAAAATAAATTCGCCTTAAAGCGAACGTAAAGTAAAGATAACTGGTGATTCAAAGAAAATAAATAAACACTATGACAGGCTTTCTTATACGTTAATCATAATTAATATATAATAGTGTTGTAAAAAGCGGCTACTTTTGAATACTCAGTACTACTTGATACTTTTTCAATTGGGTACTCGATACTACTCAATACTTTATACATATATATATATATATATATATATATATATATATGTATGTATATGGGAAGTTAAAAATTATTATTTTATTGATAATGCAATATAAAAAAACGAAGATGCAAGTATATTTAAATTAATTTATAACAAATGAAAATAAATATGTTTGAAGATTAGTTTTTGTACATAAATTTTTTTAACGTACTCTTAACACTCCTAGTGCATTAATCTCTTAAATTATCTTCTAAATATTTTTTAATAAACATTTTTTTCTCACAATTGATGTTATTACTTAGTCATTGTTGAAATGTAGAAATAAAATTTTACCGACATCGAAATATTTTTCATGTTTGTGAGGACCTGACTTGCTGGTTATATTGTATCACGTACCTTCCTTCCACTATTCTAAAGGGTCACTTTTTCTGTCCAATAGTATTTGTTAATGACTGAAGTAGTTTAATAATGCATTTTGTAGTACTTTTTTTAGTGGCTGTTTTCGTATTAAAATAATTCCTATCAGAATTGGTATTTGTTACACTAACTCCATGAGGTTCCGAGTCATATTTATTTGTATCAAGCTCACAGAGTTGAATAATACTGATCCATTTTAAACGAAGACTTTCGCTTAATACTACAAAATGCAACCCTGAAAGTATTGAGTAGTTACTTTTGTGTATTGAGTACCGGGAAAAACTCCCGGTATTGAGTAGTCAGTACTCAAATACTCAATACTTTTACAACACTAATATATAAAAACAGTACAAAAACAGTACATACATGAAAAAATCAGTACATTTGCGTATTGATTTGCTAGTTATGCATAAATCAGTACTTTAAACAAATATCAGTACATGTACTGGCACAATCAGTACGACTGGCAACCCTACATCATCGGAAAATTTCTTGCCATCGAAATTAATTTCTATTCGAATGCAATTCCGATCACGAGTGCAAGAATTAGGCCCCTGATATGCTAGACTGTGCTTCGACCAATTTTTGAGCATATGAATGCTCTACGGCATACATATTGTTAAAATGATACAAAGGGATAAATTAAAAAAAGGGTCATAAAAAGTGTCATTGGCACGAAAAAGGGTCAAAAGTGATACTTTAGTGTCACAACGGCAACGCTGTCTACTAATAAAGGTTTTTGTTAGCAAATTTGAGGCAAACCACTAAGATATTAAGTTCTCTCTTTTTATACCCTTCACCAAAAATGGTAAAGGGTATATATAGGTTTGTCCAGATTTTTGTAATTTCTACAATATTCATTTGCGGCCACATAAAGTTAGTTATTCTAGATCCTTATGAAGAGGAGATAAAAAAAAAACAAGTAAGAGTGGTATATTCGGCTGTGCCGAATCTTATATACCCTTCACAAATCATAAAATGTGGAGAAAATACATGCATGCATACATATAAATACATATGTACAAACATAGACATGCGTAATTTTATGAAAAAACTTTCGTATTCATTACCAACTAAATTTCAATACGCATCGCTATACTCCATTTTAAATGCATCTTGCAGACAAAAGATCCCTTAACTTATGCTTGCCTTGTAAACATGACTGTGTGTGCTCAGCAGCGAACTTGTATAAATACATACTTTTAAATTTATCGGGCCTGTTCTGAAAATCATGGTTATTTAAAATCAAAGTAAACTACTAATAGCTGACTTGATAGTAGGTTTTTATTTTATTTATACGTATTATTTGTCATTTATAATACGTATTTTCTTCCAACTTCCAACGCTATAAATCGAGCAATTTACAAAAGCAATGATTTACCGCTTTCATTAATTTTTTGAAATCACCGTGATTTGACATGTCGTGATTGCAGAACAGGGGCCCATATGAATTAAATCAATTGAAACTGAAATAGAGGCAATTAGCAGCAATATGCATTCATGTTAGGGTGATCGATTATTCGACTTTTTTCAGAAACCGGTTTTCGAATAGTTCGAATATTTGAAACTATGAAATACCCGGTTTCGGTTATTGCAATTCAGGAAAAACCGGTCAACCGGTTTTTTTAAATAAGAAAATTATACCAAAGTTTTGATTTTAAATTGCTTTATTAAAAAAAAGAGTTAACAGTTCATCTAAATACAATAAAACAATACAAAAAATAAAGGTAAAACATAAAAATTAAATACATATGTATGTATACTTACATACACTGAAAGGAAAACCTTCATTCAGACAATGAAATTCTTCATTGTATTAATGAAATGTTTCATTAAAAGTCAGCTAATGAAGCCCTTCATTGGATCCATGAATAATGATTCATTGTATATATGAAGTTAATTTTGGCGGCTATCTCATAAATAGAATGAAACTATTTCATTACTTCTATGAAACTTTTTCATGAACATAATGTAGTTGTTTCATTGATTTAATGAAGTTATTACATACTATAAATGAAGTTTATTCATTAATTTAAGGAAAATTTCATATATATAATGAAATATAAGCAGTAAATAATGAAAATTTTCTATTAAAAACATGAAATCATATCCCTTCCTAGGTGGTTAGGAATTAATAAAAATATATAGATATATAAATTTTTTTATTTTATTTAATATATAGAAATACATATGTACTTAATATATTAGCATATGTATGTATTTATTAACGTAAAAGATTTAAAATTTAAGGAACTCATCAGTAGAGTTCAAGCCAAATAATGCTTTAAGAAAGCCGAAAAACTTACATGTTTATAGTAAAACTCTTAATATGTTGTTGAGAATCACAATACACAAACATAAGTTTAAAAGAATCAAACAAAAATCTTAACAAAACAAGCATCTTTATAAGATGTTTGGCACAACCTTCTTGCGTTTGTATAGTGGTGAGGGACGTGAATGGATAAAAAAAAGAGAAAGAGAGTTTGTATAAATGATGTGATTTCATTGCATTTATGATGACCATACTGCTTTGAAATTAAAAGGATTGGAAAAGTAAGAAATAGAAAATATATTTTAAGAAAATAACTTTTTATTTATTTAAGTTTGACAACCTGAATACAGTAAGAAAATAAGATTTTTGGAACTTATTTATATTTGTCCCAAATTCGCCAAAAAGAAAATTCGTTTAAACAATGTAACGATTTTCATTAATACAATGAACTATGAAGAACACATGAATAGCAGAGATGGAAAGATTTCATGCATACAATGAAATTGTTCATTGTATTAATGAAAAGTTTCATTAATATAATGCAGAACATTTAATGAAACCGTTTCATTCTATGAATGAATGATTTTCCTTTCAGTGTATGTATAGTATAAATATGAATGTATGGATAAGGTGGATATCTACCTCTATCAGTATGACTTTTTTCAACTTCTTTCGCTTTGCAATTTCACAAACAATTTTTTTTATAATTTGAAATAAAATGATAAGCTGGCGAACAAAACCAGACACGTCCTCAGTAAATATTTTTTTTAAATTTTTTCGGGCTCTACAAGTACAAATCTATGCAGTCATGAAATATTTTCATTCATAACCAGTTCGATCTTACATTAAAAAAGTAACGAACACTGATTTTTCCTTGCTATTCTCTATCTAGTTAATTCAGTAATTTGCCTGTCGTGTAAAAATAGTTATCGGGACTAGTCTGGTTTTGTTCGCTAACTCCTCAAATATACATATTTAATCATTTTTTAATTAAATTACATATTGATTATTATATTTTAGTTTAAAAAAAAACAAAACAAAAACTTCCCAAAATAACCTTAACCAATTTTCAAAATTTAACAGCATTTATACTAAAATACGAAAACTTTTTTAGTGAATTAGTGTTATTTACAGTAAATCTATTTCAAAGATTTGTTTTAAGTAAATCCTTGCCGCTGATGCACGTTGAACTTAATATCAATAAGATAAGACTTATCAGTAGGGTGTTGATGACAGTTCTGGAAACAAGAGCAGGGAGTAAAAAATTTATACTAATTTTGTATGGCATGAACGATGCAAAAACAGCGTAATGCACACTTGGCAACGCTGGTCAGTTGAATGTGTGGTTAAAATAGGGTGGCAATTATATACCTGGAAGTTTTTGAAATTGTGTGTGAGTAATGAGATTCGGCAACTGGGCTGGCACGACTTGGCTTGGCTTGGCTTGGCTGAGTTTGGTCGGGGTTTGTGCGGGGTTTGGGCGGGGGTTTGGCTGAGGTTGGTTAGGATTTGTATACTAATTTTGTATGAGAAAACTAACAACGATGATATAAGTGCCACCCTATTGTATTGTTGTTCTGTTGTTAAAAGTTCTGTTGTGGTTTTTTCATTGATATGTATGAATGTGTTTGGTATGTACCTACAAGTTTTTAAAGTTGTGTGTAATCAGATTCGGTTTCTGTTGTGGTTTTTTCATTGAAATGTATGAATGTGTTTGAAACAGTTGATTTAATTAAATTGTTTGAATACAAAAGCTTGACCCTAACCATACACAACAAAGTTGATTAGAAATAAAAATCAAAACAATACTATTTATGTATATATATTTTATTTATTAATTTGTTTGAAAATTTTATAATATAATAAAAAATAGTAAAAAAATAAATCTCATATTGAAGTATATATATATATATATATATATATATATATATATATATATATATATATATATATATATATATATATATAATATTATTGAAGTTCATCTGTATTGATCCAAGAATTATGTTGATTGGAAAATCCCAACCATTTTACGTACGTCTGGTGTCCCTTAGTTTTAATAACATTTTCAGTCAAGTATGTATTTGGAAAATGTGTCTTTAATAGTTCATGTTCATAGAATCCACCAACAATCGGATTCCTTTGATAGTCTTCCAATAAATAAGTAATGGGGTTTGTGTTCTGTAAGGTACGAATTTTAAAAATTTCAGTTGTCCAGTTTGGAGTATATCCTTTTGAAAAAATATGTTTATATTTGCTAATTCGAACGTGATCTCCAACTTTTAGTTTACCAAACTTATATATTTTGGGATGATTATAGATTTGTTTTAGTATAGAACTTTCATTTTCTGTGTTAACAGACTTTGGCGTCATTCCAATTGTTCTATGCTTTTTATTATTATATTGATTAATTAAATCCTTGCATATATGTATCCATTGATAATTTCCTTGCAGACTAAAATTTTTCCACATCATTCCTTTTAGTGTTCTATTAAATCGTTCTACAATAGACGCTTTCATGATACTATATGTAGAATAGTGGTTGATATTATGTTTTATCATCAAGTTTTGAAATATTTTATTATAGAACTCTTTACCATTATCTGTTTGCAAGTTTTTTGGAATTCTCTTTAGCGAAAAAATAGATTGCATAGCATTGGTTATATCTTCACTACTTTTAGATTTTACGGGTACAGCCCAAGCAAACTTTGAAAATGTATCTATAACTGTTAAAATAAATCTATAGCCTTTGTTATATATTGAGTAAACACCCATTTCAACAAGATCTGCTTGCCAAAGATCATCAATTCCCTTGATCACCACTCGACGTCGAATGAAATTCCTACGTGCTTGCTTATGAAGCTCCTGAACCACTTCTTGTCGCTCCATTTCTAACATCTATCTTAGATTACATCAATTTAAATGCTGCTGATATTGAATTTAAATCAAAAACGATTTATATATCTATGTTTAAACGGTTTGTAATGAGCTTCGTTTTTCATTTAGACGTTCTTCAACTGAATCAATTTTGTAATTAAATAATGATCTCATATCTTTTAGTGATTGATTGAGATTATTTAGTATTATACTTTGATCATGTATTAATTTACTTAAACGTGTTTCTACATTATCAAATTTTTCTGTAGTCAACACGTTTTGTTGTCGTATTATTTCGTTAAAACGATCCTCCATTTCCTTAATTCTCTCCATATACATTGTATCCAGTTGTTTCTTTATTTCACTTAAATAACTTTTCATGTAAATTTTGTTTACAGCATCGTTTTCCAATACAGGACTAGCAATATTTTTTATTCTCCGTAAGTTAAAGTTGAAATTACGATCACTATCCAAATGAATCTTGAAATGTTGATTTTGGTATCTTACAGATTTTTCAATATAATGTCCAAACTTATCGATAGGTATTTTATGAATATGAATTGTTAAACATTTTTAAGACTATTTATATAATAATTTTTGCTTCTCTCAATTCCTCAATAATTGATACAATTTCATTATTATGATTTGAGTGACCAGCTGTTGTTGATGAAATCAAAAGACGCAATCTATCAACCAATTCATTAGGATCATCCCAATAAACATAATTATGCTTTTTTCTATTCAATTTCATTAAACCTTTTCCCTTATGAATTTTCTGTTGTTTAAATAGGTTTTTAATAATCGTTGTATATTTAATTGAACGATTTCCTTTAATTTGTCCATTAATACTGTTATTTCGTTTATGAACATTAGTCATCTCCAATATTTGTTTATAATTATTTAAATCTGTTTTATTATAACTGATTGGGTTCTTATAAACTAACAATTCATATAAGCCTGATGTGAAGGGCCATTTTAAATTACCTACAGTAATATTGGTTGAATTGAAAGCGATGGGTTCATTACCCAGTCTCCATATTTGATTTTTATCCTTATGAGAGCCATAGGTTTTATCATATATATTTAAGTTAACTTTTGATCAATTATATTGAATACTTTGATTGGGATGTATTGCAATGGTGTTATCATCATCATTGTTATCATCCTCATTATCAACATTATCATTATTATCATCATCATCATCATCATCATCATCATCATCATGGTCATCATGATCATTTTCATCATCAAATGATTGAAACGTGTTTGAACTTTTCTCGATTTTCTTGTTATTAAAGTTTGGAGAAAACGTGTTATAATCAAGCTTACTCTTTTTATATGGTGTACTGAAGGCAACTTTATTATTCTCAAGGTCATGTTTAAAAGAGTTATCCGGATATTTTTCATGTTCTATAATGTTATTATTAGTTGATTGAACTAATTCTTTTAATGGTTTTGATATTAGTTTAAATGTCTTTTCCAACAATTCATCATTTGCAATTTCTCCAAGCAAAATATTCTTATATTTCTTTTTTAAAATATTTCGAGTTTTAATAAGATTATTAACTAGATTTGTATTCATATTTATAGATTGAATTAGAAACAGATTCAAAACAGATCAGTTTAGCAGTTAGCGGTTTAATAGTTGAGAAGCTATTAGTTTAATAATTAATCTTGTACTGATTTTAAAATATCTGTAATATTTCTTTTATAGATTTATAAATATATCGAAACCTTTTCTATATCGACCATTATTCATAGGATCATCTTTGTTAATAACTAGAAAACCATATTTTTCTTTCCAACACTCGGCACATAACTTATGAAATGTTTTTAAAGTCATATCAGAACCAACATGATCATTGTAAATATGCTTAATATTCATTACATCCTGTTTAAAAATTATAATCATATTTGCATTATCGCGAATCAAGTGTTTTGGTATACGTGTATAAGTTTGACATAAATAAAAACTATCAATATCTTTATGACGACCCATACAGAAGTAAGAACGTACATGATTTTGTTTCTCACAAGCTATATCGTCGAATATAAATACCGAATTTGGTTTAACTTCGTCTGGGGATAGAACATCATCATTATTGGAAAATGATGAAAAATTTATCTCCTTGATAGGTTTAATTAGATTTTCTAAGTACTTATATTTAGGTTGTTGTGTTGACTTTGAATATAAGTAAATATTTTTAAATTTCAATCCATGAGGACTTTCAATAAGACTGATCATCACATTTGTTTTTCCACAATTTGATGGACCCACAATAAGAGCTAGAATAGAATTCGGTAGTAATGAACTATGACGAATTTTATTTGATGAATCGAACTTTGATTCGATATTCTTTACATTAATCCTTTTATGTTGTTTAAAAAAACGCATTCTGAAATCTAATGATAACATAATATATAAACCAGTCTCTTTTATTTGTTTTCAATCAATTTGATTTTAATCTTTAATCGATAAAGTATCAATAGATATGACAATCATTTATAAAAAGATATTCAGTCGTCATCCATACTTCATCGGTAAAGGTTTTCTGAATAAAATAATTAATAAACTTCCTATTGAACTTCATTTACCTGGTTATCAATTTTGTGGACCTGGAACAAAATTAAAGAAACGTTTAGAAAGAGGTGATCAAGGAATCAATCCACTGGATACTGCTTGCAGAGAGCACGATATAGCAAACTCAAACAATAAAGATTTAGAGAAAAGACATATTGCTGATAGAATCTTAACTGAAAAGGCTTGGCAAAGGTTTAATGCTAGCGATAGTAGTTTGGGTGAAAAATCAAACGCTTGGTTTGTTGCTACTGCAATGAAAACAAAAACAAAATTCGGAATGGGTAACGTTATTAGTAAAACTAAAAGATTGTCTTCAGTAAATAAACATCAACTATTTAGACATGCATTGAAAAGTGCAAGAAAGAATATAAAAAACTGAAAACTTGAAAGATGCTATAAAGATTTCACGAAAAGTAGTAATCAATATTTTTTTTAAGGGGAAAAAAATCATTAATAAAAACACCTCGAATAATACCTCTACCTAAATCTGGAGGTTTTCTTCCACTTGCACCTATATTCGCTGCACTGGGCGCACTTGGTGGTTTAGCTGGTGGTGTATCTGGCATTACAAAAGCAATCAATGCAGTCAAAAATGGAAAGGAACAATTGACTGAAGCAAAACGACATAATAGTACAATGGAAGCCATTGCGATGGGAAAAGGCATGTTCTTAAAACCATATAAAAAAGGATTTGGATTATATTTAAAACCTTATCAACAAAATTTTTAATGAAGCTACCTAAAAGAGCTCTTTCTGATGTAGACTTGAGAAAATATGCAAAACATATTCCAAATTTTAGAGGTGTGTTTATGTGCAACACTCTTCCAAGCAAACCATTTAAAAAAGAATGTGGAATAATCAATCTGGATACTTCAAAGGGACCTGGCACACATTGGGTAGCATACTGGAAAAACAACAATCAAATCGAATATTTTGATAGCTTTGACAATTTGCAGCCACCAAAACAATTAATAAAATATTTAGGAAAAAACATTAGTTATAATCATGATAGATATCAAAATTTTAATACAATAAATTGTGGTCATTTATGTTTAAAATTTTTGTTTTCGAAGCTAAACTAAAAAGAAACTATAAATGTTTTAATAAAATACATCGATTAAGAATTAAAAAGATCTTGTTTTATTTATATATATATATATATATAAAAAATTTTTTTTTTCATTTATTAAAAATTTTAAAAGAAATATTATAATTAAATAATTTTTCTAATTTCGCTTGTTAGAGGTGAGTATTCGATTAAGCGATCATGAATAACTAAACAGTATGCTGATGTTTTTTCTGGAATTGGTTTGTTTGCTTCAGTATCAAATTCAATTCGTACATCAATAGGTCCAATTTTAACACTCTCATTTTGATGTGAAACATCAACAACAATAAGTGGTGCGTAAGACTTGTAATCATTAACATCCAGCAATGGTTCAGGTTCTCGCATGTAAAAGCTTTGTTGAAATTTTGCATACATATTATATAGTACAGAATACTGACCATTTTCAAAACGATTATTTAAATCGTCATATGGATATGACTCTGAGTTTAGATATACTTTTAAATTAGAGATATTACAATGGTCAAATATATTTCCTTGTTCTTTACTTTTCTCTTTTTGTAAACCAATTATAAGAAATCGTGGTCTTTCGTTTTGTGGAGAAAGCTTCACATTCCATAAGACCTTTGTATTCGTTGGTAATGCAGGATTTACATGACAATCCCAACTACGAAATGCAATTGGTATAGAATTTTTGCTGTTGATTATCTTAAACATTTCCAATTTTGCAAAGTCCGATAGTTAAATATGCGGCATTTTCCATGTTATATCCAGAATTGTTAATTTCAAATAATCAGTTGTATTTGTAGGATAATATGATCTCTCATCGGATGTAGAACGTTGAAGAATGAGCTCATGTTTCGAATTTAATAGTATTTTGTTATAATCTTCAGCAAACCCCATCAACATTTTCAGAGGTATAGAACAGCTAAAATGACTTTTTTCTAAAACGAAAGTTTCGTTAAGACACCAACCAGCGTTTTTTAGTGTAGCACTTTCAGCCTTATTCAATGATACAAAATTTTTCATGGTGGATGAAATTCCAAGTTTGCGTGTACGATCAACTTCAAAACCATTAATTTCATAACGAATTTCATCAAACAAATATGAAACAAAGTTGTTTTTAAATTTCACATCTATAGCTGGAACCTCTTTGTTTGCTTCCGTCTTTACTATAAAACCATGAATGTAAATCATACTCTCACTTGGTAAGACAAAGAGATCCTGATTTTGAATTGGTATACGAATCTCATCATTGTTGTTGAATGATTTTAGATATGGAGAGTAACTATGATATTCTCTTTCTACAATACTCTCATCATATATAGGTTTTTGAAGGACATTTAGTATTTCATTCATGGTTGAAGATTAAATCCTAATGATTTTAAGTATTCTGTATTATATAATGTTAACGGTTTTTTATTTTTTATACTTTCTCGAATGTGAGTTGATGAGGGATTGAATGGAAATCCTCTTTGCGTTACGTTTTTATTGTAAATGATCATTATTCTGGTTTGAAGTGGAGTCTAAGAGTGATTTTTTCTCCTCTAAAATTTATAAGTTCACCGTCTTGATTTAAGATTCTAATCGTTATGTTGTTTATTTGCTGACAGTTGACGGGTAAATAAATAACATTTCGAGGTTTTTCGCTTATTTTATATCCTGGAGGAACATCAAGAGGAAATTCATGAATAACATGATTCGAAGTATTATTAATAAATGATCCGGTTGTTAAGTTGCTTTCAATGCGTATTGTATTAACATCCGTAATATGTGTAGGTAAGTCAGATTCAAATAACCTTGTAGTATTCAATTGATTAATATCTACAATCATCACTTCCAAAGATTTATCATTTTGAAGATTTTGATCAGTGTTATAATATTCAGTTGAATTTACTTCTAATTTTCTTTTGCTAAATCCGAGCAACTTTCCTATACTGTTTGGTTGTGAAAAATCTATATCCATTGATGAGGTTATTTCAGTTTTAAGTGTATTATTGTTACCTTCAATTATTAGATAAATTGATTCATCAATATCTTTTAAGCTTGAGTTTAAGAAAAAAGAAATATCCTCAAGTTCATATGAACCAACCGGAATAGTAATAATATGATTTCCTATATGAAACAAATTGTTGTGAACATCTACATTGGGTATGGAATTGAATGTTACAAAATCAATAAGTCCACAAACATATTTTGTAGGGAGTTCAATTGGAGGAAAATATTCTCCAACCAGAGTTGAAGTGCTTCCGATTAAAGATATTGTTATTGACATTTCAAGTATTCAGAATGAACTGATGTTTGATGATTATTTTATCTGATTTAAGTGTTAAATAATAAATCAAAAAAAAAAATGTCTTTTATAATTTTATGTTTTCTTTATTAATATTTGATTTAATAAACTTTCTTAAGAGTATTACATTTTTTTGAGCACATATACAATATTTTCTATGATAACAACAAACATTTACAGATTTATCATTTTGATATAATGTTTTTAAATTTGGACAATTTAGATCATCTAGGTTATAAAAATTAATTTTATCCTTAAAAATATTTTGAATCCACTTAATTTTTTCTAATCCTTTAATATAATAAATAAAATTTTTATCTTTAACATGCGCAATATAATATTCCATAATATTTGTTAAGGTTGAATCGCCATCTTTCCATTTTAATCCAAGATGATGATTATAAAGCCAATTAATTGAATCTTTTTCTTTTGTTGTCAACAATGAATATGGAAAAGGTGGTTTAATAATAAATGTTTGTACTTGTATATCGTTAATTGAAATACTCAGTTCTTTTTCAATGAATTTATTGTTGAGATAAAAACCTTGTACATCTACAACTAATATTCTCTCCTCAGACATTGTGTAATACTAATCAAGTCACAACGACGACTGTAGAACTGTTTATAAAGTCTATGTTTTTAAATTATTATAAAAATTCATTATACATAATGCTTGTTCCCAACTTTTATCGATAAGGGAACATTTACTGGTATCAGGTCCACAAGTTGTTTCATTGTTGAACCACACACAATTGGTGTAATGATATCCAAATTTTGATTTATTTTTCTTATAAAATGCATATTCATCGAATTGAGTTTTTAATTTCTTCAAAATAATCTCATGTTCATACCACAAAAACCTTTCTTCATTCAAGAAGTCATGTAAAATTTTCGAATAAAACTGATTATTCATTATTTTTCTTATTTTAATTTTTTTTTATTTATGTTAAATAAAACTTCTTAACACATCAACAACAAAGTTTATATTAAGTAGTAGTAAATGTATTTCATCATATTAGTTAATTTATAATATTTCCATATCCAAATCATGTGTATAATCTTGAATGTTGATTAATGTAATATCGGATCGGTATCATCCTCAGAAACCGCCTCAATTTCACCATTACTTAAAATTCTCTCGTATTCAACTTGACGGTATTCGAAACATGAAATATTTAATCGACGTTTCAAGTAATTGCTGTCATATGTACAACGGATTCTCAATTTTATATTATCTTTGTATTGAAGTTGAAAATGTCTATAAAATGGAGTCGAACTTTCAATTATTCCCGCAATATTTTTTTCTTTTTTTACTAAATCTTGCCTAAATGTTTCAATAGCTTGTTTAACAGTAAAAGATTGATTTATAGGTGGTGGAGAGTCTTCTTGTTCTTCGTTTGATTTATATTCTGTTTTTGCTGTTGACTCGTTGTTTTTATTTAAATCATTATTAAACTTTAAAAGGTTGAAATTTAGTTGTATGCTCACAGTATCATTATTTGGTAATTTTATTGCAAATTCTGTATTTTTAAGTTCATTTTCACTCAAATCAATAGGTAATGAAGCTGAAAACACTTGTATGATATAGATATATGAAAACAATGTGATAAAAATATTTTTCATTTTAGTTTTTCTTTTTAATAGATATGTTCTTAAGTTAGCGATATATTTTTGAATGAGATGATAAGAATTGTTTCTCATATTTATATACTAATTTAATAATCTTCATATTGAAATGAGTCATCACCAACGCTAGCACCACCAGCTGTTTTCTTAACTTTACTATTATTAACCATTTTTTGAGGGAGGGGAGGTTTTTGCTGATTTTTATTCAATGAGCGGATACCAGTCTTACCATTACAAGATTTAGTTGGATCACTAAAAACATGTTCATCTATTTCACTATAAACACATGATGGTTTGTATGAGTATACATTTATATCTTTAAAACCACCCTCATAGACTGTTCCAACTAGTGATATCATACCACCAATAACCTCAATTTTTATATGTTGATTGTGACTAAATTGAAATATTGGAATATTTGTTGGCATTTATTGTCCTCTATTAAGAGAAAAAATTTGCGTTCTAGTCCCTCCTTCTGCGGTTAGAAACACCTGCATCATAATATCCAAAACTATTGCATTTATTATTTGAAAAATTTTCTACTGTACATGACAAGTACAATATTTATCACCAGTTTTTAAAAATTGACCCCAATACATATTCATTACCGATGAAGTATGGATGACGACTGAATATCTTTTTATAAATGATTGTCATATCTATTGATACTTTATCGATTAAAGATTAAAATCAAATTGATTGAAAACAAATAAAAGAGACTGGTTTATATATTATGTTATCATTAGATTTCAGAATGCGTTTTTTTAAACAACATAAAAGGATTAATGTAAAGAATATCGAATCAAAGTTCGATTCATCAAATAAAATTCGTCATAGTTCATTACTACCGAATTCTATTCTAGCTCTTATTGTGGGTCCATCAAATTGTGGAAAAACAAATGTGATGATCAGTCTTATTGAAAGTCCTCATGGATTGAAATTTAAAAATATTTACTTATATTCAAAGTCAACACAACAACCTAAATATAAGTACTTAGAAAATCTAATTAAACCTATCAAGGAGATAAATTTTTCATCATTTTCCAATAATGATGATGTTCTATCCCCAGACGAAGTTAAACCAAATTCAGTATTTATATTCGACGATATAGCTTGTGAGAAACAAAATCATGTACGTTCTTACTTCTGTATGGGTCGTCATAAAGATATTGATAGTTTTTATTTATGTCAAACTTCTACACGTATACCAAAACACTTGATTCGCAATAATGCAAATATGATTATAATTTTTAAACAGGATGTAATGAATATTAAGCATATTTACAATGATCATGTTGGTTCTGATATGACTTTAAAAACATTTCATAAGTTATGTGCCGAGTGTTGGAAAGAAAAATATGGTTTTCTAGTTATTAACAAAGATGATCCTATGAATAATGGTCGATATAGAAAAGGTTTCGATATATTTATAAATCTATAAAAGAAATATTACAGATATTTTAAAATCAGTACAAGATTAATTATTAAACTAATAGCTTCTCAACTATTAAACCGCTAACTGCTAAACTGATCTGTTTTGAATCTGTTTCTAATTCAATCTATAAATATGAATACAAATCTAGTTAATAATCTTATTAAAACTCGAAATATTTTAAAAAAGAAATATAAGAATATTTTGCTTGGAGAAATTGCAAATGATGAATTGTTGGAAAATACATTTAAACCAATATCAAAACCATTAAAAGAATTAGTTCAATCAACTAATAATAACATTATAAAACATGAAAAATATCCGGATAACTCTTTTAAACATGACCTTGAGAATAATAAAGTTGCCTTCAGTACACCATATAAAAAGAGTAAGCTTGATTATAACACGTTTTCTCCAAACTTTAATAACAAGAAAATCGAGAAAAGTTCAAACACGTTTCAATCATTTGATGATGAAAATGATCATGATGACCATGATGATGATGATGATAATAATGATAATGTTGATAATGAGGATGATAACAATGATGATGATAACACCATTGCAATACATCCCAATCAAAGTATTCAATATAATTGATCAAAAGTTAACTTAAATATATATGATAAAACCTATGGCTCTCATAAGGATAAAAATCAAATATGGAGACTGGGTAATGAACCCATCGCTTTCAATTCAACCAATATTACTGTAGGTAATTTAAAATGGCCCTTCACATCAGGCTTATATGAATTGTTAGTTTATAAGAACCCAATCAGTTATAATAAAACAGATTTAAATAATTATAAACAAATATTGGAGATGACTAATGTTCATAAACGAAATAACAGTATTAATGGACAAATTAAAGGAAATCGTTCAATTAAATATACAACGATTATTAAAAACCTATTTAAACAACAGAAAATTCATAAGGGAAAAGGTTTAATGAAATTGAATAGAAAAAAGCATAATTATGTTTATTGGGATGATCCTAATGAATTGGTTGATAGATTGCGTCTTTTGATTTCATCAACAACAGCTGGTCACTCAAATCATAATAATGAAATTGTATCAATTATTGAGGAATTGAGAGAAGCAAAAATTATTATATAAATAGTCTTAAAAATGTTTAACAATTCATATTCATAAAATGCCTATCGATAAGTTTGGACATTATATTGAAAAATCTGTAAGATACCAAAATCAACATTTCAAGATTCATTTGGATAGTGATCGTAATTTCAACTTTAACTTGCGGAGAATAAAAAATATTACTAGTCCTGTATTGGAAAACGATGCTGTAAACAAAATTTACATGAAAAGTTATTTAAGTGAAATAAAGAAACAACTGGATACCATGTATATGGAGAAAATTAAGGAAATGGAGGATCGTTTTAACGAAATAATACGACAACAAAACGTGTTGACTACAGAAAAATTTGATAATGTAGAAACACGTTTAAGTAAATTAATACATGATCAAAGCATAATACTAAATAATCTCAATCAATCACTAAAAGATATGAGATCATTATTTAATTACAAAATTGATTCAGTTGAAGAACGTCTAAATGAAAAACGAAGCTCATTACAAACCGTTTAAACATAGATATATAAATCGTTTTTGATTTAAATTCAATATCAGCAGCATTTAAATTGATGTAATCTAAGATAGATGTTAGAAATGGAGCGACAAGAAGTGGTTCAGGAGCTTCATAAGCAAGCACGTAGGAATTTCATTCGACGTCGAGTGGTGATCAAGGGAATTGATGATCTTTGGCAAGCAGATCTTGTTGAAATGGGTGTTTACTCAATATATAACAAAGGCTATAGATTTATTTTAACAGTTATAGATACATTTTCAAAGTTTGCTTGGGCTGTACCCGTAAAATCTAAAAGTAGTGAAGATATAACCAATGCTATGCAATCTATTTTTTCGCTAAAGAGAATTCCAAAAAACTTGCAAACAGATAATGGTAAAGAGTTCTATAATAAAATATTTCAAAACTTGATGATAAAACATAATATCAACCACTATTCTACATATAGTATCATGAAAGCGTCTATTGTAGAACGATTTAATAGAACACTAAAAGGAATGATGTGGAAAAATTTTAGTCTGCAAGGAAATTATCAATGGATACATATATGCAAGGATTTAATTAATCAATATAATAATAAAAAGCATAGAACAATTGGAATGACGCCAAAGTCTGTTAACACAGAAAATGAAAGTTCTATACTAAAACAAATCTATAATCATCCCAAAATATATAAGTTTGGTAAACTAAAAGTTGGAGATCACGTTCGAATTAGCAAATATAAACATATTTTTTCAAAAGGATATACTCCAAACTGGACAACTGAAATTTTTAAAATTCGTACCTTACAGAACACAAACCCCATTACTTATTTATTGGAAGACTATCAAAGGAATCCGATTGTTGGTGGATTCTATGAACATGAACTATTAAAGACACATTTTCCAAATACATACTTGACTGAAAATGTTATTAAAACTAAGGGACACCAGACGTACGTAAAATGGTTGGGATTTTCCAATCAACATAATTCTTGGATCAATACAGATGAACTTCAATAATATTATATATATATATATATATATATATATATATATATATATATATATATATATATATATATATATACTTCAATATGAGATTTATTTTTTTACTATTTTTTATTATATTATAAAATTTTCAAACAAATTAATAAATAAAATATATATACATAAATAGTATTGTTTTGATTTTTATTTCTAATCAACTTTGTTGTGTATGGTTAGGGTCAAGCTTTTGTATTCAAACAATTTAATTAAATCAACTGTTTCAAACACATTCATACATTTCAATGAAAAAACCACAACAGAAACCGAATCTGATTACACACAACTTTAAAAACTTGTAGGTACATACCAAACACATTCATACATATCAATGAAAAAACCACAACAGAACTTTTAACAACAGAACAACAATACAATAGGGTGGCACTTATATCATCGTTGTTAGTTTTCTCATACAAAATTAGTATACAAATCCTAACCAACCTCAGCCAAACCCCCGCCCAAACCCCGCCCAAACCCCGCACAAACCCCGACCAAACTCAGCCAAGCCAAGCCAAGCCAAGTCGTGCCAGCCCAGTTGCCGAATCTCATTACTCACACACAATTTCAAAAACTTCCAGGTATATAAGTGCCACCCTATTTTAACCACACATTCAACTGACCAGCGTTGCCAAGTGTGCATTACGCTGTTTTTGCATCGTTCATGCCATACAAAATTAGTATAAATTTTTTACTCCCTGCTCTTGTTTCCAGAACTCTCATCAACACCCTACTCTTATCGGTAATAGTAATTTAACATTTGCCATTGCAACTCCAAAATTTCAATCAATGTCCTCTATTTTTAAATTTGCCATTTCTCTTATAAATAAACAATTTAAGCTTTGTATTGTTTAAACTATTTTT
The DNA here is from genome assembly GCA_949987645.1 of Tachina grossa. NCBI lineage: Eukaryota > Metazoa > Arthropoda > Insecta > Diptera > Tachinidae > Tachina > Tachina grossa. The sequence continues at coordinate 59,720,831 of OX465277.1, read as the reverse complement.
CAATGAAAAACATTTATATTTTTAAATGTTAAAAAATTATCATTCTTATAAATTTTTTATGAGTTTAAAAAAAATCTAAAAAATAAGCCAAGAGCTAAATGAAAATTTTCAAGCTAAATCAAAAAAAATAAGCTAAATTTAGTCCAAAATAAGCTAATATGGTCACGCTGAGTTCTATATAAAATATGAAGCAAAATGTTAACAAAACTAAAAAAAAACACGTTTTGCAAATGGATTTTGACATCCATTGAACACCATAAGGCCAATTTAATTCGCCTCTGCTACCGCCTCATAAAATAATTTCGTTTAAATTTCATGCTTCAGTAAGTGTTGCCATGCTCAAAAAACCTTTAGAACTTTTATACTGAAACAAATAATTATTCAGGGCTATCATGAATAAAATTCCACGTGAAATTTCTCCCTTTTCCAATTAGAATTTTTTGTTTTCCCTATCACTTGTTATTAGTTGGAATTGTTCCCCGTGAAAAATTTCACGCGTAATTTTATTAATGATAGCCCTGATTATTTATTGAAAAATATACAAATCGAAAAGTCTATTCGACATTCGAAAAATCAACATTTTGAAAAAACCGACAACCGTATTGTGAAAAAACCGAGTCGATCACCCTAATTCATATGCACAATATTTTTTTAATTCATAAAATTTATTTCATTTACTCCTCTGATAAAGTTTTTAAAATATGTACATTAGAGCGACTCACTTGAAAAAAAGTTTTTGTTACCCTTCTCAAATCAAAGATCGGTCTTTTTAATGAGGACTCCAAAAATATTAGAGGGGTCTAGCGATGACCGCTCGTGAGCTGGACCTTGTGCAAATAAGGTATATTTTTGAAGTTTTTTTTGCATATTTTTATATTTTGTTCCGACACAACATATTAAAAAAAGTATATCATCTGAAAGGTTTGTTCAAACCGCTTTCAACAGTGCATTAAACCTTACCATTCGTGCCATCAGCAATGTGTCATTCCATAAAAACTACGATTTTTTAAGCATTCATACATATGTATATTTAAATAAATTGATAGTTCTCGCATGAACTTTTGCGGAAACTATTAACAGAAATAAGTTCACAATGACTTAAACCACATAATCCTTAAGACATAATGGAATTTTTTCATATAAATAAGTAGCACCTGCTATGAAAATGCTTAAAAATCCTAGTTTTTATGGAACAACTCATTGCTGATGGTATTAATGGTTTTTAATATGTTGTCTCGGGACAAAATACAAAAATATGCAAAAAAAAACTTCGAAAATATACCTTTCTTACACACGGTCCAGCTCACGAGCGGGCATCGCTGGACCCCTCAAATATATTGGGAGTCCTCATTAAAAAGACCGATCTTTGATTTGAGAGGGGTAACAAGGTCGCATTTTTCATCTCCATACTAGGTGAGTCACTCTAAAGTACATACGTAGATAGTTGGTATTTGTAGTAAGGATAATATATATATGCGGCAAAAATGAAAAAGTGCTTAAGTCGAGATAAGCTGATTTTGAGTTAATGGTACTTCCGTAATCTGAATATTCGAAAGTATCCCTGGTCAAAATCTCAATAAATTTGTGTAATTTTGCAGCAAGTTATAGCGCGACTTATCTTCTTTAGACTTCTAATCTAATTTGGAATAATAGCTTAATTCAGATTATACTTTGGTATATTTCAACTTAAATGTACATATTACTTATAGTGTGTAGAATGACGGTTGCTTAAAAAAATTTCCCAATTTAACTGTAAAAGAAAAAAATCTGAAAATCGACTTGAACGCTTAAAAGTGCTCTCCTGAAAAACAGTAAAATACGCCACAGATATAATATATCATACATATCGCTCGTTTATTAAAAAAATAAGTTTATTTTAAACTTTAAAGTTTTCAATTTACACACAACTTAATGGAAAACGATAATTTTATTTTTCTCTCGATAGTTAAGCATACAAGATATTTGTATGAAATTTTTACACAATACTAATATCAATATGAGGATTAATTTTGCATCATTAACTCAAAAATCCCATTTTTGATATATGACGTTGTTTTAGAAAATGAGCGATATGTACTTATGTAGCTTTGTCCAGTTTGCAAATAACCTACTAGCCTACTATGTGCCGTTGAAAGTTCTTATAATACCTGATATTATGTAAGAAAAACTTTTTAAACATTACGGTTGCAGATCTACCAATGAGTTGGCACAGGCACCAATAAAATGCAGGAACACAAAATGGCTTTAGATATAAAAGTTACCAATTTTTTTTAAGCCAACACTTCTCCTTAGATAAGTTTATTTAGCAATCGAATAATTAAGTTATTTTCGGACCCAGCAAAAAAGACATGCAAAAGCAATAGTTAGTGCATGGGTTCTTCTGAAAATGAATTGGTTCAATTTAGGTGCAGAACGTAAGATTTTAACGCGGGCGTGTCATTGATGAGCATGGGTTCACATTTAACAAAACTTAGAACTAGGGTGATCGAATCGGTTTTTCAACCGGTTTAAAACCCGATTTTTTTCACAATACGGTTGTCGGTTTTTTCAAAATGTTGATTTTTCGAATGTCGTTTTTTTTACAATTTAAAAACCGGCTGAGTCGAATACTTTTCGATTTGTACATTTTGCAATAAAATTAGTTTTTACTATGTTAAAACTTAGACCAACGTGTTTTGTTTATTTTCTTAAGTATTTATTTAGTGTAAAAGCTCTAAGCTTTTTTTGGGCATGCCAACATTTACTGAAACATTAAATTTAAGCGAAATTATTTTATGAGGTAATAGCAGAGGCGAATTTAATTGGCCTTATGAATGCCAAAATCCAGTTGCAAAAAGTGAGTTTTAGTTTTGTTAACATTTTGCTTCATATTTTATATAGGTCTAGATATATTTCATATCATATTTATATACCATTAAGAAATAAACTCTACATACACTCATCATTTTTGGTGTTTGAGGAAACTTGGGAAGAAATTAAAAAAATTAATTATGCCAATATTTAGGTGCTAATAAATATGTTTCTACAAAAAATAAAAAATTAAAAAATAATTATGATATCAACGTATTAGACCATATTTGGATGTCATTTGTTGATGGCTTGGTACCGGAAATCACAGGACTTTCAAATAAGTTGACGACATCAAACATTTTGCACGTATTTTTTCATGTATTTTATGCCTGTATTTAGAATTTTTTCCTATGTATTTTGAATATTTTTGCCACTGTAGGTGTTATTATATTTATTTTTTTATTTTTTTGTATGAACATATTTTTTAGCACCCTAAATATTGGCATAATTAATTTTTTGAATTTATTCCCAAGTTTCCACAAACCATAAAATTGATGGTTGTATGTAGAGTTTGTTCCTCAAATGTATACTATATATATATATATATACATACATATATGTATGTACTATACATAAGTATATGAAGTTCATTTTTATGTTTTACCTTTAATTTTTGTATTGTTTTATAGTATTTACATAAACTGTTAACTCTTCTTTTTAATAAAGCAATTCAAAATCAAAACTTTTGTATAATAATTTTCTTACTTAAAAAACCGGTTGACTGGTTTTTCTTGAATTGTAAAAACCGAAACCGGGTTTTTCATAATTTCAAATAATCGAAAACCGGTTTCTGGAAAAGTCGAATAATCGATCACCCTACTTAGAACCCATGCAAATTCGCAGATTCCATGACGTTTTTCCGTAAATAAAAAAAAATACTGTCTCGGTTAGGACACGAACCATGCGTTTCTGATTGTCCGTGCGTACTCTCTACCACTGAACTAATGCATCGCTATTGCTTTTAGGAGATACAACTCGTTTAATGAAAAAATAATGCTGAGATAATGTTTTAATTCCGTTTTTGCATGCCTTTTTCGCTTAATATTTATTTATTTATTTATTTAGTACATATTATACAAAGTAAATTTGTATAATATGGTGTTGCACAAGTATGGGCGGAGTAACTAGACCATATGCCCAAGATGGTATTAACAGTATTTTAAAAGTTTTTGTGACTGACTGTACACGACCTATGCCTTCACATAGGAAGTAGCAACGTGGTTGTTAAAGAAATTCCACAAAAAAACGCAAGATTATACGGTTATCCGTGGCAGATCAGTCAACCAGTGCGAGCGAGACGAAAAACTCTCGAAGGCCAAACAACACGCACAAGCCTGACCGCACTTAAGAAATAATTACGATGACGCGAGAGATGTTCCTCAACCCAGAGCTGCTTTACGACTTGCTTAATATTTATTTCAATACATTACCCAGTGCCTTCATATATACAAACATAATTATGTGTGTACGTTCAGCCAGGGGATCAATCCCTGCCGATTGCCCACCTGCAATCCACACACGCAAAGAAAAAATATGGTTGAGGTAAACATAATCAAACAGCAACATACTATGATTGAATTATATGGTTGGAGTCAAATCATATTATTGTAAACTTTAATAATATTATTATCTGAGTTAATAATAATATTATGTACAAACACAATGAACTTTGTTACACCTAATCTTAGTATTGTAAATATGACAACACTATTGTTAGATGTGACTAAAATATAATTGAGACTCACCATACCATGTTCTTATATTATATTAATATTGTACTGAACTGACAGATGTTTCTGAATTTTTTTTTTAAACTTAACATAGTATGGTTTTGGATAACATTATATTGTTATTTACATCATATTATTTTTAAATAATAATACAAATTATTTTGTAGTCATACGTTTTTAACAAAACTATATTGTTAAACTCTAACCATATCACTCCTTTCTATGGATGTGATAATGAAGTTATTAAATTCAAACATTACTCTGTATATCGTAACGAAATAACTGTTTAAAATAACAATAAGTAGTTTTCGACGACCACACATTTGTTTCAGAGAACATAATATTTTTTTCTCAACCATTCTACAACCACATATTTTCTTTGCGTGCACCAGCTTAATTAAGCAAAAGTACTTTTTACTTTGTTATTGGAAAAAAACAAAAACCACATGAATGAAGAAAAATACTCGCAGCAACAACAAACACTCAATCAAACACCCTCAAACAAACAATCTTGTCTGTCCACTTTAAAATATTCATAAGAAATCCATGATCTTTAGCAAGGGTTTGCTTATTTTTTTAACATACATACATATCCATACATAGTACATACCATACATTAGCAAACGAATTTATATTTACTTATACATATTTATATATCTATACATACATATATGTATGTATGTATCAACATTTCCTTAAAAAAAATCTATAAATACTAAACACAACAACAACAAGCGTTTGTAATAGTTTGCTACTTCAAGTGTATGCATGTACAATTTGTACGCCAATTAGAGATGTGCGCGTGTCGTGTTTTTTTGTTCCGTGACACGAATACGACGAACTCAACACAGTGTTCGTGACAAAAAAATCTAATTTCGTGAGTGTTCGGTTCGTTTCGTGTTGAGCAAAATTGACACGAAAAACACTAATTTATTTTAGATGTAATATACATATGTATGAATGAATTTACAGTAGAGAACAAATTTAATATTTTGTATCGTCAAACACACAACACCAGCATATTTATTATTGATATTGAATGGGCCTCTGAAGCTTAAAATTCTGTACGTAAACCGATAGTATCAGCTGTGGTGGCAGATAGTATCAGCTGGCAGTGCCAACTTGGTGCCATATTTTGAAAACTGAGTCTTGAAAAAAATCAGTTAAATTTTATGATTTTCCAGTTACATTTTTACAAAATTGTTATCAGAATCTACAAATTTCTTTGTAAATCCGCATTCATACAAAATATTTACTGGTTCAATGAATTTGGTTACTGAAAACGAAATTTAGTTTTTTCTGTGTAACAGAAAAACAGTAACACGTCCCAGGTACATATGTATTTCGATTTAATTAATTTTTGTCACACAGTGTTATTTCTATATTAATTATTTGATTAGGCTAAAGTTCGTATCGTTCCGTAAACCGTAATTTGGTTTGATATGATAATATTTAATATTTAAGAAACAATAGCACCAAAGTTAATTGTAAATTATTATTTACAGTTACTTAAAAATAAAAATAAAAATTTTTAAATTATTGGAGTTTAGAAAAATCTAGTTCAGAACAATCAAAATGATAAGATTTGATTGATGATTAGCTATGTGTATGTACGTTTTTTGGTGTTTCCTTGTATGTACATAGTTGCTATTTTTCTTTAAAAACTCAATATTTTATGCCTTGATTAATTTCTTTTTTAAAAAAGAAAAAAAAAAGAAAGAGAAAAAAAGGTTAAATTGACATCACTCGAGAACTCAGGCGGCGAACTTTAACATGCCGAGTGCTTATCAATAGAGCTGCAAAACTATCGATAGTGGCTCCATTCGATAGTTTCGATAGTATTTTTGATGCCATCGATACTAACGATAGTTTTTGATTCTTAGGAACTTATCAATTGTGTATTTTTCTAATATAAAATCTTGAATTTTTTAATCATTCCATAAAGTAAAAAGAAACTTGATTTTTTTTAAAACTTTTAGTTCCAATGTTTTTAATACACATATTCAACAAACATATATTCACAGTTCTATAAAAAATAAACGAAAAAGCAAACAGATAGATAGATGGATCAATAAAAAATAAATTAAAAATGAATAAAATAAAAAAAATCTTTAATAATTACTTAAACTATTGCAGTTAGCTAAAAGGTATTGGTTTAACAGAAGGAGAAGCAAACTATTTAGCGTCACCTGTTATTTAAAAGTAAAGAGCGGAGACAGTCCAGTAGCCGTCAAATTTCTTCATGTATCAAAGCCGTTGGTATATCTTATGTTGAAACAAATCAAAACTAATTAATATGTTTTCACATTTATATATGTAATGATAACCATTATTATAAAGGTTTACAGGCGGCGAGAGTTTAATGTTGCATTTTTCATCATTCTGCTTTTATTGACTTTGATCTTTTCTCTTTTAGTAGCGTGTTCTTGTCGATAGTATCACTATCGAAAAAAAAATATCGATAGTCTACTTAATATAAAACTATCGATAGTACCATCGATAGTTTTGCAGCTCTACTTATCAACGAGCCATGTTTTCTTCCTTTCTTTTTTAATATTTTTACAAAATGTACTGAGAAAACAATAAGAAGAAATCAAATTAAACAATCCGTTTCGGTATACATACATACATAAATATATACATATTTATACCAAATCCATGCTCTTTAAAAGCGGTTACTTACTTACATAGTAACTACATACATATGTATTTACATATTTCTATATTTTACTATATCTACATAGCTTAGCAAACCAATTTAGATCTATTTTCTTATGCATATTGAATCTATCTAAGTATATGCATACATATGTACACATTAACATTTTTATATTTCATGAAATACTTTATTTGTACATACTTATGTATGTATGTCATGTGTACGAGTATGTATGTATGTAGCTATACAAAATAATTCTGAGTTCTTGGAACCAGGGTTTGAATTTGCTTAACTATTTTCAAGCAATTAGTTATTGCTGAACTAAAACTAACGCAAATGAGTCAGCAGCAGCAATCAGCATCAGCACTCTTTATAACAAAAATACTATTTGCTAAATGCCGTGCTGTGAAATGTTTGAAGCACAAGCAGTCAGCAAAATGAAATTACTATAAAAAATGGCTGATGCTTACAGAAGCAAGAGTATTTTTTTTAAAAAAGTGCTGATGCTGATCATCAGCAATTTTGTTTCTTCGTTTTTTTGCTTTGCTGTGAAGGTTCGCCAGCATCAGTAATAGCAAATTTTAAAAACTACTGTTTTTGCTGACTTCAGCATTGCTTCAAGATGCTTAAGCATTATTAAAAAATTTCTATTGTGTGCAATATAAAAAAGGAAAGAAAGCGAGTATGTTTGGGTGGGAATATACACATACTTCTTACATACATGCGTGTATGTAAGTATACTTATATTTTTGTTGTTTGTTTGCAAATTTATTTTTTATGAAACGAAGAGTTAATAGGGATACAAATCAAATCGTTTTTTATGAGGTGTTGTGTACCTGTGTATACATATATGTATATTTACGTGCTACATGCATACATATGTATGTATGTATGTAGAAATGAATGCTTTTTGTTATTGTAGAAATTAATGCATTTTCTTATTGTAGAAAGTAGTATAAGTAGTAGGTATGTATGTATATAGATATAAACGCAAATATGCATATACATACATACATACATTTGTATGTAGGGACGCATGATGACTTTATTAATGACTTGGACCACTTTCATAATTACAGTTATAACGATTAACTGTGGGAAAGATCATTGTCATATTCATTCTGTTTCGCTTACACAAGTGAGCATTTTCTACATAATTTTGCTTTATGGAATGTAATTTTTCCAATTTTTTTAGCAAAGCATTTCAATGCGAATTCACATAGAGGCAGGTACATGCATATGCATGTATGTTTGATGTACATAATATTTATGTATTTTAAGGGTGGTTTTATTACACACAATTACATATTTTACAATAACAAACAAAACCCGCTGAAAAGGATAATTTGAATTCTATGGAATCTTTAAGCCAAGGTTATACATTTTTTATTTGATTTTTGGTGTAACCTGCTTTTATTGAAATCAAGTCATTTGGAAGTTTTCCTGAATCATAAATAAATACCACAAGAATGCGGTATGTTCATTGCTGATTTCATATTTAGCAATATATGCAAATAATATTTTGTTTAATATTTGGTTTTAACTCTTGTTTGAATCAAGTCCATTGGAATTTTTTCGATTAATTAAAAATATTTGAAAGGCTAAATTTCATTCTTGCATGCATTTTAGAAGAAGAAAATTGTGATGTTGCATAGGAAAAGATCCCTTATCTTCCCAAACCAAATTTTACAGGAAAACTAATAAAAAGGTAAATTTTATCGGTTTTAAGGTTTTGGTTGGTAACACTGCCCAGACTCGTTCCGAACATTTTACAATCGATTTGAAGGCGATTATTGTATCGGAACTACCAAAAAAAGGCATTTTCCCCAACCTCTGCCAACTTCAAGAAATGGACATTATCATAATCTAGAAACTTCATATTATCACAAAGTGCTATAACTAATATAATTTTTTAAATTTTTGGGTTATTGAGGTGTCTTTTTATTCACAATAATGTGTAATTTTAGGAAACGCAAAAAATGGATTTTGATTTTGAGAAGATAAGGGCCCTTCCTTCCTTCTTATGCAACATCACAATTTTCAGAATATGCATAACTAGTTTGTTGTTGTTTTTTGTATTTATGTATGTACATGCATACATACATACATACATACATACATACATACATATGTACATATATACTACATATGTATGTACATATGTATGATTTTGATATTATTGTTCTTAGCAGTGCGTCGTTTTCCTGAGATTTTCATTTGTTGTGAAGTTTTTTTAAAAAAGAAATTTTGGTTTTAAAAAAAATTTCGTGCGCTAGATGAAAAACAATAAAATGTTAAATTTAAAAAATTTAATTGCAATAATTATGTATTGCCTTTTAATTTATATATTGTTTATGTTATGTACCTACTAAATTCAAACAAATTAAACCATTTCATAGATTTAATTAATTATTTTGAACGTATTTGTTCAATTTATTATTCGTTATACATACATACATATGTATATGTATGTCCATATACATATGTATGTATGTGTATTAGGGTAATAGTTGTAATTTTTTTATATTTTTATTTTTAGTTTCCTGAAAGTTATAACGCAATAAGAAAAATTTTGTATAAAAATTTGTCTTAAAAATCCTTTATAAAACCTTCATAATTTTTATAAATAAGCCTGTAAATATTTACACACATAATTATATGTCGGGTCGGGTCTCTCCTTCCTATCCTTCCTCCTACAGAGTCTTAAGTGTGGAAATGTCGCCTTTAACAAGTCTCGAAACGAGAAGAGCTCTTCTTAAAGAATTTTACCTGAAGCACTACATACTCGTCAGTACATGTGAACTCTGCACGTGTACAAAATTGTATCAATAAATAAGAAGGCAAACGCTAAAAAATGAAGTCGGAATTCCGTTAAATCATTTTTGTGTGGTTCTTTGACGATAAAAGTTTGGAATTATGGCAGAGCGCGTTAATAAACGGAAACTTATTGAAACGTATTTCGATATTAAAGATGGCGAAGCAATTTGTAAACCTTGCACAAATAAACTAAAAAGTAATCGTTCGTTTAATTTAAAAATGCATATAACAAAATTACATAAGATAAATGAAAATGAACTATATAGTAATGAGAGTAGTAGTGATTCCCTACCAAATTTATCAGAAAAAAAATCGAAAGCATGTTGTTAAAATTGATATGAGTAAAAAACAATTATATCGGTCTTATGTATATTGGGTTAGTGACCGATGATAGCATGCCTTTTAATATTTTAAATTCTGAACATTTTAAAAACCTAATAAATCCAATTTGTATCGGCATGAGTGAAAAATTTGGTAAAAGAATATGTCTTAATAGCAGCAACTGCAAGAAAGTTTTAAAACTAGTTTCTGATAATATCAGAAAGGAAATTAAATGTGATATAAACCAACGCCTTATATCCTTGAAAATAGATAGTGCAACGCGGTTATCTAGAAACATATTTAGCATTAGCGCCCAATTTATAAAAAACAGTGAAATTAAATCATGCATACTTGGTATGGTAGAGCTTAAAGGTGCAGGTGCAAGCTCTTCGCGAATATGATAAAAACTACAAAAATTTTATCACATTGCAGCATCTTTGACGACGATCACGAAGAACACGATTTCGACGAAGGAAACGAAACGTATTTAAAAAAAATTTAAATGTTTGAAGATGCGCCACCAATAAATTTAGGTGATATTCAAATATGTCGATGTGCCGCACATACAGCGTTAGATGTCAGCAAAAATACCGAAGTAAAGACAAATTTACTAAGCGCTAGAAATTTAGTCAAGTTCATCAAAAAAACATCAAACGGCTATCGCGAAATTTTTGAACTAAAAAGTTTACCGTTGCCGCAGCTTGATTGCCCAACAAGATGGGGATCAACATATATAATGATGAAATCTATGAAAAACTCCAAAGATATATTGATTAATATTGAGCCGATTAAAAATAAGTCAATCGACGAAAATTTCGAGTTGAGCGCTTCTTTTTGGAACTTCGTTGAAGCATATTGCATAGCTTTGGAACCAATTCAGAAGACAATTGTTAGATATCAAGAAGAGCAACTTCATTATGGAAGTTTCTATGCTGAATGGCTTAAATGTAAATTAAGCATTGAAAAAATAATTGGAAAAGGAGAAAATGTGTATGTTGAAAAAATCTCTCAAAGTCTTCTACAGAGCATGGAGAATAGGACAGCAAAGCTTTTAAACAATGAAATCTTGATTTCGTGCCTTTATCTAGACCCCCGTTTCCATCACACTTTGACATCCGCACAAAAAGATCGAGCAGTTGCCTATCTAAAGAAAATGCATGAAAGAATTAAAAATATAAGCCTTCAAAATCAGCCATTAAGGACAGAACTACCCACTTCATCGCAATGGCAAAATGTTCAATATCAAGAAAAAGAAGATGGATACCTTGAAGAATATCTTATACGTAACCTTGTGCCAAATGAAAATATGGAAGCTGATGTTTCTGCAAAAATAGAAAATTTACGTTTGCCGTATTTACGGGTAGACACCAACGTTCTTCACTTTTGGAGAGATAAACAGTTCAGCGATCCAGAGTTATATGCCTTAACTAACATTTGCTTTGCTATTCCTCCGACACAGGTAAATGGCAGACTATATTCATATCGCTCCTTTATTGCAACATATCCATAAATATAAAAAAATAGCTTTGCATATAATAAGTTTTAACTTAATGAAGATATAAGAAATATTTTCTTTTCTAAAGAGGTGAGTGTGCTAGCCTTTGTATTAAATTTTTACACAATATTCAAAGTGACTTGTAAGAAATGAAGGAGTGATATGTGAGCATACATATGTTGTTAATTATACATATTTTTACACATGTTGAATTTTCTGTTTAATAAAAGTTGTATGTATAATATATCTTATAAATGTCAAATTTTCATTATTTCGGGTTACAATTGAACGTGCTTTTTCATCATTGAAGCTTGTCCTTTCAGATTACCGCAACCGCATTAATCAAGATACCCTTGAAAATATATTACTAGTTAAGCTTAATATTAAACATATATGTAGATCGGGCGATTGAAGCTTTGCCCTTGTTTGAAGAAGATGAATAAAAATAAATAAAATAGTAATTTCAATATGTTGAGTTGTTACTCAAAAAAAAATGCTTAACGCCTGTAAAAAGATTAGTTTTAATTTAAAAAACAAGGAGAGTATAATATTTAATAAAACAATAACTTGAAATTGATTATCCATTCTATTTAAAATCATCCTTGGAAATTTTTGATTACGCACTGTATGCTAAACAAACATGATCATACATACATATGTATATACACATATAATTATGTATGTAAATATTTGCAGGCTTATTTATAAAAATTATGAAGATTTTATAAAGGATTTTTAAGACAAATTTTTATACAAAATTTTTCTTATTTTCTTATTGCGTTATAACTTTCAGGAAACTAAAAATAAAAATATAAAAAAATTACAACTATTACCCTAATACACATACATACATATGTATATGGACATACATATACATATGTATGTATGTATAACGAATAATAAATTGAACAAATACGTTCAAAATAATTAATTAAATCTATGAAATGGTTTAATTTGTTTGAATTTAGTAGGTACATAACATAAACAATATATAAATTAAAAGGCAATACATAATTATTGCAATTAAATTTTTTAAATTTAACATTTTATTGTTTTTCATCTAGCGCACGAAATTTTTTTTAAAACCAAAATTTCTTTTTTAAAAAAACTTCACAACAAATGAAAATCTCAGGAAAACGACGCACTGCTAAGAACAATAATATCAAAATCATACATATGTACATACATATGTAGTATATGTGTACATATGTATGTATGTATGTATGTATGTATGTATGTATGCATGTACATACATAAATACAAAAAACAACAACAAACTAGTTATGCATATTCTGAAAATTGTGATGTTGCATAAGAAGGAAGGAAGGGCCCTTATCTTCTCAAAATCAAAATCCATTTTTTGCGTTTCCTAAAATTACACATTATTGTGAATAAAAAGACACCTCAATAACCCAAAAATTTAAAAAATTATATTAGTTATAGCACTTTGTGATAATATGAAGTTTCTAGATTATGATAATGTCCATTTCTTGAAGTTGGCAGAGGTTGGGGAAAATGCCTTTTTTTGGTAGTTCCGATACAATAATCGCCTTCAAATCGATTGTAAAATGTTCGGAACGAGTCTGGGCAGTGTTACCAACCAAAACCTTAAAACCGATAAAATTTACCTTTTTATTAGTTTTCCTGTAAAATTTGGTTTGGGAAGATAAGGGATCTTTTCCTATGCAACATCACAATTTTCTTCTTCTAAAATGCATGCAAGAATGAAATTTAGCCTTTCAAATATTTTTAATTAATCGAAAAAATTCCAATGGACTTGATTCAAACAAGAGTTAAAACCAAATATTAAACAAAATATTATTTGCATATATTGCTAAATATGAAATCAGCAATGAACATACCGCATTCTTGTGGTATTTATTTATGATTCAGGAAAACTTCCAAATGACTTGATTTCAATAAAAGCAGGTAACACCAAAAATCAAATAAAAAATGTATAACCTTGGCTTAAAGATTCCATAGAATTCAAATTATCCTTTTCAGCGGGTTTTGTTTGTTATTGTAAAATATGTAATTGTGTGTAATAAAACCACCCTTAAAATACATAAATATTATGTACATCAAACATACATGCATATGCATGTACCTGCCTCTATGTGAATTCGCATTGAAATGCTTTGCTAAAAAAATTGGAAAAATTACATTCCATAAAGCAAAATTATGTAGAAAATGCTCACTTGTGTAAGCGAAACAGAATGAATATGACAATGATCTTTCCCACAGTTAATCGTTATAACTGTAATTATGAAAGTGGTCCAAGTCATTAATAAAGTCATCATGCGTCCCTACATACAAATGTATGTATGTATGTATATGCATATTTGCGTTTATATCTATATACATACATACCTACTACTTATACTACTTTCTACAATAAGAAAATGCATTAATTTCTACAATAACAAAAAGCATTCATTTCTACATACATACATACATATGTATGCATGTAGCACGTAAATATACATATATGTATACACAGGTACACAACACCTCATAAAAAACGATTTGATTTGTATCCCTATTAACTCTTCGTTTCATAAAAAATAAATTTGCAAACAAACAACAAAAATATAAGTATACTTACATACACGCATGTATGTAAGAAGTATGTGTATATTCCCACCAAAACATACTCGCTTTCTTTCCTTTTTTATATTGCACACAATAGAAATTTTTTAATAATGCTTAAGCATCTTGAAGCAATGCTGAAGTCAGCAAAAACAGTAGTTTTTAAAATTTGCTATTACTGATGCTGGCGAACCTTCACAGCAAAGCAAAAAAACGAAGAAACAAAATTGCTGATGATCAGCATCAGCACTTTTTTAAAAAAAATACTCTTGCTTCTGTAAGCATCAGCCATTTTTTATAGTAATTTCATTTTGCTGACTGCTTGTGCTTCAAACATTTCACAGCACGGCATTTAGCAAATAGTATTTTTGTTATAAAGAGTGCTGATGCTGATTGCTGCTGCTGACTCATTTGCGTTAGTTTTAGTTCAGCAATAACTAATTGCTTGAAAATAGTTAAGCAAATTCAAACCCTGGTTCCAAGAACTCAGAATTATTTTGTATAGCTACATACATACATACTCGTACACATGACATACATACATAAGTATGTACAAATAAAGTATTTCATGAAATATAAAAATGTTAATGTGTACATATGTATGCATATACTTAGATAGATTCAATATGCATAAGAAAATAGATCTAAATTGGTTTGCTAAGCTATGTAGATATAGTAAAATATAGAAATATGTAAATACATATGTATGTAGTTACTATGTAAGTAAGTAACCGCTTTTAAAGAGCATGGATTTGGTATAAATATGTATATATTTATGTATGTATGTATACCGAAACGGATTGTTTAATTTGATTTCTTCTTATTGTTTTCTCAGTACATTTTGTAAAAATATTAAAAAAGAAAGGAAGAAAACATGGCTCGTTGATAAGTAGAGCTGCAAAACTATCGATGGTACTATCGATAGTTTTATATTAAGTAGACTATCGATATTTTTTTTCGATAGTGATACTATCGACAAGAACACGCTACTAAAAGAGAAAAGATCAAAGTCAATAAAAGCAGAATGATGAAAAATGCAATATTAAACTCTCGCCGCCTGTAAACCTTTATAATAATGGTTATCATTACATATATAAATGTGAAAACATATTAATTAGTTTTGATTTGTTTCAACATAAGATATACCAACGGCTTTGATACATGAAGAAATTTGACGGCTACTGGACTGTCTCCGCTCTTTACTTTTAAATAACAGGTGACGCTAAATAGTTTGCTTCTCCTTCTGTTAAACCAATACCTTTTAGCTAACTGCAATAGTTTAAGTAATTATTAAAGATTTTTTTTATTTTATTCATTTTTAATTTATTTTTTATTGATCCATCTATCTATCTGTTTGCTTTTTCGTTTATTTTTTATAGAACTGTGAATATATGTTTGTTGAATATGTGTATTAAAAACATTGGAACTAAAAGTTTAAAAAAAAATCAAGTTTCTTTTTACTTTATGGAATGATTAAAAAATTCAAGATTTTATATTAGAAAAATACACAATTGATAAGTTCCTAAGAATCAAAAACTATCGTTAGTATCGATGGCATCAAAAATACTATCGAAACTATCGAATGGAGCCACTATCGATAGTTTTGCAGCTCTATTGATAAGCACTCGGCATGTTAAAGTTCGCCGCCTGAGTTCTCGAGTGATGTCAATTTAAACTTTTTTTCTCTTTCTTTTTTTTTCTTTTTTAAAAAAGAAATTAATCAAGTCATAAAATATTGAGTTTTTAAAGAAAAATAGCAACTATGTACATACAAGGAAACACCAAAAAACGTACATACACATAGCTAATCATCAATCAAATCTTATCATTTTGATTGTTCTGAACTAGATTTTTCTAAACTCCAATAATTTAAAAATTTTTATTTTTATTTTTAAGTAACTGTAAATAATAATTTACAATTAACTTTGGTGCTATTGTTTCTTAAATATTAAATATTATCATATGTAATTTGGTTTACGGAACGATACGAACTTTAGCATAATCAAATAATTAATATAGAAATAACACTGTGTGACAAAAATTAATTAAATCGAAATACATATGTACCTGGGACGTGTTACTGTTTTTCTGTTACACAGAAAAAACTAAATTTCGTTTTCAGTAACCAAATTCATTGAACCAGTAAATATTTTGTATGAATGCGGATTTACAAAGAAATTTGTAGATTCTGATAACAATTTTGTAAAAATGTAACTGGAAAATCATAAAATTTAACTGATTTTTTTCAAGACTCAGTTTTCAAAATATGGCACCAAGTTGGCACTGCCAGCTGATACTATCTGCCACCACAGCTGATACTATCGGTTTACGTACAGAATTTTAAGCTTCAGAGGCCCATTCAATATCAATAATAAATATGCTGGTGTTGTGTGTTTGACGATACAAAATATTAAATTTGTTCTCTACTGTAAATTCATTCATACATATGTATATTACATCTAAAATAAATTAGTGTTTTTCGTGTCAATTTTGCTCAACACGAAACGAACCGAACACTCACGAAATTAGATTTTTTTGTCACGAACACTGTGTTGAGTTCGTCGTATTCGTGTCACGGAACAAAAAAACACGACACGCGCACATCTCTAATTGGCGTACAAATTGTACATGCATACACTTGAAGTAGCAAACTATTACAAACGCTTGTTGTTGTTGTGTTTAGTATTTATAGATTTTTTTTAAGGAAATGTTGATACATACATACATATATGTATGTATAGATATATAAATATGTATAAGTAAATATAAATTCGTTTGCTAATGTATGGTATGTACTATGTATGGATATGTATGTATGTTAAAAAAATAAGCAAACCCTTGCTAAAGATCATGGATTTCTTATGAATATTTTAAAGTGGACAGACAAGATTGTTTGTTTGAGGGTGTTTGATTGAGTGTTTGTTGTTGCTGCGAGTATTTTTCTTCATTCATGTGGTTTTTGTTTTTTTCCAATAACAAAGTAAAAAGTACTTTTGCTTAATTAAGCTGGTGCACGCAAAGAAAATATGTGGTTGTAGAATGGTTGAGAAAAAAATATTATGTTCTCTGAAACAAATGTGTGGTCGTCGAAAACTACTTATTGTTATTTTAAACAGTTATTTCGTTACGATATACAGAGTAATGTTTGAATTTAATAACTTCATTATCACATCCATAGAAAGGAGTGATATGGTTAGAGTTTAACAATATAGTTTTGTTAAAAACGTATGACTACAAAATAATTTGTATTATTATTTAAAAATAATATGATGTAAATAACAATATAATGTTATCCAAAACCATACTATGTTAAGTTTAAAAAAAAAATTCAGAAACATCTGTCAGTTCAGTACAATATTAATATAATATAAGAACATGGTATGGTGAGTCTCAATTATATTTTAGTCACATCTAACAATAGTGTTGTCATATTTACAATACTAAGATTAGGTGTAACAAAGTTCATTGTGTTTGTACATAATATTATTATTAACTCAGATAATAATATTATTAAAGTTTACAATAATATGATTTGACTCCAACCATATAATTCAATCATAGTATGTTGCTGTTTGATTATGTTTACCTCAACCATATTTTTTCTTTGCGTGTGTGGATTGCAGGTGGGCAATCGGCAGGGATTGATCCCCTGGCTGAACGTACACACATAATTATGTTTGTATATATGAAGGCACTGGGTAATGTATTGAAATAAATATTAAGCAAGTCGTAAAGCAGCTCTGGGTTGAGGAACATCTCTCGCGTCATCGTAATTATTTCTTAAGTGCGGTCAGGCTTGTGCGTGTTGTTTGGCCTTCGAGAGTTTTTCGTCTCGCTCGCACTGGTTGACTGATCTGCCACGGATAACCGTATAATCTTGCGGTTTTTTGTGGAATTTCTTTAACAACCACGTTGCTACTTCCTATGTGAAGGCATAGGTCGTGTACAGTCAGTCACAAAAACTTTTAAAATACTGTTAATACCATCTTGGGCATATGGTCTAGTTACTCCGCCCATACTTGTGCAACACCATATTATACAAATTTACTTTGTATAATATGTACTAAATAAATAAATAAATAAATATTAAGCGAAAAAGGCATGCAAAAACGGAATTAAAACATTATCTCAGCATTATTTTTTCATTAAACGAGTTGTATCTCCTAAAAGCAATAGCGATGCATTAGTTCAGTGGTAGAGAGTACGCACGGACAATCAGAAACGCATGGTTCGTGTCCTAACCGAGACAGTATTTTTTTTTATTTACGGAAAAACGTCATGGAATCTGCGAATTTGCATGGGTTCTAAGTAGGGTGATCGATTATTCGACTTTTTCCAGACACCGGTTTTCGATTATTTGAAATTATGAAAAACCCGGTTTCGGTTTTTACAATTCAAGAAAAACCAGTCAACCGGTTTTTTAAGTAAGAAAATTATTATACAAAAGTTTTGATTTTGAATTGCTTTATTAAAAAAAAGAGTTAACAGTTTATGTAAATACTATAAAACAATACAAAAATTAAAGGTAAAACATAAAAATGAACTTCATATACTTATGTATAGTACATACATATATGTATGTATATATATATATATAGTATACATTTGAGGAACAAACTCTACATACAACCATCAATTTTATGGTTTGTGGAAACTTGGGAATAAATTCAAAAAATTAATTATGCCAATATTTAGGGTGCTAAAAAATATGTTCATACAAAAAAATAAAAAAATAAATATAATAACACCTACAGTGGCAAAAATATTCAAAATACATAGGAAAAAATTCTAAATACAGGCATAAAATACATGAAAAAATACGTGCAAAATGTTTGATGTCGTCAACTTATTTGAAAGTCCTGTGATTTCCGGTACCAAGCCATCAACAAATGACATCCAAATATGGTCTAATACGTTGATATCATAATTATTTTTTAATTTTTTATTTTTTGTAGAAACATATTTATTAGCACCTAAATATTGGCATAATTAATTTTTTTAATTTCTTCCCAAGTTTCCTCAAACACCAAAAATGATGAGTGTATGTAGAGTTTATTTCTTAATGGTATATAAATATGATATGAAATATATCTAGACCTATATAAAATATGAAGCAAAATGTTAACAAAACTAAAACTCACTTTTTGCAACTGGATTTTGGCATTCATAAGGCCAATTAAATTCGCCTCTGCTATTACCTCATAAAATAATTTCGCTTAAATTTAATGTTTCAGTAAATGTTGGCATGCCCAAAAAAAGCTTAGAGCTTTTACATTAAATAAATACTTAAGAAAATAAACAAAACACGTTGGTCTAAGTTTTAACATAGTAAAAACTATTTTATTGCAAAATGTACAAATCGAAAAGTATTCGACTCAGTCGGTTTTTAAATTGTAAAAAAAACGACATTCGAAAAATCAACATTTTGAAAAAACCGACAACCGTATTGTGAAAAAAATCGGGTTTTAAACCGGTTGAAAAACCGATTCGATCACCCTAGTTCTAAGTTTTGTTAAATGTGAACCCATGCTCATCAATGACACGCCCGCGTTAAAATCTTACGTTCTGCACCTAAATTGAACCAATTCATTTTCAGAAGAACCCATGCACTAACTATTGCTTTTGCATGTCTTTTTTGCTGGGTCCGAAAATAACTTAATTATTCGATTGCTAAATAAACTTATCTAAGGAGAAGTGTTGGTTTAAAAAAAAAATTGGTAACTTTTATAACTAAAGCCATTTTGTGTTCCTGTATTTTATTGGTGCTTGTGCCAACTCACTCATTGGTAGATCTGAAACCGTAATGTTTAAAAAGTTTTTCTTAGATCATACCTATCAGGTATTATAAGAACTTGCAACGGCACATAGTATGCTAGTAGTTTATTTGCAACTTGACAAGCTACATAAGTACATATCGATCATTTTCTAAAATAACGTCATATATAAAAAATGGGATTTTTGAGTTAATGATGCAAAATTAATCCTCATATTGATATTAGCATTGTTACGAAAAAAGCCGTCGACAGGTTTAAGCAGCAGTACACAAAAATATTCCAACACGGTTAATGTAAGTGCTACGCGAAAATATTCCTACAGGGTCAAAGCAAAGAATAGTCTAGAATAGTAGCCTACAACTAAATAAGTATGCCTAGCTTGATTAAACGTAAACAAGCAAAAGCAACAACAACAAAAAGCGTCTGCTTATTAAAAAGATTCACATATTTACACACATACATACATGCTAATTCAAACGAAAAGCAAAAGATAAACAACCACCGTGTATTGCTTAGTTAATGATGTACACACGTATGCATATACACATGTATGTACATAGTTACCACATGAACTTAATTAGGCAGCATATAAGATGATAATGATCGTCTAGACATTGCTTGAAACTTATAGTGGAATTTGTGTGAAATATAAAAAGAGGTGACGCATCCAATGAGTTAGTTAGTTGCAGTTGTAAGTCAGTCGCGAACAGTTATAGTTAGTACTAATCAGAAAGTAGTCAAGTTGATATCGTTGAGTCAGTGCTAATCAGAAAGTAGTGAAGTTAAGAACTCGTTAGTCAGTTGATAATTAAGTTGTGAATTAATAATAATCTGCGATACAGTGGTGACTTGATAGTTAAGAGCAGTCTGTGCTTTACACAAGAGTTGGACTAAAAGAGAAACTATAGGACAGTCTATAGTGACAGCAAAGTCTGTCGTGGAATTGAGATAATTGTGGAGTCTATCGTGTCGACTGGAGTAAAGGGAACAGCGCAGCGAATAGACGTGTGTAAGGGTGTAAGTAAAGCCAGTGCGTCTTTATTGGTGTATCAACTGTAAGTGTCGGCAGAGTGAGTGCCGTGTGTGACGAGCAGCAGACAAAGAGGTATAGGCGTATCAACTGTGAGTGACGGCAGAGTGAGTCTCGTAAGTGACGAGCAGCAGACAAAGAGGTGTCACGTGATTACTTGCGCAGCCAGCTAAGAGACGTGCGTAAACTACAGCGAGGAAGGCGTAGTGGTAACCAGTTGTGAATATCTGTGTGTAATTTATAAGTTTAAGTTGTATTAGTGTATTTAAGCTCGAAAGGTGTTTATGTATACCCAAATAAAAGCATGCTTTTAGGCTTATACCTATACAATCCAAATTTGACATTTAGACTGGTATAATGACATTAGTCACCTGGTGTAGTGCTGCCACCTAATAAATGCGCCTTGGCATGTTACGAACAGAATCGTTCGTTGCTCAACTACTGAGGGTCAGTAAGTGAGCAAAACAAGCAAAGTGTTCGCAAAAAAGGTCTTTATTTTTGTTGTTGCGTTTGCTTTATGTTGTTGCCCTAGATATTTCGTCACAGGCAAAGCATTAAAGAGGAAGGGAGAAGATAATAATTAATAACAATAAAAATATCTGTAAATCAAACTAAACTCGCAACACACATAAACAGTGATGCCAACTTTTTTGGCTCTAAAAGCACATCAGAATTTAAAAAGCTCTAAAAAGCGTAATTTTGAAATCTACAAAGCTTAAAAAGCACTAACGTGAAAAACGAGTGAGGTTACAAAATGTTTTCTAAGCTATTCTCTATTTCGGCAATATTATCAACATTTTAATGAACTGTATCAGACGAAAAAGGTATGCTTTAACCTAAACAATTAAATACACCAAGTTTTTATCAAAGTAATTTTAAGAAATACGCAAATTTCTTAAAAGCACTACTTAGTGCTTTTCCTTAGTTTGGCACTAACGCTCAAAATTTGGCGTTTTGAGTCTTCAAAAAGCACTAAATATAGTGCCAAAAGCACCAAGTTGGCATCGCTGCACATAAATGCTCAAAAGACCGTTTGCCGAGATTTTATGAAATAAAGGGTCACTAGTGAACGGAAGAGAAGAAAAAAACTTTTCTAAAAAAAACTTTTTTCAAGCAGAGTTGCAAAAAGAGAAGTATTTTTGTTTTTGTTTACATTAAAAGCACATGCTCGTGGGCGCGTAACTGTTTCTGTTTACATTAAAAGCACGTGCTCGAGCACGCGCTTGCCAAAAATATTATGAAATTTGGTTTTTACCAAACAAAAACATTATTTCTGTTAACATTACAACATTGCAATGCCAATATCAATTCAAACATATAAAATTAATTTATATATATACCCTCATATAGTAATTGAAGTGCGTAATGGAAAGTATTGATTGTGCCTTATTGCCGTATATACCCACAGATTAGGGATAAAAATATCTTTTGAAATTGATAACTGTCATATCCAGATTTACTTTAGATCTGAAGTTATAGCCCAGCAAACTTTTTTGTGACGAAAAAAGTTTTGCCCTATAAAACCAAAACGGTTACTTGTGCGCTATTGATACATATATCAATATATGAGAAATAAAAATACCTTTTAGAAATCCTAAATGTCACATCTAGATTTACCTTAGTTCTAAAGCTATAGCCCAGCAAACTTTTTAGTGACAAAAAAACTTTTGCCTTATAAGAATCAAACGGTTAATTGTGTGCTATTTATACATACACCAATAGATGAGAAATAAAAATACCTTTCAGAATTTTTAAACGTCATGTTCAGATTTACTTTAGTTCTGAAGTTATAGCCCAGCAAACTTTTTTGGGTCGTTAAAAATAGAAAAAGTTTTCGTCTTATTAAACCAAAACGATTCATTGTGCACTACTCAGACATTTACCAATCAATAAAGGACAAAAATGGTTTTCAGAATTGGTGACAGCCTTTTTCTGAATTACTTTAGTTCAGAAGTTATAGTCCAGCAAACTTTTACAAATTTGCATAATTTTTGTGATAATACAGTTTTTTCAATTAAGTGTGTAAGTGGCAACCTCGTGGTAATTTGCCTAGTAAAATATGTAAGCAAATTGTGAAAAAAAATGCTGATTTTGCAAATCAATAAAAATAGGTAATTTTTACTTTTATTTAAAAAAAAGTTCTAAGTTTTATGCTTTCGTATCCGTAGAATCATATTTAATAAATGTCATTATTTTTATTTGAATAACTATGGAGAAAAACACTCTCGAAAATTACTCCAACCAAAAATTTGTTCTCGCATATAAAATGAAAAGTATAGAGTGGCTAAAGACGGTAATATGCAGTGTTTGGTAGCACTACGTGATTGTTGAAATATTACAGCAAGTTGGCAGCACTGCTGTTATTATAATTATCAGCGTTGTCAACTTCGAAATTTCTAAACCAACCAAAATGGAGGAAAAATCGCGCCGTTTACAAAAAAACGCACCAAGATTTTTTAGTTTAAAATATTTATTGAATTGATTTTGCATAAAAAGTATATTATTATTTTTTTTTATATTTAAAATGTAACACTAAAACAGATTTTGACAGTTCAGGGTTAAAAGGGTAAAACCTAAAAAAAACTAAACAAATTTGTTTGATAATTTTTTTTTATTTCATAAATTCTGTACAAAAATTTTTAAAGAGACGAACGATTAATTAATAGTAAGCATTCCAAACTAATAAAAGTTCAGTACACATCATTTTATTCAATTATTTTTATCAGAAGTTTAATGTATCCATATTCAAAATATCACAATTAAAACAAATAGCCTTTTACAATATATGTAATAAACGAATTCGTACATACATGGTATACATGTGCCCTTAATTATGAACATAGGGGTAGCTAGGCCTTTCTGACTTGATTTTGCCCCCCCCCCCAGGATTTATTACAAATTCTTTTTAAAACATATTTTTTTGCCTGTAATATTAAAAACTTCTATTTTTTATTTATTTTAAAATTACTCATGAAAATCACCAGTAATTCTTATACAAACTTTTCGAATAATCGCTAAATATGCAGACTTTTATTAGATAACAAATACCCAAAAAACTATAAGTTTACAGCACTTCAAATCATCAGAAATAGTAAACTCCATGTGGATTTATAATGCATGTGTGTAGATATGTATTTTTTTTTTTTTTTTTTTTAAATGCATGTTTATTATTTATTGTATCTTCAAATATGAACTAACAATAAGTATTCAAATCTTAAATCTATAAAAAAAAAATTATTAGGCCCGACCAATGTCGGACATAAGCTTAGTGATAGGTATTAATAATACATAAGTAGTGATAAGCAACAAAAAGAAAAAGGTGTTTTCAAGCAGCTTCATCATCTAGAGTGTTGAATATTAGAGCCCGTGTATCTCTCTTTTTTAAGCGGATGTGTCCAGTAAAGTTCAAAATATTACGAGCAAGCGGATTAGGATGTGACTCGAGTTTTGTTAGGTATTTGCCTGCGTATTTTGCAATTTCTTCAGTCACTAGTGGCATATTCAAATCGCGATGTATATTTGAATTTTTGATGTACCATGGAGCCGATGTTATCATGCGTAAAATTTTATTTTGCCTTCGTTGAATTTTCTCTACATTTGAAGCTGAAGCAGTGCCCCATAGTTGAATTCCGTAACACCATATTGGCTTTAAAAGCGACTTGTATATTAAAAGTTTGCAGTCTAGGCTAAGTGTTGAATTTCTACCAATCAGCCAATGTACCTGAGTTAATTTAAGTTTCATTTGAGTTAACTTAGAGTCAATGTGTTGTTTCCATGTAAGTCGTCGATCAAGGTGTATGCCAAGATATTTCACATGTGAATGTTGAGGAACAACTTGATTGTTAATCCGAATGGTGGAGCAAGTATCTCTTCTTAGGGTGAACGTTATATGGACACACTTTTGTTCATTGACTTTAATTCTCCGTAAGTTTAACCAAAGCTCCATCTGGCTAATGTGTTCCTGGAGTTTGCGGGATGCCTCATCAGTGTTTTCGTGCATACTAAGGCAGGCTGTATCGTCGGCAAATGTGGAAGTATGGATACTACTGCTCACAGGCATATCACAAGTATAAATCAAATATAAAACTGGTCCCAGTATGCTCCCCTGTGGCACACCGGATGAAATAGTTTCAGGCCTACTCGTAAAGTCTCCTTCCACAACAGTGAACTTACGGGAAATAATGTAAC
This sequence comes from Tachina grossa, assembly GCA_949987645.1. Lineage (NCBI taxonomy): Eukaryota > Metazoa > Arthropoda > Insecta > Diptera > Tachinidae > Tachina > Tachina grossa. The sequence goes on along the minus strand of OX465277.1, from coordinate 59,695,378 downwards.
TTTCCAAAAGATTTAAAATGTTTATTGGTAAGTAAGTCTTCAATTTTAAAATTAGGCCTTCATGCCACACTTTATCAAATGCCTGGGAAACGTCAATAAAGAGCGCAGAGCAATACTTTTTTTCCTCAAAAGTTCTTCTTATAAATTGAACCAGTCTGTGAGTTTGTTCAATGGTGCTATGCTGACTTCTAAAACCAAATTGATGGTCTGGTATGCACCCACTACTAATTAGAATTTGGGACAATTTTGTTTTGAGCAGTTTTTCGAAAAGCTTTGACATAGTTGATAGTAGACTTATTGGCCTATATGACTCAGCCTTGGTTAGATCTTTGCCCGGCTTTGGAATCATTTTAACCTTGGCAAGCTTCCAGCTGTGTGGATAATACTCCAGTCGTAAAATGGCATTAAATATGAATAATAGGATTCTCATTGCAATACGAGGCAAGTTCATAAGCATCTGGTTACTAATTCCATCAATACCCGGAGCTTTCTTCGGGTTGAGTTCTGCAATTAATTTTTGTAAATCACGCGTCTTAAACTTTATGTGTTGAGCGGGTAGAGCGACTACATTCGGCAAATCAGCAACACCAGTACATATGTTTGGCGTAAAAACGGATTTTAAGTGCTCAGCAAATATTTTACCTTTTTCAGTATCGCTTCTTGCCCAACTTCCGGTAGATGTGCGTAGAGGTGGCTTATACTCAACGGGTGTTTTAAGCTTTCTAGCAGCGCGCCACAAAGAGTAATTAGACGCTGGTGTGACATCAAGACCTTCCAGATAATTTTTAAGAGATGCAGTTTTTTCAGATGCAAGCAACTCTTGGAGTCGTTTAGTGCACTCTTTAAATCTGATTTTATTTTGTGGTGATCTGTGCTGTTGCCATTCCCTTGTAGCTCTTCTTTTTTCACGTACGATACGTTCAATGTCTGTAGAATAAATTTTATTAAACCCAGTCTGCGGATGGGAGTTAGTGGCATGTTCAGCAGCCTGTTTAATATTCTCGCTGAGATTGGCAATGTTAGATTCAATATCATCGGATGTTCTAAGCGTAATGTTATCCGTACAATGACTACTGAGATATTTTTTGAACCCCAGCCAATTAACACGATTGATCATCTTCACATATGGGTCAGGTAAGTTACTTCTTAATGGACTACAAATTGTAATGATCGTCGGAGAGTGATCGGATGAAAGATCAATAGAAGCTTGAACTTGAATTAAATCCCTAGAGATATTTTTTATGACGCCAAAATCTATAACATCCGGAATTTTTTGTATGTCAGTAGGCCAATAAGTGGGCTCCCCACTCGAAATGACATCCAAGCCCATTTTTGAAATAGTGTTGAACAATGCTCGACCTCTGGGGGTAATAAGACGCGAACCCCAGAACGTATGCTTAGCATTGTAGTCGCCAGCTGCTACAAAACAAGGTCCAAGAGATTTGTAGAAATCCTCATATTGATTCTCAGTGATTGAAAATCTGGGAGGGGAGTAAATTGATGATATAACAAAATTTGTACAAAAACTTTCAATGCCAATATTTGTTGCTTGTAGGTGTTCTTCACAAATGTTATCAAGAACATGGTGCTTGAGTCTTGACTTTATTAGAATTGCTGATCCACCGCAAGCCCTTCCTCTAGGGTCCTTTGTATCATATATAGTGTAGCCATAAATTTTAAAAAGACTTCTCGAAGTCAAATGAATCTCAGATACTAACATTACATCAATATTTTTTTCCATGAGGAAGTGCTCAAGTTCATATTTATGTTGGCGAATGCCGTTTGCGTTCCAGAAACATATTGTTAACGTGTTCATGGCTTATTAATTAATGCTTGAAGCAGAGTATTCTGCATTCGCAGCATTTCTTGCATCATGCTAGTCATATTTGTTGTAAAATTGTTTATAGTTTGCACCAGATTTTCAATAGTAGCTTCAAGGCGATTAAAATTAAAGCTTGCGTCAGTATTTTTTGAATTATTTGGCGAGGAAACATTTTGTGTGGGAATTGAATTTGTCTTAGCAGCATCTGCATACGATACACGGGAAGTAACTGGTTGGCTCATTTGCGCAAAAGTGGCAGAGTAAGCGTTTGCTGATTGAGCTGGAGCTAATTTAGGTTTTTGCACTATAGTCTTCTTTACGAAAGAGTACACAGGACAACCTCTGTAGTTAGCGGTGTGATTACCTCCACAATTACTGCATTTTTTATCACTTTGATCTTTTGGCTTATTGCAACTAGCAGTGCCGTGTAATTCGCCGCACACAACACAAACAGAGGGTAAATTGCATTATGTTTTTGTATGGCCATATTCTTGGCAATTATGGCACTGTACAGGACCTGAACGCTTATGTGGCTCTTCAACTGTGATTTTTCGGTACAAGAGGTATTTCAAATTATAAATTGGATGCGTTTCATTTTTTTTCAATTTTATATCATTAGGCTCAAGTTCAACACGAAATAGGGGTTGAGGAATCTTCTCTCTATTTATTATATTGGACACATTTTTTACCTTAAACCCCTGGAGGACGAGTGCATCTTTTATTTCTTCGGGAACAACATAAGAATCTATGCCCTTCAATACGATCTGCATGCCTTTAGCGCTCTTAAGCTGGTATGTGTAGAAGCTTGTTTTATTTTTTTCAAATTCAGCAACCATTTTGCGGAAATCTTTTTCGTCATAAATTTGGACTTTAGTTTCATCGATGTTGCCACGTGTTATTGGAACAACGTGAAATTTATTCTCACCAATGACCGAAATTAATTTTTTAATAAGGGCATTTGAATTTTTTTGTCTCAAATATATTGGTGGCGGCTTGGATATTTTATTCGAGGCTACCTCGGGTTTGTCGTTGTCATCTTGCAAAATTTCGAAGCGGTTTTGGCGATTAGTTGAGGCTGCGCTGTTATCCCTAGACATTTTTGGAGCAGATGAAATTTTTGAAGAATTCGGGCTTCGCCCACGCTTTACCACGGTTATATATCTGTCCATTCCGACTTGTACCTTGAGTTTCGAGCCGCTGTTATCTGTAGTGATAAATTTGTTAAGTGATGAACACGAGCCTGAAGGGGATGATATTACTGGCTTATATGAAGAAGTACTGGGCAACTGTAATGTTAATGCATCATTACTATTTGGCATTGGACAAAGCGAAGTTGATCGCTGACGAAAAATTGGCTTTGACGTTAAAAAAAGACTTTCATCAGATTTATTATTTATATTTTTTCCATTAAGAGTTTCAGAACTCACAGTAAAATAAGCATTTCTGCCGTTAGAACTCACTTCAATTTTTTTTGTATTTGAGGCACTCATACAAAGAATTCCTCAAGGGATATTCGTTTGTGTTTTTTTTTGTTTGCGGTCTTTTTTTGTTTTTGTTATTTATGATTGTTTATTTGTTTAGAGGTACACATATATAGCATTCCTCAATATCACTTTGTTTAATTTTTTTTGTTTGCGGTTTTTTTTTTGTTTTTGTTATTTTTACTATGTAAAAATATTAGCAAAGCATAAAGCTTATTTATTAAAGACAGTATGTACCTATTACGAATAATATGTACTACGAATATTTTTTGTTTGTTTAATTTTTTGTAAGAAAAATTCCGCTAATCGACTGTTCGCTATGAAGGTACCACGAGAACTGTGTAGATATGTATGTGTGTATGTAGCTTTCAACAAATTCTTAATAAAATTGTATTAGTGTACGTAGTTAGTAGCAAGACAAGTTGTTTTAAGGTGTTCTTAATATTTTCTACTGTCAAATTGTTTGCAACAATAGCCACCAATTTTTATTTAGAGTAAAATTAAAAAAATAGCGAAAAACTATGATCTGCAAATACCTTGTATATATTCATATACTATATATGTATACTCGTACACACACATGTATGTATGTATGTATGCATATTTATGGTTCAATCGAGGGCTGCCAGATAAAATGATGGAAAAATCACCGAAATCCCGATAAAATATAAAATAATCGTCATTTCATGTCCGAAAAATCGTCAGAAAATCGAACAAATCAAAATTTCCTCTTTAAACATGTATACATACATATGTTTTATTTTTATTGGCAAACAAAACAAAACAATTCATGTTCATATACAACTTTGTTAGACTAATGGAAAACTTGTGAAAAATATTCCTAGGTCCAAATTTTGGTATCAGTACTTTTGATGACCGAAATTTTTGATAGGATATCAACTTACACAGGTCAATATATCGTTGGTCTCAAATGGAAAGGCCCTAATGCAAATAATTGTAAATTTACAGGAGAAGGTAAAACATAATAGAAAGTTTAATATTCAAAATGTAACTTTTTTGTACAACTACTTGTAAAAGCGCTATTTTTTACACTACTGCAATAAATTTTTGTGATGAGGTGTATTAGTGTGAAATTTATTGAAATCACAGAAAAACTCAACTATCGATATGTATGCATGTATATATATGCACATAAAATTTTTTTCAATTGAACACGTATACATACATACTTGCATACATATTTTTGTACTTATTTATGTATGTATGTTCATTCATCGCAACAATTTAGTATTGATTCAGAACTTCAATATTGGAAGGGTAACTAAATAATAAATGGCAATTTTCTATTTTTATTTATGCACCAACTGTTTCAATTCCCTTAGAATAATTAATGACACAGCTTATTAGATTTATCTTTTATAGTTATTTATTTCCGTCAGACGAGGTTATGCATGTGCTTACAACAATTCAATCTCAAGTGTGTATCCACTACTTATTTTCTATGTATATACTTGTCAGTCAATATTTTTAAGAGTTGCCATATTGGCTACAAAATGTCTTGTAACATGCTCTCTTTTTTTTTTTTTTTTTTTTTGTTAATGTATTTAACAATATAAATGTACTGACTAAATAAATCTATATCTAAATATACTTAGTTAGTAGTAGGGAAATCCCACTTCTGGCGCCGATTAAAATTGTTAAATTGTTGCTGAAATTGTTAAATTGTGGCTGAAATTGTTAAATTGTTGCTGAAATTGTTAAATTTGGGTAATTAAAATTTGAAAATTGTTAAATTCTTGGAAATTTGTGTTTTTTTGTTTACATAAGGAGTTTTTTGTTTACATTAGGAGTTTTTTGTTTACATTAGGAGTTTTTGTTTACATTAAGTGTATGTCTGTCTGTCTGTCCGTCTGTCCGTGGAAATTTGTGTGTGGAATATTGTGTGTGCATGTATTAAGGCGGTTCATAGTTTGGCGGTTTTTATGTGTGTATATGACGACGGGGAAAATCATGAAAATGGTTTTTCCTAATGCTGACGGAAAATCATCTAATGATTTTTCCTAATGCCGAAGGCAAAACATGATAATTTTTCCAAATGCCGAAGGCAAAACATGATAATTATTTTTTTCAAATGCCGACGACAAAACATGATTATTATTTTTTTCCTAATGCCGACGGCAAAACATGAAAGTTATTTTTTCTAATGTTAATGTAGATGTTGCTAGTCTGTGGAAATTTAAGGCTGACCGTGATTTGAGTGGGTGGCGTTTTTGCCGTAATATGTAACCATACGAATTCGCGGATGTGTCTGTCTGTCTGTGAGAATTTAGGTGAGGGTTTGATTGGAAGGGGCGGGGTGTAGTTGAGGTAGATCGATTGCGTGTGTATGTGTGTGTGTGTGTGTGTGTGTATGTGTGTGTGTGTGTGTATGTGTGTGTATGTATGTGTGTGTGTGTGTATGTTTGTAGGAATTTCAATGTGTGTATTTCTGTAGGAGCTTAGGGCTGATTGTGATTTATGAGGGGTGAGGTGTTCTAGTAATATGTAACCGGGGGGAATCTGTGTGTTTGTATGTCTGTAGGAGTTTAAGGCTGACCATGATTTGGGTGGGCAGGGTTGTTGACGAAATATGTATCCATGGGGATTTGTGGATGTGTCTGTCTATAGTAGTTTAAGGCTGATCGTGATTTGAGGTAGGTGAGGATGTTGTTGAGGTAATTTGGTTATTTGTATGTATGTATGTATGTATATATTTTTGTAAGAATTTAAGATGATTGTGATTTATTAGGGGCGAGGTGTTCTTGTAATATGTAGCCGTGAGAATCTATGTGTATAGACGTCTGTAGAAGTTTAAGACTATCTGTAATTTCAGCTTGGTGAGAGTGTTGTGTTGTTGAGATTAATCTTATATATTGTATATGTATGTATGTATGATCATGGGAATTTGTGTATGTATATCTGAGGGAGAATTTAAGGCTCGTCATGATTTGCAAAAGGTGGGGTGTTGTTGAAATTTTCTTGGATATTTCTTATATGAATTCTGCTATGTGTGTGTGTGTGTATTTGCGCTAATATTTATATGTAGATAGAAATAAATTGTTTTCAGTATCGACATTTGGTACTATAAAATACTATCATATGTCTGGACTTCCCTAATCTTATTATGTTTTTATACTTACGCTTGTTTTATATTTTCTCATACTTAAATTTGTCTCGCGTTAAAGTCTGCCTATATGAAATTTGTTTATATTACAGATTTTGTTTATTTCAATCTTTGAATACATTTTTTTTTTGTCATTGATGTCTTTTGTTCTTCTTGTTGTTGGTGTTGTTGTTGTAAATATTCGTCTGTGTATAGATGCGATATATTCAGTTTTTTTTTTAATTGAAAATAAAAACGTTTTAATTTTTATCTGCGTTTACTTAAAAGTTTGTGAGGATTTTCTGTTTTTAAGTAAAACTGAATTCCTGAAGATACATACTCTATAGTAATAGCAACTATAATAGAAATATTCCTTATACTCAATTTACATTTTTTAAAGTTGATGCAACGTTAGTAAGTTAACGTTATAAATTTTTGGGGTACATAATTTTTTCTAACTATAGACTTTTGTCTTCACTTTCTACATTTGTTTTCGAAATCTTGCTTTGCTTTATGAAAATGTATAAACATTTTTAAATGAAACTGATCCGGCACTCCAGCTTATATACTGATAGTTTTTTTTTCTTTGGTAGTCAACTTACTTCATTTTTTATTTTTATTGATAAACATTTAAAATCAAAAGGGAGCTTTATATTGAAATTATTATTTTCATAATTGTTGAAAACAATCACTAGTTTTTTTTTGTGATGAAATCATTTGAAGTTGAAGCTGATATCTTTGCTTACTGTTTTAAATTAAAATTTTATTCAATAGAATAAAAGGAGCTTTTTTCTTAAATTCTGATGCAGTTAAGATCGGATATAAGACTGAATTTAAATGTACTTTTAAATTAGTCATAATGAACAAACTTATTTTCTTGTTGAAAAGCGATCATCAGAAAACGAAGTGGTTTTCAGAGACCTTAGGTATACCCTTTCGACGGTTCCTCTAGGATACAAGATGACTTTGTTTGACGAAATTTCTGTTGCTTTATACTGATAATATTTTTACATTAATAAGGTACATATATGTTTGTTTTATGAAGGGTGAGCACCTTTCACTTTTATTTGTTGTCATATATGATTTTTTTTTTTTATTTTATTAAAGTTCAGCGTATTGTGTATATATTTCTGAAATGTTTAAGTATGTTTTGTGTTCCCATCGGACAGAGTGTACGTATTAGTTGGTCAGTCAGTCTATATTTTTATTTATTTTTTTCTTCTAATGTGCCACTCCTTTTTTCAGATTTTACTACTTGGAATAGAGTATTTTTGTCTAATTTTTTGCTGGGTATATACATTAGGTATGTAGAAATTAGCTTACTTACAAAGAAATGTATGTTTAATAAACAACTATTGTAGCAAATCGATCTCAAATAACTCAGTTACCTCTACCAGCAATTCACCGTCGGTGTTTTCATAAAGTGTTAGAAACAATGAAATATCTATGTTTGGGAGAATTTTTTTGCCTCAAGTAGGTATTTCTACATGAGGTTTGCTGGTTGACTCCTATCGCATTCATATGTAATGATTATCCACTTAAAAAAGATCATCATCACCATCAATCACTCCCGTATACAATACATTCATGAGTTGGGTTGATCCAGATACAATTGCTGTCTCATCACCTTCTAACAGCTTTATATATTTTGCTAGTATGCATGCCTTAGCATGCTTCTATCGATAGTGACGTAAGAGTCCGAGATGTAGTAGTGTTACAATTAAAAATCTTTACTATTAGAATTTACCAGTTCGCTCTTTTGAATTTTTGCAAAGTAGATACATATGTATGTTTGTATTTAAGTGACCACAAAATCATAAAATTTCTTTGCATACAAAATTGTATGACGTGAGGATTTTTTTTTTGAAATTATTCATGCTTCGGCATGCTTTCATTTTTTTTCTGTAAATTTATTTAATACTCATACAGATACAGATATAAAGTAAGATCTGTTTGCAGTATGCATGCTTCAGCATGATTCTAGTTGAAGCGTACATTCATTCACTAAGTTTGCTTGATACTTATTCATACACATGTACATTCTTAAAGATTGGATATCAAAGTCCAAATTCCGTAGTTTATCTGTATTTTCTAAAGATCTGATAGCTAAAGAAATAAATAGAGCGAAGATCTTCTATAATAATCCCATTTTCATATTGTAAAATTTTGCGTTCTAACGCTTTCGATGGGAAAATGTACATACAACTTTATAAAAAGTGATAATATGATGTGCTGCTGAATATTGCACTATGTTATAGTTTATTTTAAACACTGAAGTTTTAGCAAATTTCATTCAGACCAACAAGTTTAGAGAATTCCACTACATTAAGCTAATTATCTAATTCCACTACATTTAGTTAATTACCTTTCTTAAGACCCATCATTCCTAATCAATCCTACAAAACACTAGATTTTTCGTTTTTAATTTTATTTTTATTTTTATTCAATTCAACATTGTGTACATCTTTAAATTACTTTATACTATATTAAGCAGCTTTTTCTCATTTGTTGAGTAAACTTTAATCGGAAGCATTTTAATGGTGAGATGAATTTTTCTATTTTATGCACTAAGTAAATCTTTTTATATACCAATCCACTTATATGAATCATTAAAGCTAATTCTTTTCACATCATTCCTTTTAATGCTCAATTAAATCATTGTACTATTGATGCTTTCATATTAAGTAATGTTTAATCTTCTATTTATGTATGAGTTTTCCAAAGTATTTATTAAAAAATTCCTTAGAATCATCTGTTTGTAAGTTTTTTGTTTTTTTGGTACCCGTACCACTTCAAAAATATTTTCCATTCCTTAGTTTTTGGAGTGCAGCTTTTATTTTCAGCTGTACTACAATTTGAGAATGTGTCAATTACAGTCTTCAAAAATGAACAATTTCTATTTTCTGTAGAATAGTTCTCCATTTCACCTAACTTAGCTCCATAAAACTTCATATATTCCTGTCATTGCATCTCTACAAGCACAAACAATTTTCTAGTTTTAAAATGGAGTTCGTTTACTAAATTTCTTTTTAAAGACATTGAGTTGTTTTACAGATTTTTTCGATAGTGTGGTGATCTACATGTTGCACTTTCAGCTATTTATACTAACATGTAGTTAATTTTCTAATCTATATATTTAATCGTACAACTCTTCAATTTATTTTTAATTATTTAATTTTTAGAATTCCTTTTCAATTTTATAACTCTCTTCCTTCTCTAATTTTATTTCATGTTGTAGTCCACCAATATGCATTTGAATATATTCTTGAATTATATCAATGCCTTAAGCTATATTATTAATTTGTTCTTTAGTTTGTCGATTTCAGTTTCCAGAAAAATTAACTTATATCATCGTTCTCTGACGGAGAACGATGATGATTCTGTATGCATACATTAGTAGTAATTAAAATCTTTTTATAGATTTCGAGTTCAAATTTATCATAATTTTTTGGTATTTTATCAAACATTAGAGAAAATAGTCCTAGTGTTAGAGCCCATATTTGACCACCAACTTGTATTTTATCTTCATTCAGTTTGAGGTTACTATCACCATTAATTTGTATCTAATTCATTTCTTCCTTCCAATACTGATAAGTCTTCGGAATTGGAAGTCTTTGAGTACAAATCATCGTCATCATCATTCTCAGTATTAGCATCATTAAATAAGATGGTATTATCAAATATTCTTCCTTCTGCTAGTTTCTTTGGTGTACTTGTCTCTATCTTGACTGATGGTTTCTCATGCTTTAAACTTGTATATTTTCAACTTCTGTCTTGATTTTACTTTTTTCTTTCATAAGAATTCTTTTAATATTTTTAGAACTATTTATGAATTCTTCTGTTATAGGTTTAAATGCATCTCTTAGTTGTTCATTTGTATCTATTTCACTAGTTTTTAACTACGAAGCTTTTTCTTAATCACATTTGTTCTCAACACCAAATGCTTTAAAACTTTCTCATCCATGTTTGCTAACAGCAAATTCAGGTATCGGCTACTAGATCAGCTTATCAGGAGCTGATCTGGTTTTCAGATCAGCTTATCAGGAACTGGTCTAGTTATCAGATCAGCTTATCAGGACCTGATCTGGTTATCAGATCAGCTTATCAGGAGCTGGTCTGGTTATCAGATCAGCTTATCAGGACCTGATCTGTTTATCAGATCAGCTTATCAGGACCTGATCTGGTTTTCAGATCAGCTTATCAGGACCTGATCTGGTTTTCAGATCAGCTTATCAGGAGCTGGTCTGGTTATCAGATCAGCTTATCTGGACCTGATCTGGTTATCAGATCAGCTTATCAGGAGCTGGTCTGGTTATCAGATCAGCTTATCAGGAGCTGGTCTGGGTTTCAGATCAGCTTATCAGGAGCTGGTCTGGTTATCAGATCAGCTTATCAGGACCTGATCTGTTTATCAGATCAGCTTATCAGGAGCTGGTCTGGTTTTCAGATCAGCTTATCAGGACCTGATCTGATTTTCAGATCAGCTTATCAGGAGCTGGTCCGGTTTTCAGATCAGCTTATCAGGAACTGGTCTGGTTTTCAGATCAGCTTATCAGGTAACAGATCAGGCTATCAGGAGCTGTTCAGACTTTCATTTCAAGATATCTGAGTCAGATTTAGTTATCAGTGTACAAGTAGCTAGCCATTTAGAACATTTATATACATGAAGTTTAAAGTCAAATGAAATACGAAAAAGTAAAGTTTTATGTAGTAAAATTATTTTCTATAACGATCATCGTTTAATTCAATATCTTTGCTTATAATCAAAAATTCATATTTAGCCTTTCAACATGCTTTATATTTTTCTCACCTTACTTAAACATTAAAATTACATTATGATGATCTCTTATTAAATGTTTGGTGATTCTGGTGTAAGTTTTACATAAGTAGAATGAATCAACATTCTTATATCTCCCCATAAAAAAGTATTCTTCCCATACGCATCATCGTTAAATATCATATTGGAATTACTTTGGACTGAAATAACAGATTCACTATCGGTAAATTTTGTAATATATTATTGTTTTAATTGATGAAATTAATTTCTTTATATCTAGGTTGATATAAAGATTTTGAGTATAAATAAATGTTCTCAAATTTAAGTCCATTAGGACTTTCTAGCAAGCCAATCATAGCGTTTTTTTTTCGCAATTTGACAGGTCAACTATTGTTGCACGAATAGAATTTGATATAAAGGAACTATGATTTATTTTTGAACTATCGTTGGATGAATCATCAAAATTTCGTACCAAGAATTATTTATGTTGTTTTGACTAAGGGTATGAGTCAATATTTATAAAATCCATTTTATAAATATCAGCTCATACTCATAGTCAAAACAAAGTATGCTTTAAGTGTTCAAAACCGGTATTACCATAAAAATGGTGGTTTTAAACACTTAAAGTATACTTTGTTTTACTAACCACATTTTTGCAACTAAACGCATTTCATAAATATTGATGCATACTCATAGTCAAAACAAAGGATATTTTTATGCTGTTTTGATTATGAGTGTGGATCATTATCTCTTATTATAGAAAATATAAACTAATGCAGCTATACGATTTCAGAAAATATTTTCTGATATGGTATAGTTGTATTAGTTTATTTTTTATAATAAGAGATAATATTTATAAAATGTATTTAGCTACATAAATGCGGTTAGTAAAATAACCTAAAAACCTTAGTACGAAATATTGATGAATCATCCAACGATAGTTCAAAAATAAATCATAGTTCCTTTATATCAAATTCTATTCGTGCAACAATAGTTGACCTGTCAAATTGCGAAAAAAAAACGCTATGATTGGCTTGCTAGAAAGTCCTAATGGACTTAAATTTGAGAACATTTATTTATACTCAAAATCTTTATATCAACCTAGATATAAAGAAATTAAGTTCATCAATTAAAACAATAATATATTACAAAATTTACCGATAGTGAATCTGTTATTTCAGTCCAAAGTAATTCCAATATGATATTTAACGATGATGCGTATGGGAAGAATACTTTTTCATGGGGAGATATAAGAATGTTGATTCATTCTACTTATGTAAAACTTACACCAGAATCACGAAACATTTAATAAGAGATCATCATAATGTAATTTTAATGTTTAAGTAAGGTGAGCAAAATATAAAGCATGTTGAAAGGCTAAATATGAATTTTTGATTATAAGCAAAGATATTGAATTAAGCGATGATCGTTATAGAAAATAATTTTACTACATAAAACTTTACTTTTTCGTATTTCATTTGACTTTAAACTTCATGTATATAAATGTTCTAAATGGCTAGCTACTTGTACACTGATAACTAAATCTGACTCAGATATCTTGAAATGAAAATCTGAACAGCTCCTGATAGCCTGATCTGTTACCTGATAAGCTGATCTGATAACCAGACCAGCTCCTGATAAGCTGATCTGAAAACCAGACCAGCTCCTGATAAGCTGATCTGATAACCAGATTAGGTCCTGATAAGCTGATCTGAAAACCAGACCAGCTCCTGATAAGCTGATCTGAAAATCAGATCAGGTCCTGATAAGCTGATCTGAAAACCAGACCAGCTCCTGATAAGCTGATCTGATAACCAGATCAGGTCCTGATAAGCTGATCTGATAAGCAGACCAGCTTCTGATAAGCTGATCTGATAACCATATCAGGTCCTGATAAGCTGATCTGATAACCAGACCAGCTCCTGATAAGCTGATCTGATAAACAGATCAGGTCCTGATAAGCTGATCTGATAACCAGACCAGCTCCTGATAAGCTGATCTGAAAACCAGACCAGGTCCTGATAAGCTGATCTGAAAACCAGACCAGCGCCTGATAAGCTGATCTGATAACCAGACCAGCTCCTGATAAGCTGATCTGATAACCAGATCAGGTCCTGATAAGCTGATCTGATAACCAGACCAGCTCCTGATAAGCTGATCTGAAAACCAGATCAGGTCCTGATAAGCTGATCTGATAACCAGACCAGCTCCTGATAAGCTGATCTGATAACCAGACCAGCTCCTGATAAGCTGATCTGATAACTAGACCAGCTCCTGATAAGCTGATCTGAAAACCAGATCAGCTCCTGATAAGCTGATCTAGTAGCCGATACCTGAATTTGCTGTTAGCAAACATGGATGAGAAAGTTTTAAAGCATTTGGTGTTGAGAACAAATGTGATTAAGAAAAAGCTTCGTAGTATAAAAACTAGTGAAATAGATACAAATGAACAACTAAGAGATGCATTTAAACCTATAACAGAAGAATTCATAAACAGTTCTAAAAATATTAAAAGAATTCTTATGAAAGAAAAAAGTAAAATCAAGACAGAAGTTGAAAATATACAAGTTTAAAGCATGAGAAACCATCAGTCAAGATAGAGACAAGTACACCAAAGAAACTAGCAGAAGGAAGAATATTTGATAATACCATCTTATTTAATGATGCTAATACTGAGAATGATGATGACGATGATTTGTACTCAAAGACTTCCAATTCCGAAGACTTATCAGTATTGGAAGGAAGAAATGAATTAGATGCAAATCAATGGTGATAGTAACCTCAAACTGAATGAAGATAAAATACAAGTTGGTGGTCAAATATGGGCTCTAACACTAGGACTATTTTCTCTAATGTTTGATAAAATACCAAAAAATTATGATAAATTTGAACTCGAAATCTATAAAAAGATTTTAATTACTACTAATGTATGCATACAGAATCATCATCGTTCGCCGTCAGAGAACGATGATATAAGTTAATTTTTCTGGAAACTGAAATCGACAAACTAAAGAACAAATTAATAATATAGCTTAAGGCATTGATATAATTCAAGAATATATTCAAATGCATATTGGTGGACTACAACGTGAAATAAAATTAGAGAAGGAAGAGAGTTATAAAATTGAAAAGGAATTCTAAAAATGAAATAATTAAAAATAAATTGAAGAGTTGTACGATTAAATATATAGATTAGAAAATTAACTACATGTTAGTATAAATAGCTAAAAGTGCAACATGTAGATCACCACACTATCGAAAAAATCTGTAAAACAACTCAATGTCTTTAAAAAGAAATTTAGTAAACGAACTCCATTTTAAAACTCGAAAATTGTTTGTGCTTGTAGAGATGCAATGACAGGAATATATGAAGTTTTATGGAGCTAAGTTAGGTGAAATGGAGAACTATTCTACAGAAAATAGAAATTGTTGATTTTTGAAGACTGTAATTGACACATTCTCAAATTGTAGTACAGCTGAAAATAAAAGCTGCACTCAAAAAACCAAGGAATGGAAAATATTTTTGAAGTGGTACGGGTACCAAAAAAAAAACAAAAAACTTACAAACAGATGATTCTAAGGAATTTTTTAATAAATACTTTGGAAAACTCATACATAAATAGAAGATTAAACATTACTTAATATGAAAGCATCAATAGTACAATGATTTAATTGAGCATTAAAAGGAATGATGTGAAAAGAATTAGCTTTAATGATTCATATAAGTGGATTGGTATATAAAAAGATTTACTTAGTGCATAAAATAGAAAAATTCATCTCACCATTAAAATGCTTCCGATTAAAGTTTACTCAACAAATGAGAAAAAGCTGCTTAATATAGTATAAAGTAATTTAAAGATGTACACAATGTTGAATTGAATAAAAATAAAAATAAAATTAAAAACGAAAAATCTAGTTTTTTGTAGGATTGATTAGGAATGATGGGTCTTAAGAAAGGTAATTAACTAAATGTAGTGGAATTAGATAATTAGCTAAATGTAGTGGAATTCTCTAAACTTGTTGGTCTGAATGAAATTTGCTAAAACTTCAGTGTTTAAAATAAACTATAACATAGTGCAATATTCAGCAGCACATCATATTATCACTTTTTATAAAGTTGTATGTACATTTTCCCATCGAAAGCGTTAGAACGCAAAATTTTACAATATGAAAATGGGATTATTATAGAAGATCTTCGCTCTATTTATTTCTTTAGCTATCAGATCTTTAGAAAATATAGCTAAACTACGGAATTTGGACTTTGATATCCAATCTTTAAGAATGTACATGTGTATGAATAAGTATCAAGCAAACTTAGTGAATGAATGTACGCTTCAACTAGAATCATGCTGAAGCATGCATACTGCAAACAGATCTTACTTTATATCTGTATCTGTATGAGTATTAAATAAATTTACAGAAAAAAAAATGAAAGCATGCCGAAGCATGAATAATTTCAAAAAAAAAATCCTCACGTCATACAATTTTGTAAGCAAAGAAATTTTATGATTTTGTGGTCACTTAAATACAAACATACATATGTATCTACTTTGCAAAAATTCAAAAGAGCGAACTGGTAAATTCTAATAGTAAAGATTTTTAATTGTAACACTACTACATCTCGGACTCTTACGTCACTATCGATAGAAGCATGCTAAGGCATGCATACTAGCAAAATATATAAAGCTGTTAGAAGGTGATGAGACAGCAATTGTATCTGGATCAACCCAACTCATGAATGTATTGTATACGGGAGTGATTGATGGTGATGATGATCTTTTTTAAGTGGATAATCATTACATATGAATGCGATAGGAGTCAACCAGCAAACCTCATGTAGAAATACCTACTTGAGGCAAAAAAATTCTCCCAAACATAGATATTTCATTGTTTCTAACACTTTATGAAAACACCGACGGTGAATTGCTGGTAGAGGTAACTGAGTTATTTGAGATCGATTTGCTACAATAGTTGTTTATTAAACATACATTTCTTTGTAAGTAAACTAATTTCTACATACCTAATGTATATACCCAGCAAAAAATTAGACAAAAATACTCTATTCCAAGTAGTAAAATCTGAAAAAAGGAGTGGCACATTAGAAGAAAAAAATAAATAAAAATATAGACTGACTGACCAACTAATACGTACACTCTGTCCGATGGGAACACAAAACATACTTAAACATTTCAGAAATATATACACAATACGCTGAACTTTAATAAAATAAAATAAAAAAATCATATATGACAACAAATAAAAGTG
The DNA here is from genome assembly GCA_949987645.1 of Tachina grossa. NCBI lineage: Eukaryota > Metazoa > Arthropoda > Insecta > Diptera > Tachinidae > Tachina > Tachina grossa. The sequence continues at coordinate 59,678,930 of OX465277.1, read as the reverse complement.
AAAGGTGCTCACCCTTCATAAAACAAACATATATGTACCTTATTAATGTAAAAATATTATCAGTATAAAGCAACAGAAATTTCGTCAAACAAAGTCATCTTGTATCTTAGAGGAACCGTCGAAAGGGTATACCTAAAGTCTCTGAAAACCACTTCGTTTTCTGATGATCGCTTTTCAACAAGAAAATAAGTTTGTTCATTATGACTAATTTAAAAGTACATTTAAATTCAGTCTTATATCCGATCTTAACTGCATCAGAATTTAAGAAAAAAGCTCCTTTTATTCTATTGAATAAAATTTTAATTTAAAACAGTAAGCAAAGATATCAGCTTCAACTTCAAATGATTTCATCACAAAAAAAACTAGTGATTGTTTTCAACAATTATGAAAATAATAATTTCAATATAAAGCTCCCTTTTGATTTTAAATGTTTATCAATAAAAATAAAAAAAGAAGTAAGTTGACTACCAAAGAAAAAAAAAACTATCAGTATATAAGCTGGAGTGCCGGATCAGTTTCATTTAAAAATGTTTATACATTTTCATAAAGCAAAGCAAGATTTCGAAAACAAATGTAGAAAGTGAAGAAAAAAGTCTATAGTTAGAAAAAATTATGTACCCCAAAAATTTATAACGTTAACTTACTAACGTTGCATCAACTTTAAAAAATGTAAATTGAGTATAAGGAATATTTCTATTATAGTTGCTATTACTATAGAGTATGTATCTTCAGGAATTCAGTTTTACTTAAAAACAGAAAATCCTCACAAACTTTTAAGTAAACGCAGATAAAAATTAAAACGTTTTTATTTTCAAATAAAAAAAAACTGAATATATCGCATCTATACACAGACGAATATTTACAACAACAACACCAACAACAAGAAGAACAAAAGACATCAATGACAAAAAAAAAATGTATTCAAAGATTGAAATAAACAAAATCTGTAATATAAACAAATTTCATATAGGCAGACTTTAACGCGAGACAAATTTAAGTATGAGAAAATATAAAACAAGCGTAAGTATAAAAACATAATAAGATTAGGGAAGTCCAGACATATGATAGTATTTTATAGTACCAAATGTCGATACTGAAAACAATTTATTTCTATCTACATATAAATATTAGCGCAAATACACACACACACACATAGCAGAATTCATATAAGAAATATCCAAGAAAATTTCAACAACACCCCACCTTTTGCAAATCATGACGAGCCTTAAATTCTCCCTCAGATATACATACACAAATTCCCATGATCATACATACATACATATACAATATATAAGATTAATCTCAACAACACAACACTCTCACCAAGCTGAAATTACAGATAGTCTTAAACTTCTACAGACGTCTATACACATAGATTCTCACGGCTACATATTACAAGAACACCTCGCCCCTAATAAATCACAATCATCTTAAATTCTTACAAAAATATATACATACATACATACATACAAATAACCAAATTACCTCAACAACATCCTCACCTACCTCAAATCACGATCAGCCTTAAACTACTATAGACAGACACATCCACAAATCCCCATGGATACATATTTCGTCAACAACCCTGCCCACCCAAATCATGGTCAGCCTTAAACTCCTACAGACATACAAACACACAGATTCCCCCCGGTTACATATTACTAGAACACCTCACCCCTCATAAATCACAATCAGCCCTAAGCTCCTACAGAAATACACACATTGAAATTCCTACAAACATACACACACACACACATACATACACACACATACACACACACACACATACACACACACACACACACACATACACACGCAATCGATCTACCTCAACTACACCCCGCCCCTTCCAATCAAACCCTCACCTAAATTCTCACAGACAGACAGACACATCCGCGAATTCGTATGGTTACATATTACGGCAACAACGCCACCCACTCAAATCACGGCCAGCCTTAAATTTCCACAGACTAGCAACATCTACATTAACATTAGAAAAAATAACTTTCATGTTTTGCCGTCGGCATTAGGAAAAAAATAATAATCATGTTTTGTCGTCGGCATTTGAAAAAAATAATTATCATGTTTTGCCTTCGGCATTTGGAAAAATTATCATGTTTTGCCTTCGGCATTAGGAAAAATCATTAGATGATTTTCCGTCAGCATTAGGAAAAACCATTTTCATGATTTTCCCCGTCGTCATATACACACATAAAAACCGCCAAACTATGAACCGCCTTAATACATGCACACACAATATTCCACACACAAATTTCCACGGACAGACGGACAGACAGACAGACATACACTTAATGTAAACAAAAACTCCTAATGTAAACAAAAAACTCCTAATGTAAACAAAAAACTCCTTATGTAAACAAAAAAACACAAATTTCCAAGAATTTAACAATTTTCAAATTTTAATTACCCAAATTTAACAATTTCAGCAACAATTTAACAATTTCAGCCACAATTTAACAATTTCAGCAACAATTTAACAATTTTAATCGGCGCCAGAAGTGGGATTTCCCTACTACTAACTAAGTATATTTAGATATAGATTTATTTAGTCAGTACATTTATATTGTTAAATACATTAACAAAAAAAAAAAAAAAAAAAAAAAAGAGAGCATGTTACAAGACATTTTGTAGCCAATATGGCAACTCTTAAAAATATTGACTGACAAGTATATACATAGAAAATAAGTAGTGGATACACACTTGAGATTGAATTGTTGTAAGCACATGCATAACCTCGTCTGACGGAAATAAATAACTATAAAAGATAAATCTAATAAGCTGTGTCATTAATTATTCTAAGGGAATTGAAACAGTTGGTGCATAAATAAAAATAGAAAATTGCCATTTATTATTTAGTTACCCTTCCAATATTGAAGTTCTGAATCAATACTAAATTGTTGCGATGAATGAACATACATACATAAATAAGTACAAACATATGTATGCAAGTATGTATGTATACGTGTTCAATTGAAAAAAATTTTATGTGCATATATATACATGCATACATATCGATAGTTGAGTTTTTCTGTGATTTCAATAAATTTCACACTAATACACCTCATCACAAAAATTTATTGCAGTAGTGTAAAAAATAGCGCTTTTACAAGTAGTTGTACAAAAAAGTTACATTTTGAATATTAAACTTTCTATTATGTTTTACCTTCTCCTGTAAATTTACAATTATTTGCATTAGGGCCTTTCCATTTGAGACCAACGATATATTGACCTGTGTAAGTTGATATCCTATCAAAAATTTCGGTCATCAAAAGTACTGATACCAAAATTTGGACCTAGGAATATTTTTCACAAGTTTTCCATTAGTCTAACAAAGTTGTATATGAACATGAATTGTTTTGTTTTGTTTGCCAATAAAAATAAAACATATGTATGTATACATGTTTAAAGAGGAAATTTTGATTTGTTCGATTTTCTGACGATTTTTCGGACATGAAATGACGATTATTTTATATTTTATCGGGATTTCGGTGATTTTTCCATCATTTTATCTGGCAGCCCTCGATTGAACCATAAATATGCATACATACATACATACATGTGTGTGTACGAGTATACATATATAGTATATGAATATATACAAGGTATTTGCAGATCATAGTTTTTCGCTATTTTTTTAATTTTACTCTAAATAAAAATTGGTGGCTATTGTTACAAACAATTTGACAGTAGACAATATTAAGAACACCTTAAAACAACTTGTCTTGCTACTAACTACGTACACTAATACAATTTTATTAAGAATTTGTTGAAAGCTACATACACACATACATATCTACACACATGCATTATAAATCCACATGGAGTTTACTATTTCTGATGATTTGAAGTGCTGTAAACTTATAGTTTTTTGGGTATTTGTTATCTAATAAAAGTCTGCATATTTAGCGATTATTCGAAAAGTTTGTTTAAAAATTACTGGTGATTTTCATGAGTAATTTTAAAATAAATAAAAAATAGAAGTTTTTAATATTACAGGCAAAAAATATGTTTTAAAAAGAATTTGTAATAAATCCTGGGGGGGGGGGGGGCAAAATCAAGTCAGAAAGGCCTAGCTACCCCGATGTTCATAATTAAGGGCACATGTATACCATGTATGTACGAATTCGTTTATTACATATATTGTAAAAGGCTATTTGTTTTAATTGTGATATTTTGAATATGGATACATTAAACTTCTGATAAAAATAATTGAATAAATAGATGTGTACTGAACTTTTATTAGTTTGGAATGCTTACTATTAATTAATCGTTCGTCTCTTTAAAAATTTTTGTACAGAATTTATGAAATAAAAAAAAATTATCAAACAAATTTGTTTAGTTTTTTTTAGGTTTTACCCTTTTAACCCTGAACTGTCAAAATCTGTTTTAGTGTTACATTTTAAATATAAAAAAAAATAATAATATACTTTTTATGCAAAATCAATTCAATAAATATTTTAAACTAAAAAATCTTGGTGCGTTTTTTTGTAAACGGCGCGATTTTTCCTCCATTTTGGTTGGTTTAGAAATTTCGAAGTTGACAACGCTGATAATTATAATAACAGCAGTGCTGCCAACTTGCTGTAATATTTCAACAATCACGTAGTGCTACCAAACACTGCATATTACCGTCTTTAGCCACTCTATACTTTTCATTTTATATGCGAGAACAAATTTTTGGTTGGAGTAATTTTCGAGAGTGTTTTTCTCCATAGTTATTCAAATAAAAATAATGACATTTATTAAATCTGATTCTACGGATACGAAAGCATAAAACTTAGAACTTTTTTTTAAATAAAAGTAAAAATTACCTATTTTTATTGATTTGCAAAATCAGCATTTTTTTCACAATTTGCTTACATATTTTACTAGGCAAATTACCACGAGGTTGCCACTTACACACTTAATTGAAAAAACTGTATTATCACAAAAATTATGCAAATTTGTAAAAGTTTGCTGGACTATAACTTCTGAACTAAAGTAATTCAGAAAAAGGCTGTCACCAATTCTGAAAACCATTTTTGTCCTTTATTGACTGGTAAATGTCTGAGTAGTGCACAATGAATCGTTTTGGTTTAATAAGACGAAAACTTTTTCTATTTTTAACGACCCAAAAAAGTTTGCTGGGCTATAACTTCAGAACTAAAGTAAATCTGAACATGACGCTTAAAAATTCTGAAAGGTATTTTTATTTCTCATCTATTGGTGTATGTATAAATAGCACACAATTAACCGTTTGATTCTTATAAGGCAAAAGTTTTTTTTGTCACTAAAAAGTTTGCTGGGCTATAGCTTTAGAACTAAGGTAAATCTAGATGTGACATTTAGGATTTCTAAAAGGTATTTTTATTTCTCATATATTGATATATGTATCAATAGCGCACAAGTAACCGTTTTGGTTTTATAGGGCAAAACTTTTTTCGTCACAAAAAAGTTTGCTGGGCTATAACTTCAGATCTAAAGTAAATCTGGATATGACAGTTATCAATTTCAAAAGATATTTTTATCCCTAATCTGTGGGTATATACGGCAATAAGGCACAATCAATACTTTCCATTACGCACTTCAATTACTATATGAGGGTATATATATAAATTAATTTTATATGTTTGAATTGATATTGGCATTGCAATGTTGTAATGTTAACAGAAATAATGTTTTTGTTTGGTAAAAACCAAATTTCATAATATTTTTGGCAAGCGCGTGCTCGAGCACGTGCTTTTAATGTAAACAGAAACAGTTACGCGCCCACGAGCATGTGCTTTTAATGTAAACAAAAACAAAAATACTTCTCTTTTTGCAACTCTGCTTGAAAAAAGTTTTTTTTAGAAAAGTTTTTTTCTTCTCTTCCGTTCACTAGTGACCCTTTATTTCATAAAATCTCGGCAAACGGTCTTTTGAGCATTTATGTGCAGCGATGCCAACTTGGTGCTCTTGGCACTATATTTAGTGCTTTTTGAAGACTCAAAACGCCAAATTTTGAGCGTTAGTGCCAAACTAAGGAAAAGCACTAAGTAGTGCTTTTAAGAAATTTGCGTATTTCTTAAAATTACTTTGATAAAAACTTGGTGTATTTAATTGTTTAGGTTAAAGCATACCTTTTTCGTCTGATACAGTTCATTAAAATGTTGATAATATTGCCGAAATAGAGAATAGCTTAGAAAACATTTTGTAATCTCACTCGTTTTTCACGTTAGTGCTTTTTAAGCTTTGTAGATTTCAAAATTACGCTTCGTACAGCTTTTTTTAAATTCTGATGTGCTTTTAGAGCCAAAAAAGTTGGCATCACTGTTTATGTGTGTTGCGAGTTTAGTTTGACTTACAGATATTTTTATTGTTATTAATTATTATCTTCTCCCTTCCTCTTTAATGCTTTGCCTGTGACGAAATATCTAGGGCAACAACATAAAGCAAACGCAACAACAAAAATAAAGACCTTTTTTGCGAACACTTTGCTTGTTTTGCTCACTTACTGACCCTCAGTAGTTGAGCAACGAACGATTCTGTTCGTAACATGCCAAGGCGCATTTATTAGGTGGCAGCACTACACCAGGTGACTAATGTCATTATACCAGTCTAAATGTCAAATTTGGATTGTATAGGTATAAGCCTAAAAGCATGCTTTTATTTGGGTATACATAAACACCTTTCGAATATTCAGTTTTGTATGGTGTTTGACATTTCCTATAAGAAACATGCAATCTGACGATGCTACCCTGTTTTGAAAAGTAAGAAGGTAATTTATACCAACAAAGTACATGTGGTTGTTGCTGTTGTAATATTTGTTGTAGAATCGTGGGTACCTGATTGATGTGCCTTGTAACATGCGGTCAGTAAGAGACCGATTCATGTGTTACGCTCAACCCATAACCAGTGCCACCAGGGTTTTGTCCCCAAAATGGGGATTTCGGCTCTAATTTGGGGACAGAATTTCGTGGGGAGGGATTTGGTGACTTTTCATTTTGAGCTCTAACAATTTGCATGTGTCAGGAAAATAATCGAGGATGTTGACATAATATTTTAGTAGTGGTAACATTTCAGTTTTTAAAAATCTCTTCGAGTAGTGTGGCAATCATAATACCGCGAACATATATATTTACATAGGCAAAGCCGTGCTCGTAGCTGCAGAACTAGCTCTTGTTAATTAAAATTTTTTCTTTTGAAAAAGAAAAATTACTGTTGCAAGTTTTGATTGTGCAATTGTTCTACGCACGGTTCTACCTTAGTTATTCTGTCACGCATTAAAAAAACTATGTATGTGTGATTCCCAGAAAATATGAAAAACTTTGAACTTTTCAAAAATTTGCAATTTAAGCACATTACAAAACATAGATTTGATTCGGTGTATGGAATTTTTAAAAATGTTACAGATCCAAAAATGGCATTGAGCGTATATGTAAACCAATGGAATAAAATTGCTTATATCGACTGGCGGAAACAAACAAAACAAAGTTTTCCTAAAGACATATTTGGCTTTTGGGCAATGGTATATCAGTACGAAGATAAGCCGGATACTTCTTTTGTGAAATTGCAGCCGCTGTGCTTAACCTGTTGACAGTGCCAATAAGTAATGCGTTTGTACAGAGATTATTTTCATGCATGAAGACTATCAAAAGCAAATTAAGGAATAATCTGTAATATGAAATGTTAGAATATTTAATAATAATAAAATCACATTTAAATATTTATAAGATCTGCTGCCATAAATTTGAGCTTCCTTCCTGAAGAAATGATAAAAAGTTCAAATCGGAAAATATGTACAAGCGAGTTGTAGTGGACGGAGACGAACTTGATGTCTATGAAGTTTTGGATTGGGAAATTATTTAGAATATTTCGATTGCAAGAATGTATGTATATATGTAATATCTTCATAAATTCGTATTCACCCCTATCGTGAATAAAATGTGAAATTTTTGTTCTCATGAAATTTTCATTTCCCATGAAGGTAAATTTGCAATATCAATGCGTAGTGAATGTAAAAAAACGAGAAGAAGACTTGTAAAGCTTTAAAAATAATTGAAAATCAAACAAATTAATTTTAATAATAAGAGATACACATATTTTTGTGTTTTTAATTGTTTTAGGCGCCGTGCAAATTTTTTTTAGTATACCACAGCCATAAAATTTACGGCATGCAAACCAAAGAGATTCATGTTCAATGAAAAAAGGTGTTCCAAGGTGTTATTGCTATTAATCGTGGGCATTATTTATTGCTCTTGCCGTAAAAATGATAATTTATAAGTTTTAATATATAATTGCAAGTATAGTATTGAAATCACGCAGTGTATTAATTCAGTTCGCCTGCAAAAATAAAGTGAACAAAACGAAGGGAAAAGTGAAAAAATCCATGTGAAAAGTATTATTCACGATAAGGGGAATCAAGAAAGGGAACACATTTCAGGGGAAAAATTGGTCACGATTGCAATTTGGGGAACAGGGAAAATATTTCGAGGGAAAAACTGTTCACGGTAGGGGTGATTATTTTTTTGCTATTATCTTCTTCTTCAGCTTGTTTACTTCGACTGACTCCAATCGAATCAAAACAATGTATGGAAAAGTAAATCCTAAATTTCAGTTTAATATTCTGATCTCAAAAACTAATACTCTTTTATGTACTTTCTAAAATTAAACATTAATATTAATTGATAGTATTAATTAATAATATTGTAATAAATAAACTTGAAAGTACCTCTTTATTAATTGTTAAGTTTTTACACACATACATATGTAATTTTATGTACGTTTTAAGTTAATAAAAACATTAAAAAAAATAAAAATAAAGAATTTGGTCAATCGTACTGAAAAAAATACAATTTTTCTTGTAACTTTGTGAAAATCTTATTTCGCATCCCTGCGCATAGTGCTTAATAATCGTTTCTTATGAATGATATATTTTTGGGGACAAAAGTTAGGATTTTTCTGTTGAAATGGGGATTTTTGGGGACATGACGTTTTAAATTGGGGACAAGAGCCAAATTTTTTTGGCAGCACTGCCCATAACCTGGGAGCGAGAGCACGATTGAAACGAAAAAGATGCCCTGCAAGAAATGAATGACCGAAACTAACACAATAGTAATTTTTTCACTAACACAATTACAACAATTTTATATTGAAATCAACAGTGACAGTCAATTGCTCTACTCTAACATGTATGTAAGAGTGGAACATCTAATGTACACATGCCAAAAATTAAAAAAATAGCATTTTATTGTAAAATATACAACTGGATCTGTGAAACAAAATTAAATTAAAATTCTTATTATTAAAATTAATAAGAATTAAAAAAGGTAAGTAAAAATCAACAGTGTATAAAAGAAATTTCAAAAGTTTAATTTAATATATATATATATATGTACACATGTATTTCTTTTTCAAATTTGAGATACGTATTTATAAAAATCAAAGTGCGTTGCAGATTGAAGGAAGCGTAAAGAGGCTAGACCACCTACATTATTTTGTGCTTTTATTTGTTTTTAAATATTTTAATTATATATATCTTTATTTTCCTATAAAAAAAAACAAATAAAACAATAAGAAAATCATGTTTATTAATGTAATTATGTAGGTTTGGCTAGTTTGCTATGACAGTTTTATACATCAAGTGTGATCAGTCAGACGTGACTACCACATGCATCATCAATGACAAGTAAAAATACGGCATAGTAAGCAGGTCAGATATATATGTTCCATAGTAGACATTTTTAATTAGTTAGACAAAGATGCAAAATCACACGTACACAAAAGTTTACATCACTTTTTCCACATTGGCCTTAACAAACTGATAGAAACTTAGATAGATAAAGCCATCACGACTCCCAGTCAAATGACCGGTCATTTGACTGGGTGTCATTTGACTGGGAGTGTTCTTGCTGTTCAGACAATGAGTGATTCCGTCTCATTTTTTCATGTCTTTTGAGTGAGAAGACCGCACACAGAAATTTGGTTGAGCATTTTTTACGAGCTCTGCATAAAAACAAAAAATAAAAATCAGATACAAATGTCATATAAAAAAATATTTTTTGCAGAATAATTACATAAAATCTTGATTTTATAAAAAGGTAAGGAAATTATTATAGACAAGTATCGCAAATAATTCGAAGTATTATTACTATCCCAATAAGCACTCAAACTATTAAAATTCAAGCACTTGAAATTGAACTGGAAACAATTTTGAATTCACGCTACAGTTACACTATCAAGATTTGCTTTCAAGTTTTTCACACATACTGGTTGTCAAAAATCTTGGAATAATTTTTAATAACAACCTTACCTGGTCACACCATATTAACGCAGTTGTAGGTCAGAGTTATTCAAAGCTGAGATGTCTTTGGTCATCACAGCACTATACTCCTTTCAATATAAGGCAACTTATTGCTAAGTCTTATATTATTCCTGCCTTAATCTACGGTTGTGAACTTTATGCTAGCTGTGACTCTATTAGCAAAAGAAAGCTTAACGGTTTATTCAACAATATTATTGGGTATGTGTACGGGTTGAAAAGATATGATCATGTTTCTCAATTTTCCTCGAAACTATATGGCGTTTCGTTTAACAATCTTGTTAATATACGTGTGCTTTTATTTCTTCATAAAGTTATTTATTCTGAAATGCCACGATATCTTACTGATAAAATAAGGTTTGCAAGATCAGTTAGGGGGAAAAAGATTATAGTTCCTTTACATCGTCTCCTAGTTTCCGAATGGCAGTTTTATATACATGCTGCGCGTCTCTGGAATATTCTTCCACATACACAACAACTTAATAGCAACGCAACTAGCTTTAAGCAATTTTTATTTAATTACTTCTCAAACTAGAAATTCAAAAAATTTGTTTCTATAATATATACACCTAATTATTTAATTTTTGTTAATTTTGTAAATTTGTATCTTAATGTCTGTCTATATGTTTGCTGCCGTAATTTAGTTATGGATATGGATTCCTGTACTTTAAATATAAGATTAATTCTTGTTGTATAGGACTTGAACATACAAATAAATAAATAAAATAAAATAAATAAAATAAAGTCGTTTAAATTGAAAGCTGTGACGAAGGCTGCAGGGAATTTCCAAACAAACTTATTTTCAATATGCCGTTGATAAAAAATAGCTCAAGACAACAAAACTTCATGGCTTATATATTTTTGTTTATTTTTGTTCCTTAACATATTTATTTAAGTGTAATTAAACATTTTCGGTGGAATATAACATTATTTGTAATAAAAGAACACAAAAATACTATGTCGGCAGAATATTTGAAAATAAAACGAAAAGTATGCTCACTGAAATTGCTGTCAGTTGTTTTTTTGCCTATAAATTGAACACACAATTGGAAAGAAAATTTGAAGTCAAAGTAGAATCAAATTCTAAAAGTATGAATGTATTAGTGAAAAATTGTGAATGTATTGAAATTTGAAAGACATAACTTGATCGTGTAACCCTCAAGTCAAGCATTTTTTCAAGTAATTTTCAAGTTTTGAAAATATTTTTAAATAAAAAATCAAACAACATACATATGTATATGCTCAAACCTTGTCAAATACGTAATTTATTTATTATTAAAACTGAAATTGTGGTGAATATATCAAAAACAAATAAATAAAAGTGAATTTGGAAAACAAAGGTGAGTAAAACGTGAAAACAATAGCGAAAGCAGATGTGCAGAAAATATTTATTAGAAAGCAAAGGAATTGCATTTTGCTTTCCATTTTAAAAGCCTTGTTTTTGTAGCTTGAAATACACTTTAATTCAATTGTAATACAAGGTTGAATTACAGTATAACTGTACTACAGGTGAATTGTTCGCATTGAGTTCAAGTTCCCTTTTCACTGGAGAATTCTATTGAATTAAAGTGTGAATCAAGCATAATTCAACCCTTGACAATTGTTTGTGTGGCTTGAATAACACTTGATTTCAAGCAAAATTGCTTATTGGGATTATTCTAAAGTGAAATTATTTGTGCAAATAACACAGTACAACAGCCAATCTGGGGGTTGAGAAATTCCAAGTCAGGGTGATGGTACTAGGTCAGTATAGTAAAACCCTCAAAGGGTTTGGCGTTCGTATGTGTCAGTTTTTTTTATGACCTTTTAAATTTTTTTCTTATCTTGATGTTTTTTCGCTTAGTTGTAACATTTTGGCAAAAACGTAGTTTAACATAACTCGAGAACCACTTGTCCGATTTTGATGAAACAAACTCAAAAAAATTTAGAATTACAATCTTGAAATTGTAAGAAATTATTTTTGCCAAAATGTTACAACTATGTAAGCGAAAAAACATCAAGATAAGGAAAAAAATTTAAAAGGTCATAAAAAAAACTGACACATACGAACGCCAAACCCTTTAAGGGTTTTAGTATACTGACCTAGTACCATCACCCTGACTTGGAATTTCTCCCCCCCCCCCCCAGACAATAATCTCAAAAATGTTTCATAGTGTAATGTGTAGTTTCTTGATATGAAAAAGTCTCTGTGTAATAAAGCCGAATACCGGCAAGGGATGTTACAATGCACAACGTGGATAAAAAATTTGCACATTTCACTTCAGAATATAACAAATTAAGAATAATTTGCGATAAATATTATAATGCACTTACCTTTTTTATTCTGCACAAATCGTTTTTGTGTATGTATGTATATGAGCCATGTCTACCAATTGCGAACATTTCAAGCGAATACTAAAAAATGTTGTACTCCTTTTAAAAACTCGAAAGCTTTTTTATAAATAAGTTCTCATAAGTATAAAAATTTAACCAAAATCCAGCAGTGTTTGAAAATATTTTTAAACTTTTGAAAAAGAAAAGGCAGTGTTTGATTTGCGTGAATATATTTTCTACTTAAAGCCCGGTACCGGTACCAGTAAATTTACATTTATTTCTACACTGAAAAATAATTGTATAGGCTTTTGTGGAGAATTATGTTTGCAAACACAAATTCATTTCTTTTTCAATTTAAAACACACAAAAACACTAAACAGTAATCAAAAATTTATGAAAATTAGAAGTGTCAAAAATTCCGTGACCAAACAATTGTTTGAACATTAATTTTTGTTTCAGTTGACTTAAAAAATTTTCCATTTATAACATCACTACGAGTCATTTCACACTATGCCTTTTTAGCCTGCCTTGTATTGACAATTTTCTTTTAAACCACTTAAAAAAAGTCGTACACATTTACATTAAGCCTTTTTTATTCATGCCTTTTTGGCATTTATATACACGTTTAGTGCTGAGAGTACTAAAAAGGCAAAGAGAAATGTCATAAATCCCCTCGAATTTTCATTTTGAGCCTTTTGTTTTACCCCGCAAAGCTTCTCACCCCCTCACCAATAAACTAAAAAAGCCTGCCTGTACAGGCGGCAGAAAAATCACAGTGTAAATTGCGTCTAAGATAGGCAATAAATTTAAAAAATTTCGTGTATTTTTCTTTTGATACTCCGTACTGAAAAAACAGTGGTTAAGTTTGATGTTAAATTCTAGGTACATAAACCAAGAATTTGTTTGGTATCACAAGGTACTTTGGACCATGTAACAAAAGTGCAGTAAAACAAGTCAATTTGTCTACTACTATATGTCTTTATTTTTCTTCTATATTTATACAAAAATATTATAGCTAATTAAACCTATACGCTAATGAATTAGGTCAATTATTAATGCAAGGTGTAAGAAAACTAGAAATGCTGAATTTGTAGTTCGATGACGTATTTGGATGGTGAGCTTTGTCGAGGAGTTGGAGTAGGTATCGCTTCGGGTTGGTCCTTCCTTCTACAAGATGATCGGTTTTTCCAGACCAGATAAAGGACAACTAAGGCGAAAACTAAGCTGAGCGTAAAATAGCTTATTGCTTGATGGTGCAGATTTTTGTTGTCAATGAGTTTATGCAGGTGTGACATGTTGGCTTCCTGAAGTTGGGCTTGTAGCTCATTTAGTTGATCAGTATGAGTTTGTAGAACCTGCCGCGTGCTGTTGAATATTGTTATAGGCTCACTTATGTTGGTCAGAGCATTAATATTTGTGAAATGGAAGTACGATGTTTGGATGTTACTGGATACGTCATTGTGCCCCCGAATGGTGATATCGGCTGTCTTTAGGATACAGGTTGGTTCAATCTGAAGTATACCAGAACCGTGCAATGTGAATTGCATTATTTCAGTTCCACAAACAGCATAAACTTCAGTGCTATTTATTGTGGAATAAATTCATTTGTTTTTGTTCTGTAGTTGTATCCAAACGCTTTGTCATCTTGACGTAACTAGCCTGCAATTTCTAGCAGGTTTTTGATTAAAGAAGTTAATTTCGCAGGATGAAGCTATTGATCCTTTTCCGAAGGTTGATTGTGTCGAAGATAAAGAGATCGTTGAGCCGGAATGAATTTGTTATATCATCATTCGACAGTGGAATGTATTCATCTCTGAGTGAATTAATTGCCAGATATGGTTTCTCGGGTACTATGAAGAAAAGTGTGGCGTTCCTGTTTGAGGGTACTCCAAATATTGTTAAGAGTTCAAAGGGTTGTTGGTCGATCAATGGTAATTTGACTTCAAAGATGACCTTGTTTTCTGTGACTCCTGCCTTAGTTCGCTTAAGTTTGTAAAGTTGAATCAAGTCGCCTTCTTTGACGGGTAGGACTCGCGACACTGGTAAATGTGCCTTGATCACGTTTAGTTCTCTCTGAAGCTGATTTGGTGATAAAAGAGAAGGACTAATTCTACCATGATGGGAGTCCGTTAAGACGTTTATTATTTCAGCTTCAATTCGGCGCAGTCGCGTTGCTGTTAAAATCAGCTCACTAGATAGAAATATTGTTAAATATGCAATCTTTAGTTGACGCTGATCCTCCGTTACTTGATTTTGTAGCCTTGTTATTTCATTTTGTGTTTCGTTTAACCTTTACTGCAACGAAAGTTCTGTTTCTTTGATAATGTTAAGAGTAGAATCAATTATGGATGTTTGATTGATTGATGTATCGCAAATAATTCGAAGTATTATTACTATCCCAATAAGCACTCAAACTATTAAAATTCAAGCACTTGAAATTGAACTGGAAACAATTTTGAATTCACGCTACAGTTACACTATCAAGATTTGCTTTCAAGTTTTTCACACATACTGGTTGTCAAAAATCTTGGAATAATTTTTAATAACAACCTTACCTGGTCACACCATATTAACGCAGTTGTAGGTCAGAGTTATTCAAAGCTGAGATGTCTTTGGTCATCACAGCACTATACTCCTTTCAATATAAGGCAACTTATTGCTAAGTCTTATATTATTCCTGCCTTAATCTACGGTTGTGAACTTTATGCTAGCTGTGACTCTATTAGCAAAAGAAAGCTTAACGGTTTATTCAACAATATTATTGGGTATGTGTACGGGTTGAAAAGATATGATCATGTTTCTCAATTTTCCTCGAAACTATATGGCGTTTCGTTTAACAATCTTGTTAATATACGTGTGCTTTTATTTCTTCATAAAGTTATTTATTCTGAAATGCCACGATATCTTACTGATAAAATAAGGTTTGCAAGATCAGTTAGGGGGAAAAAGATTATAGTTCCTTTACATCGTCTCCTAGTTTCCGAATGGCAGTTTTATATACATGCTGCGCGTCTCTGGAATATTCTTCCACATACACAACAACTTAATAGCAACGCAACTAGCTTTAAGCAATTTTTATTTAATTACTTCTCAAACTAGAAATTCAAAAAATTTGTTTCTATAATATATACACCTAATTATTTAATTTTTGTTAATTTTGTAAATTTGTATCTTAATGTCTGTCTATATGTTTGCTGCCGTAATTTAGTTATGGATATGGATTCCTGTACTTTAAATATAAGATTAATTCTTGTTGTATAGGACTTGAACATACAAATAAATAAATAAAATAAAATAAATAAAATAAAGTCGTTTAAATTGAAAGCTGTGACGAAGGCTGCAGGGAATTTCCAAACAAACTTATTTTCAATATGCCGTTGATAAAAAATAGCTCAAGACAACAAAACTTCATGGCTTATATATTTTTGTTTATTTTTGTTCCTTAACATATTTATTTAAGTGTAATTAAACATTTTCGGTGGAATATAACATTATTTGTAATAAAAGAACACAAAAATACTATGTCGGCAGAATATTTGAAAATAAAACGAAAAGTATGCTCACTGAAATTGCTGTCAGTTGTTTTTTTGCCTATAAATTGAACACACAATTGGAAAGAAAATTTGAAGTCAAAGTAGAATCAAATTCTAAAAGTATGAATGTATTAGTGAAAAATTGTGAATGTATTGAAATTTGAAAGACATAACTTGATCGTGTAACCCTCAAGTCAAGCATTTTTTCAAGTAATTTTCAAGTTTTGAAAATATTTTTAAATAAAAAATCAAACAACATACATATGTATATGCTCAAACCTTGTCAAATACGTAATTTATTTATTATTAAAACTGAAATTGTGGTGAATATATCAAAAACAAATAAATAAAAGTGAATTTGGAAAACAAAGGTGAGTAAAACGTGAAAACAATAGCGAAAGCAGATGTGCAGAAAATATTTATTAGAAAGCAAAGGAATTGCATTTTGCTTTCCATTTTAAAAGCCTTGTTTTTGTAGCTTGAAATACACTTTAATTCAATTGTAATACAAGGTTGAATTACAGTATAACTGTACTACAGGTGAATTGTTCGCATTGAGTTCAAGTTCCCTTTTCACTGGAGAATTCTATTGAATTAAAGTGTGAATCAAGCATAATTCAACCCTTGACAATTGTTTGTGTGGCTTGAATAACACTTGATTTCAAGCAAAATTGCTTATTGGGATTATTCTAAAGTGAAATTATTTGTGCAAATAACACAGTACAACAGCCAATCTGGGGGTTGAGAAATTCCAAGTCAGGGTGATGGTACTAGGTCAGTATAGTAAAACCCTCAAAGGGTTTGGCGTTCGTATGTGTCAGTTTTTTTTATGACCTTTTAAATTTTTTTCTTATCTTGATGTTTTTTCGCTTAGTTGTAACATTTTGGCAAAAACGTAGTTTAACATAACTCGAGAACCACTTGTCCGATTTTGATGAAACAAACTCAAAAAAATTTAGAATTACAATCTTGAAATTGTAAGAAATTATTTTTGCCAAAATGTTACAACTATGTAAGCGAAAAAACATCAAGATAAGGAAAAAAATTTAAAAGGTCATAAAAAAAACTGACACATACGAACGCCAAACCCTTTAAGGGTTTTAGTATACTGACCTAGTACCATCACCCTGACTTGGAATTTCTCCCCCCCCCCCCCCCAGACAATAATCTCAAAAATGTTTCATAGTGTAATGTGTAGTTTCTTGATATGAAAAAGTCTCTGTGTAATAAAGCCGAATACCGGCAAGGGATGTTACAATGCACAACGTGGATAAAAAATTTGCACATTTCACTTCAGAATATAACAAATTAAGAATAATTTGCGATAAATATTATAATGCACTTACCTTTTTTATTCTGCACAAATCGTTTTTGTGTATGTATGTATATGAGCCATGTCTACCAATTGCGAACATTTCAAGCGAATACTAAAAAATGTTGTACTCCTTTTAAAAACTCGAAAGCTTTTTTATAAATAAGTTCTCATAAGTATAAAAATTTAACCAAAATCCAGCAGTGTTTGAAAATATTTTTAAACTTTTGAAAAAGAAAAGGCAGTGTTTGATTTGCGTGAATATATTTTCTACTTAAAGCCCGGTACCGGTACCGGTAAATTTACATTTATTTCTACACTGAAAAATAATTGTATAGGCTTTTGTGGAGAATTATGTTTGCAAACACAAATTCATTTCTTTTTCAATTTAAAACACACAAAAACACTAAACAGTAATCAAAAATTTATGAAAATTAGAAGTGTCAAAAATTCCGTGACCAAACAATTGTTTGAACATTAATTTTTGTTTCAGTTGACTTAAAAAATTTTCCATTTATAACATCACTACGAGTCATTTCACACTATGCCTTTTTAGCCTGCCTTGTATTGACAATTTTCTTTTAAACCACTTAAAAAAAGTCGTACACATTTACATTAAGCCTTTTTTATTCATGCCTTTTTGGCATTTATATACACGTTTAGTGCTGAGAGTACTAAAAAGGCAAAGAGAAATGTCATAAATCCCCTCGAATTTTCATTTTGAGCCTTTTGTTTTACCCCGCAAAGCTTCTCACCCCCTCACCAATAAACTAAAAAAGCCTGCCTGTACAGGCGGCAGAAAAATCACAGTGTAAATTGCGTCTAAGATAGGCAATAAATTTAAAAAATTTCGTGTATTTTTCTTTTGATACTCCGTACTGAAAAAACAGTGGTTAAGTTTGATGTTAAATTCTAGGTACATAAACCAAGAATTTGTTTGGTATCACAAGGTACTTTGGACCATGTAACAAAAGTGCAGTAAAACAAGTCAATTTGTCTACTACTATATGTCTTTATTTTTCTTCTATATTTATACAAAAATATTATAGCTAATTAAACCTATACGCTAATGAATTAGGTCAATTATTAATGCAAGGTGTAAGAAAACTAGAAATGCTGAATTTGTAGTTCGATGACGTATTTGGATGGTGAGCTTTGTCGAGGAGTTGGAGTAGGTATCGCTTCGGGTTGGTCCTTCCTTCTACAAGATGATCGGTTTTTCCAGACCAGATAAAGGACAACTAAGGCGAAAACTAAGCTGAGCGTAAAATAGCTTATTGCTTGATGGTGCAGATTTTTGTTGTCAATGAGTTTATGCAGGTGTGACATGTTGGCTTCCTGAAGTTGGGCTTGTAGCTCATTTAGTTGATCAGTATGAGTTTGTAGAACCTGCCGCGTGCTGTTGAATATTGTTATAGGCTCACTTATGTTGGTCAGAGCATTAATATTTGTGAAATGGAAGTACGATGTTTGGATGTTACTGGATACGTCATTGTGCCCCCGAATGGTGATATCGGCTGTCTTTAGGATACAGGTTGGTTCAATCTGAAGTATACCAGAACCGTGCAATGTGAATTGCATTATTTCAGTTCCACAAACAGCATAAACTTCAGTGCTATTTATTGTGGAATAAATTCATTTGTTTTTGTTCTGTAGTTGTATCCAAACGCTTTGTCATCTTGACGTAACTAGCCTGCAATTTCTAGCAGGTTTTTGATTAAAGAAGTTAATTTCGCAGGATGAAGCTATTGATCCTTTTCCGAAGGTTGATTGTGTCGAAGATAAAGAGATCGTTGAGCCGGAATGAATTTGTTATATCATCATTCGACAGTGGAATGTATTCATCTCTGAGTGAATTAATTGCCAGATATGGTTTCTCGGGTACTATGAAGAAAAGTGTGGCGTTCCTGTTTGAGGGTACTCCAAATATTGTTAAGAGTTCAAAGGGTTGTTGGTCGATCAATGGTAATTTGACTTCAAAGATGACCTTGTTTTCTGTGACTCCTGCCTTAGTTCGCTTAAGTTTGTAAAGTTGAATCAAGTCGCCTTCTTTGACGGGTAGGACTCGCGACACTGGTAAATGTGCCTTGATCACGTTTAGTTCTCTCTGAAGCTGATTTGGTGATAAAAGAGAAGGACTAATTCTACCATGATGGGAGTCCGTTAAGACGTTTATTATTTCAGCTTCAATTCGGCGCAGTCGCGTTGCTGTTAAAATCAGCTCACTAGATAGAAATATTGTTAAATATGCAATCTTTAGTTGACGCTGATCCTCCGTTACTTGATTTTGTAGCCTTGTTATTTCATTTTGTGTTTCGTTTAACCTTTACTGCAACGAAAGTTCTGTTTCTTTGATAATGTTAAGAGTAGAATCAATTATGGATGTTTGATTTCGTAGTAATGAGTAAAAGTGCTCTCTGCCCGTTTCGGCCTGGCGTATCGTGTGTTCCATTTCTGTGCCATAATCAAAGCCGAGAACACCAAAGAGGCTTCTTGCTACGATGATGTTGAGGGCACCTCTACGCATTCGACCAGACATGATCACGTTCTCATCTTGAATCAGATCGGCCTGAAGCTGTTTAGGTTGCTTATGAAATCGTGATATATGCTTTCTTGTGGAGAGATTTTGCAGAGATTGGAACAAGTCTCCAATGCGGTTGAAAATGCCTTAACTTCTGATCGGAATGGAACGAGATCGTAATACACCATTATTTTCCATTCTGCTGTGATTGTTCTTGCTGTTCCTATCCCTTCAAAATACAGGCCGGGATCCTTGATGAATACCTCAGAATTTATTGGTTTGCCGAGAACAGCAGGGAGTAAGAGAAGGGTGAGCAAGGTTGCGTATAGTAAGCTGCAGCCAACAGATTTAGGTCGCTTGATGGGAGACAAGTCTGGTTCGGGTGACCTCTTTAAGGTTTTGTTTGCAGGTTTCTCATTTGTTTCCTCATTCATTAAAGGGGCCAAGCGATGAATAGCAAGTGACTTAATACCTGATGACGTTTTGACCTTGACCACTCGTACGAAGCCATCATAACCTTTGCAGATATTTACTATTCTACCAAGGTCCCATTTCATGACTGGCACATTGTCTTCTTTTATGATTACAAGTTGACCTTCTTGAACCTTTGATGAAGCTGTTCTCCACTTATGTCGTTGTTGTAATTCTGAAAGGTATTCTTTTGGCCATCGATTCCAAAAAGCATGTTTCAAGTGAGACACTAGTTCCCATCTTTTCGCGAGTGATGATGTTGGCTGTTTTGCCTGTCTGTGGAATTGAGCAGTTAACGGTTCTCCTATTAAAAATGGCCTGGTGTTAAGGCCGTTAGATCATTCGGATCTGATGATATTGGTGTTAGCGGTCTTGAGTTTAGAATGGCTTCCACTTCTATTACAACCGTTTCCAACTCCTCATGGGTCAGAGAAGCCTCGGCGGTCGTTCGAAGAAGTAAGTGTTTGGCTGATTTTACGGCAGCCACCCATAGACCTCTGAAATGGGTAGCTCTGGGCGGGATGAACTTAGATTCTATTCCTTCCTTGGCGCAGGCATTTTCTATTTTTTCTTGGGAGCTGGAACTGAATATAGCTGTATTAAGCTCTTCAAGTTTGTTTTTAGTTCCAACAAAGTTTGTTACATTGTCGGAGTACATCGTTTGGCAGCGTCCATGGCGAGAAATGAACCTTTTCAATTCCTCTATGAATGCATCAGTGGTCAAATCTGTAACTACCTCCAAGTGTATCGCCTTGGTGGCAAAGCAACAGAATACTGCAATATACACCTTATAAGGGCACTTTCCTCTGAGCTTATAATGTACCCAGAAAGGGCCACAGTAATCTACACCAGTTGTGATGAATGGTCGACCTGGGCTTATTCTGCAACTTGGTAAATTGCCCATTATTTAATTGAACATTCGTGGCTTAGCCCTTGTGCAACGTATACACTGATGGACCACAGATCTTGTCATTGTTTTCCCTTTCAGAATCCAAAACCTTTGTCGTGCTGTAGCTAGTAATTGCTGTGGTCCACAATGATGATTTTCATTATGTAGTTTTACCAGGATCAGCCTTGCAATAGGATCGTTATATGGTAACACGAGCAGATTTTTGGCGTCGTATGACAGCTCTGATGCTTCTAAGCGCCCACCTATTCTTATTAATCCTGCTGAGTCTAAGAAAAGGCACAAACTTTGTTTGTTGCATTGCTCGCACTATGATGTGAAAAGCATTATCCAGTTCAATGGCAGTGATGCGACTTCCAGTTTGGGTTGAGTTTTTTCTGATCCTTTGAGCGAGTCTTAGTACATAGGCTACAGTGCGTTGAAGGAAGATAAATGAATTTCTGTGGTTGATGCTGTAAACCCAGTCTTCGACGTTGGATGATGCTGCAGCAGTCACGATCGGAGTCTTCATCTTAAACTACAAATTGGTAGCGTTCTGAGCATTCTTTTTAAATGGCCCAGGCCAGATACATTCTTGGGCCATAAAACCACAAGTTCAAGCTTGATAGTTTCTCTGGAGTTACGCCTCTCGAAATGAAGTCAGCTGGGTTTTCCTTTCATTTGACGTGTCGCCATTGACTATTGATGGTTAGTAGATTGTTAATGGCGGAGGACGACATGTTTTGGGAATTCAAAACCGGGAAAAAACAAAAACGTTGGCAACCCTGTTACAAATGGGGGGATTTTGGGGATTTTCATGCTGATATTGTGTGTGTGTGTGTGTGTGTGATTGATTCTTCGTTCGTGTGTATGTATGTATACTTGTGTGCACAGCTTTTGTTGTTGTTGTAGAGAAATGTTGTGCTTACAGTGCATGGATGCATGTACGTGTGTGTGTGTGTGAGTCTGATTCTTTGGTTATGTGTATGCATGTATATGTGGGGTGTTTGTATGTGTGTATGGGGGTGTGTGTGTGTGTGTATGAGTGTGTGTTTTGGTATTTACTTGTATGTTTGATGGTGTCCGATACTTTTGTTGTAGTGGCAGACAATCATTATACCCAGTAGGAAACGTCGATGGTGAAAATGTACTGAGTCGCTTTCGACTTGTCGCTTGTGCGACGTATATACAAATGTATGTATATTCAAAACTTATTGACAATTCCACCACAAATACATCATATCTGTTTTCTCTTCTTCTTTTATACTGACGGATAGAAGAAAACTTATTATGCCACTATTTTTACTAGAATTTTAGCGTTGACACAAAGACACTTGCTCCCAGTCTGACTGCAGGGTAGTTACAAGGGATCCGTGTATTTGTGTGCATATAGTGATTGTTATTTGATAGACTTTGGGCTTCTGTTTTGAGTTGTCGTTGGTATGCTTATGTAGGTTTATTGTGTATATATGCATTTATGTTTGCGATCTCTGGGGAAATAATCTAATAGCTGCAGAGAGTGGCAACCCTGTTGCGAATGAAAGTGGATAGGGAATGTATTAAGGCGGTTCATAGTTTGACTGTTTTTATGTGTGTATATGCCGACGGGAAAATGATTTTTCCTAATGACGACGGGAAAACGTGAAAGTTATTTTTTCTAATGCTAATGTTCGTGTTGATAGACTGTGAGAATTTGGACGTGATTTGAGTAGGTGGCGTTGTTGCCGTATTATGTAACCATAGGAATTTGTGGATGTGTCTGTCTGTCTGTGAGAATTTAGGTGAGGGTTTGATTGGCAGGGGGCGGGGTGTAGTTGAGGTAGATCGATTGTGTGTATGTGGGTGTCTGTGTCTGTGTATGTTTGTATTAATTTCAATGTACATAGGTATTTATGTAGGAGCTTAAGGCTGATTGTGATTTTTGAGGGGCGAAGCATTCTATTAATGTAACCGGGGGAATCTGTGTGTTTGTATTTCTATAGGAGTTTAAGGCTGACCATGATTTGGGTGGGCAGGGTTGTTGACGTAATATGTAGCCATGGGGATTTGCGAATGCGTCTGTCTATAGTAGTTTAAGGCTGATCGTGATTTGAGGATCTTGTTGAGGTAAATTGGTTATGTGTATGTGTGTATCTGTTTCTGTAAGAATTTAAGATGATTGGGATTTATTAGGGGAGAGGTGTTCTTGTATTATGTAGCCGGGAGAATCTATGTGTATAGACGTCTGTAGCAGTTTAAGACTATTCATAATTTAGGGTAGGTGAGTGTTGTGTTCTTGAGATTAATTCTGTAATTGTATATGTATGTATGTATGACAATGGGAATTTTTATATGTATATCTGGGGGAGGATTTTAGGCTGGTCGTGATTTGTGAAAGGTAGGGTGTTGTTGAAATTTTCTTGGAATTTTCTTAGATGAATTCTGCTGTGTGTATATTTGCCATGATATTTATATGTAGATAGAAATAAATTGTTTTCAATATCGACATTCGGTACTATCATATATCTGAACTTCCCTAATCTTAATATGTTTTTATACTTACGCTTGTTTTATATTTTCTCATACTTAAATTTGTCTCGCGTTAAAGTCTGCCTATATGAAATTTGTTTATATTACAGATTTTGTTTAATTCAATCTTTGAATACATTTTTTTTTTATCATTGATGTCTTTTGTTCTTCTTGTTGTTGGTGTTGTTGCTGTAAATATTCGTCTGTGTATAGATGCGATATATTCAGTTTTTTTTATTTGAAAATAAAAACGTTTTAATTTTTATCTGCGTTTACTTAAAAGTTTGTGAGGTTTTTTTGTTTTTAAGTAATTTGAATTCCTGAAGATACATACTCTATAGTAATAGCAACTAAAATAGAAATATTTCTTATACTTAATTTAAATTTTTTTAAAGTTGATGCAACGTTAGTAAGTTAACGTTAGAAATTTTTGGGGTACATAATTTTTTCTAACTATAGACTTTTTTCTTCACTTTCTACATTTATTTTGAAAAGCTTGCTTTGCTTTTTAAAAATGTATACACATTTATAAATGAAACTGATCCGGCACTCCAGGTTATATACTGATAGTTTTTTTTTTTTTTTTTCTTTGGTAGTCAACTTACTTCTTTTTTTATTTTTATTGATAAACACTTAAAATCAAAAGGGAGCTTTATATTGAAATTATTATTTTCATAATTGTTGAAAACAATCACTAGTTTTTTTTTTGTGATGAAATCATTTGAAGTTGAAGCTGATATCTTTGCTTACTGTTTTAAATTAAAATTTTATTCAATAGAATAAAAGGAGCTTTTTTCTTAAATTCTGGTGCAGTTAAGATCGGATATGAGACTGAATTTAAATGTACTTTTAAATTAGTCACAATGAACAAACTTATTTTCTTGTTGAAAAGCGATCATCAGAAAACGAAGTGGTTTTCAGAGACTTTAGGTATACCCTTTCGACGGTTCCTCTAGGATACAAGATGACTTTGTTTGACGAAATTTCTGTTGCTTTATACTGATAATATGTTTACATTAATAAGGTACATATGTATATGTTTATTTTATGAAGGGCTATTACCTATGGCTTTCATTTGACGTTCTATATGATTTTTTTTTCTCATTTTATTAAAGTTCAGCGTGCTGTGTATATATTTTTGAAATGTTTAAGTGTGCTTTGTGTGTCCATCGGACAGAGTGTACGTTTTAGTTGGTCAGTCAGTCTATATATTAATTTTTTTTTTCTTCTAATGTACCACACCTTTTTTTCACATTTTACTACTTGAAATAGAGAATTTTTGTCTAATTTTTTTCTGGGTATCTACATACATTAGTTAAATATGTGTATGAATTTTTGAGAAAAAATTTTAAATAAAATATTGGAAAAAGAATTAATTATGTGAATGGTTTTTATTTCTTTATTAGCTTTACTTCGCTAGATCAAAAAAATTTTTGTTTTTGCTTATTTGCAAATTCTTGTTTTCATGTCGCTTAAACATGTACAGTCTTGTTTTCATATCGCTTAGACATGCACAGTCTTGTTTTCATGATGCTTAGACATGCATAGTCTTGTTTTCATGATGCTTAAACATGTACAGTCTTGTTTTCTTTGAGAGGTTATGCACAAGACAAATTGAATTTCACAATATTATGAAATTCCATTAAAAGAGAAACAGTTTAGACAATCGGATAAGTCCTTATATTTTTCACTACATACAAGTTTCTGTTATTTTATATTCGAATAGATGAATCCTAACTTTCCTTTAAAAAATAACACAAAACAAGGATAAATTTAGTTTAATTTTATTTATATTAATAATACATTTTAATTTAATTTTATTTATTTTTATTATAATGATGGAAACATTTCATAATATCCAATTATTAAATTTTCTAATATACTTTTACGCAAAAAATATATTGTACATCTGCAAGTATCTGGTCCTTCCTCACACTCAGGATTATACCAAGGACAGCTTCTGAAGTGGCCTTCTGTGTTGTCTTCATCTTCCATGATACCATATTCTTCGTTCTCATCCAGCATATTTTGAAAAAATTTGATCATCTCCCAATGATCGAAAAGCCTGAAGCTTTCAAAATCTCTTATAAATTGGTTTAGAGTACGTCTGATTTGACTCATTTTATTTGCTTATAAGTTAATGAATGATGATTGTTTGAAGGTTCCTTTAAGACTAATTTCCTCTTTTAAATTTTTAAAGTAGTATCTCTTGATCCTTAAAATATCTATACCATCATCTATATTCCATACCTCTTTTTTAGCACTCTATCTCTCTCTACCCCTTTTCTCTCTATAACTGTCTCTTTCTGTCTATCACTACCCCTCCACTTATTCACTATTTCACCATATTTTCGATTAGCCTTCTTGAAGTCGTCATCGCTACTTTCAAGATCATTTTCAGTTAAACATTCAAAATGCGGAGAAGTAAATGAAAAAAAAATAAATAAATAAAACAAAAATGGAGTCTACAACAAATCTAACATCAAAATTTAATTCACTAAAAAATAAAACCTTAATCCACATAAAGGAGCTTGAGACATCAACTAAATACACCATTCGAAAAGTGTCAAGAGTAACAACAAAATATGGGCCAACACTAAAAGTTGAAATGGAAAACCACATAATGTTCCTCCCAAAGCGATATAATGCTTTAACCGATGCTGAAATTAAAGAACTTTCGAGCGGATCATATTGCTTAAGTAGAGAAGGTGAACAAAGCTTAATTGTTGAAAGCGAGCTGAGTGAATTTCTAATTCAAAATTCCCAATTTCCAATTTGGCAATAATATTTAATAATTTTGTATTTTAAATTATAAATAAAAATACATGAAAGAGTTTTGTAAAATATAAATGTTTGTGCTTTTTTATTTAATATTTTCAGTTATTTCATAAAGAAATTTAAGACATAAATGACCACAGGTAAATGTATTGAAATTCTGATGTTGATTATAGTTGTATTTTATATTTCTACCAAGATATTTGACTACTTCCGAAGGAGGTTGTAAGTTTCCAAAGCTGTCGAAATATTCTTTTTCATTGTTGTTTTTATAATATGCTACCCAATGTGTACCAGGTCCTGTTGATACGTCTAAATTGATTATTCCACATTCTATTTTCTTTGTTCGTTTTGGTAGAGTATTCAACATGAAAACTCCTCTAAAATATGGAATATTTATAGAGAAACGGTTTATGTCCACATCAGATAGTGGTCTGTTCGTAGCATCTCTAAGAGTTTTTTGATTCCTCTTTGTATACTAAACCATAACCCTTTTTATATGGTTTTAAGTAAAGTCCCTTTCCAACTGCTATAGATTCCATCGCTCTATTATGTCTAATTGCTTCATCAAGTTGATTTTTTGCATTCTTTGTTGCATTAACAGCTTTAGCTATAGCAGCACCTCCAGTTGTTAGACTAACAATTGCACCCAGAGCAGTTAAAATCGGCATTAGAGGCAAAAACCCACCAATTTTTGGTACACGTATTACATGTGGTACTATAATTTGAGATTTTCTTCCTTTTAATGATTTGTTGATAGTTTTTCGGGCAATTTTAATTGCTGAGTTAATATTTAATGGTTTTTCCTTCTTTAGTATTTTTGTTGCAGCTCTAATTGATGTTCTAAACAGTTTTTTATCATTTATCTTGTTCTTTTTAACATTTTTCTTTTTCTCCACACCCATACCAAATTTTGTTTTGGCTTTCATTGCGTTAGTAACCATATAGGCAAATGATTTTTCAGCAATACTACTATCTTTTGATAAAACTCGATCCCAAGCTGAATTTTCAAGTATTTTATCAGCTTTATGTCTAATGCTTAAATCCTTACAAGCAGAGTCCAATAAATTAATTCCTTTGTCACCTCAATTTAAACGTTTTTGTAGTTTTGTTTCAGGTCCACAATACTAATATCCGGGAAGATAAAGTTCACCAGTTAGAGAGTTTATTCTTTTTATCTACTATACCTCCTCCAACGAAGGTGTTTTTATGACTAAACGTTTTCTGATATGATATAACTATATCATCTAATTTTGTCGATAATAACAGGTAACATTTATAAAATCTATTTAGTTCGTAATATTGTTCCTTCTACTTTTTTTTTTTTTTTTTTTTTTTGTTTACTTGCCTCTATCTTGACTGATCGTTTCTCAGTCCTTAAACTTGTATATTCTGAACTTCTATCTTGATATTACTTTCTTCTTTCATGCGAATTCTTGTTTTTCCTTTTCATATCACTTAAACATGCACAGTCTTGTTATCGTTGAAAGGTTCTGTACAAAACAAATCGAATTTCACAATATTATGAAATTCCATTATATTTCATTAGGTATTTTCTTATCGACACCAACTGCTTTAACACCATCTCATTTACGTTTGCTAACAGCAAATA
The DNA here is from genome assembly GCA_949987645.1 of Tachina grossa. Lineage (NCBI taxonomy): Eukaryota > Metazoa > Arthropoda > Insecta > Diptera > Tachinidae > Tachina > Tachina grossa. Next base: position 59,650,699 of record OX465277.1, on the reverse strand, counting down.
GTACAATAGGTGTCAGCTATTAGATCAGCTTATCAGCTATTAGATCAGCTTATTAGCACCTGGTCTGTTTTTCAGATCAGCTTTTCAGGAGCTGGTCTGGTTTTCAGATCAGCTTATCAGGACCTGGTCTGGTTTTCAGATCAGCTTTTCAGGACCTGGTCTGGTTTTCAGATCAGCTTTTCAGGACCTGGTCTGGTTTTCAGATCAGCTTATCAGGACCTGGTCTGGTTTTCAGATCAGCTTTTCAGGACCTGGTCTGGTTTTCAGATCAGCTTATCAGGACCTGGAGCTGGTCTGGTTTTCAGGTCAGATGAAATAACTAAAGTCTATCTTTTATTAGCAGTATTTTTTTTTCTATAACGAAAATCGTTTAATTCAATATATTTGCTTATAATCAAAAATCCATATTTATCCTTCCAACACTCTACAAATTTTTTAAAACTTGTCAAAATTCATATTACTGCCAACATGAACCTTGTAAACATGCTTCATATTTTCCTCATCTTACTTAAACATTATAATTACATTTGCATTGTCTCTTATTAAATGCTTATAGCCATATTCATAAAAATTTTAAACAGCATTTCAAATGTTGTTTGAGCAAAATTCGCTAAAATTGTATTCATAATAGAATATTAGCGTAAAAACGTTTTTTAACTTGCGTAAATCACCAAATCTTAAAAATTAAATGCACCCATATTTAAAATAATTTTGAATTGACGTCGTTGTAGTTTTGCTTCTTGCTTATTTATATTTTTAACTTTGTCTGTATGTATGTATGTATGCATGTATTAAGAATTATGCTTATGTTTGGCACAAGTAGAATGAGTCATCATTATTCTGTCGCCCCGTAAAAAAAATATACACGTACACGTACATATGTATGTATATTATTCTGCTTTCCACATGCAACATCAGCAAATATCATAATTGAAATGTATTAAGCTTCATTACCAGAAAAAAATAAATGTATAATAACCCATTCTTTTAATTATGAAATTATGTAATTTCTTTAACTATTCATATTTGTAGTAGTATATAGATAATTTTAGTATAAATATATGTTTTTAAACCTCAGATAGTAGTAGGGAACTCCCACTCCGGCGTAGATTAAAATTTTTAAGTTTAATTACCCATAACCCCGACAAAGGACACCCAGAAATTATTACACAACCCAAATCACTGAAAGACTCAAATTTCCACGGTCATGCAGACAGACAGAGAGAGAGAGACAGACATACACTTAATGTAAACAAAAACTCCTTATGTTAAAAAAATAAGAGTGACTTATCGAACCACCCTCGTAGGTATCAAATTTCAAGAATTTTAAAATTTTCAAATTTTAATTACCCAAATTTAACAATTTCAGCAACAATTTCACAATTTTAATTGGGGCCGGAGTGGGAGTTCCCTACTACTATCTGAGGTTTAAAAACATATATTTATACTAAAATTATCTATATACTACTACAAATATGAATAGTTAAAGAAATTACATAATTTCATAATTAAAAGAATGGGTTATTATACATTTATTTTTTTCTGGTAATGAAGCTTAATACATTTCAATTATGATATTTGCTGATGTTGCATGTGGAAAGCAGAATAATATACATACATATGTACGTGTACGTGTATATTTTTTTTACGGGGCGACAGAATAATGATGACTCATTCTACTTGTGCCAAACATAAGCATAATTCTTAATACATGCATACATACATACATACAGACAAAGTTAAAAATATAAATAAGCAAGAAGCAAAACTACAACGACGTCAATTCAAAATTATTTTAAATATGGGTGCATTTAATTTTTAAGATTTGGTGATTTACGCAAGTTAAAAAACGTTCTTACGCTAATATTCTATTATGAATACAATTTTAGCGAATTTTGCTCAAACAACATTTGAAATGCTGTTTAAAATTTTTATGAATATGGCTATAAGCATTTAATAAGAGACAATGCAAATGTAATTATAATGTTTAAGTAAGATGAGGAAAATATGAAGCATGTTTACAAGGTTCATGTTGGCAGTAATATGAATTTTGACAAGTTTTAAAAAATTTGTAGAGTGTTGGAAGGATAAATATGGATTTTTGATTATAAGCAAATATATTGAATTAAACGATTTTCGTTATAGAAAAAAAAATACTGCTAATAAAAGATAGACTTTAGTTATTTCATCTGACCTGAAAACCAGACCAGCTCCTAATAAGCTGACCTGAAAATCAGACCAGCTCCTAATAAGCTGACCTGAAAATCAGACCAGCTCCTGATAAGCTGATCTGAAAACCAGACCAGGTCCTGATAGCCTGATCTGAAAACCAGACCAGGTCCTGATAAGCTGATCTGAAAACCAGACCAGGTCCTGAAAAGCTGATCTGAAAACCAGACCAGGTCCTGATAAGCTGATCTGAAAACCAGACCAGGTCCTGAAAAGCTGATCTGAAAACCAGACCAGGTCCTGAAAAGCTGATCTGAAAACCAGACCAGGTCCTGATAAGCTGATCTGAAAACCAGACCAGCTCCTGAAAAGCTGATCTGAAAAACAGACCAGGTGCTAATAAGCTGATCTAATAGCTGATAAGCTGATCTAATAGCTGACACCTATTGTACTATTTGCTGTTAGCAAACGTAAATGAGATGGTGTTAAAGCAGTTGGTGTCGATAAGAAAATACCTAATGAAATATAATGGAATTTCATAATATTGTGAAATTCGATTTGTTTTGTACAGAACCTTTCAACGATAACAAGACTGTGCATGTTTAAGTGATATGAAAAGGAAAAACAAGAATTCGCATGAAAGAAGAAAGTAATATCAAGATAGAAGTTCAGAATATACAAGTTTAAGGACTGAGAAACGATCAGTCAAGATAGAGGCAAGTAAACAAAAAAAAAAAAAAAAAAAAAAAGTAGAAGGAACAATATTACGAACTAAATAGATTTTATAAATGTTACCTGTTATTATCGACAAAATTAGATGATATAGGTATATCATATCAGAAAACGTTTAGTCATAAAAACACCTTCGTTGGAGGAGGTATAGTAGATAAAAAGAATAAACTCTCTAACTGGTGAACTTTATCTTCCCGGATATTAGTATTGTGGACCTGAAACAAAACTACAAAAACGTTTAAATTGAGGTGACAAAGGAATTAATTTATTGGACTCTGCTTGTAAGGATTTAAGCATTAGACATAAAGCTGATAAAATACTTGAAAATTCAGCTTGGGATCGAGTTTTATCAAAAGATAGTAGTATTGCTGAAAAATCATTTGCCTATATGGTTACTAACGCAATGAAAGCCAAAACAAAATTTGGTATGGGTGTGGAGAAAAAGAAAAATGTTAAAAAGAACAAGATAAATGATAAAAAACTGTTTAGAACATCAATTAGAGCTGCAACAAAAATACTAAAGAAGGAAAAACCATTAAATATTAACTCAGCAATTAAAATTGCCCGAAAAACTATCAACAAATCATTAAAAGGAAGAAAATCTCAAATTATAGTACCACATGTAATACGTGTACCAAAAATTGGTGGGTTTTTGCCTCTAATGCCGATTTTAACTGCTCTGGGTGCAATTGTTAGTCTAACAACTGGAGGTGCTGCTATAGCTAAAGCTGTTAATGCAACAAAGAATGCAAAAAATCAACTTGATGAAGCAATTAGACATAATAGAGCGATGGAATCTATAGCAGTTGGAAAGGGACTTTACTTAAAACCATATAAAAAGGGTTATGGTTTAGTTTACAAAGAGGAATCAAAAAACTCTTAGAGATGCTACGAACAGACCACTATCTGATGTGGACATAAACCGTTTCTCTATAAATATTCCATATTTTAGAGGAGTTTTCATGTTGAATACTCTACCAAAACGAACAAAGAAAATAGAATGTGGAATAATCAATTTAGACGTATCAACAGGACCTGGTACACATTGGGTAGCATATTATAAAAACAACAATGAAAAAGAATATTTCGACAGCTTTGGAAACTTACAACCTCCTTCGGAAGTAGTCAAATATCTTGGTAGAAATATAAAATACAACTATAATCAACATCAGAATTTCAATACATTTACCTGTGGTCATTTATGTCTTAAATTTCTTTATGAAATAACTGAAAATATTAAATAAAAAAGCACAAACATTTATATTTTACAAAACTCTTTCATGTATTTTTATTTATAATTTAAAATACAAAATTATTAAATATTATTGCCAAATTGGAAATTGGGAATTTTGAATTAGAAATTCACTCAGCTCGCTTTCAACAATTAAGCTTTGTTCACCTTCTCTACTTAAGCAATATGATCCGCTCGAGAGTTCTTTAATTTCAGCATCGGTTAAAGCATTATATCGCTTTGGGAGGAACATTATGTGGTTTTCCATTTCAACTTTTAGTGTTGGCCCATATTTTGTTGTTACTCTTGACACTTTTCGAATGGTGTATTTAGTTGATGTCTCAAGCTCCTTTATGTGGATTAAGGTTTTATTTTTTAGTGAATTAAATTTTGATGTTAGATTTGTTGTAGACTCCATTTTTGTTTTATTTATTTATTTTTTTTTCATTTACTTCTCCGCATTTTGAATGTTTAACTGAAAATGATCTTGAAAGTAGCGATGACGACTTCAAGAAGGCTAATCGAAAATATGGTGAAATAGTGAATAAGTGGAGGGGTAGTGATAGACAGAAAGAGACAGTTATAGAGAGAAAAGGGGTAGAGAGAGATAGAGTGCTAAAAAAGAGGTATGGAATATAGATGATGGTATAGATATTTTAAGGATCAAGAGATACTACTTTAAAAATTTAAAAGAGGAAATTAGTCTTAAAGGAACCTTCAAACAATCATCATTCATTAACTTATAAGCAAATAAAATGAGTCAAATCAGACGTACTCTAAACCAATTTATAAGAGATTTTGAAAGCTTCAGGCTTTTCGATCATTGGGAGATGATCAAATTTTTTCAAAATATGCTGGATGAGAACGAAGAATATGGTATCATGGAAGATGAAGACAACACAGAAGGCCACTTCAGAAGCTGTCCTTGGTATAATCCTGAGTGTGAGGAAGGACCAGATACTTGCAGATGTACAATATATTTTTTGCGTAAAAGTATATTAGAAAATTTAATAATTGGATATTATGAAATGTTTCCATCATTATAATAAAAATAAATAAAATTAAATTAAAATGTATTATTAATATAAATAAAATTAAACTAAATTTATCCTTGTTTTGTGTTATTTTTTAAAGGAAAGTTAGGATTCATCTATTCGAATATAAAATAACAGAAACTTGTATGTAGTGAAAAATATAAGGACTTATCCGATTGTCTAAACTGTTTCTCTTTTAATGGAATTTCATAATATTGTGAAATTCAATTTGTCTTGTGCATAACCTCTCAAAGAAAACAAGACTGTACATGTTTAAGCATCATGAAAACAAGACTATGCATGTCTAAGCATCATGAAAACAAGACTGTGCATGTCTAAGCGATATGAAAACAAGACTGTACATGTTTAAGCGACATGAAAACAAGAATTTGCAAATAAGCAAAAACAAAAATTTTTTTGATCTAGCGAAGTAAAGCTAATAAAGAAATAAAAACCATTCACATAATTAATTCTTTTTCCAATATTTTATTTAAAATTTTTTCTCAAAAATTCATACACATATTTAACTAATGTATGTAGATACCCAGAAAAAAATTAGACAAAAATTCTCTATTTCAAGTAGTAAAATGTGAAAAAAAGGTGTGGTACATTAGAAGAAAAAAAAAAATAAATATATAGACTGACTGACCAACTAAAACGTACACTCTGTCCGATGGACACACAAAGCACACTTAAACATTTCAAAAATATATACACAGCACGCTGAACTTTAATAAAATGAGAAAAAAAAACATATAGAACGTCAAATGAAAGCCATAGGTAATAGCCCTTCATAAAATAAACATATACATATGTACCTTATTAATGTAAACATATTATCAGTATAAAGCAACAGAAATTTCGTCAAACAAAGTCATCTTGTATCCTAGAGGAACCGTCGAAAGGGTATACCTAAAGTCTCTGAAAACCACTTCGTTTTCTGATGATCGCTTTTCAACAAGAAAATAAGTTTGTTCATTGTGACTAATTTAAAAGTACATTTAAATTCAGTCTCATATCCGATCTTAACTGCATCAGAATTTAAGAAAAAAGCTCCTTTTATTCTATTGAATAAAATTTTAATTTAAAACAGTAAGCAAAGATATCAGCTTCAACTTCAAATGATTTCATCACAAAAAAAAACTAGTGATTGTTTTCAACAATTATGAAAATAATAATTTCAATATAAAGCTCCCTTTTGATTTTAAGTGTTTATCAATAAAAATAAAAAAAGAAGTAAGTTGACTACCAAAGAAAAAAAAAAAAAAAACTATCAGTATATAAGCTGGAGTGCCGGATCAGTTTCATTTATAAATGTGTATACATTTTTAAAAAGCAAAGCAAGCTTTTCAAAATAAATGTAGAAAGTGAAGAAAAAAGTCTATAGTTAGAAAAAATTATGTACCCCAAAAATTTCTAACGTTAACTTACTAACGTTGCATCAACTTTAAAAAAATTTAAATTAAGTATAAGAAATATTTCTATTTTAGTTGCTATTACTATAGAGTATGTATCTTCAGGAATTCAAATTACTTAAAAACAAAAAAACCTCACAAACTTTTAAGTAAACGCAGATAAAAATTAAAACGTTTTTATTTTCAAATAAAAAAAACTGAATATACCGCATCTATACACAGACGAATATTTACAGCAACAACACCAACAACAAGAAGAACAAAAGACATCAATGACAAAAAAAAAATGTATTCAAAGATTGAATTAAACAAAATCTGTATATAAACAAATTTCATATAGGCAGACTTTAACGCGAGACAAATTTAAGTATGAGAAAATATAAAACAAGCGTAAGTATAAAAACATATTAAGATTAGGGAAGTTCAGATATATGATAGTACCGAATGTCGATATTGAAAACAATTTATTTCTATCTACATATAAATATCATGGCAAATATACACACAGCAGAATTCATCTAAGAAAATTCCAAGAAAATTTCAACAACACCCTACCTTTCACAAATCACGACCAGCCTAAAATCCTCCCCCAGATATACATATAAAAATTCCCATTGTCATACATACATACATATACAATTACAGAATTAATCTCAAGAACACAACACTCACCTACCCTAAATTATGAATAGTCTTAAACTGCTACAGACGTCTATACACATAGATTCTCCCGGCTACATAATACAAGAACACCTCTCCCCTAATAAATCCCAATCATCTTAAATTCTTACAGAAACAGATACACACATACACATAACCAATTTACCTCAACAAGATCCTCAAATCACGATCAGCCTTAAACTACTATAGACAGACGCATTCGCAAATCCCCATGGCTACATATTACGTCAACAACCCTGCCCACCCAAATCATGGTCAGCCTTAAACTCCTATAGAAATACAAACACACAGATTCCCCCGGTTACATTAATAGAATGCTTCGCCCCTCAAAAATCACAATCAGCCTTAAGCTCCTACAGAAATACATATGTACATTGAAATTAATACAAACATACACAGACACAGACACCCACATACACACAATCGATCTACCTCAACTACACCCCGCCCCCTGCCAATCAAACCCTCACCTAAATTCTCACAGACAGACAGACACATCCACAAATTCCTATGGTTACATAATACGGCAACAACGCCACCTACTCAAATCACGTCCAAATTCTCACAGTCTATCAACACGAACATTAGCATTAGAAAAAATAACTTTCACGTTTTCCCGTCGTCATTAGGAAAAATCATTTTCCCGTCGGCATATACACACATAAAAACAGTCAAACTATGAACCGCCTTAATACATTCCCTATCCACTTTCATTCGCAACAGGGTTGCCACTCTCTGCAGCTATTAGATTATTTCCCCAGAGATCGCAAACATAAATGCATATATACACAATAAACCTACATAAGCATACCAACGACAACTCAAAACAGAAGCCCAAAGTCTATCAAATAACAATCACTATATGCACACAAATACACGGATCCCTTGTAACTACCCTGCAGTCAGACTGGGAGCAAGTGTCTTTGTGTCAACGCTAAAATTCTAGTAAAAATAGTGGCATAATAAGTTTTCTTCTATCCGTCAGTATAAAAGAAGAAGAGAAAACAGATATGATGTATTTGTGGTGGAATTGTCAATAAGTTTTGAATATACATACATTTGTATATACGTCGCACAAGCGACAAGTCGAAAGCGACTCAGTACATTTTCACCATCGACGTTTCCTACTGGGTATAATGATTGTCTGCCACTACAACAAAAGTATCGGACACCATCAAACATACAAGTAAATACCAAAACACACACTCATACACACACACACACACCCCCATACACACATACAAACACCCCACATATACATGCATACACATAACCAAAGAATCAGACTCACACACACACACACGTACATGCATCCATGCACTGTAAGCACAACATTTCTCTACAACAACAACAAAAGCTGTGCACACAAGTATACATACATACACACGAACGAAGAATCAATCACACACACACACACACAATATCAGCATGAAAATCCCCAAAATCCCCCCATTTGTAACAGGGTTGCCAACGTTTTTGTTTTTTCCCGGTTTTGAATTCCCAAAACATGTCGTCCTCCGCCATTAACAATCTACTATGGTTAGGTCTTGTATCTTGCTGATTCGGTTCGCCATGAAAGTCTTGAGTGGTGAAGACGCTGAATTTATCCAATACAAGACAATTTCTGGGTCAGACCAAAATAAAAGCTGTTTGTCGTCGTACCGTAACTCCCTTTTTACCTTCTTGGCTAGTTCTGCTCCTAGAAGTGCTGCGCAAAGTTCTAGCCTTGGTAGGTATAATCTTTGGAGAAGCACAATTCTGGACTTGGAGCACAACAGTCGGACTATTATTCCTCCATTTTTGAGCTTGGATCGAATGTTGACTGCTGCTCCATAAGCCCTTTCTGATGCGTCTACAAATAGCAATTGGACGTGCGATGCTATTTGACCATCGAAAACATGTTGTGGTATAGGAGTGTTGTCTAACGTGTTTAGTGACTTACGGAAATCATGCCATTTCGTTGTGAGATCTTTAGGGAGTTCCTCATCCCAAGATCTTTTACCTTCCCACAGTTGTTGAATGAATATTTTGGCTAAAACCACGACTGGGCCTGCAATACCCAAAGGATCATAGATTCGTGCCACATCTGAGATGAAAGATCGTTTTGTTATGCTTGAGGTTGGCTGAAGATTTGCCTTTAGGCAAAATTGATCCGAATATGGGCTCCATATTAGTCCCAGTGCCTTGATTGATGCATTTTAGAAGTCAAGGTTGACTTTTTGATCTTCTTGTGGTATATCTTGGAGTAGATAGCGATGGTTTTCACACCATTTACGTAACTTGAAACCAGCTTCCTTGAACAAGTTTGTTAGTTGGGATTGCATTTCCTTAGCTGTTGCTAAACTATTAGAACCGCTTATTCCGTCATCAACGTAGAAGTCCTGGCACAAGATCGTTGCACTCAGCGGATATTTGTCCGTACGAATGGCCGCTAGCCTTTGTAAACATTTCGTCGCCAGATAACGAGCTGATGATGTGCCATATGTAACGGTGTTTAGTTGAAAATAGCGTAGAGGCTGGCCAGGATTCTCTCACCACAGAATTAGTTGAAGGTTCCTGTCTCGTTCGTCTATGAGGATCTGACGGTACATTTTTGTCTGTGTTAAAGACAAATCTGGGTAAAAGGAAACGTAGAAGCATTCCGAAGAGGTCCCCCTGCACGGTTGGACCTGTAAGTAAAATGTCGTTTAATGAACGACCTGTTAATGTTTTTGCCGATGCATTAAAAACGACTCTGAGCTTAATAAGAATGCAATGATGTGGAATGTAGTAACGTGGGCCGTAGAGAGTTTTTGGGTCGATTTGAGTCATGTGACCAAGATCTTCATATGAATTCATGAAGTCTTTGTATTGTATTTCGAGCTTTTCATCTCGTCTGAATCGTCGTTCCAAAGTACGGAATCTGGAATATGCTGTTGGTTCTGATTGGCCAAGTGCTGCCGCGTCTTCAGATAAAGGTAAACGAACAACAAATCTTCCATTGGGATTTCTGGTTGTGGTTTGAATAAAGTGAGTTTCACATGCTGGTTCAGCGGCTGAATAATTGCTTTCTGTAGGAACATCTTCAACCTTTCAGAATTTTTCAATTAGTTCGCCAGTTGACACATCATCTTAACTTAAAACTGCGCATATCGCTTCAGTTGTGCTGTCTTCCGATACTCTGCCACTGGCGATCCATCCACGTTTTGTGTTCAACAATATTGGAAGATTATCGGCCAACTCTATTTTCCCGTTTTGCATAAGACTGAAGTAGTATTTGGCGCCTAGCAGAATATCCACCTTTCCTGGTTGGTCGAAATATGGTTCAGCTAAGTCTACATTTGGGATTTGCCAATTTGAAATGCCAATATGTTGATTTGGTTGTGGAGGGATGATTGTAGGTAGAACAAAAGCGTTTAAGTTAGTAGCAAAATTGTTATTTCTGACTTGCAATTTAACATTTATGCGCTTTGTGGCCCTTCTTCGTGCATTTTGAATACCATCAATGCATAAAAGGGCTTCAGATGAAGATAAAGACAATCTTTTTACGACACGCTCGGGTACTAGATTCACCTGAGACCCGAAATCCAATATTGCTCTAGATTCTCCTGAATTTCCGTTGGCCGCTGTTAACCTTACTCTTGCTGTTGCAAGTAGTACATAGCGCTGGCGCGACGGCGGGTTGTTTGTGGCAGCTGATGTAACAGTCACATTAGTAGTGTTAGGTGCAACATCTGTTTTCCGTATATCATTTGAGTGCTGATCTGCGGTTTTGACTTGATTGCCATGTTTTGATGATTTGTGTGGTTTGGAATTTGAACCTAATTGCAATAATGTATTATGTTTTTTGTTACATTTTTTGCAAGGTCTTGATGTGCAAGTTTTCGAACTGTGATCAGCTCTGAAACAGTTTACACACAGTCTTTATTGTTTTACCCAGCTTAGGCGCTTTGCTTCTGATAGTTGTAGAAATTTCTGGCAATGGAAGAGTCCGTGGTCGCCGGTCGTGCATAATTTACAGAAAACAGTGTTCAGTGGCAGTGGTTGCATATGATGACACTACTTTAGGTGATGACTTATCCCTTTGGCGGATTGATTCCATTGATTGAAACTCAAATTCCAGGAATAATAAACTCAGCTAGAATTGGCACGTTCCTTGGATTGGTTAACGATTGCATGTACATAACATGTGTACTTCTATCAAGTTTCCTCATCAGAAGCTGAATTAGAATTGCATCCCAAGAGGCTGTTGCAATTCCTAAATTGTTTAAAGCCAACATACACTCCTTAGTGGTGTCATGAAGAGTCTTAATCGCTGAAGCAGATGACGTAGCTGCAGGCTGATCAATTAATTTCTCTACCAGGTTTGCTACAAGAACTCTTTTATTGTTATAGCGGTCCTTGAGTGTTTGCCAGGCAGTGGCATAATTTGTTTCTGATAATGACAACTGACTTATTAGACGTTCAGCTTCGCCGGATAAGTTACTTTACAAATACCACATTTTCTGAATAGCTGGTATTGGTTGCTTGTCTACCGTTTCAGAAAATAAGTTATGGAATTGACGCAATTTCAGGTAATCCCCACTAAATTGAGGTATAGTTAAATTTGGCAGTTGTATCGACTGGATTTTACAACTGTTTGTCATTAATTCTCGTGCTGCTGTTTGAGTGTGCATATCATTCGGTTGAAGGTTGTCTGCCTGCACGGAAATATTGACTAGAGTTTGCTGAATCAAATCATATAGCGCTTCATATTCATTCTGATCAAGTCCATATGCAGCTGGAATTGTAAACTGCTCATGAACTTCATCATATATAATTTCTATTTTCTCCCATAATTTCTTTATATTACTTATGTTCAGGTCTCTCAGACTGCAACTATATGCAAACCGAAAAACGATACGAAAGGTACCGTGGTGGAGTGACCTTCTGGATGATATGCGCAAAGAAGTTAGAAGACTATTTAATTACGCAAGGCGTATCAATTGGGAAGTGTACACAAGGTACCTAACCAATTACAACAAAGAAATTAGGAAATCCAAAAGGGAGTCCTGGAGAAAATTCTGCGAGGATATCGAGAATACCCCAACAGCAGCGAGATTGCATAAGGCTCTCTCCCGATCTAAAGTCAGCCAAATCAGCCTTCTAAGGAAAGCTGATGGCAATTACACCAAGAACCAAAGAGAAACGCTGGAACATCTACTTAGTGTTCATTTTCCCGAGTCGATTCCCAAAGTTCAAGGTGGTGATGGACTGACGATTTGCTCCCCTGTTTCATACAGAACAGCTCTCAAATTGTCTAAAGTCATCTTTAATCCGGATAGGATAAAATGGTCTATTGCCTCTTTTCAGCCTTTTAAGGCTCCTGGCGAGGATGGTATATTTCCAGCGCTTTTGCAAAGGTGCATTGATACACTGCTTTGTGCCCTCACCACCCTATTTAGAGCTAGCTTTATCTTTGGACACATTCCCCTGTTGTGGAGGAAGGTTGACATTGTATTTATACCTAAAATGAGCAATAGGCCAGAAAATCTGGCCAAATCATACAGACCAATTAGCCTAACATCGTTTTTGTTGAAAACTATGAAGAGGCTTATTGATATGCACATTAGATTGACAGTTCTGGATTCCGCCCCCTTGCATGCAAATCAATATGCATACGCTAAGGGTAAATCGACCGAGCATGCTCTGCATCATCTTGTTACAAAGATCAAGAGGGCTCATGGGTCGGGTGAAATTGCGTTGTGTGCTTTTTTAGACATAAATGGCGCATTTGATAATACGGAGTATGACTCAATAGAGCGCTCTCTTAGACAAAAAGGTCTTGATCACGCGTCTGTGAAATGGATTAGGTGTATGCTAGAAAGCAGGGACATAACTGCTTCTATGGGTGATGATATGACTCCTTTGGTCAGTGGTGATTGACGAACTACTCCTCATTCTTAGTGAACAAGGACACGAAGTTATAGGGTATGCTGATGACCTAGTTGCGATGGCAACTGGAAAATTCGGCAACATTATCTCAGACATCATGAACAATGCTCTGTGCACTGTAACGACATGGTGTGGGAGACATGGCCTGGCGGTCAACTCTGATAAGACTATTCTGGTACCTTTTTCTCTTAGAAGAAAACTTTGTCTAGGGACAGTGTCGTTGAATGGATGTAATATTCCTTATTCGACCGATGTCAAATACTTAGGGATTACCCTTGATAGTCAGCTAACTTGGAACCAACATGTTGAATGCGTTACACAGAAAACCACTAGGGCGATCTGGGCGGTGAAGAGTTGTGCTGGACGCACCTGGGGCATGAGCCCGAAAATGGTTATGTGGATCTACACAATGATTGTTAGGCCAATTATAACGTACGGCGCGGTAGTTTGGTGGCAAAAGACTCGCCAGGTTGTGGCGACAACTAAACTCTGTAAAGTTCAGAGACTGGCGTGTCTTCTTGCAACAGGCATAATGAGGTCATGTCCAACCTTAGCCATTGAGGCCTTGATTGGACTACCACCCATACAAATCTTTATAAGATCATCTGCGGCAATGACCGCTTATAGGATGGGTTTCGGAACATCTGCTCGTTGTGTTGGCAACGGGCACTCGTCGGTCTTGAGTGCAATGCCCAGCTTAGGACTGCTAGGAATGCCTAGTGATGGGATAAACTGTGAACTGAGGTTCGACAGGATATTTAATATCACAATTCCACCCAGGGCAGTATGGGACGAAAACAGTCCTGTTATGGATTCCAGAAGTTTATGTTGGTATACGGATGGATCCAAAACGGAGGATGGAGTTGGTGCTGGGGTTTTTGGGCCCAACGTATAAACCTCTTTGCCCATGGGCAAATGGCCTACGGTATTTCAGGGGGAAATACAGGCAATCGCCAAATGTGTTGACATTAATTTAGATAGGGGAATTAGAGGTGCGCATATAGATATCTTTTCCGATAGTCAGGCAGATCTTAACTCTCTCCTTTCATGGGAATTCTGTTCCAGGCTAGTTTTGGTGTGCTTTGACTCATTACAGAAGCTATCCATACGGAACAAGGTTTCCATTTATTGGATACCTGGTCACAGCGGTCATCCAGGTAATGAGAAAGCGGATGAATTGGCCAAGAGGGCCTCTGCTGCTCCTTTTATAGGCCCAGAGCCGTTTTGTGGCGGAAGTCGGTCGACTGTAATGTCTCTGATTAAAGAAGATGTTACTTCGACCGCTAAAGAGATTTGGCTGTCTTTTTCTGGCTTAAGGCAGGCCAAAGCTTTGATGCAGCCATTTACATATAATGGCATCCTGAACTTCAACAGGAATAATTTACGGCTTGTTACTGGTTTTCTGTCTGGTCACTTTGGACTGAACTACCATCTGTGGAAAAGTAACCAAGTTGGTTCACCTTTGTATCGCTTGTGCTTGGAAGATGACAAGACGATGACACACATTCTGTGTGAATGTATCGTATTGTGTGACAGTAGAAGGCGTGTTTTTCATTCTGAGTTTTTGTGTTCAGATTATATTAGGCGCGCTTCTCCAATATCTGTACTGACCTTCATAAGGAAAGTCATACAGAGATTGAATTAACTTAACTTATAGAACTATGGTACAAAAGTTCCATCAGGTGTCGCAGTGCCGGTCTTTGGACCAGGTTTCCCCCTATTCTATTCTATGTTCAGTCAAAAAACTGTTTTGGCTTATCCTCTATGAATGTCAATGCATTTAATAGCCGTTTCAGAGCTGCTAAACGCATATTTAATTTGCTGATGATGCCAGGAGTACTATTAGGATCTTCAAGCATAGGTGTAACTCCTTGTGCTTTAGCTGTAGCCTTCGAAATTCCGCTGGACCTGGTGGCAGTTTCAGGTTGATTTTTATGTTCAGCCCTAAGACGTTTAGTTTCCTGATTAAACGTGTCCAAGTATTCCTCGGTTATTTTTTTTTGATTTTGTCAGAAGTGAAGTAGTCTTATTTCATTGGGTCATCGCAATCTTCCCGAATATCCGAATCCGTGTTTTGAAATTTATCCCAATACTCCTGAAGACGTCTCGAACGTTCCTCGAAGTAAGCCGCTGTTTTTCTTTCAGCTGGGTTCTTTTTGAAATTTCTTATTATCTTCTGGATATCTTCACCCGTTGAGAATTGAAGGTCCAATAATTTTTGAATTGTCTCCTTTTTTACCGTTTATCCAGATTATTTGTGATAAACACGTTTTGTATCACCAATGTTATGGTGCTTGATCGCTCAGGTAGCGTGTTGAATTCAGCAATGAGTGCTTACAAGATCCTTACCGCTGGTGGGGGGAACTTGAAGTTCAGAACTGTTTGGGGTCACCAATGTTAAGTTTGATGATAAATTCTAGGTACATAAACCAAGAATTTGTTTGGTATCACAAGGTACTTTGAACCATGTAGCAAAAGTGCAGTAAAACAAGTCAATTTGTCTACTACTATATGTCCTTATTTTTTTTCTATATTTATACAAAAATATTATAGCTAATTAAACCTATACGCTAATGAATTAGGTCAATTATTAATGCAAGGTGTAAGAAAACTAGAAATGCTGAATTTGTAAGGTCGCTGACCATTGAAAACATTGAACTTATGTTCTTTATTGTGGTCATTGACTGGCGTTAAATAAAACAAACAAAAAACAACTTATTATTAATATGACTACACATGTGTATGCATGTGTGTATGTTATGATGTGACTGCAATATGATTCTTCGGTCACTAACCATTAATGCATTGCACTTAGTGTTTGTGTTTTTTTATAAACAAACAATTACAAATGCATTTACATATATACACATGTGTTTGGGTGATTATGAAATTAATTTTAATGACTTGAATAATTATGATGAACTTAATTTAAGGGTCGCCAACAACAGTTTTACATAAATTCAACGAACTCGTATTCATTGATTTAAATTCATTGAAATGCAACGTAATATACGTTGGTTCAAAAAAAATATTCCTTGAAATTCAACGTAAAATTTTATGTAGATATGAACTGAACGTTGAAACCATTCCTTGTTATTATTCGTTGAATTTAACAACGAAATAGATTATTGACTTAACGTATAATACGTTCAATTTAAGGAACACGTTCTTTCTTATATAAATAAAAGAAAAAAGTTTAATAATTTTCAAGAAAGTGTACTTTGATTCAAGGAACCCGTTCATTGATTTTAAGCAGTGTACGAAAATAAACTGTACATTATTTAATGTAATTTACACGGGGTAAGATATGACATCTATCTACTTTGTGTATGTTTACATATACACTACACGATAAGAATCACAATGATTTTTCAACTCAAGTAATATACCTTATAAAGCACTCTGCTTGACGGCTTATAGCATTGAAATTAAAATTTTTGTGTAGAACTATGTGTAAATACACTATATTTTAGTGTTCTTTGTCAAAGTGTTAGTGCTTCATAAGCAAAGACTGTAAATATATGTACATCCATTCATGCATGCATGAATGTATGTTCATATAAAGATGTACAATTTAAAAAAAAAATTTGTTTTCGTTGGGAGGGAAGTAACTAGGTGAGAAAATTATTGAGAGTATAAAGCAGCACACATTAAAACATCAGTGTTGCCGACTTCTGCGATGTTATCTATAAATGGAACAAACCTATTTTTCCTCAACTATATTTGAATTATATATAAATATCTTATGTAATTTTAATATAATTTCGCTCCAACATTATTGTATCCTCGAATTATTCAGTGGAAAGAATTTTCCAGTTTGCACTTTTGATAATCAAGTTGCATACATATTTTGTTCACATTTCGTGTTAAATTGAAATATTATATAAAAGGTATTTTGTTTGTCATTTATATTAAATACATGTAAATCAAAAATTAATGTTTCGCTGAATTAGTAAAGTCGAACACTTAAGTATGGAACTAAACGTGTGGCAAACCTTTAACTGATGGCATAAAATCTTCCACAGGCTCATCAAAATTTCATAAATTACACTTCCACATAAGTAGAATTGTTAAGTTTTCAAATTTTTTATTTTTATACAATTTTGCATTTTTTTAATATTTTGAAATATTAATACATTTATATTAACCTTTTACAGGGATTTCTTAAACTAATTTCTATAAAAACTTATGTTACTTTACGCCACTTTTATTGCATGTACATTAGGGTCATAACTTTTTTCATTTTCTTTTGATTCTTTAAATAATATTGACAGTAAGATAGATCAGTTATTATATGTACATGTTTATTATATATTTGAATAATTGTTTATCTTATACATATTGGTACGTAGAATTGAATTTCAAAACTCGCTACATGCAACGTTAAAAAACGTTTAATAAAGTAGGTGTGGCATATACAGTTTATGTCCTTTCGTTATTTTGTTGGATAGAAACATAGTAAATTTTTGCAGAAGAAAAAATATTTTACTTAAAACATATGTACAGCAGCTTAAAACATGTGTAGCAGGAGCGAGTTTTTAAACTACGCACTTATTGCAGTGTTTTGGAATTAAATTTTCTTCAAGTAGCAAGTTGTGTTCCTGGCAAATTGTTTTAGTTTGTTCTACTTCTCGGTCTAAGGGCGTTAAAGAGCAGAATGGATCAATATTATTTTTATTATTACTATGATGCTTTATAAAACATAAGATTAAAAATTTAAATTTTCTATTTCTCGCAAATCTACACCAAAATTAACACTATGTTTTTTTCCGGTTTTAATAATTTATAATATTTTTCTAATACCTTTGGGACCTACTCTTAAGCAATAGTGCTCCACCCAGCAATTATTTTTTTAGAATTTTTTAAATTTATCGGCAACGGAAAGTACTACAACTACACAAAGCAATAAAAGGTGCACATTAGGGTTGTTATGGCTGCAAAGGACGAGTTTTGTGCTGTTCCATTCAAGCAAGAAGTTTTTTTTCTCACTAGACAATGCAAAGAAATAGTTTTCGAACTCAATCCAATTTTTAATGCAATTTTCAGTAATCATTGAGCGATTTGCTTGTTTTTTACTTCAGATACTAAAGCTGCAAGGTGTTATTTGTCAAAAATCACTGCTATCGTGATTTATATATGTATATACCTACAAGTAATGTACATACTTATGTACATATGTATATAGGAATAGAGCACCGTAAATATAATTACAAAAAATTTTGTTTATTAATATTTAAAAATTGGATTAGTTTGAAGTTTTATCCCTGTAAAACAGAATTGGGATTCCGGCAACACTGAATAGAATATGAGATTAAACCAACCCAAGAAAATTGCAGACGGACGACGCCATGCACTCTATACTTATCTCTTAATAATTTTAAGTCAGGATTGCCAACTTTTACACATGTAATGTGAAACCGTTCTTCTTGTATTAAGTTTGGCAATAAATTGAGGACAAAAATCTACATCACTTTTTAACTTTTGCAAGTTCATATGTGCGTAATAAAAAAATATGGTTTTTCTTGAATTTACCCTTGGATTTTAGGTTTAATATTGCAATACTTTTGAGTAAAATAATAACATTGTGCTTTACAAACTTATAAGACTTCCAAATTTTTAATAAAAAAATACTTGAAAATTCATAATATTGTTTGCTTTGTAACTTCAAATTGCTCAAAATACGCATTTGTATGAGTGGAATTTGACATTTTCCATGGCAAAAATTGGTTAATAATACTTTACACTCTAACCATAATACATATGTAGTAGAAACTGAAACTCGTTAAGAATCCACTGGCCATAATTTGCAGATGCATAGAATTTAATTACATAATTACCGATAAAATCATAGAAAGTCTGAATACAAAAGAGTATGAAAGCAGGATTAATTTTCGTCTTACCATTTTACCGAACTTGGCAAGAAAAGTATGAGAAAACATTACTTGCGTAAAAGTTGGCAGTCCTGTAGTTAAAAACAATACATACTTAAATATGAAGTGTGCAGTGGGCAGTTGCAAGCAAAATAACACCAAAAATTTTTTTTACTTCTATTGTTTTCCGAAAAATAAGAAGCAAAGAGCATACTCGTATTGCAATCAAAGTAATGCAGTATTTTATTAAAAATTACATAATTTGATTTAAAAATTTTCAGCATGCATAAAGAAATTTCAAATTATAAATTTAAAACTAATTTTATTTTATTTATTTTTTTTTTGCATTTTAAGTTCTAGTTCAAAAGTCATAATTGATAATACACCCTCCTATTGAGATGTTCATAATATGTATAGCCGGCACATATGTATAAGCAAACACAATTTTTAATATCTTTGTGGTTATCTTGGTAATATTTATATGCTACATACAAAATATTTCATGCTTGAAAATATGAAAAAAAGTTTAGTTTTTTAATATTTGTGCAATAAACGAAAATTTTGTAAATTTTACGAAAAGTTTAGCTGGTGCAAGGAAACATATTTCGTAATTATACGAGTTTCGTTGTGTTACAAAAATTATATATAGTACCATATTTTTCGTTTATTTTATTGAATTTAGAAGAAAATAAAACATTTTTATAAACTTGGAAATTTCCAAAAATAAACAAAATATTGAAATATAAAAATAAAAATTGCTGTTTTGTTGAATTTTTTAATTTTTCCTCCATTTCTTTTCATGTCATTGTGCAACTTTTAATAGCCAGTTTGATTCGTGAGTTTTAGTGCAAAATATGTAATGTAATGTATGGGAAATACAGAGGCTGTAACAATTCCACTAAAATTATATTTTTTTTATGATTATTACAAACTTCAGTTCCAAGAATTACATATTATTCTACAAACTTATTTTTCAAATGCAAGGCAAAATAATTTCCTTGCAGATTTTAATATTTTAAGCTTTTTATACAAAATTTCGTATATAACACGAAATTGTTTTTCATTAGTCATGAATTTCTTTTGTAATATAAACATAATTTTTCGTAAATCTAATGATAAAATATTTGTAAAAATAGAAAATGTTCTTACTTACAAATAAACAAATACCATTTCTCCTATCTACGAAGGATTTTGTAATGTAAAAATGAAGAATATATTCGTAAAATGAACCACATTTTTTAATTTATTTTACCTATGATATATATTAACAGCCTTATTCATAAAAAATATTTCAGGTTTATTAAGCGCTTATGTGACATATTTCTATGGGAAATTTGTCAAATAAACCTGTAATAAACCTAAATTATTTTTTATGAATTAGACCGTAAGTGTATATGTATGAGGCTGTCAGTTCACCGCACATTAGATTTTTGGTTGCTGATAAATACACAATATATGTTACCAACTATCAAACGAAGTTAGAGTAAACCGCATTTTGGTATTCTTAAAAAATGGAGCTGGAAAATAGTTTTTGTACAGATCATAATTTTGCAAAGTATTAAGCAATTAAATAATCAAAAAGAGCAATTGTTTAAAAAACTAGATGTGGGTTACACCACTTTATTTCTGGTGGATTAAGTAAACCATAAAGTTCTTTAAAGTTAAAAGTTTTATATTTTTCTTCATGTATAGCGAGTGCCAGAGACATCAATATTCAGCTTCAATATGAGTGGTTGTGTGCGTTTGTTTTCCAAAAATAGTCACACATATACTATTGATGTGAATATTTTTTTATAAAAAAACGCACACAACCACATATTGAAGCTGAATATTGATGTGTCTAGCACCCGCTTATGGCTTAAAGTTTTGTCAATGATCTCATTAGCATACATATATAAATTTAGACAAAAATTAAAATGGTTCGCTTCCAAAATTTAGAGAGAAAAATTATAATATGTTCCACTGTAATGTTTACAATTTTTTTTGCTTTTTTCTGACTTAAAATTATCAGCCAATAGCAAAACATTACGTCACGCGGTAGTGCATACATAAGTACACACATGCTAGCCAGTGATGTCAGATTTATTTGTAGCCTCCTCGCTAAATTAGTTGTCGAATATCGCCAATATAATATTTATATGAGCTAAAAAAAATTACATGTTTTTATTTAACAAATATTGTTAAATTTAAATAGAATAAGTTTTTACATTAATTAACAAAAGTTAATTTATAAGACATACATTAGCTTACCATAACATAAAAATACTGTCGTATAAAACATAATAAAAATTACTTATACCAAAAGATGAATCTTAATAAGAAAAATTAAACTTGAACATCGGGATCAAAATAAATATTGAAGTCTCGTGATATCATACAATTAACATTTACTTAAGAATACATTTAAGTACAAATTGTTGTACTAGTCATTATATTCAGCTATTTACATCCTCACTGGTAAACATACGGTATAGAAAATAACTCTCTTTTGCATTAATTATTTTATGTTGTAGAAAAATTTCCTCGCAAAATTTGCTATATTTTAAACACTAACCCATTTTATTGAAATTGCATATATGGATATAGCTAAAAATATCGCCAAGGAATTAAAATATTGCGAAGCAAATTGCCAAAAAATACTTCAAAATTTTCATCGTTAAAAACGAAGTCTTTAGTAACAAATATCTACATCTGGCAGCACTGGCGGTTGCCACACTCTCCATTTTCTATAATGGGGGACAATGTTGTCAACATTTAGATTTCAAAAAGCAATGCAAGCAGGAAAAACACTTGAGTTAAATAAAAAGGTACTAAATATAATATGCCGTATTCATAAAAAATATTTAAGGTTTATTTGACAAATTTCAAAACTAATCTTATATAAAAAAAGAAAATCATATACTAAAGAACATATTATTAAAGCACATATGTATATTAAAAAACAAACTTTAAAAAGAACGAACATATCAAATTTTCATTTCATAAAAATATCGCAGTTCCTATACGAAAACAAAATTCTTTTAACACACAAATTAATAAAGAGTAACAGCCTTATTTATAAAAACTATTAAGGCTTAATGAAAAGAATTTTGTATGAAAATTTGTTTTAAAAATCCATAATAAAACCTAAACAATAAGTAAGTTTTTATTGAAACAAGGACTTGATTTGCTTAAAACCAGCAGATGTCAGACGCTCTATATAAAAATTTATGTTTGCACTGAAAAATATCACATGCTAGTATTTAAAGGTTTTCAGACTACATGTACCATGTAAAAGTGATATTCCACAAGACAAAAACATATATGTAATTTCAACACAATTTAACTGCCTGTTTATAGAAGCCATGTAAAAACTCTCGTCTGTGTATTTATATTGAAAACAAAAATAAATTTTGAGTGCTTTGTTTTTGTTTTCAATATAAATAGGCAGACGAGAATTTTCACATGGCTTCTATAAACTGGCAGTAAGTAGTTTTACACCTATTATTTAGTACTTTTCTATAATATTTTTAAAAGTATTTTTTCAACTATTCATGTATCATTCAAACCCATACAAAATGTAAGAGAAGATAAAAAACAATTGTATATACATATGTATGTATGTATAAAAAGTTATTTACACGTCATTGCTATTTATATGAAAATCACCATCCTTTGGTATTTCATTGCTTTTACACAACAAATTTTATTGCTTCAGCGTTAAACGCGTGTAAGAATATTGTGGCATATGTTTTAAACTTAAAGAAATACATAAAAGCCAAATCTCTTTCTATTTTTGCCTTTAAATATGGATGTGACAGAACTTTTTGCTGGTTTGTAAAACAGGCTTATACCAACTCAATCTATATAAGATTTTAATTCTTCCTAAAACTCTAAAATGGACTCAAATGTTTCTCAATTGCATTGAGTGAATCATTTTCCATATATTTTCTATAATACAAATTTCGCTATTCGATTCTATTTGGAATGCTGATGACATAATGATTCCCTCTTGTTAGACAAAACAATTTTTTACATTAATTAAATTAAATATTAAAGTTAGAGTTTGATAGAGCGCGTATTCCTTGAATCAGTCTTATAATAATACAAACAAATATCTTGAAATGTTCAATTTAAGTTTTTAAATGACAGGATTGCTCGAAATAAAATAGATTTGAAATTTTTAGTTTAGTGCACTTCCACGAAAAAAAAAAATAAATTTAAAAAGCACTATCTTCATATTTTTCCGCGTTTAAAATTTCAAGAGGTGACAGCATTGCAAGGCGAGTATAATCTGTTACTTTTTAACATCACACACGTACGCTGTGTATGATACTCACGAAGCACATACACTACTAAAGAATAATATAGTATATGTGTGGACAAAACAGTTCTTGATACATGTTACACTCAAAATATGCTGTTAGTAAATTCAAATGAAACATCATTTCAAACAATATGGTACATGACATGTAGAAAGACACATAATGACGTTAGGAGAATTTCCAGGATGTTGCTTGCATTTTGTTAAGTAAGCAGTAGCGGCTACAAATGTAACACATAATTTTATAAGCAGCACTTAAAATGTATATATACATGGGCCCTTAAAATTTAACTACCCTTGTGAGTTGAATACAAATTTACCTCCGTTTTGTTGTATGTAGATGTGAACATTTTGATTTACTTTGCACTTACAAATTAACAGCCTTATGTAAATTGGTTAAATTTTAAGTGCTGAAATCGGCCCTACTACGTGGTATGTACCATATGCAGCTTCATAGTGACGTCAATATTACGCCCAAGCCACATGCGCACAGGCCTTATTTTTCATATGAAGCGAATGATTTTTTAGTTATTTTTGAATATTAGTTATTTTATTTTCAACACCAACACACACATATTTAAAACTACTGATTTTAAATCGTTTGTTTCAAAATATTTTTCTTCTAATTTGGAACACATACTATTAATTTGTGTATTCAAAATTTCAACTTAAGCAGGTGTGGCATATCTTTTAACAGCAGAATTCACATCAAGACAACACGTGAAACGACTCAGAAGCTATCACATACCGTATATAAAACTATAAAAATTGTGTTACACTTATTTTAACGGACAATAAATTACCTACCTGACCAATTTAAACACAAGTTAGTACAATTACAATTGCTTGATTCGAATTTGAAAAAACGACTTCAAATAAATTAGAAATAACTTGTTTTCATTTAGAAGTATTTTAGTTAAACTTTCTTTTCAAATACAACACAACAAGGCTTGTAAATTAAATAAATATAATTTTAAAGAATGCTTTATAAATCATTTTTATTGTTTATAAATATGTAAAGTACATATTGCTGAGATAATTAGGTAATAATGAAAAAAATATCTGTAAGTAATCTAATAATATTTTTTTTTTTATATTCGTACAAAATAATAGGAAAACAGATGCTCTTTCCTCATCTTCGTCAAAACAGAGCCCTTAGATGTTAAATATCATGTAACAAAACTTCAACCATCTATTTCCATGTTTTTTGTCTTATCAAATTTAACGTTTTAAGTTTTTTATGCACGTACATATCGAGCTCTATTTTCGATTTAATAATAAACTACATGTAGTAAAAAATTAACATTTTTATTGAAATTGAGATTTTAGGGGCCAATCCATTGTTTAGAGTTATCAAAATGCCAAAATTCTTGATAACTTTTAACATTCATGCTGTAAAATTGTATTGTAAGGGACAATTCAGACATGTGAAACATATTTGACTATCGAGCCATATTTGCGATTCTACCGCAAGCGACATGTTATCGAAAATGTGCCTATCCATAGTTTAGAATTATCAAAATGCCAAAATTGTTGATAACTTTTAAGATATAGGTTGTTCAATTTTATCGTAAGCGAACATTTTTTTACGTAAAAAAAACATATTTGAATATTACAAAAACCTTCTCCTGATAACTTTAATTTTTGTCGCTTACGATAAAACCGAATATAAGGCCCGATTAAAAAAAATTCTAGTAAAAACTTTCGTTTTTGTCGTTTACGATTTAATCGAAAAAAGGCGTATTTCCCATTACTCGTTTTCTACGAAACTTACGTACATATGCACACGCATATGTATACATGCACATATGTTCATACTTAAATACATACATACTTACATGCATATGCCACAACATGATACATACCAATTTCATGTACATATGTAGCTTACCACTTTAATACTTTTATATTCGACAGTAATGAATTTTTACATCCATATACATATGTATTTAAATATGTATGCACATATGTACATATCTATGTTTAAATTTACGCAAAACTATTTTAATTTTTTAGACTACTCGTATACACTTAAGTTTAAATCTAATTTTTTAACATATTGATTAGTTGTTATTAAAATATTTTTGAATTTTACAATGAAAGAAAATAATTTAAAGCAAATAGTATACGGCATGAGAATTTCACATTCGCTCATGGTTCCGATATAATTTTGACGTCACCATGAAGCTAAATTGGCTACATGCCGTGTACTAGTAGCACATTTTAATGTAGAAATTCACGTCTACACACGTACTGCTTCTGAAAATGTGCCCGACTAGTCTAAATGTTTTACATTTAGATTTTGGAACAAAAATACTATAAAAATTTAACGTCATGTAGCCTCTACTACTTATTTTAGAAAAATTAAACCAACAATCTGAAAATTGTCGTCATGGCACAGCCACATTCGTATGTGTCATTTTACATGTAGTGTACTAATCGCTTAAGTAAAAATTGTACGAAAAATAATTTCAGGTGAAATTGTTTAAGTTTATTAATTTTATTTAAGAGAAATTTCTCGTACATTCAGTTATTGTAAAACTTTTTTGAGTGTACATATATGCATTAAATATACTTTAATAATAATGTATTTAACCTTACGAAACGAAGTGTTGATCATCATCATTTTGAGTAGGTTAACATAATTATTCTTTTTGTGCACAAGTTAACTAAAATTATAAGTACTTATAATTTTAATGTATTCGGTATGCCTACATTATTAGCGCTTGTGTATGTGAGGTTGTACCTTACAGAACATTAAAGTGCATTAAATAATGTTTATTTTCGAACACTGATTTTAAGTAATGTACGTTGAATTTGACTTCAAGAGCAAGAAGAAGATGTTTTATTCAATGAACGAGTACTTTGATTCAAGGAACCACCATTTGAATTTTTGTTATACTTGGCTCAATTCAACGTAGAAGTTCCTTGTTTTATAACGGGGAAAAACGTACTAAAAAGAAAAAATAAACACAAAGCAATCAGTTGTTGTTCTTCGTTTAACAAATAAGTTTGTGTGCAAATTAAAGAAGAAAGTTTGAAATAATAAAGTGCCAAAAAGTAAGTTAATAATTAAGAAGTGATTATAATTAATTTTCATTGCAAAAAGAAATATAGTTATATAATATGCCGAATATCAAGAACACATTCTTCTGACATTATTGGTTCCAATTCTCAAGTTTTATGTACATAAGTAATTATTTTGGATGCTATTTAGATAGTATACTTTTATACATATACATACTATACATATTTATTTATGTTAATTTTGAAGATTCGGAACCAACGCAGTGATTCGCATTAGAAGCCTCAGATATGACAATTCGAGTGCAGAGGAATTCAATAGAACTTGGCAGGCATGCAGCATTTCCAGAATTAAAGAAGTAAACCAAGCTTCCACATTGGCCGAAGTTTTTAAAAGATGGCCCGGGTAATAAGAAACCGAGTAGATTGCGATATGTGAGTATACAAATCTGTAGTGTTTTATATTTTAGTATTTATTGCAAAATAAATATTTTTAACTATATACCAGATCAACAAGGACTTTGGAGTTGCTTTTGGGAAAAATTTTTTTTTTTTTTTTTTTTTAATGCATGTATTTATTTATTGTATCTTCATATGTGAACTAACAATAAGTATTCAAATCTTAAATCTATAAAAAAAAAATTATTAGGCCCGACCAATGTCGGACATAAGCTTAGTGATAGTTATTAATAATACATAAGTAGTGATAAGCAACAAAAAGAAAAAGGTGTTTTCAAGCAGCTTCATCATCTAGAGTGTTGAATATTAGAGCCCGTGTATCTCTCTTTTTTAAGCGGATGTGTCCAGTAAAGTTCAAAATATTACGAGCAAGCGGATTAGGATGTGACTCGAGTTTTGTTAGGTATTTGCCTGCGTATTTTGCAATTTCTTCAGTCACTAGTGGCATATTTAAATCACGATGTATAATAGAATTTTGGATATACCATGGAGCCGATGTTATTAACCGTAAAATTTTGTTTTGCCTTCGTTGGATTCTCTCGACATTGGAAGCTGAAGCAGTGCCCCATAACTGAATTCCGTAGCACCATATTGGCTTCAAAAGCGACTTGTATAGTAAAAGTTTGCAGTCTAAGCTGAGTGTTGAGTTTCTGCCAATCAACCAATAGATTTGAGTTAACTTAAGTTTCATCTGAGTTAACTTAGAGTCAATATGATGTTTCCATGTAAGTCTTCGATCAAGGTGTATACCAAGGTATTTCACTTGGGAATGTTGAGGAATATTTTGATTGTTGATTCGAATGGGGGAGCAAGTATCTCTTCTTAGGGTGAACGTTATATGGACACACTTTTGTTCATTGACTTTAATTCTCCATAAGTTCAACCATATTTCCAGCTGAGTGATATGTTCCTGGAGATTGCGGGATGCCTCATAAGGGTTTTCGTGCACACTCATACAGGCTGTATCATCGGCAAAAGTAGAAATATGGATATTATTGCTCACAGGCATATCACAAGTATATATTAAATACAAGACAGGACCCAGGATACTACCCTGGGGCACACCAGAAGATATAGATTCGGGCACACTCGTGAACTCTCCTTCCATAACAGTGAACTTCCTATCAATAATATAACTTTCCAAAAGCTTTTGAATGTTTATTGGCAGATATGTCTTCAATTTTAAAACTAGGCCTTCGTGCCATACTTTATCAAACGCCTGAGAAACATCAATAAAGAGAGCGGAACAATACTTCTTTTCTTCAAATGTTCTTCTTACAACTTGGACCAGTCTGTGCGTTTGTTCAATCGTGCTGTGCTGACTTCTAAAGCCAAATTGATGGTCCGGGATGCACCCATTATCAGTTAAAATTTTTGACAATTTAGTCATGAGCAGCTTTTCGAAAAGCTTTGAGATTGTAGATAGTAAGCTTATAGGCCTATATGAGTCAGTCTTGGTAAGATCTTTGCCCGCCTTTGGAATCATTTTGATCTTGGCCAGTTTCCAGTTATGTGGAAAATACTGCATTCTTAAAATAGCATTAAAAATAAATAGCAGGATTCTTATTGCAATATGAGGCAATTTCATGAGCATTTTGTTACTAATGCCATCAATACCTGGAGCTTTCTTCGGGTTGAGTTCAGCAATTACTTTTTGTACTTCACGCATCTTAAACCTTAAGGGACGAGGGGGTAGAGAAACTACATTCGGTAAATCAGCAGCACCCGTACATGAATTGGGAGTGAATACAGATTTTAAATGCTCAGAAAATAAGTTACCTTTTTCACTATCACTTCTTGCCCAGCCTCCGGTCGCAGTACGCAATGGTGATTTAAGATCAACGGGTCGTTTAAGATTTCTAGTAGCGCGCCATAAAGAGTAATTAGATGCGGACGTTACATCAAGACCTTCTACATACTTTTCCAGTAGTGCAGTTTTTTCCGACGATAGCAGCTCTTTGAGTCGTTTAGAACATTCTTTAAGTCTGATTTTATTTAGGGGTGATCTGTGTTGTTGCCATTCTCTTCTAGCTCTCCTTTTTTCACATACAAGACGTTCAATTTCCGTAGAATAAATTCTGTTAAAGCCGGTCTGCGGATAGGAGGTAGTGGCGTGTTCAGCAGCCTGTTTAATATTTTCGTTAAGATTGGCAATGTTAAATTCAATATCATCGCATGATCTAAGCTGAATGTTTTCTACGCAGTGACTACTAAGATATTTTTTGAATGCCAGCCAGTTGATTTCATTAATCATCTTCACATATGAGTTAGTTAAATCACTCCTTAGTGGGTTGAAAATTGTAACTATTGTTGGAGAGTGATCGGAGGACAGATCTAGAGAGGCCTCTACATGAATTAAGTCCCTATGAATATTTTTTGTGACGGCAAAATCTATAACATCTGGAATTTTTCTTACGTCAGTAGGCCAGTAAGTAGGCTCCCCACTCGAAATGACATCTAAGCCCATTTTTGAAATTGTATTGAACAAGGCTCGACCTCTAGGTGTAACAAGACGCGATCCCCAGTACGTATGTTTTGCATTGTAGTCACCAGCTGCCACGAAACAAGATCCAAGCGATTTGTAGAACTTCTCATACTGATCTTCGGTAACTGAAAATCTGGGAGGTGAGTAAATTGATGATATCACGAAATTCTCACAAAAATTTTCTACGAAAATATTCGTTGCTTGCAAATATTTTTTACTAACGTTGTCAAGGACATAGTGCTTGAGTCTTGACTTAATCAGAATTGCTGATCCACCACATGCTCTCCCTCTCGGGTCCTTTGTATCATATAAAGTGTAACCATTTGTTTTAAATAAGCTTCTTGAGGTCAAATGAGTCTCAGAAACCAACATTTTATCAATATTTTTTTCCATGAGGAAGTGCTCAAGTTCATTTTTATGTTGGCGAATGCCGTTTGCGTTCCAGAAACATATTTTTAACGTGTTTATGGCTTATTAACTAATGTTTGAAGCAGTGTATTCTGCATTCGCAGCATTTCTCGCATCATACTTGTCATATTTGTAGTAAAGTTGTTTATAGTTAGCACCAGATTCTCAATAGTAGCTTCAAGGCGACTAAAGTTAAGGCTTGAGTTTGAATTCGTTGAATTATTTGGCGGTGGAACATTTTGAGTGGGAATTGAACTAGTCTTAGCAGCATCAGCATACGATACACGTGAAGTAACTGGTTGGCTGATTTGAGCAAAAGTGTCGGAGTTCGCGTTTACTTGTTGAGCTGGAGCTAACTTGGGTTTTTGACCCATAGCCTGTTTAACGAAAGAATATACAGGGCACCCTCTATAGTTAGCTGTGTGATTACCTCCACAATTACTACATTTTTTTCTGCTTGATCTTTTGGCTTAGTGCAGCTAGTAGTACCATGCAATTCACCGCAGATAACACACACTGTAGGTAACTTGCAGTAAGTTTTCGTATGGCCATATTCTTGGCAATTATGGCACTGTACGGGACCTGAACGCTTACGTGGCTCTTCGACTGTGATTTTTCGATGTAAGAGATACTTTACGTTATAAACTGGATGGGTTTAATTTTTTTCAATTGGATGTCATTCGGCTCCAGTTCAACCCGAAATAGGGGTTGGGGGACCTTTTCTCTATTAAATATGTTGGTAACATTTTTTACCTTGAATCCTTGGTCGACAAGTGCACATTTTACTTCTTCGGGTTCAACATATGAATCTATGCCCTTTGATACTATCTGTAGGCCTTTAGCACTCTTAAGTTGGTATGTGTAAAAATTTGTTTTATTTTTTTCGAATTCACTAACAATTTTTCGGAAATCTTTTTCATTATATATTTGGATTTTAGTTTCATCAATATTACCTCCTTTAATTGGAACGATGTGAAAAGTATTTTCACCAATGGTCGACAGTAGTTTTTTTATAAGCGCGTTAGAATTTTTTCTCTCAGATAAATAGGTGGTGGCTTAAAAGACTTTTGCGATGATGTAGAGGGCTTGTCGTCGGTGTCTTGCAATAAAGAAAAACGATTTTGACGATTGGTAGATGATGCGCTGTTATCCCTAGACATCTTTGGGGCAGATGAAATTTTTGAAGAATTTGGACTTCGCCCACGCTTTACCACTGTTATATATCTGTCCATTCCCACTTGTACCTTGGGTTTTGAGCTACTGTTATCGGTAGTGATAACTTGGTTTAGTGATGAACGCGAGCCCGATGCGGATGATATCGCAGACTTAAATGAAGAAGTACTAGGCAATGGTAATGTCAACGATTCACTAGTTGGCATTGGACAAAGCGAAGTTGATCGCTGACGAAAAATTGGCTTTGCCGTTAAAAAAAAAGATTTTCATCAGATATATTATTTATATTTTTTTCATTAAGAGTTTCAGAACTCACAGTAAAATAAGCATTTCTGCCGTTAGAACTCACTTCAAAATTTTTTTCCTTTGAGGTACTCATACAGAGTATTATTCCTCAAGGGAACTTTGTTTGTGTTTACGGTTTTTTTTTTGTTTTTGATATTTCTTGCTATGTAAAAAATATTAGTAAAGCCAATAAGCTTATTTATCAAGGGGAATATGTATTACGAATATTTTTTGTATGATTTTTGATTTTGTTGTTTTTTATATTTGTTTCGTATGTATGAATGAAAAAAAAATCCGCTTTAATGTCTCTTCACTATGAAGGTTCAACGAGAACTGATTTTTTTTTAAATACCCTTTTTATGACACTTTTTCGAAATTTTGAACGGCAACCCTGGCGACAAGAATAGACAATTCGCCGGTTTGTTTCTGCTTTGATGTATGGGACAAAAATGTGTTTTCGAGAAAATCGATGAACAATGTTTAAATATAAAAATACGCGATAGAATTTGTTGTTTAATAATAAAAGTAATAGCTACATATGTTTTTTATTCAAACATAAAGTTGATAAACTTTTTACATCCAACTTGAAAAGTTATTAGGACTTAAAGAAAAAATGACAAACATCCTTGTCAACGCATCCCACAATCATAAAAAAGTGGAAATATCAGTTTTATTCATTTGACATGACTTTTAGAGGAAAAACAAAGGAAGAAATAAAAGACGGTGAATATATTAAATAAAAGAAATTTTAATAATAAAAAATAAATATCAATTAATTTCATTCACAATAATTAAATTTTTGCACTTTGCTTTGATTCACGTTCTTTGAGTAGAATGTGCATTAATATGCATTATAACAGCTGCGAATAAAAGTATTAATAATTTTACGTGGGAAATGTGCCACATATCAAAAAAATTGCCGATTACCGTAAAACAGACTTTAAATGTTCAGCAATTGTGGAAATGACGCAAATTTCCACATCTATATCTCCAGATATATTTAAGATATCGGAAAACTGATAACGAATTTGGAAAGAGGATACATTATTCATATATAATCAATCAATAACTAAATTTTTTTTTAAAAATGTCCCATACATCAAAGCAGAAACAAACCGAAGAATTAGCAATCACCAATCACCCTATCCATACATTCAGAATTGTCTATAACAGGCAGAGAGACAATAAAATTGCAAATATAAAAATGTGAGTTGTACATAGTTACCAGAAGAGATGATTTCACACGATTTGACGATTTTTTTCTTGACAAAAGCTGAATGTATAAAAAAAATTAATGTGGTGGCTTCATTTACCGTAAAGTAAGCATACAAGAACATTCACAGTTAGTATGAAAGAACTATATTTCCAAAACCTGTTACTTGATAAATTCAGTCACAGATGTGATATGTGATTTTTCAATCGCTGTGAAAAAGTAACAGGATTCCAAATATCGCTCAACTCTAGTATGTACAGACGATTAACAGATCTTACAATATTGTCAGATTTGGCAATGTGCTGACAATGTACTGGCAATCGAAAATTGCCAGCACAATATTGCTTGTCAGTTCACACGGTTGTCAGAAAATTTTACAATTTATTGCCAGACGGCTGTATGACAATAAATTCATCTGACAAAATCGTCAGTAGAAAAATTGCCAGTTCACACGCTTGTCATATGCACAAATTGTTAGATCTGTTGTTATGCGTTGCCAGACTTAAAGCATTTGATAGAAATTGTTAAATATTTATCGTTTGTGTTTGTGTTAAATGTAAAAAGTGAAAGTATAAATTATTATGGACCATAAGGAAGCAATTGCAATAATTTTGTCTGCATATATTTTATTCTAAATTATTTCCTTAAAATCAAGCGTGTGCAGTGTTGCCCATATAAAGAATTCTCTTACAATGACGCCATTGTCAGATGCATAAACTTCGCACATCTGACAATATTAAAATGTCTGACAAATATCTGGCAATAATTTTACAATGTGTTCACACGATTGTAAGATGACAATTTGTTGTCAGCTGCTAGTCTTGCAATGGACTGACAATGCTTTTTCTGGTAACGATCTCTGACAAAAATTGTCAGTTCACACGGTTGTAAGAAATTTTGAGCACATTTTACTGGCAATATTGTAAGATCTGACAACCGTCTGTACATAGCTTAATAATCAATTTAATATAAATTTGTATTTACTATGTATTCTACTGCTTGACTTAAACCAAATTTTTCATAACTAAGTACGTTTACTCAAAGATCTCACCCACAACGCAACCCATATATATGTATATTGGTTTTATTGTACAACTACACATTTTAACAAAATACATTCTAAGAAGTTGTATAATTAGTATTTTTATACCATAATTTTTAGTACAATTTTCGTATGGATCTGGGGATGTATATAGAATGTACATATCTGTTTTTAGTTTGTTCTTATTAATTAGTGCTTTAATTACTTCTCTACCTGCTACCCAACTAAGCAGCGATGCCAACTATTTATAATCCAAACGCGCTACTACCCTTCTCAAAACGCGCTAGAACGCGCGAAGTTACAACATTGTCAAATATTATTAAATAGCAAAAACGCTCTATTTTCTACGCACTAAATTAAATTTCAATAAAAGTCGATGTATGTATATATTAGTAATAGATTTTGCAATATTGCTACCTCGACATTATATTTTAATAAACTAAAATCATTTAATACAGAATCAGAATCACCTTCCAAATAATCGAAATCCTTCGTTTTTACTTTTAATTTATTTGTAAAACTTTGTAACAACATATAAATTGTCGAATAGTTCTGCGATTCAAATGCTTTTTGTAGTTCAGCTATAGTAGATGCTTTGTAAGTTATTTACATTTTTTGGGTCATTGTATGTAGTACATATTTTTAGTTGTGAAATTTCAAAATATTTGTCATTACAGTATTAAAATACGTTTTTAATTCTAACCAAGATCAAGCGAATTTTGTTTGCGACAGCTGAATCATTAACTAATTTAAAAAAATTTATCAGAGTTTTGGATATTAGAAAATTGTTAAATTTATACAAAAAAATTTAAAAAATATTGAACTGAAGTGATATTATTGACTTTATTCAAAACGCGCTTGGAGGGAAAAGTGGATTTTTTTCAACGCGTAGGGAATTTAAAAAAAGTTCACTGACCAAAGCCACTGGTCCTGGCGGCTGCCTTCGGCTAAAAATTGAGCCGACCATTTTCCGACTTCATGAAATTTTATTATAGAAGCCGATTGAAGTTTCGTACTCTTAGGCCACTTTGGCCGGCTATGATTTACAACTTTAAAATTTAAAAAGCCAAAAAACTAGTGCTTTATGGACGAAGCTGGTATCAGTGTTTCATAGCATTTGTAGATCAATTGATATATTACACGCGTCATTCTACGATGTGTCAAATATATAAAATGTGTAAAAATAAGTTAAGGTGAATCTC
This sequence comes from Tachina grossa, assembly GCA_949987645.1. NCBI lineage: Eukaryota > Metazoa > Arthropoda > Insecta > Diptera > Tachinidae > Tachina > Tachina grossa. Next base: position 59,616,060 of record OX465277.1, on the reverse strand, counting down.
GAGCATTTTTTACGATTTTGTCGTAAGTGACAAAAATTAAGTTTTTCAGGAGATCGTTTTTAAAAAATATTCAAATATGTTTTTGTACGTAAATTGTCGCTTACGATACATCTTAAAAGTTAACAATTTGGCATTTTTATAATTCTAAACTATGGACAGGCCCATAAAATTCCAATTTCAATAAAAAAGTCTATTTTCGATAACATGTCGCTTACGATTAAATCGAAAATAAGGCTCGATATATTTTGGGAGCATATCTTAAAAGAATATAAAAAATCCCTTTTTCTAATATTTCAAACTAAAATTCATTGGACGTATCTGGTACAATATGACAAGCCGATTTAAGCCGATACTTAGCCGCCGCCGGTGTATTTTGTGCTCAGCTGCCGCCGCCGACTTCCTTCTCTGCTCAAGTTAGCTGAAAAATAATCGCCAGCGGTGGCTATCAAAAAATGTCGGCGGGTTGTCTAAGCCGGTTGCTAGCAGCTCGGCGCAGTACTCTGTTGACTTCAGAAATAAATTAAATTTAAAATCACATTATATAAATAAAACTGGAAAAATGCTGATCTCACAAATCGAATATGAAACGTTGAATCAAATATTGGTCTTAGACAAAGAATTTCGAGAGCATAATTCATTAATGGCAAATGAATTACATTTGCAGAAAGGGTTTGTGGCAAGAATATGGACATTATCCCACAGGTACAATCACTTTCAAAGGTGTGTTCATGGTATATGTACATATGTTGGTATAAACTTGCTATTTATGCAATAGTCGAGTTTTGAAATTGACTTGGAAAGTTACAAAGCTAGTTATTTTAACAAATGGGTTCGAAACGTCAAATTGTGATCGTATCCACAATCGTACGAAAACAAGTTAAGTGTTACGTCAATCTTATAAGCTAGATGGAATTTGGCTTAAATAGGGTTTAGGTCCTCCTCACAGAAATAAATAAAAACCATAATCAATACAGTTAGTCCAACGTTTCTCCAGGATTTTCGAGGTCCTTAAAATAGGCAATAATTTCATCTTTGGACCTAAATCTCTACACCGAGCCATTTCTTTAGGTTTGGAAATAGGAATTAGTGACTAGGGGCTAAATCCGGAGAATATGGCGGATGGGGTACCAATTCGTAGCCCAATTCATAGTTTTGCCATTGAGACTGCACTATATTGATTTCTTTAATACGTATTTATTTATTGTGTCTTCAAAAATGAACTAACAAGTATTCAAATCTAAAATTAAATTATTAGGCCCGACCAGTATCGGACAACAACTTGATAGTTATTAATAATACATAAGTAGTTATAATCAAAAAAGAAAAAAAAAGGTATCTTCAAGCAGTCCCATCTGGAGTGTTGAGTACTAGAGCCCTGTGTCCCTCTTTTTTAAGAGGATGTGTCCAGTAAAGTTCAAGATATTACGAGCAAGCGGATTAGGATGTGACTCGATTTTTGTTAAGCATTTGCTTGCATATCTTGCAATTTCTTCAGTCACTAGTCACGATGTAAATTTGAATTCTTAATGTACCATGGAGCAGATGTTATTAACCTTAAAATTTTGTTTTGTCTTCGTTGGCTTCTCTCTACATTGGAAGCTGAAGTAGTGCCCCATAACTATCTTTATGAAAAAGGACTTTTTTCTTGGCCATGTGGGGTCGTTTTCTTTTTACATCATTAAATCGGTCTAATAAGTTGGCATAATATGCGCAGTTTATTGTTTTTCACTTTTGAAGGTAATCCCAAAAAACTGGCCATTGGCCGACAAACTCACCTTGTCAGTCTTCGTAACAGGTTCACAAGGAGAAACGCATTGTTTAGACTGCTGCTTGGTCTCCGGAGTACAGTAATGAGGTAGTTCAGACGAGAACAATTTTTAAGCCGCACAATTTTTGTTCCTTTTCCAAATTACACGAGACTAATTCATCTGGCACAAAATGTATACGTATACACAGCTTTGTGTGTGTTAGTGTTTTTCATATTCATTTAACATTTGCTGTTTTTTAAGTTGTGTGTGTATTGGTTTTATGCTGCTAATGCGGGGTTGTAGCTGGTTGAAAAGTTATGCCAACCGCAAAACCACTCTTTGCCTCTCTCACCTACAAGCTGGCATGTTATGCCAGCACAATTATGCCCGTGTAAATCAGCGCAATGGATCCATGTTTCATACACAGTTACAAAACGCCGCAAAAACTCATTCGGATTACGGTCAAACAATTATGGTCAATTGAGAGCAAACGCAGCACCCATCATAGAGCTGCAAAACTATCGATAGTGGCTCCATTCGTTAGTTTCGATAGTATTTTTTGATGCCATCGATACTATCGATAGTTTTTGATTCTCAGAAACTTATCAATTGTGTATTTTTCTAATATAAAATCTTGAATTTTTAATCATTCCATAATCCGTAATCAGTTTAAAGCAAATTTTAATCACTTTTAATTCTAATAATCTTTTTCGCAATCTGTTTTTTAATTCAATACTACAAATTATTTCTTTTAATTTTGTAAAACTCGCTTGTATATTTCACTAAGTATACATTTTCTGTTGTTTGTTTTGATTATTCTGCTAAAAATTTAATAGGCACACTACATTTGTCTCGTTTAAAGGAAATGAAGGAACAAAAACGAACGAAAGAACAAGAAAGACCAAAATAGCAAGAAAGACCAAAAGAACAAGAAAGGCCAAAAGAACAAGAAAGACCAAAAGAACAAAAAGGAACAACTAGACTGAACTAGTTCACATCGTTCACTTATGGTAATAGTTCAATTGAACTAGTTCCTTCTTTTACAGCACAAGTCTAAGGCCATCTGTGACATCTGTGTGTCATGTGCCACACAAGTGTAAAAAAAGCGTAGCCACTAATAACTAAAGAAAAATTGTTTGATTCAGAAATGTATTTATTAAGTTAAATAGTTCCATACATAACTAATAGACAATTTTATTGAATCCAACATGATTGCAAACTGTTTAAATCAATGATTACATGTCTAAATCAAACAGTTTTTCATTAGTAATTAGTTGGTTACGCTTTTTTGGGCAAATGGCACACAAGAAATGCCAGATGTAAACTCAGCCTAATATGTACATAATTAAAAAACTGAATACAAAAAATTAAACAAATTTGTACCTACATAGTATACATGTGCCCTTAATTATAAAAGTGGTCTAAGTCATACGCATTTTCGACTCGATATAGTAAAATAAAGTTATATTAATCGAGACTAGTACAAATCTAAATTAAACGGTTATAGCCTTTTCACACTTACTCACATCTTTCATCTTTCATCAATTTGGCAAGATGATAACATCTTCCCATAAGAATTATACGGGGCTGAAAATGTTCAACATCTTTCAACATCTTCAAAAGATGTTCCTCTCTCACTTTGTTCCGTTCAACATCTTTCGATTATTTTAGTGTCATCACTAGAAAAAATGTATACAACTATATACATACATGTATATCTACATATGCATGTACATACATATGTACATACATTCAAGGCTGCATTTTGGAATATCCTTCCCAAAAAAAGATCCGCAATTACTCCAAAACTTTATTATATACATATGTACATATGTATATTTATGCATATAATAAAATCTTGTATATACTTATTATTCCTAATCGAAATAAATTACATAAAAGTAGTTGCAAATGTCTACGCAAAATCTTTGCGGATAAAGTTTGTAATATTTCTTCAGCATCATTATCCGGTGGCATAATTTCTACTAATTCTGCATATTGTAGCATTATTTGTTTCTGCTCCTCAGGAGCCAGCCATTAAATCAATTTCTAGTGAATTTTTAAATTGCATTTTATTATTTAATTTGTAGTTGCTCACACTCGTAAAAATAGTATTATAATACATGACAGATGAAAGATGTTGTAATGTGAACAGGTTTTTTCAATTTTCAACATATTCCACGCATTCCTGAAAGATGTGAGTGAGTGTGAAAAGGGTATTACATAATCTATATATACATATATATATAAGAGGATGTATGTATGTATGTATGTACATATGTAACGTATGGACTCCAAAACGGCTGGGCCGATTTTGATGAAATTTTCAGGGAATCTTTAGAATATTCAGGCGGGTGACACAGTGAAGTCTGATTTTTTACTTTCGGTCTGCGGGCAGAGGGGCGTGGCAAAATCTATTTTTCATATTGCACCACCAATATATTTATTTTTTTTTTCCTTTTTTTATTTTTTAATTTTTTTTTTTTTTTTTGAAAGCTGTTATGTTTTTCAAAACGAGATATCAAACTCTTAAATCGGTAATGTAGTTCCGAAGATATTTACAAAAAACCTATGTTAATAATGATCCAATATCAAAATTTTAAAACTTTCGAAATGTTGCATTAAAAAATCCGAGTTTTCGGTTTATTTACAAAATAATTACATCATTCGATAACACAATGGGGGTAGCGAGGCACACCGGGTGTAGCTGTAAAAAATATTTTTGGATTTATTTATTTAATAATAGTTTCAATACCGACCTTGAAGTTAACAAACTTTAGGTTTTCTATTAATGTGTCTTTATTGACTAATTTGTAGCAAGATATATCTGATCTGCAAATATCCAATTTCTCCCCAATATAAGATATAATCTGCTCCTCACTAACTGATGTCTTGAAAGATAAAATGCGCACCCATTTTTTCCGCAACTTTGAGACTAACATCCTCATTATATCCATAAACAACGTTCGATCTCTATCTATCTATCCAGTTTTTTGTAAATCAACGGTTCAATATCAATCGACTTACTATTATTTGGGCTGCGGTTTTTCGACACCTGCATAGAAACAGCTATTTGCGAAAACTGCTCATTGTCATCACTAACATCAATAGCAACAATGCTTTCAGTTGTATTATTACAGGCATTACGTTGAGATATATTAGGTAAGGCAAAAAATTATGGCTTTTTGGAAGCTGAATAAATTGCTTCTAGCTGGCTCATCTCGCACAAAAAAAATCTCCGTATTCATGCGCAACACCAAGTGATTTTCTAACATTATCTCCCTTACTCGCGGTCTCCACCTGACATAAAATAGCTAACTTTAACATTAACTTCTAAGAATTGTTAAGTGGTGAGTATCAATATACTATACAATTTTGCTGAAGACCATTTGCACAAGATTGTGAATTGGGCTATAGTTTTTATGTACTCAGATGCAAAAGTTATTAGCTTGCAATTTTTTTTTACTTTTTCCTCTATTTTGTTAGAGAGCCTGCCTTATGTTAGTGCTTTTCAGAAGCAGTTTTCGAAGCTTTTATGATCAAGTAAACAGTACATTGCTTCCCTCAGTTGTTAGTGCTTCCAAATCAGATTTTTTTGCTGGGTAGTTACTGGCTAGCCGCATGGAAAAATTATATGGTTTTGAGAAAATCATTTGTTTTATAAAAATACACCATAGTATATTTTCTTTAATAATAAAAGTAATAGATACATATGTTTTTATTTGAACTTACGGGCCTGGCCCACGATCTCGACAAGAAACTTTCTATAGCTTACTTGCCGACATCGCGCGTCAGTTTCTAAACTTTTTACCCTCGACGTGAATAATTAGGATGTACAGAAAAATACAAAAATGTTTGTTGCCGCTTATACCAATCATCACAACAATATTGTTCACTTCCTTTCAAGTAGTTCCAATGAGTGCATTTATTAAGAGAAATATACAATGGGAAAAGAACTTTATATATCCTAATATATTCAAGATATCGAAAAACTGAAAACAAATTTAAGAAATGTACACATTAATCATATTTAATCGATCAATAAATAAATTTTTTGAATATTCCATACGGGGGAACAGTAACCGTCCGACTATATGTATAAACAAAAATTTAACTATACAAATCTATTAACTTTATTCACGTTTAAAAACAATCGGTGATGTTCTGGATTTCACGTGAAATTACATCGTTGGGAAATTGTTGTTATAAATACATATTTCCAACAATTCTATGAAAATTCCACACGTTTTAATTTCCCGTGGAATACATAAAACATACCCTTATATTTTTCTGGCATCAAACTTAAATAAATGCAATATTGTTCATAACTTAATACACTTGTTTTTTGTTTGCCATTGTTTGTTTATATTTAAAAACATATGGTTTCATTTTACTGGATTTTACTGGCAAAAATTTGTCCAGTAAAAACTTGCATTTACTCAGTAAAAGAACTGTAATTTTTCTCTCTCAATTCGCCCTCTCATTTACTGGATTTTGTGTACTCGAACGCAATCCAGTAAAAAATAGTAAAAATTTGTAAAAATTTTTGAGTTCTCGAACGCACTTATTATTTGTTCAAATTAGAGCTGCAAAACTATCGATAGTACTATCGATAGCATCGATAGTTTTGTTATAAATGAAATATCGATAGTTTTTTCCACTATCGATATTATCGGCAAAAAAACAAGTAATTAAATGAGTAAAAATAATCGAAGTCAGTAAACAGTAGCCGGCAGCTTTGAAGCAAATTATCCGTAGTTGATTTAAGCTTTTGTACAGCGATGTAAAAGTTGGTACAATTGTATAATTTTAGCGCTATTTGAATGCCAAAAGTACCGTAGCACCGCAATGACCCATTTAGCACTACTGGAATCTCTTTATATTATATTACATGCCAAAAATAGCATTAAAATATATTAACCCCCTTATGCAAAAAATAATGCGTGCTTGAAGTGTACATTAAAAAAATTTCCATAGAAAACCCGGTTTTAATGTTCACTTATTTTTTTGCACAAGGGGGTTAATCTTTAGCTCGAAGGTATTAGAAAATTAAGTAAATCAAACGATATTTTCCGGTACTTAAAGAATTGCTGGAGGAATGTTATTTATTCCAAATTCATCATGTGGAAATTTTATTTTCGCACCAAGGAAAGAAGCCGACTATTTGCATCGACTGTGAACTAGAATTTATTTATAAATCCAAGTGTTATTCGACAAATAGTAGTCACAAGTATCTTAATAAATTCACACAAAGATAAATTTTGGTGGCACTGATATCGCGACGGCCGCCAATCGTCTCGGATTTATTTTGACATACCCTAGCGTGTTTCCCTACAAAATTTTTTTTAATTGTACATACCTACATATCCAGCCTAATCTTCGATGTAATCGTATGCGATAAAAATTAAATTTTTAGAAGAAGGTTAAAATTGTCGCTTACGATAAAACTTTACAGTTAGTGTCTTAAAAGTTATCAACAATTTTCGCATTTTGATAATTCTAAACCATGGGTAGGCCCATAAAATTATATAAGCCGTCGCTTAGTTCCACGGAAATCGCAAAACTTGAGACGTATCACGATCTAGGGCTTTCTATCCGCGCTATTGGCGGAAAACTTCGTCGCATCCCAAAAGTTATAAGCAATTACATGAAGAATCCATCAGAGTATTCCAAATGGTACAAAGTAAAGACTTACAAGAAGTTTTCACATCGATATAGTCGCAAAATTCTCTAAATGGTTTCGAATTCATCTGTGAGTTTAAGTAGAATTAGAGCTGTAGTCGGAGTTAGCGTCAGCAAAATAAATATTCGTAATGTTATACAAACCACGGAGTACTTGAAGCATTATTTGGAAATTTTCTAGTCCTGCCGTACTTTCAACGTAATTTAATAAGAACTTTAATTAACCATTGAAAAAATGAAATCGTATCTAAAAAATTTAATTGTAAGTAAAAATTAGCTAATTATGTACTTAAATATTAAGTTAGAAACTATGGGTAGGTTGGCATCACTGCATCAAAAAGATTTGTCAAAACGAACCACGAATGTGTCGTTTGAACGGCATGGTTCGCAATCGTGGTTTAAGGTACCAACAGACGACATGTTTTTTCGATTCGTATGTTTTTCTTTATATCCGTCAATATTGGTTAATTTACATAAGGTTTATAATTTTTGGCCACAAACGTACATGTAGTATCACACATGACATCGGTCATGTTTATTGAGGACAGTGTTTGCGAAAGCTGGTTCGTATTGCTTTTTAAGCCAAATTACATGTGATAATTATTAATGAACAAATAACAACAAAGTCTATTGTAAATATTCTGACTAACAACGCATAGTTGAACGGAACAGCCAGCCGTTTTCGAAGTCCACTAAACCTTCATCATCAGCGTTATTTTGTGTTTGGTCCACTGTGTGTGGTGTCAGTAGATGTATATTTCTGCTTTATATACTTAGCATTATTGCAAATGGAATGTGTGAATTGTTTTGATTCAACTTATTTCAATTTGCTGAAAGCTTTTTTGTAATGAAAGCTCAATTTTAGCATCTCTATATTTACAACAGTCTTACCATTGTCGTTTGTTCTTTACTAATTATGCACATGTTAGTTAATTTGCTTATTTTTGCTCTACTTAAGACAAACTTTTTTGGTTTGTTACTATTAAGTATATTTTTTATTTTTAATTTTTGCCACAGGCCCATGGCTATTAATTTTAGCAAATTTTAATTATTATTCGAACCCCATTTGTTTCTATATTTGTGATTTGAACGGGCTAAGGTTCGTATTGCTCTTTAAGCCAAATTACATGTGATAATTATTAATGAACAAATAACAACAAAGTCTATTGTAAATATTCTGACTAATTATAGTTCAGAAGTTTCTAATTATATTTCAGAAATTTCTAAATATGTTTCAGAAGTTCCTAATTATCGTTCAGAAGTTTCTAATTATAGTTCAGAAGTTTCTAATTACACTTCAGAAGCTTCCAATTATGTTTTAGAATTTTCTAATTGCATTTCAGAATTTTCTAATTGCATTTCAGAAATTTCTAATTGCTTTTCAGAAATTTCTAATTGTTTTTTAGAAATTTCTAATTGCATTTCCGAATTTTCAAATTACATTTCAGAAACTTCCAATTGTATTTCAGAATTTTCCATTTTTATTTCAGATATTTATATATATTATTCTGTATAAAATTTTGGGGTTTTTTTTATAAACAATATGTGTAGGAATTATACCACTTTATTGTGACATATTCCGCACATGCTTTGTTGTTCCATCTTACTAAATGTACAATTTTTACTATGTATATTATTCAATACAGCACTTGTAACACCATATACATACATATATTATTTATGTATAAATATGTAGAAAATGATTATTGATATATTTTTAATAATATCATCAAAAAAAGTATAGGTTTCTTGGTTTTCGCACAATATACGTATATGTATATATATTATTGAAAATATGTTAACATACAATAATAAAACAATTAGAAGTTTCTGGAAAGCAATTAGAATTTTCTGAAATGCAATTAGAAAATTCTAAAACATAATTGGAAACTTCTGAAGTGTAATTAGTAACTTCTGGACTATAATTAGAAACTTCTGAATGATAATTAGAAACTTCTGAAACATATTTAGAAACTTCTGAAACATATTTAGAAACTTCTGAAATATAATTAGAAACTTCTGAAACATATTTAGAAATTTCTGAAAAACAATTGGAAACTTCTGAAATACAACTGGAAATGGTGTAGATCATTTTGTAAATATTGTTGATCGATAGAACGTTTAACACTTAAAAATAACTTTACATCGTCGGCATACATCAAAACATTACAATGATTTACTGCTTCAGGCAGATCATTAATAAAAAGAAGAAAGAAAACTGGACCGATATGACTACCCTGCGGGATTCCAGATGTAACATTTATTTTTTTAGAGACTGCTGTGTTAAATTTTACAAATTGAGTTTTACAACTCAAATAGGACTTTATCCAGTAAAGGAAATTGTTGTTAAATCCCATGACATCTAATTTTTGCAGCAACAGCGTGTGATTAACTTTGTCAAACGCCTTACTAAAATCGGTGTAGATAACATCTGTGTGTTGTCCGTTGTTAAAGGCTCTATTCACTAACGTTGTTAAATGGAGAATATTAGTAATAGTAGAAAATCCTTTCCGAAAACCATGTTGAATCGGTGACAATAGGGAGGAGACTTGATGTGTGAGACTATCCATCAAACATCTTTCAAATAGTTTTGGAATATCACTCAATTTAGCTATACCTCTGTAATTACGTACATCTGATTTATTTTCGGATTTAAACAACGGTATGATATATGACTCTTTCCAAATTTTTGGAAAGTAGCTATATTTTAAAGAAACGTTAAACATTATTGATAAAGGTGTTGCCAGAGCAGTTGCGCAATTTGTCAAAACACAGCTTGGTATGCCATCTGGACCGCTAAAAGACGATGACTTGGTGTTTTTTAAACAGTTTAAAATATGAGATGTGGAGATAGTGCACACGGAGATATGTTATTCTTTTGAGTTTTGTTGTATAGGTAACATTTCTAGCATCATACGGAACGTCAGAATATGTGGTCGCGAAGAAGTCTGCGAACAAATTACTGATAACATCCTCATCAGTTGATTCGGAATTAGGAAAACCTGTGGCCTTCCTTTTAGTTAGTGTTGACAAAAGTAAATAAATTCGTAAAGTGCGACTCTGACTCGCGCACGAAGGGTACCGTACGAACACTAGATATGTAATTTAATACAAACTTCAGCCTATATAATATACAGTTTTCGCATTTTTTTGGTTTTTGGCGTTTTTTTTTCAATTTGGCGATTTTTTTTTCATTTGGGCGATTTTTTTTAGTTTTGGCGCATTTTTCGCGTTTTGTCGATTTTTTCGGTTTTTGGCATTTTTTTCAATTGGCGATTTTTTTCATTTTGGCGATTTTTTTTTCATTTTGGTGATTTTTTTTCCATATAAACAATTATTTTTGTTTTGGCGATTTTTTCGATTTTTGGCGTTTTTTTATTTTGGCGATTTTTTTTTCATTTGGGCGATTGTTTCGAATTTGGCGATTTATTTTAGTGTTAGAAATTTTTTTTAATTTTGGCGATTTTTTTCGTTTTGGCGATTTCTTTTTTTGGTTTGACAATTTTATAATTTTCGGTTTTTTTAGTTTTGCCGTTTTTGAAAATTTTAAGTGTTTGCCTCTTACGGCTTCCAAGATATAGCAAGTTGTCAAAATTACATAGTCAAAATTGCATTGACTGATGGACCACCCTTTAACTTAATTTTTTTTTTTAAATTTTAGTGTTATTTGTTTTAGTCTGTATAAAAATTCACTAATTTTACAAATTTCAAGTTTCAATATACATATGTACATACAATTGTATATATATTACATGGGATTTTAACATATTTCGTTGCTCGTTTTGGAACGCCCTTTTAATTCTATGTATTTGTTGTTGTAGCGGCCAAGGTTCTACATACTCTTTCTAAATTTCAGGTCCGTAGCTCTTACCGTTCCTGAGAAAATACCGTGTGACGGACAGACGGACAGCGTAGCGAAAACAATAGGGTTCCTTTTCACCTTTGGTGTACGGAACCCTAAAAATGATTTAGGATCTTGAACAAAGTTGCGTTTAAAATTACTGAGGTAAGTTCTGTACAGTTCTGAGTTAAGTACATTATATTCAGCCCGTGCAACTGAGTATTTTTCATAATAAAAGGAAGATTGGGAGATTTTGAATTTTTTTGTTTTTTTAATTTTTCCAAGCAGAAAGTTGCCTGGTATTCCACGCCGGGCCAGATTTATTGCATGGAACGTGCTTCGGAATACATTCCTCCATATAATTGAATAAGGTCTTATAAAATATATTTATCAAATAATCAATAGAATGCGATGAAGTTATCGGAACGGACAATAATTGAAGCCAGTTAGTGGTAAACAGGCAAAGTGTTATTTCAATGTAATTGGCCCGTTTGAAACTGAAAATTTTATCATTATTTTTTGGTGAGGTATTTCTTACTAAATTATCGTAAATAAGTTGTAGGATATCTCAATAGTAGGATGGTATTTATCATCTGGTAAAGTAACAGTGTCAATACGATTTACAATACATTCGTTTGGCTCATTAACAAATACTTAATCCAGAAGTTTTCCATAAGCGTTGCAATTTCCATTTATTTGGTGTAGATACAAATCAGCTATATTATTAAAAATTTCATCTAATAAATATATATACTCAGCAAATATGAATAGGCTCGATTGTTAACAGTGAAATAAATAAATAGAAATAAAATAATATTTAATCTAATTGCAAAACGCACTAAAAGCACTAAAATCAAAGCTAAAAAAGAACTAACTTGGCAAAAATGCGCACTGTTATGACTTAAAAAGCACTAAATCTAACTAAAGGCACTAAATTGGCATCACTGGTAAGAAAACCATAATACGTAAATGAAGAGAGTGCAATAAATTGAATTAGCTTAGTTAACAGCGTTACCATATGTGAAGATTTATCTTATTTTCGGGATGTTAAAAAGACTAAGGGCCATTATTATGACTTGACGATAAAGTTCCGGATAGTTAATCTTAACTTTAGCAAAACTGAACTGTAAAGTGACCGTTAAAATTTGTCCATTATTACAACTGTCCGATAAAATAAATAATACAGTTTTTGTTTGGTGGCAACATTTCTGTGGATTTTGTAGATATTGATTTTAATTTGAAATAATAATAATAAATTTCTTAGTAGATATTGATTGTTAAAAATGCTTAGTGGCAACTTGCTTTTGTTTATTTGTCAAATTACAATCTAATGAAAACAGTTTTGTCAATTCTTTTGTTTTTTGTTTTATTATAATGTGTTTTGTGTTGTATTGTTTTTGTTTTATACCATATTTTAACCAGTAATTTATAAAGTAGAAAGTGTGGCAAGGGATGAAAATATGGCAACTTCAAATGACTATACCTCACGATAAAAGTTACAGGTAGGATGAGCTTGTCTTTAACTTATCGTTCAGTTTTTGTTAAAATGAAGTTGTAAGAATGAAAAAGTGTTTATCCGTCCAATAAAATCCTACCTTTAGCTAACGACAAGTTATAATAATGGCCCTAAAAGATTTCTTTGTTGAAAATAAGATTCTTACTCATGTTTTAGACTCGGCAGTTTTTCTTAAAGCAAGTCTGAGTTTATGGGAGAGAGAGTAAAGAAGAAAGAAGAGGGGTACTGACTTGCTTGTACAGAAAAGTTACTTCAATTCTCCTTTGTTATTTCATTCACAACATTAAAACAATAGGAAAATTGAACAAGAAACCGTCTGCTTCAAGAAAAACTGCCAAGTCTAAAACAAGACTTAAGAATATGTCATTTGGTACTTTTAGTATATTATTTAATGTCCTTTTGACTAAATTACTGACATATTTTCTTCTTTCCTTCATCAAAACTATGAATTATGTGCATACATATATTTATCATATACATGTTCTATTCAGTAAATATTTTCTGTTATTTAGCTTTATGTTTGTTAACAACCAATTATTTCATTTCAAACAAAATAAATTTTTCCTGAACTTGAAATCAGTAAAACCAATGCATATTTATATATTTTGAGTAAAATCACTAAAAAGATTTTTAATGAGAAAAAAAGATTTTTTTGTTCGACTTGAAAGTTTTTGAGAAAAAATATGGTAACGCTGTTAGTTAAACAGATTTTTTTCTGTCTTTTTTTAATTTCATGTATCATTTAATTATGGTTGCATGTATAGTACATAGTATCCTCACAAAAACATAAATGTTAAAAAAGGCCGAGTTCCTATCAAAAATTTCGGCCATCAAAAGCACAATACCTTTCACTGTCATATGCTAGGCATTATGTACATTTGTAATCGTAAGGGTGTCATATAAGTTTTAGATAATCTGCTAACTTGACAACATTTTTACCGATATAAAGAAATGAACAAATATACATTATTCTCTCTTTTTTTAGAAAGGTAAAAATATTGCGAAGTTAGCAGATTATGTAAAACTTATGTGACACCCTTACGATTACAAATGTATGTATATAAAAAAATAAAAATGGTTAAAAATTTCGGGTTTTAAGATTTTTCTAGTTCCTTGCTCACCTAGATCTATTCGTGTAACAAATCTTAGCTCTCTAGCAATAGCGGAAGTGCTTCATCAATTTGATGAGTGATCAGTGAGTATGTCTTAAAATATGCACTTTTTGCACCTCCTTATCTCTGGAACCTTTCATTGTAAAAGTTTCAAACTTCGCATATGAATTTATTCAATTATAATTTAAATTTCATAATTTTACGGTCGTGGTGAACAAAGTTATGAGGGGGGTAAAAACATCTCGAATGGCTTCCTGTAAATATACACACTGCGTGCATTGGCCGGAACTTGGCCTGGCGCACTGCCACATGTACATGTGGCTGTGTTTTAATAAATTTTTTGTGACGTTTATATAATTTTTCTTTAAATCATAAAAAAACTGTGTACATCTAGAATGCGGACGATTGTGTCGTCCACTTGGTGTATTCTAGTCTTGATTATTTTCTATCATCGGCAGAACCATCAGAATTTCAAATTACCAAGATATAAAAAATAGTATTTAAATGTTGCTCCATTATTGACTCCTTTTTATAATATCTACTAGTCTCCTGCATAAGATATCTTATAAGAACTTTCAAGACATGAGGGATTTTTCAAATGCTTTACTACAGCGAAATCTTATAAAACAAACGTTAACAACACTGTTTGCAAGAAATTTATTTGAGTATTGTAGGTATAAGAGTAAAGAAGAAAACACTTCGTGACGGAAGAATTTGTGATACTAGCTTCCTTCTACGCATAAGCGCGTGTACGAACGTCATGCATGTATAGGGTTGCCAGATACCAAAAGTCAAATGCCTGGACAATGGAAAAAATTCAACTGGATTTTGAAAAAATAACTGGACAATTTAAAAATAAGCTTAAAAAGCAAAGTGTTGATGCTTTTTGAAAATATTGTTTTGGTTGTAAATTGCCAGTGATGTACAAAATAGAGGAACTAATCAGTGTTAGGGAAAATTACAGCTGGTTGTACATTTGCAAGCACTATTGTTTCTTTTTATTTAGTATTAAAAATTTTTCTTTAGAAGATATAAAAACACAAGCAGAAAACAGAAATTTTTGTCTTGTTTTAATAAGAAAAGCTGATCCTTATGTATTTTTATCTCCTGATTACGATTCCGTCATTAGTTTTAATCTGTAAAACAATTTCCTTTATTTCGATAGCTTTACATTGAGGAGCATAGTTTAGTCCATAAAACTTTTTTATTATATTTTTTACTTAAATAACTAGTCGTTATGAATTTTTGTCCGCGAATTACGAAAAAAAGATTTCTTATATTCTTATACCCTCTAGTTTCAGAGATTTGTGCATTATATTTAAAAAATAATATCTCGAATTTTTCTTTTCTTACGCCATCAAAAAATATTATTTCTAATAATATGACGTCGCTGATTTTGAATGTAGCCTCTATTTTTTGATAAGTTCTGATTATTTTAGTCAGCCTAATTACGAGTGTCGTATTTCGAATACGAAGAGTTTGTAAAGCAATATTCTTTAGTCTTGTACAAAATAGTCGTAGTAGAAGTCGAAATATCACACTCGTGATTGGCCCAATAATTTTGCATTAAAAATTAAAATTTTTCCTTAAAATTGTTTTTTTTTTTTTTTTTTTGGTAAAAGCTGCAAATTTCGATATAATAACTACAAATAAAACAAAAATTTTCTGGACTGGTCAATACAACATTTATTATACGTAATAATTGCATTGATCAGATATGTGATACAAAAAACAAATTTTTTTGGAAGGCATGAGAGAGCAAAAATTTTAGTCTTTTTTTTTGTGAGACTAGAGGTGATAGATAAATAATAAAACTATATTCGTAATCAGCGGACAAAAATACATAAGAACCAGTTAATTTAATTTCAAAAATTTAAATAAAAAAAAAAAATTAAGAACTGAACCAAAAAGACACGATTTTTAACATTCATGTAATAAGAGTACGATATCATGATATACTCAATGTGCATCTACTCAAATAGAATTTAATGAAATTTAATAATCCAGAAAGTATTTTTAAGTTTGGGGGACCATTCGTAATATACTAAATGAATTATAGAAAAGTGGCATAAATTAGGCATATGCTAATTGTCACCATATCTTTAAAACTAGAGCTGCTGGGGAAAAACTAATGATGCCATCCATCGTAATCAGCAGATAAAAATACATAGGGCTATTTTAAATGCAGCAATAAAACCACTGTTCCGCTGTGTAATTAATTAAAAAATATAATTGATAAAGAAATTATTTTTCAACATTTAAGAAATAATTTTTAACTGGATAAATTCTATGTTAGCTGGTAACTGGATGAGGCTCTAAAAAACTGGAAAATCCAGGTCATTCCAGGCCGTCTGGCAACCCTATGCATGTATGTGTGTATGATCTTTTATTTTTCTGCGCACATGCAAAGGCACACACATCCATTTACATTAGTTGTATGCGGTTAATCACATAATAGCTTGCCATCTACATATTACACACACTCAAACGTACAATATGAAAAATAACAAGCATACACTTATCAACAGTACTTCCTTTGAGTGTTTGTTTTGTTTTGCTGTCTTGGCGTTTTCGCTTGTTAACACTGATATACACGTACACCAATGCATCCATCGTGCTTCGCTTACAATACGACAGCATTTATTATTGGTTTAGTGTAATACATGCGACTTGAATACATTTAAAAATCATGACCTTTTTACATTTCCAGACTGTTTACGCAGCTCTCTAATATCTACTATTATCTTTACGAAAACATTTAAAATTTTGAACTGTTTGGCTACCAAGATATCGTAAAATAAACATTGCTTCTCTATGGGAAGTGCCATGACAACTTTATTAATTTTTTTTTATTTTTAAAGAGAAGTAACACTCAGGCAATTAATGCCTACTAGAGCTGCAAAACTATCGATGGTACTATCGCTAGTATCGATAGTTTTATTTTAAGTGGACTATCGATTTTTTTCGATAGCATACTATCGACAAAAACACGCTACTAAAAGAGAAACAATCAAAGTCAATAAAAACGGAATGATGGCGACTGTGTAATAAAAAATGCAACATTCAAATTTCTCCGCCTGTAAACCTTTATAATAATGGTTATCATTCATTACATATACAAATGTGAAAACAAATAAATTAGTTTCGATAAAAACTGACATAAGATGTTAGTTTTTATCGACTAGATGCAAGTTACATAAAAATACAATTATTATGTACCAACGGCTTTGATACATGAAGAAATTTGACGGCGGCTAAATTTGACGACTACTGGATTGTCTCCGCTCTTTCCTTTTAAATAAAAGGTGACGCTAAATAGTTTGCTTCTCCTTCTGTTAAACCAATACTTTTTAGCTAACTGCAATATTTTAAGTAATGATGAAAGATGTTTTTTTTTATTTTATTCCTTTTTAATTTATTTTTTTATTGATCCATCTATCT
This sequence comes from Tachina grossa, assembly GCA_949987645.1. NCBI lineage: Eukaryota > Metazoa > Arthropoda > Insecta > Diptera > Tachinidae > Tachina > Tachina grossa. The sequence goes on along the minus strand of OX465277.1, from coordinate 59,598,720 downwards.
ATCTGTTTGTTTTTTCGTTTATTTTTTATAGAACTTTGTATATATGTTTGTTGAATATGTGTATTAAAAACATTGGAACTAAAAGTTTTTTAATTTATGGAATGATTAAAAAATTCAAGATTTTATATTAGAAAAATACAAAATTGATAAGTTTCTAAGAATCAAAAACTATCGATAGTGTCCATGGCATCAAAAAATACTATCGAAACTATCGAATGGAGCCACTATCGATAGTTTTGTAGCTCTAATGCCTACTACTTCTGTGATAGAAGACAGGTGGTGAAAGAAGAGATAGAAGATAAAACATTAATAGTCTATTGCTCCTTCTAGACCATCAGTAATACGTTTCTTGCTGAAAGATATTCCAAAATAAAATAAATTCAGTAAAGTGCGACTCTGACTCGCGCACGAAGGGTTCCGTACGAACACTAGATATGTAATTTAATACAAACTTCATCCTATATAATATAGTTTTGTCATTTTTTTCGTTTTTGGGGTCTTTTCGGTTTTTTTGTTTTGGCGTTTTTTCGGTTTTGGCGATTTTTTAAGTTTTGGCTCTTTTGTTAGTTTTGACACTTTATTTTCTTGTTTTGGCGATTTTTTTCGGTTTTTGGCGTTTTTTCATTTTGGCGATTTTTTTTTATTTTTGGCGATTTTTTTCATTTTTGCGATTTTTTATATAAAAATTTTTTTTAGTTTTGGCGACATTTTTTCGTTTTGGCGATTTTTTTTTTAATTTTTGGCGATTTTTTTTGGTTTGGCGATTTTATAATTTTCGGTTTTTTTAGTTTTACCGTTTTTGAAAATTTCAAGTGTTTGCCTCTTACGGTTTCCAAGATATAGCAAATTGTCAAAATTACATAGTCAAAATTGCATTGACTGATGGACCACCCTTTAACTTAAATTTTTTTTAAATTTTATTGTTATTTGTTTTAGTCTGTATAAAAATTCACTAATTTTACAAATTTCAAGTTTCAATATACATATGTACATACAATTGTATGTGTATTACATGGGATTTTAACATTTTTCGTTGCTCGTTTTGGAACACCATTTAATTTTTAATTCTCATGTATGCCAAGGTTCTACATACTCTGTCCAAATTTCAGGTCCGTAGCTCTTACGGTTCCTGAGAAAATACCGTGTGACGGACAGACGGACAGCGTAGCGAAAACAATAGGGTTCCTTTTCACCTTTAGTGTACGGAACCCTAAAAATTATATGGGAGGTGCCACATTAAAAAGAAATAGCGATATCGGTGCAGCCGCTCTTAAGCTTCGATCACACGATTTTTTTTTATTTTTTTTTATTGTTTCAGTCTATGAACAAAAATTTCCTTTCAGACTACGACATACAATTTAATCTTTAACAATTATATATAACAATTTTTCTTAGTATCTAGGATTAATAGCTTATATATACATATGTATGTGATAACTTATATTTGCCCATATAGGGTGAAAATTTTAAAAGACTAACAAAAAATAAAATGCTAATTTTTCTACATAAGCTCATATTTTAAGTTGAAGGTGATCGACGCAACCGTCAACGTTTACGACAATTTGCTGTATTTGAATTTTCCGAAGACGACGACGCTTATAAGAAGAGACAAAAATACACATAACCTTGGTAGCAGTATGTAACGTATTAGGCCTCAGCTACAATAACGACGACATGTTCAAAAACATATTTTCTAACTTGAAAAAGGACAATTGTTGTGTTGTCAAGATAACGAAGATGATGATGACGATGAGAATGATGATGAGAGTGACGATGAGGATGATACTAACGACGAAAACGATGAGACAATTGTAAGGAACAATGAATGTGGCACTACTAAGAAAGATTAACATGTTGAACAAAACGACGGGCACAGGCGGCAAAGTAGAGTATATTAAAAACAAATGTAAGCAACAGTACGAGGAAGAAGAAACAAATAAAATTGAAAAAACTACTTTTTCAAGCATGCAACGTTTTTCAATAAATTTTCGCGATATTGAGTAGTCGATTAGAGATTTTGATGGTAATGGAAATATTCCGGTACGCGTATGGATTCAAGAATTTGAAGAAACTGCAGCAATCATGGGTTGTGATGAGTTCCAGAAATATATTTTTGCCAAGAGATCTTTGAAGGAGCTCGCTAAATTATTTATATCTGGAGAGAGAGGAATTAATATATGGTCGAAATTGAAGATGGCTTTGTTTGACGAATTTGAAACAGCAACAAACAGCGCACAATTGCATAAGATGTTGACAGAAAGAAAAATGATGAAAGACGAAAGTTATCAAGAATATTTCTTGAAAATGAAAGAACTCGCTTCACGTGGATATATTGAGGATGACGCTTTAATGCAGTATGTTATAGATGGCATACGTGATCTGACAGTTAATAAGTCCATTTTGTATGGCGCCGAAAATTTAAAAGATTTTAAAGATAAATTGAATGCTGCGAAAGTATGCAAGAAAAATTCAAATTTAATAATGACCTTAATTTTAAATCGATGCAGCTAGTAAAAGCCCAAATGCCAAAAGAGAAAGAAGAGTTATGTTTTAATTGCGGAAAAAAGAGTCACACTTCGAAAAACTGTAGTAATAAGGAAAAGGGCGTAAAGTGTTTTAATTGCAATAATTCCGGGCATATTTCCAAACAGTGTCCTCTTAAACAGAGTAAAGCTAATGTAAGACGTCTGATAGTTGAGGATATCATGAAGAAAATAATTAAATTCTCCGACCATCAGTGGATGCATCATTTGATTCAGGAAGTAAGTATAATGTAAGCGAGAAAGTTTATAATTCCTTGTATAAGCCTAAACTTAAAAGATCAGACTTCTATTTAATCGAGTTTGGCAGTAAGGCTAATAAAGTTAAACCTTTTGGTAATTTCATATACGAGGTCGAAATAGAAAACGAAAAATACAACCTTAACTTACATGTTGTACCACACACCTCGGTTGACGTAGATGTTATACTCGGAAGAGAATTTTGCATGCAGGCAAATGTGACGATTACACCAGAAAGCATTAACTGCCTGTCCCACGATGTCACTCGCAAACGTTCGAATGAATACTTGCATTGCAAACAACAATAACATTAGAAAATTTGTTGTTGTTTTCAATATAAGTTGTCATTCGAACGTTTGCGAGTGACATCGTGGGACAGGCAGTAAGTTTTGTAAAATTGAGAAAGAAAGCAACGAAGAAGAACGAAATATAATGTTAATTGATTGTGTAGAGAAGTTTCCTACTGATTTTGTCGATATCGAAGGAAAAGTAACCGCCGAAGCAAAACAAAAAGTCTTAGATTTAGTACAAAGTTACGTGCCAAATAAATGTCGAACCACGAATATAGAAATTAATATTATCCTTAAGGACGACACCCCAATATTTTCGAGACCTCGCCGCTTATCCATTACCGACAGTTGATGATCAAATCGATGAATGGTTAAAAGATGGTATCGTAGAGCACTCAGAATCCGAATTCAGTAGCGCGATAGTTATGGTGAAAAAACGAGATGGCACCCTAAGACTATGCGTTGATTTTCGTAGAATCAATAAGGTAATACTGAAGGATAGGTATCCACGACCTTTGATCGAGGATCAATTAGATCGACTCCAAGGTGCTAGAATTTTTAATACAATCGATTTAAAAAATGGATTTTTCCATGTCGACGTAGCTCCACAATGTAGAAAATACACATCGTTTGTGACACATAACGGCCAGTATCAATTTTGTAAAGTGCCGTTTGGTCTTTCCAATTCACCAGCCGTTTTCCAAAGGTATATAAATACCATTTTCTGTGACTTGACAAGAAGAGGTATAGCGCTTCCATACGTAGATGATGTTATCATACTCAGCAGAGATGAAGAAGAAGCTTTCAAAAACCTTGAGGAGGTAATGAACGTTTGTATAGATTACGGGCTCGAGCTAAACTTCAAAAAGTGTTCTTTCCTGAAGAGAAGAGTAGAGTTCCTTGGTATATTATAAAAAATGAGAGAGTATATCCTTCGTCATTTAAGGCGGATGCTGTAATGAAATTTCCCGTGCTATCTAATCTACGACAGCTACAAAGTTTTCTGGGACTTGTGGGGTATTTTTGGAAATTCATACCATAATTTTCTATAATAGCTAAACCACTAATCGATTTAACAAAATCCGACGTGAAATTTGAGATGAACGACCAACAAATCGTGGCCTTTAACACTTTAAAGCAAACTGAGCAATAGACCAGTGCTGAACATATTTAATAAAAGATATGAAACTGAGGTACATACAGATGCGTTCGGTGATGGTTATAGGGCCATTTTGCTTAAAAAATCACCTGATGATGAAAGCTTTCATCCCGTTTACTACATGAGTAAAAAGACAACTGACGCTGAAAAGAAATACTCAAGTTATGAATTGGAGTAGTAGAAGCATTGAAAAAATTTCGCGTGTACTTACTTGGCCTTCATTTCAAAATCATGTCAGACTGCAACGCCTTCACAAAAACGATGGAGAAAAAAGATTTGTGTACTAGAGTTGCTCGGTGGGTTTTACTTTTACGGGAGTTCGAATGAGGTGGAACACCGTGTTGGCACCAAAATGCGACACGTCCATTCCCTTAGTAGACACCCGATTATGACCATATGTGAAGATAACACCCTGATAAGACTTAGAAATGCCCAAAGACTTGATAATGAGCTAAAAGCGATAGTAAGCATACTTCAAGAAAAGGGTTCTCACGATAAATATTTCATGAAAGGTGACTTGCTGTATAAACTGGTGGATGGCTACGAAGTAATAGTGGTTCCTAGTGGCATGCAATGCGAAATAATAAGATGCACCCACGAGAAAGGTCACTTTGCGCTTAAAAAGACGAAAGAGTTAATTCGACGAATTTATTATATACCGAAGCTAGATGACAAGATTCAATTTCACATTACAAATTGCATACAGTGTACAGTCAACAACAGAAAACACGGGAAGCAGGAATGTGAATTACACCCCATTCATAAGTACGACAAACCACTTCATACATACCACGTCGATCATCTTGGTCCGTTAGAGTCAAGCAAAAAATATAAGCATATTTTTGCGGCTATCGATGTTTTCACGAAGTTTTGTTGGTTGTATTCGACCCGCTCAACAGCCTCAAGTGAAGTCATTACTTTTCTTGTAGGGCTTGTCGAGTAAGACAAGTTTCCAATAGTGAAATATGCCGGACACCTCCAAAATCCGGATTTACGGTTAAAATCCCGGTTTTTAACCTTTGTGCACTTATAAGCCTATAACTTTGTTGATAATGAATTGATTTTTTTACTAGATTTGGAAAGAAGAAACTGAGATCTTTCGAATGATATTTCAGTTATTTATCTAAGAAAACTTGAGAAATTTGGGTGTTATTGTCCAGCAAACACAAATTTTGTAGATTTTTCAAAAAATTTTCAGCTTTGGTGACGTTTTTATACATTATTTTATTAAGAAACTATAATGCTATTGAATTTATTCAAAAAGTACGTTTATTTTCGATTAAAATGCATATTTGGGGTTAAAAATAGATATGCAATTGACTGAGTTATTTCTTCTCATGGAAACAAAAATTTTTACCAAAATGCCTGCACAATGTTTTTGGTGTTGATTTTATGCACCTTCTATTAAGTTTATAATCAATGTTATCCTAGTCCCTGCCCATACTTGCAATTTTTGTTGCAGCAATTCTTGAGTTTATTGGTGAGAGAGGTGAGAAGATTGGGGAGGGGTACACAGTTTCATGTGCTCGGCAATTCTCTTTTGAATTGAAATTCGTAATTATTAGTTTCAAGTTGTTAGTTGTATTTGACGTTTTTTATAATTTTATTTCTTCAGTTGTATGAAAAACAAAAAAATTTAACAAAAAGTAAATATAATTGCTGATTTTTCAGGGAAATTTGTGGTGTTTTAATTTTTTTAATGCATAATTGAATTATTATAATTTCGTAATGAGAATTTTAAGAAATTGTAGCAACAAAAATTGCAAGTCTGGACGAGGACCTAAACACAAAACAAAAATTGTAATGAGTTTTAGTCATTCAAAAATATTGTTTTTTTCGTGTTCTTTTTATGCACTTTATTTAAAATTACAAATCACTGTTAGCGTAAACACAACAAAAATTATGGTTTTTTCATTTAATATGACGTTTTGATAATGTCTTCTTTTTCACTTTGAATCTGTGTATTTAAAAAACGTTTGCAATTTAATAAAAATTGTGTGCAATTTAAATTAAAATTAAATAAAAAATGTGTGACAATCGTAACAAAGTTTGCTATATTTGTGGCTTATTTACTGATATCAGTCACCGGCGTGATTTTAAAAACAATATTGGAGTGGTAGAAGTGTACAATAAAGTATTTAATCGTTCTTTTGATACTAGTCGCTGGTACAAGCCAGAATTTGTTTGTCAATATTGCTGTAATACATTAAAAAAAAAGAAAATTCAACCTTCGTTTGTTTTGCCCTTTTCTACGCCTATGATTTGGCATCATCAGCCATATCATAAACCAAATGATTGCTACTTTTGTCAAACCGATGTTTTAGGTCACTGTTTTAAAACGCGCAAAAACATTAAGTACGCAAATGTTGCAACTGTTATAAAACCGATACCTGTAAGTAATGATCTACCGACAACGAGCAAATCTGTCGATGTAACAGAAAAAGATTTTGAACAAGAAGAGTTCCTTCCATCCAGATCCACAACAACGGAGCGGAATTTTTTGTCAAAAGTTGATTTCGACGATCTTGTTCGCGATTTACACTTGTCAAAGCGGCAATCTGAAGTCTTTGGGTCGCGATTAGACATGCTAAACGGGAAATCCCGACTTTAATAAATACTGAAATACTGACTTTAATAAATAATGCTATGTTCAGACGGCAACATGAACCACTTGGTTCGCTCTCTGAACCACGATTGCGAACCATGCCATTCAAACGACACATTCGTGGTTCGTTTTGACAAACCTTTTTGATGCAGTTATGCCAACCTACCCATAGTTTCTAACTTAATATTTAAGTACATAATTAGCTAATTTTTACTTAAAATTAAATTTTTTTAGATACTATTTAATTTTTTCAATGGTTAATTAAAGTTCTTATTAAATTACGTTGAAAGTACGACAGCACTAGAAAATTTCCAAATACTATTGAACGCTTTGTCTGTGTCCAGACTTGCAATTTTTGTTGCAGCAATTCTTGAGTTTATTGGTGAGAGGGGTAAGAAGATTAGGGAGAGGTACACAGTTTCATGTGCTCTGCAATTCTCTTTTGATTTGAAATTCGTAATTGTTAATTTCAAGTTGCTAGTTATATTTGACGTATTTTATAAGTTTATTTCTTCAGTTGTATGAGAACCAAAAATATTAGAAAAAGCAAATATAAGTGTTAATTTTTCAGGAAAATTTGTGGTGTAATAGAATTTTTTAATGCATAATTGAAAAATTAGAATTTCATAATGTGGACACTTATGCAATTTCAAAGCAAAATTTTAAGAAATTCCAGCAACAAAAATTGCAAGTGAACGAGGACTTTCCAAAAAACATAAGCAAAACATGTAAAAATTATAATTGCATAAAATAAATTTTATGAAAACAAACGAACGTCATAATACATTTTTCTATTTATTTATTCCATGATATGAAACTATGTATTGTCCTATATATTTATGAAATTTGAACGAAATTCTTTTTAATACTAGCACATGATGTTTTCAACACGACTACATGATGTTTATGTGTACATTTTCAATAAACACACACGCATAAAAACATATGGTACGCTCATAAAGCTTAAGTGGTATTATATTACACAAGGTTGGGAATTTAATTATTATTTAAATATGCACTCAAAAACACAATTTCGTATTTAAATATAACTTAAAAGTACAGTACAACTTCGATAGTCTGGACATACGCCATTCCGGTCACTCCAGTAATTCGGACGCTTTTACATTTCGGACAATTTAAAGTTTTTACCTCCACAATCCAGACAAATTTTTTTTTATGCAAGAACAAAAACTAAAATTCAAGCAAAACATGCGAGTTGACGGGAATTTTTGTTTTGTTTTGTTATTCGTAATTTGATTTACAATTTTCAATGTTATTGCTTCAGTTTCGGTTCATTATTTCGCAAGCGTGTTTGTTTAATTCCATTCGAAGTGCCATATTTTTAAATAATAAACGCAAACATAAAATACTAACCTTACATTAGAAGTGTGATATTTTTAAATGACTTGATGAGGGAAAAACTATTAGGCAGGTTGCGGAAAATTTCCATGTTCCTAAATCAACGATTTATGACATTAAAAAAGTAGAAATGGATGCAAAACAAAGATCTCTAATGCCTAAAAACGCAGATTTTTCAACTCCAATTATAGCGCATGTTTTAATTTTTCCTAATACTGCTACTATTTCTATTTTCTTTTATGTGTGAACGACTCACAGTTTAGAGAGTTACAATTTTTGAACTTAGAAGACATCATTAAAGTAAAAGAAGAAGTAATTTTGGTAATCTACTGGAAACGAATATCTGATATAAAATGTGCTTATTCTGATTACGATTTTGCAGCCTTAAGTTTATTCAAAATGTAATGTCTTTACCACATTCATTTGCAAGTATCGAAAGAATTTTCAGTCAAATAAGCTTGAATAAAACAAAACTTCGAAGTCCTCTGGATATTTATGCAACAAATTAAATTACTTTTTGTATAATTTTTAATATATCTGATTTCTTTTCTCATTAATTTTATGTTATTTGCACATAGGTTAGGAAGAATTGTGCTATACCGCATCTCCACTCTAAAAATCAATTGGACCCATTATGATTTTTGCACATAACTATAAAGAATTTTTATTAGCTTGTTGGTTATATGTATTTCGTTTCTCCTAAAGAAGTACGAGTTTTCACACGCAAACTTTACTTTGCAAAGTCTTGAGAAAAGAGATCTTGTTCTTTCTTCAACAAACTCAAGACTTTGCAAAGTGAACTTTGCGTGTGGAAAAACCTCCAAACTCATTAGTAGACTTCAACCAATGTGGCAGCTAATTGTTAAAAGGTAATGAGAAAATAATAGTGGATTAAAAATCAAAAAAGTTATCTTCGGAAGATTTTGCTTGAAGCTTATTCTGCCGTATTCATAAAAAATAATTTTGGTTTGCAAAACAAACTTTGGAAATTTATTTGTTAAAGGTTTTGTAACCCAAAATAAATTTTATGAATATTACCTATTATGTTTGTGTACGTAATTCTTAATAACATATTGATTGTCGTCCTAACAAACATTTTTTCAAAAATTTTTTGGTTGAAGTCAACTGATGAGTTTATTAAGCAGAAACGAAATGCACATTCTTCATACATTAAATAAAGGCTTATATTCATAAAAAATAAATCGTGCTTGATAGTTATTTTAAGAAAAATTTTTCTAAGAAATTAAATTAAATACATTTTAAACCGAGATTAAATTTTATGAATATGGGTTATCGAAAAAATATTTATGTTACACGTGTATGTCAATTTTTTTAACAAAATATAAAAAAAAGTTGTTTTAAAAATTGCTTTGAAGATTTTTTGAAGATTTTAAAAATAAAATGCAGATTTTGAAGATTTTTTCGCAAAAAATTGTTAAATTTTGTGGATTTTATCCTTAGAAATTCTGGCAACACTGTTTCCAATTTGCATTCAGTGAGCTGAGGAGAATAAGGGAGACTAGAGCAAAAGGCACAAATCAACCACCTCAACAAAGTTATAAGGCCCAACTATGATATGAATAAGCTAGCTTAAGCAACTGTGCGGTTACATATAAAACGCATGTGGCAAACTATAATGTACTTAACAAACTTTTCGTCAAGTTTCGTCAAATGTCATTTGCTTAAGTAAAGTGCCAAACTGAACGCACATTCCGTAAGGAAACAACTGTTTGTGCATTTTTTAAACTCAAACAAGCAGCAGCAGAAAATATTCCTTGATTTTAAATATTTTTTTATTGTTTCTTATTTTAAACTCAGAAAATAAAGCAAAACTTTTATTTTCATTGTTTGTTTTACAATACACATATACACACATACACATGTATTTACTAATGTATATTCACTGTTGTACTTTTAAGTAGGCAAAACAAATAAAACAAGTGATAAGGTGTTGGATATATTTATATGTGAATTTCTAATAGATTAGGACATTATTTCAAGTTAGTTTGATTGAATTGCATTCGTTTAGGAGTTATGAGAAGAAACAAAATTACTACAAAATTATTGACGATAACAGAATGTGCAGCTGTGGCTAAAGAATACTTAAGTGCATGTAAGTACATTATGGCCACCTAAAAGTCACATCTGAATTGTTTAAGCATTTGACAGACTTATCGTTCAATTCTGACATTAGCTTAAGCCAGCTTATTCATATTATAGTTGGGCCTTTAGTCAGCACAAAATAACTTCGTCTTTTTATATATCATAGTATGTATGTAATATGTACATATGTATGTATGTATGTATTTAAATCACTTAGATTATTTTAATATTTTCAACTGCTATAGTCCGGACAACTCGTTAATCCGAACGAGCCTAAATCTATATGTGTCCGAATTGTCGAAGTTGTACTGTAATTACAATTTGGTTACCAACTCAAAATATGGGTATTAGCACTTTTCGGGCTAGATTTAACAAGAATTCAGTCACTAAAAACACGAAAAAAAATGTTTGGTCCCAAAAAACGAGTGAATTAGTACTTTTTATAATTATCTTTCAGAACTTTTTTTACTTTTTGTCCAATATGTATATAAATTATAATCTTTGTGCACTTTTTGTTCCTTTAATCTAATAATATCGACTTTTTACTCATTTAATTTTGCTAGTTTGCTTTATTAATTTAAAAAGAAGAAGACTAAAATAATCTTTTATTTCTTCCAAATTTTTTGTGCTTTGATAAAAACAGATAATGTATGTTTTAGGAAGAGTGAGAAATCGAAATTTTATTTTAAAACGACCAATTTTATATGTATGTACTTATGTAAACGTAGATACATACATATGTATATATACTTCTTATATATATATATATGTACACTATTTATGGGTACCTTATTGAAATTTAATATGAAATGTAATATCTCAAGCTATGTATGTGTTGATCTCATGATTTTCTAATAAATTATTGTACATCAATGTTTTCGATATTTTGATTTACAACAGAAACATTTTAATACTAGCCCCTTTTCGCGATTATTCGCAAATTTTTACTTTATTTAGCTCTAAACGTATATTTTTCAAATTTTTTTTACGCTTTTTGAGTATCAAGAGCTGGCATCACTGTTCTCATTTATATATATATGTACATACATGGACACATACATACATACGTGAATAGTTGGCAGGAGTTTTATTTTCTGTGTTATTTGCTTTTTGACAGTAGATAAACAAATTAAGCAAAAAATAATTAATAAAATGTGTTCTATTTTTTTTAAATTCATACACGCATCCATTTTTTTGGTTTGCACAAGAGTATTTATAAGACTTTTCAAGACATGAGAGATTTTTTCCAATGCTTTACTACAGCGAAATATTCTAAAAGAATCGCTAAACAACACTGTTGAAGACAAGCCACCGAAAAAAATTACTAATCGCCAAAACCGCTTTAAAATTTTGCAAGATTACCGAAGTATCCTCGAATAAAACATCCAGGCCGCCACCAATCTATTTGAGAGAGAAAAATTCAAATGCCCTTATTAAAAAATTAATTTCGGTCATTGGTGAGAATAAATTTCACATTGTTCCAATAAAACGTGCCAACATCGATGAAACGAAAATTGAAATTTACGACGAAAAAGATTTCCGCAAAATGGTTTCTGAATTTGAAAAAAATAAAACAAGTTTCTACACATACCAGCTTAAGAGTGCTAAAGGCCTGCAGATCGTGTTGAAGGGCATAGATTCTTACGTTGTTCCCGAAGAAATAAAAGATGCACTCGTCCTCTAGGGATTTAAGGTAAAAAATTTATATAACATAATAAATAGGGAGGAGATCCCCCAACCTCTGTTTCGAGTTGAACTTGAGCCAAATGATATAAAATTAAGAAAAAATTAGACGCATCCAATTTATGATTTAAAATACCTCTTATACCGAAAAATCACAGTTGAAGAGCCACATAAGCGTTCAGGTCTTGTACAGTGCCATAATTGCCAAGAATATGGCCATACAAAAACATACTGCAATTTACCCTCTGTTTGTGTTTTGTGCGACGAATTACGCGGCTCTGCTAGTTGCAATAAGCCAAAAGATCAGTGATAAAAAAATGCAGTAATTGTGGAGGTAATCACACCGCTAACTACAGAGGTTGTCCTGTGTACTCTTTCGTAAAGCAGACTATGGTGCAAAAACCTAAATTAGCTCCAGCTCAATCAGCAAACGCTTACTCCGCCACTTTTGCGCAAATGAGCCAACCAGTCACTTCCCGTGTTTCGTATGCCGATGCTGCTAAGACAAATTCTATTCCATCACAAAATGTTTCACCACAAAATAATTCAACAAATGCAAACTCAAGCTTTAATTTCAGTCGCCTTGAAACCACTATTGATAATCTGGTGCAAACTATAAACCACTTTACAACAAATATGACTAGCATGATGCAGGAAATGCTTCGAGTGCAGAATACACTGCTTCAAGCATTAGTTAACAAGCCATGAACATGTTAAAAATATGTTTCTGGAACGCAAACGGCATTCGCCAACACAAAAATGAACTTGAGCTCTTCCTCACAGAAAAAAATTTTGATATAAGGTTGGACTCTGAGACTCATTTGACTTCGAGAGGCCTTTTTAAAATTTATGGCTACACTATATATGATACAAAGGACCCTAGAGGAAGAGCTTGCGGTGGATCAGCTATTCTAATAAAATCAAGACTCAAGCACTATATTCTTGACAACATTTGTGAGGAACATCTACAAGCAACAAATATTGGCATTGAACATTTTTGTACAAATTTCGTGATATCATCAATTTACTCCCCTCCCAGATTTTCAATCACTGAGAACCAATACGAGAATTTCTACAAATCCCTTGGACCTTGTTTTGTAGCAGCTGGCGACTACAATGCAAAGCATACATTCTGGAGTTCGCGTCTTATTACACCCAGAGGTCGAGCGTTGTTCAACACAATTGCAAAAATGGACTTGGACGTCATTTCGAGGGGGGAGCCCACTTATTGGCCTGCTGACATGCAAAAAAAAATTGCGGATGTCCTAGATTTTGGCGTCATGAAAAATATCTCTAGGGATTTAGTTCAAGTTGAAGCTTCTCTCTCGTCCGATCACTCTCCCACTATCGTGACAATCTGTAACCCACTAAGAAGTGACTTACTTCATCCATATATGAAGATGATAAATCGTGTTAATTGGCTAGGGTTCAAAAAATACCTTAGTAGTCGTTGTACGGAAAATATTAAGCTAATAACACCAAATGATATTGAATCTAACATTGCCAATCTCAACGAGAATATTAAACAGGATGTTGAACATGCCACTGCCTCCCATCCGCAGACGGTTTAATAAAATTTATTCTACAGACATTGAACGTCTCGTACGTGAAAAAAGAAGAGCTAGAAGGGAATGGCAACAGCACAGATCACCCCAAAATAAAATTAGATTTAAAGAGTGCACGAAACGACTCCATGAGTTGCTTGCATCTGAGAAAACTGCATCTCTTAGAAATTATATTGAAAGTCTCGATGATTAAAGTAAATGAGCAGAAGTGTGCGCAGGTAACATTTACTCTAAAATTAGCTCAGGTACATTGGTTGATTCTAGGTTGCAAACTTTTGATTTTGATTTTTGAAACCTATATGGTGCTTCGGAATTCAACTATGGGGCACTGCTTCAGCTTCCAATTTCGAGAGAATCCAACGAAGGCAAAACAAAATTTTACGTATGATAACTTCGGCTCCATGGTACATCAAAAATTCAAATATACATCGTGATTTGAATATGCCACTAGTGATTGAAGAAATTGCAAAATACGCAGGCAAATATTTAACAAAACTCGAATCATATCCTAATCCGCTTGCTCGTAATATTTTGAACTTTACTGGACACATCCGCCTAAAAAAGAGGGACACAAGGGCTCTTATACTCAACACTCCAGATGGGACTACTTGAAAATACTTTTTTTTTTCCTTTTTCATTATCACTACTTATGTATTATTTATAACTATCACTAAGTTTATGTCTGACAGTGGTCGGGCCTAATAATTATATTTTAGATTTAAGATTTGAATACTTATTGTTAATTCATATTTGAAGATACAATAAATAAATACATGTATTAAAAAAAAATCTATATTAAAAATTATTACAAACTTCCTGTTATAAAAAGTTAAAATAAAAAATTTGCTTTGAATAAATATTTTAGAAGATAATATTATATTGTGTATACGAGTACATAATATATATCTGTGGCAAAAAGGAAAAAAGTGATTAAGTTATATTTTACTGTTTTGCAGGAGAGCACTTTTGAACTTTCACGTCGATTTTCAGAAATTTGTTTCTTTTACAGTTAAATCGGGAAATTCTCTGTTAATCGTTAGTTTTTAAGCAAATATCGTTTTACACTCTATAATTAATATATTTAAGTTGAAATATACTAAAGTATAATCTAAATAAAGCTATTGTTCCAAATGAGATTAGAAGTCTAAAAAAGATAAGTCGCAAGTCATAGCGCTATAACTTCCTGAAAAATCACGCAAATTGATTGAGATTTTAACCAGGGATACTTTCAAATATGCAGATTACAGAGGTACCATTAACTCAAAATCAGCTTATCAGCATTTTTTCCTTTTTTGCCACAGGAAAGAAAACGATATCTTTTCTAGGATAAAATATTACATGAAATGAAAATTTACAATAAAATGTTTTTTTTTTAATAAAGAGTTCATTAGAAATTATTGTATCACACAAACGCCAAATTTTAAAGCAAAAAATAAAAAAATTTTAAATTTTTTCTAAAAACGAAAACGGCATTTGTGTCTAACGTTTTAATTAAAAATCTGAATTATATACATAAGTACATACATACATATTAGAAACCTGCGTAAACAGTCTTTAAATGTAAATACGTCATGATTTTTAAATATATTTACGTCGCATGTATTATACTAAACCAATAATAAATGCTGTCGCACTATAAGCGAAGCACGATGGGTGTGTTGGTGTACGTGTATATCAGTGTTAACAAGCGATGTCGCGAAGACAGATTGTTTGTAACAAACACTCAAAAGAAGTACTGTTGATTAGTGTATGCTTGTTATTTTTCATATTGTACAGGGTGGGCCAAAAGAAACCAAGGGGTGTAAAAGTTTAATAACTTTTTTGTTTATTAACTTTTTTTATTTTTTCTTTCAGATTATATAATATACAAAATGGAAATTTTTTTACACTAAGTATGAAAAATGATGTCTCTTAAATGACCACCGTTTTCAGCTTCGCACTGATGGGCTCTTTTTAGAGCATTTTCCATAACATCTTTCAAAACTTGTGGCTGTAGCGTTCGAATTTCTGCAACAATGTTTGCCTTGAGTTCAAGGATTGTTTCTGACTTGTTCACATACACTCGCTCCTTCAAAAAACCCCAAAGAAAATAGTCGGGTGCTGTCAAATCTGGCGATCGCGCTGGCCAAATAATTTCCGAATTTCGAGAAATTATTCGCTCTCCAAAAATTTGACTTAAAAGTGTCTCGGGCAGTATGGGCAGTGGCTCCGTCCTGCTGAAACCACATACTAGGTCTGTTTTCAAGAGCAGGACGTAAAAAATTTTCTATCATAAACCGATACCGCTCTCCATTTACGGTTACAGCACTTCCATCTTCATTCTCGAATAAGTAGGGCCCAATGACATTTTCAGATGTGATCCCACACCATACTGTACACCTGATGGGGTGCAATTGGCGTTGATGAATGGCTCTTGGATTTTGAGAACCCCAGAACCAACAGTTCTGCTTATTAACAAATCCATTCAAATGAAAATGAGCTTCATCACTCATAATCAAATTTTCATCTCTGGTTTAAATAATAAAATTCTATTGTTCTGGTTCTCTGTTCAGTTGTGAACCTCTCCATTATAAATTCTCCAAGTGTTGTCTATATAATCTGAAAGAAAAAATAAAAAAAAAATTAATAAACAAAAAAGTTATTAAACTTTTACACCCCTTGGTTTCTTTTGGCCCACCCTGTACGTTTGAGTGTGTGTGTGTAATATGTAGATGGTAAGCTATTATGTGATTAACCGCATACAACTATTCTTAATGCATGTGTGTGCCTTTGCACGTGCGCAGAAAAATAAAAGATCATACACACACACATGCATGACGTTTGTACACGCGCTCATGCGTAGAAAGAAGCAAGTATCACAAATTCTTCCGTCACGAATTTTTTTCTTACAAAACTCAAACAAATTTCTTGCAAACAGTGTTGTTAACGTTTGTTTTATAAGATTTCGCTGTAGTAAAGCATTTGAAAAATCCCTCATGTCTTAAAAGTTCTTATAAGATATCTTGTGCAAGACACTAATACATATGTAAAAATGTTCGTCTGAATGCACCTTTTAAATATGCAAAAAAATAAATTGTTTAATAAAAATATTTTTAATATAAAGACGCACATTTGTTCACAATTTTTTCGGGATTTCGTTAGTCCCGAAAATCCCGGGGTCCCGGTTCGGGATTTGGAGACTCCATCACTAAATCCCGAAGCCCGGGATTTCTAAAAACTTGTCCCGATTAGCATCTCTAGTCGCGATTAAAGTAGTGGAATTTGGTGGAAAAATCTGTTATAACATCTGTTAGAAAAAGTGACCGGACTTGGTTACTTGAAGAAAGTTTTAAGACTAGTTCCAAAACTATTTTCGGCATTAAATCACAATTATAATGCAGATGAATGGCGAGTTTTCATTGATGGTTCATGTAAAAGTAAGTTTTCTTATAAAAATGTATGACAGTTTTTATTAATTTAAGATTTGTAATGTAATATCTAGGCTTAAAAGCTGTTTTATTGCATAACCAAAATCAATTACCTTCAGTTCCAATCGCATATACGACTAATACAAAAGAAACTTACGAAGTGATGAAAAATGTACTAATGTTTGTTAGCTATACCACCCATAAATGGAAAGTCGTCGCTGAGTTAAATTTTTTTGACAATTTTATTTAGTATGCAAGATGGTTACACAAAGTATTCGTGCTATCTTTGTGAATGGGATAGTCGTGCACCGAATCGTTATGATCACAAAATATGGCCATCTCGCGAGTCACATAGAATTGGCAGAAAAAACATTTTAAATTACCAATTAGTTAAAGCTGAGGACGTTATTCTGCCACCACTGCATGATGAAACAATTTGTAAAAAAAAAATTAATGTAAGCGGCGACGCTTTTTGTCATCTCAAAGCGGTGTTCCCAAAACTAAGTGAAGCCAAAATAAAAGGAGGTATTAATTATTTGTTTACACATATCTAGTACGTTTTTCATTGTTTTTATCTCTTTTGATAACTTTTAGGTATTTTTATTGGATCTCAAATTCGAAAAATTATGTTATTATTCATTAACAAGCTAAGTTCCGTTGAAAGACCTGCATGGAAGAGTATGCGATAATTTTCTTGGAAATCACAGAAGCGACGGCTATGCGGTGTTTTCAATTTCCTATAAACTACGGTACTTTTTTAAAATTTTTGGGATACCAATATTGGTCATATTCGTTGGAAAACACCGTATAATCACAATATTGTACTAGAATTTCAGAGGCCCATAACTCGGAAACTAAGCCTCGCCGCCAATTTTTTTATTTAATTTTTTCTTCATATTTTTTAATTTAAGAACGTACTTAGAACCAATTATTTTGTATTTTGGACATGTACCCTACATTCAGCAATGTCCTAAGCGGTTATAAAAAGTTGTGAGAGTAGATTTTGAAAGTTTCAACTATAAGATTTTATTATGTAGATAGTTTTAAAAATATTTAACTAAAAATTTAAGAGTGCCTTTTCATAAATGCGGATGTACGCGTAGTTTATCTGGAAAAAGTCAGAGTTTACGGAAAATATAGTTGTGCACCATAAAAAATATATTAAAATAATTTTATTTTTCTACATTGGTATATTTGAATTTCATATGAGCCAGTTAACTACGCCTGAAAAAATTATAACAATAGCCCAATACACAATCTTGTGCAAATGGTCTTGCATCGTAGCATTTGCAAAATGGTATAGTACAGGGCTATTCAACCTGTGGTACGCGTACCACTTGGGGTACGCGAAACTTTTCCAGGTGGTACGCCAAATCTTCGAAAATGTTAGCTTTTTTTTTTCATTAACTAACCAAGTAATTCAATTTAAAAAAATGAAAATTCGTGCGTGATTGTTAAAAATAGCTCACGCACGATCACGCACGAGTAATTTATTTTTAAGTCACGATCATGCACTCACACGTGATTAATTATAAATTTAATCACGATCATGCGTGAGTCACGCGTGACACGATAAAATCACGATCATGCGTGAGTCACGCGTGACACGATAAAATCACGACATTTGCACATCTCTACTTAAAAGTCTAATTTAATTTTTCTTCTCTTTAGAATAATTAAATTAGAATAATTAATAATTAAATAATTAATAAAAATATTTCATTCAATAAGACATGAAATTACTGAAGCCCGAATAAGAAATTATTTCTGATAAATATTTATGACTTTTAATATTTAATTCGAAGGAAATTATCGAAATTATGCGATGTAATAATACAATCCGCCTGTAAAAACAAGTAAACAATACCAAACGAAAAGTGAAAAAATCCCCGTGAAAAATATTCACGATAAGGGTAATCAAAAAAGGGAACAGATTTCTGGGGAAAAATTATTCACGATTGCAATTTGGGGAAAAGGGAAAATATTTCGAGGGAAAAATTGGTCACGATAGGGGTGAATAATAAAGCTTTTTTTTCATAATAACGGACAAAAATACATATGATCAATTGTTTTAGGTTGAAAAATTATAGCAAAAAAAAGTTTTATCGACTAAACTAAAGACACACGGTTTTCAACATCCTTGCAATAACATTAACATATCCTGATATATTCATCAATGTGACTATCCAAAGGAGGGATTTGGCTAGTTAAGCAATAAATACTTAAAAAATATCTGGAATGCATTTTTAAAAGTTTAATCACCCTTACTCCAGCTGTCGACATCACTTTTAACACACACGAGCGCCAAAAATTTCTGGCTTGTATAACCGTTGTCGGAAACAACTAACCCTTTTGGCATGTTTATGCTAGAGATGCTCGATGTTTTTATTCGATGTATCGAAAAGACTTTTTGTACCAGGGCTATCATGAATAAAATTCCGCGTGAAATTAAATTTCTCCCTTTTCTAATTTTTTGTTTTCCCTATTACTTGCTATTAGTTGGAATTGTTCCCAGGGAAAAATTTCAGGCGGAATTTTAGTCATGATAGCCCTATATATATTGATGCTTGCAACTCATTTAATGTAGTGATTAAAAAAACCCTCCAAGAATGACTTAAAGCGTTTTTTTAACATTGAAATTTTTTTTTAAATCACTTGATGTAACACAATACTAAAGGTAATTGGAAGGATAATTTTATGCCATTAATGTTTAAATATGATTTCGGGCATGTGGCCGCCGCGGCTGGCTCGAATAAAGCCAATTCTACAGGTCCAATTTTCAACCACTTTTTCAAGCATATGGGGCCGTATGTTGGCAATAACGCCACGAATATTGGCTTCCAAGTCCCCTAACGTTTCTGGTTTGTTGGCGTAGACGAGCGACTTCACATATCCCCAAAGAAAATAATCCAATGGTGTCAAATCACACGATCTTGGTGGCCAATTGACAGGTCCATTCCGCGAAATTATGCGCTCATCGAATGTTTCCTTCAATAAATCGATTGTGACGTGCGCTGTGTGGCATGTAGCGCCGTCTTGTTGGAACCACAACTCATCCACATTCATGCCATCCAATTCGGGAACAAAATAGTCGGTTATCATGGCTCTATACCGGTCTCCATTAACGAATCGATTCATTCGGGTCCTCTTCAACACTTTGCTCTACAGCGGCAATTGTTTCTTCGGTGCGCACTGTTCGACGTCTCTGCGGATGCGTATTATCACATAGAGTAAACGTAGTGCGAAAACGATCCATGGTTAACCGAATTAATTGCTCTGATGGACGATTATGTCGACCATAAAATGGACGGAGCTTGCGGTAAACTTCGCGAACTGAACCATTATTTTCGAAATAAATTTGCACGATTTGCAAGCGTTGTTCTTTTGTCAACCTGTTCATGATGAAATGGCAAACCAAACTAAATATTAATCACTTGACAGCTGACAAAATGGCCGCCAGTTAAAAAAGTGATGCCAACTTTAAAGTTCTATACCTCAATAAAAAACACCCATTATTTTTGTCAATTTACAAAGTGTCATCGAAGCAACAGCGTTATTTTACAGCATCCAAATATATATTTTTATTGTGGAAAAAATTTCAAAATTTTCTTGGTATTGTATGGTAATAAGTTCTTTTTTCATATTTGATGTTAAAATCAATAATATATTTGGCTTAAAATTTTGTTACAGAAGGTTTTAGACACCTAGTGAAAGTTATATCACCGCATTTTAAAGTTCCAAGTAGAGCTACTGTGACTCGATGGGTTGATAGAAAATATGACGCTTTGTCAGGAACATTGAAAACTAAATTACACACAATGGAAAATATTACTTTGATAACTGACATTTGGTCCGATTTGCAAAGCTGTAGAGCTGGCCTTTGAAAAGAGAAGCACATACCGTACTTTGCACACACGTTTTTCTTAATCCTTATGAAGTTTTAAAATCGACTTTTATTTATTTAATAAATTTTCTTGGATCCAATTAATCAATAAGATGCATCGTAAACATCGATGTTTTTTAAAATCAATACATCGAATAAGATCGGTGTGAATTAATAATGAATCGAAAAAACATCTATGTATTTTTTACGTGAGCGGCTCTAGTTTATGCTATTGTCTATTTATAGATTGTCGGTAGCAAAAAACTGTTCTCGAGAGCGAGTAAACAATCTCCAATTTTTTCGTATTGTGTTAAAGTGACGTCGATGTCAACAACTGGAATAAGTCTGAATAAAAATCTATCGAAATTTCCAATTTCAAAACTCTAAAATCGGGAAAGAAATTCGAGGCGGAAGCGACTTTTTGGAAAGCGGGATGTCTGGTTAGGTTAGTCTAAATAAGTGTCTAGCAACACTAATAACTGATCGCTAGAAACGCTTGTGGTTGTTGCCGAAAAGACTTCTATACATGTTTGTAGTGTTGTATCATGTTTCCCTCACAAGGACGGTCCTTTTATTGTTGGTTTTGCATTTCTTTTCTGATTTATTAGTTTTGATATTTTCTACCAGATTACACGTTAAAAAATATTAAAGAAACCGCAAAATTTTTCTCTAATCTAGTACAAGCTGTAGTTGAAATACGCCAATCATAATCAGGATGACTGTTCAATGGCTTTTACGTGGAATTTCGTTTTTAACCATGGTGCTTTTTTCCTATATACGTCATTTATAGTCAGTCACCGAAATATTTATATAATTCGAAAAGAAAGAAAATGCTTTCGAATTGTAATGTTAATAATCACAAGATCTAGTGGCTATTAGACCGTATCATTTTTGTATGTGAACCTGGTTATGAGAGAGACTGTTGTGTTGGTAGACCAAAGTCAGGCAAACACATATCGAGCCTTTGCTGCAAGATCGTAGTAACTCAAAATTTGAATTTTTTGAGCTGGGTATGCAGAAATGATCTTTGGGGAAATATCTATCTAAAGAAAAAAAGATTATGATTCTATCTCTACAGCTAAAAATTTATTTATTGCCTCTAGCTATTTCCAACAATATTTATTTGCAATAATGCAATATTTCCTTTATGACAAGAAATTTACAAACAGAAAACAAATCGCGAAAAAAGCAATATGTTTTTTGCTACGTTTTAGGTACAAAAACAACTGCATAATTTGCTTTCTTTTTAGGGTTCCGTACACCAAAGGTGAAAAGGAACCCTATTGTTTTCGCTACGCTGTCCGTCTGTCCGTCACACGCTATTTTCTCAGGAACCGTAAGAGCTACGGACCTGAAATTTGGAGAGAGTATGTAGAACAACAACAAATACATGCGATTTAAAAATTAAAGGGTGTTTCAAAGCGAGCAACGAAATATGTTAACTAAAAAAAATCGCCCAAATGAAAAAAACGACAAAATGAAAAAAATTGCCAATATGAAAAAAATCGCCAAATTTAAAAAACGCCAAAACTAAAAAACCCCTTAATGAAAAAAAATTCCAATAATTATTGTTAGTTCACATATGAAGATACAATAAATAAATACATGTATTTAAAAAAAAAAAGAATAATGGAAGCCAGTTTACAAAAAATTGAAACCGCTAATACTGAAGGATTGGACATTGAAGATATAATAATTTCTCAACACACAACGAACTCCAAAGCCCGATACGTGGAAAAAAACGAAAACGTAATAATGATAATGATAGATGGAAACGGACAATGACAAAAAAAGCTAAGTTACAGCGGCCAAGAATACATTTCAAATTCTAAGCACAAAAGTTTGTCCTAAAAAAGAAATTAAAGCTCTATGCTCACAGCGATGCAAACACAAATGTTCTGAGAACTTTACGGATGAAGATCGAAAAGCGTTGTTTTAATTATTTTGGAAGCTCGGTGACATAGACAGACAGAGACAATTCATTGCGAATTCCATGGTAGACGTTGTTCCCACTTATCGATATAATCGAATTGGGGGAATGAGAGGTCCAAGAAGAAACAACAACTCCTTTTATTTAAAAAAGAGTGTAAGTTATTTTTCAAAAATACCCAGTCAGAAATTGACAACCGTACAAAATTTGTAGCACTGGGAAAGCACTTTTACTCAGGAAACCCAAACGGTTTGCCAACGTTGCGGATTACAATCTGAAAAATTATTTGCCAATGCTTTTTAATAAATTTTTATTTTTTAATTTTTTCTTTTCGATTTGATTTATTGGTAAGAATTAGGGATGTAACGAATGTTCGGTTTCGCATTCGCAAATTATTCTCTTACTTTTGATATTTGCATTCGCTAAAATATGCAAATATTTCAAGCGAATACTAAAGTCAAAAAAAATTTGGTACTTCTTTTACGAAAATAGTTTGCGATTAACAAACGTCAAAAAGGCGAAAATTATTTTAAGTCAGCAAAAAAATATATATACTTACAAGTAAAGCATTCTAATAAAAGCCTTAAAATTTTAGCGGGAAACTTTCATATCAATAAGTTCTCATAAGTATCAAAATGAAACCAAAATCCAGCGGTGTTTGGAAATATTTTTCAGTTTGTTTTTAAAACAGAAAAGTACAAAGATTTAGGACCAAAGTGCGAATGGGTTGATTGTCTAACAATTTTTAAATTTATTTTTAATTGTTTTCTATACTAATTGTATATATTATATATAGGGCCTAATTTTGTAAAACGCAAACTTAATATAAATTTTTGCCATATAAAATTTATCAACGCTTGGCGTTGCGTTTTACAAAATTAGGCCCATAATTTTATTCTTGTTTTAAAAATTTGTGTTTTTAATAAATTAATAAATATTTGCTCAATTCAAGACTCAATTCAAATAAAATGCTAAATTAGTACATCTATGCACAAAATACAACTACATGTTCTTATACAAATTAATTTTTATGTGATTTTTTAACGTATTGTAATATTTGCATTCGCTTTCGCAAAAATTAAAATGAGTTATTCACTTTTGCATTCGCATTCGCTAAACTGGTATTCGTTACATCCCTACTAAGAATACACTTACGGCCTTATGTATAATCAAAAACCATGATATAAATATAGAAGACTTCCATTTTTTACTATATGAGAACAGTTTTCTTTATTTCTCTCAAAAACAAACTTCAAAAATCCTTATTTTTTCAAAAAAAAAAAAAAAAGGAACGGAAGTACCTTATATATTTATATCATGTCAAAAACTGGCATGAAGTTAGCATAAGTTACAAAATTTAACTACGTGTTGACGAGTTCCTCTACACAATTTTACATTAAAAATCGCCGCATAATGTAGTTTTAACACTCGATTATATCTTAGCATGATATTTAATGTAACATTGTATGGTAAAACACGTTAAGACCATGTTCAATTTTGCCACTTATGCTAACTTCATGCCAGTTTTTGATTATACATACATGTTTAGCTCTATTTCTGATATAACCAGACATTTCCATTACGTAATTAGTAAACAGATATTATCAGGAGGAACGGTTGTAATATTATAGCCATAAATGTTGACAAAAGAAAATAGTGTTTTCGATTCAACTGTGTCTTTAAGATTTTCCCAGTGAATATTTTCTATTTTCCACAAGAGGAAATCCTAATGGCATATTATTTGAGAACGTGTTAGTATGGAAAATGTGCAAATTCCTTTGAATTATTAGATTTGTAGTTGATTTAACATGACCAATTGACTTTAATGGCCTATTTCCCACCTGCGAAAGAAAACGTTCGACTTACAATTTATATTGAAAACAACAATAAAATACGAAAATTAGTTTTTGTTTTCAATATCAATTGTAAGTCGAACGTTTTCTTTCGCAGGTGGGAAATAGGCCATAAATACCCCAAACTATTTTTAAAGTCAAAAGCTGAAAATTGTTATAAAGGAACTCCAGTGTTACTTACATCATCTGGTATATGGATTAGATTATGCATATATTCATAGTTTGCGAATTAAGTCCGTAATATCGAGGCATAAGTTCAACAAATGATTTAACAATTCTCGAACGTATTTTGATTTTAATGTGGCTAACTAAGTTGACGAAAAAATACGACAAGTAAATAAAATTAAAAAAATGTGTGTACATTTTAACTAGAGATGTGCAAATGTCGTGATTTTATCGTGTCACGCGTGAATCACGCGTGACTCACGCATGATCGTGATTAAATTTATAATTAATCACGCGTGAGTGCGTGATCGTGACTTAAAAATAAATTAATCGTGCGTGAGCTATTTTTAACAATCACGCACGAATTTTCACGCTCTCACGACATATTCCTTCAATATACTATACCAGAGCTATTCAACCTTTTTGGTTCGCGTACAACAAAACTCACAACCAACAATTCGCGTACCACCAAAAAAAATTTATGTGTATAAACAAGTATGGGCTCAATAAATAACCAAACAATTTTAAAATACGACCATATATCTACATAGGCATGTACATATGTATATAACATGCGAACTTCTGTGCATATGGGTCGTTATACTTTTAGGATCAAACATAAACAAATACAGCATATTTTTTTTAATTGAGTTACTTGGTTATTTAATGAAAAAAAAGCTAAAATTTTCGAAGATTTGGCGTACCACCTGGGAAAGTTTCGCGTACCCCAAGTGGTACGCGTGCCACAGGTTGAATAGCCCTGTACTATACCATTTTGCAAATGCTACGATGCAAGACCATTTGCACAAGATTTTGTATTGGGCTATTGTTATAATTTTTTCAGGCGTAGTAAACTGGCTCATATGAAATTCAAATATACCAATGTAGAAAAATTTTTAATCAGAAATAATTTTTAGTCAGGCTTAAGTTCAGTGATTTCAATTCTTTTATTGAATGAAATATTTTTATTAATTAATGTGAGTTTCTAAAGAAGAGAAGAAAAATTAAATTAGACTTTTAAGCTGGGGGAAATACCGATATTTTTCTGTGCAGCAACGCACTTCATCAGCACCCTAGTCTATCTACTTGGGTAGAGATTGTTATTAACATCAGCTATTTAACTTAAATTCTAATGAAACGGAATGTGAGAAATGATTGTTGTGTACAATTATTGATTTACCTTTGGTAAATACATATGTAAGTATCACTATTTATTTCCCCTGTTTTTTCATTTTTTTCATTTTTCTATTTAGGTAAGCACGAAGTTATATTACTCTACCTACGTACGAAAAATAAAATTATTTTAATATATTTTTTATGGTACACAACTATATTTTCCCTAAACTCTGACTTTTTCCAGATAAACTACGCGTACATCCGCATTTATGAAAAGGCACTCTTAAATTTTTAGTTAAATACTTTTAAAACTATCTACATAATAAAATCTTATAGTTGAAACTTTCAAAATCTACCCTCACAACTTTTTATAACCGCTTAAACACAAAAAATATTTTTAAAATTTACTATTTTAGGACATTACTGAATGTAGGGTACATGTCCAAAATACAAAATAATTGGTTCTAAGTATGTTCTTAAATTAAAAAATATGAAGAAAAAATTAAATAAAAAAATTGGCGGCGAGGCTTAGTTTTCGAGTTATGGGCCTCTGAAATTCTAGTACAATATTGTGATTATGCGGTGTTTTCCAACGAATATGACCAATATTCGTATCCCAAAAATGAAAATTTAAAACACCGTATAATCACAATATTGTACTAGAATTTCAGAGGACCATAACTCGGAAACTAAGCCTCGCCGCCAATTTTTTTATTTAATTTTTTCGTTTTATTTTTTAATTGTCTATAGGATAGGATACTGTTTTTAAATTTCTGGGAGGAGCCCCTAAACTTGATTTGTTCCAAAATTTAATGCTGTCTTTTAACTTAAAATCCAACAATGAAATAAAAGTAATAGGAGTAATACTAAAAAAGGTCAAGGCAAAATTTTTTTTTGTCTTAAGTGAAATATCTTATGAGAGATACGGAAACACATCTTGGGAAATTATTTCTTAAGAATTTCAAGTTTATGTCAAAATGCTTTATCCGGTAAAAATCGGATAATTTTTAAAAGAGTTACAAGCTTCAGAAGATTTTTTTGGTACCAGGTAGTCAATTTTGGCCCACTGTAGCTCATGTCCAGCTCAAGCCAGAAGGCTGTCATGACATGTGTTATAAAGCCTAAGGCCTCCTCTCCGGATGTTAGGAGTTTCATATACTTCCAATCAGTAGCTTAGAAGTTACAGATTTATTGCCATTTACTTTGTCCCCACTGTGCAATGTAAATTTTACATATACACGTGCATACATATGTATACATATATATGTACATATGTGTAAAAACCTATTTTTCAACCCAAAATAAAATACAAATTGGATTGAGCGTGCGTGATCGTGATAACTTGTAAACCACTCGTGCGTAATTAAGAATATTTTCTTCGTGAGCGTGTGTGATCGTGAAAATTTTCAATATCATTCGTGCGTGAAAGTGCGTGAGTAAAATATTTTTCTGCGTGAGCGTGCGTGTCGTGAGTCAAAATCCACTCACGTTCACATCTCTAATTTTAACATCTAACAGCATCTAATTGCACAAGCATATAACAAGCGAAACGGAGTTGTGTAGTTTTCCAGTTTGTTAAATTCATTAAATTATGATGATTTTCCTTTGAAATTCAAAAGCTACATTTTTAGATACCATTAGTAGGTTTTGTTGAAGCCCTGATACATTTTCTTGTGAAATATAAGAGAATGAATTCTTTATCAATTGCTTTTGAACCAATTGTTTGAAGTATTGGGAATATATTACACTTATAAAAAAACTTATGTTGGGAAAGCACTTAAATTGTGGTTTTCAGTGTTTAGCCAACGACGTAAAAAATAGTTGGCCAACCCCATCATGAAGTTATCATTTGTGTGTTGTCACAACACTCCAAAAGTTGAAATTGAGATATTCTGCCAACGTTCGAACCACCTTAGGAAACGCTTTGCCAACGTTATTCGGATTGTATTTTTCCGCGTGGGTACGTTGTGCATAAATGATCGTAACATTATGACTGTTGTTGATAAAAAAGAAAAGATTGCTGGATGTGTTATGGAAATAAGTCAAGTTAAGTTAAGTCATTCATTGAAAAAAATCCGCAAATTGATAGTCATTATACGAGAGCTAAAAGTACCAGACAATATATTGATGGTGGCAAAACTGTTTCAAGTATTTATAGAGATTATGTTGAAAGTTGCAAAAATTGAAATGAGTCATATTCGTCCTATAACTTTTTCTATAGAGTATTTAATGAAGATTTCAATATTTCCTTTTTTCCCCAAAAAATGATCTATGTGAACTGTGGACAGCCTTTGAGAATGTAACTGGGGAAGAAAAAGATGACATTAAATTAAGATATGAGCAACACTAGTTAGAAAAACAACTATCCAAAACTGAAAAAGATAATGATAAAAACCAAACCAATACTTTTGTGTTTATGACTTGGAAGCACTAGTTCAAATTCCACAGGGCAACACATCAGCATTTTACTACAAAAGCAAATTAAATGTATTTAACTTTATGGTATACAATTTAAAAAACGAAATGTACATGCTTAATTTTGGATAATGGTCATCGTGGTGTAAACGAAATAGCAACATGCGTTTTAAAATATCTAGAACAGTTTCCTAAGGAATCTGACATTATATTTTACTCCGATAATTGCGCTGGACTGGTGATTCCTGTCATGCACTCATAGAAAAAGAAGTCAGACGAATGCTGTAAAGTGGACCTATATACTCTCCTGAATCTTTTATTTCTATTGTCAAGTCGGCAAAAAAGAAAGGAGAACCTAATCATCATGGTGTAATTATACAGGTGACTGCTTAAGGATTTGTTATACAAAAATATGGCAACCATAGCTGTGTAAAGAACCGAAGAATGTCAAAAGCACAAAAATAATTGTACTAAAACCAAAACAAAACGAAGTTATTGACATTCTACATCTACAAAGCACACAGAACAAAAAACTATCAGCTGAAGTAGGCTGCCACCCAGTTAGATACACCTTGCTAATCATGTTGTAGAAATGTGTTACGAAGATTTTCTAGATATAAAACAACTTGCCTCCTATTTAACAAACTTAAAACAAATGAAAATATCCGAGTTAAAAGTAATGATTAAAAATAAAAATAAATGCGAGATACAACTAAAGAAAGCCTACCGAATAAAACAAGGAATTTCAGATAAAAAAATCTGATCTTATGGACCTAATTAAAAATAATTTAATACCATCATTTTATAAGACATTTTACTCAAATTTGTAGTTTTTCTGTAAATCTTTTATTTTTTTTTTTTTGTTGGCTTTAAGCTTTGGATAATGAAATTTGTTCTAAGTTCTTATATTTTTAAAACTATGAGAATAAAAACTGGAAAATTTATAAAAATCCAAAAATTTATATTGTCTTCTTTATTGTTTTTAACCCCCGACTAAAAAAAGGGGTGTTATAAGTTTGTAGTGTGTGTCTGTGTATCTATGTGTCTGTCCGTGTCCACGTACAGGGCAAACGGCTGAACCGATTTTCATTTAGTTTTTTCTGTTTGAAGGATGACTTGATCGAGAGGGTTCGTAGTAGTTAAGATATCTTATAAGAACTTTTAAGACATGAGGGATTTTTCAAATACTTTACTACAGCGAAATCTTATAAAACAAACGTTAACAACATTGCAAGAATTTTTTTTGAGTATTGTAGGTATAGGAGTAAAGAAGAAAACACTTCGTTACGGAAGAATTTGTGATACTAGCTTTTTTCTACGCATAAGCGCGTGTACAAACGTCATGCATGTATGTGTGTATGATCTTTTATTTTTCTGCGCACATGCAAAGGCACACACATGCATTAACATTAGTTCCCTACAGAAAGTGCGAATAGTGAAATTGTAGCGATCTACTAGTGACATTGTCAGTAGTACTACTGACCAGGTGTACCCAAGCCAATGTAATCATCTATTGACATTTAACATTAGCTTGTCATTGAAAATCCACCACTAGACTGTAGCACTACTGACTAAGTAGTTCTTTTGGGAGCACATGAAGACATTGGCACCAAAGATTCACTAGTAAATTTTAGGGGCTCTAGTCTACAATATCGATATATCCTCTCTCGTTGTCAATAGTAAACTTATAGTGATTTTCTAGTGACGTTGTCAATAGTGCTACTGACTAGGTGTACCCCAGCCAATGCAAATGCCTATTGACAAATAACATAGGGTTGTCATTCAAAATCTACGACCATATGGAGATATTTGAACCGAAGATTCACTCGTAGATTTCAGTGACCCTCGTCTACATATGTGACCTGCTCCACGAAAAGGGATCTGCGCCGAAAAGAAGTTATTGAGAAAAACGCGTTTAAAAAAAGCGCTTCGTTTTTCCGTGTTTTGCGCATGGTTATGCAACTCTATTTATTTAATATTATTGCACAACATAACAAAAAAGAAAAACAAACTATTGAAGCGTTCATTGACAATATCACTAGAAATACACTAGAACTGTCGTCTCTAACGTATCTCTACTCGCGCATAAAAGGAAAGTTGTCGACATTTTAACTAGTGCAATTGTCGCTGGAGAAAGAGTATTGACATAGAGACATATGGTTCTAGGTTGACTAGAGGGTATACATATGTATGTATGTACGTGGTATATACTACAATAACAATTTAACAAATTTTTATAACAAATATTCAAAATAATTACAAAGAGTCAATATGGGAGAGAAAAAAAGTATTCAAATAAGAAAAAATCCTGATAAAAATTTTTGATATTAAATCAAATAAACAAGGGCAGTAAACGATGCCAGTTGCACATCCCAATACACACACACACACACACACCCACACACATATCCACATTAAACAATCGCATATATAAAAACAAACCGTTCCCTGAAGGAAAGGTCGATGGTGAAAATGTACTGAGTAGCTTTTGACTTTGTCACCAGTACTACTCTACAATTATTCTCCATATAATACTTTGTGCTATAGACATTTAGCATGTGCTTGTCATTGAAATTCTACTTCATAGTTCTTATGGGAACATGGAGACATACCAACCAGAAATTTACTGGTACATTTCTATACCTTAATTTATGTATATTGACAAGTTGTTGCAAAATCCACCAGAAATCCACCACATCTGTTTTCTCTCTTTATTTTATACTGACGAATAAAAGAGAAATTGTATGCGGTTAACCACATAATAGCTTACCATCTACATATTACACACACACTCAAACGTACAATATGATAAATATCAAGCATACACTAATCAACAGTACTTCTTTTGAGTGTTTGTTACAAACAAGCTGTCTTGCGACATCGCTTGTTACAACTGATATACACATACACCAATACATCCATCGTGCTTCGCTTATAGTACGACAGCATTTATTATTGGTTTAGTATAATACATGCGACGTGAATACATATAAAAATCATGACGTTTTTACATTTCAAGACTCTTTACGCAGCTCTCTAGTTCTTAGCTATGTTTGAAATAAATCGCTGCAGCCGTTTATAAGATATAACATCTTTTCTGAAAAAAGTCGGGGGCTTTTAAAATTTTTAATTTTTGTTATATCATATATAGTTTAATTTCAGCATAATTTAAAAAATCTTAAAAGTAAATTTGCTATAACGATATATTCCGAATTAATTAATACATTTGTTGTTTTTTGACAATAACGATGCATTATTGATAGGTTGATACAAAATACTTAAATATAAATATTTTAATAATTTTTGAACATTTTTTAATTACAAAACATTCCTATTTATTTATACTATCAAAAAGATGGTTGAAAACTTCAAATGCATTTTTCTCAGTTCACGATTTTTTGAATTACTACGGTGTTGCACTAAAGGCTCGATATGTACATACATATATTTTTTTTTTTTTTTTTTTATAATGCATGTATTTATTTATTGTATCTTCATATGTGAACTAACAATAAGTATTCAAATCTTAAATCTATAAAAAAAAAATTATTAGGCCCGACCAGTGTCGGACATAAACTTAGTGGTAGTTATAAATAATACATTAGTAGTGATAATCAAAAAAAAGGAGGGGGGGAAGTATTTTCAAGTAGTCCCATCTGGAGTGTTAGGTATAAGAGCCCGTGTGTCCCTCTTTTTTAAGCGGATGTGTCCAGTAAAGTTCAAAATATTACGAGCAAGCGGATTAGGATGTGATTCGAGTTTTGTTAAATATTTGCCTGCGTAGTTTGCAATTTCTTCAGTCACTAGTGGTATATTTAAATCACGATGTATAATAGAATTTTGGATGTACCATGGAGCCGATGTTATTAACCGTAAAATTTTGTTTTGCCTTCGTTGGATTCTCTCGACATTGGAAGCTGAAGCAGTGCCCCATAACTGAATTCCGTAGCACCATATTGGCTTCAAAAGCGACTTGTACAGTAAAAGTTTGCAGTCTAAGCTGAGTGTTGAGTTTCTGCCTATCAACCAATAGATTTGAGTTAACTTAAGTTTCATCTGAGTTAACTTAGAGTCAATATGATGTTTCCATGTAAGTCTTCGATCAAGGTGTATACCAAGGTATTTCACTTGGGAATGTTGAGGAATATTATGATTGTTGATTCGAATGGGGGAGCAAGTATCTCTTCTTAGGGTGAACGTTATATGGACACACTTTTGTTCATTGACTTTAATTTTCCATAAGTTCAACCATATTTCCAGCTGAGTGATATGTTCCTGGAGATTGCGGGATGCCTCATAAGGGTTTTCGTGCACACTCATACAGGCTGTATCATCGGCAAAAGTAGAAATATGGATATTATTGCTCACAGGCATATCACAATTATATATTAAATACAAAACAGGACCCAGAATACTACCCTGGGGCACACCAGAAGATATAGATTCGGGCACACTCGTGAACTCTCCTTCCACAACAGTGAACTTCCTATCAATAATATAACTTTCCAAAAGCTTTTGAATGTTTATTGGCAGATATGTCTTCAATTTTAAAACTAGGCCTTCGTGCCATACTTTATCAAATGCCTGAGAAACATCAATAAAGATAGCAGAACAATACTTCTTTTCTTCAAATGTTCTTCTTACAACTTGGACCAGTCTATGCGTTTGTTCAATCGTGCTGTGCTGACTTCTAAAGCCAAATTGATGGTCCGGGATGCACCCATTATCAGTTAAAATTTTGGACAATTTAGTCATGAGCAGCTTTTCGAAAAGCTTTGAGATTGTAGATAGTAAGCTTATAGGCCTATATGACTCAGTCTTGGTAAGATCTTTGCCCGCCTTGGAATCATTTTGATCTTGGCCAGTTTCCAGTTATGTGGAAAATACTGCATTCTTAAAATAGCATTAAAAGTAAATAGCAGGATTCTTATTGCAATATGAGGCAAGTTCATGAGCATTTTGTTACTAATGCCATCAATACCTGGAGCTTTCTTCGGGTTGAGTTCAGCAATTACTTTTTGTACTTCACGCATCTTAAACCTTAAGGGACGAGGGGGTAGAGAAACTACACTCGGTAAATCAGCAGCACCCGTACATGAATTGGGAGTGAATACAGATTTTAAATGCTCAGAAAATAAGTTACCTTTCTCACTATCACTTCTTGCCCAGCCTCCGGTCGCAGTACGCAATGGTGATTTAAGATCAACGGGTCGTTTAAGATTTCTAGTAGCGCGCCATAAAGAGTAATTAGATGCGGACGTTACATCAAGACCTTCTAAATACTTTTCCAGTAGTGCAGTTTTTTCCGACGATAGCAGCTCTTTGAGTCGTTTAGTACATTCTTTAAGTCTGATTTTATTTAGGGGTGATCTGTGTTGTTGCCATTCTCTTCTAGCTCTCCTTTTTTCACATACAAGACGTTCAATTTCCGTAGAATAAATTCTGTTAAAGCCGGTCTGCGGATAGGAGGTAGTGGCGTGTTCAGCAGCCTGTTTAATATTTTCGTTAAGATTGGCAATGTTAAATTCAATATCATCGCATGATCTAAGCTGAATGTTTTCTCCGCAGTGACTACTAAGATATTTTTTGAATACCAGCCAGTTGATTCCATTAATCATCTTCACATATGAGTTAGTTAAATCACTCCTTAGTGGGTTGAAAATTGTAACTATTGTTGGAGAGTGATCGGAGGACAGATCTAGAGAGGCCTCTACATGAATTAAGTCCCTATGAATATTTTTTGTGACGGCAAAATCTATAACATCTGGAATTTTTCTTACGTCAGTAGGCCAGTAAGTAGGCTCCCCACTCGAAATGACATCTAAGCCCATTTTTGAAATTGTATTGAACAAGGCTCGACCTCTAGGTGTAACAAGACGCGATCCCCAGTACGTATGTTTTGCATTGTAGTCACCAGCTGCCACGAAACAAGATCCAAGCGATTTGTAGAACTTCTCATACTGATCTTCGGTAACTGAAAATCTGGGAGGTGAGTAAATTGATGATATCACGAAATTCGCACAAAAATTTTCTACGAAAATATTCGTTGCTTGCAAATATTCTTCACTAACGTTGTCAAGGACATAGTGCTTGAGTCTTGACTTAATCAGAATTTCTGATCCACCACATGCTCTCTCTCTCGGGTCCTTTGTATCATATAAAGTGTAACCATTTATTTTAAATAAGCTTCTTGAGGTCAAATGAGTCTCAGAAACCAACATTATATCAATATTTTTTTCCATGAGGAAGTGCTCAAGTTCATTTTTATGTTGGCGAATGCCGTTTGCGTTCCAGAAACATATTTTTAACGTGTTCATGGTTTATTAACTAATGCTTGAAGCAGTGTATTCTGCATTCGCAGCATTTCTTGCATCATACTTGTCATATTTGTAGTAAAGTTGTTTATAGTTAGCACCAGATTCTCAATAGTAGCTTCAAGGCGACTAAAGTTAAAGCTTGAGTTTGAATTCGTTGAATTATTTGGCGGTGGAACATTTTGCGTGGGAATTGAATTAGTCTTAGCAGCATCAGCATACGATACACGTGAAGTAACTGGTTGGCTGATTTGAGCAAAAGTGTCGGAGTTCGCGTTTACTTGTAGAGCTGGAGTTAGCTTGGGTTTTTGACCCATAGCCTGTTTAACGAAAGAAAATACAGGGCACCCTCTATAGTTAGCTGTGTGATTACCTCCACAATTACTACATTTTTTTTCTGCTTGATCTTTTGGCTTAGTGCAGCTAGCAGTACCATGCAATTCACCGCAGATAACACACACTGTAGGTAACTTGCAGTAAGTTTTCGTATGGCCATATTCTTGGCAATTATGGCACTGTACGGGACCTGAACGCTTACGTGGCTCTTCAACTGTGATTTTTCGATGTAAGAGATATTTTACGTTATAAACTGGATGGGCTTCATTTTTTTTCAATTGTATGTCATTCGGCTCCAGTTCAACCCGAAATAGGGGTTGGGGGACCTTTTCTCTATTAAATATGTTGGTAACATTTTTTACCTTGAATCCTTGGTCGACAAGTGCACATTTTACTTCTTCGGGTTCAACATATGAATCTATGCCCTTTAATACTATCTGTAGGCCTTTAGCACTCTTAAGTTGGTATGTGTAAAAATTTGTTTTATTTTTTTCGAATTCACTAACAATTTTTCGGAAATCTTTTTCATTATATATTTGGATTTTAGTTTCATCAATATTACCTCGTTTAATTGGAATGATGTGAAAAGTATTTTCACCAATGGTCGACAGTAGTTTTTTTATAAAATATGTATGTATATATGTATGTATAAAATATGAAAGATAGTAAAATGCATGATATAAATATAGAAGGTACTTCCATTCTCTCTTTGTTTTTAAAAATAAGTATTTTTGAAGTCTGTTTTTTGAGAGAAATAAAGAAAAATGTTCCCATATAGTAAAAAATTAAAGTCTTCCCCTAGAAATTTTTTTACAAAAATGTGTAATTCTCTTAACAAAAATTTTCGAATAATTAAAGTGATATACATAATACGCTTCTGTGAATTTTAAAAAGTGGTTATGTAA
The DNA here is from genome assembly GCA_949987645.1 of Tachina grossa. NCBI lineage: Eukaryota > Metazoa > Arthropoda > Insecta > Diptera > Tachinidae > Tachina > Tachina grossa. The sequence continues at coordinate 59,562,852 of OX465277.1, read as the reverse complement.
TAACTTATCTCATATTTTTATGCTTTCTGCTTCATATACAAATCTTTTAACTGTATTTTGATCTAAATTTGACGTTGAGAAACCAAATTTATTGATGTTTTTGATAAGTTGACAATGAATTTTCTTTAAGTTTGTCAAATATTGATTGATATTGAATTTGTTTAAACTACATAATTCGTTTCTTGTTAATTGTAACATCTTTTTCTAAAATATTGAAAAAATCTTTTGGCAAGTCTATTTCACAGATATTATAAGCTCTTAGCCACTTTTGACGAACACCAGGAAATAAAGGGAATTAAAAAAATCCTGCACTCATATTTTTACTTATGCCCTAATTCAGTAAGAAGATTTAGGATGTTTTTGTCTATATTTGTGATTTGAACGGGCTAAGGTTCGTATTGCTTTTTAAGCCAAATTACATGTGATAATTATTAATGAACAAATAACAACAAAGTCTGTTGTAAATATTCTGACTAACAACACATAGTTGAACGGAACAGCCAGCCGTTTTCGAAGGCCACTAAACCTTCATCATCAGCCTTCTTTTGTGTTTGGTCCACTGTGTGTGGTGTCAGTAGATGTAGATTTCTGCTTTATATACTTACTTCCTTATTCATAAAAAATATTTCAGGTTTATTAAGCGCTTATTTGACGTATTTCTATGGGAAATTTGTCAAATAAACCTGTAATAAACCTTTAATATTTTTTATGAATAAGACCGTTAGCATTATTGCAAATGGATGTTTTTGTTTGAAAAAACGTTTGAGTTCTTGTCTTTGAATTCTCTAAATTATATTCTTCAAAAATGGTTGTTGTTTTTGATAATGAAAAATAAAAATATTATTACCATGTTTTTAAAACATAAAAATTAAATTAAAGTATTATACAATAGTTTGAAAAATATATGAAAAAATATGTGTTGGATATAATGTTTAGAACAAAATCATAAAGCAAATACACGAACCTTCTAGCATATACAATAAATAATGTTTTAAAGAATCATAACTGCACTGCGGCTTTATTCGTCCATAGACAAGACGATACAATCGTCGAACAGAATTTGAGCATTAATTGTTTAATTTATACATTCTGTATTTTATAAAAACAATTTTGAAATAATTTTTTATTACAATTTTCAAACAAACAGGAAACAGAGGGGGAAATATTAAATTAATACGGTAGCACGATTTTACCGGAAACTTCAAAATACTTATACTTGTCAGATGGTGAATGTCGAGAAAAAATGAGAGAATGGAAGTACCTTCTATATTTATATCATGTTAAAATGCATGCTTGTACGAATGTAAATAAGAGAATAACGAAGTGCCCTCCTTTAAAAATGCGCGCTCTAACCAAGCCATATTTACCCTTTGCGTATGAAAAGACTCGAGTATACATATATCATCACATCATATTCATTTACCAAGTATGATCGTCTAATAGCCGCTTAGTTCAATACAGTGTTACCATATGTGAAGATTTATCTTATTTTTGAAGTATTTAGACATGTTAAAACGACAAAAAAGATTTTTTATCTTAAAATAAGATTTTTAAAAATTTTACTTTTGGTACTTTTAATATATTATAGAGGGATTTTTTAACCAAACTACTTACAAATTTTCTTATTTGCTTCATAATGATCTTACACATATTCTATACATTAAATATTTTGTGTTATTTGGCTTTATTTTTAATAGTTCACAAGAAAAAAATAAAATTTAACTAATTTTCATGCAATAAAATAAGAAAAAAGATTTTTGATCACAAAAAGTTTTTTTTGCTCGACTTGAAGATTTTTGAACAAATAAATATGGCAACACTGGTTCAATAAAAGACACACACAAGGCAAATTCATAGGTATACTCTAGAGCAGTGGTGTCAAAAAGAAAACTATAGTTGTATGTGTGAGAAAAATTGTCTTAATCGTCTCTGAAGTACATCGAAAAAAATAAATATTTGCAACAAATGCAGTTTAGTGAAGCAGGTCAAAACATATAAAAAGGAGTCTATATGATAGAAAATAAAAGAATAAAGAATAAAAATTAAATAAAAAATTTGGGGGCGGCCCATATTTTCTGAGTTACGGGGCTGTGAACTTTTCATAGGAAACTATGAAGAATTTCTTAAAATAAATTTTTAAATATCTTATCTGATAGAAACGTGAAAAATAAGAAGAAAAAATTAAACAAAAAAATTGACTGCGACCAATATTTCCCGAGTTATTGGTCTTTTAAGTTTTGATTTAAAATGCAGTTTAATGAATCTGCTACAGAAAAAACCAAAACGTCTTTTTAATATATATTCATTTGTTTCCTTAAAAGTTTTGTAACATAAAATACATTGAATGTCGCAAAAAGCATTACTGATCATAGAATATTTTTCACATACCACTTTTTTTCTTTCATTGTATCTATAAGGAACTTAATACACCCGCTGCGCATGTGTTTTCGTCGCTGTTTCAGTGTAGAGCTGCAGTACTATCGATAGTTTTATATTAAGTAGACTATCGATATTTTTTTTCGATAGTAATACTATCGACAAGAACACGCTACTAAAAGAGAAAAAATCAAAAGCAATAAAAACGGAATGATGGCGACTGTGTAATAAAAAATGCAACATTCAAATTTCGCCGCCTGTAAACCTTTATAATAATGGTTATCATTTCATATAGTTTTGATTTTTTTCAACATAAGATGTCAGTTTTTATCTACTAGATGCAAATTGCATAAAAATACAATTATTATATACCAACAACGGCTTTGATACATGAAAAAATTTCCGCTCTTTACTTTTAAATAACAGGTGACGCTAAATAGTTTGCTTCTCCTTCTGTTAAACCAATACTTTTTAGCTAACTGCAATAGTTTAAGTAATGATGAAAGCTTTTTTATTTTATTCCTTTTTAATTTATTTTTTATTGATCCATTTATCTATATGTTTGCTTTTTCGTTTATTTTTTATAGAACTGTGAATATATGTTTGTTGAATATGTGTATTAAATGCATTGGAACTAAAGGCCCAACTTTAATATGAATAAGCTAGCTTAAGCAACTGTGCGGTTACATATAAAACGCATGTGGCAAACTATAATGTACTTAACAAACTTTTCGTCAAGTTTCGTCAAATGTCATTTGCTTAAGTAATGTGCCAAACTGAACGCACATTCCGTAAGGAAACAACTGTTTGTGCACTTTTTAAACTCAAACAAGCAGCAGCAGAAAATATTCATTGATTTTAAATATTTTTTTATTGTTTCTTATTTTAAACTCAGAAAATAAAGCAAAACTTTTATTTTCATTGTTTGTTTTACAATACACATATACACACATACACATGTATTTACTTATGTATATTCACTGTTGTACTTTTTAGTAGGCAAAACAAATAAAACAAGTAATAAGTTGATGGATATATTTATATGTGAATTTCTAATAGATTAGGCCATTCTTTCAAGTTAGTTTGATTTAATTGCATTCATTTAGGAGTTATGAGAAGAAACAAATTTACTACAAAATTTTTGACAATACCTAGATGTGCAGCTGTGGCTAAAGAATACTTAAGTGCGTGTAAGTACATTATGGCCACCCAAAAGTTACATCTGAATTGTTTAAGCATTTGACAGACTTATCGTTCAATTCTGACATTAGCTTAAGCCAGCTTATTCATATTATAGTTGGGCCTTAAAAGTTTTAAAAAAAATGAAGTTTCTTTTTACTTTATGGAATGATTAAAAAAATCAAGATTTTATATTAGAAAAATACACAATTGATAAGTTTCTAAGAATCAAAAACTATCGATAGTATCGATGGCATCAAAAAATACTATCGAATGGAGCCACTAGTTTTGCAGCTCTATTTCATTGACGACTAAATGGAAGAGAATAAGAATGTGTGTAATTTTAGTTTGCACAATTGTGCCATGAAACTGACATCATTGCTCTAGAGTTGTGCAAAAGTGTGCTTGGTTGCTTAGCCTTCATGATGCACATCATTGAATTGATTTTATGAGAACACTAAAAATGGTATTCAATCTCATAAAAAGCATGCAACAGCATTTGTTTATCTGCCAAGCGAGGGCATCAGTTATTGTTGTGTCGAAGCACATTTCACTAGCACAGAATACACAGAAGTGAAGAAAGTGACAGGTAAAAAAAGCCCCAATCAGGTTTTTGTTAAAATTCATGGAAGAAAGAGAAAAGCATAGTGTATTTGATACTGTAGTGTATTACTACTTACCAATTAACACAGCTAATAAAAATGTATTGCACTAGAAAGACGTAGCAAAACAAAACCGACGACAAAATTTGAGGGAAAACGAGACAAACTGAAAAATACCCGTATCTTCCGTCTCGTGACACTTCTGTATGTTTTGTGTCACTAGTGCACACCGAATGACAATTGTAAAATGAGCATACAAGTGTAAAATTATGTGTATGTTTAAAAGAAAAAACAACAACGTAGAATGTACGTCGTAGATTATTTGTGCGTGTTATTTCGCATGCTACTGTTCTAACCAGTGTGAAAATATCCTAAAAAGTTTTGCAGCTAAATTGACTTTCAAAAAAAGCTAAAAAATAATTATAGTGCTAAAATCTAATGCTAAAATTTAAAACATACTTGTTTTTAATTACATTGTTTCTTTTAAAGTGCTTATTTTTGCTATTTATTCTTTTATTGCATTTCCTTTGAATGAACCAAATTTTTTTTAAATTCTGGAAAACTTGCCATGTGTTTAACATACATACTTAAGTGTCAAAACTGAATGTGTTAACGAGCTTTGCTATATAGTTTCACATTAAAAACCACGCTAGGATGAAGTTGTTAGTTAAAACTACATTCTGGGCAAATTGTTTATGTAAAATTGTATGATGGAAGTCGTTAAAACCTAGTTAAATTTTATCACTTATGCTAACTTTCAGTTTTTCATTGTGCATTATGCACTAATAGTTAAAAATCAATAAATGCAAAGCAAAAATGTTAATTCGCTGTTTTTTTTTTTCGAAAACAAGCCTTTATTAACATGCATTTCGTTGATAAGCAATATTTAAAAATTATTTTTTATAAAATAACACTAGTAATTTTTCCATTTTTTCGATCTTTTTTCACTTGACCAATCATATCTCGAGCTAGAAATGTCCGATTGTGTCGCTCTTGGTATTGAAATGCAATGTATTGAGATGACGAATAAATATGTATTATCGGATCACTGATTACTAAAGCGGTTCAAAATATATCGATGAAAATAGGGCACATTTTAAAAAAATAGTATTTTACAGTGATTCTATGCCGACAGAAAAGTAAAAATCGTTAAAAAAAACGTCTGGTTTCTGTTCATGTACGTAAGATATGAGACCAACTTAAAGAAAATCGACCGAAAAATTACAAAGTTATAAGCAATGGAGTGAATAAATCCAAATAATAATAAAGTCAAAATTTATAAAAATAACAAATAATAAATTCAATATATTTGCGTGTGAACAACTGAACTCACAAAGCATTGAAAAAAAATAAAATATTCGGAAAGTATGGGACTTGGATTTATTCACTCCATTGCTTACAACTTTGTAATTTTTCGGTCGATTTTAATGTGGTTGTTATTTTGAAAATATCGTTAAATTAAATAGCAAATGTTCGTGTATATTTCTACACACATATTTAATTAAAATTATATACTTCGGTCTAATTCATAAAAAATATTTTAAGTTTATTACAGGTTTATTTGACAAATTTCCCATAGAAATACGTCAAATAAGAGCTTAATAAACCTGAAATATTTTTTATGAATAAGGCAGTTTGTATATTGTTTCAATATTAATATGAAAAATTAAATGGATTTAAAATTTTTATTTAGTACCTAGTAGAAGTGTGCACAAACCGTGAAAAATAAGAAGTTTAGTGTAGTAGTCTCGTCTTTTTAATGCTGCCCCTTTTTTCCAGAAATCCCATATTTGGTGCCACTTTTTGAAAAATGTCATCGGTCACCCTGAATGTACATCAAGTAGATTAAGCAAGCAAGTATCTTGTTCTCAGTTTTAGTACCTACATCAACTTATAAATTTATAAGCAAATGAATAATTTTTCGTGTTACAAATACATCATAAAATTGGTTACTCGTCAAAATTACTAATATACCGAAAGTTGCATAAATTATATTGTTAAAAAGTGTATAATCTACACACTTAACAAAAAATGCTGGAAAAAGCTAAATAAATAATTGAATAAATTCAGTGAAGTGCGGCTTTGACCCGCGCACGAAGGATTCCGTACGAACACTAGATATGTAATTCAATACGAACTTTAGCCTATATAATAAAGAGTTTTGGTTTTGTTTTTTTTTTGTTTTCGGTTTTGAGCGTTTTTTAGTTTTGGCGCTTTTAGTTTTGGCACTTTTTTCTCAGTTCTGTCGATTTTTTCGGTTTTTGCTGCCGTTTTTTTTTTCATTTTGACGATTTTTTTTTTATATAGGCGATTTTTTAGTTTTGGCGCCTTTTTCGCGTTTTAGCGATTTTTTTTTTTTTGGTTTTTTTGTTTTTTAATTTGGGGTTTTTTCATTTTGGTGAATTTTTTCATTGTGGCGATTTTTTTTTCATTTAGGTGATTTTTTTAGTTTTGGCGCCTGTTTCACGTTTTGGCGATTTTTTCTGTTTTTGGCGTTTTTTCAATTTGGCGATGTTTTTCGTTTTTTCAATTTGGCGATTTTTTTTTATTTTGGCGATTTTTTTTAGTTTTGGCGTCTTTTCGTGTTGTGGCGATTTTTTTCGGTTTTTTGTGTTTCTTTTGTCATTTTGGCGATTTTTTAATTTTTTCGTTTTTTTCGGTTTTGCCGATTTATTTTAGCGCTATTTCTTTTAATTTGGTGCTTTTTTTCGTTTTAGCGATTTTTTTGGTTTTTGGCGATTCTTTTTGGTTTGGTGATTTTATAATTTACCGATTAGTGTAGTTTTACCGTTTTTTGAAAATTTCAAGAGTTTGCCTGCTACGGTTTCCAAGATATAGCAAGTTGTCAAAATTGTATTAACTGATGGACTACCCTTTAATTTAAAATTTGTTTAATTTTAGTGTTAATTGTTGCAGTCTGTATAAAAATACAATAATTTTACAAATTTAAAGTGCCAATATTACTGTTGTAGCGGACAAGGTTCTGCATACTCTGTCTAAATTTCACGTTCGTAGCTCTTACGGTTCCGGAGAAAATAGCGTGTGACGGACAGCGTAACGAAAACAATAGGGTTCCTTTTCACCTTTAGTGTACGGTACCCTAAAAATCCTAATTAAAAATTTTGCAGCTAACTCAACAAAAAAATTCAAAATTTAGCTGCAAAATTGCTAAAATGGTCACGATGGTTCTAAGTTTTATAATTTATTAATTTAAGACTAAAAAATAAAATAAATAAATAATAAAACAAAAATAATATATTTCTAAATGAATATAATTGTAAAAAGTTTTATTATCACTTAATATTTTATGAAATTTTTAGTTCGTGAAATGAAGTATTGTGCACTATGAAGTGTACAATAAAAATATTCCACACTTGACACAACTGTCTATTCAACTGTTGTGCAATGGTTTTGTGTGCTGTTTGTTTCCTTGTTCTCTATTTTTGTTTCACACTCAATTACGATCACCACTACAAACACTATTTGCTTTAAAAAAAATGCAATACTGTGTACTTTTTCATAGCATGCGCTCACTTCTAGTATACTCACGTCAAATTTTTGAATTCGCTTTTAGTATTTTATATACTTGGGATGTCAAAAAAAGCTGTTGTGGTTTAAAAAAAAAGTATTTTTTGACCGTTTTGTTATAAAACTTAATAAACAGAAAAATAAAGATAAAGAAACTTAAAAAGTATTTTACGTGTCCCCCAAACCAGTGTTACTGTCCGGAATTGCATTAAGTTGGTATGGGTATTAAAAATATGCTGAAGAAGCCCGAGGAATAAGTTAATACCGAGTATGAACAGACGGCTGCAACGGTTCTATCCTTGTTGGCTTTAAAACAATTGAAAGCTTCGATACTTTTTGTTATACCTTGGATGGAAATGGATAATAATTAAATTAATTAAAAATAAAACGCATGGAACGTTTATCTATAAGTAAGTACACAAAGGCAAAAAGTATCTGATTACATGTATGTGTACGTAAATAAATGTATTATGCATTTTCAGTGTTTTATGTTGTATAATGTATGGCGTGTAAAATGGGAACAAACTTTGCAATTTCAGTTATGGAGAAAGTTGATGCAAAATCATTACCATATAGATGCTGAATATAGTACCTATACATACATATATATGTATGTATATACTTTTAAAAGTGCTTTTTTAATAAAATTCTCTTATGTGTAACACAGAAATATTTTAGTGCAAATTAAAATCCTTTTTTCGTAATTTTTGTTAGATAAATATGAAGCAAACTTTATTTTTACAAATAAAAAATACAAGTGATGAACCAAATAATAAATTGTTGTTTAAGTGCGAATGTCTACCTTCTTCCATTACGCGAATACGATGCACAAAAGCAGAACCTTAATTTTTGTGGGAGTTCTTAACAATTCGTTTTAACACCCGTTTCCTGTTGAAAGGGAAAATAAGCTTATTACACACACAAACACAATTATTTTTAATTCCTTACGCGCATCCAGCACAGTCAAAATACAAAAATTATACAATTAATAAATAGTTTCTTCTTTTTCACAATTTTATGGTTTCAATTTAAATTTAAAAACAATATGTGCTGACAATATACATATGTATGTATGAATGTAAATAATTTTTGACATCCCAAGTATACAAATGTACAAGAAGCAAAAAATAGTCACCTGAGCCGTCAAGGTCACCTGTTATTAATTCGCCTTGAGACACACACTGATTTTATAGTATAACCGTAAGTATAGTTACCCGCAAGCCATAGCACAATTACGAAATTAAAGTTCAAATTTAATACATTTCTATAGACAAAAAATTGATAATATAATTATGGAAGCTAAGAAAAATTTCGTGATGAGAAATGCTTTTCGCAATATGCAATGCATTTTATGTTATGAAACATTAAAAAATAATATGGAAATGGTTTAAAAAGGCATTTTAATAGTATCCACAGAGCTGTGAATAAATTTAATTTCGAATTTATACACTAAATTGTTGAATGGTTATTAAATTTTTAGTTTTTACTTAAGTTTTTATTAAATTGCTTATTTACAAACAAAAAAAATCAAACAACTAATAACCACATCATGTATTTTATATTACAAAACTTTTCTTCAAGTGCAAGTTTTTTTTACTCTCATTTTTCTCACCAATACAGACATATTTTATTTTGCGGGACACTGTTTTATACATGCATGAATATGTACATACATATGTATAGGTAAATTAATAATACCCTGCAGTCAGACTGGGCCAAGTGTCTCTATGTCACAAAGTAGACCAGAGTTGTAATAACTGACGTAAGGAAAAAGCTAAAATCATTTGTGGTGCTGGAACTGCGAGAAAGGGACAAATAGTGTGTGTTTGTTATGAAAATTGCAAACAAAACAAACAGAAAATATAATAAAGAAATTTAATTTTACAATATTAAATTAAAGTAATTTAAATTAAAAGTATTTATTTGTTTCTAATTGGAAAAATATAATGTGGAAAAGATTATTTGCATTAAAATGTGTACATACGTATTAGATTTGTGTTTGAATAGTACATGGTGTGTGTGTGTGTATATAAGTCCCTGCTTAAAAGAAAAATGTGGCCAATATATAAAACATGAAATTTATAAGAAATAAAAGTGAAAATGAGGAGCAAATAGATATATTCAATCATTGAAGGACTAATATTTGCTCCGGCGTACGTCATGTGTCTTATTTGGATTTGGGGTTGCTGGCTGCCAGACATGCATCTGATGATGATAATACGATATCTATTGCGAAGGTAATGAACCAGTATTTTTTTTATTTAAAGAAAATAATGATTTGGTTTCTTTTCATAATGCAGTGCGTTTGAAACATGGTGTTCTAAACATCCGGATGTTATGCTATGTCCATTGTGGTTATACATTACTTGATATAACTTTTCAATTTCGGAAAAATAATGAAATTGATTTATGGAAAGATATAGCTATTATTCACCCTTATCGGGAATGAAAGTTCGCTTGGAATGTGTTCCCTTTCCCTTTGTGATCGCCAATGTTTGCGTTGTGTCAGTATACTATTTTCTCCGCCACTTGTTTATGGGAAATATTTCAGGGGAACAAATTGTTCGCCTTTTATTCCCGATAAGGGTGATTATTTGTGTACAGACGTTTGGATTTTTCTTTATGTAACAATTAAAAACAACATATTTTATTTTGCAAATAAATTTATGCATTTTATTTTCTATTTTGTCTTGAAATTTTAATTATAAGCATGTAAAGAAAGTGTGTTGAATTCAATTTATATTATTACTTAATATAATTTATTATTGTTGTCAAAATGTTTGTTTAAAAAATTTAAAACTAGTAAAAGGTGTACAATTGCAGTTATATAAATGTACAAAAAATAGTTAAATATTGCATTAAACACAAATAAAAACTTATAAAAATAAATACACAATTAAATTTTAGTGTTTTAAGTTCAAGATTTTCGATCAAAGTAGCCTGCAACATGTCTTCTGCATCATTGTTGGCCGTGTACTGTTTGGTGCTGGTTACAGTTGCTGTTGTAGTATTTTTTAATCTTATCCGCTGCGTGCCCGCTGAAATAAAGTCAAAGTTAAAATTAGATATTATTTTACTTCAAAAATTTATAAGTATGTAAGTCTAGTTGTAAATACTTACAATTTTTTTGTTGTTTTTGCCGATGTAGTAGGTGCATCTCCAATTTTGGTGTAAGCCTGTATAAGTGCACTTTCAAGCGATTTGATTTGTTGCTACCTTTGGTGTTGGGCTTCCAAATGTTTTTGTTAGATTTTGCGTTGCATTTCCACTTGTGCCAATTTGTCAAGTTCCCAAGCTGCGTCGTACAAGTGAGTTCACAAAAGCGACGTCCATAATTAGTGACTTAGTGTTTCTGAGAAAAATTGGGTTAAGTTTTGCCACGCCAGCTCATGTTGCCGCGCATACCCTTGACTTATTAGACAGTAAAGCGTATAAGGCAGGAGGATTTCTGCCTGTCGAATTAACGTCATCGTCATCAGATTCGATACAAATGGGCGAGTTACGCGTCTCAACAAATCATTATCCTCGGCATTTTTTTCTTTAATGGATCCATATGTTGCCTCCGGCAAGAATCCTGCCTTAACTGATTATTTTCCCACAATTAAATGACTGTTCCAGGCGGGCAGCCTTTCATGCATTTGTTGCTCCCAAAAAATAAAACGATTTAAATTAATATACGTGTATATTAAATAAAATTATAGTTTTTTTTTGCTCACATAGGTATTTTTCTGTTTTGCCAAAAATGTGCTTCTGAAAATATAGAAAAAAAACTAGATATTATGAAAATATACATACATAAATTATCAATTGCAGAAACTACTCACCTTTAATTTCAACCAAGATTATGTTTTTCTTACAAAAATCTGCAAATAAATAAAATTTAAAGCATATTTCTTTAAAACTAATAGATTTTCACATTGTACTTACCAAAATCACAAGTGAATGAAAAGCACAAAGAAAAAATGCCACCACGAAAGAAGCTTAAAGAATACGCAGTGACTGAGTGAGCGAGACCTCCGAAAACACTAATTATCTTCCGTCTCGTGTCATCTCTCTGTGTCTATGTCAACACTAAAATTCTAGTAGTAGTTACATTGTCTCTACAATTTTTCTTCTATTCGTCACTATAAAAGAAATAGAGAAAACAGATGTGGTGTATTTCTGGTGGATTTTGCAACAACTTGTCAATATACATAAATTTGTATGTACGTAAGGTATAGAAATGTACCAATGTCTGGTTGGTATGTCTCCATGTTCCCATAAGAACTATGAATTTACTACCTAGTCAATTCTTTTAGTGTTACTAGTAGATTTTCAATGACAAGCACATGCTAAATGTCTATATATTGTATGGGGAATAATTGTAGAGTAGTACTGGTGACAAAGTCAAAAGCGACTCAGTACATTTTCACTATTCCCACTTTCTGCAGGGTAGTTAATTTAACTAAAAACCATAATAATTTGTCGCATTATAGGTATAAAATTTTAGATGATTTTTCGAACTTAAAAATCAACCAAAATTTTTGTTAAATTATCTAAAAAAATTTTGTAAATGTCATTCTACCCTTTCACTTAGTTAAAGTTATACCACAATTTTTGGAAATACCTATAGCTTATGAATTTTTTTTTCGATAGGTTTTTGTTTCGTTTCGAAATACAGAGTAGACCCCCTGATGTAAGTCACCTCGAACTTTATGTTGTTATAATTTGCAAATTTACTTCTTAAAATAACTGTCTGTATATTTGAATAATTAATTATTCATATGCATACATTAATTCATATTCTCATTTACATATGTATAGCGCAGAACCCATCAGTAATTACCCCGAAATTTACACGGCGCCATCAGATACTATTCTCGAGGAATTTGCGGATAAGTTGAAACAAATAAGAACTTCTAAGTATGTCTACAATTTAAGCAACTAGATTTTTATTAATCGACATTTTATTTTGCAGTTGTATCATAAATAACTCACTAAATGAGCTTCGAAAATATTGTCTTGATTTTGACAGATCATGTTTGCAGTTGGACGTGACAATGGAAAGTGCTTTAATATACGGTGATGCATTTCATAAGCCAATATCATATTTTATCGAATTATTTAATGATCTTTTTAAATATTTCCATGCATGGATCTTGAAACTAAAGTATTCTTCTCATCAAATAGATCCGCACAAAATATGTAGTATAGAAAATTATAAAAAAGAAATTGAAGTGTCTGAAGAATTTGAGGAATATATAAACGAGGGTTTGACGTATTGTCAATTCCTTCAATAACCAAATTCTAAAAACCACCAACCATAATAAAAATCAATACACTACCGCACACGTCTTTCATTTAAATTTATTTCGTAATTTTTTTACAGGTTTCTAAAAATGTAGGTAAAATCACAATATTCCCAACCATCATTTTTAATACAGCCAACACCTAAACAAACGGAATCAAATTAGACATGGAAGTAAATAATTGACTTTATATGTAGTATACCTTATATTTCAAAATAAATTTAAACTCGACGTTCTTCCATAACATGTCTTAACGGAGTCTTCTGGCTTCTCGTTCAGACTCCAACAATGTCAAAATATCACCTTCACGTACAGCTCCCTTAACATTGCGAATAATTTGACGGTTTTCATCGCCAAGAAATTCAACCTTAACTTGTGTACATTGACCTTGCGATCCAGTACGTCCTAAAACTTTAATTACACGTGCCGAAACAACAGGTTTATCCATATTGTATTGAAAATATTTTTTTAAAGAAAATTCACGTGACACTCAGAGTGACAGCCGGAAACAGAAAGAACTTTTCGTTCATTTTTTACGAATTTGATTAATTTTCGTTAAACTAGCTGTCAAATCAAGGGTTTTCAGTACGTTGTATTCTTTAATATGAATTGCCATTTACACACGAGTATATGGTTGCAGGCATAACATTTCTTTGTGACATGGTCTACACCAAACATAAAAGGTGAGATGAGAGTATCACATTCAATCGTAGAGGGAATTCTACTAACGCCTTCATACACGATCAAAATATTGATATTGGCTTGATATCATAATACTTGATGGCCCCCAGGCATTTATATTGGATTTGTGCTGTCCCTTTGGTTAAAAATGTTTAACTAAAGGGCAGCACTGTTTACACTACGACCACACCAGCAATTTAATGTATCTTACTTGTTTTCAATTTGAACGGCTGGTCACAGAACACATTGATTGAAACTACAAATTTGAGCTGTTTCTTCGTCGGTGGTATTTAAAAAATGAAATTGATTAGCAATTTGTTTCACAGCTAACAATTTCAAAGAATTTTGACACACAATATGTGTGATGGAATTGAAAGCGATTTATTGAACGTGTGGCTGCAGTGTTAACACAAGCAATAACGCCGGTATAATGATGACGTCAGATTGCTTGTGTTCAACAATGTATTTGGAGGTGGTGAACACGTATATTCAAATATATTTGCTTTTTATTCACATAAATACTTAAATTGTCAATCATTTTATCAGTTTCTAATTTTAAATTAAACTTTTATTGGTTTATGTAGTTAAAACTTTTGTTTTCCGTTTTTACGTATTTAAATTTTCAAACAAATTCGAGTCTTTTTTGACTCCTCTGCGCGATTAAAAAGCTAGAATATGCGCTCATTTTCTGATCATAAATTATACTTTTGTCGGTAGAAAAACGTGACTACCCGCGACTCTCTTGATAAATCATTTATGGGTCTTTTTCTATATAAGTTTAGAGTCATTTTCGACCCCTTTTCTAGTAATATTTAAGATCTTTTTCGAATCGTTTTCTGATCATTTATTAGTCTTATTTCGCTTCATTTTTTACTATTTTCGAATTGTCTTTCAGTCTTGTTTCTAATCGCTTACGAGTCATATTTGAGAAATCTATCAGTCAGTTTATGAGTCTTTTTATTGTCATTTAAGACTGTTATTTGAATCATCTATCAGTCGCGTTTCTAATCGTATTTGACTTTTCTTCGAGTATTTTTTTAGTCAGCTTTCTGAGTCCTACGTTTAATGGTTAAACAGATTTACGGCACAAACATATTTTCCATACAAATTGACACCAAAAGGAAGTTACAGAAAGCAATCCAGAGACAGAATCTATTTTATTTTGTCAGCGTTTTTTCTTATGCTACCACACTTTCAATAAATTTCATTCATTTTGTAAAGAAAAATAAGCAGAAAGAAAATATAACAAAAATCAGAGAGCAGTTGGAGTTACTGCCGTTGATTTTATTATGGGTTCTGTTAATTTGAAATCGATTTTTCCTGAAGCTGTAGACTTATTCTGTTTCATCATTTAATTTCATATTTGACAAATAAAAAAAACAAGTTTTTGACATTATACGTAAAGATTGCACCGTTATACTTAGAAAAAACATATCAAGTAGTGTTTAATCATCTATCTGCGTAAAATATGATCATAAAATACATAATTATAATCACTTTTAAAAAACTTGCATGATTTGTTTTTGATTAAGCATTTTTCAGTCTTCCAGGTAAGCGAAATATTATAATAACAAAAGGAAATAATAGTCACATTTTACACATCTGGATGATTAATTTGTGATTGCTATAAAATTTGTTATTGTATTTTAAATGGAACTATTTTTACCCATTAGCGCGAATCTTTTTCGAGTCCTTTTTTGATCGTGTAAGTGATTAATCAGTTTTTGAGCACGAATAGTGGTCTAAAAATACTCAACAAGGTGATTTTTCAGAAAACTATCTTCCAAATGCTAGATGGGGTGTTTTCTGCAGATTCCTACGTCAGCAGTGCTACCACCACATATTTTATAGCTAGTAACATGCATTGTATATGGTACGGTTTTTGTCAGCTGACACGCAACATCACGATACGATTTTACTAATTCTACATTAAATGAATAAAAATTAATGAAAAACTCATGCCGATTTTCGAAATAAATATGCCAAAAATGCCGATTGTCAACGCGAATACATGCTATGTGTCCGCATGGGCTCAGGTGACTAAAATAATCGCTTGTAATTGGAATATGCGTTGGTTGACAAAATACATTTTGAGTCTTTTTTTTGACATTTCTTGTATGAATTTCTCAAAGCGAATTGAGCTGAGTATACCTTACATGAATATGCCTTGCCGATGGTTTTTCACAAGGCGAATGGTGTAAGGTGGTGTCTCAACTCTGCGTATTCGCCTTGTGTATATGTTTGTGTAAAATTTCCTGCTGTCAAAATATTTCTTAACGTTTTGGTTCATTTGACAGCAGGGAATTTATGTCAGCTGGCGAATTAAGATCACCTTATGTAGATTCGCCTTGATTTTTCAAAAAGTGCAGAACATGGTGAATTCAGTATCAGGTGACTTTATCAGCCCGGCTGATTATCAGCTGTTGATATATAATTGAGCAATTTGAACCAAAATTTCAAAATTTGCCAAGAAATCTTTTGACAGATTGGTTTTCTAGCATAGCAAACTACATGTTGTTTTTGTGTTGTAAAATTGTTGCACTGAAGGCGTGTGCCAAACGGTAGAAAAGTACTATGGTAAAAAAATATTTGCCTGTGGGAAAAATATAATTTTTCTGCTGTGCCAAATGATATCTTTCTTGACAATGTAAAATTTTGACAAATTCGCTTGAGCATAGAAAGAAGCTGATGAAACAATTGCTGCGATGGCGATTTTGCTTCGCCTGACTACAAACCGCCGGCTACCAACAAATTTTTAAGAGGACATTTTAATATAAAACAATATTCTTGTAGCAAAAAATTATATAATATTGTATATATGAGGCAAAATTTTTCGCAAACTAAAATAAACAATGATTTTTTCACAGTTTAATTAAACTTAAAAGACGTAAAAATCTTTGTATTGGGCGACGGCTCGAAACGACGGCGGTGGATTTAAATTTTATGATACCATGCTTTTTATTGCATATTGTCAAAAATTTACCTGTTGTGTCAAAATTTCTACTAGCCCCCAGGGCTAATGAAATTTTATTCACCTCAAAAGTGTCAAAATTTTACTTACACTGGTACTTTGCTACCGTTTGGCACAGGCCCTGCTAACACAGAATGCACAGAAGTGAAGAAAGTGACAGGTAAAAAAAGCTCCAATCAGGTTTTTGTTAAAATTCGTTAAAAAAAGAGAAAAGCATAGTGTATTTGATACTGTAGTGTATTACTACTTACCAATTAACACAGCTAATAAAAATTTATTGCATTAGAAAGACGTAGCAAAACAAAAACGACGACAAAATTTGAGGGAAAACGAGACAAACAGAAAAATATCCATATCTTCCGTCTCGTGACACTTCTGTATGTTTTGTGCTGATAAGGTCACCTGATACTGAAAGAGGTAGTTTAGACGAGAACAATTTTTAAGCCGCACAATTTTTGTTCTTTTCCAAATTACACGAGACTAATTCATCTGGCACAAAATGTATACGTATACACAGCTGTGTGTGTGTTAAGTGTTTTTAGTATTCATTTAACATTTGCTGTTTTTTAAGTTGTGTGTGTATTGGTTTTATGCTGCTAATGCGGGGTTGAAGCTGGTTGAAAAGTTATGCCAACCGCAAAACCACTCTCTTTGCCTCTCTCACCCTCAAACCGGCATGTTATGCCAGCACAATTATGCCCGTGTAAATCAGCGCAAACACCTTGGTGCAGATTTTTCAACAGAATCTTCTGGCAGCCCTGTTTCTGACACGTAGTAATTGTTTTCGGTTGTGCATTCGGCTGAAGAAAACATAGACTTCTACCACAAAACATTCTGTGCTTCTACTTTCGTTCCCGTCATTTCGCTGGCACTGGGATTGCTTCAGTTTAAGGTGTATATTTAAAGTATTTACTTTTAGCCAAATTTAAGAAACAATGAAGAGTTATATGATAATATTGTTACTTGTTGTGCCCACCATTATCTGCACATTTAATGCACGTAAGTCCGTATTGTTTAAAAATGCATGCCCATATTTTGACGTGGCAAAGAAATGTGATGTTATTGAAATGCCAGCCGCCAATATCGTTCGCTTAGATCAAGTTTTGGCTTGATCTTAAAGAATTTTGAGTTTGAACTATGTATATGCATTTATTTTTTACATTCTTAGCTAATAAATTCTCAGCTTATGCTGAAGATGTTGTTGAGGAAGATATTCTTGAAGCTGATGGTGAGGATGGTGCTGTAACAGGTGATGACGTCGAAGTGGATGAAGAATCCGACTCGTCTCAATCGACATCTCCTTATGCCGACACTATTTTGCTATTTACCAAACCTACGTATACACCTGGCCAACAATTGGATTTACCTGGCGGAAAACCGGTTGAATTTTTAATTGGATTCACAAACAAAGGACCTAACGATTTCATTGTTGAAACTGTTGAAGCTTCTTTCCGTTATCCAATGGACTTTAATTATCACATACAAAATTTTTCTGCCTTTGCATATAATCGTGAAGTCAAATCTGGCCTTGAAGCAACTATATCTTACTCCTTTTTGCCTTCAGATCAATTCGCCGGTCGGCCCTTTGGTTTAAACATAGCAATGAACTATCGCGATTCCAATGGTGCTCAATATATGGAATCTGTGTTCAATGAAACTGTTTTGATTTCTGAAGTTGATGAGGGTTTGGATGGTGAAACTTTCTTCTTATATGTCTTGATGGCTGGTATAGTTGTTTTATTATTGGTTGTTGGACAACAATATTTGTTGGGTTCGTCTGGCAAACGTAAGCGCACAACAACTAAGAAAACTATTGAAACTGGTACTGCCAACGATGACTCGATCGACTACGAGTGGCTACCGCAGGAGACATTGAGAGCTTTGCGTAAGTTTAAATTAAAATCATGTTGAAAGCCGTGCTCATGTATTTCTTTGTTTTCTCTTACAGAAAAATCTCCCCCCAAATCCAAAACACCTAAAACATCTCCTAAACCAAGCAAACAAAGCAGCCCTAAGCAAACACAAAGTCCTAAACCCAAAAAGGCTATTAAACAACAATAAAAAACTTTCATTTTCGCATTTGATTTATACATATATAATTTATCATTGATTTTAGTTTTATTCTTACTGATATATTTTATTAATTGAATGGAGATTTTTGTTATAGGAAAGTATGTTACCGCTTATTTTTCCTCGCATTTTATTTGTAATCAGTTTTTTTAGTTTTTTAATAATATTTTAAGTAAATTTTTATAAGTATATTGTCTTCATTTATGGAAGACACCTCCCTGATCGTAGAAAAACTGGCAAAATTCCATTCATAAGGCTGGTTGTTATCTTGTGTAAGATTTAACTAATCAAGCTTGAAGTTTTAACTCGCAATGTAAATCCAATTGAATAATTCAAATACTATAAAAAAAAAAATCATTAAATATTTTGAATATAAAGAAAATTATGAAAAGTTAATGGGCCTAACTACGAGTGTCGTATTACGACAACGACTACGACAATTTTGTACTAGATTAAAGAAAAAATGTTGAAATGTTCTTTAATCTTCTGCAAAATCGTCATAGTCGAAGTAGTAATACGGCCCAATACATTGTGTTATTTTGTCACACAGGGAAAATTTATAATCACCCCTATCGTTAACAGTTTTCCCTCGAAATATTTTCCCTTTCCCCAAATTGCAATCGTGAATAATTTTTCCCCTGAAATGTGTTCCCTTTCTTGATTCCCCTTAGCGTTTTTTTTAAATGCATGTTTTTTATTTATTGTAACGTATATATGAACTAACAATACGTATTGAAATCTTAAATCTATAATATAATTAGTAGGCCCGACCAATGTCGGACATAACTTAGTGATTGTTATTAATAATAGGCAAAAAAAGTATTTTCAAGCAGCTTCATCTGGAGTGTTTAGTATTAGAGCCCTTGTGTCTATAGATGTGTCCATTAATATATGTATATATAGATGTGTCCATGGTACATCAAAAATACAAATATTCATCGTGACTTAAATATGCCACTAGTGACTGAAGAAATTGCAAAATACGCAGGCAAATACCTAACAAAACTCGAGTCATATCCTAATCTGCTTGCTCTTAATATATTGAACTTTACTGGACACATCCGCTTAAAAAAGAGAGATACAAGGGCTCTAATAAACAACACTCTAGATGCAGCTACTTGAAAATATTTTTTTGTGCTTATTACTACTTATGCATTATTAATAACTATCACTTAGTTTATGTCCGACATTGGTTGGGCCTAATAATTATACTTTAGATTAAGATTTGAATACTTAAATATACAATAAATAAAAGAACATGTCTTAAAAAAAATCTTCTAGTTAATTTAATTATTATTTTTCGAACTTCATTTGTTTCTATATTTGTGATTTGAATTAGCTAAAGTTCGTATCGCTTTTTAAGCCAAATTACATGTGATAATTATTAATGAACGGATAACACCAAAGCAAATTTAGAGATGGTAAGGTGGGCTTTCATTACAAAACATCTTTCAGCAAATTGAAATACGATGAATCAAAACAATTCACATATTCCATTTGCAAAAAAAGTTTCGTATATAAAGCAGAAATCTACATCAACTGACACCACACACAGTGGACAAAACACAGAAGAACACTGAAGATGAAGGCCTTCGAAAACGGCTAGCTGTTCCGTTCAACTATGTGTTGTCAGAATATTTACAACTAACTTTGGTGTTATTTGTTCATTAATAATTATCACATGTAATTTGGCTTAAAAAGCGATACGAACTTTAGCCTATTCAAATCACAAATATAGAAACAAATGAAGTTCGAAAAATAATAATTAAATGAACTAAATTAATAGTCATTGGCTTGTGGCAAAAATTAAATAAATATACTTAATAGTAACAAACCAAAAAGTTTGTCATAAGTAGAACAAAAATAAGCAAATTAACTAACGTGTACAATTAGTAAAGAACAAACGACAATGGTAAGACTGTTGTAAATTTAGAGATGGTAAGGTGAGCTTTCATTACAAAACATCTTCCAGCAAATTGAAATACGATGAATCAAAAGAATTCACATATTCCATTTGCAAAAAAAGTTTCGTATATAAAGCAGAAATCTACATCAACTGACACCACACACAGTGGACAAAACACAGAAGAACGCTGATGATGAAGGTTTAGTGGCCTTCGAAAACGGCTAGCTGTTCAGTCAACTATGTGTTGTCAGAATATTTACAACTAACTTTGGTGTTATTTGTTCATTAATAATTATCACATGTAATTTGGCTTAAAAAGCGATACGAACTTAAGCCTATTCAAATCACAAATTTAAAAAAAATCTTCATTCATCTGGTACAAAGCGGCTCCGATGCCATACTCACAAGCGTCGCATTGAATATAAAATCTTTTCGTGAAATCTGCGTGACGAAGTACTGGTGCTGAAGTTAAAGCCTTTTTTAATTTCTCAAACGATATTATCACCTCTGGTGTCATTACGAATTTTTTTGATTTTTTCAGTACATCTGTTAAATTGGCTGATATTACTGAAAAATTTTTTAAAAATCCTCGGTACTATCCGGCTGTACCAAGAAAACTTCTGATCTCTCTTGTTGATTTCGGCAGAGGTATGTCACGAATGACTTACTTTTTCGGGGTCGGTTTTAAGTACTCCCCCTCCAACAATGTATCCGAGATATTTTTCAAGGCTTTGGCCACTTCTTCTAATAACTCCAAATGTCGGTCGAAATCGTTTGATATAATCAATAGGTCATCTAAATATGTAAAAACGTTGCTCTTTAAATGCTGCGGTATAACTTTGTCCATTAATCGACACAAGCGTTGAGCTTGTGGCCAAATGGCATTACTTTAAACTTATAGAGCGGCCTTCCTGGCACAGTAAAAGCAGTATATGGTCTACTTTTAGGCTCCAACTCTACCTGCCAAAACGCATATTTAAGATCGACTCCGCTAATAAAATGAGTCTCATCTATTCTACTCAGTATGCCATCTTAGACCGTTAATTTATTCAATTTTCTAGCGTCGAGACAAAATCTATTTTTCCCTAGTCTCCTGATTATTGTCGTCCTATTGCTCTACGGACTTTCACTGGGTTCAATTACATTGAGTTTCAACATATTATTATCTATTTCTGCATACGTAATTTCTTGGACTGCTAGAGAAATAGGGTAAAATCTATCTTTAACCGGTTCTACACCATCTATCAATCTAATAGTGTGTTTTTCTATTGTCGTTTTTCCCAATAAATTACTTTCAAAAGTGGCGAATTGTTTTACAACTCTTTCAAATCTAAGCCTTTGTTTTTCATTTAACTCATGCGGTTCTAATCTATACTCTCTTTTATTCTGTACTGAATCATTATCACTTTTGTTTATTTCTAATTCCTCCACACTTATAATATCCGGGGCTATTCGAAAAGAACGCCAAAAATCGATTCCTAAATATAATGATTGTTCCAAGTCGGGACAGAGATACAAAAGAATGTCTTTTGTAGCGTGCTCTAAATATCAATGCGACCAACATTGTATAGTAAACATTTAAAGTCAACTTGACCGCAACATACATACATAACATCCAAATGTATTGAAAGTATTTTTGTGCACTGGACATTAGACACTCATGCATTCGGGCAAATACCGCTGCATGAAGTGTTAGATAAATGCATTGACAGACCGCAACTTAAATATGTATTTTGTACAACTGCTATTTGACACTCAAAGGTCTGATCAAAGGCCGCAGCATAATGCACTTGAATAAATCATATTTAATAACTACATTTGTTTATATATATAAATATAAACAATACAGAATCTATGTTTTCCATAGAGCTCCTCGCTGAGCTCTAATTAAATAAAGAAATAGTTTACTTCATTACAAATTAAAGCATTCATCTGCTTTAACAAGGGCATTTATCTGCCTTAAAACCCTAGAGCCAGTGGCGTTAATTAGCGCCTGCACAATCAGGCAGGTAGAACCTTTAGGAAAGATATTAAATATACTTTCCTTTGACCTCTGTACTTTATGTATGTTTTTACTTTACCCAATATTCTATGCTTTTGACCACTTGCAGTCTTTACATTGGAGAATATTGTTGTGATTTGTAACCCTAACTCTTCTATTGTCTCCCTACAATCTTTACCTAAGATGCTTACATATGCCCCACTATCCAAAAGGCCTGAAAGTTTCTTATTTTCTACCTCAACTTCTACAAAAATTCTATTATCGTGGATTTTATCCCCTATCCTACTTACTGCTTCTATCAATAGTCTCTTTGCTTGGCGTTTTTTGTTTATAAATTTCCCTTATACGTTTAATACGTTTGCTCAAGGTTTTGTTATTTTCGTTAAAAATTTGAGAGCGTATCTGACTGTAATGTTTTTCCCTTATTTCTAATGGCATATAATGTCGCAGCTGTAAAATGTTATGCTTTTGCAATTTCTGCTTGTTTCGATGTTCAGTGGTTAGTATTTTTGTATCCTCTTCTATTGTTGTTCTACTGCTGGGTTTTTGCTCATTCCAACGTCTCTCCTTCGGTTTTCCCATAGACACTCAGGACACTTGGGTACTATTACATTTGGTTTTCCATATCTGTAACAGAATAAAGACCTTTACGTTGAATTGCAATCTTTAAACCCATGGCCTGGAGTTTTACAATCCCAGCACGTCAAAATTTGTTTTTATTTACTGATGTTAATAGCCGATACATCTTCTCTAATATCATCATCTTAATCCTCTTGCTCAAAACATACTTCGCTCACATTTCGTTGTATTGGTGGGCCATTGCGTATCGAATGCTTCTAAGCATTCAATTCGTAATTGTTCAACTGAAAACACAGCAATTGGGTAAACAATTCTCGCTACACTTTCTCTTACATTTCTTTGTAAAATCTTTGTCATATCGTACTCCGGAATGGGCTGCACGAGTCTCGATCTAAGCCTACAGATTATGTGGAAAAATGCCTCTAGTGTTTCGTTAGTCTGTTGCTTCCTTTCTACTAAATCGGGCATTATATCGAAGTTCGACGTTTTCGTTAGGTATTTATTATAAAGTTCGCCTTTTAGTGTGGGCCACCTCATAACACCATGAGTTCTAATAAGTAGCCAATACCAATCTGTAGCTGGGCCTGTGACTAGGAGGTGAAAGTCTCTCGAAATCTCATCCCAACTTATCCCATAATGAGCTTGTAGGTGCTCGATTCTAAAAATAAAATCGTCTGCACTCAAATGACTATTATTACAGTCATACAAAATTCCCCACTTGTCTATTCTTACATTCAGTCTTTCCGAATTCCTACTATTTTCTACTACAGCACTCGGGACCATCCTGTTCTCTAATAGAGACTCACTACTACCTGTAGTACTATTGTTGTTTACTGCGTTGTTTGTTGTAAGTAAGCATTGTGGAATACCATTATTTTGTTGTGTAAAACTTAAATTTGGACAATGAGTTTGTAGTATTTGTATAACTACATTATTTCGGTTCCAATTTTATATGTTGTGGCCTGTAGCAACATTTTGTGTCGTATGGGTTGATTCAATGGGCTCTTGTGCCTGTGAACCTGCCTTCGAAGGCTCCCTCCTGACCTCCTAATGTCGCTAACTTCAGAACTTATAATTTTTTGAACTGTTTCTTCTAGCACTCTGTTCTCACTACCCGTTACATCGACTATTTTTTCACTGCTTTCGTTGTTTACTGCCACGTTTGTACCACTTGTTAATGGACCTGACATCGAATTATTCATATGCTGACACTTTCGAACTACATGTAGGTTGCTCTATTTGTTTTGACATTATGCTACCAGACAAAACTCTAATATTTGTATAATTATTATTGGACATTTTTGCGATATCTTTACTTGGCTTATTACGTTTTGGATCAACTGCTGTACTATTGTTTAAATTGTCTAATATCGGTCGTTTCCGGTTTTTCGTTTTTGACCTGGTTATCTTGTTCATTACTTAGTCATATACAGGACAAAAAACTTGATCTGCGTAATATTAAATAAGGACTTTACGAACTGCAATATGTAAAACAGATCTACTGAGTTGTTTTGCCAGAAAATTAAGTTTTAAAATATAAGTCGCAACAGAAACTCGAAAAATGGGTATTAAAACTATAAATTCTAAATGTAAAAAAATTATATAAATGACTAAAAATTAATAAACATATGTTATAAAACTATAAAAGTGCTAAGGCCAATAACAGCAACAAAAAAACTTTTGTGTATAATTAAATATATAAAATAGGTTATAAAATAAATAAACAAATAAATATACAAATAATATAGATAAACAAATGGATACAAAAAAAATATAAACAGAATTGATACAAAATCCAAAAAAAAGTGCAATAACACTACACAAAAAAAAAATACTCTTACTAAAGAAAAGGTTTATAAACTCTTTTTGTTAATGCAAAATACGATTATTTATATATGTATATCTTTTTTTTTTTTTTGTAGGGATAGCTATAAAGACAGGCGGCAAGAAGGTGTTTCAACTTTGTTCCATTGTTTCTCTTTTCAGACCTATGTCGAAATTCCAATAAGACAAATTATATACAAAGGAAATATCATTTTTGTAACAGTTCTGAGCGTGCTTCACAATTGTTAACTTCTCAATTAGTAAAGGCCAGCAAAAGAGAATTTTCATCACTACATACCTCCAGCTTTATACCAGAGCGGTTGACGACTCATCCCAAAGCTGCTCCACAAACAGAACTTCAAGCTGAAACTACTTTAATTTAATATTATACCCGAAGAGAAAGAGCGATTAGGCAGGACTCTACTACAATCCTAAGAACTTCTTTCTTCATAGGCTGAACTAGTCGTAAAGCTTCGCGGTTACTCAAAGACAACTTGAAATTATTCGCACAACGGACTTTTTGGTCTCAGCCAAAAAGGGATACGAATTTTCTTGCTATTCCTTAATTCCCGCAAACTTACGTTGGTCTATTTTTAATTTTCTTATTGTTATCTTATGTCATTTTATTGTTTCTGTATTGATGACGTACACTAAATGTTAATTTCATCTCTTCTTTTAAGATTGGGCGCCATATTTATGTCACGTGGCCGAGCTGTGGTTACTGTTGCCGACCCTGCTAGCTATTGCCGGTTTCATCTCTAGGTGGTTCTCAATCCTACAGCTAACCGTGGCACGTACAAAAATAAATCTAAAAACAACACAATACTGACAAAACTATATGCTCACACAAAAACATTTGAATTTCTTCGTAGGGAAGTTGATGGTGACTTCCAAACGCCCTTTCCCTTCCATGGCCATATTCTCCTCAGGATATTATTACGGACCTCTTTATTAAATGTATTGCTTCTTTACATTTGCCTTTTTACACTATCCCTCAAAAAAAAAAAAAAAACTCTTTAGATGTCCATTCTTTAAGTATAGCGAATTTACATTTGTTTTAAAAGAAAACTTTGACTTAAAAAAAAACGTTTATATTTATGACTACATATTACACCACATAAATTTACTAATAATTTATTTCCTCCTTCCAAAAAAAGACAACCAAAGAAAAAAACGATTATTACGTTAGTATTTTAAATTTGTATTATATTATACCCTAGATACTGATTTCTTTTATTTAATTTTTGTTCTATATAAATTTTAATGACTACTTCACTAATTGTTCGCCTATTTTTCTCATACCTAAAGGAGCTCCCTGAGGACGAATATAGGACAAAACGTGAATACTATACGCGGATTTTAGTGCCAATATCTTTACAATAACGAGGATGCAATTATTCTGTTTCTTTATCGGAATTTCATTTGCTTGATCTATTATTTGATTTTCTTCTATTTTTGGAGGTAAATCTTATTATTAAACACACACTGTACACATTATTTTCACAATGGACACGTTAAACTTACAACTAACTTAATCTATATATTTACTAAAATATTCTCTTTTGTTCTGTTTTTTGTTTGTTTTTTTATAATATTTGTTTCATCAATTTTATTTAATTATGTTTCTTTTGATGCTGGTTGCTTATTCTTACAAATCCTCTTGCTAGACAGTTTATTTTATTTTTATTTTTCGATTATTTTATAGTGTCAATTTTCAATAACTGAGTGCTCTAACTCCTAACTGGTTTTATCGCCCTTCCGACCTTTCCTTTCCAGGCTGTAGTTCTTTTTGGGTTTATTCCGTTTATGGGCTAACCAGGCAGGCAGATTTATATTTTGTTCGTCTGTAAATCAGATTCCAATTTGGCCGGAGATATGACTAATACTCTATCGCTTAGATTTATTATTTTCTTGTAATTTTTTCCTTATAGGACAATAGCACTGTTCACTTTCTGTTTTTTTGTTATTATTCAAGTTCAACCGAACTTTATCAAAGGCTGATCATCTATAAGTATGGTTCTCAATTTTCTTCACTATTTATACTAATGTAAATCTACGGGATCTACATATTTTACTTCGGTATATATGTACATACATAAATTTTTTTCCCACAGATTATTTTCTATTTATTGTTCTATACATCTTTATTTTTCTGTTATTACTTTTTATCCTGTCTCCTAACTTGTATTTTCTTATTTTTTTATATTGTCCTCCGATTCGTTTTAATTATATATCCTGCGGATTTTCATCGCCCAGGATACCAGAAATTTTAGGAGTTTTCATTTCCCATTCATAAATTATAAATTTTGTTTGTTTTTATTTAAACCAAACAAAAACTACCGACCGCTACTTTACTACACTACAAATAATTACGTTGCCAACCTTGAAATACTTTTATACAAAAACGGCCTACACATACACAAACACTCATTACTCTCATCAACATTTGACAGAAAACTTTGAAGCTAAAGGAGGAAGTACGTAATGCCGGCCATACACTACACAAGGTCAGTGCTCAAGTCTGGCACTGTACAGTGCGTTTATGTAGTGTATGTGGGCGGTTGTGCTATTTACGCAGTGAACTGAGTAAATATCAAAACTATTTTGATATTTGCTCAAGTTTGAAAACTGTACAGTGAACTTGTGTAGTGTATGTGGCAAACGCTCAGTTTTGTCGTGATTTTTTAAGAGTTAAAAACAAAAAATGAGCGCGGAAAAAATATTCTGGGCAGAGTTCCAAGAATTATACAAAGAATCGCCTGCATTATGGCGCATTAAAAGCAGTGATTATAGCAATAGAATTATGAAAAT
Organism: Tachina grossa; assembly: GCA_949987645.1. Taxonomy (NCBI): domain Eukaryota; kingdom Metazoa; phylum Arthropoda; class Insecta; order Diptera; family Tachinidae; genus Tachina; species Tachina grossa. Next base: position 59,535,035 of record OX465277.1, on the reverse strand, counting down.
CGAAGCCTACGAAAAATTAATTAATAAACTAAAGGAAAAATACCCCGATGCAAATAGAGAAATGGCTGTTAAAAAGATTAACACATTTAGGATTTAGGCTGTTTTTATTGCCACAGCAATTAATAAAATAGAGCAGTATTTGCACATGTTGTCTCTTCTTCACTTATAGCTTTGAAATAAAAACTGCACAGTTTACTTGTATAGTGTGTGTCACAAACTTATGCCCATTTTTTCATATGGTAATCAAACCGTAACTATTTTTAAGTTCTAATTAAATACGAAATTGTGTTTTTGAGTGCTTATTTAAATAATAATTAAATGCCCAACCTTGCGAAATTAAACATTACTTAAGTTTTATGATTGTACCATATGTTTTTATGGGTGTGTGTTTACTGAAAACATTCACATGAGCATCATGCGGTCGTATTAAAAAGAATTTCGTTTAAATTTCATACATATATAACATATACAGTACAAAGTTTCATATCATGGAATAAAGTAATATAAAAAGTCATTATGATGTTCTTTTACATTAAACAGCTGCTGTTTGAAAAGCCTTCAATAATACTGGGAAATTTTGCAGTGCTACCGTACTTTCAACGTAATTTAATAAGAACTTTAAATAACCACTGAAAAAATGAAATCGTGTTTAATTACAACATAATTTTAAATAAAAATTAGCTAATTACGTACTTAATTTTTAAGTTAAAAACTTGGGGTTAGTTTACGCAGTGCCAGACTTGAGCACTGAACTTGTGTAGTGTATGGCCGGCATTAGAAATGCGACTGATATATGACTCAAATAACAGTCATAAATGACAATAAAAAGACTCATAAACTGACTGATAAATTTCTCAAATATGACTCGTAAGCGATAGCGCCGCGTTCATACTATTATACTTTGTATTTATACTTGTCAAAAATTCAAATAATACGTGCAAGTGTGATAGTCTGAACGCAAAATGTCATCAAAGTGGCAAATAATACGATAAAAAATTTGACATCCCATAAGACTCGTTTTTAGAAAATTTTCTAAACGATAATACTTTTCATTAGATCAGGGTTGCATTTTCACACAAACCAAACTTCCAAGTCGGCTGTTTCGCCGCCGACAGCGTGTCGTCGTTGATATAATGTTTAGTCATATGTATATCAGCTCAAAATTTTGAATAAAGGGGCCCATACACTACAGCAGCATGCATGCGCAATCAAGTGCTTGTACCAGCGGTTTGGTCATGTATGGGCGTTTTGTGTGATTGTACGGTTTCCTGTAGCGATGTCAAGTAGAGTTTGATATTTTGCTGACGGTACCAGCCTGCTGATGTAGTATATGGTGAAATTAGCTCAGTTGAAGAAAGTTGTCATGGAGTAAACATGAATTTAAAAAATATAATTTGTTGAAACATAATTTGTTTCAATGAAAAATAAAATTTTAGCTTTTTAGTTATACATACATGCTAATTTTAACAACATACCAATAATAATTGTAAGGATTTTTTGTCATTAGACTGAAGGAAATAAATAAATTGTAGCAAAAACTGTGTCACTATTCATAACCACTCTTATCGCAATTTTGTAAGAAATGAATATTGTATCAGCTTGCTGGTATGATGTATGGTTCGAGCATGAATTATTGGGTCGGTTGATTGTGCGTGCATGCTGTTGTAGTGTATGGGCCGCTTAAGTGAATCGTATGGAAGTATATTTCGTTGTCGTAATTTTTTAACGTTTTTGTAATATCTTTTCTTAAATTTTTTTCTGTTATTTACATAAAATATTTTTAACTGCTGAATTTCTTCAAGTCCCCACCACAAAACATACATAAGTGTCACGAGACGGAAGATACGGATATTTTTCAGTTTGTCTCGTTTTCCCTCAAATTTTGTCGTCGGTTTTGTTTTGCTACGTCTTTCTAGTGCAATACATTTTTATTAGCTGTGTTAATTGGTAATTAGTAATACACTACAGTATCAAATACACTATGCTTTTCTCTTTCTTCCATGAATTTCAACAAAAACCTGATTGGAGATTTTTTTACCTGTCACTTTCTTCACTTCTGTGTATTCTGTGTCCCCGCTTGCATGAAACGGTTTTGCCACCGCTAGTAAATGAATAGCACAGACGTAATGTAATTAGGTTTCTGTATCGTAAAATGTGATGAAAGTATTAATACTTGTATAATAGTCTGAACGGGGCTTAAGAAACATGGCTGAAAGACAATTCGAAAAAGGATAAAAAATGAAGCGAAATAAGACTAATAAATGATCAGAACACGATTCGAAAAAGACCTTAAATGCTGCTAGAAAAGGGGTCGAAAATTACTCTAAACTAATATAGAAAAATACTCATAAATGACTTATCAAGAAGAGTCGCGCGTAGTCACGTTTTTCTACCGACAAAAGTATAATTTATGATCAGAAAATGAGCGCATATTCCAGCTTTTAAATCGCGCAGAGGAGTCAAAAAAGACTCGAATTTGATTGAAATTTTCAAAAATTGCTGGCTGGGTTAGTAGTATTATATATACTTTTACAATATTTGAATGTACATTTTACAAGCTTTGATAATTATTATCAACTTTTAAGAATTTAAAAATTTTATTTTTAAAAATATTTGAAAGAGGGTTCAAAGGTATTAGTTGGTGTTGTTTATGCTCCTAAAGGGGTTCTTCTGGGTCTTGAAGAGTTGCTAGGTGTAGGGGTATTGCATTACTTGCATCCTAGGGGACTTCAATAACAATCTATTCTGTGACTTGCGATCTAGCTCAGTGAAGGAATTATGTCGGTCTAGTAGTTTGTATTATATTCACAATAGTCTGCCTACCCATTTTGATCCTCAACGTACTGTTATGTTCATTACTAGATTATTGTTTGATAAGTGACATTGCGTCTTTGCAATCATCTGGAGAATTTATCGTACCATCACTTTCGCACCACGATTTCATTTTTATTTGTATAAAATTTCCACATAAGGTAACAGATAAATTGATTGAATACAGAGATTATGGTGGCATCGATTGGAATTTGTTTCGCAGCATTATCGAGAATTTTGATTTAGACACTATCTATCTTAGTAATAATGTGAACAGTCAAATGCATTACTTTTATCAACTACTGCATGAACTACATGAGGCTGTTCCCGTTAGGAGAATGCGGAGATCCCGTAATAGTAGTCTTTTGGACAAAGAGGATGTGAAAAGGGCTATGTCATTAAGAGACCTTTCCTTTAGGGCTTAAAAGGAGGATATGTGTGAAGCTAATTGTAGGATATGCTGTAGATACAGAAGCCGGGTTAAGAGTGTCTTGAGGAAGCATAAGGCTAGGTATTGGGAAACTCGGTTCAGGAATATTGATTGCAAAGGATTTTGGAATATTGTGAATAGACATATGAAGAATGATTCGAATTGCTTTGGAACTCATGATGCAGATGCTTTTAACCGTTACTTCGTCTCCTCTCAGGCATCGCGTGAGAATGAAGTCCTGAATTTTAGTTGCATTTCTGAAAATTGTTTTGGTTTCAGACAAGTCTACGAGGATGAAGTATATACTGCGCTTACTAAAACTAAATCTAACGCATTAGGTGTTGATAATATATCACTCAGGTTCATAAAAACTGTCTATCCCTATATTAAGGAAATCCTTGTGCATATATTCAACACGATTATTATGACTTCAGAGTATCCGATATTATGGATGACTTCTAGAGTAGTTCCTATCAGGAAGCGGGGGACGAGTAATGGCTTACAGGATTATAGACCAGTAACTATTTTACCTTGTGTTTCTAAGATTTTCGAGTCTGTCTTAAAGTGTCGGATGCTGAATCACTTGAATAGTAACAATTTACTCAGCGATTGCCAATTTGGGTTTAGATCTGGCAGGAGCACTTCGCACTTATTGCTTGCCTGACTGAAGAAATTAGGCAAAACTATAATGATGGGAAGATTTCTACCTTGATATCACTTGGCCTGAGTAAGGCTTTCGACAGCGTCGATTACACTGTTCTGATTAGTAAACTTTATATTGAATTCGGGTTTTCTAGGTCCTCATGTAGACTATTATATTCATACAAGTCTAACCCCAGACAATATGTTGGTATAGATAGTTATAGATCCTCGACTTTATTATGCTCTAGTGGGGTCCCACAAGGCTTGATATTGGGTCTACTGCTGTTTCTCACTTATATTAACGACTGCGAGTTTTATCAGTTCTTCCCAATGTAAGATTCTTCTTTTCGCCGATGACATAAATATTCTATTAAAGGGAGATGTTGAATTCATTGATTGTCATAAAGCAGTCTTGAATTGCACCTTACAGCGCGCATCTGAGTGGGCAGTTATGAATAAACTGAAATTCAAACATGAAAAGACTAGGGCAATGTTTTTTGCTAATCATGTCCATAATCCGGCTGGAGTATCTTTTAATGGATACATTGTGCCATTTGTGGATTCTATGAAGTGCTTAGGCCTGACGGACGTTAAATTAAGCTTCGAGAATCACATATCTAACGTTTCGGATAGGGTATAAAGAACATTATAAAATTTTTCCTGTGACGTCCCGGTGGCAGCGAAAAGCAGACTGGCACATTCCCTACTAATGTCGCATATCACTTATTGCTTGGAATTATATAGTGATTGTACGTCGTACAACATAAATCGAGTAAGAATAATATTTCATCGAACTATAATGTATATTTTTAATTTGCGTATATCTCAACATGTTTCTGCTCATACTATTGAATTCTTGAAATGCTCTTTTTTGGATTTTGTTAAGATAAGCATCTTGAGTATCTTCTATTTTTTTGTTAAATCAAACACTTTCTCGTCTATAACAAATCTACTTCGTTTTTCTAGATCTACTCGCAACCCCCAATTGATTTTACCAGCTATTAGAAATTCAACTTATGAGAGATCATTTTTAGTACGGGTTCGTAGACTTTATAATCTTCTACCAGTCGAACTCAAGAATTTTGAACATTCCACTTCTCGTTTCAAGAGGAAATTATATGACCTTTATGGGTAATGCCTACACAGTCCGACCAGTATACATAGCCAAACATAGTTACATCAATACTAATCGATTTATGAATATTAATATTTTCTATTTATATAGTTTTTTAAAGTTCATAAATTAGGTTGATTATAATAATGAATTGTTTTATTATGGATATTACTCTATTGTTATTATTATTATTAAACATATAAATATGTTATATGTATATAATACACACTTCATACATATTTTTTGTTCATCGCTTTATAAAATGTATTAATCGTATATGGCCCATTGGGCTCGATTAAATTAAGTAAATAAATGAAATGAAATGAAAAAAAGTTAATTAGTTTCAACTTTAAAGTTGTTTGGAAGAGAATTATATAATTGAAGTCCTTTATGAAAGAGTGACCTCTGCATCCCTACATTTATAGCTCTTTGTATCCTAAAGTTTTCAGCGTTTTTTAGAGGATATGGTTGTGTTTCGCCAACAAAGCTCAGTTGTTCAGTCAAATACTCGGGTGCGTTGCCAGTTTTCATTTTTTGTATAAAAATAAGCGTATTCATTTTTGGTCGATTTGGTATATCAAACCATTTTAAAGTTTCTAGCATGAAGTTTATAGATGTGTACCGATTGCATTTTAATATTGCACGCATTGCTTTATTTTGCAGCTTTTGAAGTCTATTTATTTGGTTTGCTGTACAGCTGGTATATAATATTGCTGACATAAATTCACAATGAGGTTTTATCATTACATTGTATATATTTATTGCCTTAGTATCGCTATTTTATTTCTAATGCGTTTGAAAAAGTCTATTTTTTTACCGATTTTTCTACATATATATTCAATATGTTCTTTAAATGATAAATTTTTATCTAATATAAATCCGAGATAATTCACCCCTATTCTATTTGGCGTCGGCAACATAAGACGACGTCGTTTTTAATCACCCTTATTCTATTTGGCGTCGGCAACATAACACGACGTCGTTTTTGATGTTTTTTTGCAAATCGGTATTCCCGAAGATAGTGTTGCCATTTATCGATTACTGGCAACGTATGTATCGTATTCTGTTATACCCCTTTTCCACACTCAAAGTTTACTTTGAAAAGTCTTAATTCAGCTGGGAGAAAGACAGAAAGAGACTGTATTACTACATCTGTCTTTCACACAGCTGAGTTAAGACTTTGCAAAGTAAACTTTGCGTGTGGAAAAGAGGTATTAGAAAAATTGATGTTGATGTTGCCGTTCATTTTGTCGTCAGTGTTTTTGAGTCGTGTTCTGTTGTGTGCATGCCTCAACGAATTTGAAAAATAGTTTAAATGTTGAAAAAGTGAAATATAAGAAATACCAAAGTAGATATAAAAATGTACGTACATATTTATTTAAAAAAAATTCTTAAAAAAAGTGAAAAATATATGGACGAAATTAAAATGACTAACCCCAAGCAATTTGAAAAGCTTGTGGAAGAGTTGAAAAAAGTCCGTCTTTTGCTAGAGGATTCCGTAGATCTAATGTTCCCAATTATTTAAAGGTACAGTGGGGACTTGAGGTTTAAATTAAAAAAGGCTGCAAACAGTACTGAGTGTGAAGCAACTGGAGGCGGAATATATAAACAATTAGCACTGAGCTTCTTTGGAGGAAGCTCCAATCTCCAATATACGTTGATCTGATCCCTTTTGTTTCAAAAATTAGGCTATATTTTATCCAATACTTGCCTAAATGATGTTTTGTTCAGCCGAAAATAACTTGAAAACATTAAAAGGCGCCCAACAGTTGTGAAACCGTTGGCAACTGTTGGCCCCAACAGTTACGTCTTAGAAACGGCTTGATGGATATAATTTAATCTTATATCTTTATTTTGTTACTTCATCGCATTTGTAATGTAAAATTTAACAAATATTTGCTCCTGCCACCTAACAAATCAAATAAAAGATAAAGCTCTGTTCGATCAGCTGTTCAGGCTGAGCACAACATGTTGACTATAGGTAGCGAAACAATTTTATGATGGAAAATTACTCAACTGTTGAGTGGAGCGGTTGCACAACAGCTACGTCCTATGAATGCACACAATGTAAATTAACGCTGTCGTCTGTCTATGCTATTACCCAAAGTTTCTTAGGCCCAATAATTGACTTCTCAATTATGTGTCATTTATCTTTAAGTGTCTCTTAAGTACCGAATTTATTTTTTCAGTATAAAGTTGAGAGCCATTTAAATGCCCAACCTTGTCTATTTAAATCACACTTAAGTCTTACGAGCATACCATATGTTATTGTGCTTGTGTGCGTTTATTGAAAATATTAAGATTTGCTTTCTCAAAAGGAATAGTTTTATTTCACTGAATTAGAATGCTATCTATCAAACAATATTTTTTCAATACAAAAAATGATTGAGAAACAAAAGCCAATTTTAAAACATACACATATGAAAATTTATCAAACAAGTAGTATAAAATAATATATAATATGACATCCCCTTTCTTTTAATCAAAAAGCATGTAGTCATCGAAACGCCTAGGAGGTTTGGTTTGTCTCACGGGCCTAGTTGATTTGGGGGTTGTCTGGTATTGTAATGAATCATTTTGGTGATGATTCTCTTCAATGTCTTGAGAGCTTGACTGACACTGTATGGTGGTTGCTCTATTTAAGCATGGTGCTTGTTCCGTTGAAATCTGTGGCAATGGATCTTGTTCAGTCGGTGGTAATGTTATAGATTCTTCATTCGCCGGAATCATGGAATTCGATTAATCATCATGAATGATGTTTGTTATGTAATTTCATTTTCTTATATGTATAGTATTACGTTTGTATAAGTTATTATTTGAGCTTACTATACACGTTCTATTTGACACCTTCTGCTCTATTTTACCTTTACTCCATATATCATTTGGAACTCGTTTTATGTATACCTCATCGCCAGTATTTAAGTTGTTTTCCTTTCTTGTTCCTTTATCGAAGTATTTTTTGTTTAACAAACGGCGTTCCTCAATACGCTTTGGAACTTCGTTTACAACTTGTTGATCAACGTTAATGTTTGGTATGTCACAGTTTAACCACCTACAGAATAATCTTTTCGATGGACTAGATCCAACTTTGTTTGGCGTATTTCTCCATAGCAGAAGAGATTTGTAAAAATCTGTGTTGGATTCTATAGCTTTCTTTAAAAGTTGTTTTGCTATTTTTACGGCAGATTCCGCTTTCCCATTTGCTTGCTGATGGTACGGGCTTGACGTCTTATGTTGGAATTCCCAATCTGCAGCAAATTTAGCAAATTCAGTATTTACAAAATTTGTTCCGTTATCTGTTATAACTTTTAACGGAATACCATGTCTACTGAAATTTTTCCGGCAAATGTTGATTGTTGTTTTTGCAGACATAAAGTGCGTTCGAGAACTCAAAAATTTGTAAAAATTTTTACTATTTTTTACTGGATTGCGTTCGAGTACACAAAATTCAGTAAATGAGAGGACGAATTGAGAGAGAAAAATAACAGTTCATTTACTGAGTAAATGCAAGTTTTTACTGGACAAATTTTTGCCAGTAAAATCCAGTAAAACGAAACCATATGTTTTTAAATATAAACAAACAAAAGTAAAGGGAAACAAAAATTTTTAGTTTTTGATGAAATTTTTAAAATAACAAAAAAACAAATGTATTAAGTTATAAGCATTGTAACATTTATTTAAGTTTGATGCTAGAAAAATATTCGGGTATGTTATGTATTCCACGTGAAATTAAAACGTGCGGAATTTCCAAAGAATGTTTGGAAATATGTATGTATGCACATATGTATGTATGTATGTATTTAAATAACAATTCTATTGCATTTCCAAACGATTTAATTTCACATGGAATTCAGAACATAACCGATTGTTTTTAAACATGAATAAAGTTAATAGATTATTATATTGAAATTTTTGTTTATACATATCGCCAGGTCGACGGTTCCTGGTTTGACGTATGGAACATTAAAAAATTTACTTTGTGTACATACTTGTTTTAAATTCTTTCCCAGTTTTTCGTTGTCTTGAATATATCATCCTAATAACTTCTCACGTTCAGGGTAAAAAGCTTAGAAACTTTAACGGCCTGACCCGCGATATCGACAAGAAAGTTTCTATCGCTTACTTATATTTAAAACAAAATATAAGAAAGTTTATTTTTGTTTTCAATATAAGTAAGCTATAGAAAGTTTCTTGTCTACATCGTGGACCGACCAAATAAATTTAAATTTTTTTTATGCATGTTTTTTTTTATTTATTGTATCTTCAAATATGAACTAACAATAAGTATTCAAATCTTAAATCTATAAAAAAATTATTAGGCCCGACCAATGTCGGACATAAGCTTAGTGATAGTTATTAATAATACATAAGTAGTGATAAGCAACAAAAAGAAGAAAGTGTTTTCAAGCAGCTTCATCATCTAGAGTGTTGAATATTAGAGCCCGTGTATCTCTCTTTTTTAAGCGGATGTGCACAGTAAAGTTCAAAATATTACGAGCAAGCGGATTAGGATGTGACCAGAGTTTTGTTAGATATTTGTCTGCGTATTTTACAATTTCTTCAGTCACTAGTGGCATATTCAAATCACGATGTATATTTGAATTTTTGATGTACCATGGAGCCGATGTTATCATGCGTAAAATTTTATTTTGCCGTCGTTGAATTTTCTCTACATTTGAAGCTGAAGCAGTGCCCCATAGTTGAATTCCGTAACACCATATTGGCTTTAAAAGCGACTTGTATATTAAAAGTTTGCAGTCTAGGTTAAGTGTTGAATTTCTACCAATCAGCCAATGTACCTGAGTTAATTTAAGTTTCATTTGAGTTAACTTAGAGTCAATGTGATGTTTCCATGTAAGTCGTCGATCAAGGTGTAAACCAAGATATTTCACATGTGAATGTTGAGGAACAACTTGATTGTTAATCCGAATGGGGGAGCAAGTATCTCTTCTTAGGGTGAACGTTATATGGACACACTTTTGTTCGTTGACTTTAATTCTCCATAAGTTTAACCAAAGCTCCATCTGGCTAATGTGTTCCTGGAGTTTGCGGGATGCCTCATCAGGGTTTTCGTGCATACTAAGGCAGGCTGTATCGTCGGCAAATGTGGAAGTATGGATACTACTGCTCACAGGCATATCGCAAGTATAAATCAAGTATAAAACTGGTCCCAGTATGCTCCCCTGTGGCACACCGGATGAAATAGTTTCAGGCCTACTCGTAAAGTCTCCTTCCACAACAGTGAACTTACGGGAAATAATGTAACTTTCCAAAATATTTAAAATGTTTATTGGTAAGTAAGTCTTCAATTTTAAAATTAGGTCTTCATGCCACACTTTATCAAATGCCTGGGAAACGTCAATAAAGAGCGCAGAACAATACTTTTTTTCCTCAAAAGTTCTTCTTATAAATTGAACCAGTCTGTGAGTTTGTTCAATGGTGCTATGCTGACTTCTAAAACCAAATTGATGGTCTGGTATGCACCCACTACTAATTAGAATTGGGGACAATTTTGTTTTGAGCAGTTTTTTGAAAAGCTTTGACATAGTTGATAGTAGACTTATTGGCCTATATGACTCAGCCTTGGTTAGATCTTTGCCCGGCTTTGGAATCATTTTAACCTTGGCAAGCTTCCAGCTGTGTGGATAATACTCCAGTCGTAAAATGGCATTAAATATGAATAATAGGATTCTCATTGCAATACGAGGCGAGTTCATAAGCATCTGGTTACTAATTCCATCAATACTCGGAGCTTTCTTCGGGTTGAGTTCGGCAATTAATTTTTGTAAATCACGCGTCTTAAACTTTATGTGTTGAGGGGGTAGAGCGACTACATTCGGCAAATCAGCAACACCAGTACATATGTTTGGCGTAAAAACGGATTTTAAGTGCTCAGCAAATATTTTACCTTTTTCAGTATCGCTTCTTGCCCAACTTCCGGTAGATGTGCGTAGAGGTGGCTTATACTCAATGGGTGTTTTAAGCTTTCTAGCAGCGCGCCACAAAGAGTAATTAGACGCTGGTGTGACATCAAGACCTTCCAGATAATTTTTAAGAGATGCAGTTTTTTCCGACGATAGCAGCTCTTTGAGTCGTTTAGTACATTCTTTAAGTCTGATTTTATTTTGTGGTGATCTGTGCTGTTGCCATTCCCTTCTAGCTCTTCTTTTTTCACGTACGAGACGTTCAATGTCTGTAGAATAAATTTTATTAAACCCAGTCTGCGGATGGGAGATAATGGCATGTTCAGCAGCCTGTTTAATATTCTCGCTGAGATTGGCAATGTTAGATTCAATATCATCGGATGTTCTAGACTACTGAGATATTTTTTGAACCCCAGCCAATTAACACGATTGATCATCTTCACATATGGGTCAGGTAAGTTACTTCTTAAGGGACTACAAATTGTAATGATCGTCGGAGAGTGATCGGACGAAAGATCAAGAGAAGCTTGAACTTGAATTAAATCCCTAGAGATATTTTTTATGACGCCAAAATCTATAACATCCGGAATTTTTTGTATGTCAGTAGGCCAATAAGTGGGCTCCCCACTCGAAATGACATCCAAGCCCATTTTTGAAATAGTGTTGAACAATGCTCGACCTCTGGGGGTAATAAGACGCGAACCCCAGAACGTATGCTTAGCATTGTAGTCGCCAGCTGCTACAAAACAAGGTCCAAGAGATTTGTAGAAATCCTCATATTGATTCTCAGTGATTGAAAATCTGGGAGGGGAGTAAATTGATGATATAACAAAATTTGTACAAAAACTTTCAATGCCAATATTTGTTGCTTGTAGGTGTTCTTCACAAATGTTATCTTGACTTTATTAGAATTGCTGATCCACCGCAAGCCCTTCCTCTAGGGTCCTTTGTATCATATATAGTGTAGCCATAAATTTTAAAAAGACTTCTCGAAGTCAAATGAGTCTCAGATACTAACATTACATCAATATTTTTTTCCGTGAGGAAGTGCTCAAGTTCATTTTTATGTTGGCGAATGCCGTTTGCGTTCCAGAAACATATTGTTAACGTGTTCATGGCTTATTAATCAATGCTTGGAGCAGAGTATTCTGCATTCGCAGCATTTCTTGCATCATGCTAGTCATATTTGTTGTAAAATTGTTTATAGTTTGCACCAGATTTTCAATAGTAGCTTCAAGGCGATTAAAATTAAAGCTTGCGTCAGTATTTTTTGAATTATTTGGCGGGGAAACATTTTGTGTGGGAATTGAATTTGTCTTAGCAGCATCTGCATACGATACACGGGAAGTAACTGGTTGGCTCATTTGCGCAAAAGTGGCAGAGTAAGCGTTTGCTGATTGAGCTGGAGCTAATTTAGGTTTTTCCACCATAGTCTTCTTTACGAAAGAGTACACAGGACAACCTCTGTAGTTAGCGGTGTGATTACCTCCACAATTACTGCATTTTTTATCACTTTGATCTTTTGGCTTATTGCAACTAGCAGTGCCGTGTAATTCGCCGCACACAACACAAACAGAGGGTAAATTGCAGTATGTTTTTGTATGGCCATATTCTTGGCAATTATGGCACTGTACAGGACCTGAACGCTTATGTGGCTCTTCAACTGTGATTTTTCGGTACAAGAGGTATTTCAAATTATAAATTGGATGCGTCTCATTTTTTTTCAATTTTATATCATTAGGCTCAAGTTCAACACGAAATAGGGGTTGGGGAATCTTCTCTCTGTTTATTATATTGGACACATTTTTTACCTTAAACCCCTGGAGGACGAGTGCATCTTTTATTTCTTCGGGAACAACATATGAATCTATGCCCTTCAATACGATCTGCATGCCTTTAGCGCTCTTAAGCTGGTATGTGTAGAAGCTTGTTTTATTTTTTTCAAATTCAGCAACCATTTTGCGGAAATCTTTTTCATCATAAATTTGGATTTTAGTTTCATCGATGTTGCCACGTTTTATTGGAACAATGTGAAATTTATTCTCACCAATGACCGAAATTAATTTTTTAATAAGGGCATTTGAATTTTTTTGTCTCAAATAGATTGGTGGCGGCTTGGATATTTTATTCGAGGATACCTCGGGTTTGTCGTTGTCATCTTGCAAAATTTCGAAGCGGTTTTGGCGATTAGTTGAGGCTGCGCTGTTATCCCTAGACATTTTTGGAGCAGATGAAATTTTTGAAGAATTCGGGCTCCGCCCACGCTTTACCACGGTTATATATCTGTCCATTCCGACTTGTACCTTGAGTTTCGAGCCGCTGTTATCTTTAGTGATAACTTTGTTAAGTGATGAACACGAGCCTGAAGGGGATGATATTACTGGCTTATATGAAGAAGTACTAGGCAACTGTAATGTTAATGCATCATTACTATTTGGCATTGGACAAAGCGAAGTTGATCGCTGACGAAAAATTGGCTTTGACGTTAAAAAAAGACTTTCATCAGATTTATTATTTATATTTTTTTCATTAAGAGTTTCAGAACTCACAGTAAAATAAGCATTTCTGCCGTTAGAACTCACTTCAATTTTTTTTTTGTATTTGAGGCACTCATACAAAGAAATTCCTCAAGGGATATTTGTTTGTGTTTTTTTTTATGTTTGCGGTCTTTTTTTGTTTTTGTTATTTATGATTGTTTATTTGTTTAGAGGTACACATATATATAGTATTCCTCAATATCAATTTGTTTAATTTTTTTGTTTGCGTTTTTTTTTGTTTTTGTTATTTTTACTATGTAAAAATATCAGCAAAGCATAAAGCTTATTTATTAAAGACAGTATGTACCTATTACGAATAATATGTACTACGAATATTTTTTGTAAGTAAGAAAAATTCCGCAAATCGACTGTTCGCTATGAAGGTACCACGAGAACTGAAAGTTTAAATAAAAACATATTATTAAACAAAATATTCTATCTTGTATTTCATATGCATAATTTTCTTACCGCCAAAATTGGTAATCAGCTGTTGTATATATTTTACTAGATTTTACAATTTTTCTGTTCGCGTACTTTTAGATGCAAACTTTTTTATTGAGAGTAATTTCTTTAAATTACTCAATATTTACTCAGTTACTGGATTTTACTGGAAAAGTACTCAAACGCACCTATATTTGTCAATTCATCTATTTCGAAAAAATCTGAATAGTGATCTACGGTTATTAAGAAATTTTTCTTTTCATCTTTGAAGTTAATTTCACATACGTCCATTGACACAATCTCGAACGGTGACCTAGGTATTTCAGTCAATACTAGCAGCTCTTTTTGTTGCTTCCTAGCACATTTATTGCATACTTCGTAAATCTAAATTTTTCGTTTTATAACCTCTGAAATTCCTCTCCAATATACTGTCTCCCTTGCCAGCTTCAAAGTAGCTTCAATACCCAAATGTGGAATATGTAGACGCTCAATAATCTCATTTCTCATCTCTTGTGGAATTACTATTCTATTGCCTTTGAATACAAGTTTGTTATTAGATACTAATTCATCGCGGATATTCCAGTACATTCTAATGGTTTCATTTGTTTCAGACTTGTTAACCGGCCACCCATCCTTTATGTATTTTACCAATATTTTCATAACATTGTCATCAGCAGTGGCTCTTTGAAGTTTTGTGATAATTTTATTGCTTATTCTCTTGTGTTCCAAATCATTGCATGCATCCAGTTCTTTTTCTATTTTATAAATTTCAATTAGCTTTTCATCATTGTTGTTTTCACTTGGTGCTCTTGACAAGGTATCAGCTATATACATTTGAGTGCCTTTGGTATATTTTACACTAAAATTGTACCGTTGTAATGCTAAGATCATTGATTGTAGTCTCTTTGCTGTGTTCAATAAAGGTTTTTTAAAAATATTTATTAATGGAGCGTGATCAGTTTCAATTAGCACATCTTTTTTGCCGCAAATATACTGATCAAATCTTTTGCATGCAAAGAGAATTGCCAGCATCTCTCTCAATTCGCGCATAACTTCTTTGTGTTGGTGTAAGAGTTTTTGATGCATAAATAACTGGATGTCCTTCCTGCATGAGTGTACATCCAATTGCGAATGATGATGCATCCGTTTGTATTGTTGCTTGCTTGCTAATATCAAAATATTGTAGCACCGGTGTTGTTGACAGTGCTTTTTTTATATTTTCGAAGGCATTCTCTTGTTTATTGCTCCATATAAATTCTCTTTTTATATGCGTTATATTCCTAAGCGGTTCTGTTATTTCCGACATATTTGGTATGAACTTGCCTAAGTAAGTCGCCATGCCCAGAAAACGTAAAGTCTCTTCAATAGCGTTCACTTTGTCAGGATCAGGTTTCATACCTTTATCTGTTAAAATATGACCGAACAATTTTAAGTTGGTTTGGCAAATTTTTATTTTGTCTCTATTTATCTTCAAATTTTCTGCTTTGAGCCTTTCTAGTAGCTTCTCCAAGTTTTTATTGTGGTCTTTTGTTTTGCTCCTTCAATATTTTTCCCTTTTTCTACTAGAATATCATCTGCTATACACGCTACACCTTTCAATCCATAAATAACCTGGTTTTGCTTCATTTTAAAAATTTCCATAGCAGGATTTATTCCAAACGGCATTCGCTGAAAGCGGTACTTTCCGAATGGAGTCCAAAATGTTGTAATTTTGCTGCTTATTTCATCCAATTCCAGCTGCCAAAATCCATTTCTTGCATCAAGCATACTAAACACTTTTGCGCCTGCTAGTTCTGTAAGTATTTCTTCCATTGTTGGGAGTTGTTATTTGACGTCTCTGAGAGCTTTATTTAATTCTCTCTGATCAATACAGATTCTAATCTTATTGTTGCTTTACTAATACGATGTTGTTCACCCAGTGCGTACGTGCAGGCTCTTTTTTTTATTACTCCTGCTGTCTCCATTTCCTCTAATGCTAATCTTAGGTTTTCTCTTAGCGCCATTGGGATTCTACGTGGTGATTCACATTTTGGTGTTATATTTTTGTCAATTTCTAATTGTACCTGTCCGTCTAATTTGCCTAATCCCTCAAAAACGTCCTTATAATTTTCAATTATATTTTAAGTATCTTCTCTTACTAGATCTTGCGTAATTTCTTTACATATTTCAATAAGTCTAAGTTGTTGGCACGCTTCAGCTGACAAAAGTGGACAGTGGTCTTTTTTTATTACATAAAATAGTAGTTTAGCTTCATTTACATTATTTTTAACTGTTAATTTTGTTGTTCCTGTAGTTGAGATTTCATTACCTTCAATTGTTTTTAATTTTATATTAGTTTGTTCAATTTCTGTGTGATCCAGGTTTTTCAATGTTTTTAGTCCTATAACATTACACGATGCTCCGGTATCTAGTTGTGTTTTGATGATTTTTGACTCACATTGTTCACTGATTATAACCAAATTTTTGAATAATCCTTTTGAGAAACTGCCCCCTGACACATTCAATATATACTCACATTTGTCTCCAGGCTCTTACTGTTCGGTATTTGTTGAAATTTGTTTGACGATTCTCATATTATTACGCTTGTTATAACCATCCAGCATACATACCCTTGCATAGTGACCTCTCTTGTTACATTTGTGACAATAAACCTTTCTGGCTGGGCAGCTTTCTAAATTGTCATGGTAATCGTTACCACAGAATTTACATTTGTATTCTTGTTTGGTATAATTATTTTGTTGTAAACTGTGTGATTGTTGTGTGTTATGTGTTCTCTGTAATTTGTTAACTTCCATGGTATTACTTGTATTACCATCTAGTCCTTGTAAGTTGTTTTTCCGAAACCTCTCTTGATCTACACACTTCTATTGCTTTAGCTAATGTTATGTCTTTATCTAACCACAACTTTTCTCTAACATTGTGATCCTTTATTGAACAAATTATCCTATCGAGCCGTAAATCATCTTGTAATTCTCCGTATTGTGCATTTTTTATCATACTTCGTAGCCGATTGAAATATTCATCATATGTCTCATCATCTTCTTGTTTTGCCATATTAAACAATGCTCTTACATACCTTTTGTTGATAAATGATGTTATGTTTTTTTCTATGGCCTTCAATAAGTCATCTGCAGTTCTTTTTTCTTCGTCACTAATTGGCATATTACCATAACGTTTGAACACATCGGTAGAAATTGCTGTAAGTAAAATTGCTTTCTTTCTATCTTCATTTTGTGTTGACAAACCTGATGCTTGTAAATATAGCTCCCACTGATTTTTAAAATGTTTGAAGTTTTCTGATATATCTCCAAATTTGATATCAATTGTTTGGGGGAGTGGAATTTGAGGCATCGACCCTTGACCAATTTGTGTTCCATTTTGGATTATCAATTTAAGTTGTTCTATTTGTTCTTTTAATTGTTGTACTTCAGCCATCTTTCTTCTATAGAACATTCAAATTAAAAAAATCGTCTATTTGTTCCTTTTCTTTAAAAGTAATTATTTTGTATTTCCACACCTGACACAATATTAAGATTTGCTTTCTCAAAAGGAATAGTTTTATTTCACTGAATTAGAATGCTATCTATCAAACAATATTTTTTCAATACAAAAAATGATTGAGAAACAAAAGCCAATTTTAAAACATATGTATATGAAAATTTATCAAACAAGTAGTATAAAATAATATATAATATGACAGAAAACATGTACATGAACATCATGTGTTCGTATTAAAAAGAATTTCGTTTAATCATAAATATGTAACATATACAATGCATAGTATCAGATCATGGAATAAATAAATAGAAAAATGCGTTCTGATGCTCTTTTGGTTTCATAAAATGTGTTTT
The DNA here is from genome assembly GCA_949987645.1 of Tachina grossa. Classification (NCBI taxonomy): domain Eukaryota; kingdom Metazoa; phylum Arthropoda; class Insecta; order Diptera; family Tachinidae; genus Tachina; species Tachina grossa. The sequence continues at coordinate 59,517,285 of OX465277.1, read as the reverse complement.
TATGCAGTTTCAATTTTCTACATGTTCATAACCTAACTTTCTTATTTACAATTAAACATCTGTTTTCTTTTAGAACTATCAACATTTCACAGTGCTACCACACTTCATAGTATTTAAATGATCATTTAATTTTACGACTGAAAAAATGAAACTGCAATTAAGTGCAACTTAAAATTAAGTGGCTATTAGCTAAATGACACTTAATTGAGAAGTCAATTATTGGGCCTTAGAACAATTAGAGTTATTATGTTATAAACTTTTATTTATAACATAATGAAATTGTTATTTGTTATAATGTTATTTGTTTTAAGCTTCTCATTTGCTTAAATGAAAGTTTTTAACATAATAACTCTAGTTGTTCTAAGAAACTTTGGGTAAAGGTTCCCTGATGATCTGCATTAGCAACAGTGAAATGCGCATAGGATCCAGCTAAACTAGAGCTGCTCGATGTTAATCGATGCATCCTAAACATCGATGTTTTGGTTGTGATACATCGAATAAATGCCGATGTATCGTATCATGCGATGTTAATCGATACATCGATGTTTTTATTCGATGTATCGAAAAGAAGACTTTTTGTATATATTTATGCTTGCAACTCATTTAATGTAGTGATTAAAAAAACCCCTCCAAGAATTAATTTTAAAACGTTTTTTAAATTTTAAAATTGATTTAAAATGGCTTGATGTAACAACGCAATACTAAAGGTATTCTTTGTCAATTTACAAAGCGTGATTGAAGCTACAGCGTTATTTTACAGCATGCAAATATGTATATATTTTTATGGAGAACAAATTGTCAAAATTTTCTTGGTATTGTATGGTAATAATCAGCAATATAAGTTCTTTGTCCATATTTGATGTTAAAATCAATAATATATTTGGCTTAAAATTACTGTTACAGAAGGTTTTAGACACCTAGTAAAAGTTATATCACCGCATTTGAAAGTTCCAAGTAAAGCTACTGTGACTCGTTAGGTTGATAAAAAATATGACGCTTTGTCAGGAACACTAAAAACTAAATTACACAAAATGCAAAATATTACTTTGACAACTTACATTTGGTCCGATATGCAAAGCTGTAGAACATAGACTACTTAGGCCCAATAATTGACTTCTCAATTATGTGTCATTTATCTTTAAGTGTCTCTTAAGTACCGAATTAATTTTTTCAGTATAAAGTTGAGAGCCACTTAAATGCCCAACCTTGTCTATTTAAATCACACTTAAGTCTTACGAGCATACCATATGTTATTGTGCTTGTGTGTGTTTATTGAAAACATGTACATGAACATCATGTGGTCGTATTAAAAAGAATTTCGTTTAATTTTCATAAATATATAACATATACAATGCATAGTATCATATCATGGAATAAATAAATAGAAAAATGAGTTCTGATGCTCTTTTGGTTTCATAAAATGTGTTTTTATACCGTTTTAATTTTCTACATGTTGATAACCTAACTTTCTTATTTACATTAAACATCTGTTTTCTTTCTTTTTTTTTTGTATTCTGTGTTCCAAATGGAACAAAAATGGCAAAAGCACGTAGCCAAAAAGCCAGGGTATCCCACGTGTAGAAGCTTCCTTCGGTTGCTGCGAACGACCTATACCTTCGTATAGGAAGTAGGAGTTTCCAAGATCCACTCCTAGAGTTTTTTATGGTCTCCACCAGTTAATCTTATTAAAAACGTTGGCACTTGATAATGGAAAATTCCACAAAAAACTAACTGTAAGTGATACAGTTAGTTGCGGTAACCATTAACAAGTGCGAGTGAGACGCAAAACTGTCGAAGGCCAATAAACAACAGTGGCCTGGTTGCATTTAAGAAATAATTGCCAACGACGCGGATGTTGACTCGCCCAGAGCTGCTTTACGACTCGAATGATCTGTTTTCTTTTAGAACTATAAACATTTCACAATGCTACCACACTTTCATAGTATTTAAGTGATCATTTAATTTTACGACTGAAAAAATTAAACTGCAATTAAGTGCAACTTAAAATTAAGTGGCTATTAGCTAAATGACACCTAATTGAGAAGTCGAATATTGGGTCTTAATTTCATATTCTATGGTTTATACGCAGGGCTTATTTGCAAATAAAACTGTAAATTGTTGCCATATTATTGTTCATATTGCGACTTACTAATTCCGAAAACTATTCACGATTAACGCACTATTTGCAAATAAAATGATTGAGGTTGCCACGCTTACAAATGTTTGATAACAAAAAACAATAAATGGATTAATATTGCACAAAAAAACATTAATAGAAGCAAATAATGACAATTAAAACAAATAATTATTTCATATTTTGTACATCTCAGTTCTCGTTGAACCTTCATAGTGAAGAGACATTAAAGCGGATTTTTTTTACATACATACAAACGAAACAAATATAAAAAACAACAAAATCAAAAATCATACAAAAAATATTCGTAATACATATTCACCTTGATAAATAAGCTTATTGGCTTTACTAATATTTTTTACATAGCAAGAAATAGCAAAAACAAAAAAAAACCGTAAACACAAACAAAGTTCCCTTGAGGAATAATACTCTGTATGAGTACCTCAAAGGAAAAAAATTTTGAAGTGAGTTCTAACGGCAGAAATGCTTATTTTACTGTGAGTTCTGAAACTCTTAATGAAAAAAATATAAATAATAAATCTGATGAAAATCTTTTTTTAACGGCAAAGCCAATTTTTCGTCAGCGATCAACTTCGCTTTGTCCAATGCCAACTAGTGAATCGTTAACATTACCATTGCCTAGTACTTCTTCATTTAAGTCTGCGATATCATCCGCATCGGGCTCGCCCTCATCACTAAACCAAGTTATCACTACAGATAACAGTAGCTCAAAACCCAAGGTACAAGTGGGAATTGACAGATATATAACAGTGGTAAAGCGTGGGCGAAGCCCAAATTCTTCAAAAATTTCATCTGCTCCAAAGATGTCTAGGGATAACAGCGCATCATCTACCAATCGTCAAAATCGTTTTTCATTATTGCAAGACACCGACGAGAAGCCCTCTACATCATCGCAAAAGTCTTTTAAGCCACCACCTATTTATCTGAGAGAAAAAAATTCTAACGCGCTTATAAAAAAACTATTGTCGACCATTGGTGAAAATACTTTTCACATCATTCCAATTAAACGAGGTAATATTGATGAAACTAAAATCCAAATATATAATGAAAAAGATTTCCGAAAAATTGTTAGTGAATTCGAAAAAAATAAAACAAATTTTTACACATACCAACTTAAGAGTGCTAAAGGCCTACAGATAGTATTAAAGGGCATAGATTCATATGTTGAACCCGAAGAAGTAAAATGTGCACTTGTCGACCAAGGATTCAAGGTAAAAAATGTTACCAATATATTTAATAGAGAAAAGGTCCCCCAACCCCTATTTCGGGTTGAACTGGAGCCGAACGACATACAATTGAAAAAAAATGAAGCCCATCCAGTTTATAACGTAAAGTATCTCTTACATCGAAAAATCACAGTTGAAGAGCCACGTAAGCGTTCAGGTCCCGTACAGTGCCATAATTGCCAAGAATATGGCCATACGAAAACTTACTGCAAGTTACCTACAGTGTGTGTTATCTGCGGTGAATTGCATGGTACTGCTAGCTGCACTAAGCCAAAAGATCAAGCAGAAAAAAAATGTAGTAATTGTGGAGGTAATCACACAGCTAACTATAGAGGGTGCCCTGTATTTTCTTTCGTTAAACAGGCTATGGGTCAAAAACCCAAGCTAACTCCAGCTCTACAAGTAAACGCGAACTCCGACACTTTTGCTCAAATCAGCCAACCAGTTACTTCACGTGTATCGTATGCTGATGCTGCTAAGACTAGTTCAATTCCCACGCAAAATGTTCCACCGCCAAATAATTCAACGAATTCAAACTCAAGATTTAACTTTAGTCGCCTTGAAGCTACTATTGAGAATCTGGTGCTAACTATAAACAACTTTACTACAAATACGACAAGTATGATGCAAGAAATGCTGCGAATGCAGAATACACTGCTTCAAGCATTAGTTAATAAGCCATGAACATGTTAAAAATATGTTTCTGGAACGCAAACGGCATTCGCCAACATAAAAATGAACTTGAGCACTTCCTCATGGAAAAAAATATTGATATAATGTTGGTTTCTGAGACTCATTTGACCTCAAGAAGCTTATTTAAAATAAATGGTTACACTTTATATGGTACAAAGGACCCGAGAGAGAGAGCATGTGGTGGATCAGCAATTCTGATTAAGTCAAGACTCAAGCACTATGTCCTTGACAACGTTAGTGAAGAATATTTGCAAGCAACGAATATTTTCGTAGAAAATTTTTGTGCGAATTTCGTGATATCATCAATTTACTCACCTCCCAGATTTTCAGTTACCGAAGATCAGTATGAGAAGTTCTACAAATCGCTTGGATCTTGTTTCGTGGCAGCTGGTGACTATAATGCAAAACATACGTACTGGGGATCGCGTCTTGTTACACCTAGAGGTCGAGCCTTGTTCAATACAATTTCAAAAATGGGCTTAGATGTCATTTCGAGTGGGGAGCCTACTTACTGGCCTACTGACGTAAGAAAAATTCCAGATGTTATAGATTTTGCCGTCACGAAAAATATTCATAGGGACTTAATTCATGTAGAGGCCTCTCTAGATCTGTCCTCCGATCACTCTCCAACAATAGTTACAATTTTCAACCCACTAAGGAGTGATTTAACTAACTCATATGTGAAGATGATTAATGGAATCAACTGGCTGGTATTCAAAAAATATCTTAGTAGTCACTGCGTAGAAAACATTCAGCTTAGATCATGCGATGATATTGAATTTAACATTGCCAATCTTAACGAAAATATTAAACAGGCTGCTGAACACGCCACTACCTCCTATCCGCAGACCGGCTTTAACAGAATTTATTCTACGGAAATTGAACGTCTTGTATGTGAAAAAAGGAGAGCTAGAAGAGAATGGCAACAACACAGATCACCCCTAAATAAAATCAGACTTAAAGAATGTACTAAACGACTCAAAGAGCTGCTATCGTCGGAAAAAACTGCACTACTGGAAAAGTATTTAGAAGGTCTTGATGTAACGTCTGCATCTAATTACTCTTTATGGCGCGCTACTAGAAATCTTAAACGACCCGTTGATCTTAAATCACCATTGCGTACTGCGACCGGAGGCTGGGCAAGAAGTGATAGTGAGAAAGGTAACTTATTTTCTGAGCATTTAAAATCTGTATTCACTCCCAATTCATGTACGGGTGCTGCTGATTTACCGAGTGTAGTTTCTCTACCCCCTCGTCCCTTAAGGTTTAAGATGCGTGAAGTACAAAAAGTAATTGCTGAACTCAACCCGAAGAAAGCTCCAGGTATTGATGGCATTAGTAACAAAATGCTCATGAAATTGCCTCATATTGCAATAAGAATCCTGCTATTTATTTTTAATGCTATTTTAAGAATGCAGTATTTTCCACATAACTGGAAACTGGCCAAGATCAAAATGATTCCAAAGGCGGGCAAAGATCTTACCAAGACTGACTCATATAGGCCTATAAGCTTACTATCTACAATCTCAAAGCTTTTCGAAAAGCTGCTCATGACTAAATTGTCCAGAATTTTAACTGATAATGGGTGCATCCCGGACCATCAATTTGGCTTTAGAAGTCAGCACAGCACGATTAAACAAACGCATAGACTGGTCCAAGTTGTAAGAAGAACATTTGAAGAAAAGAAGTATTGTTCCGCTCTCTTTATTGATGTTTCTCAGGCGTTTGATAAAGTATGGCACGAAGGCCTAGTTTTAAAATTGAAGACATATCTGCCAATAAACATTCAAAAGCTTTTGGAAAGTTATATTATTGATAGGAAGTTCACTGTTATGGAAGGAGAGTTCACGAGTGTGCCCGAATCTATATCTTCTGGTGTGCCCCAGGGTAGTATCCTGGGTCCTGTCTTGTATTTAATATATACTTGTGATATGCCTGTGAGCAATAATATCCATATTTCTACTTTTGCCGATGATACAGCCTGTATGAGTGTGCACGAAACCCCTTATGAGGCATCCCGCAATCTCCAGGAACATATCACCCAGCTGGAAATATGGTTGAACTTATGGAGAATTAAAGTCAATGAACAAAAGTGTGTCCATATAACGTTCACCCTAAGAAGAGATACTTGCTCCCCCATTCGAATCAACAATCAAAATATTCCTCAACATTCCCAAGTGAAATACCTTGGTATACACCTTGATCGAAGACTTACATGGAAACATCATATTGACTCTAAGTTAACTCAGATAAAACTTAAGTTAACTCAAATATATTGGTTGATTGGCAGAAACTCAACACTCAGCTTAGACTGCAAACTTTTACTATACAAGTCGCTTTTGAAGCCAATATGGTGCTACGGAATTCAGTTATGGGGCACTGCTTCAGCTTCCAATGTCGAGAGAATCCAACGAAGGCAAAACAAAATTTTACGGTTAATAACATCGGCTCCATGGTATATCCAAAATTCTATTATACATCGTGATTTAAATATGCCACTAGTGACTGAAGAAATTGCAAAATACGCAGGCAAATATTTAACAAAACTCGAATCACATCCTAATCCGCTTGCTCGTAATATTTTGAACTTTACTGGACACATCCGATTAAAAAAGAGGGACACACAGGCTCTTATACCTAACACTCCAGATGGGACTACTTGAAAATACTTCCCCCCCCCCTTTTTATTATTACTACTAATGTATTATTTATAACTACCACTAAGTTTATGTCCGACACTGGTCGGGCCTAATAATTTTTTTTTTATAGATTTAAGATTTGAATACTTATTGTTAGTTCATATATGAAGATCCAATAAATAAATACATGCATTACAAAAAAAAAAAAAAATATTTTGTACATTTACAGTATTTTTTTGTCAACATTAGTAAGTTTTCTATAGAAGTGCTACCAAGTTTGTGTACTTTTGCTATGCCGTATAAACAGTCAGTTAAGACAGATTTACCTGACTGTAAATGTAGAACTGTAAATGTAAATGGGTGAGCTGATCGAATCTGTTGCATGAAAAGCTATGCAAATGCTTACCTGACTGAAATGGCATGTAAATGTAACGTCTGAACCTGCAGAAAATAGAATTTCATGACGACGTTATGTAACATTTGTAGACAGTGATGGGATGTTTGTATATTGAATGAGAGTGTGGCACAATAGCCCTGATTTGGTACTTTAGTTTCTTTCAATAATTTAAGCTTTTGAGTGGTTAATTTGTATACGTACATGGCATATTTAATAAATTTAGTTTTCGAACAAAGTTTTTTTTATAAAATCTAACCAAAGACTGCCTGCCAATCGTATGTGTTTATTTTTTATTAATATACATATAGATATGTGCGAATATGTAAAATATACATACATACATATGTGCGTACAAACATACATTCAAGCGTACGAAAAACTATTTTTATTTAAAAATAATACCAATAAAAATAAAAGTAGGTACGTATAATCTTAATAATTATAATGATAATAAAAATATAAATATTTTTTATAATTGTAATACGTTGTAATGTAAGTGTGCATGTATATACGGGTATGAAGCTTAAATTGTAATTTCACTAAATGTCAAAGTCATTACAATGTTTGTAAGTATAAAATAATGATTTGATACCATTTAAATAATTTTGGTACTTTTTCCATGCAATCAAAAATAATGTGAAGATGTTGAACTCTCATCAATGTTTCGAACAGCTGTTTTCCATTTTGATTTTTTTATACTGATAAACACCCAGCAAACAAAAAGTCCTGTATATGTACATATGTATGTATTTTTGGTAAAAAATATACATATGTATATTGTTTGTGACAGTCGTAAAGCAGCTCTGGGTTGAGGAACATCTCTCGCGTCATCGTAATTATTTCTTAAGTGCTGTCAGGCTTGTGTATGTTGTTTGGCCTTCGAGAGTTTTTAGTCCCGCTCGCACTGGTTGACTGATCTGCCACGGGTAACCGTATAATCTTGCGGTTTTTTGTGGAATTTCTTTAACAACCACGTTGCTACTTCCTATGTGAAGGCATAGGTCGTGTACAGTCAGTCACAAAACCTTTTAAAATACTGTTAATACCATCTTGGGCATATGGTCTAGTTACCCGGCCCATATTTGTGCAACACCATATTGTGCAAATTTACTTTGTATAATATGTATAATAAATAAATAAATAAGTATATTTTTTGTGAATAAAACTAAATTATTATGGTAGGTACGAACATTAATAAGAAAAGGATAAAACGAGAAAGTGAAGATTTGATTGAGGTGCTACTGCAAGCATACACATTCCTGGAAATTAAATAGCTAAATACTTCGTCTTTCCGATGAAGTTGCCCAAAATCTGCTCTGATAATGTACAATGACAAATATTACTGTTGAGTAGAGCTGTGTAGCTCATGAACGAACGGGTTAAATTGAACGAATCACTTAATTGAACGAACTGATCCGGTGATTTTAATGAACGCTTTTGGATCAGTAGTGTACTGCTCGATGTTTTCGTTCTTTCAGTTTGTGTTTCAAGTCTTTTATGTCAAATTTGCTTTTGTTCATGTTTGCTATTTATGGTATGTCTTTTTGTTTGAGTTGGGTTTTTGTGTTTTAAAAGGTTTAGGTACGTGTATACTAAATTTTATTTAGCGTCGCTGTGGCACTGCCATCATGCTTTTTATAATTTGATTTAACAGTCTTCACAAGAAGTATTTTTACTAGTGTTTTTTATAAAGTGTTTTTACAAAGTAAAGATGTTAGATATATGTGTATACATACATTTCATTACCTGAATCTAAAATGAATTTGTAGTGCTTTAGAGATTTTTTTTGTTTCCGGTAAAATATTTTTGAGGACAAAACTTTAACTTAAACTTTGAGAAGTAACATTCAAACATTGATGCGCTTTTGATATATAAATAACGTTAAAAGAGTTAAAATGCTTTTGTTAATTATCTAAAGAGAAAAAACTAGTAAAACCAAACAAAAGTACCTTTCTTACTCCCTGTTTGTGTAAGATGTTAATATTAAACTAAATATTAAGCCAAAATAAAATGTATAAAGTTCTAGTCGAAAGAAAAAGAAATTATTTATAAAATTAATTTAAATATAATTTTTTAAATAAATAATTTAACTTTTTTTAACAAATTATTCAATTCATTCATTCGTATTATTTAAATACTCGTATACACAACCGATTTTATTATTCTTACAAAATAGCATTGTTTCATACTGTCGTTCAAAAGTGAACGATTGAACGAACGGTTCAATTTTTTGCTAATTGAACGAAAATGACCGGTCACTGAAAAGAACGATTTGGCACAGCTCTACTGTTGAGAGTTACAGCTGATATTACAATTATTATAATTGAGTTCATTTAAATAAAATAATAATAATTTTCAAAACCTCTAGGCGCATTTTCGTTCTAAAAGGTGTGTTATTTCAAAAACTCAATTAGTTTTTTCCAACAGGCTAAAACTTGCAATCAAAAGAAAGTAAATTAAAATAGTTTCAGCGAAATTATTAAAACAAATCTTGGATTAATTAAAACATTACTATTTTATATATTATTTACTTATAAGTTCTAATGCATACGTACATACTCGTATGTATGTCCGTATACATATGTATGTACATTTCAATCAAAATGATTTCCATGAATTTAAATATTATACATATTTATATGAACTTTCGCGTTTGACCTCTCTAGGCATTTTCGTTCTAAAAGATGTTATTTGAAAAACCCAATTAGTTTTTTTCCAACAGGCTAAATCTTGCTATCAAAAGAAAGTAAATTAAAATAGTTTCAGCGAAATTATTAAAAAATCTTTTAAAAAATCTATTTTATATATCTATTTTATATATTATTTACTTATAAGTACTAATACATACATACATACTCGTATGTATGTCCGTATACATATGTATGACATTTCAATCAAAATGATTTCCATGAATTTAAATATTATACATATTTATATGAGCTTTCGCGCTTGACCTCTCTAGGCATTTTCGTTCTAAAGTCCCAATTTACACTATGCAAGTCTTATTGCTAGGCTGATTAGTTTGTTAGGCTAGAGAGACGGGGGGAAAAGAAACGTTGCTGTTCCTCTCGTCTCTCTCTCCCCGAAACGAATCAGCTTAGCAATAAGATCTGCATAGTGTGATTTGGGACAAAATATGTTATTTGAAAAACTCAATTAGTTTTTTTCCAACAGGCTAATTTTTCCCATCAAAAGAAAGTAAATTAAAATAGTTTCAGCGAAATTAGTAAAAAATCTTTTAAAAAATCTATTTTATATATTATTTACTTATAAGTTCTAATACATACATACATACTCGTATGTATGTCCGTATACATATGTATGTACATTTCAATCAAAATGAATTTCATGAATTTAAATATTATACATAGTATATGAACTTTCGCGTTTGACTTCAAATAACTCGCAATTTAAAATCAAAAATGCGTGTTTGCTGGGTACAATGCAATTAGTATGTATGTGTGCGTGCACAAAGAAGTTTTTTTTTGTATCGAAAACACATGACACGTTTTTAAGTATTCTATAAGCGGCTCAAACGTTTACATTTACAATACATTTACATTTACCTTACATCTGCGATTTCTACAGTCGGGTAACGGAGCCTTTAATTTATTTGAGAATATTTTTATTTGCAAATAGTGCGTGTATAAACGTAGTATGTACCCTCTAGTCAACCTAGAACCATATGTCTCTATGTCAATACTCTTTCTCCAGCGACAATTGCACTAGCTAAAATGTCGACAACTTTCCTTTTATGCGCGAGTAGAGATACGTTAGAGACGACAGTCCTAGTGTATTTCTGGTGATATTGTCAATGAACGCGTCAATGGTTTGTTTTTCTTTTTTATTATGTTGTGCAATAATATTAAATAGATATATGTAGACGAGGGTCATTAAAATCTACGAGTGAATCTTCGGTTCAAATATCTCCATATGGTCGTAAAAGAACTACCTTCTCAATAGTGCTAAAGTCTACTGATAGATTTTGAATGACAACCCTATGTTATTTGTCAATAGGCATTTGCATTGGCTGGGGTACACCTAGTCAGTAGTACTATTGACAATGTCACTAGAAAATCACTATAAGTTTACTATTGACAACGAGAGAGAATATATCGATATTGTAGACTAGAGCCCCTAAAATTTACTAGTGAATCTTTGGTGCCAATGTCACCATGTGGTACCGAAAGAACTACTAAGTCAGTAGTGCTATAGTCTAGTGGTGGGTTTTCAATGACAAGCTAATGTTAAATGTCAATAGATGATACCATTGGCTTGGGTACACCTGGTCAGTAGTGCTACTGACAACGTCGCTAGTAAATCAGCACAATTTCACTATTCGCACTTTCTGCAGGGTACATGCCAGAACCAACACACGCAAAACGCAGTTATATCTGTACAGACCTATAGTACATACTAGTGCTGTAACGAATGTCAATTTTTGATACACGCGAATACCAATACGAATATTTGAAACGATATTCGCGAATACGAATATTATATGCAATATGAAATATTAAAAAATTGTTATGAAAAAGGACTTCACACTCTTGTTGGCGTACTTTAAAGTTAATAAAGAGTACCCAAAATTTTAATGATCGTCATTAAATAATATTTGAAAATGATACAAAGCACAAATTTCTATAAAAAAAAGCAATGTGAGTCCGATCACAGAGGAGATGTGTAAGCATCTAGTAATGAAAATTTTTTTTAAGTTGGAAGTAATTATGCTTTTAGTATCTTTTTTTAAATTAATTGATTAAAAGTATCAAAACTTTCAATATTGTAAATACATATGAATTTGTTGGTTTTTGTTTGTTTTATTAAACTTATTTGGTTAGTAAATGCCCAGCAAAAAATTTCAAAAAGGTAATCGAGTTTGGAATTAAGCATTTTTGGTGGAAGCACTTCCCTACTGGATTACCAACTTAATGATTTTAACAAGGCGTGAGACTAAAATAATCGATTCTTGAGAAGTACTTACATATTTTTATTTGTCAAAATTTCATGTAATCTATTTCGTCTAAAAAAATCACTCTTCATTTAGCAACTTGCACGTCATTTTTTGTAATTTTAGGTAATGTGATTTGTAAGCGAGTAATGAAAATTGGCAATCAGAAAAGTAAGTCATTATATGGCAAGTAGTTCTAATGGTAATGTGTAATTTTTTGCTGGGTGGGCACACTGCAGTATATGTATATGTACTGCATTCAAAATTGGAGTAAAAAGTAAATTTACTGATTACTAAAAAAATTCAGTAAATTTTTACTGCTAATGTAATTTAATTTGCATTACCAGTAAAATCGTAGGGCCGTAATCATAATAAAATTGTAGCAAGTGGCAAAGTGTTTTCATTCAAATTTTGAAACTTTTGTATGAAAAACAATTAGCCACTTGGTAGAATTTCATTATGAATACGGGCATTACTGATTACTGAAAATTCAATGCATCTCATCATATAACAAATCATTTAAGCAATTTATAAAAATTGTAGAAAAAAATTTTAGTAATCAGTAAAAATTTACTTCTTAAACATTTTTTATTGTTTTTACTGAAACTTTAGTGGTACTGCAGTGCTCATCTATGGTAAATGCATTTACTTTTACTTTTTAATTCCTGTTGTTCATCGTTTAGTTGTTGCTGTTCTTGTTGTTGTGTACAATTTGCAATTAAAATAAATTCAGTAAAGTGCGACTTTGACTCGCGTAAATTCGGTTTTGATCATTTTTTTTGATTTAGCTTTCTTCCTTTTTTTAAGTTTTTTCAGTTTAAACGATTTTTTTCAGTTTTATCGCTTTTTTCTCGTTTTGGCGTTTTTTTCTCTTTTTGGGTTTTTTTAATTTTTGCAATTTTTTTCATTTTGGATATTTTTTCATTTTGGCGATTTTTTTATGTTTTTTTTGGGTTTTTTTCATTTAGGCGATTTTTTTCTTTTTTTTTCATATTGGCGATTTTTTTGTTTAAGGATTTTTTTTTCATTTTGGCGATTTTTCCGGTTTTTCGCGATTTATTTTAGTCCTAGAGATTTTTTTTTAATTTGGTGCTTTTTTCGTTTTGGCGACTGTTTTTTTGTTTTTGGCTATTTTTTTATATTTGGGGATTTTATATTTTATTGATTTTTTAGTTTTACCGTTTTTGAAAATTTCAAGAGTTTTGCTCTTACGGTTTCCAAGATACAGCAAGTTGTCAAAATTACAAAGTCAAAATTGCATTAACTGATGGAACACCCATTGATTTAAATTTTTTAAATTTAGTGTTAATTGTTGTAGTCTGTATAAAAATACACTAACTTTTAAAATGTCAAGTGTATATATGTACATACAATTGTATGTATATTACATGGGATTTTAACATTTTTCGTTGCTCGTTTGGGAACACCCTTTAGTTTTTAACTCTCATGTATTTGTTGTTGTAGTGGCCAAATGCCTACACATTGTGTCCAAATTTCAAGTCCGTAGCTCTTACGGTTCATTTTCACCTTTGGTGTACGTAAATATAAAAAAAATAACCGGCGGCGGCGCACCGTCGGCTTCGAGCCGGTCGACTAGTTTCTCTGTTTGGTATTGCTTCTTTTAAACACTAATCCACTCATACATGGCTCACACCAATTTGTAGAGTTGGGCAAAATCGTTCCTTTTGGAATCGTTCGGAACGATCCGAAATATTAAAGGAACTAGGTCGTTCATTTCGTTCATCGTTCCTTTTTTTACTTTGAACGATAGTAGTAGGGAACTGCCAATTCTAAATCAATTAAAATTGTTAAATTGTGGCTGAAATTGTTAAATTGTGGGCTGAAATTGTTAAATTGTTGCTGAAATTTTAAAATTCTTGGAAATTTGTGTTTTCGGCGGCGCTTTGATGTTTTTTGTTTACATTAGGAGTTTTTTTGTTTACATTAGGAGTTTTTTGTTTACATTAACTTTGTGTGAATGGGTGATTTTTTTTTTTGGGTTACATTAATTGTGATAACGGGTAATTTTTTTTTGAGGTTTCATATGAGTGTATATGCCGACGGCAATACATGATTATTATTTTTTTCAAATGCCGACGGCAAAACATGTTTATTAATTTTTCCTAATGCCGACGGCAATACATGAATATTGTTTTTTCAAACGCCGACGGGAAAATGATTTTTCTTAATGACGACGGGAAAACGTGAAAGTTATTTTTTCTAATGCTCCCTAGGTGTTGCTAGACTGTGGGAATTTGAGGCTGACCGTGATTTGAGTGGGCAGGGTTGTTGACGTTATATGTAGCCATGGAGATTTGTGGGTGTGTCTGTCTATAGTAGTTTAAGACTGATCGTGATTTGAGGTGGGTGAGGATGTTGTTGTCAGCTTAAGGCTGATTGTGATTTATGAGGGGTGGGGTGTTCTAGTAATATGCAACCGGGGGAATCTGTCTGTTTGTGTGTCTGTAGGAGTTTAAGGCTGACCATGATTTGGGTGGGCAGGGTTTATGACGTAATATGTATCCATGGGGATTTGTGGATGTGTCTGTCTATAGTAGTTTAAGGCTGATCGTGATTTGAGGTAGGTGAGGATGTTCTTGAGGTAAATTGGTTATGTGTATGTATGTATGTATGTATTTTTGTAAGAATTTAAGATGATTATGATTTATTAGGGGCGAGGTGTTCTTGTAATATGTAGCCGTGAGAATCTATGTGTATAGATGTCTGTAGAAGTTTAAGACTATCTGTAATTTCGGGTAGGTGAGAGTGTTGTGTTGTTGAGATTAATCTTATCTTATCTTTTCAATATCGACATTTGGTACTATAAAATACTATCATATATCTGTACTCCCTATTCCTAGTATGTTTTTATACTTACGATTGCTTTATATTTTCTCATGCTTAAATTTGTCTCGCGTTAAAGTCTGTCTGAGTGAAATTTGTTTATATTACAGATTTTTTTTATTTAACTACATCCGTCTTCTTTGACTGAAAGAGTTTTCTGCACACAGAGAAAACCCAACTTGAAATCAGTAAAAACCATGCTGAATTAATAAGAACCATTAACAAAGGTTTAGTCATATTAAAATTTCTTATTTCAATATGGACAAAATATTAATATACAGTATTCATTTATTAAACTCATTAGTTTGTAGATATCTCAATATACATTTTCTATTATATTAAAAATTATTGAACTAATGTGACGAATTCTTATTTTTAAGCTGCAGATTTTCCCTGAGTGTATGGATTGTTTATATTTGCATTGTGCTTTAACTAAACGACGCTTCATATATTTTCATGATGTAGATCTAATAAATACTTAAGCATTGATAAGAAATTTGATATGTATACATACATATCTACAAATTGATTTTATGTATGTATGTATGTATGTATGTACATATATATGTACATACAAATAAGTGTTTAACTCAATCTTTGAATACATTTTTTATTTTATTTTTTGTCATGTGATGTCTGTTGTTGGTGAAATTAAAAACATTTTATTTTTTATCTGCGTTTATTTAGAAGTTTGTGAGGATTTTCTGTTTTAAGTAAAACTGAATTCCTGAAGATATGTACTTACATACTCTATAGTAATAGTAACTATAATAGAAATATTTCTTATACTTAATTTACATTTTTTTAAAGTTGATGTAATGTTAGTTAGTCAACGTTTGACATTTTTAGGGTATAAAATTTTTTCTAGCTATAGCCTTCTACATTTATTTTGGAAAGCTTGCTTTGCTTTTTAAAAATGTATAAACATTTTTAAATGAAACTGATCCGGCACTCCAGCTTAGGTACTGATAGTTTTTTGTTGTTAGTTAACTTACTTCTTTTTTATTTTTTATTGATAAACATTGGAAATCAAAATCGAGTTTTATATTGTAATTATTATTTTCATAATTGTTGAAAACAATCGCTGCTTTTTGTTTGTTTTTTGCGATGAAATCATTTGAATTACTTTTGAAACTTTACGCGTTTATAAAAATTATGTTATTTTCTATATTTCTTAATTTATAAGACTTTTAGACTTTGTCCTTTAGTGGTTATATATTCTATTATACGATTATGAATAAGAATGCAGTAAGCTGATGTATTTGCTTACTGCTTCAAATTAAAATTTTATTCAATTGAATAAAAGGAGCTTTTTTCTTAAACTCTGATGCAGTTAGAAGCGCTGGAGATTCTTTCATATAACAGCTTTTTAGGAATTTTTGATACATAGTATAATATAGAATTGGATAACATTTATTTTTAATTTTTATGTTAAGAGGATATGAGATTGAATTTAAATGTACTTTTAAATTAGTTAAATCATAATGATTTCATATTTTCTTCTTGAATAGCGATCAACAGAAAACGAACTCGTTTTCATATAATTTAGGTATACCCTATCGACGGCTCCTCTAGGATACAAGATGACTTTGTATGACGAAATTTCTGTTGCTTTATACTGATAATATGTTTACATTAATAAGGTACATATACATATGTTTATTTTATGAAGGGTGAGCACCTATGGCTTTTGTTTAATGTTCTATATGATTTTTTTTTTCATTTTATTAAAGTTCACCGTATTGTATATATATTTCTGAAATGTTTAAGTGTGTTTTGTGTGCCCATCGGAGAGAGTGTACGTATTAGTTGGTCAGTCAGTCTCTATTTTTATTTATTTATTTTTTCTTCTAATGTGCCACTCCTTTTTTCAGATTTTACTACTTGGAATAGAGAATTTTTGTATAATTTTTTGCTGGGTATATACATTACGTATGTAGAAATTAGTTTACATACAAAGAAATGCATGTTTAATAAACAACTATTGTATCAAATCGATCTCAAATAACTCAGTTACCTCTACCAGCAATTCACCATTGGTGTTTTCATAAAGTGTTAGAAACAATGAAATATCTATGTTTTGAGAGAATTTTTCCCCTCAAGTATTTCTACATGAGGTTTGAGGGGTCAACCACTGTCGCATTCATATGTAATGATTATTCACTTAAAAAAGGTCATCATCACCATCAATCATCTCCGTATACAATACATTCATGAGTTGAGTTGATCCCGATACAATTGCTGTCTCATCACCTTCTAATAGCTTTATATATTTTGCTAGTATGCATGCCTTAGCATGCTTCTATGGATAGTGACGTAAGAGTCCGAGATGTAGAGTGATACAATTAAAAATCCTTACTATTAGAATTTACCAGTTCGCTCTTTTGAATTTTTACAAAGTAGATACATATGGATGTATTTCATTGACCACAAAATCATAAAATTTCTTTGCTTACAAAATTGTATGACGTGAGGATTTTTTTTTTGTTTTGAAATTATACATGCTTCGGCATGCTTTCATTTTTTATTTTTTTTCTATAAATTTATTTAATACTCATACAGATATAAAGTAAGATATGTTTACTGTACATTTTAAAATTTATGCATGCTTCAGCATGATTCTAGTTGAAGCCTATATTCATTCACTAAGTTTGTTTGATACTTATTCATACACATGTACATTCTTAAAGATTGGATATCAAATCCAATTTCCGTAGTTTATCTATATTTTCTAAAGATCTGATGGCTAAAGAAATAAATAGAGTGAAGATCTTCTACAATAATAATCCCATTTCCATATTGTAAAATTTTGCGTGTTAGCGCTTTCGATGGGAAAATGTACATACAACTTTATAAAAAGTGATAATATGATGTGCCGCTGAATATTACACTATGTTATAGTTCATTTTAAACACTGAAGTTTTACCAATATTTCATTCAGACCATCAAGTTTAGAGAATTCCACTACATTTAGTTAATTACCTTTCTTAAGACCCATCATTCCTAATCAATCCTACAAAAAACTAGATTTTTCGTTTTAATTTTATATTTATTAAATTCAACATTCATTCTTCAAATTACTCTATACTATATTAAGCAGCTTTTTCTCATTTGTGGAATGTGTTGCGGTGGGCACACGCATAGAAACCCAAAACAAATTAAATGTGCTAAAGTTCTGGTCCACCTTGAGTGTGCGGGAGGCCTACCGCAGTGGTACCAGATAGTGGCCAAGTTGGTGGCTAGGAAATGTCTAGGTAGAAAAAAACTCGTTTCAATAGTAGAAAAAAACAGGAGATCCAATATCCAGTGCTCTGAGAAGCGATCGAAACCTGAAAGAAATAAGATAATTATAATATTTAAATTAATATTTATTAAACTACTAATAATGAAATAATACAAACTACATATTTGATTGAAGTAAGCTAAAGAAATAAAAGTTTGGGGTATGTTCAAAAGAGGTACGAAAACACATGTTCTAGTATAATGTGTTCAGTAGGTAATTTGATGAATGTGTTATTACTTATGAATGGAAATGTTACGAGGGAAGATGAATGTTGGCAACGCAAAAAAGTTGCGTAAAGAAACGGTTTTTTTTTATGAATTGGATTTTGTTTTTGCCAAGTTAAATTTTTAAGAAAATATTTAAGAAACAGTATGCTTGCTACTATTATGATATCCTGGTAATGGGAGTATTAGAGTAATGTTTTATAAAGGATCATGGAGACGGTAGCAACAAGAGGCCATGGCAACAGAATTTCTGGAGCTTTCTAAGATTTTTTCTAAATACAGTTTGGAGAAAAAATGCATGCAGTTATCATATATGCATACATATACATATATATAGATATACCGATAGTTAAGTAAATGGAGGAACGGTTTCTTTATGTAATGGAAGAAATTCCAATAAATGGAATAGAGCCATATAAAAACCTATGTTTCAGCATTGGAGGGGATTCTAAAATAAACCGTGAACCAGTGAGTAGCTAGAGTGAAGTGAACGAAGGAAAATTTGGGTGGTGGTAACTTAAAGTGAAGCAAAGAAAAAATTTATAAGAATGTTAAAAGTTTAAATAACGAGAAAGCAAGCAAAGGAAAGTGATATGTACAAAAATAAAAAAAAGGACAAGTTGTGAAATATGCCACAAAAAGTTACCTAAATCTACCACAAGTAAAACTATAAAAGTAAAAACTAAATTAATTAATTAAGACATTTAAAAAAATACGTGAGCTACTCACTGGGCGCCACAGAAAAAAAGAAACAATTACAACAAAAAAAAAAAAACAAAGAGCACAGCACCAATATCTCACCAACATTAAGGAAAGGAGAACAGTCATCCAAACAGACAGCCCGTGGTCGAACCAACATAGAACCAGGGATGGATACAAGAGCATAAAAAAAGAGGGAATAATCACATAGCCAAATAACAAATATATTACTAATTTAACAGATATGAAAATTTATACTTAAATTAGATATACATATATATATATACTAACCTAGAATAAGCCATTTTATGTAAATCGTCGTAACTCTAGAATTTTCAAAGAATCGAAAAGTGTAAAATTTTAAATATAAAAAGGTACATGTTAGAACGTAGCGAATCTGTGAAAAAAAAAGAAAAAAAAATTAAACCAGAAATATTTTGTGTGTAGATTTTTTTTCTAATAGATAGGGGTATTTAAAGGTATTTCGGGAAATTTCAGATAAGAAGGCAAAAGAAAAATGGCATATAGAACTAGAAGCCTTAGGGAGCTCCTTCTGGTAGATTAGTATATTAAATGCCGAACCGAAGCAATTTAGAAAATTTTATACCTTTAAAAATCTCAACAAGCAAGAAGAAAATATACATACGAAGGTAATCGCGAATAAATAAAAGGGAAGTTTGCCATGTTGAACAAAAAAGTTCTAACACGTATTTGATCAGCAAATTAAAAATTAAAGAAAGTTAACACATTTTTAAATATTTTGTATGATCCAATTGTTTTTAAAACGATAAGGCAGTCAAATTTAAAAGGTTATGTGAAAGTAAAAAGATTATGTTTTATCGTATCTAATATTATTGTAGTAATTCTGAGTTTTTTTTATTAAATATATAAATGTTGGAATATTGTTAATTTAAATATGATCGGCTAAGATTATTCACAAGGGGATTTTGATGTGAAGGTAAGAACAAGTATGATTGTGTGAAACCATAAAGGGGTCATAAAAAAAACAAAATTAAAAGGAATAAAATGACCATGGTAGGGAAAGGGCAGCTGGAAGCGTCATCTAACTTCCCTAGCAGCAAGATGCCACAAGATAGTTAGAGCAAAAAGTAAAACAGTAAGTAAACTAAATTGCGACGTGTCCTCGGGCTCAGGTGAAGGTCAAGAACGCACCCGTAATTGCTCCACGTATGAGCTGGCTGGTGGAAGCCACCTGAGTGCTTATTAGGCACGTAACAAATGTTTAATCGTAAACATGTTAATGGTGAGATGAATTTTTCTATTTTATACACTAAGTAAATCTTTATATATACCAATCCACTTATATGAACCATTAAAGCTAATTCTTTTCACATCATTCCTTTCAATGATCTATTAAATCATTCTAGTATTGATGCTTTCATATTAAGTAATTTTTAATCTTCTATTTATGTATGAGTTTTCCAAAGTATTTATTAAAAAATTCTTTAGAATCATCTGTTTGTAAGTTTTTTGGTACCCGTACCACTTCAAAAATATTTTCCATTCCCTTGGCTCTTAGAGTGCAGCTTTTATTTTCAGCTGTACTAAACTTTGAGAATGTGTCAATTACAGTCTTCAAAAATCAACAATTTATATTTTCTGTAGAATAGTTCTCCATTTCACCTAACTTAGTTCCATAAAACTTCATATATTCCTTTCATTGCATCTCTACAAGCACAAACAATTGTTGAGATTTAATATGGAGTTCGTTTACTAAATTTCTTTTTAAAGACATTGAGTTGCCTCACAGATTTTTTCAAAAATGTTGTGATCTACATGTTGCACTTTCAGCTATTTATACTAACATGTAGTTAATTTTCTAATCTGTATATTTAATCGTAAACTCGTCAATTTGTTTTTAATTATTTAATTTTTAGAATTGCTTTTGCAATTTTATAACTGTCTTCTTTCTCTAAATTTATTTCACGTTGTAGTTCCTCAATTGGCATTTAAATATATTCTTAAATATTAATGCTTTAAGCTATATTATTAATTTGTCTTGTATTTTATCTTCATTCAGTTTGAGGTAACTATCAACAATAGTTTGTATCTAATTCATTTCTGCCTTCCAATACTGATAAGTCAGTATAAATGTCTTCAGAATTGGAAGTCTATGAGTAAAAATCATCGTCATCATCATTTTCAGTATTAGCATCATTAAATAAGATGGTATTATCAAATATTGTTTCTTCTGCTAGTTTCTTTGGGGTACTTGTCTCTATCTTGACTGATGGTTTCTCATGCTTTAAACTTATATTTATTATATATTTTCAACTTCTGTCTTGATTTTACTTTCCTCTTTCATAAGAATTCTTTTAATATTTTTAGAACTAGTTTTGAATTCTTCTGTTATAGGTTTAAATATATCTTTTAGTTGTTCACTTGTATCTATTTCACCAGTTTTTATACTACGAAGCTTTTTCTTCATCACATTTCTTGTCAACACCAAATGCTTTAAATCTTTCTCATCCATGTTCGCTAACAGCAAATAACAGGTATCAGCTACTAGATCAAGTTATCAGGAGCTGGTCTGGTTTTCAGATCAGCTTATCAGGAGCTGGTCTGGTTTTCAGATCAGCTTATCAGGAGTTGGTCTGGATTTCAGATCAGCTTATCAGGAGCTGGTCTGGTTATCAGTTCAGCTTATCAGGAGCTGGTCTGGTTAATAGATCAGCTTATCAGGAGCTGGTCTGGTTATCAGATCAGCTTATCAGAACCTGATCTGGTTTTCAGATCACCTTATCAGGAGCTGGTCTGGTTTTCAGATCAGCTTATCAGGAGCTGATCTGATTTTCAGATCAGCTTATCAGGTAACAGATCAGGCTATCAGGAGCTGTTCAGATTTTCATATCAAGATATCTGATTCAGATTTAGTTATTAGTATACAAGTAGCTAGCCATTTATAACATTTATATAAATGGAGTTTAAGGTCAGATGAAATATGAAAAAGTAAACTTTTATGTATTAAAATTATTTTCTATAACGATCATCATTTAATTCGCTATCTTTGCTTATAATCAAAAATCCATATTTATCCTTTCAACATGCTTTATATTTTTCTCACCTTACTTAAACATTAAAATTACATTATAATGATCTCTTATTAAATGTTTGGTGATTCTGATGTAAGTTTTACATAAGTGAATTAATCAACATTCTTATCTCTCCCCATACAAAAATATGCTTCCCATACGCATCATCGTTAAATATCATATTGGAATTACTTTCGACTGAAATAACAGATTCACTATCTGTAAATTTTGTAATATCTTATTGCTTTAATTGATGAAATTAATATCTTCAGGTATTTATATTTGGGTTGATATAAAGATTTTGAGTATAAATAAATGTTCTCAAATTTAAGTCCATTAGGACTTTCTAGCAAGCCAATCATAGCGTTTTTTTTGCAATTTGACAGGTCAACTATTGTTCCACGAATAGAATTTCGTATAAGGGAACTATGATTTATTTTTGAACTATCGTTCGATGATTCATCAATATTTCGCACCAAGGTGTTTTAGGTTGTTTTACTAACCGCTTTTATGTAGCTAAATACATTTTATAAATATTATCTCTTATGATAAAAAAATAAACTAATACAGCTATAATATCTCAGAAAATATTTTCTGAAATCGTATAGATGCATTAGTTTATTTTTTCTATAATAAGAGATAATGATCCACACTCATAATCAAAACAGCATAAAAATATCCTTTGTTTTGACTATGAGTATAGTAGGGTGTTGATGAGAGTTCTTGAAACAAGAGCAGGGAGTAAAAAATTTATACTAATTTTGTATGGCATGAACGATGCAAAAACAGCGTAATGCACACTTGGCAACGCTGGTTAGTTGAATGTGTGGTTAAAATAGGGTGGCACTTATATACCTGGAAGTTTTTGAAATTGTGTGTGAGTAATGAGATTCGGCAACTGGGCTGGCACGACTTGGCTTGGCTTGGCTGAGTTTGGTCGGGGTTTGTGCGGGGTTTGGCTGGGGTTGGTTAGGATTTGTATACTAACTTGGTATGAGAAAACTAACAACGATGATATAAGTGCCACCCTATTCCACATCATTCCTTTTAGTGTTCTATTAAATCGTTCTACAATAGACGCTTTCATGATACTATATGTAGAATAGTGGTTGATATTATGTTTTATCATCAAGTTTTGAAATATTTTATTATAGAACTCTTTACCATTATCTGTTTGCAAGTTTTTTGGAATTCTCTTTAGCGAAAAAATAGATTGCATAGCATTGGTTATATCTTCAGTACTTTTAGATTTTACGGGTACAGCCCAAGCAAACTTTGAAAATGTATCTATAACTGTTAAATAAATCTATAGCCTTTGTCAATCATCAATTCCCTTGATCACCACTCGACGTCGAATGAAATTCCTACGTGCTTGCTTATGAAGCTCCTGAACCACTTCTTGTCGCTCCATTTCTAACATCTATCTTAGACATCATCAATGCTGCTGATATTGAATTTAAATCAAAAACGATTTATATATCTATGTTTAAACGGTTTGTAATGAGCTTCGTTTTTCATTTAGACGTTCTTCAACTGAATCAATTTTGTAATTAAATAATGATCTCATTTCTTTTAGTGATTGATTGAGATTATTTAGTATTATACTTTGATCATGTATTAATTTACTTAAACGTGTTTCTACATTGTCAAATTTTTCTGTAGTCAACACGTTTTGTTGTCGTATTATTTCGTTAAAACGATCCTCCATTTCCTTAATTTTCTCCATATACATTGTATCCAGTTGTTTCTTTATTTCACTTAAATAACTTTTCATGTAAATTTTGTTTACAGCATCGTTTTCCAATACAGGACTAGTAATATTTTTTATTCTCCGCAAGTTAAAGTTGAAATTACGATCACTATCCAAATGAATCTTGAAATGTTGATTTTGGTATCTTACAGATTTTTCAATATAATGTCCAAACTTATCGATAGGCATTTTATGAATATGAATTGTTAAACATTTTTAAGACTATTTATATAATAATTTTTGCTTCTCTCAATTCCTCAATAATTGATACAATTTCATTATTATGATTTGAGTGACCAGCTGTTGTTGATGAAATCAAAAGACGCAATCTATCAACCAATTCATTAGGATCATCCCAATAAACATAATTATGCTTTTTTCTATTCAATTTCATTAAACCTTTTCCCTTATGAATTTTCTGTTGCTTAAATAGGCTTTTAATAATCGTTGTATATTTAATTGAACGATTTCCTTTAATTTGTCCATTAATACTGTTATTTCGTTTATGAACATTAGTCATCTCCAATATTTGTTTATAATTATTTAAATCTGTTTTATTATAACTGATTGGGTTCTTATAAACTAACAATTCATATAAGCCTGATGTGAAGGGCCATTTTAAATTATCTACAGTAATATTGGTTGAATTGAAAGCGATGTGTTCATTACCCAGTCTCCATATTTGATTTTTATCCTTATGAGGACCATAGGTTTTATCATATATATTTAAGTTAACTTTTGATAAATTATATTGAATACTTTGATTGGGATGTATTGCAATGGTGTTATCATCATCATTGTTATCATCCTCATTATCAACATTATCATTATTATCATCATCATCATCATCATCATCATGGTCATCATGATCATTTTCATCATCAAATGATTGAAACGTGTTTGAACTTTTCTCGATTTTCTTGTTATTAAAGTTTGGAGAAAACGTGTTATAATCAAGCTTACTCTTTTTATATGGTGTACTGAAGGCAACTTTATTATTCTCAAGATCATGTTTAAAAGAGTTATCCGGATATTTTTCATGTTTTATAATGTTATTATTAGTTGATTGAACTAATTCTTTTAATGGTTTTGATATTGGTTTAAATGTCTTTTCCAACAATTCATCATTTGCAATTTCTCCAAGCAAAATATTCTTATATTTCTTTTTTAAAATATTTCGAGTTTTAATAAGATTATTAACTAGATTTGTATTCATATTTATAGATTGAATTAGAAACAGATTCAAAACAGATCAGTTTAGCAGTTAGCGGTTTAATAGTTGAGAAGCTATTAGTTTAATAATTAATCTTGTACTGATTTTAAAATATCTGTAATATTTCTTTTATAGATTTATAAATATATCGAAACCTTTTCTATATCGACCATTATTCATAGGATCATCTTTGTTAATAACTAGAAAACCATATTTTTCTTTCCAACACTCGGCACATAACTTATGAAATGTTTTTAAAGTCATATCAGAACCAACATGATCATTGTAAATATGCTTAATATTCATTACATCCTGTTTAAAAATTATAATCATATTTGCATTATCGCGAATCAAGTGTTTTGGTATACGTGTATAAGTTTGACATAAATAAAAACTATCAATATCTTTATGACGACCCATACAGAAGTAAGAACGTACATGATTTTGTTTCTCACAAGCTATATCGTCGAATATAAATACTGAATTTGGTTTAACTTCGTCTGGGGATAGAACATCATCATTATTGGAAAATGATGAAAAATTTATCTCCTTGATAGGTTTAATTAGATTTTCTAAGTACTTATATTTCGGTTGTTGTGTTGACTTTGAATATAAGTAAATATTTTTAAATTTCAATCCATGAGGACTTTCAATAAGACTGATCATCACATTTGTTTTTCCACAATTTGATGGACCCACAATAAGAGCTAGAATAGAATTCGGTAGTAATGAACTATGACGAATTTTATTTGATGAATCGAACTTTGATTCGATATTCTTTACATTAATCCTTTTATGTTGTTTAAAAAAACGCATTCTGAAATCTAATGATAACATAATATATAAACCAGTCTCTTTTATTTGTTTTCAATCAATTTGATTTTAATCTTTAATCGATAAAGTATCAATAGATATGACAATCATTTATAAAAAGATATTCAGTCGTCATCCATACTTCATCGGTAAAGGTTTTCTGAATAAAATAATTAATAAATTTCCTATTGAACTTCATTTACCTGGTTATCAATTTTGTGGACCTGGAACAAAATTAAAGAAACGTTTAGAAAGAGGTGATCAAGGAATCAATCCATTGGATACTGCTTGCAGAGAGCACGATATAGCATACTCAAACAATAAAGATTTAGAGAAAAGACATATTGCTGATAGAATCTTAACTGAAAAGGCTTGGCAAAGGGTTAATGCTAGCGATAGTAGTTTCGGTGAAAAATCAAACGCTTGGTTTGTTACTACTGCAATGAAAACAAAAACAAAATTCGGAATGGGTAACGTTATTAGTAAAACTAAAAGATTGTCTTCAGTAAATAAACATCAACTATTTAGACATGCATTGAAAAGTGCAAGAAAGAATATAAAAAAACTGAAAACTTGAAAGATGCTATAAAGATTTCACGAAAAGTAATAAAAAATATTTTCAAGGGGAAAAAAATCATTAATAAAAACACCTCGAATAATACCTCTACCTAAATCTGGAGGTTTTCTTCCACTTGCACCTATATTCGCTGCACTGGGCGCACTTGGTGGTTTAGCTGGTGGTGTATCTGGCATTACAAAAGCAATCAATGCAGTCAAAAATGGAAAGGAACAATTGACTGAAGCAAAACGACATAATAGTACAATGGAAGCCATTGCGATGGGAAAAGGCATGTTCTTAAAACCATATAAAAAAGGATTTGGATTATATTTAAAACCTTATCAACAAAATTTTTAATGAAGCTACTTAAAAGAGCTCTTTCTGATGTAGACTTGAGAAAAAATGCAAAACATATTCCAAATTTTAGAGGTGTGTTTATGTGTAACACTCTTCCAAGCAAACCATTTAAAAAAGAATGTGGAATAATCAATCTGGATACTTCAAAGGGACCTGGCACACATTGGGTAGCATACTGGAAAAACAACAATCAAATCGAATATTTTGATAGCTTTGGCAATTTGCAGCCACCAAAACAATTAATAAAATATTTAGGAAAAAACATTAGTTATAATTATGATAGATATCAAAATTTTAATACAATAAATTGTGGTCATTTATGTTTAAAATTTTTGTTTTCGAAGCTAAACTAAAAAGAAACTATAAATGTTTTAATAAAATACATCGATTAAGAATTAAAAAGATCTTGTTTTATTTATATATATATACATATATATAAAATTTTTTTTTTCATTTATTAAAAATTTTAAAAGAAATATTATAATTAAATAATTTTTCTAATTTCGCTTGTTAGAGGTGAGTATTCGATTAAGCGATCATGAATAACTAAACAGTATGCTGATGTTTTTTCTGGAATTGGTTTGTTTGCTTCAGTATCAAATTCAATTCGTACATCAATAGGTCCAATTTTAACAGTCTCATTTTGATGTGAAACATCAACAACAATAAGTGGTGCGTAAGACTTGTAATCATTAACATCCAGCAATGGTTCAGGTTCTCGCATGTAAAAGCTTTGTTGAAATTTTGCATACATATTATATAGTACAGAATACTGACCATTTTCAAAACGATTATTTAAATCGTCATATGGATATGACTCTGAGTTTAGATATACTTTTAAATTAGAGATATTACAATGGTCAAATATATTTCCTTGTTCTTTACTTTTCTCTTTTTGTAAACCAATTATAAGAAATCGTGGTCTTTCGTTTTGTGGAGAAAGCTTCACATTCCATAAAACCTTTGTATTCGTTGATAGTGCAGGATTTACATGACAATCCCAACTACGAAATGCAATTGGTATAGAATTTTTGCTGTTGATTATCTTAAACATTTCCAATTTTGCAAAGTCCGATAGTTGAATATGCGGCATTTTCCATGTTATATCCAGAATTGTTAATTTCAAATAATCAGTTGTATTTGTAGGATAATATGATCTCTCATCGGATGTAGAACGTTGAAGAATGAGCTCATGTTTCGAATTTAATAGTATTTTGTTATAATCTTCAGCAAACCCCATCAACATTTTCAGAGGTATACAACAGCTAAAATGACTTTTTTCTAAAACGAAAGTTTCGTTAAGACACCAACCAGCGTTTTTTAGTGTAGCACTTTCAGCCTTATTCAATGATACAAAATTTTTCATGGTGGATGAAATTCCAAGTTTGCGTGTACGATCAACTTCAAAACCATTAATTTCATAACGAATTTCATCAAACAAATATGAAACAAAGTTGTTTTTAAATTTCACATCTATAGCTGGAACCTCTTTGTTTGCTTCCGTCTTTACTATAAAACCATGAATGTAAATCATACTCTCACTTGGTAAGACAAAGAGATCCTGATTTTGAATTGGTATACGAATTTCATCATTGTTGTTGAATGATTTTAGATATGAAGAGTAACTATGATATTCTCTTTTTACAATACTCTCATCATATATAGGTTTTTGAAGGACATTTAGTATTTCATTCATGGTTGAAGATTAAATCCTAATGATTTTAAGTATTCTGTATTATATAATGTTAACGGTTTTTTATTTTTTATACTTTCTCGAATGTGAGTTGATGAGGGATTGAATGGAAATCCTCTTTGCATTACGTTTTTATTGTAAATGATCATTATTCTGGTTTGAAGTGGAGTCTAAGAGTGATTTTTTCTCCTCTAAAATTTATAAGTTCACCGTCTTGATTTAAGATTCTAATCGTTATGTTGTTTATTTGCTGACAGTTGACGGGTAAATAAATAACATTTCGAGGTTTTTCGCTTATTTTATATCCTGGAGGAACATCAAGAGGAAATTCATGAATAACATGATTCGAAGTATTATTAATAAATGATCCGGTTGTTAAGTTGCTTTCAATGCGTATTGTATTAACATCCGTAATATGTGTAGGTAAGTCAGATTCAAATAACCTTGTAGTATTCAATTGATTAATATCTACAATCATAACTTCCAAAGATTTATCATTTTGAAGATTTTGATCAGTGTTATAATATTCAGTTGAATTTACTTCTAATTTTCTTTTGCTAAATCCGAGCAACTTTCCTATACTGTTTGGTTGTGAAAAATCTATATCCATTGATGAGGTTATTTCAGTTTTAAGTGTGTTATTGTTAGCTTCAATTATTAGATAAATTGATTCATCAATATCTTTTAAGCTTGAGTTTAAGAAAAAAGCAATATCCTCAAGTTCATATGAACCAACCGGAATGGTAATAATATGATTTCCTATATGAAACAAATTGTTGTGAACATCTACATTGGGTATGGAATTGAATGTTACAAAATCAATAAGTCCACAAACATATTTTGTAGGGAGTTCAATTGGAGGAAAATATTCTCCAACCAGAGTTGAAGTGCTTCCGATTAAAGATATTGTTATTGACATTTCAAGTATTCAGAATGAACTGATGTTTGATGATTATTTTATCTGATTTAAGTGTTAAATAATAAATCAAAAAAAAAAAAATGTCTTTTATAATTTTATGTTTTCTTTATTAATATTTGATTTAATAAACTTTCTTAAGAGTATTACATTTTTTTGAGCACATATACAATATTTTCTATGATAACAACAAACATTTACAGATTTATCATTTTGATATAATGTTTTTAAATTTGGACAATTTAGATCATCTAGGTTATAAAAATTAATTTTATCCTTAAAAATATTTTGAATCCACT
Source organism: Tachina grossa (assembly GCA_949987645.1). Classification (NCBI taxonomy): domain Eukaryota; kingdom Metazoa; phylum Arthropoda; class Insecta; order Diptera; family Tachinidae; genus Tachina; species Tachina grossa. Next base: position 59,487,521 of record OX465277.1, on the reverse strand, counting down.
TAATTTTTTCTAATCCTTTAACATAATAAATAAAATTTTTATCTTTAACATGCGCAATATAATATTCCATAATATTTGTTAAGGTTGAATCGCCATCTTTCCATTTTAATCCATGATGATGATTATAAAGCCAATTAATTGAATCTTTTTCTTTTGTTGTCAACAATGAATATGGAAAAGGTGGTTTAATAATAAATGTTTGTACTTGTATATCGTTAATTGAAATACTCAGTTCTTTTTCAATGAATTTATTGTTGAGATAAAAACCTTGTACATCTACAACTAATATTCTCTCCTCAGACATTGTGTAATACTAATCAAGTCACAACGACGACTGTAGAACTGTTTATAAAGTCTATGTTTTTAAATTATTATAAAAATTCATTATACATAATGCTTGTTCCCAACTTTTATCGATAAGGGAACATTTACTGGTATCAGGTCCACAAGTTGTTTCATTGTTGAACCACACACAATTGGTGTAATGATATCCAAATTTTGATTTACTTTTCTTATAAAATGCATATTCATCGAATTGAGTTTTTAATTTCTTCAAAATAATCTCATGTTCATACCACAAAAACCTTTCTTCATTCAAGAAGTCATGTAAAATTTTCGAATAAAACTGATTATTCATTATTTTTCTTATTTTAATTTTTTTTATTTATGTTAAATAAAACTTCTTAACACATCAACAACAAAGTTTATATTAAGTAGTAGTAAATGTATTTCATCATATTAGTTAATTTATAATATTTCCATATCCAAATCATGTGTATAATCTTGAATGTTGATTAATGTAATATCGGATCGGTATGTAGTATCATCCTCAGAAACCGCCTCAATTTCACCATTACTTAAAATTCTCTCGTATTCAACTTGACGGTATTCGAAACATGAAATATTTAATCGACGTTTCAAGCTGTCATATGTACAACGGATTCTCAATTTTATATTATCTTTGTATTGAAGTTGAAAATGTCTATAAAATGGAGTCGAACTTTCAATTATTCCCGCAATATTTTTTTCTTTTTTTTACTAAATCTTGCCTAAATGTTTCAATAGCTTGTTCAACAGTAAAAGATTGATTTATAGGTGGTGGAGAGTCTTCTTGTTCTTCGTTTGATTTATATTCTGTTTTTGCTGTTGACTCGTTGTTTTTATTTAAATCATTATTAAACTTTAAAAGTTTGAAATTTAGTTGTATGCTCACAGTATCATTATTTGGTAATTTTATTGCAAATTCTGTATTTTTAAGTTCATTTTCACTCAAATCAATAGGTAATGAAGCTGAAAACACTTGTATGATATAGATATATGAAAACAATGTGATAAAAATATTTTTCATTTTAGTTTTTCTTTTTAATAGATATGTTCTTAAGTTAGCGATATATTTTTGAATGAGATGATAAGAATTGTTTCTCATATTTATATACTAATTTAATAATCATCGTATTCAAATGATTTATCAACTGAGTCGCCACCTTTCTTAACTTTACTATCATTAACTATTTTTTGAAGGAGAAGAGGTTTTTGTTGATTTTTATTCAATGAGTGGATATCAGTCTTACTATTATATAGTTTATTTGTATCTCTGAAAACAATAGCCTCTATTTCACTATAAACGCACGATGGTTTGTATGAGTGTACATTTATATCTTTAAAACCACCCTCATAGACTGTTCCAACTAGTGATATCATACCACCGATAACCTCAATTTTTATATGTTGATTGTGACTAAATTGAAATATTGGAATATTTGTTGGCATTTGTTGTCCTCTATTAAGAGAAAAAATTTGCGTTCTAGTCCCTCCTTCTGCGGTTAGAAACACCTGCATCATAATATCCAAAACTATTGCATTTATTATTTGAAAAGTTTTCCACTGTACATGACAAGTACAATATTTATCACCAGTTTTTAAAAATTGACCCCAATACATATTCATCAAAGTTTTTAATTTAACTGAATCTCTTTATATATATATATATATATATATATATATATATATATATATATATATATATTTATATATATATTTATATATATATATATATAAGTATACGTATATATATATATATATATATATATATATATATACGTATACTTAACCGCAATTGATAAGAAGTTATTGAAATATCTAAAAACGTTTTATACTATCAATTATTGAATATAAAGTTTGAAAGTGAAAAGTTGAGAAAAAAAAATGAGAGCAAGCTTAAGAAAATTGTTTCAAAATCCTAATATTACATACTTATCTTTAAAGGATATGGAAGAAAATACTATATATGAAATCAACAAGATAGATGGAGTAGATACAAAATATGGTGAAAGTATAAGATGTCTTCTAAATAAAGAATATTACATTTATTTACCTAAACGATTTCTGATTATTACTAAAAATCAGATGGATTATCTAAACACAACTCCACACATTTTAAAGAAAGTTAAAGAAGTGAAGGGATTATATACTCTAATCGTTAAAAAGAAGAAGCAATATGTATTCTACAACAACTTGTATGACAGTACTGAAGAAGAAGATGATGATGATCATGATGATGAAATAGAAAACACATTTTAAATAAACCTCGAAACAGAAACTTTTTTAAAATTATAAAAACATATGTATCAATAAAAACCCACAAAATCTAAAATTTCTCACGTATTTGATAAATTAGGAACTTTATAAAAATGAAAAACCGCAACGGAAGCTTTTTAAAATTAAAACCCACAACATTAAAATTTCTCACGTATTTGATAAATTAGGACCTTTATAAAAATGAAAAACCACAACGGAAGCTTTTTAAAATTAAAACCCACAACATTAAAATTTCTACCACATTTTTCATGTTTAGAAACAAAATTACATTTCTGAATTTTGTATAAAAACCCCTCTAGTTTTACTTTAAGTGTTATTCAAGTTAATAAATCACTAAAGATGGAAACGCATTTAAAAACAATATTTAAAAAATGCCAAAATAAAACCATTCTCCCTATAAATGAGATGGTTTTTAATCACAATTACCAAATTACGAAGATGGAGCGTGTACAGACACGCTTTGGGACGAAAATTCGTTGTTTGGTGGAAGGAAATCAATATATATACCTACCCAGTATATTTAATGATACCATAGATGATGATACTATTGCGGAATTTGACCGCAATACCTACTACCTTTTCAAAGATAGGAAAGGAAGCAGTGAGTTAAATTACGAATTAACTATAAATGCGGAAACAACAGGTAATTTTTGGTAAAAAAGTTTTTATTTATTTATTTATTATTAAATCTAATAATTAATTATTATCGTTTTAGCTCAAGATACACCAAAGAAGTAAATTGAATATTGAATGTCATTGAAGCCAACGACAAACGGAAGACGAAATTATTTGCTCTGAATGATAAAGCTGTTATTATGTTAATAATAAATGTGGCTACAATTTTAATTTAAGCATTTGTTTGTTAATTTTTTTTTATTTTTATTATTATTTATACACTTGACCGCAACTTTTTATCAAACTTGTATTTGTATAAGAATATAAAGTATATAAGAACATTTGTTAATGAGTTTTAATGAAACAATTGATTTTCATAATTCTGAGAAAACGTGTTACACGCAAAAAAAAAAATAAAAAAACATATTCAAAAACCGATATCAGTGATTGAAAACTATTAAACAAGTATTCTTAAAACAGAAAATTATAATTTATATATAATTTAAAAACTGGTTAAAATTATATTTATATAAAAAGTTGAAACGGTATTTGATTTTATTAAAAACTACGTAAAAGCTAAATTCTAAAAAGTAATCTTTAAACCGAAATTGTGAAATATTTAAATATTTATAAAAACATCTTCACTAAGTCCAGGTATGTTGTAGATATTAAGGGCAAATCTATAATTTGTGTTTATTTTAATTTCAAATACTTTCAGTACATTACTTCCATTTCTGGTGTTATATCATGTACATCTGTGAAGTATGTGGAACGTCTTTCGTATCCAAATTTAATTTTAAGAGACATTTTAATAATAAACATATTAACCCAAAATCAAGCAAAACAAAACTAAATTTAAAAAATGAAAAAATTGTTAAAGTTGAAAATATTGAAGAAACTCCATCATGTAGCTATATACAATGTGAAACTTGTAAATTAAATATAAGAAAAGGTTCTTGGTCTCATCATTTGAGAACTAATGAACATAAAAAAAATAATCGTTTGTTTATAAACAATGATATATATATATAAGTAAAAATTTATTTACTAAGCGTATTCAAACTTTTGTATACGAAAATAAAAAGGTAGATGAGCTTTCAATAAACATTTTATTTTCGAATGCAAAAGAAAGTATTATAAATATTTTAAAAAATATGTTATTAGAACATCAAAATATAAAATTTAATATAGAACTTTTTGCAGAATATATAAAATTCTCAAAAACTAATGAAATTGAAGATGATGATAGCGCACTAATTAGTGTGAAATCTTTTCAAACGAAAATGGTAATAGTACAATTAGAACAAGATCTATCAGACATGTATGATAATCATAGTATAGAAATAGCAATCAAAATGGATGAATTTCAAGAGAGAGACAGTGGTTGGTCTCTAGTTTGTATCAATAAAATTGAAATAAACGTTAACAAGTATTGTCCTATAAAAGGATCTAAATATTTAGAACTACCAATATTTATCAGAAATAAAAAAGCGTGCATCAACATTAAAAATAATGATAATTATTGTTTCAAATGGGCTCTTATAGCTGCATTAGAAAACAATCATTTAAATCCAAAATATTCACATTATAGTAATGTTATCACACAAAGCTTAATAACACTAACAAATGGAATAACAATTGATTTCACCAACTTAACCTTTCCTCTATCTATTGCTGATATTAAGATATTTGAGAAATACAATTTAAATATAAGCGTGAATGTTTTTGGATGTGATGTGATAAAAAAAGAAATCGTTGGACCATATTATAGGACAGCTGATGAAAAAATTAATCATATCAATTTACTATACATTCAAGATGATGAAAACGATGAATCACATTATGTTTGGATAAGAAACATAAGTCGTTTATTGAGCACACAAGTTTCAAAACATCTAGGTGCTAAATATTTTTGTAATTTTTGCTTACACTATTCAACCAGTGAACTCTTGTTATTAAAACATAAACAAGAATGCAATAAAATTGTCACCAAAATGCCTTCGGGTGTTAAGGATGATAATATATTGCAGTTCAAAAATTTTAAAAATCAATTAGATGTACCATTTGTTATCTATGCGGATTTTGAATGTATATTAAGTAAAATTAATAACAAAAATTCTAATAATGTCACAAGCATTCAAAAACATATATATGTATAGCTTACAGCTACTACATAAAATCATCTTTTGATTCTAAACTGAATAAGCTTAGAACGTATACGGGTAACGATGTTCTTAAAGATTTTGTTCAAAATTTGATTGAGGATGCACGTTTTTTGTGTACAAACTTTCTAATGAAAGTAGTGCCAATGAATTCTCTATTACCCCATGAAGTTGAAAAACATTATAATACTAATGAGTGTCATATATGTAAACAAATTCTAGATGATGATAGATGTGCTGATCATTGTCATTTAACTGGTCAATATCGCGGCCCAGCTCATTGGAAATGTAATATTAATTATCAATTACCTAACTTTATTCCAATAATTTTTCATAACTTTTCAGGTTATGATTGTCATTTGTTTGTAAAGGCTCTAGCAGATTATCCGGGTGATATAGATGTTATACCACTTAATAAAGAATTGTATATATCTGTTAGAAAAAGAATTCAAATAACTGACAAATATAATTTAGAATTACGTTTTCTCGATTCTTTTAAATTTATGTCGTCTAGTTTAGATAAATTATCTAATTATTTACATAACGATAACTTTAAAACACTGAAATCAATATATCCAAATCATTTAGAATTTAATCTTTTGAAAAGAAAAGGTATATTTCCTTAAGATTATATCGATTCAGTTGAAAAATTAAATGAAAATGTCTTACCTTCTCGTGAACAGTTTTTCTCTACATTAAATAATAAAGAATGTACTATTGCTGATTATGAGCACGCGTTAAGTGTTTGGTCTACATTTAACTGTCAATCTCTAAATGAGTATATGCTTTTATATCTAAAAACTGATGTACTTCTTTTAACTGATGTATTTGAAAATTTTCGTTCTGTTTGTAAATCAATATATCATTTTGATCCATGTCATTACTATACAACACCTGGTTTATCATGGGATGCCATGTTAAAAATAACGAAAATTAAATTGGAATTATTCACCGATATAAATATGTATAATTTCATTAAAAAAGGAATAAGAGGTGGTATTGTTCAATGCACAACACGTCGAACAGTTGCAAATCATAAATATATCAAAACATATGATTGCTCTAAACCCTCACAATATCTTATGTATTTAGATGCGAACAACTTGTATGGTTGGGCAATGTCTGAATCTTTACCAGAAGGTAAATTTGAATGGATTGAAGATATAGATAGCTTTGATATTTCAAAAGTATCTGAAAACTCTGATTTTGGTTACATTTTAGAAGTTGATTTAGACTATCCTGAAGAACTACATGATAGTCATAATGATTTACCGTTTTGTGCTGAACTTAAAAGTCCACCAATACAACATCATAATATAGAGAAACTAATTCCCGATTTAACTAACAAAAAATCATATATAATTCACTATCGAAATCTTCAACAGTGTATTAGAAATGGTTTAAAATTAGTTAAAATTCATAGAATATTAATATTTAAACAATCAACTTGGTTGAAACAGTATATCGATTTAAATACCTTTCATCGAACCAATGCCAAAAATGAGTTTGAAAAATTTTTTTTTAAACTTTTAAATAATGCGGTATACGGTAAAACTATGGAAAATGTTGAAAAACGTAAAAATGTAAAAATCGTTAATGCTTGGGAGAGTGAACACAACCGTTTGGGCGCACGAGCTCTTATAGCAAAACCTAATTTTCATAGTTCAACACATTTTACCGATAATATGATTGCAATTCAAATGAGCATGGATAGCGTAACATTCAATAAACCTATATATTTAGGGTTTTCAGTTCTAGAACTATCTAAATATAAAATGTATGACTTTCACTATCAGTATATGCAGACAAAGTTTAATGAAAATTTAGAATTAAATTATATGGATACTGATTCTTTAATTTACACAATAAGAACAAACGATTTTTATAAAGATATTTACAATGATCTTCATCTAAACTTTGATACATCAGACTATTCAATTAATAATGTTTTCAATTTCCCCTTGCAAAACAAAAAAGTCTTGGGAATGATGAAAGATGAGAATAATGGACATGTAATGTTAGAATTTATTGGGCTTCGATCAAAAGTATATTCAATAGCTGTTGACGATAAAGAAGAAATCAAAAAAGCTAAAGGTGTAAAAAGCTCTGCTTTAAAAAAACTAACTATAAATGATTATCGTAACTGTTTGATAGATAAAACCATATATCACGAGAAAATGTATATATTTAAATCTATCCTACATGAAATTTATACACAACAAATATCAAAAGTTGTATTAAGTTATGATGATAATAAACGTTGTATAAGAGGAGATGGTATTAATACCTATGCTTGGGGACATTTCAAAATAAACAAAAATTGAAATTTTAATAAAGTCTAAATCATATAAAACAAAAAAAAAAGGTTTTTTTCTTTTACAAAAACAATATTTATTTATACATATTTATAATATATATATATATATATATATATATATATATATATATATATATATATATATATATATATATATATATATATATATAGTGAATTAAATGATGATCGTTATAGAAAATAATTTTAATACATAAAAGTTTACTTTTTCGTATTTCATCTGACCTTAAACTCCATTTATATAAATGTTATAAATGGCTAGCTACTTGTATACTAATACCTAAATCTGAATCAGATATGAAAATCTGAACAGCTCCTGATAGCCTGATCTGTTACCTGATAAGCTGATCTGAAAATCAGATCAGCTCCTGATAAGCTGATCTGATAATCAGACCAGCTCCTGATAAGCTGATCTGATAACCAGACCAGCTCCTGATAAGCTGATCTGAAAACCAGACCAGCTCCTGATAAGCTGATCTGATAACCAGACCAGCTCCTGATAAGCTGATCTGAAAACCAGACCAGCTCCTGATAAGCTGATCTGAAAACCAGATCAGGTCTTGATAAGCTGATCTGATAACCAGACCAGCTCCTGATAAGCTGATCTGATAACCAGACCAGCTCCTGATAAGCTGATCTGAAATCCAGACCAACTCCTGATAAGCTGATCTGAAAACCAGACCAGCTCCTGATAAGCTGATCTGAAAACCAGACCAGCTCCTGATAACTTGATCTAGTAGCTGATACCTGTTATTTGCTGTTAGCGAACATGGATGAGAAAGATTTAAAGCATTTGGTGTTGACAAGAAATGTGATGAAGAAAAAGCTTCGTAGTATAAAAACTGGTGAAATAGATACAAGTGAACAACTAAAAGATATATTTAAACCTATAACAAAAGAATTCAAAAATAGTTCTAAAAATATTAAAAGAATTCTTATGAAAGAGGAAAGTAAAATCAAGACAGAAGTTGAAAATATATAATAAATATAAGTTTAAAGCATAAGAAACCATCAGTCAAGATAGAGACAAGTACCCCAAAGAAACTAGCAGAAGAAACAATATTTGATAATACCATCTTATTTAATGATGCTAATACTGAAAATGATGATGACGATGATTTTTACTCATAGACTTCCAATTCTGAAGACATTTATACTGACTTATCAGTATTGGAAGGCAGAAATGAATTAGATACAAACTATTGTTGATAGTTACCTCAAACTGAATGAAGATAAAATACAAGACAAATTAATAATATAGCTTAAAGCATTAATATTTAAGAATATATTTAAATGCCAATTGAGGAACTACAACGTGAAATAAATTTAGAGAAAGAAGACAGTTATAAAATTGCAAAAGCTGTTCTAAAAATTAAATAATTAAAAACAAATTGACGAGTTTACGATTAAATATACAGATTAGAAAATTAACTACATGTTAGTATATTAGTATAAATAGCTGAAAGTGCAACATGTAGATCACAACATTTTTGAAAAAATCTGTGAGGCAACTCAATGTCTTTAAAAAGAAATTTAGTAAACGAACTCCATATTAAATCTCAACAATTGTTTGTGCTTGTAGAGATGCAATGAAAGGAATATATGAAGTTTTATGGAACTAAGTTAGGTGAAATGGAGAACTATTCTACAGAAAATAGAAATTGTTGATTTTTGAAGACTGTAATTGACACATTCTCAAAGTTTAGTACAGCTGAAAATAAAAGCTGCACTCTAAAAGCCAAGGGAATGGAAAATATTTTTGAAGTGGTACGGGTACCAAAAAACTTACAAAGAGATGATTTTAAATAATTTTTTAATAAATACTTTGGAAAACTCATACATAAATAGAAGACTAAACATTACTTAATATGAAAGCATCAATACTAGAATGATTTAATAGATCATTGAAAGGAATGATGTGAAAAGAATTAGCTTTAATGGTTCATATAAGTGGATTGGTATATATAAAGATTTACTTAGTGTATAAAATAGAAAAATTCATCTCACCTTTAACATGTTTACGATTAAACATTCCACAAATGAGAAAAAGCTGCTTAATATAGTATAAAGTAATTTGAAGAATGAATGTTGAATTTAATAAATATAAAATTAAAACGAAAAATCTAGTTTTTTGTAGGATTGATTAGGAATGATGGGTCTTAAGAAAGGTAATTACTAAAGGTAACTGGAATTCTCTAAACTTGATGGTCTGAATGAAATATTGGTAAAACTTCAGTGTTTAAAATAAACTGTAACATAGTGTCATATTCAGCGGCACATCATATTATCACTTTTTATAAAGTTGTATGTACATTTTCCCATCGAAAGCGCTAGCACGCAAAATTTTACAATATGGAAATGGGATTATTATTGTAGAAGATCTTCACTCTATTTATTTCTTTAGCTATCAGATCTTTAGAAAATATAGATAAACTACGGAAATTGGATTTGATATCCAATCTTTAAGAATGTACATGTGTATGAATAAGTATCAAACAAACTTAGTGAATGAATATAGGCTTCAACTAGAATCATGCTGAAGCATGCATAAATTTTAAAATGTACAGTAAACATATCTTACTTTATATCTGTATGAGTATTAAATAAATTTATAGAAAAAAAATAAAACATGAAAGCATGCCGAAGCATGTATAATTTCAAAACAAAACAAAAAATCCTCACGTCATACAATTTTGTAAGCAAAGAAATTTTATGATTTTGTGGTCAATGAAATACATCCATATGTATCTACTTTGTAAAAATTCAAAAGAGCGAACTGGTAAATTCTAATAGTAAGGATTTTTAATTGTATCACTCTACATCTCGGACTCTTACGTCACTATCCATAGAAGCATGCTAAGGCATGCATACTAGCAAAATATATAAAGCTATTAGAAGGTGATGAGACAGCAATTGTATCGGGATCAACTCAACTCATGAATGTATTGTATACGGAGATGATTGATGGTGATGATGACCTTTTTTAAGTGAATAATCATTACATATGAATGCGACAGTGGTTGACCCCTCAAACCTCATGTAGAAATACTTGAGGGGAAAAATTCTCTCAAAACATAGATATTTCATTGTTTCTAACACTTTATGAAAACACCAATGGTGAATTGCTGGTAGAGGTAACTGAGTTATTTGAGATCGATTTGATACAATAGTTGTTTATTAAACATGCATTTCTTTGTATGTAAACTAATTTCTACATACGTAATGTATATACCCAGCAAAAAATTATACAAAAATTCTCTATTCCAAGTAGTAAAATCTGAAAAAAGGAGTGGCACATTAGAAGAAAAAAAAAATAAATAAAAATAGAGACTGACTGACCAACTAATACGTACACTCTCTCCGATGGGCACACAAAACACACTTAAACATTTCAGAAATATATATACAATACGGTGAACTTTAATAAAATGAAAAAAAAAATCATATAGAACATTAAACAAAAGCCATAGGTGCTCACCCTTCATAAAATAAACATATGTATATGTACCTTATTAATGTAAACATATTATCAGTATAAAGCAACAGAAATTTCGTCATACAAAGTCATCTTGTATCCTAGAGGAGCCGTCGATAGGGTATACCTAAATTATATGAAAACGAGTTCGTTTTCTGTTGATCGCTATTCAAGAAGAAAATATGAAATCATTATGATTTAACTAATTTAAAAGTACATTTAAATTCAATCTCATATCCTCTTAACATAAAAATTAAAAATAAATGTTATCCAATTCTATATTATACTATGTATCAAAAATTCCTAAAAAGCTGTTATATGAAAGAATCTCCAGCGCTTCTAACTGCATCAGAGTTTAAGAAAAAAGCTCCTTTTATTCAATTGAATAAAATTTTAATTTGAAGCAGTAAGCAAATACATCAGCTTACTGCATTCTTATTCATAATCGTATAATAGAATATATAACCACTAAAGGACAAAGTCTAAAAGTCTTATAAATTAAGAAATATAGAAAATAACATAATTTTTATAAACGCGTAAAGTTTCAAAAGTAATTCAAATGATTTCATCGCAAAAAACAAACAAAAAGCAGCGATTGTTTTCAACAATTATGAAAATAATAATTACAATATAAAACTCGATTTTGATTTCCAATGTTTATCAATAAAAAATAAAAAAGAAGTAAGTTAACTAACAACAAAAAACTATCAGTACCTAAGCTGGAGTGCCGGATCAGTTTCATTTAAAAATGTTTATACATTTTTAAAAAGCAAAGCAAGCTTTCCAAAATAAATGTAGAAGGCTATAGCTAGAAAAAATTTTATACCCTAAAAATGTCAAACGTTGACTAACTAACATTACATCAACTTTAAAAAAATGTAAATTAAGTATAAGAAATATTTCTATTATAGTTACTATTACTATAGAGTATGTAAGTACATATCTTCAGGAATTCAGTTTTACTTAAAACAGAAAATCCTCACAAACTTCTAAATAAACGCAGATAAAAAATAAAATGTTTTTAATTTCACCAACAACAGACATCACATGACAAAAAATAAAATAAAAAATGTATTCAAAGATTGAGTTAAACACTTATTTGTATGTACATATATATGTACATACATACATACATACATACATAAAATCAATTTGTAGATATGTATGTATACATATCAAATTTCTTATCAATGCTTAAGTATTTATTAGATCTACATCATGAAAATATATGAAGCGTCGTTTAGTTAAAGCACAATGCAAATATAAACAATCCATACACTCAGGGAAAATCTGCAGCTTAAAAATAAGAATTCGTCACATTAATTCAATAATTTTTAATATAATAGAAAATGTATATTGAGATATCTACAAACTAATGAGTTTAATAAATGAATACTGTAGATCAATATTTTGTCTATATTGAAATAAGAAATTTTAATATGACTAAACCTTTGTTAATGGTTCTTATTAATTCAGCATGGTTTTTACTGATTTCAAGTTGGTTTTTCTCTGTGTGCAGAAAACTCTTTCAGTCAAAGAAGACGGATGTAGTTAAATAAAAAAAATCTGTAATATAAACAAATTTCACTCAGACAGACTTTAACGCGAGACAAATTTAAGCATGAGAAAATATAAAGCAATCGTAAGTATAAAAACATACTAGGAATAGGGAGTCCAGATATATGATAGTATTTTATAGTACCAAATGTCGATATTGAAAAGATAAGATAAGATTAATCTCAACAACACAACACTCTCACCTACCCGAAATTACAGATAGTCTTAAACTTCTACAGACATCTATACACATAGATTCTCACGGCTACATATTACAAGAACACCTCGCCCCTAATAAATCATAATCATCTTAAATTCTTACAAAAATACATACATACATACATACACATAACCAATTTACCTCAAGAACATCCTCACCTACCTCAAATCACGATCAGCCTTAAACTACTATAGACAGACACATCCACAAATCCCCATGGATACATATTACGTCAACAACCCTGCCCACCCAAATCATGGTCAGCCTTAAACTCCTACAGACACACAAACAAACAGATTCCCCCGGTTGCATATTACAAGAACACCCCACCCCTCATTAATCACAATCAGCCTTAAGCTCCTACAGAAATACACACATTGAAATTCCTACAAACATACATACACACACACATACACACGCAATCGATCTACCTCAACTACACCCCGCCCCATCCAATCAAACCCTCACCTAAATTCTCACAGGCAGACAGACACATCCGCAAATTCCTATGGTTACATATTACGGCAACAACGCCGCCCACTCAAATCACGGTCAGCCTTAAATTCCCATGGTCATACACATAACCCATTTACTTCAACAACATCCTCACCCACCTCAAATCACGATCAGTCTTAAACTACTATAGACAGACACACCCACAAATCTCCATGGCTACATATAACGTCAACAACCCTGCCCACTCAAATCACGGTCAGCCTCAAATTCCCACAGTCTAGCAACACCTAGGGAGCATTAGAAAAAATAACTTTCACGTTTTCCCGTCGTCATTAGGAAAAATCATTTTCCCGTCGGCATTTGAAAAAACAATATTCATGTATTGCCGTCGGCATTAGGAAAAATTTATAAACATGTTTTGCCGTCGGCATTTGAAAAAAATAATAATCATGTATTGCCGTCGGCATATACACTCATATGAAACCTCAAAAAAAATCACCCATTATCACAATTAATGTAACCCAAAAAAAAATCACCCGTTCACACAAAGTTAATGTAAACAAAAAACTCCTAATGTAAACAAAAAACATCAAAGCGCCGCCGAAAACACAAATTTCCAAGAATTTTAAAATTTCAGCAACAATTTAACAATTTCAGCCCACAATTTAACAATTTCAGCCACAATTTAACAATTTTAATTGATTTAGAATTGGCAGTTCCCTACTACTAACGATGAACGAGAGAACTTCTCTGTCGCTCCTAAAATATATTAACAAATACATGGCTTGTATTTTGACGTTTAAAATTGCTGCTTGCTTATATGTATATTTTCGTGTTGAGCAAATCATTGTTTTAATTATAATTAAAAAACCAGTTATATATTAGTTAATGGTCAATCTTTACACAAAAATAGCAACCTTGTATCAGATATAAGTGAACGATTGTTGTGTAAAATGCTGTCTTGACACAAATACCGGCCACTGCTGTCAAACTTCATGTAAATACTTATAGTCAATAAACAATATCTCAAACTACACAAAAAAGAGCCCTTCAACTATTCTATGCGTATGTGGATGTAATAACAACACCACCTTGTTAAAAACACTTCAGTCGGAACGATTAGAAATGAAACTGTGTAAAAGTCCGAACCGTTCCTTTTAGTGAATCGTTCAATGGAACTAGGTCCTTCCGGAATGACACAACTCTACCAATTTGACAATGCTGTGAAAGAAAAGCAAAGAGATCTAAGTCAAAAGATTTTTACCCCCTAGCGTATAGATGTTTACACATCAAAAATATTTCATTTAATAAAAGAATTAAAATTACTGAACTTAAGCCTGACTAAAAAGTATTTCTGATTAAAAATTCACTATAGTTCAATTAAAATCTGAAAATGTCTCACTTAATTATGATAATCAAAATTTGTACGGAAAGCACTGTTCGTTCATGAAAAAGCACTAAATGCAATATATATGTTTGTATGTAGGGTGCTTCGGTAGGCTAGTGAGTAGTGTGCTAGCCTATCAGTGTGGAGGTTGTGGGTTCTATTCCCACCATAGACTGGTCTGTTTCACTACAGCGAGTTAAGGTCTTTGTTACTATTCCCGTTTAAATTAAGTTATGATAAAGTTCATAATTGTATTTGTACCATTTAAAAAATAAATAAATGTTTGTATGTACTAGTGATGCACGAATATTCGTATTCGAATTGTCGAATTTTTGGCCATTTTCAGGAGAATATGAATGTATTCGTATTCGCCAATTTCCAAAGAAATTAAATAAATAAATGCATTAATCCTAAACGAAATTTAAATAAATGACTAAAGATTTTAATTTGTAGAAATAAATTAATTTTTGATGTGTAAACATCTATACGCTAGGGGGTAAAAATCTTTTGACTAAAGCTATGTTGTCAGATCTTACAATATTGCCATTTTACTGGCCAAAAATTTCTTAGAACCGTGTGAACTGACTGGCAATTTTTGCCAGACGCCGTTGCTAGAAAAAGTATTGTCAGTCCATTGCATTAGATTTCTTTGCTTTTCTTTCACAGCATTGTCAAATCGGTGTGAGCTATGTATGAGTGTATTAGTGTTTGAAAGAAGCAATACCAAACAGAGAAACAAGTCGACCGGTTCGAAGCCGACGGTGCGCCGCCGGTTATTTTTTTTATATTTACGTACACCAAAGGTGAAAATGAACCGTAAGAGCTACGGACTTGAAATTTGGACACAATGTGTAGGCATTTGGCCACTACAACAACAAATACATGAGAGTTAAAAACTAAAGGGTGTTCCAAAACGAGCAACGAAAAATGTTAAAATCCCATGTAATATACATACAATTGTATGTACATATATACACTTGACATTTTAAAAGTTAGTGTATTTTTATACAGACTACAACAATTAACACTAAATTTAAAAAATTTAAATCAATGGGTGTTCCATCAGTTAATGCAATTTTGACTTTGTAATTTTGACAACTTGCTCTATCTTGGAAACCGTAAGAGCAAAACTCTTGAAATTTTCAAAAACGGTAAAACTAAAAAATCAATAAAATATAAAATCCCCAAATATAAAAAAATAGCCAAAAACAAAAAAACAGTCGCCAAAACGAAAAAAGCACCAAATTAAAAAAAAAATCTCTAGGACTAAAATAAATCGCGAAAAACCGGAAAAATCGCCAAAATGAAAAAAAAATCCTTAAACAAAAAAATCGCCAATATGAAAAAATCGCCTAAATAAAAAAACTCCAAAAAAAGAAAAAAATCGCCTAAATGAAAAAAACCCCAAAAAAACATAAAAAAATCGCCAAAATGAAAAAATATCCAAAATGAAAAAAATTGCAAAATTTAAAAAAACCCAAAAAGAGAAAAAAAAAACGGCAAAACGAGACAAAAGCGATAAAACTGAAAAAAATCGTTTAAACTGAAAAAAAGGAAGAAAGCTAAATCAAAAAAAAAAAAAAAAAAATGATCAAAACCGAATGTACGCGAGTCAAAGTCACACTTTACTGAATTTATTTTAATTGCAATATGTACACAACAACAAGAACAGCAACAACTAAACGATGAACAACAGGAATTAAAAATTAAAAAGTAAAAGTAAATGCATTTACCATAGATGAGCACTGCAGTACCACTAAAGTTTCAGTAAAAACAATAAAAAATGTTTAACAAGTAAATTTTTACTGATTACTAAAAATTTTTTCTACAATTTTTATAAATTGCTTAAATGATTTGTTATATGATGAGATGCATTGAATTTTCAGTAATCAGTAATGCCCGTATTCATAATGAAATTCTACCAAGTGGCTAATTGTTTTTCATACAAAAGTTTCAAAATTTGAATGAAAACACTTTGCCACTTGCTACAATTTTATTATGATTACGGCCCTACGATTTTACTGGTAATGCAAATTAAATTACATTAGCAGTAAAAATTTACTGAATTTTTTTAGTAATCAGTAAATTTACTTTTTACTCCAATTTTGAATGCAGTACATATACATATACTGCAGTGTGCCCACCCAGCAAAAAATTACACATTACCATTAGAACTACTTGCCATATAATGACTTACTTTTCTGATTACCAATTTTCATTACTCGCTTACAAATCACATTACCTAAAATTACAAAAAATGACGTGCAAGTTGCTAAATGAAGAGTGATTTTTTTAGACGAAATAGATTACATGAAATTTTGACAAATAAAAAAATTTAAGTACTTCTCAAGAATCGATTATTTTAGTCTCACGCCTTGTTAAAATCATTAAGTTGGTAATCCAGTAGGGAAGTGCTTCCACCAAAAATGCTTAATTCCAAACTCGATTACCTTTTTGAAATTTTTTGCTGGGCATTTACTAACCAAATAAGTTTAATAAAACAAACAAAAACCAACAAATTCATATGTATTTACAATATTGAAAGTTTTGATACGTTTAATCAATTAATTTAAAAAAAGATACTAAAAGCATAAGTACTTCCAACTTAAAAAAAATTTTCATTACTAGATGTTTACACATCTCTGTGATCGGACTCACATTGCTTTTTTTATTAATTAATGTGAGTTTCTAAAGAAGAGAAGAAAAATTAAATTAGGCTTTTAAGCTGGAGGAAATACCGATATTTTTGTGTGCAGCAACGCACTTCATCAGCACCCTAGTCTATCTACTTGGGTAGAGATTGTTATTAACATCAGCTATTTAACGTAAATTCAAATGAAAAGGAATGTGAGAAATGATTGTTGTGTACAATTATTGAATTACCTTTGGTAAGTAAGTATCACTATTTATTTATTTATTTATTTAGTACATATTATACAAAGTAAATTTGTATAATATGGTGTTGCACAAGTATGGGCGGAGTAACTACACCATATGCCCAAGATGGTATTAACAGTATTTTAAAAGTTTTTGTGGCTGACTGTACACGACCTATGCCTTCACATAGGAAGTAGCAACGTGGTTGTTAAAGAAATTCCACAAAAAACCGCAAGAGTATACGGTTATATGTGGCAGATCAGTCAACCAGTGCGAGCGAGACGAAAAACTCTCGAAGGCCAAACAACACGCACAAGCCTGACCGCACTTAAGAAATAATTACGATGACGCGAGAGATGTTCCTCAATCCAGAGCTGCTTTACGACTATCACTATTTATTTCCCCTGTTTTTCCATATTTTCATTTTTCTATTTAGGTTAGCACGAAGTTATATTACTCTACCCACATATGTTTAACTATTCTTGCGTATCTTTTACAATCATCACATTAATTATTTTTTTACTTATTCGATGTACCGTCGGTACATACACGTAAAGTGCCCAGGAGACGTACAAAAAAACCCATCAATCACATAGTTGTGTGCGTGCAGTTATCGGCACTGATTGATGAGAATCAAAAAATTTTGATATTTTTATTTGACGGCTGATTATTTGTACGTCTCCAAATTTGATTGACGAAAAAACGTCACTTGCTTTGTGTTATTTGTTCTGTGACGACATGGAGAAGTGCGCGGATGAAAAAAAATTAATTTGCACTCTATGAAAATGTACCATTGATCTTTGTAAAAAACCAAACAATCAAAAGTCTACAAATAGTTTTATGATTATTATAAATATTATATTCTCTAATTTTTATAATTTTAATGGGCAGTGTGAATAAAAAAAATTACTTAAAAATTGCTTTTAAAACCCCAAATACATATGTATTTATGTATGTGAATTTTGTGTTTAAAACAAATTTTTAACTAAAAAGAAAATACATACGAGTATGTACATATATTTTTTCATTCACACTACCCAATGTCTTGTTTTTATCTTAAAAATCGTGTGTTTGTTTCGAAATTTTTTTAAGGAATATATGTTTGTTTTTTTAGAATGGTTTGAAGAACTAGAATTATTATTATTATAAACAATAATAATAATAACAACTAGATGAAAAATTAAAGTGAAATATAGAAAAATTATTATTTCGCTCTGAATATTTGTTTAATGTGCTTTTTTATACACAGATTTCATAACGTTTTAATGCCGCTAATAACAAAAATCATCATCCGATGAAGACATTTATGCCATCGCACACAACGAACACAAAATTAAAATGCTGATTGACGTTTTTATTTGTACGTCTCCGAAAAATCATCAATTAAACGACACTAAGGGCTCAGTTAGCCGACTGTAATGTAATGTAACTGTAACGTAGAAAACAGCTGATCGACATTTTTATATGAAAAGTAGGTTACGTTACATTACATCTCTATAACCATTTTCATTACTTTTCACATAACAATATCGATCAGCTGTTTCCTACTGTTGCAGTTACTTAACATTACAGTCGGCTAACTGAGCCTTAACACATTCTTACCGATTGATGGCTTTTTTTTGTACGTCTCCTGGACACTTAAGTATTATAGTAGTGGATATTATGTTACTTTGTTTTTGTTTTCTACGGTTGATTTGACTTTCCAACAATTGTGATTGCCAAGTGAACAGTGATTGCCAAGTGAACATATTTTTGTCACGTGCCCATGATGAATTAAGTGAAACATTTTCAGATTTTAATTGAACTATAGTGAATTTTTAATCAGAAATAATTTTTAGTCAGGCTTAAGTTCAGTAATTTCAATTCTTTATTGAATGAAATATTTTTATTAATTAATGTGAGTTTCTAAAGAAGAGAAGAAAAATTTAACTTCGACTTTATAGCTGGGGGAAATACCGATATTTTTCTGTGCAGCCACGCACTTCATCAGCACCCACGTTTATCTACTGGGGTAGAGTTTTGTTATTAACATCAGCTATTTATTGGCATATATAATTTTGAAATATTAGTGGCTAGTGTGCAAGCCTGTCATGCACGAGTTTGTCGGTTCGAATCTCAAAAAATTTTCTGCTTAAAAATAAATTATAATTTTATTTGCAACAATAAAGAAAATTATAAGTTTTCATTGTTACAGTTAAATGTCGAAATGACATTTATATATAATTTATATTATTCTACACCGAATAGGTCCCTATGGGATAGTTCAGTGACAAGTCACAAGGTGCATAAAAAGTATCAATTAACCCCATCCAAGGCCACTCCCATGTAAAAGTGGCTGGTCCGCTTAATAGGAAGTGTTAGAACTCGGACTAGTCACTTGGGGACCGGTCACGTGAGTAGTATTGTGTCAGTTCAATTTCCTGCAGGGATTTTTTTCTGTGTATCTACAAATGTTTAAAAATCTGTCATAAGTAACTGCCAAATTATAAGCAATAATAGAAAGGGGTTACTTCATTCACTTCAACTGTTTCATTTCGTTACTTCTTTCTCCATTTATGCTATATATGTACTATAAACAAGATGTTGCGTACTATTTATCAACATACGTATGTATGTACGTATATTTTTAGTTAAAATAACTAAATAAAGAAAAACTACATAAGCCGGCTTAGCCGACTTTTTGTACTAGCCCTGATCAATCTGTGTAACACAGAATGCGTGTCAAGGAATTTGGACACACATTATGTGTGATGAAATTGAAATCGATTTATTGAACATGTGGTCAGGGCTGCCGGAAGCTTTGAGAACCATTATGATCAAACAATATGATTCCGCAACTTCAGGAAAAATCGCTTTGAAATTAACAAAAGCCCATAATAAAATCTACGGCAGTAGCGTCAAATGCTCCCTCATTTTTGTTTTATTTTCTTTTGTGATTATTTTTCTTTGAAGTTTTGAATAGAAAATTTATTGAAAGTATGGTAGTATTTCTGAGAGAATATTTATTTATATGTGAGAGCATAAAGGTAGAATTAGTAAAATCATATCATTCTACTTTACAGTTTGCCGTATCGTTCAACTTTGTGCACAAGTTATAGAAAATGTAACAGTTTGCACAGCACATTTTTTTTGTCTGGCATCAAATGCGGCGTTTTTGACATTCGCTACAGAAAATCTGTTTTCTTCAGATTCCTACGTCAGCAGTGCTACCACCACATATTTTATAACTAGTAACATCCATTATATATGGTACGGCTTTTGTCAGCTGACACATCACGATACGATTTTACTAATTTTACCTTAAGAAAAAACGGTGTCAAAGTAAAATAGATTCTATCCCTCGACTACTTTCTTGACTTGCTTTTTTGTGTCAACTTGTATGGAAAATGTATTTATGCCGCAATTGTGTTTGATCATATTAACGTAACCGATATAAAGAAATAAAAAAATATACATTATTCTCTCCTTTTTAGAAAGGTAAAAATATTGCCAAGTTAGCAGATTATCTAAAAATTATATGACACCCTTACGATTACAAATGTATATAATGCATAGCATATGTCAGTGAAAGGTTTTGTGCCAAACAAGAACTTTGTCAAAATTTATATCGAACTGCTTTTGAAGGCCGAAATTTTTGATAGGAACTTGGCCTTTTTTCACATTGATGTTTTTGTGAGGATCTGACTACTTTTTTGAAAAATTTTCTATGATAACACTTTTTAGACTTAAAATTTCTAGGGAGTTTTATTTCTATTTATGATCACTGTGCCAGTTAAAAATTTCATAGTTACATAAAATAATGGGTTAGAGCGTGATGAGTTTTGGATTGCACACCTTAAAAATGAATTATTGTGTTATTACAATTGGTCGCCAGTGTGTACGTAATTTGTTAAGAGTCGTCTGGAAGGAAATATGTATTTAGTGGGAGTGATCCTGCCTATTTTCTCAATATATTTACATATTAAAGTCTGCTTAGCCGAAGTACATAAATCAAAAGGATATGCCCAATGTGTATGCAGTTTCAATAGGGTACGTCGTGCTTTAATTTTTGGATTTTCCGATTGAGTAAATCAATTAGGACTCTTTGTCTACAAAATTTCAGCTTTCTTCAGTATAATATTACGTAAAATTTTTATGGGCCTAGCTCCACCGACTTTTATATCTGTTAGTGCTTATGATTCATGTAAACTTTTGTAGAAAAAAGCTATTAAGAAACACATGAGTAATAGACTAAAAACTGCTAACCCGAAGTACATGTGTGCTATATTTAGAAAAAATGTCAAATGAACCAATAAAACTGGTTAAATTATTTTCAACAGTTGTGACTAGTCAACCCTGCTACACTGACAACTTTTAATTACCTGGGCTGTAGCTCGTCGGGATTGGGTATGGATTCGTGAAGCAATTGACCAGCCACTGGGCACAATGTTATTTGTGTCAGTGCTACTTCCGCGGACAAATTTCAATCAATACAAAAAACATAAAGGGGCCTCGAATCATTTTCGAAAGCGTTATAACTGTACAGTAGACTTGATGGAATTTAACTACCGACTGCCCTCCCACAAAGGCCTCTTTAATTAGGACCTCAACCTTGATCATTGCGCGCATCGAACTTCACAGTCATCCCTAAATCGCAGCTCACTCTATCTCCACCACTTACCTCATTTTATTTTATTCAATGACCCATGCCACAATTGTTACCAGTAGGAGTCACATTTACATTTGCAGTTTTATTCATTTTAAAGAAATATAATTCTTAAGTTAACTATAGTATTACAAATTTGCTCGCTTCTTTCTATTATATATTCTAAGAATTTCATTCATTTATTATTGTTTGATCAAACGTCTCACTTATCAACTAGTTAATTGACATCGGCAACACAAAATCACAGGCCTGGGTTAAGAATACCCCGCAAACATAATTCATTAACGCGAAATCGATTACAAATTCAGTTTTTCTTTTGTTTTGCCCTTGCCATTTAATTTCATAATAATACTTAACTAGGGTTGAAATAATTTCGAGGTAGATTCAAATTTTTCTAAACTTATATTCGTGAGGAACCAGTGCCGGGGCAATTTAATGTAAGTGAGGCATACCGCGACGTAGTCTACACTATTTTCGTCAACCCAATTCAGTCAATAGCAAGAAAAAGCTTCAAGGCAGATACGGGTTATTTCACCCCTTTCTTGAAATGGTAGCCTAAACTTAGGAGCTACGCGGCGCGCTGCTATAAGAAATGATACAGTGATGAATTCGTTTTCTCAACTGGCTGGTATCACTCGATATAATTGAATTTGTATAATTGACAACGAACTGGTATGCACGAATTGTGCGGGTCAATTATTCTCTCATAAAGACAACTGCCAAAACTTTTTACCATATATTGCCAGAGAAAATCTTACAGAAACGCGTTACAAGTTTGCTCCCGGAAAAAAAACGACGGCAAATATGCCCTCACAAGTGATGCGGGTCAGTTTCTTTATCGTCGAAAAACTGCCAAAAACGTATATAAAAATATCGAAATGCGAATCAGTTTTATCTTTTGTAAAGAAAAACAGTAAAAAAAGTGGAACAGTTTGTTTATCGTTGAACAACTGCCAAAAACGTATTTAACAATATTAAAAATGCGTATTAGTTTTATCTTGTGTAAAGAGAAACTTTAAAAAGAATATGGAAAATACAAGGAAGAACTCGACGCCTACGATACGGCCGCCAGTGGGTTAAAGCGCGACACTGGATGCTCTTTATTCGCCACTTCCACTCGCTGACGACTAATTATACCTCACCATTTTTTCTTCTACGAGATTTACTAAGGTTAAAGAAAATGACACTTATCTTTTACTTTTGCTTGTGTCGTCTCTGCTGCTGATGGTGGTTAACTTTGTGGCTCTTTTTCTTCTCCGTGTCCGGAGTACGGTGTCAGTAGCTCCTTTTTGTTTTGTTGGAGTATCTGCTGCTGATGGTGTTTCTGGTGACGGCCGGTGGCTGACAGGGCCCGTGTGCGTTGTTCGTTGCTTTTCTTTGCTCTTTCACTGGCTTTTCAAGTGGATCGCCTGCCCGCTGGATGCACTGATGTTCCTAGGTTGCTTATTTTTTCTGTCTACAATTAAAGGGCTGTAGCCAACCTTTCCTTACTAGGAACTGTAGACCTGGTTCGCTGGGTACACCTCTGTTGGCGGTCGTTTCCTTAGGTTTTTGTCGGCTTCCCACGCGTTCTTTTCTCGATGTCACAGGCAGCAAATTTTTCCTATGTCGTGTTCTTCTGAGTGTCGAAAGAAAAAGGCCGGAAACTCTTCCTTAGCCATTTTGGCTGCCCTTGTACCATTCCATTGGCTGCCATTTGCAATTACTGCAGCCAACTGGTACATGCCAATCTTGCCGGTTTTACTTACTTATTGCCGTCTGGCAACCCTTCGCACACTTTTTCGTCTACAGTGCTGTAATTCGCTGTTCAGCTGTTCCAGTGTTGTATTTGTGAGTAGTATCAAACACCGAATGGTACACACCCCTTTACTCCGGTGTGAAAGTTTTGTCATATTAGCAAACACAATTTGCTAATATGACCAAAGTTTCGCTTTGAAGCTTCTGTGTGAGGGTTCTACGCCTTTATGTCCTCTGTGTGGAATAAACCTATAGGTTTCCCTTGTAGCGTTTGTAATTCATATAGGTTACTTCCCACAGGTTTCCTGATTCGGCATATCACAAAACGTTTATAAAGTTTAGCGGAAATTTGCTTTGAGAAATCTGATAGCGGGAAGTTTCTCCGAAACACCTCTTGGCCTGGTTTAAATTTCATGATGCGGCAGCGACTATGGTATTTCCGGGCATACGTTTCATAGCTCTTGTTCAAGTTCTTTTTCACATTGTCCCTTACCAGTTCCATATATTCGTTGCGATTTTCTATACGATTTTCTGAGTCTTCTATTAGATCCAGTTGCCCGGGCGAGTTGGTAGGCGGATGTAATCATATTCGTTCCAAACAGTATGAAGTAAGGTGTCACTCCGGTCGCCGTGTGTACTGATGATCTTAAAGCACACTCGATTTCGCATAAATGCAGATCCCACTCGGTCTGATTTTCATATAAGTATGACCGTATTGCCGCTAGAATATACTGGTTCACGCGCTCTGAGGCGTTTGCCTGGGGATCATAGTGACCTGTACGCATGTGAGTGATACCGAAGCTCTCCACCATTTCCGCAAAATCCTTGCTCACGAATTGTTGTCCATCATCTGAAACTATCGTTTCTTGTATGAGAAAACTGATAACATTCTTCGAATTTGCCTTATTCATCGCCTTGAGTAATACATGTTTTGAAAAATAATCCAGAACTATCAGTATAAAACTGTTGCCTTTTTCAGACCTCACGTATGGTCCTAGAAAATCGATGTAAATCTTTTGGAACGGCCTGCCTACGTTAGGCTCGTTGTTCATGGGTGGTTTCAGTATTTTGTTTGCCGGTTTACATTCTTTGCACCTGACACAGTTGGTGACACATCCATATATTTGCGCGTTCATATGTGGCCAGTAGTACCATTCGCGTATGCGCCTAATCGTTTTCCCTACACCACCATGTGATGCTATTGGTGCTTCATGTGCTTGTATTATTATATCTCTAGTTACATTGGCTGGAATCCACAGTTTCCATGAGTGTTCTTCTTTGGCTATGTTCCCGTTGGAGATCTGAGTTCGTTTAAATATTTTGTCTTCTATGACTTTCAGGTCTGGAAGGCTGTCTCCCTGCGATTTTATTAGTTCCCTCAAATTACTATATGTTTCATCCTGGAATACTGAGGGCGAAAGATCTGCATTGGGTTTCAATGTTATTTCCACTTCATCGATAGGGCATCGTGACAAGGTATCCGGTACAACATTTTGTGTTCCTTTTCGGTGTTGAATGTTAAATGAAAACGTTTGAAGCTGCAGACTCCATCTCGCCAGCCGTCCACTCAAATCACGTTGAGAAATGAGCCATTTTAGGCTTGAATGATCTGTTATAATAACGAAATTCATCAGTTCGATATACGGCCAAAATTGCTTCACGGCAGATACCACGGCCAGACATTCTCTTTCGGTAACTGAATAATTTTTTTGTGCAGTGGAAAATTTCTTCGAAAAGTACGCAATCGGGTGTTCTCCTTGTTCATCTTCCTGGAAAATGACCGCACCCATTCCCACATCGGATGCATCGCATTGAATAAAAAAAATTCTGTTAAAGTCTGGGTGCACCAACACGGGACTGACTGTCAATCTCTCTTTCAACTTGTCGAACGCTGTTTTTGCCTCTTCGGTAAAGTTAAATTGTTTTGTCTTTTTCAATGTTTCAGTAATGGGAGCTGTTATTGTGGCATAATCGCCGATAAAACGGCGGTGCCAGCCGGTCTTGCCGAGAAAACTCCTCACTTGCTTTACTGTGGTTGGATATTTCAGTTCTAATATGGCTTGGATTCTTTCAGGGTCGAGTTTTAGTTTACCTTCTCCTACGATGTAGCCTAAATATTTGAGTTCACGACAGCAAAAACGGGATTTACTAACATTGATGGTCAAGTTCGCTTTTTCTAAACACACTGCCACTTCTGCGAGAATATTCAAGTGTTCGGTGAAGCTTGGTGATACCACCAGCAGATCGTCCAAGTAGACAAACACGCGTTCACGTAAGCGCTCTGGGATCACTTTGTCCATTAGGCGGCATAGCCTTTGAGCTGCATTACACAGCCCAAAAGGCATGACCGTGAAATGGCACAACGGTCTCCCGGGCACGGTAAACGCGGTCTTCTCTCGGCTAGTCTCTGCCAAAAAGCGTCCTTTAGATCTATACTGGATATATAATGCGTATCTCCCAAACTACTCAAAAGTCCCTCAATATGGGGAAGGGGATATGCGTCCTTAACAGTTAGGTCATTGAGTTCGCGCGTCTAAGCATATCCTGACCTTTTCTCCTTTTTGTACGAAAGTTACCCTATTATTCCACGGGCTTTCGCTCATCTCAATTACTCCTAAAGCCAACATCCTCTTCTCTATGACCTCCTCTAATTGTCGACGCTGTGGGGTTTGTAGCTCGTGGAATCGTGGATATGTTTCCTCTTGCGTGGTATCGGCTTGCACGCTCCGAGCAGCTAGGGCATTAATTTCGAATCTAAATAAGTTAAATGTTCGCATGAAGTCTACTCCCAGGAATAATGGGAGTTTTAGTGTTGTAACTAAAAAGAAATCTACTTCCTTTGTGATATTATTGAACGTTATCTTCGCTCTGACTTTCCCTATAATCGCATTCATTCTTCCGTCTGCTGTTCTTATCTGTGCTTGCACCGGATGAATCGTCAACTGTGCTTGTTCTATCACATCCAAGCCTCCACTTCCTAAGCAAGTGACTGTGGCTCCACTGTCTATAAGTCCTTCAACGATGATTTTGTTTATTTCTATTTTCAAGTAAAGATGTGTATCGGGGCCCTCATATATGTTGGCTGATGATATTTCGTATCTCAGCTGTTTTCTTTCCTTGTATCTGACTCTTGTTTTCCGTATTCTTTCTGACGGGCCTAATATCTTTTCACGTGCTAATTCGTACTCCCGCCGGCGAATCTCAAATGGTTTTCTCTGATCTTGTGTTTTAGCCGGTCCTGTTTGTTGTGTTTTTTTCCAGTAATTTTGTCGGTATTGCCAGTATTGGTTCGGTTATTAGTAAATTTGTTGTTAATATGGATGTCGGATAAGCTGCCGTTACGGTTGTGTTTTTGTTTTCATCGGTGTATTTTTTGTTTCTGTTTTTGCGGTGTTGATATCTGTCGTGTTTTTTTCTAATCCTGAGGACGTTGCGTGGGTGAACGCACCTCTGTCCCCTGTCGAGCTACGTTCTGTTGCTGGTTTCCCTGGCAAGTGGGACAGCGTGGCGTCACGGTATCATCTCTACCGCATTTATAACAGAATAGTCTCCTCTGTTCATCAAGGCAATCAAAAAAAAAATGTGTCCCTCCTTTCGATAATTCCAACATAAAATTTTCTTTACTACTGCGGCCGCGTCAATTTCCAGGTCCTGGATTTCGACAACCGGGTCGTACTCCATCTCGTGTAGGGCTCTAGGAGGCATTCTTCCCATCACTTGGCGGTGACTGCTTAACAGATGCTCTGCTCTACGGCACTCCCTAACGAATACTGCTAAACTGTTCATTTGCACCGAAAACAAAAGTTGAGCCATTGGTGGCTTCAAATTGCTTTTCATTATGCTAACGAGGTCTTTTTCTCCCATCGGGCTTCTTAATTGATTCCGCAATTTTAATACCGAGTTGTAAAAGTCGTCAAACGATTCCATAGGTTGCTGCCTTCTATCCAAAATCTTTTTCTGTATATCAAAATCACTATCGTAGCGTTGGAACTGACTGATTAGGGCCGTCTTTAATTCTCCCCATCTTGTTATATTACTGAAACGCCTGAAGTCCCAAGACCATTCATGCGCTGGGCCGGTTAATAAGTGATGGAAGGACCGTATGACATCCCCCCAGTGGCATTCATAGTCATCTTGCAAAGTCTCGATTTAAAATATAAAGTCCTCAATGCTTGTGGTCTTATTCCTACCGTCAAAAACTATGCCCCATTTGTCAATCCGTATATTTGAGCTGGACACCGGTGGGCTCCTAAATTCTGGTATCTGTGAGGAAAAACGGCTACCGGGTATAAATCCAAAATCCGCGTTCTCATTAATGTTTGGCTGTGCCATTCTTTGCCATATGTGGCCATTACAATTGTCTTGCAAGTCCTTGTTAAACTGATTATTCTAATTATGGTTTTGTGTTTTTGTCCTACGTTGTGCTTGGGGTTGCTGAAACCTGCTATGTGTAATTTGTGGTGGTGGTTGCGAAACGCCAGGAAGTTCAAAATTGTTGTTTAGCATTTGCTCTCTATCCTACAACGGGTGTAGTTCCTGCTGTCTCTGTTCTTTTTCTCTTTGCGATAATAATCCTGGCAATAGACTGAGTATTCTATCTTCAAAATTCTTGAGATCTTCTACTGTTATCGCTTTTACGCTTGCTGCTTGTACCTGATATCCATGTTGATCTCTTGGCCTGAGTGTCACATTGACATTTCGGAAAGCGTCTCTGATTCCCCTCGAGCTCAAGTTACTATAAGGAGGCGTGACTACGGTATAATTACTTGCGCCACTCGATTCTAAATCTTCCTGCTCTCTGTTAACGCCTGATGCCACCTCAACAGCGATATTTTGTGCTACTTCTCCAGAAATATTTGGTGGTACTTCTCCAGAAATATTTTGTGGAACATCTCTAGAAATATTTGGTGCAACTTCTCCAGAACCTGCTGCTGCTGCATTGGCAATTCCAATAGTGTCTATTGTTCTAATTGTTGTGTTTATAGTGGTTGTAGCGGTTATCGGGGTATTTCGATTTTGCTTGCTAAACTCGTACCTACCATTGCTAGTTTTGTCTCTCGGCCTTCGCCCTGTTATTTATCGATGTTTAGAATTAATCTACCTAATCTACCGGGTATTTAACAGTCTTCTAATGATTTACTTTTTCGAGTTGTCTACTTACGATATAACCGTCGATACTCGAATTGGTTGACCTAAATGGTGTTCTACTTCGCGGTCAGATTTTGTTTGCTCTTTAGATTATGATTTAAATTTTTCAGCTAAAAAGTAATGTTATGTTTATATGTTAAATTTTTTTTTTTTTTTTTTTTAATGCATGTATTAATTTATTGTATCTTCATATATGAACTAACAATAAGTATTCAAATCTTAAATCTATAAAAAAAATTATTAGGCCCGACCAGTGTCGGACATAAACTTAGTGATAGTTATAAATAATACATTAGTAGTGATAATCAAAAAAAAAAAAGGGGGGAAAGTATTTTCAAGTAGTCCCATCTGGAGTGTTAGGTATAAGAGCCCGTGTGTCCCTCTTTTTTAAGCGGACGTGTCCAGTAAAGTTCAAAATATTACGAGCAAGCGGATTAGGATGTGATTCGAGTTTTGTTAAATATTTGCATGCGTATTTTTCAATTTCTTCAGTCACTAGTGGCATATTTAAATCTCGATGTATAATAGAATTTTGGATGTACCATGGAGCCGATGTTATTAACCGTAAAATTTTGTTTTGTCTTCGTTGGATTCTCTCGACATTGGAAGCTGAAGCAGTGCCCCATAACTGAATTCCGTAGCGCCATATTGGCTTCAAAAGCGACTTGTATAATAAAAGTTTGCAGTCTAGGCTGAGTGTTGAGTTTCTGCCAATCAACCAATATATTTGAGTTAACTTAAGTTTCATCTGAGTTAACTTAGAGTCAATATGATGTTTCCATGTAAGTCTTCGATCGAGGTGTATACCAAGGTATTTCACTTGGGAATGTTGAGGAATATTTTGATTGTTGATTCGAATGGGGGAGCAAGTATCTCTTCTTAGGGTGAACGTTATATGGACACACTTTTGTTCATTGACTTTAATTCTCCATAAGTTCAGCCATATTTCCAGCTGGGTGATATGTTCCTGGAGATTGCGGGATGCCTCATAAGGGTTTTCGTGCACACTCATACAGGCTGTATCATCGGCAAAAGTAGAAATATGGATATTATTGCTCACAGGCATATCACAAGTATATATTAAATACAAGACAGGACCCAGAATACTACCTTGGGGCACACCAGAAGATATAGTTTCGGGCACACTCGTGAACTCTCCTTCCACAACAGTGAACTTCCTATCAATAATATAACTTTCCAAAAGCTTTTGAATGTTTATTGGCAGATATGTCTTCAATTTTAAAACTAGGCCTTCGTGCCATACTTTATCAAACGCCTGAGAAACATCAATAAAGAGAGCAGAACAATACTTCTTTTCTTCAAATGTTCTTCTTACAACTTGGACCAATCTATGCGTTTGTTCAATCGTGCTGTGCTGACTTCTAAAGCCAAATTGATGGTCTGGAATGCACCCATTATCAGTTAAAATTTTGGACAATTTAGTCATGAGCAGCTTTTCGAAAAGCTTTGAGATTGTAGATAGTAAGCTTATAGGCCTATATGACTCAGTCTTGGTAAGATCTTTGCCCGCCTTTGGAATCATTTTGATCTTGGCCAGTTTCCAGTTATGTGGAAAATACTGCATTCTTAAAATAGCATTAAAAGTAAATAGCAGGATTCTTATTGCAATATGAGGCAAGTTCATGAGCATTTTGTTACTAATTCCATCAATACCTGGAGCTTTCTTCGGGTTGAGTTCAGCAATTACTTTTTGTACTTCACGCATCTTAAACCTTAAGGGACGAGGGGGTAGAGAAACTACACAAGGTAAATCAGCAGCACCCGTACATGAATTGGGAGTGAATACAGATTTTAAATGCTCAGAAAATAAGTTACCTTTCTCACTATCACTTCTTGCCCAGCCTCCGGTCGCAGTACGCAATGGTGATTTAATATCAACGGGTCGTTTAAGATTTCTAGTAGCGTGCCATAAAGAGTAATTAGATGCGGACGTTACATCAAGACCTTCTAAATACTTTTCCAGTAGTGCAGTTTTTTCCGACGATAGCAGCTCTTTGAGTCGTTTAGTACATTCTTTAAGTCTGATTTTATTTAGGGGTGATCTGTGTTGTTGCCATTCTCTTCTAGCTCTCCTTTTTTCACATACAAGACGTTCAATTTCCGTAGAATAAATTCTGTTAAAGCCGGTCTGCGGATAGGAGGTAGTGGCGTGTTCAGCAGCCTGTTTAATATTTTCGTTAAGATTGGCAATGTTAAATTCAATATCATCGCATGATCTAAGCTGAATGTTTTCTACGCAGTGACTACTAGGATATTTTTTGAATGCCAGCCAGTTGATTCCATTAATCATCTTCACATATGAGTTAGTTAAATCACTCCTTAGTGGGTTGAAAATTGTAACTATTGTTGGAGAGTGATCGGAGGACAGATCTAGAGAGGCCTCTACATGAATTAAGTCCCTATGAATATTTTTAGTGACGGAAAAATCTATAACATCTGGAATTTTTCTTACGTCAGTAGGCCAGTAAGTAGGCTCCCCACTCGAAATGACATCTAAGCCCATTTTTGAAATTGTATTGAACAAGGCTCGACCTCTAGGTGTAACAAGACGCGATCCCCAGTACGTATGTTTTGCATTGTAGTCACCAGCTGCCACGAAACAAGATCCAAGCGATTTGTAGAACTTCTCGTACTGATCTTCGGTAACTGAAAATCTGGGAGGTGAGTAAATTGATGATATCACGAAATTCGCACAAAAATTTTCTACGAAAATATTCGTTGCTTGCAAATATTCTTCACTAACGTTGTCAAGGACATAGTGCTTGAGTCTTGACTTAATCAGAATTGCTGATCCACCACATGCTCTCTCTCTCGGGTCCTTTGTATCATATAAAGTGTAACCATTTATTTTAAATAAGCTTCTTGAGGTCAAATGGGTCTCAGAAACTAACATTATATCAATATTTTTTTCCATGAGGAAGTGCTCAAGTTCATTTTTATGTTGGCGAATGCCGTTTGCGTTCCAGAAACATATTTTTAACGTGTTCATGGTTTATTAACTAATGCTTGAAGCAGTGTATTCTGCATTCGCAGCATTTCTTGCATCATGCTTGTCATATTTGTAGTAAAGTTGTTTATAGTTAGCACCAGATTCTCAATAGTAGCTTCAAGGCGACTAAAGTTAAAGCTTGAGTTTGAATTCGTTGAATTATTTGGCGGTGGAACATTTTGCGTGGGAATTGAACTAGTCTTAGCAGCATCAGCATACGATACACATGAAGTAACTGGTTGGCTGATTTGAGCAAAAGTGTCGGAGTTCGCGTTTACTTGTAGAGCTGGAGTTAACTTGGGTTTTTGACCCATAGCCTGTTTAACGAAAGAAAATACAGGGCACCCTCTATAGTTAGCTGTGTGATTACCTCCACAATTACTACATTTTTTTTCTGCTTGATCTTTTGGCTTAGTGCAGCTAGCAGTACCATGCAATTCACCGCAGATAACACACACTGTAGGTAACTTGCAGTAAGTTTTCGTATGGCCATATTCTTGGCAATTATGGCACTGTACGGGACCTGAACGCTTACGTGGCTCTTCAACTGTGATTTTTCGATGTAAGAGATACTTTACGTTATAAACTGGATGGGCTTCATTTTTTTTCAATTGTTAAATGTTAAATATGTTAAATGTGTAAATGTGTATGAAACTTTATGTATAAATATATATCTATATGTCGATATATTCGCTGATATTTATATGTATGTTTAGGTGGATATTAAAATAATTGTGGTACTCTCACTTACTGATAGGAGAATTCAAACTTTATTTATTTTTATTTCTCTGTATTTTTCTTGCTGTGTTCAAACCAAACTTCAATAAAAAAAATTTCAAAACAAGTTCTCGAAATTATTTCATGTAACTGTATCCAACTAACTTTATGAGGTGGGTGGACATGGAGTGAGTTTATCGATCTAAATGTTACAATTTAAAACGTTTAGTAGTGGTTAGCAATATGATCTGGGGAATTTACTGGTTTTATAGTTGTTAGGTAGTTTTAATTGTCGCAAACGGTGTGATATTTTTATTGTCGTTCTCACATCCGGACTTACAATTAAACTAACTTATATTCTCATAGAATAACGTCGCAATTATTGTGCTTTTACTTGAGCCAAAAAGACTTACGTTTTTCTTAGATAATATATTTTTCTATAGCCGTCAAATTGTTGCAAACGGGAAGACATTATGTCTAAAACCGTGACTAACAGTTTTCAAGTTAATTACGCTGATATGCTGTTTTGACTCAGCAATGCGATTGTACCAGAAGTCAAAAAGAATTTTGTTTTCCACTAATCCTCTCACTAAAACGTTCTATCGCTTTCAGGTTGTATATACTCAATAACTAATTTTCATTCGTTCCTGTCCCACGTTGGGCACCATAATTATTATTGTGCTATATATTAAAAAAAATGTCAAATGAACCAATAAAACTGGTTAAATTATCTTCAACAGTTGTGACTAGTCAACCCTGCTACACTGACAACTTTTAATTACCTGGGCTGTAGCTCGTCGGGATTGGGTAAGGATTCGTGCAGCAATTGACCAGCCACTGGGCACAATGTTATTTGTGTCAGTGCTACTTACGCGGACAAATTTCAATCAATACAAAAAACATAAAGGGGCCTCGAATCATTTTCGAAAGCGTTATAACTGTACAGTAGACTTGATGGAATTTAACTACCGACTGCCCTCCCACAAAGGCCTCTTTAATTAGGACCTCAACCTTGATCATTGCGCGCATCGAACTTTACAGTCATCCCTAAATCGCAGCTCACTCTATCTCCACCACTTACCTCATTTTATTTTATTCAATGACCCATGCCACAATTGTTACCAGTAGGAGTCACATTTACATTTGCAGTTTTATTCATTTTAAAGAAATATAATTCTTAAGTTAACTATAGTATTACAAATATGCTCGCTTCTTTCTATTATATATTCTAAGAATTTCATTCATTTATTATTGTTTGATCAAACGTCTCACTTATCAACTAGTTAATTGACATCGGCAACACAAAATCACAGGCCTGGGTTAAGAATACCCCGCAAACATAATTCATTAACGCGAAATCGATTACAAATTCAGTTTTTCTTTTGTTTTGCCCTTGCCATTTAATTTCATAATAATACTTAACTAGGGTTGAAATAATTTCGAGGTAGATTCAAATTTTTCTAAACTTATATTCGTGAGGAACCAGTGCCGGGGCAATTTAATGTAAGTGAGGCATACCGCGACGTAGTCTACACTATTTTCGTCAACCCAATTCAGTCAATAGCAAGAAAAAGCTTCAAGGCAGATACGGGTTATTTCACCCCTTTCTTGAAATGGTAGCCTAAACTTAGGAGCTACGCGGCGCGCTGCTATAAGAAATGATACAGTGATGAATTCGTTTTCTCAACTGGCTGGTATCACTCGATATAATTGAATTTGTATAATTGACAACGAACTGGTATGCACGAATTGTGCGGGTCAATTATTCTCTCATAAAGACAACTGCCAAAACTTTTTACCATATATTGCCAAAGAAAATCTTACAGAAACGCGTTACAAGTTTGCTCCCGGAAAAAAAACGACGGCAAATATGCCCTCACAAGTGATGCGGGTCAGTTTCTTTATCGTCGAAAAACTGCCAAAAACGTATATAAAAATATCGAAATGCGAATCAGTTTTATCTTTTGTAAAGAAAAACAGTAAAAAAAGTGGAACAGTTTGTTTATCGTTGAACAACTGCCAAAAACGTATTTAACAATATTAAAAATGCGTATTAGTTTTATCTTGTGTAAAGAGAAACTTTAAAAAGAATATGGAAAATACAAGGAAGAACTCGACGCCTACGATACGGCCGCCAGTGGGTTAAAGCGCGACACTAGATGCTCTTTATTCGCCACTTCCACTCGCTGACGACTAATTATACCTCACCATTTTTTCTTCTACGAGATTTACTAAGGTTAAAGAAAATGACACTTATCTTTTACTTTTGCTTGTGTCGTCTCTGCTGCTGATGGTGGTTAACTTTGTGGCTCTTTTTCTTCTCCGTGTCCGGAGTACGGTGTCAGTAGCTCCTTTTTGTTTTGTTGGCGTATCTGCTGCTGATGGTGTTTCTGGTGACGGCCGGTGGCTGACAGGGCCCGTGTGCGTTGTTCGTTGCTTTTCTTTGCTCTTTCACTGGCTTTTCAAGTGGATCGCCTGCCCGCTGGATGCACTGATGTTCCTAGGTTGCTTATTTTTTCTGTCTACAATTAAAGGGCTGTAGCCAA
Source organism: Tachina grossa (assembly GCA_949987645.1). NCBI lineage: Eukaryota > Metazoa > Arthropoda > Insecta > Diptera > Tachinidae > Tachina > Tachina grossa. The sequence goes on along the minus strand of OX465277.1, from coordinate 59,452,036 downwards.
CCTTTCCTTACTAGGAACTGTAGACCTGGTTCGCTGGGTACACCTCTGTTGGCGGTCGTTTCCTTAGGTTTTTGTCGGCTTCCCACGCGTTCTTTTCTCGATGTCACAGGCAGCAAATTTTTCCTATGTCGTGTTCTTCTGAGTGTCGAAAGAAAAAGGCCGGAAACTCTTCCTTAGCCATTTTGGCTGCCCTTGTACCATTCCATTGGCTGCCATTTGCAATTACTGCAGCCAACTTCACACACACGGTTGAAACAAATGTTATTGGTACATGCCAATCTTGCCGGTTTTACTTACTTATTGCCGTCTGGCAATCCTTCGCACACTTTTTCGTCTACAGTGCTGTAATTCGCTGTCCAGCTGTTCCAGTGTTGTATTTGTTAGTAGTATCAAACACCGAATGGTACACATGAAAGAAAAAGCTAAGATTTATGGAAGTAGTCAAGGCCAATTTCAAAACGAAATTTTTACTTTGGACAAGTGCAATGTGTATGAAAACTTTCAATAAAATTTAACTTAATTTTGAGTTTACAGTGCTTGTTCCCAACCCTGATTGAAACTTATGGTTTTTAAAATTGTTCTTATTTTTCTTTTCCAAACTTAAGATTTGTTCGTCCAGTGATAATTATTTGCGTCAAGTTTCGTTGCAAATGGATAATAATACATACAGAATTAGTATATCTTAATATGCTGAGCCGTAGTACACGAAAATGAGGTTGAAATTGTATGGGCGTCTCAACGCCCACTTTTTTAATGGAAAATTTTTAGGCTTGCCTTATCGCAGAATGTATGCCGAATTTCAATAAAATAGCTTCCATTAGGCGCCTTAGATTTGCTTTTTTAATTCTAGCCTTTATGGGCGCAGCCCCGCCCTCCTGGCCAAAATTTTGGGATTTTAAATTTTTTTGTTTATTGCTCACATAGACCTAGCTCTGTACCAAATTTCAGCTAACTAGCACAAATTTTAATTTTTATGGGCGTAGCCCCGCCCCCATGGTTAACATTTCTTGGGTTTTCAGATTTTTCTAGTTCATTGCTCACCTAGATCTACACGTGCACCAAATCTTAGCTCTCTAGCTATATCGGAAGTGCTTCATCAATTTGATGAGTGATCAGTGAGTCAGTGAGTATGTCTTAAAATATGCACTTTTTGCACCTCCATATCTCCGGAACCTTTCATTGTATAACTTTCAAACTTTGCATATGAGGTTAAATGAATTTATTCTAATTATGATTTAAATTTCAGCGCCTAGATTTGTTCGATTAACCAGATATTTACAAGTGAATTATATTCTTCCTATGCACATTTCCTGTTGACTTTTCCCATATTGTGAGGTACGATTTCCCATAGCTTTAACATACCATTTACACACTACACTCACAATACACTCATGATTTTTCACTAAAGGGGTTTAGACACGGTCAAAATGCTTGCTGAGATTGGTTATAGTATGAGTGAAAACATGTTAGTATGTGTGACACAAATGATGCTTGATGGAAAATCAAAAAATTTTGATTTTCGGCATGCTTGCTGTCACTTGATAGTGCGTCTATATTGTTACCCCATCAAGCGAGTACAAATTTTCACTATAATTATATTTGCATTGTGAACGGTTGCCCAAAATATCGGAAGAAAAACATAAATTTTACTGGTGAAGAAAAAAGAAGTGTTAGAACTTTCTTATTTTGCTTTGTTCTTTTTTTTAAGCAGTGCTGTCATTATTGTTATTGAATTTCCTTATTTAGACATTTTTATATATATTTTTTTCAACCAAACGAACAGCACAAAATTAAAATAAAAATGAATGCTTGGTTGGCCATCAAGCATGGTAACATCAAGCCGACAAGCACACGTACACGAACTTGATAGCAAGCATTTTAATCGTGTCGAAAGCCCTTAACACACTAAAATTTTTCGCAATGGCAGCACCAGGGAAGCGAAATTTGTATGCGAGTGAAAATTTGGCAGTTGCATGCCACTGAATGTCAAAACGAAGAAAAGTGTTACCCTGATAAACATTTGATGCAAAATTATTGGATTAATGTGAAACTTAAATTAATATTTTAGCTTGTTAAATATGTTATTATGATTTATTACTTCATTTGTGTGTGAAAAACTTAAGTTTGTTAATTATAAGGCACTAATATTATTGTTTATAATTAACATAGTTTTTTATTTATAAATTTATTATTATGGTTTTATTCTTTTGTCTTTATAATTCTGATTAACTCTTGCTTGTTATGCATTTTTAGTTTCGTTGCACTCTTAAGTATTTTATTACAATTATATAGTCTGTTTGTAAGTCACTCTTGTCTATTATGCATTTTTTGTTAATTTGTTTGTTTTTTGTAGTACGATCACCTTTTAGACATTAAATTGCATGCTAAGTATTTTGTTCGCCTCATGTTCATGGTCACACAGCCAATGAACTTAAAATATGATACATAATACCATAAATGCTAAGTATGTAAAATTAACAGTAAATAACATTTTATATTAAATTAATAGTAATCAATATTTCTGTATAAAATGAAGAAAAATTTAAATAAAGAAACCCTTTTTGTTATAGAACATTAAAGAGTCTACATCAAATCATTTCTTCAAACAACTCGGTTCAAGTACTGTTTGTTGTTGAATAAACCTTAACACTTTAACACTTTAATCCAGTTTATGTGCTGAGATTAAAAAAAGCATCTAATTAACAAACGAGTTAATTAACATTTTGGTGACCCCGACGTGATCGTCAGTTTATTGATTGGTTAATATCATCTTTTCATCAAGAAAAAATAATTCAACATGAGCTCATTTACGGAACTGGTTACTTCTCAGCAGCAAATTGGTCAGCGGATCGAAACCATCATCCACAACTATAAAAAGGATGCAGCATCGAGGAAGACATCAACAAGCTACTTCCAAGAGCGATTAAGAAGACTGGACGAGGAATGGACAGCCTTTGAAGTCAATGACAGCCAAATTCGCGAGCTGGAGAAGATTCAATTCGACCATGACTACTTCCAAAAGGATTATTACACATCAATCCTAAATATCGTGCAGCAATACAGGAGGGAGTTTGAAGTATCAATGCTGAAACTACCTATGCCTGAAGCCACGAATACAGATGATCAAATACAGGTAGAACTCGCTAAGAAAGCCACGGCACCAGTTGGTGAGCTGGTAAAACTTATGCGAAGGCAGGCAGCCATGATGGCATCGGTCAATCGACTATTAACAGATGACGTTAGTCATGACGATGCCATAGCCGCCACCAGGTTATGGCAAGACATTGAGGAGCTACACTACAAAATCTCAGAAATATGTGATGAAGGAAATCAGAATGTATACAATATGGAGAAGTTTATCCAGCTTGAAGGGCAGGTCCGAGCAACCTCCAGAGACAACACAGTTCAGAGTAATCATGGGCAAAACATTGGGCATTCAGACACATTGACAGTACTTATTCCGAAAATCACTATACCCAAATTTGATGGAAACCAGATGAAATGGGAGGAATTTCATGATCTATTTTTATCACTGGTTGTCAATCAACCAATGGCAAGAGTCCAAAAAATTTGGTACTTAAAAACACACTTAGTAGGAGAGGCAGCAAACTTGATAAAACATTTTGCTGCAACAGAAGTAAATTTTGAAGCCGCATGGACGATGGTCATAGACCGCTACAACAACAAGAGATTACTAGTCAGCAGATTAGTTCATGAATTGGTCGAAGATGCAGATGATAGAATAAGTGACAACTTTAAAGAGCTTCATGACAAGACTCAAGAGTGCCTTTTAGCACTACAGAACCTTCAAATTGATACATCATCTTGGGACCCGATTCTGCTGCACTTATTACTAAAAAGGCTAGATCGAAACACACGATTGCGCTTTGAACAGTCTCTATTACAACCACGAGAAGTTCCAACAGTTAAAGAATTTTTGATGTTTTTGGAAAAACACTTCCAGTCCATTGAAGCAATGGGGTTCAAAAAGAAACACCCAATTTCGAAGGTTTGCACTTCAGTGGTAACTTAAGACGATTCCTGTGTCATGTGCAGAAACGGTAAACACCCCTTATTTGCTTGCAAGATTTTCCTTCAATCATCACCGGTAGCTCGGCTTCAATTCGTTCAAAAGAAAAAATATTGTTTCAATTGCTTAAAAACAGGCCATAACGTAAAGAATTGCATTTCTAGAAGCTGCATGAAGTGTAACGAAAAACACAACACACTTCTTCACCTAGAAACCTCAGAACAAACCAGAAGCAACACGGCTTCAAAGAACCAGACATCTAAAGGAAGCTTAACTCTTAATGCACACGAAGCTGCCACATTAACCACAGCTAAAAATTTAAGTTCAAGCAATTACGTGCTTCTTAGCACAGCATTAATCATCGTCAAGGCAAACGGAAAAGAAATACAATGCCGAGCAATTCTTGACTCCGGATCTCAACTTAATTTCGTCAGTGAGCGACTAGTTGAGCGCTTAGGACTTTGAACAAAACCAGCTTCTATCTATATAAATGGAATCGGAGCAAGCAACGCTAAGGTTCGGCACAGAGTCAATATCACGTTACATTCTAGACTAAACAACTTCACGACGCAACTCGAAGCAGCTGTTCTTCCTCAGATAATTTCTTCACAACCGTCACAAACAATTAACATTGACAATTGGCCAATTCCCAAAAACATCAAACTTGCAGACCCGGAATTCAATCGTCCTGATAAAATAGATGTGCTTCTAGGTGCAGAGTTTTATCATCAGTTATTTTCAATCGGACAAATAAAATTGGGCAAGGAGCTGCCGACTTTGCAAAATACGGTATTGGGTGAGTTATTTCAGGAAGGGTTGGTGAAATTCAGCTATCATCGACAACCTGTGGAATGTGTACTGAGGAGGAAATCAAGCTGGAAGAAACAATTACGCAACTATGGGAGCTAGAAAAGGTGGAAGCAGCAGATAAAACACTTTCTACTTCAGAAAGGCTTTGTGAAAATCATTTCGCAAATACTTATACAGTCGATCAGAATGGAAGATTTGTCGTGAGACTGCCATTTTGCAGTAATCCCGAGGAACTAGGGGAGTCTCAGGGAATAGCATTCAACAGGTTTCTTGCTTTAGAGCGTCGACTTGCAAAGACACCAGAAATTAAAATGGAATACATACGATTCATGGAAGAGTATAAGTCGTTAGGACATTGACCGAAATAGACAACAATTCCATAGATAAACTTAACTACTTCATTCCTCACCACTGCATACTCAAGCCTGAAAGTTCGACAACTAAATTAAGAGTAGTCTTTGATGCCTCTGCGAAGACTTCTACTGGTGTATCATTAAATGACTTAATGTACACTGGGCCAACCGTTCAAAGCGAACTCTTTTCCATTATACTCCGTTTTCGAATACCACGCTTTGTGCTTACCACAGACGTGGAAAAAATGTATCGACAAATGCTTATACATCCGGAAGACAGGAAATTTCAAACCATCATTTGGAGAGAGAGTCCAACTGCAGCAATCAAGCATTACCAATTGAACACAATAACCTATGGCACCCGAGCTGCACCGTATTTAGCAACTAAATGCCTGGAAAAAATCGCAAAAAAGAATATAGCACGAGAGCCAACTTTCTACTCAATAATTTTTACGTCGATGATGGGATGGGAGGAGATGATAGTTTGAGTACAACAATCACCATTCAGCAAGAATTGAAGCACATATTAAAACAGCATGGCCTAACTTTGCAAAAGTGGAGTGCAAATCATCACCAACTACTCCAAAACATCTCAACGAACGAAGAAGTAAACATTGATTTTAACAACGAAAATCATCAAACAGTCAAAACCCTGGGATTGACATGGATACCAAAAGTCGATGAGTTTTGTATAAAGATATGTTTGGGTGATACCAAACGTGTTACTAAACGAACAGTTGTCTCAGATTTGGCTCGATTATTCGACCCGCTGGGAATTGTATCTCCAATTGTAGTCACGGCAAAAATGTTCATTCAGGAATTGTGGCAATTAAAACTTGAATGGGATGAAGCCCTACCAGCAGAACTACATACAAAATGGATGAACTTTCGGAACGACTTAACACACATAGACAACCTCAAGTTTTCGAGACATATCTTCCAAGGGCAGATTGCATCAGAAATGCAAATTCATACATTTGTAGACGCTTCAGAGAGAGCATATGGGGCAGCAATATACATAAGGTCAATTATAAAAAATGGCCAAATAATAGTAAGGCTACTATGCTCAAAATCACGAATAGCACCTTTAAAACAACAAAGCCTTCCCCGTCTTGAACTCTGTGCAGCACGCTTAGGTGCTCAACTAACGGCTCGAGTGAAAGAGGACTTAAAACTTGAGGATAAGCCTACCTTCCTCTGGACAGACTCAATGATTGTTTTGGCCTGGATTAACTCGCAGTCATCATCTCATCAAACGTTTGTGGCCAATCGAATAGCCGCGATTCAGGAGTTAACAATGGCCGAACAATGGCGACATGTAACTTCAAAAGAAAATCCTGCTGACATCATATCGCGAGGACTGTCTCCAAAGGCATTACCATCATGCAACTTATGGTTCTATGGCCCAATCTTCCTACATGGGCATGAAGCAGTTTGGCCACAAAGATACTCGAAGGCCACAGAAATACTGGAAGGTAACATGGAGCGAAAGAAAACAGCTACCGTGTTAGCAATTGAGAATACAACACCAATAATCTACAACGTTGATCACAAGGGATCATTTCGAACATTGCAAAGAATTGTAGCCTATATGCTACGATTTATTAACAAGACAAGAAAAATAAACACACGTCCAGAACTCGCCTTGACAGTAATGGAACTCGAACAAGCCCTTGTAGTTATTGTACGAGCAATGCAGTCAGATTTCGAAGACGACTTAAAACATTTAAAAAGAAGTAATGTAGTTAGTAAGGCAAGTCCTTTCAGCAACCTTACCCCATTCTTGGATTCAAATGGTATAATTAGAGTGGGGGGACGATTAAGCACATCTTCCCTTTCATATGACGCCAAACATCCGATGCTGCTTCCCTACAATGACCCAATCGCAAAGTTACTCATGCAAATGGTGCATGAACAAAACAGACATTGCGGTCCACAAGCACTCCTGTCATACATTAGACAAAGATATTGGCCAATCAAGGGAAAATCCGCAGCAAGATCTACTGTACAACATTGTATACGATGCTCAAAGGCCAAGCCAAGGCTGCTCAATCAGATTATGGGCAACTTACCAGCGGCGCGTGTCACACCAGCTCGACCATTCATCAACGCTGGAGTTGATTTTTGCGGACCATTTTATGTCCATTATAAAGTCAGAGGGAAAAGGCCTCAAAAGGTTTACATCGCAGTGTTTTGCTGTTTTGTTACCAAGGCAGTACACCTGGAATTAGAGAGTGATCTTACCACCGAATCGTTTATAGGATCACTAAAAAGATTTGTAAGTAGGCGAGGTCAATGCCGAAACCTCTATTGTGACAACGCTACCAATTTTGTAGGAGCAAAGAATCAATTAACAGAATTATCAGAAACTATCCATTCTGGCTCAGCTCAAGAAATAATTAACCGAGAATGTACATCAAGAGGGATAACATTTCATTTTATACCCCCAAGAGCACCACATTTCGGTGGCTTGTGGGAAGCTGCGGTCAAGTCAGCAAAACATCTTCTCGTCAGAAGTGTGTCAACAGCATCGCTCACGTATGAAGAACTTGACACGGTAATCATTGAAATTGAAGGAATTCTCAATTCAAGACCAATAAGCCCAATGTCAGAAAACCCCAATGACTTAGCAGCATTAACTCCGGGCCACTTCCTTATTGGGGAACCCCTCAATGCTCAAGTTGACGTAAATTGCACCCAAGAACGAGGCAACTTATTGACCAGGTGGAAACTAGTAACTCATCTCAAAAATGAATTTTGGAGACGATGGTCGAGGGAATATTTGAACGAACTACAATATCGACATAAATGGAAAACTCAAGCAAACAATATTAAAACCGGGGATATGGTAATAATCAAAGAAGACAACACAGCACCGTTACAATGGCCATTGGGTAGAATTGTAAAGATACATCAAGGAGATGACGGTCTCGTCCGAGTAGCTGATGTTAAAACATTAACAGGCAACTTCAGAAGGCCTATTACACGTTTAGCACCGTTACCAATAAATACTGAAGACGATAACGAAATATCTGTACAAGACCAAGCAATTGAAGCAAACGATAATGAATCTGAAATGCCTACGAAAAGGAGACGCACTTCAATCAATTCAAATATTCCCTTGATGATAATGACTATGATACTGTTACCACTGGTATTAGGAATAAATATCTACAATGAACAATTTGGAACACAACCTGGAATTTATTATGAGGGAATCGGAAAAGCATTTATTTCACCCACAGAATGGCAATTTTTAATTTATTATGATTTGGAGGGGTTCTGGTCTGAACTAGCGCTATTCTCAAATGGAACCAAGGCACTTAGTCATTTGTGCAAAGAAATGCAACAAAAGGCAACATGCACAAACCTAGTCAATTATTTTGAACATGCTGAGGCTAGGCTACTCATGGACAGCACATTACTTTCCGGGAAAAGACATAAAAGAGCTGCAATCGATCTTGTGGGAAACATTGCGCATACATTATTTGGAGTGCTAGACTCCGAATATGCAAAAACAATGGAACACACAATAGCGCAAGTTAACCAAAATGAAGCCCACTTACTCAATCTATTAAAGAATCAAACATCAATTATAGATTCTACCATTAACATAATTAAATTGGATCAAGAAGCGGTAAAGAAAAAGTTTGATAAAATGGATGCCCAAATAGCAGAAATATACAATAGGATAAATAGCTACGGTGAAGAAGACAGAACCTATCGTATTTTTTCGTCATTATGCATGCAACTCACAATCATGGCAGCCACTTTAGACCAAACTCAATCCTTAATTGTTGATATCCTAACAAATACATATCATGGCATTATAAGCCCGTCATTACTTACTCCGATACAACTGCAACATGAAATAGACAAAATATCACTTCATCTGCCCGAATCACTTCAGTTACCTGCAAAAGGAGAAGATTTATTACAATTATACAAACTCATGAAGGTCACAGGAGGACTCGCAAAGACCACAGCAATTTTTAGTGTTACTTTACCACTGATTGAGAGTGAACCGTTCGATCTCTTCAATCTCATACCAATCCCAAGGTGGACTAACAACACGCTGGTATCAATAAAACCATGTTCTCCGCTCTTGGCAATCAATAAGGTTCCAGCCACATATTTCACCATAAGTAACTCAGAACTCGACGTATGCATTAGCCTCAAAGAAGAAATATATATATGTTCAAAGGGTCAGATTCAATACAGGCCAGGTGCAGCAGCATGTGCTTGCGAATTCAATTTATTTATAAACAAAACAAATTCTGACTGTACATTACAGCAGTTAACAGCAAATTCTGCTTGGATTCCACTACGACTTCAGAACAAATGGATCTATGCAACACCGTCTTCATCTCATGCAATTATTGTATGCAGAAAAGAGATCACGCATTTAACTCTCACAGGATCAGGCTTACTTGGTTTAGAACCAGAATGCGTGCTACAATACAATTCCACAACCATACAAGCGCGGCAGAAAATATCTAGCTCAATAAAAACACCATACACCAAGTTTTGGGAGATCTCGGATGAAGCACATACAAAACTTGTCAAACCCCTTCTACATGAAATACATGAAAGCGAGTACATCTCACAAATCCAAAACTTAACAGAACTACAACCTCATTAGCAGAACAAAATATTTTCCAGCTTCCAAACCAAATTGAAGCCCAAAACTACCACCACATAACGATCGGCTACTCCACCTTATTCATTACTGGTGTCATCATTGTTAATCTTATCATTAAAAGGAATACCAACGTCACACCAACTCCAGCTCCTCGTAACTTGCAACCCACACCAGATTTCACAGTCCATATTTAGACCAAAAGATGTTTACCCAGCACTTCAACTCAAGAAGATAAGAAATGTTAGTCCAGCATCTTCAACAAACCGCAATTCAACACCGATTTTGAGCTGCGCTCAACGGGGGGAGCATGTTTATAATTAACATAGTTTTTTATTTATAAATTTATTATTATGGTTTTATTCTTTTGTCTTTATAATTCTGATTAACTCTTGCTTATTATGCATTTTTAGTTTCGTTGCACTCTTAAGTATTTTATTACAATTATATAGTCTGTTTGTAAGTCACTCTTGTCTATTATGCATTTTTTGTTAATTTGTTTGTTTTTTGTAGTACGATCACCTTTTAGACATTAAATTGCATGCTAAGTATTTTGTTCGCCTCATGTTCATGATCACACAGCCAATGAACTTAAAATATGATACATAATACCATAAATGCTAAGTATGTAAAATTAACAGTAAATAACATTTTATATTAAATTAATAGTAATCAATATTTCTGTATAAAATGAAGAAAAATTTAAATAAAGAAACCCTTTTTGTTATAGAACATTAAAGAGTCTACATCAAATCATTTCTTCAAACAACTCGGTTCAAGTACTGTTTGTTGTTGAATAAACCTTAACACTTTAACACTTTAATCCAGTTTATGTGCTGAGATTAAAACAAGCATCTAATTAACAAACGAGTTAATTAACAATTATTAAAATAATAATAATAATAATAATAATAATAATAATAATAATAATAATAATAATAATAATAATAATAATAATAATAATAATAATAATAATAATAATAATAATAATAATAATAATAATAATAATAATAATAATAATAATAATAATAATAATAATAATAATAATAATAATAATAATAATAATAATAATAATAATAATAATAATAATAATAATAATAATAATCATAATAATAATAATAATAATAATAATAATAATAATAATAATAATAATAATAATAATAATAATAATAATAATGTTAACAGTTTCCTCAAAAATATACCTTTGTGACGTACTAGGTAACTCTATTCTATAAACAAAAGGAAAAGTAAAAATGGAAGCGAGACTGAGCCAGCTCGCTTCGACGACATTTTCAAAATGAAGTTGCAATGGCATGTGTAAACAGCAAAGCAAATGGCAAGAGATTCGAATTTTTCAAACAATTTTTCGTTGATAATACGTACACAACACTGGCATGCCACTAGTGGCATGTGTAATTGCAGTGTAATGTAGAGCTGCAAAACTATCGATAGTCGCTCCACTCGATAGTTTCGATAGTTTTATGTAAAACTATCGATACTATCGAAAAAAAAAAATCCAGAGTCCTCAAAATTTTCATTAGTATATAAAAATATATAAAGCCTTTTTTTCGATTTTGTCGTAAGCGGCACATTACCGAAAATATACTTTTTTATTGAACTTAAAATTTTATGGGCCTACCCATGGTTTAGAATTATCAAAATGCGAAAATTGTTGATAAATTTTAAGACACTAACTGTAAAGTTTTATCGTAAGAGACGATTGGCGGCCGTCGCGATATCAGTACCACCAAAATTTATCTTTGTGTCGACGATGTTGAATTTATTAAGATACTTGTGACTACTATTTGTTGAATAACACTTGGATTTATAAATAAATTCATATACATACATACGTATTTAAGTACTTCTGTATACAGAAGCAGGGATGCGATGTTATATTTACAAATTGTACTAATTTTCAAAAAAAAAATTTAATTTTTTCAGTACGATTGTACCTAATTCTTCATTTATATTTTTTTAATACTTTTACTTTTTAACTAACTAAAAATCAATTAACAAAACGCCAGAAGGTGCACAAAGAATATTAGTTGCTGGGATCTGAATATAAAAGTAACATTTACGATATACTACGTTTATAACCTTTTTTTTATTCGATTGTTCACAGTCGATGCAAATAGTCGGCTTCTCTCCTTGGTAGGAAAATAAAATTTCCACATTTGCAGATGAATTTGGAATAAATAACATTGCTCCAGCAATTCTTTAAGTACCGGAAAACATCGTTTGATTTACTTAATTTGCTAATACCTTCGAGCTAAAGATTAACCCCCTTGTGCAAAAAAATAAGTGAACGTTAAAACCGGTTTTTCTATGGGAATTTTTTTAATGTACACTTCAAGCACGCATTATATTTTGCATAAGGGGGTTAATATATTTTAATGCTAGTTTTGGCATGTAATATAATATAAAGAGATTCCAGTAGTGCTAAATGGGTCATTGAGGTGCTACGGTACTTTTGGTATTCAAATAGCGCTGAAATTATACAATTGTACCAACTTTTCCATCGCTGTACAAAAGCATAAATCAACTACGGATAATTTGCTTCAAAGCTGCCGGCTACTGTTTACTGACTTCGATTATTTTTACTCTTTTAATGACTTGTTTTTTTGCCGATAGTATCGATAGTGGAAAAAACTATCGATATTTCATTTACAACAAAACTATCGATACTATCGATAGTACTATCGATAGTTTTGCAGCTCTAACAAGCGATGTCTCAAGATAGCTTGTTTGTAACAAACACTCAAAAGAAGTACTGTTGATTAGTGTATGCTTGTTATTTTTCAGATTGTACGTTTGAGTGTTTGTGTGTAACATGTAGATGGTAAGGGGCTGTCCATATACTACGTAACGCTGTTTTCGCGGATTTTTGACCCCCTCTCCCCCCTTGTAACAGATCGTAACAAAACTGTGAACCCGCCCTCCCCCCAGGAATAACGTAACAATGAGATAAAAAATAAATTAAATAGTTTAAAGTTTTTATTAAAAAAAATTAAATTTAATTCATTGTTTTAAATTCATTTATTAGACTAGCACAGTGCGTAGACAAATATTAAATAAGCTTACGTATGAACGCACTCCATATATTGGCGAAATTATTTTTTAAATTTCTTCCCAAGTGTCCTCAAACTCCAAAAATTATGGTTTTATAGAGAGCTTATTCCTAAACTGTATGAATGTATTAGTGATGTGTATTGGAATTCCAAAACATTCGGCCGTTTCTAGAGTATTCGTTTAAAAAAATATATAAAGAAATTCATAAATCCAAAACGAAATTTAAATGAATGGCACACAAATATTAGTTTGTAATAATTAAAAAAAATATATTTTTTTTTGCTATGAGTTTTTTGCCAAATAATCTGCTATAGTTTTCCGTATTGATGACTGAGCAGTATTTGAAACACCAAGACGAGAATTGGCATTAGCCTTGCGGTCGCTTTCACTAGTTTCTATAAGTGAAGTCGTCGTATATTTCAGAGAGCTTAAAGATGACTCCGTTTGGCCATCTTCAAATCTATCTAAAATGTGCGTGAAGCAAAAAAAAATTATATCTTGGATCAATAAAGGTTGCCATGGTGAATAGTAGTAGGGAACTGCCGGTTCTATAACAATTAAAATTGTCAAATTTGGGTAATTAAAATTGAAAATTTATAATTTATGGGAAAATTTAGGTAACTAAAGTCAAGGGTGTGAAGTGACGAGGGTACTCGATGGTTTGTAGATGCATATGTATGTGATGATGATGTTTTGTTTTGTTGTGTGAGCATAAGTGTGAGATAAGGATAGTTTGATGTACATATTCGTAGTTTATTTTCGTTGGCACGCATGCTTTGTACGTATGTTTTTGTTTGTCAAGTGGTTGCAGCAGGTTTATGAATGTTTTTGTTGTTGGTTTTGTTTTGGTTTGATTTTGTACGTATGTTTTTGTTTTAATTTTGGGTTGATGTACATACTCGTAGTTTATTATGTTTGCGCGCAAACTTGTATGTATGTTTTAGATTTTTGTTTTAATTTTGATTTTTTTGTTTGTCAAGTGGTTGCAGCAGGTTTATGGTTTTAGAGTGCAATGTTTTTTTTTAAGTGAGAGCACGCATCGAGCAAATTTTGCCTTAGTTTTTTGTAATATTCTTTTTAGCTCATGGAGATGGAAGGGTATTTTGGAAAGAAAGAAATTATTTATGCTTGTGGGATATCTATGAATGTTTTTGTTGTTGGTTTTGGTTTAGTTTGATTTTGTACGTATGTTTTTGTTTTAATTTTGAATTGAAGTGTGATTTTTTTTGTCAAGTGGTTGCAGCAGGTTTATGGTGTGTGTGTGTGTTTGCATAAAGGAAATGTTGCTTTAGTTTTTTTTATTTTCTTTTTTGATGGTGACCATGGAAGGTAATTTTAGAAGACCTTATTTATGTATGCTTGTGGGAAATCTATGAATGTTTTTTGTTGTTGGTTCTATTTAATTTGATTTTCCTATGTTTAAAGAGTTTCAAGAGATGAATAAAACATGTAATTTATGAGCAACGAACTTACTTGAAGGTTGGAAAAATTGAAGTGTAAGATATTTAGGATTGTCAAAGGGAATTAGAGATGCGTGATCATGGGAGCCAACGTTATGCTCATGCATGTGTATTTGTGTATGTTTTTACAATAACTTGAGCGTTGAAAGGTGGGTAAGTAGTCGTATATGTATATAAAAAAGCGAGTGTGTAATGCCGAGTACACATCTGGCATTTCTTGTGTTATAATCATTTTTTAAAATGTGTGCAACGTCTTTCACGTTATGTTTTTTTATAGGGAAAGCAATACCACATAACAAGAAAAAATTTCAAAAATGACAAAAGTTGGCACTAATACACACTGTTGCGATGTTACAAAATATCATAGTATGTACTCGGCATTTGTTTTTTTGTAATATTCTTTTTAGCTGATGGAGCTGGAAGGGTATTTATAGAAAGAAATTATGTATTCTGGTGAGATATTAATGTTTTTGTTGTTGGTTTTATTTAGTTTTATTTATTTTTTGTTTTTTGTGTAAAGAGGCTGACATTTGTCAAACAAACCATGCACACTTATATACATACATACATTGATATTTTTGAGAACGAGATAGGTGAATGTGATGTCATTCCAAAGAACCAAATGGCATACTTCTATAATGGAAACTTCCAAAATGAAGAAGAAAAGTTTATGGTAGATGAAGAGGACGATGCTTTCTTCATACATATGTATGTTGTAACAATGTAAGAATAGAACATAATTCGTATAAATTGAGACGTTCTCTAATCTAGCAGCAAGTACAGCATTGTATCTAGCAAGTGCATCATCATCATATAAAATCTTAAAAAATACAATACATTCTATAAATTATTAAAATGGACACATTAAGCAGCAGCCCAATTTTAATATCATTGAACGGCTCACAAATGTCGCTAGATGAG
Source organism: Tachina grossa (assembly GCA_949987645.1). NCBI lineage: Eukaryota > Metazoa > Arthropoda > Insecta > Diptera > Tachinidae > Tachina > Tachina grossa. The sequence goes on along the minus strand of OX465277.1, from coordinate 59,436,751 downwards.
TTTGTGAGATTGTTCTCCGGCAATCGGGAAGAGATGAGCGTTGTCAGCCGGGAAGAGGTATCCGTAAGCCCTCTGTCAATAGAGTTTTCGGACGACGATTTGCCTCCTAATGTATCCATTAGAGACATTTTCGAGAGCGAGGTAGATGAATATCATGAAATTCCAAACAACCAAATGGCATACTTCAAGAATGGAAATTTTCAAAAGGAAGAGTTTATGCTGGATGAAGAGGACGATGCTTTCTTGGCAGCGTTTAATTATATGCCAAAAGATGAGGATAAAGATGACATAACCAAAATTTTCATGCAAGACGAAGAGGGGGATGCATTATTGGTGGCCGTAAATTTAAGATTTTAATTTGATTAATTTTGTAAACACAAATTCAAATTTATTTACTTAAAACGTAAAAAATGTGTAAACAGATTTTTATTTTCACTTTTTTTTACATTTGTCTTTGTCCTTGTACAAACCATATGCATATAAATAAATGATTGAACAAAATTTTTTTATAATTTTAATCTACATATTTATTTAAAAAAATATCGTAAATATATGTTGTGACAATGTAAGAATAGAAAATTAAAATAAATTGTTTAGTTATTTTCCTGATAAAGTAAATATGCATTTCTTAAGGCACAAACTCCATAATTGTGATAGCTGCAGTAAAAATATTCCGGATATTTAAGTTGTATTTGTTTAAAGTTGATGCAACCAAAATCCTCGATGTTGAAAACTCTAATTCGAAGTAGTTTTTCAAACCATTTCTTCTTTTCCACACCCTTAACATAGATTGAATAATGTTTTAAATTGGATTTTAAAAATTTTACAACACTCTTAAATGATATTGATCCGTCATTCCAATTCAGATGATGATAGTTTCTCGTTAGCCAATTCGCTTCTCTTTGTTTTGCTATTGATAATCTTTTGAAGTTAAACGGTGGTTTAATAATAAAATTTATGTGCTCCTTATTGTTAAAAACAATTGCTATTTCTTTTGCAATGAAGATGTTTGAATTGGATTTAAATCCTTGCATATCGATGAAAACTTTATCCTCAGTCATCTTATTTTATTATTTTTTATTTACATTATCTTACGAACTTGACCTTTTAAGGGTATGTATTCTATTATGCGGTCGTGGATGAGTATACAAAATGCTGATGTATCAGTAGGAATGTTGGAGTCCGTTTCAATTTCAATTTTTATATCAACAGGACCGTTAGAGAGGGCTTCGTTTTGGTAACTGACATCTACTACCACTATCGGCACACTATTTTTAAATTCTTGAGCAGTTAGAAGCGGTTGTGATTCCCTCATGTAGTAGCTTTGTTGAAACCGCAGATACATATCATATAGGATGGCAACCCGACCATTTTTAAATTTTACATTTAGATCATCATATGGGTACGATTCGGAATTTAAATGTACTTTTAAATTGTTTAAATTACAATGAACAAACTTATTTTCTTGTTGAAAAGCAATCAACACAAAACGGGGTCGTTCTCTATTTGCAGCCAATTTAACATTCCATATATAGCTAGTTCCTGTATTTAGTTGAGGATTAATGTGACAATCCCAACTGCGAAATGCCATTGGTATAGAAGCACCACTGTTAATAATTTTAATCATATTCAATTTGCTCAGATCGGATAATTGTACATGCGGAATTCTCCATGAGATGTTTGAGATACTAATTTTTGGTTTGTCAGTAGCAACAGTGGAGTATACGAGTTTTTCATCGTTCTTACTACGTAAGAGAACCAATTCATGTTTACCGCTGAGTATAATTTTATTATAGTCTTCAGCGAAACCTAAAAATAGTTTCAGTGGTACATAGAAATTAAAGTGTCCATTTGAAATATCCAAATCATCGAGTTTGTTCCATCCTGCATTGTACAAGCCAACACTTTCTGTTGGTGATAAAGAAACAAAATTTTTTAGGCTGCTTGTAATCGCTAAATGTCTTGTATGATCAATTTCTATGCCATTAAGTTCATATCGAATTTCGTCAAAAAGATGTGCCACAAAGTTATTTTTTAATTTTAGATTTAAAAACGAAGATATTTTGCTATTATTATCATCTACAATACTTCCCTCAACATATATGTAGCTTTCGCTGGGTAGCACATATAAGTCTTGATTTTGTATTGAAATTCGAATCTCATCATTATTGTTGAAGGATTGTAGGTATGGTGTATATGTGTGATAGTCCTTTTTAATTATACTCTCGTCTGATTGAGGTTTTTCTAGAACATCTAGTATGTAACTCATTTCTTTGTCAACTTTAAATTGAGAGACTTTAAAAATTTTTTATTTTCTTGCGTCAAATATTTTTTGTGTAATGATCTCTTTAATTGTGGTTTGGTTTGCAAGAGTGTTTTATGAGTGTATCCAATTTTATCCTTAGATTGCTTGACGTTGTATATTATCATTATTTGCTAGATCTCAAATGTATTCGTGTTGTAATTTCCTCTCCTCGAAAATTAATTAAATCACCGTTCTGATCAACTATGCGTAGAGTAAGAGAACTTATCTCTTGGCAGTTAACTGGCAAATAGATAAGATTTCGAGGAATCTCAACAATTTTATACCCTGGGGGGACATTGATCGCAAATTCATGTAAAGTGTGTGCTTGTGAGTTATTCGTATATGTGTTAACCACTATACTGCATTCAACACGCAAGATATTCACGATGAAAATATTGACTGGTAGATCTGAGTAATGGTCTTGGTTAGGAGCTAGAATTTTCTTATTGAATCCAAAAAGTTTTCCAATTGTGTTATCTTTGTTAAAGTATATGGGATCCTTAGAGCTTTTAACTCTAACTTGCATTGTATTGTTATTAGCTTCTATATCAATTTTATTTTCCGGACAATACTGCTTATAGTTATGTTTAATATAATCAACTATATCATTCAATTCATAAGATCCTATTGGTATTTTAATTACATGTTCACCAATATGAAATATATTGTTATAATCATCTACATTGGGAATGCTATTATATGAATGAAAATCAGTTAGAGCACATTCATATTCACCATCCAAACGAATAGGAGGAAAGTAATTAGCAGATAACTCAGATGAGTTTGAGCTAAGAGTAAGTGTTATTGACATTATGATTGTCTGATTACAAGTAAGTGAAATTAAACACAGCACTTTGTATAAAAAGGAAGTTTATATTTTATTTAAATATATTAAGGAAGTTAATATTTTATTTAAATATATTAGATACAAAATATAGACTTATATATATACACTTAACTACAATATTTCATTTTTATTGATCCAAGAATTATGTTGATTGGTAAATCCTAACCATTTAACATATGCCTTCTCTCCTTTAGTTTTAAGAACTTTTTCAACTAGATATGTATTTGGATATCTAGTTTTTGAAAGTTCTTCATCATAGAACCCACCTTTGATAGGATTACCACGATAGTCTTCTAATATGTATGTGGCTGGATACGTATTTTGAACTCTTTTAATCGTGAAAATTTCTGTGGTCCAATTTGGTGTATATCCTTTTTCAAAAACATGTTTATATTTACTTATGCGCACATGATCTCCCACATTGAATTTTGATAATTTGAATAGTTTTAAGCGGTTATATACAGTGTTTAATAATTTTTTCTCATTTTTATAGTTAACTTGAATCGGTGGCATTTTGATGGTGCGATGAATTTTTTTATTATATGTATTAATCAAGTCTTTGTAAATGTCGAGCCAGTTATAAGACCCATTAAAGCTAAACTCTCTCCACATCATTCCTTTTAATGTTCTGTTAAATCGTTCTACTATTGATGCTTTCATTCTGCTATATGTTGAGTAGTGATTAATGTTGTATTTATTCATCAATTTTCCAAAGTGTTTATTGAAAAACTCTTTACCATCGTCTGTTTGCAAGTTTTTTGGTATTCGTCCCAGTTGAAAAATATTCTGCATAGCCTGGCTTGTTTCCAATGCAGTCTTTCTTTTCAAGGGTACTGCCCAAGCAAATTTTGAAAATGTATCAATTACAGTCAGCAAAAATCGATAATCTCTATTGTCTGTAGAATAGTTCCCCATTTCAACTAAATCAGCTTGCCAAAGATCATCTATTCCTTTCATAACAACTCTTCGACGTGGAAAATGTTTTCGTGCTTGCTTATGTAGTTCATTTATTAAATTTCTTTTTGAAGTCATTATTTAACGTATTTAGAATTTGACGGGGTAAGTTGAGTTCAGTGCAAGTTCATTTAAGTACTGTTGACCATCATATTTCTTACATATCCATAAATTAACTCATTTATCTTTCTAATTTCTTTTTCAAAGAATAATTTCATACTTGAAATTGTTTCCCTAATTTCATTTAGTTTCTGACTTAAAATTAAATTGATTTCATCTCGTACCTCTTCAATTTGACTTTGCAGAAACAATTTATTAACAACGTCGTTTTCCTCCAAAGCTTTTGCCACATTTTTGATTCTTTTGTTTTGAACGTCAATGTTATTAGTTGTATCCATAACGAAGCCCAACAGCTTAGGAACATTTTTCACAAAAACTCTGCCACTTGTATCATTAAGATAGTGCCCAAACTTATCGATAGACATGATTTATGTAGATAAATATTATTCTATAATTTTTGCTTCATATAATTCTTCGATAATTGAGACAATTTCGTTATTGTGATTAGTATGACCTGCACCTTGTGATGCTAGCAATAGCCTAAGGCGATCTACTAACTCATTAGGATCATCCCAGTATATATAGTTAGGTTTGTATGGGTTTAGTTTCATCAAACCCTTACCCTTGTAAGGACTTTTTATTGCATGTAGTGATGACGAAGTTGATGAGTTATTTTCACTTTCTTTCTTAAACAATTTACTGATAATATGCTTATATTTATATGCTCTCGTTCCTTTGATTTGTCCATCAGGTCTATAATATCTTTTGTATGCATTTGTGCTCACTAAAATTTTCTTATATATATCTAATTCATGTTTATCATAATATTTTGGTGTTTTGTGAAACAGTAAAGAAAATAAACCTGGTGTAAAAGCCCATATTTGATTTCCAATCACTATTTTATCTTCAGTAAGTTTAATACTACTATTGTCAAACTTCCATTCATTATTAAAACCTTTATGTGGACCGTATAGAGTGTCTAATTCATTTCTGCTTTCCAAGAGTGCTAGGTCAGTATAACTCTTATTATTATCTGAATTGTCTAGAGTTTCCGATTGAGAGTAAAAATCATCGTTGTCATCATCATCATCATCATCATCATCATCATCAGTATCAACATTATCAACCTTGTTTGCGTTTCGATTACTAAGTGAGATATTTTTATTGCATAACGTTTCTTCAACAAGTTTCTTTGGAGTACTTGTCTCTAACTTAACTGATTGGTCGTTGAATGGAAAATTTGAATTTTTATAAACTTTCGTTTTAAGTTCATCTCTTTCTGCCTTAATACTTCTTTTATTATTTTTAGAATTGTTCACAAATTCTGTTAATGGTTCTATTATTGGTTTAAATGTATCTTTGAATTGCTCATGTGTATCTGCTTCATCAACTTTTATACTACGAAATTTTTTCTTTAAAACATTTCTTGTCTTTATTAGCTCTTTTAAAACTTTTTCATCCATTTTCAACTATTAGACAACAGATCTGGTATCAGCTATCAGATCAGGTATCAGATCAGCTATCCGATCAGGTATCACTTAGCAGATCAGGTATCAGATCAGCTATCAGATCAGGTATAAGACCAGCTATCAGATCAGGTATTGGGGTATCAGATCAGGTATCAGCTATTAGATCTGGTAACAGATCAGCTTTCAGATCAGGTATGGTAAATACTTTAGGAAATAAGTAGATGTACTATGCGCAAGGCCAAATTAAGTACTAATGTTTTACTTTTATGTAGAGTAATTTATATCGTTATAAAATAGTCGAATTGCTTTCTATAGCGACCATTGTTTAAGTCATTATCTTTGCTTATCATCAAAAATCCATATTTATCCTTCCAACACTCTCGACAAATTTCATGAAACTTTTCATAACTCATATCGCTGGAAACATGATCACTATAAACGTGCTTCATGTTTGTCTCATCTTGTTTAAACATTATAATCACATTTGCATTGTCTCTTATTAAGTGCTTGGGGATTCTCGTATAAGTTTGGCACAAGTAGAATGAATCAACATCCTTATGTCGTCCCATGCAAAAATATGCTCGTATATTATTTTGCTTCTCGCATGCAACATCATCAAAGATCATAATAGAATTAGTTTTCGCTTCCTCAGGAGAAATAACTTTTTCATTATCTGTAAATGTGTAGTATCCCATCCCTTTAATTGGTGAAATTAATCGCTTTAAGTATTCATATTTTGGTTGATAAAGGGATTTTGAGTATAAATAGATGTTTTCAAACTTGAGTCCATTAGGACTTTCTAGCAAGCTAATCATAACATTAGTCTTTCCACAATTTGATGGTCCAACTATTAGAGCACGAAAAGAATTTGGTAAGAGAGAGCTATGTTTTATTTTAGATCTGATTTTCGTTGAAGCATCAATATTGCGAATCACAATATTTTTATGTTGTTTTACTAATTGCATTCTCATAACTAATTGCATTTCATAAATGTTACTTTTATTATAGAAGAAAAAATAAAATAAGATGTTAATACATTATAACAAAACGTTTAGTTATAAAAAACCAGCCGTTGGAAAAGGTTTATTGAATAGAGTAATTAACTCTCTGCCTGTTGAATTACACCTTCCTGGATATCAGTTTTGTGGACCCGGAACGAAATTACAAAAACGTTTAGATCGTGGTGATAAAGGAATTAATGTATTAGACGCTGCATGTAAAAATCACGATATTGCTTATTCCAAAACAAATGATTTAAATAGTAGACATCAAGCTGATAAAATTCTTGAAAATAAAGCTTGGGAACGAGTTATTTCAAAAGATAGCAGTCTTGCCGAAAAATCGTTTGCATACATGGTTACTAACGCAATGAAAGTCAAAAGAAAATTTGGTATGGGATTGAAGAAGAAGGTTGCAAAAAAAATGAACAAAATGGAAAAAAGCTGTTCAGTACATCAATTAAAACTGCAACAAAAATATTGAAGAAGGAAAAACCTCAAGACATTAACTCTGCCATTAGGATTGCACGTAAGATTATCAACAAGTCGTTAAGGGGGAAGAAATCGCAAGTTGTAATACCACGCGTAATTAATGTTCCAAAGATTGGTGGCTTCTTACCTTTGGTACCTATTCTTACTGCTCTGAGTGCAATTGGTAGTCTTTCTACTGGCGGAGCAGCTATAGCAAAAGCAATAAATGCTGCAAAGAATGCCAAACAACAACTTGATGAAGCAACTAGACATAATAAAACAATGGAAGCAGTAGCAATGGGGAAAGGTTTTTACCTTAAACCATATAAGAAAAGATATGGATTGGTTTGTCAAGAAAAACAAAAACCAAATTTTTTATAAAGCTGCCCAATAAACCCCTATCTGATGTTGATTTGAGAAACTTTTCAACAAACATTCCATACTTTAGAGGAGTTTTCATGTTGGATACACTACCAAAACGATCGAGAAAACGAGAATGCGGAATCATTAATTTGGATTTATCAAGAGGACCTGGAACCCATTGGGTAGCATATTATAAAAACAATGAACATAAGGAATATTTCGACAGTTTTGGAAATTTACAACCTCCATTAGAATTAGTTAAATATCTAGGTAAAAATATAAAATATAATTACAATCAATATCAAGATTACGATTCATTTAAATGTGGACATTTATGTCTTCAATTTCTTTACAAAATAAGTGAAAAGAATAAATAAATAACACACAAACAATTTTTAAATTTTGTTTTGTTTTATTAATAAAAAAAGTTTATAAGATATACTTTCTACATATTATTCCCACTGTGGGTATTGAGCATTTGTTAAAAAGATATTTATTTCAGCAGCAGTATCCAACTTTAAGCCACTGTCTCCTTGCTTACATATACAATATACCCCGGATGCCAGTTCTATTATATCATCATCCGATAGCGTGTTGTACCGATTTGGTAGAAACATTATGTTGTTTTCCAGTTCAATTTGAATTGTAGTGCCATATTTACTAGTCACACGCTTAGCGTTTTTAACTGCATACTTAGTTGAGTCCTGGAGCTCTTTTATATGTATTAATTTTTTTTTATTTAATGTGTTGAATTTTGTGATCAAATCTGGAGGATTCATTATTACAATATTAATTAATTAAATTTAATTTTTATATATATTTTTTTTCTTCTTTAACAGATAGCTCAATCTGTTTTTTGTAAACTGATGTATTAAATATTTCTACCAATCTTTAAATAGGTAAAAAATAATTCTTAAAAGAAAGATCAGTATCGTAACTATCTCTTTTTCTCATATTGTAATTATTTTTGATGTAAAATATTTTTTGTTACTTATAGAATTGTAGTGAAAGAGATAGTAGTTATATTGACGTTCTTAAGCGTAACTGAAACAAAAAATGGCAAAACAAAGATCGGAGAGATAGTTATATTGATGTTCTAAAGTGTAACTGGAACAAAATATTTCAAAAAGCACTCAAAAGTGTTTGTAACATTTTAATTTTACAAGAATATTTTACTATAAATAAGAATGTAAAACTTTCAAGAGTACTAGTATAAAAATAGCATTCAAGAAAAAAGTATTCTTTAAAAAAGAAAATTAAAATAACAATTAAAAAATGAGCCAAGTACGTGAACGGTTATTTGAGTTTCTTAATTCCTTTGAGGACTTATTGCTCTATGAGCATAAAGAAACCATAAATTTTTTCGTCTCCATGCTCAATGAAAATGAGGAGTATGGAATTATAGAACAAGAGGACTCTGATAGTGGGCATTTTGCCAGCTGCCCCTGGTATAGCGAAGGATGCGAGGAAGGGCCGGACACATGTCGATGCACCATGTTCCACATAAGGAAAAAAATAATTTTTAAGATTATTGAAACTTATAAAAATTTGTCAAAAATAAATAATGAACAAATATAGAATATATATGTATGTGTATGGGTTTTATTTAGTTTTTTATTGTTTTTTTTTTAATATATATATATATATATATATATATATATATATATATATATATATATATATATATATATATATATATATATATATATATATATATATATATATATATATATATATATATATATATATATATATATAGATAAATAGAGCGAAAAACTATTAGTTTAAATATTATATTCATTGAGGATGGATAAATGTACTTTAAAGAATATATTTCACCACAATGAAGAACGAAAACCTCAAATACATGATTTGGTTTTTGAGTTTGAATACTTGCTCAATTGGAAATTGAAGATTTCATGTGGATTTTCAACAGCTTTTGGTTTTAAGCCAATTATATGGCTGAATTATAAAAATAAGCAATACATTGGACTGGACCGGGAAGAGTGGTTACACCTCATGTGCTATAAGGACTATATTCATGATATGCTTAATCGTCGAGATTTTTTAAATTCTATAAATATAATTGATAATGAAAGTGAGAGAGATGTTGAATATAAGTTTAAATATAAAAGGGGTGTTTGTTTTTTAGTTATCGAACAAGGAAACTCTAATATAAAAATCGATTCTGACACTTGGAGATCATTAACTCAAATTCGAGTATTTTTTACATCAATTTTATGTTGGAACAACATTCTAAGAAAACAAATTCTTCATTTCTATTATGAATATTATATACCAACCTGCTCCGCTTTAAACAAAACAAAACTCCAATTCAATGAAATACAAGGAATACATGAAAGGGATGTAAAGATTGAACTGACACGACTTTGTTATGAGATTGGGGAAAAAATGCAACACAAGATTCTAACAGATGTGAAAATTCATAAATTATATTTAAGAATGGATAATAAATAAATAAATAAATAAAAAATGTACACAAGAATATATGTTTTATTGTTTTTATTGGTTATATTTTCTTTGTTTTTTTCATACAATTTTTAATAATTAATATTTACATTTATTTTTTAACAAAAGAATTTTTTTTAATAACTAATATTTACACTTATTTTAATAATAAAACTTTACAATAATTTACATTAATTTTAACTTTCTTCTTCTTCTTCTTGAAGTCTATCAATTTCCATTAATAGCATGTCAAGCTCATAATCAGGATTGGTTTCCTCTATTGCTGAATGGTACCATGCATATGTGCTTATACCATCACTTTTGATATTTCTTTTATCATCTTGATAACTTAGTATTATTTTATGTAGTTGCATAGTATATAATTGATGCAAACTCGACTTAAAGGTAAGCATATTATCAAATACATTTGATTTATTAAACAGACAATCTCTATATGAACTTAGGCTATACTTATCTAAAATGGTTTTCTTGACCCCCTTCGATTTCTTTACATCATTTTGATCTTGAACACTAAATGAATACATTTTAGATCGCAACCCAACAAACTCTTTCATTATTTTTCCACAATTTTCGTCTTTCATCATACCCAGCACCTTTTTGTTTAAACGAGGAATACCATATATGTTATCTGAAGGATAATCAGATGTGTCAAATTCATCCTGTATGTCCATTTTTATGTCAGCATAGAAGTCATCAGTCCGTATTGTATATATGAATGAATCAGTATCCATATAGTTTAATGACAATTTTGATTTAAATTTGGGCTGCATGTAGCCATAATGGAAATTATACATTTTCCATTTGGAAAGTTCTAGCACACAAAATCCTAAGTAAATAGGCTTATTATAATATGTCTGGAGCCTATTCATTTGAATCGCCACCATGTCTTCTGAAAATATAGACAAACTATGGAAATTGGGCTTAGATATCCAATCTTGGGCTCCCAAATGATTGCAATTCGTTCTGTTCCAGTTTGTTACAATTCTAACATCTTTTCTCTTATCTACATTTTCCATAGTCTTACCATATACCGCATTATTGAGCAATTTGAAGAAGTTTTTCTCAAATGTATTTTTAGCGTTAGCTCTATGCTTGGTATTTAAGTCTATATATGATTTTAACCATGGAGATTGTTTAAAAGTGAGAATCCGATGTATTTTTTTTAGAATCAAACCATACTCTAAACATTGCTTAAGAATTCTGTAGTGAATAATATATGAATGTTTAGTAGAAAAGTCAGCAATTAATTTAGTTTGATTCTTTCCGTAAGGTTTTTTATTTTCCACACAAAAAGGTAGATCATTGTGCGATTCGTGTAAAATGGAGGGATATTCTAAAGTAACTTCATACACATAACCATCATTTGCATTATTGTCTATCCGATTTGGATCCAGATTTAGCTCATCACTTGATAACCATCTGAATCCTCCATATGGAAGATATTCGGACATAGCCCAACCGTAAAGGTTATTGGCATCTAGGTACATTAGAAACTCTGAAGGTTTCTCTTTATCGAAATCCTCTAGATATTTATTGTTTGCTTTTGAATACCTTTTACTACATTGTACAATCCCCCCACGTATCCCTTTTTTAAAGAAATTATACATATCTATATCAGTTAACAACTCCAATTCTATATTTGTGTACTTCAACATAGCATCCCACGAGAGTCCAGGAGCAGTATAGTACTGGCTTGGATCTAGGTTATATATTCCCTTACAAACTTTTCGAAAATTTTCGAATACATCAGTTAGCAATAGAACGTCTGTTTTTAAATAAAACTCCATGTAGTCTTGTAAAGTTTTGCAATCAAATGTGTACCAAATTTTTTTTGCATGCTCATAATCTTCATGTGAACATTCTCTATTGGTAAGTGTGTTGAAAAAGTCTTCCCTCGCTGGAAGTTGACTATCATTTAATTTTTCAAAGGAATTGAGATAGTTGTAAGGGAAAACACCCTTCCTTCTAACCAGATCAAACTCTATTTTTGATGGAAATTGCTCTTTAATTGTACAGAAATCGTTATCCGTAAGATTATTGGCTAAAGTTTCTAAGCTTTCGGGCATAAAACGTAAGGTGTCTAGAAATCTAAGTTCAAGATTGAAATCGTCATTCATTTTTGTATATGTTGATAAAGATATATAACGTTCTTTATTTAGCGGAAGGACTTTTATGTTGTCAGACTTTTCTCCTAACTCTTTAACAAAAAGATGTGAGTCATAAGACGAATAATTATGAAAATAAATAGGGATAAATTTTGGTTGTTGATATTTTAAGTTGCACATATTATGAGCTGCACCTCTAAATTTGCCAGTTACATGACAATGATCAATTACGCGATCACTACCTAAAAATTTATCACATATGTGGCAATTTACAGCATTTCGAAAACTGAATATTTCTGAAGGGGATAAAGAATCCATTTGTGTCTTTCTCATTAAATAATTAGTATATATATCTTCACAATCCTTAACTAAATAAGCAACAAATTTTTCTGCAGCGTCCCTACCAGTATATATTCTAAACTTATCTATATTATGGTTAATATATTTAATATTATAACTAAAAGCACAGGGAGTATGCTTTTTAGTTAAATTATTTTTTTTACTTACTATACATTGGATGTCCTCAAGTATGCACTCAAAATCTGCATACACAACAAAAGGCACATCCATCTGTCGTTGGTGGTCCTTAAATTTAAGTGTAGCGTTATTATAGGATGGTAGCTGGGCTACAATTTTACCACACTCTGCTTGATGTTGCTCCATGATCCTATCACTGTGAGTAAATTGCAGACATACATTACACAATTTAAGAGTGTGTTCGTGTTTTGTCGTTTGGCCGCTTAATAATCTGTAAAAAATTTAAATGAAATCATTTATAATAAATATTATAAAAAGTTATATATATATATATATATATATATATATATATATATATATATATATATATATATATATATATATATATATATATATACTTGACACTTTTAGCTTACCTAGACATATTTTGTATTAGAACGTAATGATGACCAACGATATTTTCCAACAACAATAAGTTGATATGATTACATTTTTCCTTCTTTGTTATATAATACGGACCAACAACTATATTATTTTCCTCATCATAACCAAATACGTTTACGCTGATTCCACTATTCCGCTTCTCAAATATTTTAATATCTTTTAAAGATATTGGAAATATTAAATTCTTAAAATCTAGCGTTACACCATTTTGGGTACAAATGATGTCAGCAGTTATGTCATGAATATTGTATGAGCTACATCGCTGTTTACTCTTTATTTGAGAAGTATCTACTGCGGCGATCAGACACCACTTGAAACAATATTGATCGGTGTTTTCTACATTGATGCAAGCTTTTCTTTTTTGAAGTTTTTCTGGTAAACTCATCCAGTTTGCTCCTTTAACTAGAGAAGCTTTATTAATACTTAGCTCTGCTCGGACTATGCGTATCAAAGTCCAACCAGAGTCCTTCTCTTGAAATTCACTCATTTTATTTTGAATTTCTGAAATTTGGTTAGAAAATACTTCATATATTTCATCTCCTCTGGTCAACAAATTCATTTTAGCTCTATGATGAATAATATTGAACTCCAATTCCTCTCCCACAATTTTTACATATTCTGCCACAATACTCATATTAAATTTTATTACAGTGTGGCTTTGTAAATGACTTTCAAGCATCTCTATGAAAATTGATTCATTTTCACCAATGAAATCTTCTAGTAAAAGTTCATCTCTTTTATTATTTAATCCATACGTTACAATATTATTTTTGAACGCTTTGCTTATGGTGTAAAATTTCATATTATCTTTATGTCTTCCTTGCGTTTCTTCATCAATGCTGGTATTATTTATTAAATTACCTCCACAAGCATCCGCTCCTTGAAGTTCTCGTTGTTGTTGTTGTTGTTGTTGTTGTTGTGGTTGATACTGTAGTTGTTGATGTTCATGAGTATTTGTGTACCATTGCATGGAGGTAGAGGGTTGTTGCCAATACATTTCTTTTTGTTGTTGTTGTTGTTGTTGTTGTAGTTGATATTGCAATTGTTGGCCAGTATTTGGGTACCATTGCATGGCCGTAGGATATGGTAGCTGTTGTTGAGGATATTGATATTGTTGCTGTTGAGGATATTGATATTGTTGTTGTTCTTGAAGATATTGGTATTGTTGTTGTTGTTGTTGTTGTTGAGGATATTGATATTGTTGTTTTTGTTGTTGAGGATATTGATATTGTTGCTGTTGTTGAGGATATATATATTGGTCCTCAACACCATGATTTTGGATATGATCCAAGAAACACTTTTGATATTTATATATCTTATTGCACATATTACATTTATATACCATTTTTAATAATTTATAGAATGTATTGTATTTTTTAAGATTTTATATGATGATGATGCACTTGCTAGATACAATGCTGTACTTGCTGCTAGATTAGAGAACGTCTCAATTTATACGAATTACGTTCTATTCTTACATTGTTACAACATACATATGTATGAAGAAAGCATCGTCCTCTTCATCTACCATAAACTTTTCTTCTTCATTTTGGAAGTTTCCATTATAGAAGTATGCCATTTGGTTCTTTGGAATGACATCACATTCACCTATCTCGTTCTCAAAAATATCAATGTATGTATGTATATAAGTGTGCATGGTTTGTTTGACAAATGTCAGCCTCTTTACACAAAAAACAAAAAATAAATAAAACTAAATAAAACCAACAACAAAAACATTAATATCTCACCAGAATACATAATTTCTTTCTATAAATACCCTTCCAGCTCCATCAGCTAAAAAGAATATTACAAAAAAACAAATGCCGAGTACATACTATGATATTTTGTAACATCGCAACAGTGTGTATTAGTGCCAACTTTTGTCATTTTTGAAATTTTTTCTTGTTATGTGGTATTGCTTTCCCTATAAAAAAACATAACGTGAAAGACGTTGCACACATTTTAAAAAATGATTATAACACAAGAAATGCCAGATGTGTACTCGGCATTACACACTCGCTTTTTTATATACATATACGACTACTTACCCACCTTTCAACGCTCAAGTTATTGTAAAAACATACACAAATACACATGCATGAGCATAACGTTGGCTCCCATGATCACGCATCTCTAATTCCCTTTGACAATCCTAAATATCTTACACTTCAATTTTTCCAACCTTCAAGTAAGTTCGTTGCTCATAAATTACATATTTTATTCATCTCTTGAAACTCTTTAAACATAGGAAAATCAAATTAAATAGAACCAACAACAAAAAACATTCATAGATTTCCCACAAGCATACATAAATAAGGTCTTCTAAAATTACCTTCCATGGTCACCATCAAAAAAGAAAATAAAAAAACTAAAGCAACATTTCCTTTATGCAAACACACACACACACCATAAACCTGCTGCAACCACTTGACAAAAAAAATCACACTTCAATTCAAAATTAAAACAAAAACATACGTACAAAATCAAACTAAACCAAAACCAACAACAAAAACATTCATAGATATCCCACAAGCATAAATAATTTCTTTCTTTCCAAAATACCCTTCCATCTCCATGAGCTAAAAAGAATATTACAAAAAACTAAGGCAAAATTTGCTCGATGCGTGCTCTCACTTAAAAAAAAACATTGCACTCTAAAACCATAAACCTGCTGCAACCACTTGACAAACAAAAAAATCAAAATTAAAACAAAATCTAAAACATACATACAAGTTTGCGCGCAAACATAATAAACTACGAGTATGTACATCAACCCAAAATTAAAACAAAAACATACGTACAAAATCAAACCAAAACAAAACCAACAACAAAAACATTCATAAACCTGCTGCAACCACTTGACAAACAAAAAAAATCAAAATTAAAACAAAAATCTAAAACATACATACAAGTTTGCGCGCAAACATAATAAACTACGAGTATGTACATCAACCCAAAATTAAAACAAAAACATACGTACAAAATCAAACCAAAACAAAACCAACAACAAAAACATTCATAAACCTGCTGCAACCACTTGACAAACAAAAACATACGTACAAAGCATGCGTGCCAACGAAAATAAACTACGAATATGTACATCAAACTATCCTTATCTCACACTTATGCTCACACAACAAAACAAAACATCATCATCACATACATATGCATCTACAAACCAACGAGTACCCTCGTCACTTCACACCCTTGACTTTAATTACCTAAATTTTCCCATAAATTATAAATTTTCAATTTTAATTACCCAAATTTGACAATTTTAATTGTTATAGAACCGGCAGTTCCCTACTACTGTGAATTATATTTCATTTTCTAAAAGAGAACCTTTTTAACCCGCTTTAAACATACAGATTGCTATGATATCAAATGACTTAAAATGATGTCAATTACGAAAGATAACTAATTTTTCTTTTCTTAATTTTTTCCCTTCTACAACATTACATTTTCAATAGATATTTGCCCATTAAAAAAATATACCTTAAAAGTATCTTAAAATTAGAGGGGCACACAATCTACCCTGCAGAAGAATAGGCGATAATTGTCTAAAAGCTACTAGTATAATTACTAGAATAGCAAGAACTAGTGCAAAATGGGGTAAAGTTGTTGTGTAAAATTACTAGTGCTGATGAGTACTAGTATATGAAGTAGTTCCAAGGCACCACAATGCAAAATAAATTTTAACTCTCTAACAGAGAGTTATAAGAGCACTGTATAAAAATTGGTATCACATAATTACTAAAATTTTAGCTTGATCTAAAAATAATTATAATTAAATAATTATAATTACCCTTTGGTGTTTTTGAATTTTTGATAAATAAATGAGAATTTTAAGTAGAAGTTGTCACTGGGTAACAAAGGCGTAACCCACCAATTTTATAGAATTTTTCTTTACAAAAGAACTGGTAATAAACTAGTCCTAAACTAGTACCAATGGTACTAGTAGTTTTCTAAACACACTCAATGCTAATTTGAGCATTAGGATAGTATAGGAAGGTTTACAGTTGGGAACTAGTGGTGGTGATTTCTGTACTACTAAAATACTAGTTGGACACCAGTTCGTTCTCCTGCAGGGTAGTTTCTAAACGCATTTTATTGTTGTTTTCATAATATTTTTTTTAAGTTCTGTTGCATACAAAATTAAAATAATATCCATATGAAAATACGTCTATGTATGCAAGTTTCCATTAACACATCTCTCAAAACTTAAATATTGTAGCCTCAAGTTGAGCAGCAAAAATGTTAAAACTAATGGCGTTTTCTTTTCTGAGCAATATGCTGCATTTATGTTGCCTTTTACATTTCTTTGTGTTCTTTTCTAAAAAGCATGTATTATTTTAAAAATTGAACGCGTTCTTTTCCCATGATGTTACCCTTAAAAAGAAGAAAAATGCTACATGTTCAACACTCATTTTCATTAAAGGGGCATGAGTGCAGCATTATATTAACTATTGTCTGTGAAAAAAATAAATCATTTTCTAGTTCGCGATTGTTTTATGCCGAAACTTGTTGGAAAATTGTTCCTTTGTAAACGTAAAATATGCAACACTTCTTAAAAATCAGGTGAGCATTTAAAAATGTTGCCAAATCACATGTAACATATATGTTAAACTTTTCTTTTAGAAAAGAAAACACCATAAATAATTTGATATTGTCATGTACATATATGGAAGAATATATTTTTTGAAAGGACTCTTTTTTGTCCATGAGAATTGCAAGAAACCTTTTCCTAAACTTCTGCAAATACAATTTCCTTATATGCATTTGGTAGATTTAATATTAATAAATGTTGCAGTTTAATATGGAAAGAAGTTTTTATTTACATACATATATTAAGAATATTTAAAAATATAAATGGATAAAGATGAGGAATTCAGAACCATGTACATATATTCAGTTTGACTACAATTTATTTAATTTATTATAAAAACTTTGTATAATTTTCAAATGTTATTTAAATTTTTGGATAGATTTCAGAAACTGTAATGTACGCGGGCAGAATTATGAAGTTCTTTTCCATACACATTTTTATACCCTTTACCAAAAAATGGTAAAAGGGTATATATAGGTTTGTCATTCCGTTTGTAATTTCTAGAATATTAATAAGCGAGCCATGAAGTATATATATTCTGGATCCTTATGCATAGGGAAGACGAATAAGCGATGTCCGTCTGTACGTGAAATCGGTTTTCCGAAGCTCCTGGAAAAGGTAGTGACTTCGTTCTTGGACTGGTGTGTCAGAAATGGTCGAAATAAGATTGGTATTGAAAATCAGCAAAATCGAGCAGACGGTTTCAGAGCTGGGAAGCTTAAACTTCATTTTGCCATACAAAATAACTACCGAAAACTAGTTATTATTTTTTTTTATTAAATAAACTTATTTTATACTTCAGTATGAATAAAATTAACTGCCTGTTCCAGGATGTCACTCATTTTCGTTTGCAAGCCTCTTAAACGACAAACAGCTGTTTTGCGTTCCACTAAAAGCCTTTAGCACGACAAGTCGAAAGAAAATTAAAGCGAACGATAACGTAAGCATTTCAATACAAATATGAGCCCCAATAAAATTTTTTCAGTCATTTGTACGAACTCAAATGCCAAAAGAAGGCACTTGTATTTTTATTGTCGACTGAGACAAAATACAACAAATAATTTTTATTTACATGAATAAAATATTTTGCTTTGCCAATGAGCAAATATAATACCGGCTTCGCTGGCAATGGGTTCATTGCTTAACCCGTCGTTGGCAATCTCCTCACGTCTGAGCTTGTAAGTAAGCGGTTTTGCGTCCTTGGCTGGTATTTGTGATACTCTTCTCTCGGTATGTATGTATGTGTGTTCGACAACAGCTTCAATGAGTAGATATTCCGCTAGTTATAGTGAAGGTTGGTTAGAAACTATCGGTCTTATGTGTAAAAAAAAACGGTTAAGAATTTAGATAAATCACGCTGGGACTTAATAGTGGGCTAAAACTACATTATGCGCCGATTTTTATTGTCAAAATGTATGAAGGAACTCCTTAGCACCTATTTCAATGTCGTCACTTACTTTATGCCAGTTTTTTCTTGTACATAAGGATGTATTTATTCATATAATCAGTTGTTCTACATATACAGAGGAGAGAGAGAAAATTATTGCACCCGACAAGGTAGAACACTTTTTCTGGGTCTGTTGGTATTTTAAAGATAATGACAATCACCCAAATGACAATGAATAATGACCTAAATAAATGGGCTATTGGTCATTTTTCCTTTTGGGTGATTGTTCACAAAATTTTGCATAGCTTGTGGTTTTTTATGTCTTTATTTATCATAAATAAAAACCCTTGAGTAATTATGTATGTACACTTTTTATCATTTACAAAAATTGTTTTGTCAAGTTTATTTTAATTTATTTTTGGGTGCCACTTATTGCAAGTTATGTAAATTAGAACAGAGTTTCATTTTTTAAAGCACAATTTACACATTTGAACGATTTTTTGTTCCCAGTTGTCGATGAATGTGTGAAATTGTGGATGTGGCAATATAGATATTTGACAACGGGTATACGGCTTACGTTAGAAACGCAAAGCCAATCGAACGATAAGTCGAAAGATAGTGGAACACTTTTATAGAAGAAAATGAGTGACTTACTTTCGTTCTCTTAAGTTTTCTTTCGACATCGTGGGGGAGGCAGTTATACTTCTTAATAAAAATAAATAAAAAAAAAATTAAAAAAATTAAATAGACGTTTCCAGGGTTTGAAAACTTTAACTTTTTTATACAAAATTATACAAAATTAATTTACTAAAAGAAATTTTTCCTTTTTTCTATAAATTATATACATATATCTTATATTCTAAGAAGAAAGAGAAAATCAGAAAAATCAAAAAGGATAATTCCAGGGTTGGGAAACTTAAAATTTTTGTGATATAAAAAATTAACTACCGTAAACTAATTTTTATATTTTTTTTTATTAAATTAACTTATTTTAAACTTCAGTACAAATTAAATTGGTATTTCAAAATCAAAAAAAAAAAATTTAAAAGACGTTTCCAGGGTTGGAAAACTTTAACTTTTTTATACAAAATTATATAAAATAATTGAAATTTATTTGCTGGTAGTTTAGCATGTCTATATACGTATTTCATTGGCGCTTGAACCAAATCATCAGTAGACTTTTGGTTCAAGCGCCAATGAAATACGTATATAGACATGCTAAACTACCAGCAAATAAATTTCAATTATTTTATGTACACTTCTGACAATATGTCAAATAATAAATTTTCTTTAAATACAAAATTATACAAAATTAACTTACTAAAACAAATTTTTATCTTTTTCTCTATAAATTAAACATATCTTAGACTCTTAAAAGAAAAATCAAAAACGATGATTCCAGGGTTGGGAAACTTACACTTTTTGAAATATATAAAAGTAACTAGGTCTTACTATTTTTTTTATTTTTTTATTAAATTAACTTATTTTATACTGCAGTACACATTAAATTGATATTAGAAATTAAAAAAAAGTTTAATACACAAAAAAGACATTTCCAGGGTTGGAAGCTTTAACTTTTTTCTTATACAAAAGTAACAAATTTTTTCATTTTCTATATATATTAAACATAGCTTATATTCTTAAAATGAACATATTGGTGTACGAAATCTGAAAAATCAAAAAGAACGGTTCCAGGGCTGGAAAACTTACACTCTAGTGTAATGCAAGCCACAGACCTTGCGACCGTTGGTACAACACGTTGGTTTATGAAGTTGTGTGTTTTGGACACAAACTATACAACAACGTGTGCAACATTAGCGCACAACTTCATTTCACAAAAAAAAAATTTTGAGTAAACATGACATCGGGTACTACTGCGCATATTGTATTCGATGATTTTTTTTGTGCAAAACGAAGAAGAAGAATTTAAAAAAGTGCAGAAAATAATTTATTAAAAAAAAATTTTGATTTATATAAAAAGAAACATATTCATTCTAACAACAAACTTTTAAAAACACTAAAAGAAAGTGAGCCAAAAGACTACAAAAATTACATTTGCATAACATTTTAAATGCACATTTAAATTCGTGCGTGACGTTTTTTTTTTATATGACACTAGAAAATAAAAACAAAATGAAATGAAGTTGTACAACATACTCCTAAATTATACAACCTGTCTGTACAACCTGCCAAAAAATCAAATCTATTTAATCTTTCATACAACCAAAACACAACTTCATACAACGACCCCACACACTTCACAATTTCATACACAACCTGCTCATGTTGTACCAACGATCGCAAGGTCTGTGGCTTGCTTAACATAAGTAAGTCCTGATTCACACACGTCAGGTCTGAATCATCAAGTCTTGAGTTTTTAGGAGAGAGAGGAAAAGAGAATGGAAAGGGGTACAGTAATACTCTACTACAACACAAATTGATGAGACTTGATGAAACAAACTTGACGGTGTGTATAAACGTAAATGCAGGATCAAAAGAAAATTGAACAAAAACTGATTAGCTAACCCTGATGTGTGTGAATCAGGACTAAAGCAATCAGCAATATTGTTTCGTAATTCTGTCTGCGTAATTACTATACTGCCAACATATTTATTGCTAGTGGAGAATGGGGGTTAGAGGCAAATTGCTTTTCCTTGGCGACGAAGGACTTCTTTTAAATTTGGTATAGAATTTTCCAAGAGTTGAGCAAGGCAAGGTGAATTCAGTATCAGGTGACCTTATTGAGCAATTTGAACCAAAATATCAAAATTTGCTCAGAAATCTTTTGACAGATTGGTTTTGTAGCATAGCAAACTGCATGTTGTTTTTTGTGTTGTAAAATTGTTGCACTGATAAATTCACCTGGTACTGAATTCGCCTTGGAGTTGAGTATATTTCTGACCGATTTTTCGTCACTTCTCTAAAATAACTTTTCTTTTGTTTGTAAAGTCACGTTTTCTTATTCTTTTTTTAAACGACCCCGGAGGAGGAAGAGTTGTGGTCTCTCCCTTAGCAACTTCTTTCCAGGTAGACGAATATTTTCGCTAGGACGAAATTGTTTTCCTTGTAGGTATATATGTAGCTATTTATAAACATTGTAACAACCATACGTACTTTGTTGGTATAAATTACCTTCTTACTTTTTAAAACAGGATAGCATCGTCAAAATGCATGTTTCTTATAGGATATGTCAAACACCATACAAAACTGAGTATTCGAAAGGTGTGTATGTATACCCAAATAAAAGCATGCTTTATATTAAGAAGGTAATTTATACCAACAAATCACATGTGGTTATTGCTATTGTAATATTTGTTGTAGAAATGCGGGTACCTGATCGATGTGCCTTGGTCTGTACCATGGTACAATTATACTAGGTACATGCACGACTACAACAAATTACTACACCAAAAAACACATTCATTTTGTTGGTATAAACAAACGAATAACTGTCAGAAACAGATGCCTTTTGTTTTTAAAAATAACAATTGCAAGGTAACTAAAGTACAATTGCAGACGCGGCATTCCTGCATGATTATAGTTATTCAGTGTTGCCAATCTGTGTGTAGTTAGACAGTGTGTAATTTCTACTCACATGTGTAGGCCATGTAATTAAATTCTTGTATAATCTGTGTGTAAGTGCTAATCCAGACGGTCAAATTTATGACGTCTATTTTTCTTAATTCTCTTTTGAAGTTGCTACCAAAAATTCCTTGCATTCATACGATGTTTTTTTTTGTCGTCTAATTTTACTTCTCTTCATTCATATAGCCAATAAGCTAGAAGAGTAACAATAAAAAATAACAATAAGATAGAAGAGTAACATTGAATCGTAACAACAATAACAAGAAGAGCAATGTAAAGAGAAATATGAAAAAAACCATGGAAAACAGAAATCGAGTCATTTTTTCTACCCCTCTTTCTTCTCTATCCCGTTCGCTAAAAAACAAAAAGTGACGTCGAAAAAGAGACTTCATAAAAGTCTTCGTGTGAATTAGGTGTAATTCTACTTTGGGTTCTATTTTTATTTATTTTTGTCTTAATTTTAACCTACAAAAAAGATGTGTATTGTAATTTTCTTCGATGTGTAATTCCAGACACAGCGATGTGTAAATTCATTGGCAACACTGTAATCATTTTATTCACACACATACACACACATACTTGTAAACAAAGTTTGACAACTATTTGCATTGTATACATTAACAGGCTGGGCTTGTGCATGTACCTGTTATAATTATATCATGGTCTGTACCTACCATCAAAATGTAAATGTGTCTTGCTCGCCTTCGTAACCGATTATGACGCCGCTGCACTTTTTATTTATTAGCCGACATTTTTCGGCTTGAGTCGACTTTTAGTAGCCGCCGTAGATAAAATTGTTCAGCCGCCGTCGGTCGACAAGCCAAAATTTTTATCAATTTGATTTGACTATAATCACAAAACATATTCTGTACTATAATTAGGAACAGCATGCACATAACTCCATTTGTGTTGCGTGTGTCCTCTGTGGGTACAAAACTCCAAAACAAATTTGTCCTTCCCGAACGCTTTAAGGGATCAATGGTTGAAAAATGGGTAAACTACTGGAAAGGCCTTTTAAGTGACTATAAGGATGTAGCAGTAAATTTGGTCAAAGAATCAAGAAAAAAACCACGAAAAGCAGTATTTTATGCCATTACTGGTTGGGGTTTATATGAGTGTGCAAAACGGAATCCTGATGAGGAAGACTTCCATAAACAATTCCGCTCGGCCAGCAATGACTTAATATTGGTACACCCGTCTTTGCAAAATTTGGAATCAGTTGCATATGTAAGACGTTTGCAGAGTGACCTCAACCAAAATCGTTTAAGATTTTTATCACTAGGAATATTTACCATCTTATGGGAGGACTTGTATGATAAAGATGATTGCACCTACACAGCACGATGTGAATATACTACTGTTAATAAGTGGAATTTCCACGAGCATATAATAGATATAGGATTTATTAATCATTTCTGGCGGTTAAGATATGAGCTGTACAATTTCGATGTTAATTATCTGTGACAATCCAAAAATTAAAGCATATACACATTTAGAATAATTTCGAAAGTTTATTGCGGTCACTTAAATTGAGGAAACGTACATACATACATATATTTGTCCTTATTTGTACATACCGATGGTCTCACGTAGAAATTCTGTAACCATGGTGTAATTAGTACACCTTGTCCGTAACTGTTATTTTTTACGAAATAGAGTTTTTCAGTGATTCTAATACATTTCACATAAATACAAAGTTACAATTACAGTCAGTCCATAAAGTGAGTACTCTTCTCTGCCTAAAATGTTTTAAGTCAATATTTTAAACAAACAGATCAATCCATAAAACTAAAAACTGTATTTCTGCTTCACTTAAAGTAAACTTTAAAATTATAGACAATAAAAATGAAAATATTTCATAATATAACAAAATATAATTTTTTAATTAATTGAATTATTATTTTTCGAACTTCATTTGTTTTTATATCTATTATTTGAACAGCCTAAAGATCGTATCGCTTTTTAAGCCAAATTACATGTGATTATTAATGAAAATATAACAACAGTTAATTATAAATATTCTGACAACACATAGTTGAACGTAACAGCCAGCCGTTTTCGAATGCCACTAAACCTTCATCATCAGCGTTCTTTTGTGTTTGGTCCACTGTGTGTGTTGTCAGTTGATGTAGATTTCTGCTTTATATACTTAGCCATTATAGCAAATGGAATATGTGAATTGTTTTGATTCATCTTATTTCAATTTGCCGAAAGCTTTTTTGTAATGAAAGCTCAATTTTACCATCTCTATATATTTACAACAGTCTTAACATTGTCGTTTGTTCTTTACTAATTACACATTTTAATTTTTGCGAAAGCGAATGCAAATATTACAATACATTCAAAAACCACATAGATGTCCTATACATAGCATTTTCTTTAAATTGAGTCTTGAATTGAGCAAATATTTATTAATTTATTAAAAATACAAATATATATGAAATTATGGGCCTAATTTTGTAAAATGCAACGCCAAGCCAAGCCTTGACAAATTTTATATGGAAAAATTAAAATTACAAAAAATAAAATACATAAAAATTTGTCAACGCTAAGCTTTGCGTTTTACAAAATTAGACCCTATATTAAAATTAGTATAGAAAATAATTAAAAATAAATTTACAAAATGTTAGGCATTCAACCCATTCGTACTTTGGCTCTAAAGCCTGGTACTCTGATCAATATTTCATGTGAAATGTCAAAATATATTGTTACGAAAATGGCCGTCGACAAGGTTAAGCAGCATTACACAAAAATATTCCAACAGGGTTAATGTAAATGCAAAGACAAAACAAATATACCATTGTATGTACCATATAATTGTAGTGTGAGCGACAGAACTAGTATAAGAGTTATTGTGTGTGCGTGCTTTTCCAAATTAAAATACAATTGAAAACAAATAACAATTGCTTATTGTATTGCTGCTGAGCAACTATTTGATCTGTTTATGCTCAAAAAATACATATTGTAATACAAATATATGAAAAAACCACTATTGAAACAAATACATGATGTGCAGATAGATGTATGTGCGGACGTTCGTTATGTTATTTTGTGGCGCAGCCAAAGTATAGAGAAAGAAAGAGACAATTTTGCTCTGAGAGTAATTACAAATGCATGTGTTTCATGTACATGTAGGGATACCAACCGTGAAATGTGACATGTTGACTTACGCAGAACGAATTATATGAAAAGGGGTACCAACATAAAAATGTATGAATAAATATACTTAAAAATACTTACCCTAATGAAATAATAAACTGAATTGTACTTAACCAAAATAGCATTTATTGGTCATTAAAAAGAATTGGTGAGTATTATGAGAAATAAAGAAACCACAAATGGGGGCTCGTCCGGGATGTGCCAGTGTAAAATTAATTATGTCAAACCAATGCATAATTAATTAAAAGGAAATTCATAAATTTATTGACAAAGTGAAAGATAAAAGCCGGTGATTAAAAACTAAAAGCAAAAGCATAATTCATCAAAATTGTTGTACATGCCGACGTACTTTAATATAATAAAAGTTATATTTTGTTAATCAAAGAATAAAAAAAAATGTAAGAATCATTGACAAAAAAAGTGTAAATTCAATAACTAGCGGTTAATCGCAAGCACCGGTATCGTACATTGCAAAAAAAAAACAACAACAAATTTATCAATAATTTCGGGTAACGACAATAAAAAAAAAGAAGAAAAAGAACAAATGCAAGAACAAAGCCACGGTAACTAAAAAAAGAAACGAAAATTTTAATACGTGCAAGACAGTAAAACAATTTAAAGTACAACCACAATTAAAACAATCAAAATTGAAAATAAAGTGGCAGCCTAAATTGAAGACCAAATCTACAACTAGTGAAATAATTGCAATAAGAAAACTCATATCCCAAAGTAAAATGAATGACAGACACTGTACTTCCAAAGAAATATATAAAAAACTCCAACTAAATAACAGCAAAATGTATATATGAAAAAAAACTGTGCCCTTGAAATAAAAAGTGACGAAAGCAAGGAAAGAATTCAACAAAATTCAAAAGAAAGGAGACGAAAATCCACGAGTGCAACGCAAAGTAGAAAATAGTGAGTAAAGTTAAAAAAAAGACTTGAAAATAAAATAATAAATAAGAAATAACGAGTAAAACTCGCAAGACGGTGAGAGAACTTTTGGAGAAGAAATAACACAAGAAAACGTAAGAGAAAGAGTTGACCTAATTACATTCGTGCATGTGCAGTGAAAAAAAAACAAACACAACAACAACAGCGGTGACCAGTTACTGATGCTATTGAGTATGCTGTTTACTTATTTTGCCTGGTGAAGTTTTGTTTAGCAGAGTTTGTAGCCGCACAGTGGGCCTGAAGAAGAAAGATGCTGAAAGAAGTTAAATCAAAGTTAAGCTAAGTATTTGTATTCCTATAAGAATCTTAATATTTATTGCGATTTCAAGAATAGAGTAAAGTAATAACGTGAATTATAGAAATAAAAGCAATTGGTACGTTGTGAATAAGCAAGAGATTAATGTAAAGAAAAAATAAGAAAGAGGTTGTTTAAAAATTAACAATTAAAATAAGTTGAAGATAAATTTAGAGGAACTGAAAGTCGAGCTGGGTTGAATTAAATTGGTGAAACTTAATAAGAAGTCGATTATGAAAATACGATTATAATATCTCATTGCTTACTTACAATTTTCTTCGAAAAAAATAGTTAAGAAGATTCAGATATATTCTATATTATTATTATTGTATCTAAACTGGAGATTGTCTAAGATAAAATATCATAGAAAAGAATATTTAGTGACAAATATTGCCCTTAACTTTACATAAAACAGAGCAATACAACAAATTGTTAAAGCATATTTTTTTACTTGAAAATTGGAAATTGCGCTGCATACAGTATTCAAATTAGAAATTTTATCGAATTTTTAAAATTTTAATAACGTATGAATATTCGACACTGAATTAATTTTTATATTTACCATAGTAAACTTATCACTGAATTTTGTAGAATTTTATATTGTTTAATATAATTAATAATTAATCATTCAATTTGTAAAGGGTTGTATCGGAAAATTGACCGACCAACATGGAATTACTAGAAATTTCAGGACTAACTGTCGAGGACCTTAGGGCCAAATGCGATGAAGTAGGATTGAACACAGATGGACCGAAACTAGTTCTTCAGGAGCAAGTTATTAGGTATTTTGGTATAGGGCAACAGGACATAGACGGACGCTCAGAGTATGATGAGGCAGCTTCCAATGTACAGCCACCGGCGGCAGCAGAACGTCCAGTACCCTCCACATTCACCTTAAAAGACATTCAAGATACGGTATCCAGATTTTCCGGAGAAGGCCAACCCTGAATAAATTCTTGGCTAAGCGATTTTGAAGACTGCAGTAACAGTGGGGTGGAGTGAATTGCAAAAATACGTTTATGCTCGTCAACTTCTGTCAGGCGCAGCTGAAATATTTTGTAGAGGACATGCCAAATTCGAGATTGGTCGTCATTAAAAGTAGAGTTAAAAAAAAGAGTTCGGTGTCAAGCACTCAGCCATCGAAGTTCACCGGACGCTAAGGAACCGTAAAAACGCCCCAATGAAAGTCTTAGAGAATATTTGTACTGCCTAATAGAGGTCGGATCTCCAATAAGTCTAGACGAGAGTAGCTTAATAGAGTATTTCATTGAAGGTATACCCGATAATAAGGTAAACAAAGCTATCCTTTATCAGGCATCCGATATAGAAGATTTGAAAACGAAAATTAAGGTGTATGAGCAAGTAACAAAACCGTCCCATCCAGCGAATTTTAGCAGATCACGTCCAAAGCAAGTTGTTATAATTGCGGGAAAAGTGGTCACGTGAGTCGTGAGTGCCCAGAATCGCAGCCAACGTGCTTCAAGTGTAAGGAAGTCGGTCACAAATCATTCGATTGTAAAAAGAGCCAAATTAAGAAAGAGGAAAGAAAAGGAAAAAACCTAAATAACACCATACATACGCTATCGCGAGAAAAAAAAATAGAAACACGTAATGAAATGACCCAAACCAATAGAATCTTTAAAGACATAAACATACTTGGCTATGAAGTGTCGGCCCTAGTAGATACGGGCAGCGATATCAGTGTTTTACGATACGATTCTCTTATGATGATAGATGAAGTGACAGTGAGCGCGGAGAGAAGGCGAATGATAGGCATAGGTGGAAAAGAAATTGAAACAATAGGATCTTTTGAAGCTGAAGTCATGTTGGATGAGGTAGAGGTGCCCATAAAGTTCCACGTAGCGCGGGAGCGAGATATTTTGTACTCTGCCGTGTTGGGGAATGATGTCCTGGAACACGTAGATATATTAATAAATGCGGAAGGAGCGAAGTTCTCGTTAAAGCCTTCGCCACCGGAAGCTAGATAGAATACTAAAGACGCAGTCGAGGATGAGTATGGGGAGGTCCTGCAGCAATTTGGCAAGGTATTCGTCGCAACAGATACTTTTGATTTTGACTTAAGTTATTTAAAGAATGATTTACGTGAAGAAATCACAGCCTTAATAAAAACCTATAACCCGATTAGACCAAAATCATTCCCAGTTAGAATGAAGATACTGCTCAACGATAATACGCCCGTGCGCCACCACCCACGTAGAATGTCTTACGCTGACCAACAGACTGTCGACAAACAAGTCACAGAATGGTTGGAAGAAGGGATAGCGCGTAAAAGTTATTCCGAATATTCATCGCCAGATGTGTTAGTAGCCAAGAAGGATGGAAGTAAAAGGCTATGCTGCGATTATAGACGTTTAAACGAAAAGATCGTTCGCGATAATTTCCCTATGGCAATAATAGACGATGTTTTACAGCGCCTACAACAGGCGAGGATCTACACGACGTTAGATTAAAAAAAATGGCTTCTTTCATGTTCCGATTGAAGCAGATAGTCGACGATTCACCTCCTTCGTTACTCATAGAGGACAATTCGAATTTCAATATGTGCCTTTTGGTATAACTAATTCGCCAGCAGTATTTTGCCGTTACATAAACGCGGTATTTCACGAACTGATAATGGACGGAACAGTCTTGATCTACATGGATGATATCGTGATACCATCCCTAGATGAGAGAGAGGGTCTAACTAAATTAAAAAGATTTATAAAAGTCGCGTCATCAAACGGGCTACAAATCAGGTGGAGTAAGTGCCAATTTTTAAAACGGAGAATAACGTTTTTGAGGTATGTTCTGGAGGATTCAACCATACTGCCATCAAAAGAGAAAACCGCAGCTGTCGAGAGATTTCCATTACCAAAAGACCGGAAGGCAGTTGAACGATTTTTAGGTCTCACTTCATATTTTAGGCGTTTTATTAAGAATTACGCCCTAGTGGCCAAACCCTTATCAGACTTACTGAAAAAGAATGTAAGTTTCAGATTGTGCGATGCAGAAGTCTTAGCCTTCCAGCAGTTGAAGTTGGCTCTAACGGAAGCAAGCGTATTAAGACTTTTTAACCCTAGGGCGGAGACCGAGATACATACGAACGCCAGTAAACACGGGTATGGGGCTGTACTATTGCAAAAGGATTCCGAAGATTCTCAGTTCAATCCTGTCGAGTATATGAGCCGGAAAACCACACCGGCAGAAGAGAAATACCACTCTTATGAGCTGGAGGTGCTCGCCATCATAGAAGCCCTGACGATGAGAAAGAAGGATGTACCGTTGAGAGTGTCGAGGTGGGCATTGTTTATGCAGGACTTCGATCACGTCATTGAACACAGATCTGGTATTAAGATGTGTCACGTGGACGCTTTAAGTAGAACATCGTATCCCCTGATGGAAGATTCACTGCGTCACCGAATAAGAGAAGAACCATTGAAGGACGATTGGATTAGAGCCGTTAGTAAGATTCTAGAGAGGCAAAGTTATGAGGATTATTACGTAAAACACGGTATTGTTCATAAAGATCCAGCCAAGGACCTTATTGTCATACCAACCATGATGGAGAGTGAAATAATCAAGATGGTACACAGGCAAGGGCATTTTGCGACAAAGAGGACTGCTGAAATTGTGGGAAAGACGTTTTATATACCGAAATTTAATTCGAAGGCAGAAAAGGTGGTGAAAAGTTGCGTCGAGTGCATTATGGCGGACTCCAAAGCCGGCAGAAAAGAAGGTTTGTTGAAGCCCATAGATAAGGCAGATAAGCCTTTGATGACTTACCATTTAGACCATGCTGGGCCCATGGAGACTACAAAAAAACAATATAATTACATTCTTGTCGTAGTGGATGCGTTTTCGAAATTCGTATGGCTTTATCGTACAAAAAGTGTCGGAAGTGCAGAGGTGGTCGAACGATTAAATAAACAATCAGCAATATTCGGAAATCCAGTGAGAGTTATAACAGACAGAGGAACGGCGTTCACGTCCAAAGAGTTTGGAGATTATTGCACGAGCGAAGGAATGCAACACCTGACGATTGCAACTGGAGTACCCAGAGGAAATGGGCAAGTCGAAAGGATCCATCAGATAATAATTCCCATGTTAACCAAACTAGGCTTAGAGAATCCCAACAACTGGTATAGACATGTGGATAGAGTGCAGAAAACGATCAACAGTACACCAGCAAGAAGCATAGGTAGTACACCATTCGAGATAATAACTGGAGTGAAGATGAGAGTCAAAGAGGACGCCGATATCAGAAGATTATTAGAAGAATTAGCGGTAAACGAACTCCATCAAGAGCGTGAGGCCATACGAGAAAAGGCTAAGGCAAACATATTAAAAATCCAACAAGAGAACAAGAGATGCTTCGATAAAAACCGCACCCCCGAAAAGGAATACAGAACGAACGATTTAGTCGCAATCAAGCGCACACAATTCGGATCCGGCCTAAAACTAAAACCTAAATTCTTGGGTCCATATAAGGTCATTCGTAAGCTAAACCACGGACGATATGAAGTGGAGAAGGTAGGTGAAGGTGAGGGTTCACGGAGATGCACGACGGTGGCCGAATATATGAAGCCCTGGTGACTTGCATTCGGGGCGAATGCCCTGTCAGTAGGGCCGAATGTAGGGATATTAACCGTGAAGTGTGACATGTTGACTTACGCAGAACGAATTATATGAAAAGGGGTACCAACATAAAAATGTATGAATAAGAACGAACAAGACAGAGAACAGGGAGTGAAGAAGAAACAAGCAAACGAGACAGACGGCACAGCGGACACACGGAAGAAAACCCAAATAAAATGTGTATAATATAATTTGTAAAATATATAACAATTAAATATACTTAAAAATACTTACCCTAATGAAATAATAAACTGAATTGTACTTAACCAAAATATCATTTATTGGTCATTAAAAAGAATTGGTGAGTATTATGAGAAATAAAGAAACCACATACATACATGTATCATTTACTTACATATGTATGTGCAATTTTGCTTTCATCCATTCATTCATCAGCCAATTACATTTTTTCTCAACACATCATAAGGCACTTATGGTAGAAGCAGTTTTATGTATCTTATTTGTCTTAGAAAAACAAAAAAAAAATAAATGTGTTGTTTTCATTTGCTCATTGCCCAACCATACAATAATTGCTTAAAAAAATCAACATTTACAACTAGTAACAGAAAACGATAAATAACATATTTGTTCATACCAGAACCAAAAAACACGCAAAACTAGTGCAAACAGGTGTATCTGTGCAATGCTATAATACATACATGCCAATTCAAACGAAAAGCAAAAGATAAACAACCACCGTGTATTGCTTAGTTAATAATGTACACACGTATGCATATACACATGTATGTACATAGTTACCACATGAACTTAACTAGGCACTTTGTAAACAGCATATAATAGTACGTTTCCACTATGAGCAAGACAAGTTGTTTTTCTCAGAACACTTGGAAGTGTTTCCATTATGCTTTTTTGTGTTTTGGTTAAACGAGTTTTGGAAACCATTTTGATTTTATTATCAAGGCCGCAAACCTTATTATTTAGATTAGTAAATTTTTCACTCATTTACATATAAACAGCATATAAATACAAGTGATTTGGTTTGTGCAATTGCTTAAAAAATGGAATATTCTGTATTAGTGCAATCTTTTGTCAGAATATTGCGGCTTGGTTTTGAAGTTTCAGCCAGCAACGCAGTGTTGCACTAACAAATTTGTTCATGTTTTGGAGGAAAACAACTTATATGAGGTGTTTTGCTGATATAAAAAATGTATGGGGAAACATGCAGCAAAACATTGGTTTTCGAGCAAAACAAGTTTTCTGCTCCAAAACACGTATATGGAAACGCACTATAAGATGATAATGATCGTCTAGACATTGCTTGAAACTTCTAGTGGTATTTGTGTTAAGTATAAAAAGCGGTGACGCATCCCATGAGTTAGTTAGTTGCAGTTGCGAGTTAGTTGCGAACAAGTGAGTTGTGAACAAGTCAGTCAGTTGCGTGTGAACAAGTCAGTTGATAATTAAGTTGTGAATTAATAATAGTTAAGAGCAGTCTGTGCTTTACACGGGAGTTGAGAAAAGGAGAAACTATAGGACAGTCTATAGTGACAATAAAGTCTGTCGTGGAATTGGGATTATTATGGAGTCTATCGTGTCGACTGGAGTAAAGGAAACAGCGCAGCGAATAGACGTGTGGAAGGGTGTAAGTTAAGCTAGTGAGTCTTTATTGGTGTATCAACTGTGAGCGACGGCAGAGTGAGTCTCGTAAGTGACGAGCAGCAGACAAAGAGGCGTCACGTGAATACTTGAGCAGCCAGCTAAGAGATGTGCGTAAACTACAGCGAGGAAGGCGTAGTGGTAACCAGTTGTGAATATTTGCAATTCTGTAGTTTAAGTTGTAGTAGTTTAGTTTAACTGTACAGTAGTTTTCGCTTATAGTCACATTTAAAATTGCACATAAATTATGGACTATATCGCTAATGTGACTATAAGCCTAATTTTTTTATATGCCACGCAGAGGTATATAAAAGAATTTCCATACAATCCAATTATGTCAATTACAAAACAATGTTGTATTTATGCAACAATGTTTTGTTCTAAAGACATGTTCTTCTACTAAACAGTACATGGAGGTTGAAATTTAGATTAACTTTTTGGTTTATGACTTAAATAAATAACTAAAAAAAATCTGTTGAAAATTTTTGTGACTATAACGCGAGTTGTTTGCATACAATTTGGATTTTGACTACCACAAAGTTGGTGCATATATATCAAAATATGACTATATAGTAAATGGACTATATCGTCAAATTTTTGAATGAAATTAAGTAAAAAAAATAAAAAAAAATTAAATATGGACTATATCATTAATGTGACAATAAGCGGTAGTGACTATAAACGAAAACTGCTGTATTTGTAAACAAAACTTGTATCATTTTTAACCCTAATTACTACACTCGGGTCTTGTATTCACTTGCAAATCTTCGGGTCCACGGAAAAGCGTTTTTATAGAGAGAAAAACGTAACAATATATTAAAACAAAGTGGAATGAATTGTTCATGAAAAATTTTTGAAGTAGTATTCTGTTCCTCTTGGGAAAAACATATGAAATATATCTTCAATATTTTAAGTTTTCATGCGTAATAATATGAATACGGTGACCATAATTTTTAAATCAAAATACAGAACAAGGAAATATTTAACAAACAGCAACTAAAGCTTAAATTAGACGCAACATTGCCATAACGCCATAACCATAACCAAACCAAAATTCAATTGGTTTCTATAGTGACAGTTATGGCATTATGGCGAGTCACGTACAATCGAATACAGTGTTGCCCATTAGTTTGGTTCGAACTGCTGCTCTCTATGGCTATGGTTATGTCACGTCTGATTGATCCAGAAAAAAAACAAAGGCAAAATTAACAACAAAAAAAATTCAAAAAGTAACATAACAATGTAATCGCATAAGCTAATCTGCATATGTGACAGCGCATAGAGAAAGGGACCTAAGGTTAAAAAAAAAATCAATTTTCACTTTTTTTTGATGTGGACAACATCTGAGCATCGAATGAGACCGATCCCATACCCCAAAAGTATTCCCTCCCGGAATATATGCGCGTTTTATTCAGTGATGGTACACCAAAGATACACGTACTTAAATCTTTAAAATGGCTCTCCTGAACAAAACAGGTTTTTACCCTTAGGTCCCTTTCTATTTTGCGCGTCACATATGTATGTATTTATATTGTTACGAAAATAGCCGTCAACAATGTTAAGCAGCATTACACAAAAATATTCCAACAGGATTAATGTAAATGCTACGCGAAAATATTCCTACAGGGTCAAAGCAAAGAATAGTCTAGAATAGTAGCCAACAACTAAATAAGCATGCCTAGCTTGATTAAACAAGCAAAAGCAACAACAACAAAAAGCGTCTGCTATTAAGAAGATTCACATATTTACACACAAAAATACATGCCAATTCAAACGAAAAGCAGAAGATAAACAACCACCGTATATTGCTTAGTTAATGATGTACACACGTATGCATATACACATGTATGTACATAGTTACCACATGAACTTAATTAGGCAGCATATAAGATGATAATGGTCGTCTAGACATTGCTTGAAACTTCTAATGGAATTTGTGTGAAATATAAAAAGAGGTGACGCATCCAAAGAGTTAGTTAGTTGCAGTTGTAAGGCAGTCGCGAACAGTTATAGTTAGTGCTAATCAGAAAGTAGTGAAGTTAAGAACTCGTTAGTCAGTTGATAATTACGTTGTGAATTCATAATAATCTGCGATACAGTGGTGAGTTGATAGTTAAGAGCAGTCTGTACTTTACACAAGAGTTGGAGTAAAAGAGAAACTATAGGACAGTCTATAGTGACAGCAAAGTCTGTCGTGGAATTGAGATTATTGTGGAGTCTATCGTGTCGACTGGAGTAAAGGGAACAGCGCAGCGAATAGACGTGTGTAAGGGTGTAAGTAAAGCCAGTGCGTCTTTATTGGTGTATCAACTGTAAGTGTCGGCAGAGTGAGTGCCGTGTGTGACGAGCAGCAGACAAAGAGGTATTGGTGTATCAACTGTGAATGACGGCAGAGTGAGTCTCGTAAGTGACGAGCAGCAGACAAAGAGGTGTCACGTGAATACTTGTGCAGCCAGCTAAAGAAACGTGCGTAAACTACAACGAGGAAGGCATAGTGGTAACTAGTTGTGAATATTTGTGTGTAATTTATTAGTTTAAGTTGTATTAGTTTATATAAGCTCTTGATTAATTTAGTATAAGTGTATTTGTAAATAAAACTTGTATCATTCTTAACCCTAATTACTACACTCGGCTCTTGTGTTCATTTGCAAATCTTCGGATCTACGGAAAAGCGTTTTTATAGAGAGGAAAACGTAACAATATGTATGTACATATGTATATTAGGCGTCAACTCTGTAATTCGAAATGAAAGAAAATGCTTTAAAATTTACACGTTATAGGCATACAAACTCGAAATTATTTTTTTCGTTTTGAATTACACAGTAATTTCAGTACAAAAAATTAATGGATACATAAATACTCGTAGTTTTAATTTTGGTATTTTTCTGTGAAATAAATTTGTTTTACCAAGTATTGATTTCCTTTTAAATGTTCTTTAAACTCAATACAATTTAAATCATAGCTTGATATAGTGATTAAAAACGCTTTGATGGTATATATCTTCATTTAAATTTTTCACTAGTCCATATATTATTTAAAACATAAAATATTCTTTCTGTTGGGGATTTGGAACCAGATAAACGTTAACTGAACTCGACAACTTTCGACCTATTTTGGAAACTTATGCTTCTTTATTTAAAATGTTTAAACATTTTTACCCACCGCTCTTCTGTAGATTTTTGATTCTCATTATCGGGTATGTTCTACATTCCACGTGAAATTAAAACGAGTGGAATTGCCATAGAATTGCTGTTATCATTACATATTTCCAACAACAAATTTATGGCAATTCCACTCGTTTTAATTTCACGTGGAATGCAGAACATACCCATATATGTATTCCTTTAATTTTTCTAAATAGGTATATCTTTTAACAAGAGTTAATTCACCAAATTATTCGGTGACATTTATGTTTAACTCATTTCTTTTATCCATAATGAAAACAAAACTGGATTTAAAAACTTTCCACGTGGGAGTTTCAACTTCTTCGTAGGCAGTGTGATTTAAGTATTCAATACAATCTGTATAAAATCGGCTTGCATTAGCTTTAAACTAATCCATATCAATAGCATTTTTCTGGCTTAGCTCAGTTACGATTTTTTTTAACAGCAATTGGCAAAATTATTTCTTCTCTACTTTGTGGGATTTTAAACTTAAGTTCATTAATAATGAGAGAGACCTGAGTCATACATATTTTTTGGGACTCAATCTGCGTTATATTTATAAGTTTTGACCAAGTTCTTGTTTGGAACAACACCTTTCACTGACATATGCTATGCGTTATATACACTTGTAATCATAAGGGTGTCATATAATTTTTAGATAATCTGCTTACTTGACAACATTTCTACCGATATAAAGAAATGAACAAATAAACATTATTTTCTCCTTTTTTAGAAAGGTAAAAATATTGCCAAGTTACCAGATTATCTAAAAATTATATGGCACCCTTACGATTACAAATGCATATAACGCATAGCATATGTCAGTGAAAGGTGTTGTTCCAAACAAAAACTTGATCAAAATTTATATCTCACTGCTTTTGATGGCCGAAATTTTTGATAGGAACTTGGCCTTTTTTCATATTTATGTTTTTGTGAGGATCTGACTACTTTTTGAAAAATTTTATATGATAAAACTTTTTAAATTTAAAATTTCTAGTGTGTTTTATTTCTATTCATGATCACTGTGCCAGTGAAAAATAGCATAGTTATATTAAGTAATGGATTAGATCTTGATGGGTATTGGATTGTACACCTTAAAAATGTACTATTGTGTCAATTCAAATGGTCGCCGATGTGTACACAATTTGGTAAGAGTAGTCGGAAAAGAAATATGTAAAATACTTCACAAGTTTTACTGGGCGTGACCCCGCCTATTTTCTCAATATATTTACATATTAAAGTCTCTTTAGCCGAAGTAAATAACTCACAAGGATATGGACAATGGGCATGCAAAGTTTTAATAGGGTAGCTGGTGTTTTAATTTTTGGATTTTCCAATTGAGTAAATCAATTAGGACTATTTGTCTACAAAATGTCAGCTCTACAGTAAAATATTACGTAAAATTTTTATGGGGCCGGCCCCGCGGAATCTTATATCTGCTAGTATGAAAAAGCTAATGGGAAATACATGAGTAATAGACTAAAAAATGCTAAGCCGAAGTGTATGAAAGAAAAAGCTAAGATTTATGGGTGAAGTCTCACGGCCGCTTTTCAAAACAGGAAATTTTTACTTTGGATAAGTACAATGTATGACAAGTTTCAATAAAATTTAACTTAATTTTGAGATTACAGTGCTTGTTCTTAGATTTTTCTTAGTGATCTCTGATCTAGATTAATTTGTGTACCAAATTTCAGCTCTCTAGTGGAAATTGGAGTTTTATAGTATAAAAAAACTTCTTGGTTTTAAGATTTTCCCATTGGCTTACTCATCTACACTTACTTGTGTATAAAATTTCTGCTGTCTAGCCTGAACTATACCTTATAATTTAATGAGCATTACCCGTCCCACTATTTCAAACTCACAATATTGTCGAGAGCAGCGCTTATAATTCATGCTAATTTTCTTCTAAAATATGCTAGACCGATGTAAATTAAATACAAGGCTAAAATTTTATGGGAGTGATCACGACCACTTTTTTAGGTGATAGTTCAAAGTATTGTATACGTGTAACGTATATGCAAGGTTTCATTAAAATGGCTTAAGTTAAAAGCTGTATATTAACAGCCTTATTTATATAACTTATTAAGGATTTATAGAGGGGTTTTAAGGCAAATTTTCATAAAAATTTTTTCTTAAAAAGCATTAATAAGTTTTATAAATAAGGCTGTAAGTTTTCAGGTTCAAACAATAGTAGAGTGGCCCCGCCCATTCTAGTAAAATTTTTTGGTTTTTCAGATTTTTCTAGTTGGTCTCTAGTAGTAGGGAACTCCCACTCCTGGGACAATTAAAATTGTTAAATTGTTGCTGAAATTGTTAAATTTGGGTAATTAAAATTTGAAAATTGTTAAATTCTTGGAAATTTGTGTTTTCGGCGGCGCTTTGATGTTTTTTGTTTACATTAGGAGTTTTTGTTTACATTAAGTGCATGTCTGTCTGTCCGTCTGTCGGTCTGTCTGCCTGACCGTGGATGTTTGTGTGTGGAATATTTTGTGTGAATGTATTAAGGCGGTTCATAGTTTGGCGGTTTTTATGTGTGTATACACAGACGAGGAAAATCATGAAAATGATTTTTTCTAATACCAATGGTGAAATAGTGATTATTAATTTTTCCTAATGTCTACGGCAAAACATGTTTATTAATTTTTCCTAATGCCGACGGCAAAACATGAATATAATTTTTTCAAATGCCGACGGGAAAATGATTTTTCCTAATGACGACGGGAAAACATGATTATTATTTTTTTTCCTAATGCCTACGGCATGCATGATAATTTTTCCTAATGCCTACGGCAATGCATGATAAGTTTTTCAAATGCCGAAGGCAATACATGATTATTTTTTTTTTCTAATGCCGACGGCAATACATACTTATTTTTCCTAATGCCTACGGCAATACATAATTATTTTCAAATGCCGATGGCAATACATGATAATTTTTCCTAATGCCTACGTCAATGCATGATAATTTTTCCTAATGCCGAAGGCAAAACATGATAATTATTTTTTTCAAATGCCGACGGCAAAACATGATTATTATTTTTTTCCTATTGCCGACGGCAAAACGTGAAAGTTATTTTTTCTAATGCTAATGTAGGTGTTGCTAGACTGTGGGAATTTAAGGCTGACCGTGATTTGAGTGGGTGGCGTTGTTGCCGTAATATGTAACCATAGGAATTCGTGGGTGTGTCTGTCTGTCTGTGAGAATTTAGTTGAAGCTTCGATTGGAAGGGGGCGGGGTGTAGTAGAGCTAGATCAATTGCATGTATATATATATGTGTGTGTGTGTGTGTGTGTGTATGTGTGTGTGTGTACGTTTGTAGGAATTTCTATAGGAGCTTAAGGCTGATTGCGATTTATGAGGGGCGAGGTGTACTAGTAATATGTAACCGAGGGAGTCTGTCTGTTTGTATTTCTGTAGGAGTTTAAGGCTGACCATGATTTGGGTGGGCATGGTTGTTGACGTAATATGTAGCCATGGAGATTTGTGGGTGTGTCTGTCTGTAGGAGTTTAAGGCTGATCGTGATTTGAGGTGGGTGAGGATGTTATTGAGGTAAATTGGTTATGTGTATGTATGTATGTATGGCCAGGGGAATTTGTGTATGCATATCTGGGGGAGAATTTAAGGCTAGTCGTGATTTGTGAAAGGTGGGGTGTTGTTGAAATTTTCTTGGATATTTCTTATATGAATTCTGCTATGTGTGTGTATTTGCGCTGATATTTATATGTAGGTGGAAATAAATTCTTTTCAGTATCGACATTTGGTACTATAAAATAATATCATATGTCTGGACTTCCCTAATCCTAGTATGCTTTTATACTTACTATTGCTTTATATTTTCTCATGCTTAAATTTGTCTCGCGTTGAAGTCGGTCTGTGTGAAATTTGTTTATATTACAGATTTTGTTTATTTAACTACATTCGTCTTCTTTGACTGAAAGAGTTTTCTACACACAGAGAAAAACCAACTTGAAATCAGTAAGAACCATGCTGAATTAATAAGAACCATTAGCGAAGGTTTAGCCATATTGAAATTTCTTATTTCAATATGGACAAAATATTAATTTACAGTATTCATTTATTAAACTCATTAGTTTGTAGATATCTCAATATACATTTTCTATTATATTAAAAATTATTGAATTAATGTGATGAATTCTTATTTTTAAGCTGCAGATTTTCCCTGAGTGTATGGATTGTTTATATTTGCATTGTGCTTTAACTAAACGACGCTTCATATATTTTCATGATGTAGATCTAATAAATACTTAAGCATTGATAAGAAATTTGATATGTATACATACATATCTACAAATTGATTTTATGTATGTATGTATGTATGTATGTATGTACATATATATGTACATACAAATAAGTGTTCAACTCAATCTTTGAATACATTTTTTATTTTATTTTTTGTCATGTGATGTCTGTTGTTGGTGAAATTAAAAACATTTTAATTTTTATCTGCGTTTACTTAAAAGTTTGTGAGGATTTTCTGTTTTAAGTAAAACTGAATTCTTGAAGATATGTACTTACATACTCTATAGTAATAGTAACTATAATAGAAATATTTCTTATACTTAATTTACAGTTTTTTAAAGTATAGGGTATAAAATTTTTTCTAGCTATAGCCTTCTACATTTATTTTGGAAAGCTTGCTTTGCTTTTTAAAAATGTATAAGCATTTTTAAATGAAACTGATCCGGCACTCCAGCTTAGGTACTGATAGTTTTTTTTTTTGTTGTTAGTTAACTTACTTATTTTTTATTTTTTATTGATAAACATTGGAAATCAAAAGGGAGTTTTATATTGTAATTATTATTTTCATAATTGTTGAAAACAATCGCTGCTTTTTGTTTGTTTTTTGCGATGAAATCATTTGAATTACTTTTGCAACTTTACGCGTTTATAAAAATTATGTTATTTTCTATATTTCTTAATTTATAAGACTTTTAGACTTTGTCCTTTAGGGGTTATATATTCTATTATACGATTATGAATAAGAATGCAGTAAGCTGATGTATTTGCTTACTGCTTCAAATTAAAATTTTATTAAATTGAATAAAAGGAGTTTTTTTTCTTAAACTCTGATGCAGTTAGAAGCGCTGGAGATTTTTTCATATAACAGCTTTTTTGAAATTTTTGATACATAGTATAATATAGAATTGGATAACATTTATTTTTAATTTTTATGTTAAGAAGTACCGGTATGAGACTGAATTTAAATGTACTTTTAAATTAGTTAAATCATAATGAACAAACATATTTTCTTCTTTAATAGCGATCAACAGAAAACGAACTCGTTTTCATATAATTTAGGTATACCCTATCGACGGCTCCTCTAGGATACAAGATGACTTTGTATGACGAAATTTCTGTTGCTTTATACTGATAATATGTTTACATTAATAAGATACATATACATATGTTTATTTTATGAACGGTGAGCACCTATGGCTTTTATTTAATGTTCTATATGACTTTTTTTTTCATTTTCTTTAATAATTTTCTCCCCATAATAGCATTCTAAATATTTCAAGGGCTCAAATTATGTGTAGTCTTCTTCTGCAAACTTAACTAAACGTCTAACTTCTTCCAATGCTTCTTTATAAGAAGATATTTTGTTATGGTCTTCTTCTACGATACGTGCCCATCGGGCAGAGTGTACGTATTAGTTGGTCAGTCAGTCTCTATTTTTATTTATTTTTTTTTTCTTCTAATGTGCCACTCCTTTTTTTAGATTTTACTACTTGGAATAGAGAATTTTTGTCTAATTTTTTGGTGGGTATATACATTAGGTATGTAGAAATTAGTTTAGATACAAAGAAATGCATGTTTAATATACAACTATTGTATCAAATCGATCTCAAATAACTCAGTTACCTCTACCAGCAATTCACCGTTGGTGTATTCATAAAGTGTTAGAAACAATGAAATATCTATGTTTTGAGAGAATTTTTCCCCTCAAGTATTTCTACATGAGGTTTGAGGGGTCAATCACTGTCGCATTCATATGTAATGATTATTCACTTAAAAAACGTCATCATCACCATCAATCATCTCCGTATACAATACATTCATGAGTTGGGTTGATCCAGATACAATTGCTGTCTCATCACCTTCTAACAGCTTTATATATTTTGCTAGTATGCATGCCTTAGCATGCTTCTATCGATAGTGACGTAAGAGTCCGAGATGTAGAGTGTTACAATTAAAAATCTTTACTATTAGAATTTACCAGTTCGCTCTTTTGAATTTTTACAAAGTAGATACATATGTATGTATTTCATTGACCACAAAATCATAAAATTTCTTTGCTTACAAAATTGTATGACGTGAGGATTTTTTATTTTTTTTATTTTTTTTTAATTATATATGCTTCGGCATGCTTTCATTTTTTTTTTCTATAAATTTATGTAATACTCATACAGATACAGATATAAAGTAAGATCTGTTTACTGTACATTTTAAAACTTATGCATGCTTCAGCATGATTCTAGTTGAAGCGTATATTCATTCACTAAGTTTGTTTGATACTTATTCATACACATGTACATTCTTAAAGATTGGATATCAAAGTCCAATTTCCGTAGTTTATCTATATTTTCTAAAGATCTGATAGCTAAAGAAATAAATAGAGT
This sequence comes from Tachina grossa, assembly GCA_949987645.1. Lineage (NCBI taxonomy): Eukaryota > Metazoa > Arthropoda > Insecta > Diptera > Tachinidae > Tachina > Tachina grossa. Next base: position 59,393,723 of record OX465277.1, on the reverse strand, counting down.
GAAGATCTTCTATAATAATCGCATTTTCATATTGTAAAATTTTGCGTGCTAGCGCTTTCGATGGGAAAATATACATACAACTTTATAAAAAGTGATAATATGATGTGCTGCTGAATATTGCACTATGTTATAGTTCATTTTAAACACTGAAGTTTTAGCAATATTTCATTCAGACCAACAAGTTTAGAGAATTCCACTACATTTAGTTAATTATCTCTCTTAAGACCCATCATTCCTAATCAATCCTACAAAAAACAACACAAACTAGATTTTTCGTTTTAATTTTATTTTTATTAAATTCAACATTCATTCTTCAAATTACTTTATACTATATTAAGTAGCTTTTCCTCATTTGTTGAGTTGACTTTAATAGGAGACATTTTAATGGTACGATGAACTTTTCTATTGTATGCATTGAGTAAATCTTTATACATACCAATCCACTTATATGAACCATTAAAGCTAATTAATTCTTTTCACATCATACCTTTCAATGATCTATTAAATCATTCTAATATTGATGCTTTCATATTAAGTAATGTTTAATCTTCTATTTATGTATGAGTTTTCCCAAGTATTTATTAAAAAATTCTTTAGAATCATCAGTTTGTAAGTTTTTTGGTACCCGTACCACTTCAAAAATATTTTCCATTGCCTTGGTTTTTAGAGTGAAGCTTTTATTTTCAGCTGTACTTTGAGAATGTGTCAATTACAGTCTTCAAAAATCAACAATTTCTATTTTCTGTAGAATAGTTCTACATTTCACCTAACTTAGCTCCATAAAACATCATATATTCCTGTCATTACATCTCTACAAGCACAAACAGTTGTTGAAATTTAATATGGACTTCGTTAACTAAATTCCTTTTTAAAGACATTGAATTGTTTCACAGATTTTTTCGAAAGTGTTGTGATCTACATCTTGCACTTTCAGCTATTTATACTAACATGTAGTTAATTTTCTAATCTATATATTTAACCGTAAACCCTTCAATTTGTTTTTAATTATTTACTTTTTAGAATTGCTTTTTCAATTTTATAACTGTCTTCTTTCTCTAATTTTATTTCACGTTGTAGTTCCTCAATTTGCATTTAAATATATTCTTGAATATTAATGCTTTAAGCTATATTATTAATTTGTCTTGTATTTTATCTTCATTCAGTTTAATGTAACTATCAACAATAGTTTGTATCTAATTCATTTATGCCTTCCAATACTGATAAGTCAGTATAAATGTCTTCAGAATTGGAAGTCTATGAGTAAAATCATCGTCATCATCATTCTCAGTATTAGCATCATTAAATATGATGGTATTATCAAATATTGTTCCTTTTACTAGTTTCTTTGGGGTACTTGTCTATATCTTGAGTGAAGGTTTCTCAGGCTTTAAACTTGTATATTTTCAACTTCTGTCTTGATTTTACTTTCTTCTTTTATAAGAATTCTTTTAATATTTTTAGAACTATTTATGAATTCTTCTGCTATAGGTTTAAATGTATCTTTTAGTTGTTCACTTGTATCTATTTCACCAGTTTTTATACTACGAAGCTTTTTCTTCAACACATTTCTTGTCAACACCAACTGTTTTAAAATTTTCTCATCCAGGGCAAATAACAGGTATCAGCAATCATATCAGCTTTTCAGGAGCTGGTCTGGTTTTCAGATCAGCTTTTCAGGACCTGGTCCGGTTTTCAGATCAGCTTTTCAGGACCTGGTCTGGTTTTCAGATCAGCTTTTCAGGACCTGGTCTGGTTTTCAGATCAGCTTATCAGGACCTGGTCTGGTTTTCAGATCAGCTTATCAGGAGCTGGTCTGGTTTTCAGATCAACTTATCAGGAGCTGTTCTGGTTTTCAGATCAGCTTATCAGGAGCTGGTCTGGTTATCAGATCAGCTTATCAGGAGCTGGTCTGGTTTTCAGATCAGCTTATCAGGAGCTGATCTGATTTTTAGATCAGCTTATCAGGTAACAGATCAGGCTATCAGGAGCTGTTCAGATTTTCATTTCAAGATATCTGAGTCAGATTTAGTTATCAGTGTACAAGTAGCTAGCCATTTATAACATTTATATACATGAAGTTTAAAGTCAGATGAAATACGAAAAAGTAAAGTTTTATCTAGTAAAATTATTTTCTATAACGATCATCGTTTAATTCACTATCTTTGCTTATAATCAAAAATCCATATTTATCCTTTCAACATGCTTTTTATTTTTCTCACCTAACTTAAACATTAAATATACATTATGATGATCTCTTATTAAATGTTTGGTGATTCTGGTGTAAGTTTTACATAAGTAGAATGAATCAATATTCTTATCTCTCCCCATACAAAAATATGCTTCCCATACGCATCATCGTTAAATATCATATTGGAATTACTTTGGACTGAAATAACAGATTCACTATCGGTAAATTTTGTAATATATTATTATTTTAATTGATGTAATTAATTTCTTCAGATATTTATATCTGGGGTGATATAAAGATTTTGAGTATAAATAAATGTTCTCAAAATTTAAGTCCATTAGGACTTTCTAGCAAGCCAATCATAGCGTTTTTTTTTTCGTAATTTGACAGGTCAACTATTGTTGCACGAATAGAATTTGATATAAAGGAACTATGATTTATTTTTGAACTATCGTTCGAAGAATCATCAATATTTCGTACCAAGGTATTTTAGGTTGTTTTACTAACCGCATTTATGTAGCTAAATACATTTTATAAATATTATCTCTTATTATAAAAAAATAAACTAATACAGCTATACCATATCAGAAAATATTTTCTGAAATCGTATAGCTGCATTAGTTTATTTTTTCTATAATAAGAGATAATGATCCACACTCATAATCAAAACAGCATAAAAATATCCTTTTTTTGACTATGAGTATGCATCTATATTTATGAAATGCGTTTAGTTACAAAAATGTGGTTAGTAAAACAAAGTATATTTTAACAGCCTTATTTATAACACTTATTAGGGCTTTATAAAGACTTTTTAAGAAAAAATTTTTATAAAAAATTTGTTTTAAAAAGCCTTTCCAAAGCCTTAATAAGTATTATAAATAAGGCTGTAAGAGTTTAAAATCAGTATTTTGTATGATAATACTGATTTGAAACTCTTAAAATATTCTTTGTTTTGACTATGAGTAGGGGCCATTATCTCTTATTATAGGACAAATAAAATAATATAGCTATACGATTTCAGAAAATATTTTCTGATATCGTATAGCTACATTTTTTAATTTTTCTATAATAAGAGATAATATTTATGAAATACATTTCATAAATATTGGCGCATACTCATAGTAAAAACAACCTAAAAATACCTTGGTACGAAATATTGATGATTCATCGAACGATAGTTCAAAAATAAATCATAGTTCCTTTATATCAAATTCTGTTCGTGCAACAATAGTTGACCTGTGAAATTACGAAAAAAACGCTATGATTGGCTTGCTAGAAAGTCCTAATGGACTTAAATTTTGAGAACATTTATTTATACTCAAAATCTTTATATCACCCCAGATATAAATATCTGAAGAAATTAATTACATCAATTAAAATAATAATATATTACAAAATTTACCGATAGTGAATCTGTTATTTCAGTCCAAAGTAATTCCAATATGATATTTAACGATGATACGTATGGGAAGCATATTTTTGTATGGGGAGAGATAAGAATGATGATTCATTCTACTTATGTAAAACTTACACCAGAATCACCAAACATTTAATAAGAGATCATCATAATGTATATTTAATGTTTAAGTTAGGTGAGAAAAATAAAAAGCATGTTGAAAGGATAAATATGGATTTTTGATTATAAGCAAAGATAGTGAATTAAACGATGATCGTTATAGAAAATAATTTTACTAGATAAAACTTTACTTTTTCGTATTTCATCTGACTTTAAACTTCATGTATATAAATGTTATAAATGGCTAGCTACTTGTACACTGATAACTAAATCTGACTCAGATATCTTGAAATGAAAATCTGAACAGCTCCTGATAGCCTGATCTGTTACCTGATAAGCTGATCTAAAAATCAGATCAGCTCCTGATAAGCTGATCTGAAAACCAGACCAGCTCCTGATAAGCTGATCTGATAACCAGACCAGCTCCTGATAAGCTGATCTGAAAACCAGACCAGCTCCTGATAAGCTGATCTGAAAACCAGACCAGCTCCTGATAAGCTGATCTGAAAACCAGGCCAGGTCCTGATAAGCTGATCTGAAAACCAGACCAGGTCCTGAAAAGCTGATCTGAAAACCAGACCAGGTCCTGAAAAGCTGATCTGAAAACCAGACCAGGTCCTGAAAAGCTGATCTGAAAACCAGACCAGCTCCTGAAAAGCTGATATGATTGCTGATACCTGTTATTTGCCCTGGATGAGAAAATTTTAAAACAGTTGGTGTTGACAAGAAATGTGTTGAAGAAAAAGCTTCGTAGTATAAAAACTGGTGAAATAGATACAAGTGAACAACTAAAAGATACATTTAAACCTATAGCAGAAGAATTCATAAATAGTTCTAAAAATATTAAAAGAATTCTTATAAAAGAAGAAAGTAAAATCAAGACAGAAGTTGAAAATATACAAGTTTAAAGCCTGAGAAACCTTCACTCAAGATATAGACAAGTACCCCAAAGAAACTAGTAAAAGGAACAATATTTGATAATACCATCATATTTAATGATGCTAATACTGAGAATGATGATGACGATGATTTTACTCATAGACTTCCAATTCTGAAGACATTTATACTGACTTATCAGTATTGGAAGGCATAAATGAATTAGATACAAACTATTGTTGATAGTTACATTAAACTGAATGAAGATAAAATACAAGACAAATTAATAATATAGCTTAAAGCATTAATATTCAAGAATATATTTAAATGCAAATTGAGGAACTACAACGTGAAATAAAATTAGAGAAAGAAGACAGTTATAAAATTGAAAAAGCAATTCTAAAAAGTAAATAATTAAAAACAAATTGAAGAGTTTACGGTTAAATATATAGATTAGAAAATTAACTACATGTTAGTATAAATAGCTGAAAGTGCAAGATGTAGATCACAACACTTTCGAAAAAATCTGTGAAACAATTCAATGTCTTTAAAAAGGAATTTAGTTAACGAAGTCCATATTAAATTTCAACAACTGTTTGTGCTTGTAGAGATGTAATGACAGGAATATATGATGTTTTATGGAGCTAAGTTAGGTGAAATGTAGAACTATTCTACAGAAAATAGAAATTGTTGATTTTTGAAGACTGTAATTGACACATTCTCAAAGTACAGCTGAAAATAAAAGCTTCACTCTAAAAACCAAGGCAATGGAAAATATTTTTGAAGTGGTACGGGTACCAAAAAACTTACAAACTGATGATTCTAAAGAATTTTTTAATAAATACTTGGGAAAACTCATACATAAATAGAAGATTAAACATTACTTAATATGAAAGCATCAATATTAGAATGATTTAATAGATCATTGAAAGGTATGATGTGAAAAGAATTAATTAGCTTTAATGGTTCATATAAGTGGATTGGTATGTATAAAGATTTACTCAATGCATACAATAGAAAAGTTCATCGTACCATTAAAATGTCTCCTATTAAAGTCAACTCAACAAATGAGGAAAAGCTACTTAATATAGTATAAAGTAATTTGAAGAATGAATGTTGAATTTAATAAAAATAAAATTAAAACGAAAAATCTAGTTTGTGTTGTTTTTTGTAGGATTGATTAGGAATGATGGGTCTTAAGAGAGATAATTAACTAAATGTAGTGGAATTCTCTAAACTTGTTGGTCTGAATGAAATATTGCTAAAACTTCAGTGTTTAAAATGAACTATAACATAGTGCAATATTCAGCAGCACATCATATTATCACTTTTTATAAAGTTGTATGTATATTTTCCCATCGAAAGCGCTAGCACGCAAAATTTTACAATATGAAAATGGGATTATTATAGAAGATCTTCACTCTATTTATTTCTTTAGCTATCAGATCTTTAGAAAATATAGATAAACTACGGAAATTGGACTTTGATATCCAATCTTTAAGAATGTACATGTGTATGAATAAGTATCAAACAAACTTAGTGAATGAATATACGCTTCAACTAGAATCATGCTGAAGCATGCATAAGTTTTAAAATGTACAGTAAACAGATCTTACTTTATATCTGTATCTGTATGAGTATTACATAAATTTATAAAAAAAAAAAAAATGAAAGCATGCCGAAGCATATATAATTAAAAAAAAAAAAAAAAAAATCCTCACGTCATACAATTTTGTAAGCAAAGAAATTTTATGATTTTGTGGTCAATGAAATACATACATATGTATCTACTTTGTAAAAATTCAAAAGAGCGAACTGGTAAATTCTAATAGTAAAGATTTTTAATTGTAACACTCTACATCTCGGACTCTTACGTCACTATCGATAGAAGCATGCTAAGGCATGCATACTAGCAAAATATATAAAGCTGTTAAAAGGTGATGAGACAGCAATTGTATCTGGATCAACCCAACTCATGAATGTATTGTATACGGAGATGATTGATGGTGATGATGACGTTTTTTAAGTGAATAATCATTACATATGAATGCGACAGTGATTGACCCCTCAAACCTCATGTAGAAATACTTGAGGGGAAAAATTCTCTCAAAACATAGATATTTCATTGTTTCTAACACTTTATGAATACACCAACGGTGAATTGCTGGTAGAGGTAACTGAGTTATTTGAGATCGATTTGATACAATAGTTGTATATTAAACATGCATTTCTTTGTATCTAAACTAATTTCTACATACCTAATGTATATACCCACCAAAAAATTAGACAAAAATTCTCTATTCCAAGTAGTAAAATCTAAAAAAAGGAGTGGCACATTAGAAGAAAAAAAAAATAAATAAAAATAGAGACTGACTGACCAACTAATACGTACACTCTGCCCGATGGGCACGTATCGTAGAAGAAGACCATAACAAAATATCTTCTTATAAAGAAGCATTGGAAGAAGTTAGACGTTTAGTTAAGTTTGCAGAAGAAGACTACACATAATTTGAGCCCTTGAAATATTTAGAATGCTATTATGGGGAGAAAATTATTAAAGAAAATGAAAAAAAAAAGTCATATAGAACATTAAATAAAAGCCATAGGTGCTCACCGTTCATAAAATAAACATATGTATATGTATCTTATTAATGTAAACATATTATCAGTATAAAGCAACAGAAATTTCGTCATACAAAGTCATCTTGTATCCTAGAGGAGCCGTCGATAGGGTATACCTAAATTATATGAAAACGAGTTCGTTTTCTGTTGATCGCTATTAAAGAAGAAAATATGTTTGTTCATTATGATTTAACTAATTTAAAAGTACATTTAAATTCAGTCTCATACCGGTACTTCTTAACATAAAAATTAAAAATAAATGTTATCCAATTCTATATTATACTATGTATCAAAAATTTCAAAAAAGCTGTTATATGAAAAAATCTCCAGCGCTTCTAACTGCATCAGAGTTTAAGAAAAAAAACTCCTTTTATTCAATTTAATAAAATTTTAATTTGAAGCAGTAAGCAAATGCATCAGCTTACTGCATTCTTATTCATAATCGTATAATAGAATATATAACCCCTAAAGGACAAAGTCTAAAAGTCTTATAAATTAAGAAATATAGAAAATAACATAATTTTTATAAACGCGTAAAGTTGCAAAAGTAATTCAAATGATTTCATCGCAAAAAACAAACAAAAAGCAGCGATTGTTTTCAACAATTATGAAAATAATAATTACAATATAAAACTCCCTTTTGATTTCCAATGTTTATCAATAAAAAATAAAAAATAAGTAAGTTAACTAACAACAAAAAAAAAAAAAAACTATCAGTACCTAAGCTGGAGTGCCGGATCAGTTTCATTTAAAAATGTTTATACATTTTTAAAAAGCAAAGCAAGTTTTCCAAAATAAATGTAGAAGGCTACAGCTAGAAAAAATTTTATACCCTATACTTTAAAAAACTGTAAATTAAGTATAAGAAATATTTCTATTATAGTTACTATTACTATAGAGTATGTAAGTACATATCTTCAAGAATTCAGTTTTACTTAAAACAGAAAATCCTCACAAACTTTTAAGTAAACGCAGATAAAAATTAAAATGTTTTTAATTTCACCAACAACAGACATCACATGACAAAAAATAAAATAAAAAATGTATTCAAAGATTGAGTTGAACACTTATTTGTATGTACATATATATGTACATACATACATACATACATACATACATAAAATCAATTTGTAGATATGTATGTATACATATCAAATTTCTTATCAATGCTTAAGTATTTATTAGATCTACATCATGAAAATATATGAAGCGTCGTTTAGTTAAAGCACAATGCAAATATAAACAATCCATACACTCAGGGAAAATCTGCAGCTTAAAAATAAGAATTCATCACATTAATTCAATAATTTTTAATATAATAGAAAATGTATATTGAGATATCTACAAACTAATGAGTTTAATAAATGAATACTGTAAATTAATATTTTGTCCATATTGAAATAAGAAATTTCAATATGGCTAAACCTTCGCTAATGGTTCTTATTAATTCAGCATGGTTCTTACTGATTTCAAGTTGGTTTTTCTCTGTGTGTAGAAAACTCTTTCAGTCAAAGAAGACGAATGTAGTTAAATAAACAAAATCTGTAATATAAACAAATTTCACACAGACCGACTTCAACGCGAGACAAATTTAAGCATGAGAAAATATAAAGCAATAGTAAGTATAAAAGCATACTAGGATTAGGGAAGTCCATACATATGATATTATTTTATAGTACCAAATGTCGATACTGAAAACAATTTATTTCCACCTACATATAAATATCAGCGCAAATACACACACATAGCAGAATTCATATAAGAAATATCCAAGAAAATTTCAACAACACCCCACCTTTCACAAATCACGACTAGCCTTAAATTCTCCCCCAGATATGCATACACAAATTCCCCCGGCCATACATACATACATACACATAACCAATTTACCTCAATAACATCCTCACCCACCTCAAATCACGATCAGCCTTAAACTCCTACAGACAGACACACCCACAAATCTCCATGGCTACATATTACGTCAACAACCATGCCCACCCAAATCATGGTCAGCCTTAAACTCCTACAGAAATACAAACAGACAGACTCCCTCGGTTACATATTACTAGTACACCTCGCCCATCATAAATCGCAATCAGCCTTAAGCTCCTATAGAAATTCCTACAAACGTACACACACACACATACACACACACACACACACACACATATATATACATGCAATTGATCTAGCTCTACTACACCCCGCCCCCCTTCCAATCGAAGCTTCAACTAAATTCTCACAGACAGACAGACACACCCACGAATTCCTATGGTTACATATTACGGCAACAACGCCACCCACTCAAATCACGGTCAGCCTTAAATTCCCACAGTCTAGCAACACCTACATTAGCATTAGAAAAAATAACTTTCACATTTTGCCGTCGGCAATAGGAAAAAAATAATAATCATGTTTTGCCGTCGGCATTTGAAAAAAATAATTATCATGTTTTGCCTTCGGCATTAGGAAAAATTATCATGCAATGACGTAGGCATTAGGAAAAATTATCATGTATTGCCGTCGGCATTTGAAAATAATTATGTATTGCCGTAGGCATTAGGAAAAATAAGTATGTATTGCCGTCGGCATTAGGAAAAAAAAAATAATCATGTATTGCCTTCGGCATTTGAAAAAATTATCATGCATTGCCGTAGGCATTAGGAAAAATTATCATGCATGCCGTAGGCATTAGGAAAAAAAAAATAATAATCATGTTTTCCCGTCGTCATTAGGAAAAATCATTTTCCCGTCGGCATTTGAAAAAATTATATTCATGTTTTGCCGTCGGCATTAGGAAAAATTAATAAACATGTTTTGCCGTAGACATTAGGAAAAATTAATAATCACTATTTCACCATTGGTATTAGAAAAAATCATTTTCATGATTTTCCTCGTCTGTATATACACACATAAAAACCGCCAAACTATGAACCGCCTTAATACATTCACACAAAATATTCCACACACAAACATCCACGGTCAGGCAGACAGACCGACAGACGGACAGACAGACATGCACTTAATGTAAACAAAAACTCCTAATGTAAACAAAAAACATCAAAGCGCCGCCGAAAACACAAATTTCCAAGAATTTAACAATTTTCAAATTTTAATTACCCAAATTTAACAATTTCCACAACAATTTAACAATTTTAATTGTCCCAGGAGTGGGAGTTCCCTACTACTGTCTCTCACCTAGACCTACTTGTGTATCAAATTTCAGCTCATAAGCGCAACTTTTAATTTTTAAAATTTATGGGCGTAACCCTGCCCACTTTTCCAAACTCAAGATTTTTTTCGGCAAGTGTTTATTATTCGTGTCGAGTTTCGGAGCGAACTGATTATAATACACACAGAAATAGTATATCTAAATATGCTGAGCCGTAGTAAACGAAAATGAGGTTGAAATTGTATGGGAGTGTCAACGCCCACTTTTTTAATGAAAAAATTTTTAGGCTTGCATTTTCGCATTATGTATGCCGAATTTCAATAAAATAGCTTCCACTAAGCGCCTTAGATTTGCTTTTTTAATTGTAGACTTTATGGGCGTAGCCCCGCCCTCCTCGCCAAATTTTCGGATTTTAAAATTTTTTTAGTTTATTGTTCACCCAGACCTAGCTCTGTAGCAAATTTCAGCTCACTATCTTAGATTTTAATTTTTATGGGCGTAGCCCCGCCCCCTTGGTTGAAATTTTCGGGTTTTTAGATTTTTCTGGTTTATTGCTCACCTAGATCTACTCGTGTACCAAATCTTAGCGCTCTACCTATAGCGGAAGTGCTTCATCAATTAGATGAGTGATCAGTGAGTCAGTGAGTATGTCTTAAAATATGTACTTTTTGCACCTCCATATCTCCAAAACCTTTCATTGTAAAACTTTGAAACTTTGCATGTGTGGTTACATGAATTCATTCTAATTGTGGATTAAATTTCATAATTTTACGATCGCGGGGAACAGAGTTATGAGGGGGGTAAAAACAGCTCGAATGGCTTCCTGTAAATATACACACTGCGTGCATTGGCCAGAACTTGACCTGGCGCACTGCCGTGCGCCTAGATGTGTACATTTACATATATACTAATTTAAAAACATTTCCAAATTATTTACCAAAAGAGTTTTAAGATTTGATTTAAAATTTGATACAACATCGATATTTTTAAAAAATTGTGGTAAATTGTTAAACTCAAAACTACCAATATATTGAATTTTGCATCTAATACGTTTATAAAATGCTATTTTTTTACATATATAATCAATAAGATCTTTAAATTTGAGTTCTTTGTCAATTATAAAACCAAGATATTTTATATTGTCCACTTTTTCAATTATTTTATCATTAATTTTAAATATCGAATCACTAGTCATATTTATTTCAGTTATTTTTGTTTTATTTTCATTTAGTTTCATCTTATTCATCTTTAGCCATCTACTAATTTGATTAACATCATGCATCAATTTACTTCTACGCTCTTCATATGTTTCTCCTATTGAATATATTAAAGTATCATCTGCATACAGCATTATACTACACTTTTCAATAACACTTATCATATCGTTTATATACATAATGAATAGTTATGTACCCAGAATTGATCCTTGGGGAACACCAAATTCACTTCTTACTTCATTTGATTTAATTGCTTTTACTTTTGTTTTCTGTCTTCTATTTTCCAGGTACGATTTAAACCAACTTAATTCTACGCCTTGAATACCGTACATATATAACTTCTATAACATTACGCATCTGTCGATTGTTTCAAATGCCCGTTTAAAATCTAAAAAAATTGCCATAATTATCTTATTTTTTTATATTTTTCCACTCCTTCATTATATGATTTATAACAGTTTCACACGAAAATTTTTTCCGAAAGACCGATTGATATTTTGATAAAAAATAATTGTCTTCCATATACCTTTCCAATTGTGCTTTTATTACTTTTTCCAAAACATTTTCGAATACTTTTAAGGTGTTAATTGGCCTAAATTCCTCGCATTTATTTGTTTTAGCAATTTTTCTAATGGCGTTACTACTGTTTCTTTCCAGCTTTCCGGAAACACTCCGGTTTCCATTGATTTATTTATTATCTTTAGTAAAATTATTCCTGTAGCGTTCCAGTTAGTCAGGCTTATTATATCCTTTACCAAAAAATGGTAAAAGGATATATATAGGTTTGTCATTCCATTTGTAATTTCTAGAATATTAATATGCGAATCATAAGGTATATATATCCGTCTGTCTGTCTGTCTGTACGTGAAATCGGTATTCCGAAGCTCCCAGAAAAGCTAGAGACTTCGTTCTTGGTCTGGTGTGTCAGAAATATATATACATATATATATATATATATATATATATATATATATATATATATATATATATATATATATATATATATATATATAAGTCGTTGAAGTTGTAGTTGAATACTACGCGATTGAGATCCAGCTGAGTGATGACTTATGACAGTATTAGTGTCAGAAGCTGGAGAGCTGTTCGAGGTTTGTGCCCCCGCTGTATTAACTTGGGGGGGTTCACTACATGTTGACCTATTGTTATCACTTTGTTGTTGACCCTTATTGCTATTATTATCCATTACTTACTGCGAGATTGGCAATGATGTGGATTCTCTAGGTGACTCAGGTATAGGTGAAGATGAAACAAATAGAATTTTAATGTGTTCGGGAGGCAATCAGCCGAGCCAGCAATTTCCACGGGATTTTGAATAAAATACACCAGATGAATAAAAGGCTTGATTTGTTCATGCAAATGTATTTATATTAAAATTCCTTTATAAATAGAAATACAAATATATATATTTATAATCGGATAAAAAAACAAGAAGTTCAATATAAAAATGATGACGTACTGTTTGGTATGGAAATAACTGGAAAAATTTAGGACTTGCACTAATCGATTTAGAACTTATATTACGATGTCACGCCACCTCTAATCCAACTCGTATAGTGATTATTTTTATATAAAATGGCGAAATTTTTTGAGTTAGATATGGACAATTAATTCTTTCGTTAAATTATAATAGCTGTAATAACCATAGTATTTTTCGGAGTTCAAATGTATGGTGTTGCTAGATCGAAAGGAACTTATATTATTTTGATTTTGGGAGTAGCGTTTACAGAGTATGTAAAAAGAAAATAAATGTAAATAACAACAACAGCTATTTAAGAATAGAGTGTTGCCACACAAGTATATTTTTGACCGGGTGCAGTCAAGATAATAATTAGTGTTTTTTATGGGAATTGTTACAATTTAAGTTTAAAATTTTTTAAACGCACTAATAATCCCATAAAATTTTTATAAAATAGCTTTTTCTAACACTCTGGAAATATCTGTAATGGCTTTTACGTGCTCTGTTAAGGATGTGCTAAAAATCAATATGTTGTCTAGATAAACAACACATGTTTTATTAATGTACTCGCGTAATGTGTCATTCATGAGTCTTTGGAATGTCGCTGGAGCGTTTTTTAATCCAAACGGCATTCTAATAAACTCATACAGTCCATGGGGAGTAACGAAAGCTGTTTTTCCCTGTCCTTTTCTTCTATTAGAATTTGATGATAACCCTTAGCAAGGTCTAGGGTTGTAAAGTATTGTGCTCTTCCGAGCTTATCTAAAATTGAATCGATGTTGGGAAGTGGGAATTTATCGTCGATTGTTATTTCATTTAATTTCCTGTAATCCACCACAATCCTGTATTTTCTTTCTCCTGAGTTATCTAACTTTTTAGGTACCACTATTAATGGACTCGCATAACGAGAGCAACTTTTTCTAATTATGCCCTGATCTTCCATTTCTTTAATTTGTCGTCTTACTTCAACTTCATGTTGTGGTGGATATCTATATAACTTAGCATTTAGCTGTTCTTCCATCGTTGTCCTAATAGTATGTTTTATATTTATTGTACTAGTCAGTTTGTCGCCTTTTTTAAAGAATAAATTTTTGAATCTATTTAAAATTTTCATGACTTGATTATATTATTCAGTATTTAAATGGTTCAAGTGTAATCTACTCCAGTCAAAATTTGATCCATCTAAAGTACATATTTGGAGATTTTTGTATGGGTTCATTGTAAAAGTCGGTATCCTGTTATTAAAAGAAATATTTCCGTCTACTAAATTTATCATTGTACTAAGACAGTTCAGTAATTCTATCCCTATTATAAAACTATATCTTCGTCCTGTTAACTGCGTAACTTTCCACTTAATTTTTGCATTTTGTTCATTAAATTCTTCGGGTGCATCTGTAATTGCCTCAAATTCAATAATACCTTTTCCATTTATTGTTTTAAATTCAATTGGTTCTTTAAATGGGGTTTTTCTAAAGTAATTTACGTTCTTGTCTACTACACTAATACTTGCTCCTGTGTCTATTAGAGCATTAAATTCTTTTATTTATAGTAATTGTTATGATGGGTAAGTAATCGGATGTTGTTTCCGAAAAAAAATGTTTTCGTAATCTTGAATTTGGCCAGATCTATTATCTTCATTATTCCCATTATTTATTTCTTCATTATATTTCATTGATTCCTTTCGGTCTTGCCCAGGTTGAGTCAAGCTATTTTGGCTGACATTTGGCCTGGGTATCCTACCTGTGGGATTCCTTGAAACTTGTTTATTTCTATATTATATATTTCCATTGGCTCGGTTCGGTCTTGCCTAGGTAGATTCCAGCGATATTGTCCGGAATTTGGCTTAGGGTTTCCTACCTGTGCGGGCCTTTGGAAATTTCCTGACAGATTATTATTGTGTTGGACCTTATAACGTCCTGAATTATGATTATTATAATTATTGTATTTATTGTAATAATTATGGTTATTATTGTTAAAGTTAGCTTGTACTTTATTCTCATAATTTCGATTATAATTATAGTTATTTTTATTCTGCTGTTTCGATGTATTCATGAAAGTTCCCTTGAATTTCCTAAATTCTTGCCTAATACAACTATCTTCATACCTTCTTTTCATCATTATGTCTACTATATTTCCTATATCTCTTCATATATTTTGTCTAACAATATTCCCTGTGTCATTTCTTTTGCTACATTAGCGATATGGATCGTCGCTATAGTAAATACTTAGCTCATCACTCTTATACTTAATGTTTTGTAAATCTATTGCCAAATCACTTACATTATTTACTCGTATCTCGTTGATCTTTCTGTAGATTTGGTGGGGTTCAACATCTGGTCTATACCTTAATCTTAGCGTCTTCTTCATTGTTGCCCAGTTGTCCGGTTGTTGCATATTTATTACCACGTTTTTGGCTTCCCCTTAAATATTTCGGTAAAAGATTGCTTTGGTGGCTTCCTTCATATAAACCTCTTCTGTTATAGATGATAACAAGTACTCCACGCTTCTTATGAATGAGTTTATAGTAATTTCTCCAACTCCTGTGAACACCGGTAAGTAACTCACATTTTTGAAAATTCTATCCAATTGGCCAGATTGTTGATATTGCTGCTGTTGTTGTTGTTGTCGCTGCTGTTGTTGGTGCTGCTGCTGCTGTTGTTGCAGGTGCTGTTGCTGCTGATGTTGTTGTTGCTGTTGTTGTTGCATTTGTCCTTGTAATTCCAACCAGGCTACACGCAACCGTTCCAACTGTTGGTCCTTACGGGATAACTCCTCTGTTAAGTCTATTGGTTGATTTTCTTCTTCCATCATTCTTGTTCTATCAAAAGCTTTCTGTCTTCTTAAGAACAGTTTTACTGTTTGATTATTCACAAAAATTTTGTTATTGTTTTAAAAATTGTTTTGTTTGTTTTTATTTTCTGGTCCTGTTCACCTTTTGTTTGGTGCAGAATACTCAGAATTTATTTTACCACTTTTCACAATTTTTACACCTTGGAGGGTCCCTTAGGAAGTCGCAAGGTTTGTTATTATTTATGAAAGGGTCTGTTATTATTCACACATACTTTCGAACACTGGATCCTTTGGATTTTTAAAGGATCCTACCGACTGCGCCAATTTAATAATTATTTTATTATTTTTCTAAAAAAAATAACTGTTATTTCTTTTTAGTTAGTTTTTATTTATTTTTTATTTATTGAAGAGTAATTAGACTTATTTTTAGGAGTAGCGAATTAAGACTGGTTTTACAATGTCTCTTAATCTAAAATCATAACTTTAATTTCATTTATTTTTCATGTTGTCATCATTCTTTTACCATTTCCAATTAATATTAAAATGATTTAAAAAAAACATTTCGAAATAGTAAATGTTGCAATTAAAATAATTCTTGCAAGAAGTGCAATTAATTTAAAAATGCATTATCAAAATTATTAATTTGGTTATTTCGAAATACTGTGACCTAATTACAGTTTTAAATGTAAATGAATTTAAAGTTTGAAATGCAAATGAACTTAAAGTTCATTTACCTATTTCTTTTAAAAATTTATCAATATTATCATTGTAGGACTTATATGTAACTCACGCGCTCATTGGTAGAAAGAAGCAAGTATCACAAATTCTTCCGTCACGAAGTGTTTTCTTCTTTACTCTTATACCTACAATACTCAAAAAAATTTCTTGCAAACGTTTGTTTTATAAGATTACGTTTGTTTTATAAGATTTCACTGTAGTAGAAAATTTTAAAAATCCCTTATGTCTTGAAAGTTCTTATAAGATGTCTTATGCAGGAGACTAATATCAACTATGGAAATGCCGCAGTCCTATAAAAATACAGAAAAACCATGAGTTTTGTTTTATTAATTTTTATCCTTGATAGCGTGAATATGAAATTTGTCTGTGTTAGTGACATATTATGTTTTAAATCTTATTTTTGACGATCCCGCTGCAGGTGCCTGGCTTTTCTTCGTTCATTGTAAAGCTATTTTATTTCATGATTATATATATATATTTATATATATATTTATATATATATTTATTTATATATATATATTATTTATATATATATATATATATATATTATATATATATATATATTATTTATATATATATATATATATATATATATATATATATATATATATATAAATATATATATATAATCATGAAATAAAATAGCTTTACAATGAACGAAGAAAAGCCAGGCACCTGCAGCGGGATCGTCAAAAATAAGATTTAAAACATAATATGTCACTAACACAGACAAATTTCATATTCACGCTATCAAGGATAAAAATTAATAAAACAAAACTCAAGGTTTTTCTGTATTTTTATAGGACTGCGGCATTTCCATAGTTGATATTAGTCTCCTGCATAAGACATCTTATAAGAACTTTCAAGACATAAGGGATTTTTAAAATTTTCTACTACAGTGAAATCTTATAAAACAAACGTAATCTTATAAAACAAACGTTTGCAAGAAATTTTTTTGAGTATTGTAGGTATAAGAGTAAAGAAGAAAACACTTCGTGACGGAAGAATTTGTGATACTTGCTTCTTTCTACCAATGAGCGCGTGAGTTACATATAAGTCCTACAATGATAATATTGATAAATTTTTAAAAGAAATAGGTAAATGAACTTTAAGTTCATTTGCATTTCAAACTTTAAATTCATTTACATTTAAAACTGTAATTAGGTCACAGTATTTCGAAATAACCAAATTAATAATTTTGATAATGCATTTTTAAATTAATTGCACTTCTTGCAAGAATTATTTTAATTGCAACATTTACTATTTCGAAATGTTTTTTTTAAATCATTTTAATATTAATTGGAAATGGTAAAAGAATGATGACAACATGAAAAATAAATGAAATTAAAGTTATGATTTTAGATTAAGAGACATTGTAAAACCAGTCTTAATTCGCTACTCCTAAAAATAAGTCTAATTACTCTTCAATAAATAAAAAATAAATAAAAACTAACTAAAAAGAAATAACAGTTATTTTTTTTAGAAAAATAATAAAATAATTATTAAATTGGCGCAGTCGGTAGGATCCTTTAAAAATCCAAAGGATCCAGTGTTCGAAAGTATGTGTGAATAATAACAGACCCTTTCATAAATAATAACAAACCTTGCGACTTCCTAAGGGACCCTCCAAGGTGTAAAAATTGTGAAAAGTGGTAAAATAAATTCTGAGTATTCTGCACCAAACAAAAGGTGAACAGGACCAGAAAATAAAAACAAACAAAACAATTTTTAAAACAATAACAAAATTTTTGTGAATAATCAAACAGTAAAACTGTTCTTAAGAAGACAGAAAGCTTTTGATAGAACAAGAATGATGGAAGAAGAAAATCAACCAATAGACTTAACAGAGGAGTTATCCCGTAAGGACCAACAGTTGGAACGGTTGCGTGTAGCCTGGTTGGAATTACAAGGACAAATGCAACAACAACAGCAACAACAACATCAGCAGCAACAGCACCTGCAACAACAGCAGCAGCAGCACCAACAACAGCAGCGACAACAACAACAACAGCAGCAATATCAACAATCTGGCCAATTGGATAGAATTTTCAAAAATGTGAGTTACTTACCGGTGTTCACAGGAGTTGGAGAAATTACTATAAACTCATTCATAAGAAGCGTGGAGTACTTGTTATCATCTATAACAGAAGAGGTTTATATGAAGGAAGCCACCAAAGCAATCTTTTACCGAAATATTTAAGGGGAAGCCAAAAACGTGGTAATAAATATGCAACAACCGGACAACTGGGCAACAATGAAGAAGACGCTAAGATTAAGGTATAGACCAGATGTTGAACCCCACCAAATCTACAGAAAGATCAACGAGATACGAGTAAATAATGTAAGTGATTTGGCAATAGATTTACAAAACATTAAGTATAAGAGTGATGAGCTAAGTATTTACTATAGCGACGATCCATATCGCTAATGTAGCAAAAGAAATGACACAGGGAATATTGTTAGACAAAATATATGAAGAGATATAGGAAATATAGTAGACATAATGATGAAAAGAAGGTATGAAGATAGTTGTATTAGGCAAGAATTTAGGAAATTCAAGGGAACTTTCATGAATACATCGAAACAGCAGAATAAAAATAACTATAATTATAATCGAAATTATGAGAATAAAGTACAAGCTAACTTTAACAATAATAACCATAATTATTACAATAAATACAATAATTATAATAATCATAATTCAGGACGTTATAAGGTCCAACACAATAATAATCTGTCAGGAAATTTCCAAAGGCCCGCACAGGTAGGAAACCCTAAGCCAAATTCCGGACAATATCGCTGGAATCTACCTAGGCAAGACCGAACCGAGCCAATGGAAATATATAATATAGAAATAAACAAGTTTCAAGGAATCCCACAGGTAGGATACCCAGGCCAAATGTCAGCCAAAATAGCTTGACTCAACCTGGGCAAGACCGAAAGGAATCAATGAAATATAATGAAGAAATAAATAATGGGAATAATGAAGATAATAGATCTGGCCAAATTCAAGATTACGAAAACATTTTTTTTCGGAAACAACATCCGATTACTTACCCATCATAACAATTACTATAAATAAAAGAATTTAATGCTCTAATAGACACAGGAGCAAGTATTAGTGTAGTAGACAAGAACGTAAATTACTTTAGAAAAACCCCATTTAAAGAACCAATTGAATTTAAAACAATAAATGGAAAAGGTATTATTGAATTTGAGGCAATTACAGATGCACCCGAAGAATTTAATGAACAAAATGCAAAAATTAAGTGGAAAGTTACGCAGTTAACAGGACGAAGATATAGTTTTATAATAGGGATAGAATTACTGAACTGTCTTAGTACAATGATAAATTTAGTAGACGGAAATATTTCTTTTAATAACAGGATACCGACTTTTACAATGAACCCATACAAAAATCTCCAAATATGTACTTTAGATGGATCAAATTTTGACTGGAGTAGATTACACTTGAACCATTTAAATACTGAATAATATAAGGAAGTCATGAAAATTTTAAATAGATTCAAAAATTTATTTTTTAAAAAAGGCGACAAACTGACTAGTACAATGAATATAAAACATACTATTAGGACAACGATGGAAGAACAGCTAAATGCTAAGTTATATAGATATCCACCACAACATGAAGTTGAAGTAAGACGACAAATTAAAGAAATGGAAGATCAGGGCATAATTAGAAAAAGTTGCTCTCGTTATGCGAGTCCATTAATAGTGGTACCTAAAAAGTTAGATAACTCAGGAGAAAGAAAATACAGGATTGTGGTGGATTACAGGAAATTAAATGAAATAACAATCGACGATAAATTCCCACTTCCCAACATCGATTCAATTTTAGATAAGCTCGGAAGAGCACAATACTTTACAACCCTAGACCTTGCTAAGGGTTATCATCAAATTCTAATAGAAGAAAAGGACAGGGAAAAACAGCTTTCGTTACTCCCCATGGACTGTATGAGTTTATTAGAATGCCGTTTGGATTAAAAAACGCTCCAGCGACATTCCAAAGACTCATGAATGACACATTACGCGAGTACATTAATAAAACATGTGTTGTTTATCTAGACAACATATTGATTTTTAGCACATCCTTAACAGAGCACGTAAAAGCCATTACAGATATTTCCAGAGTGTTAGAAAAAGCTAATTTAAAAATTCAAATAGACAAGTGCAATTTTATAAAAATTTTATGGGATTATTAGTGCGTTTAAAAAATTTTAAACTTAAATTGTAACAATTCCCATAAAAAACACTAATTATTATCTTGACTGCACCCGGTCAAAAATATACTTGTGTGGCAACACTCTATTCTTAAATAGCTGTTGTTGTTATTTACATTTATTTTCTTTTTACATACTCTGTAAACGCTACTCCCAAAATCAAAATAATATAAGTTCCTTTCGATCTAGCAACACCATACATTTGAACTCCGAAAAATACTATGGTTATTACAGCTATTATAATTTAACGAAAGAATTAATTGTCCATATGTAACTCAAAAAATTTCGCCATTTTATATAAAAATAATCACTATACGAGTTGGATTAGAGGTGGCGTGACATCGTAATATAAGTTCTAAATCGATTAGTGCAAGTCCTAAATTTTTCCAGTTATTTCCATACCAAACAGTACGTCATCATTTTTATATTGAACTTCTTGTTTTTTTATCCGATTATAAATATATATATTTGTATTTCTATTTATAAAGGAATTTTAATATAAATACATTTGCATGAACAAATCAAGCCTTTTATTCATCTGGTGTATTTTATTCAAAATCCCGTGGAAATTGCTGGCTCGTCTGATTGCCTCCCGAACACATTAAAATTCTATTTGTTTCATCTTCACCTATACCTGAGTCACCTAGAGAATCCACATCATTGCCAATCTCGCAGTAAGTAATGGATAATAATAGCAATAAGGGTCAACAACAAAGTGATAACGATAGGTCAACATGTAGTGAACCCCCCAAGTTAATACAGCGGGGGCACAAACCTCGAACAGCTCTCCAGCTTCTGACACTAATACTGTCATAAGTCATCACTCAGCTGGATCTCAATCGCGTAGTATTCAACTACAACTTCAACGACTTGAAGAAGAACGAAAACCCGATTTAGAGCAAGCTCGTTTAGAGCGTGAATACCTAAATAAAAAATATCAACTTCTAGAAGAAGCTGACAACTTTGGTGATCTTTCATCTGTTAGGTCCCAATCCGTTCGAAGCTGGATAGATGGCATTCCCTATCAAGAACAAGTATTAGAACATTATGCTGATAAAACACTCGCAGTAACCAATAATGCTGCAAATACTTCGACTCTAAATGAAGCTGCATATTTATCTGATATACCTCTTGATATGTCCACTAGACATGTCGAACAAACTCGTGGTATTACGAATATTACACTTAACCATTTTAACCAAATGCCACAAAATTTGAATGTGTGCAGTCACCCCGCAGTATCTACTACTACATTTACAGCCAGAAACTCGGTCGCACCAATTTGTGCAACGACCACCGCCACCAGTAGTGGTAATCAGAGACAAACTCGACTTTTAAATACTTACACCATTCCACCCAACGCACGACAGTCAGTTCCAAAAGAATTGCCAATGTTCGCCGGCAATCCTGAAGATTAGCCCTTATTTATCTCCACATTTGAATGGTCTACTGCTACTTGCTGCCTCACTGACGCCGAAAACCTCATTCGTCTCCAAAAATCCATAATAGGAGATGCCTTCAATAGTGTCCAACATATGCTCGTGCATCCCTCAAACGTCTCTAGCGTCATCGACATTCTCCGTATGCTCTACGGCCAACCCGAAAAGGTATTAAATTCAATTAAAAACAGAATTAGTTCATCGCCAAAGGTTGACGAAAATAATTTTCAAACTCTTACCTCCTTTGCTATAAACTTCCGCAGTTTAATTGCCACTATTAGAGCTGGCAACTTACCAGATGAAATAAATAATTCCTTTTTACTCCAACAATTGCTACGAAAACTCCCTACAACTTACCAAATGCAATGGGCAACTCTGAAAAGACAGCTAATTAATCAAAACAAAAGAGCAAATTTATTGGCCTTTGATAACTGGCTATTTAACATTGGATTAACATCCAGTACAATATCAATAGATCCCACTACGAATAAGCCCAGTAACATTAACAGCAGCAAATTTATTAATAACAACAACAACAAATCAACAATAAACAAGAAAGCTTTTATTAATTCTCACAACGAACGTAATAGCCTTTTCACACTTACTCACATCTTTCATCTTTCATCAATTTGGCAAGATGATAACATCTTCCCATAAGAATTATACAGGGCTGAATGTTCAACATCTTTCAACATCTTCAAAAGATGTTCCTATTTCACTTTGTTCCGTTTAACATCTTTCGATTATTTTAGTGTCATCACTAGAAAAAATGTATACAACTATATACATACATGCATGCATACTATAAAAATGTCTACATATGTATGTATCTATGTTTGTATATCTGCATATGCATGTACATATGTACATACATTCAAGGCTACATTTTGGAATATCCTTCCCAAAAAAAGATCCGTAATTACTCTAAGATTTTATTGTATACATACATACATACATATGTATGTATATGTATGCATATAATAAAATCTGTTATATATTTTTCCAAATCGAAATAAATTACATATAATTAGTTGCAAATGTCTACGCGAAATCTTTGCGGATAAAGTTTGTAATATTTCTTCATCATCATTGTCCGCTGGCATAATTTTTACTAATTCTGCATACTGTAGCATTATTTGTTTCTGCTCCTCAAGAGCCAGCAACTAAATCAATTTCTAATGAATTTTTAAATTGCATTTTATTATTTAATTAATTAATTAAGAATAGTATTATAATACATGACAGATGAAAGATGAAAGATGTTGTAATGTGAACAGGTTTTTTCAATTTTCAACATATTCGACGCATTCCTCAAAGATGTGAGTGAGTGTGAAAAGGGTATAAGTGTATTGTATGTAACAGCAGTAGCTGTAAAACTGTAAGTGATTGCCCAAAATATCAATTGCTCGATCGTGCTGAGAAATGGAAAGTGGTAAGATATAACAAACTATGTAAATATTGCTTATGTTTACATAGCAGCGAATGTAAGAAAAAGAAAATGTGCAGTATAGATAATTGTGAATATTATCACCATGATGAAAAGTTAGATGATTTAGTTAGGAGTTTCTATACACTCGAAAGTGTTGGTATTTGTGAAAAAGATCCTCTTATTTCTGAAAACGAAAAACGTGCTTTAAGTTTGCTAAACAGCTTTACAACGTTAAAAGAAGATAGGCATTATGAGGTTCCATTATTGTGGAAGTTTGATAACTCCAAACTACCAGATAGTTTTGATACAGCTTTAAAGCTGCTAACCTGCCTCGAAAAAAAATTATTAAAAAATGCTGACCTTCATAAAATATTTAAAGATACAATTGCAAGTTATATATCTAAAGGCTATATACGAAAGTTAAATGACAACGAAATAAAAAGATCTGATGGTAAAGTGTGGTATCTACCAATTTTTGCGGTGTTTAATAAAAATAAGCCGGGAAAATCCCGTGTAGTGTGGGATGCGGACGCGAAATCGGAGGGCTTATCTTTGAATTCATTTTTGCTCAAAGGCCCTGATTTGCTGGCCTCCCTCCCATCAATTCTTTTTAAATTCCGACAGAATGCAATTGCTGTTTGTGGCGACATAGAAGAAATGTTTCTTCAAATTCAAATACGTCCGGAAGATCGTGATGTTCAGAGATTTTTGTGGCGAGATTGTGAGCAAAGTAGAGCGCCTGATGTGTATGTAATGGACGTAATGATATTTGGAGCTACATGTGCTCCCAGCATATCACAGTACATTAAAAATATAAACGCTGACAAATTTCAAAATGAATTTCCTTTAGCTGCTAAGTCGATTAAGCAAAATCATTATGTTGATGATTTGTTAGATTCTGTTAGTACGCCAGAAGATGCAGTCAAGTTAATTTCAGACGTTTCATACGTAAATCGTCAAGCCGGTTTTAACATAAGAAACTGGATATCTAACAGCGTATTAGTAAGGCAAGCCTTTAGTCAAGGAGCTTCTTATGGCGTTAAATGTATTAATTTTAAAGATGAAACAGAAATTGAAAAGGTTTTGGGTGTTTTCTGGGAATATCACGAGGATGTAATTACTTTCAAAATTGCATCGTGGCTTCTCGAAAGCGATTTATTTACTTTAAAAAAGTCACCCACAAAACGCAAAATGCTCCGACTAATTATGTCAATATATGACCCTCTTGGTCTCATTGCACACATAATAATGTGTGTTAAAATACTAATGCAAGATGTGTGGCGGTCTAAGGTTGACTGGGATGAAACCATCCCTTCAAAGTTGTTAGGGACACAGTGGGTTAAAATGTTGCCAGAAATCCAGAATATTAAAATACCGAGATGCTATTTGCAATCATTTAAAAATTATGATGGTGCCGACATACAATTGCATACATTTGTAGATGCGAGTAAAGACGGGTATTCGGCTGTATCATACTTCAGGTTGAAGAAAGATAAGACTATTATATGCTCTCTAGTGAGTGCCAAATCTAGAGTGGCACCAATGAAAATCACGTCTATTCCTAGACTAGAACTCATGGCGGCTCTAATAGGAGCTCGTCTTGCCAAATTTGTTGTAAAAAACCACGAAATAATAGTTTCAAAAAAATATTTCTGGTGCGACTCAAGAACCGTCATCAGCTGGATTAATTCCGACCACCGGAAGTATCACCAATTTTTGGCTTTTAGGATTACCGAGATCCTGGAATTATCTGCGATAAAAGAATGGAAATGGGTGACAAGCAAACAAAATGTTGCCGATGAAGCAACGAAATGGTCTAAAACTCCTAAAATGTTTAGCTCAAGCCGATGGTTTAAAGGACCAGATTTTTTATACAACCCTGAAGATAAGTGGCCTAAACCTGAACTGTTTTCGAACTGTACGGAGGAGGAGCGTATACAGCATACATGTCAAATTACGAAATATGAACCAGTCTTCGATACTTTACGGTTTTCAAAATGGAAGCGCCTTTTGAGAACGGCAGCGTATGTTGTACGATTTATTAATAACTGTCGTAAAGTTGTAAGAGAAAAGGACGAGATAACTCATGAAGAGCTTAGTGAAGCTGAGCGCGTGTTGTACAATCAAGCCCAACGCGAAGAATATTCTGAAGAAATTTCAGCAATTAATGCAAATATTCCGATAAAAAAACGAGTGACATTTATTCTAAATCACCCTATTTAAACAACGGTATTTTGCGCATAGACGGTAGGATTGACATGGCAGATGCTTCCTTAGAAAAGAAACGGCCAATTATATTACCAAGGAAAAGTTATTTTACCAAGCTTATATTACTGCACTATCATGAGAAACTCTATCACATGAATCATGAGACAGCCGTCAACGAAATAAGACAAAAATATTGTATATCGAGACTTCGTGCTACATATAAGTCAATTACTCGTTGTTGCCAGATGTGTAAAATTAGAAAGGCCACTCCTCGAATTCCCCAAATGGCAAAGCTACCACGAGCTCGCGTTGCGTCATACGCTGCCCCATTCACCTATACGGGAATAGATTTTTTTGGTCCCATATTGGTGACTGTTAACCGCCACAAAGAAAAACGCTATGGATGTTTGTTTACGTGCTTGACAATAAGAGCAGTACATATTAAAATTGCACACTCTCTCACAACAAGCTCCTGCATTTTGGCCATCCGAAATTTTATGGCACGCGTACCCCTAAAATTCTATAGCGATAACGGGACTAATTTCATCGGAGCCGAAAGAGAATTACGAGAAGCCTTAGTTGACGTCGACCGAAACGAATTAGTTAAGAACTTTACAACTTCTACAACAAAATGGATCTTCAACCCACCAGCTTCACCCCTTGTGGGAGGTGCGTGGGAGCGACTAGTTCGTTCCGTAAAAAGTTTTTTATAGTATTACTCCACCTAGACAACCTAGTGATGAACTTCTTCTGAGCATGCTTATTGAAGTAGAAACTATCATTAATTCGAGACCGCTTGTATATGTTCCTGTTGACGAAGAATCTGAAGAAGCTATAACTCCAAACCATTTCCTAGTGGGAAGCTCCAGTGGTCTTAAACCGTTGAGTACGTGCAATGATAGTGGAACTATATTGAAACAAAACTGGCTGATTTCGCAACAATATGGAAATATTTTTTGGAAAAGGTGGTTGACTGAATATTTGCCGTCGTTAACCTGTAGGTCCAAGTGGCACGAAAAATCTAAACCTTTAACTCCGGGGGATTTAGTTATCATTGTTGACCCTTCGCTCCCTAGAAACGTCTGGCCGCGTGGAAGAGTACTTGAAACGAGATTGGCTGGTGACGGACAGGTTCGAAGTGCAAAAATTCTTACCCAACGCGGTATGATGGAGAGGCCTGTGACCAAACTGGCAGTATTGGAAGTAGCTCCTCAAAAGAAGTCTGACGGCGAAGAACCTTCTTGTCATACTGAGGGGGAAATGTAAACGCTACTCCCAAAATCAAAATAATTTAAGTTCCTTTCGATCTAGCAACACCATATATTTGAACTCCGAAAAATACTATGTTTATTACAGCTATTATAATTTAACGAAAGAATTAATTGTCCATATGTAACTCAAAAAATTTCGCCATTTTATATAAAAATAATCACTATACCAGTTGGATTAGAGGTGGCGTGACATCGTAATATAAGTTCTAAATCGATTAGTGCAAGTCCTAAATTTTTCCAGTTATTTCCATACCAAATAGTACGTCATCATTTTTATATTGAATTTCTTGTTTTTTATCCGATTATAAATATATATATTTGTATTTCTATTTATAAAGGAATTTTAATATAAATACATTTGCATGAACAAATCAAGCCTTTTATTCATCTGGTGTATTTTATTCAAAATCCCGTGGAAATTGCTGGCTCGGCTGATTGCCTCCCCAACATACTCTTACAAATACAATTTGAAGCTGAAAAAAAGTCAGCCAATGTGTTAATGGTAAATTAAGAAAATAAAAAACATGTTGATTATTGAGTTCTTGTTTCAACTTTGTTATTTGTTTTAAGCTTCCCATTTGTTTAAATGAAAGTTTATAACATAATAACTCTAGTTGTTCTAAGGATGTTTGGCTAAAGGTTCCCTGATGATCTGCATTAGCAACAGTGAAATGCGCATAGGATCCAGCTAAACCCCTCAATAATTAATTTCAATGTATTTTTAATAAAAAAATATTTTACTTAATAAGTAAAATATTAATTTGGGATTATTAGTGCGTTTAAAAAACTTTAAACTTAAATTGTAACAATTCCCATAAAAAAACACTAATTATTAACTTGACTGCACCCGGTCAAAAATATACTTGTGTGGCAACACTCTATTCTTAAATAGCTGTTGTTGTTATTTACATTTATTTTCTTTTTACATACTCTTACAAATACAATTTGAAGCTGAAAAAAGTCAGCCAATGTATTAATGGTAAAGTAATAAAATAAAAAACATGTTGATTATTGAGTTCTTGTTTCAACTTTGTTATTTGTTTTAAGCTTCTCATTTGTTTAAATGAAAGTTTATAACATAATAACTCTAGTTGTTCTAAGAATCTTTGGTTAAAGGTTCCCTGATGATCTGCATTAGCAACAGTGAAATGCGCATAGGATCCAGCTAAACCCCTCAATAATCAATTTCAATGTATTTTTAATAAAAAAATATTTTACTTAATAAGTAAAATATTAATTTGGGATTATTAGTGCGTTTAAAAAATTTTAAACTTAAATTGTAACAATTCCCATAAAAAAAACACTAAT
This sequence comes from Tachina grossa, assembly GCA_949987645.1. NCBI lineage: Eukaryota > Metazoa > Arthropoda > Insecta > Diptera > Tachinidae > Tachina > Tachina grossa. The sequence goes on along the minus strand of OX465277.1, from coordinate 59,365,231 downwards.
TATTAACTTGACTGCACCCGGTCAAAAATATACTTGTGTGGCAACACTCTATTCTTAAATAGCTGTTGTTGTTATTTACATTTATTTTCTTTTTACATACTCTTACAAATACAATTTGAAGCTGAAAAAAAGTCAGCCAATGTATTAATGGTAAAGTAAGAAAATAAAAAACATGTTGATTATTGAGTTCTTGTTTCAACTTTGTTATTTGTTTTAAGCTTCTCATTTGTTTAAATGAAAGTTTATAACATAATAACTCTAGTTGTTCTAAGAATCTTTGGGTAAAGGATCCAGCTAAACCCCTCAATAATCAATTTCAATGTATTTTTAATAAAAAAATATTTTACTTAATAAGTAAAATATTAATGTGGGATTATTAGTGCGTTTAAAAAAATTTAAACTTAAATTGTAACAATTCCCATAAAAAAACACTAATTATTAACTTGACTGCACCCGGTTAAAAATATACTTGTGTGGTAACACTCTATTCTTAAATAGCTGTTGTTGTTATTTACATTTATTTTCTTTTTACATACGCTTACAAATACAATTTGAAGCTGAAAAAAAGTCAGCCAATGTATTAATGGTAAAGTAAGAAAATAAAAAACATGTTGATTATTGAGTTCTTGTTTCAACTTTGTTATTTGTTTTAAGCTTCTCATTTGTTTAATTGAAAGTTTATAACATAATAGCTCTAGTTGTTCTAAGAATCTTTGGGTAAAGGTTCCCTGATGATCTGCATTAGCAACAGTGAAATGCGCATAGGATCCAGCTAAACCCCTCAATAATCAATTTCAATGTATTTTTAATAAAAAAATATTTTACTTAATAAGTAAAATATTAATTTGGGATTATTAGTGCGTTTAAAAAATTTTAAACTTAAATTGTAACAATTCCCATAAAAAAACTCTAATTATTAACTTGACTGCACCCGGTCAAAAATATACTTGTGTGGCAACACTCTATTCTTAAACAGCTGTTGTTGTTATTTACATTTATTTTCTTTTTACATACTCTTACAAAGACAATTTGAAGCTGAAAAAAGTCAGCCAATGTATTAATGGTAAAGTAAGAAAATAAAAAACATGTTGATTATTGAGTTCTTGTTTCAACTTTGTTATTTGTTTTAAGCTTCTCATTTGTTTAAATGAAAGTTTATAACATAATAACTCTAGTTGTTCTAAGAATCTTTGGGTAAAGGTTCCCAGATGATCTGCATTAGCAACAGTGAAATGCGCATAGGATCCAGCTAAACCCCTCAATAATCAATTTCAATGTATTTTTAATAAAAAAAATATTTTACTTAATAAGTAAAATATTAATTTGGGATTATTAGTGCGCTTAAAAAATTTTAAACTTAAATTGTAGCAATTCCCATAAAAAACACTAATTATTAACTTGACTGCACCCGGTCAAAAATATACTTGTGTGGCAACACTCTATTCTTAAATAGCTGTTGTTGTTATTTACATTTATTTTCTTTTTACATACTCTTACAAATACAATTTGAAGCTGAAAAAAAGTCAGGCAATGTATTAATGGTAAAGTAAGAAAATAAAAAACATGTTGATTATTGAGTTGTTGTTTCAACTTTTTTATTTGTTTTAAGCTTCTCATTTGTTTAAATGAAAGTTTATAACATAATAACTCTAGTTGTTCTAAGAATCTTTGGGTAATGATGATCTGCATTAGCAACAGTGAAATGCGCATAGCATCCAGCTAAACCCCTCAATAATCAATTTCAATGTATTTTTAATAAAAAAATATTTTACTTAATAAGTAAAATATTAATTTGGGATTATTAGTGCGTTTAAAAAATTGTAAACTTAAATTGTAACAATTCCCATAAAAAAAACACTAATTATTAACTTGACTGCACCCGGTCAAAAATATACTTGTGTGGCAACACTCTATTCTTAAATAGCTGTTGTTGTTATTTACATTTATTTTCTTTTTACATACTCTTAGAAATACAATTTGAAGCTGAAAAAAAGTCAGGCAATGTATTAATGGTAAAGTAAGAAAATAAAAAACATGTTGATTATTGAGTTGTTGTTTCAACTTTTTTATTTGTTTTAAGCTTCTCATTTGTGTAAATGAAAGTTTATAACATAATAACTCTAGTTGTTCTAAGAATCTTTGGGTAAAGGTTCCCTGATGATCTGCATTAGCAACAGTGAAATGCGCATAGGATCCAGCTAAACCCCTCAATAATCAATTTCAATGTATTTTTAATAAAAAAATATTTTACTTAATAAGTAAAATATTTATTTGGGATTATTAGTGCGTTTAAAAAATTTTAAACTTAAATTGTAACAATTCCCATAAAAAAACACTAATTATTAACTTGACTGCACCCGGTCAAAAATATACTTGTGTGGCAACACTCTATTCTTAAATAGCTGTTGTTGTTATTTACATTTATTTTCTTTTTACATACTCTTAGAAATACAATTTGAAGCTGAAAAAAAGTCAGGCAATGTATTAATGGTAAAGTAAGAAAATAAAAAACATGTTGATTATTGAGTTGTTGTTTCAACTTTTTTATTTGTTTTAAGCTTCTCATTTGTGTAAATGAAAGTTTATAACATAATAACTCTAGTTGTTCTAAGAATCTTTGGGTAAAGGTTCCCTGATGATCTGCATTAGCAACAGTGAAATGCGCATAGGATCCAGCTAAACCCCTCAATAATCAATTTCAATGTATTTTTAATAAAAAAATATTTTACTTAATAAGTAAAATATTAATTTGGGATTATTAGTGCGTTTAAAAAATTTTAAACTTAAATTGTAACAATTCCCATAAAAAAAACACTAATTATTAACTTGACTGCACCCGGTCAAAAATATACTTGTGTGGCAACACTCTATTCTTAAATAGCTGTTGTTGTTATTTACATTAATTTTCTTTTTACATACTCTTAGAAATACAATTTGAAGCTGAAAAAAATTCAGGCAATGTATTAATGGTAAAGTAAGAAAATAAAAAATATGTTGATTATTGAGTTGTTGTTTCAACTTTTTTATTTGTTTTAAGCTTCTCATTTGTGTAAATGAAAGTTTATAACATAATAACTCTACTTGTTCTAAGAATCTTTGGGTAAAGGTTCCCTGATGATCTGCATTAGCAACAGTGAAATGCGCATAGGATCCAGCTAAACCCCTCAATAATCAATTTCAATGTATTTTTAATAAAAAAATATTTTACTTAATAAGTAAAATATTAATTTGGGATTATTAGTGCGTTTAAAAAATTTTAAACTTAAATTGTAACAATTCCCATAAAAAACACTAATTATTAACTTGACTGCACCCGGTCAAAAATATACTTGTGTGGCAACACTCTATTCTTAAATAGCTGTTGTTGTTATTTACATTTATTTTCTTTTTACATACTCTTACAAATACAATTTGAAGCTGAAAAAAGTCAGTCAATGTATTAATGGCAAAGTAAAAAAATAAAAAACATGTTGATTATTGAGTTCTTGTTTCAACTTTGTTATTTATTTTAAGCTTCTCATTTGTTTAAATGAAAGTTTATAACATAATAACTCTAGTTGTTCTAAGAATCTTTGGGTAAAGTTCCCTGATGATCTGCATTAGCAACACTGAAATGCGCATAGCATCCAGCTAAACCCCTCAATAATCAATTTCAATGTATTTTTAATAAAAAAATATTTTACTTAATAAGTAAAATATTAATTTGGGATTATTAGTGCGTTTAAAAAATTTTAAACTTAAATTGTAACAATTCCCATAAAAAAACACTAATTATTAACTTGACTGCACCCGGTCAAAAATATACTTGTGTGGCAACACTCTATTCTTAAATAGCTGTTGTTGTTATTTACATTAATTTTCTTTTTACATACTCTTAGAAATACAATTTGAAGCTGAAAAAAATTCAGGCAATGTATTAATGGTAAAGTAAGAAAATAAAAAATATGTTGATTATTGAGTTGTTGTTTCAACTTTTTTATTTGTTTTAAGCTTCTCATTTGTGTAAATGAAAGTTTATAACATAATAACTCTAGTTGTTCTAAGAATCTTTGGGTAAAGGTTCCCTGATGATCTGCATTAGCAACAGTGAAATGCGCATAGGATCCAGCTAAACCCCTCAATAATCAATTTCAATGTATTTTTAATAAAAAAATATTTTACTTAATAAGTAAAATATTAATTTGGGATTATTAGTGCGTTTAAAAAATTGTAAACTTAAATTGTAACAATTCCCATAAAAAAAACACTAATTATTAACTTGACTGCACCCGGTCAAAAATATACTTGTGTGGCAACACTCTATTCTTAAATAGCTGTTGTTGTTATTTACATTTATTTTCTTTTTACATACTCTTAGAAATACAATTTGAAGCTGAAAAAAAGTCAGGCAATGTATTAATGGTAAAGTAAGAAAATAAAAAACATGTTGATTATTGAGTTGTTGTTTCAACTTTTTTATTTGTTTTAAGCTTCTCATTTGTGTAAATGAAAGTTTATAACATAATAACTCTAGTTGTTCTAAAAATCTTTGGGTAAAGGTTCCCTGATGATCTGCATTAGCAACAGTGAAATGCGCATAGGATCCAGCTAAACCCCTCAATAATCAATTTCAATGTATTTTTAATAAAAAAATATTTTACTTAATAAGTAAAATATTTATTTGGGATTATTAGTGCGTTTAAAAAATTTTAAACTTAAATTGTAACAATTCCCATAAAAAAACACTAATTATTAACTTGACTGCACCCGGTCAAAAATATACTTGTGTGGCAACACTCTATTCTTAAATAGCTGTTGTTGTTATTTACATTTATTTTCTTTTTACATACTCTTAGAAATACAATTTGAAGCTGAAAAAAAGTCAGGCAATGTATTAATGGTAAAGTAAGAAAATAAAAAACATGTTGATTATTGAGTTGTTGTTTCAACTGTTTTATTTGTTTTAAGCTTCTCATTTGTGTAAATGAAAGTTTATAACATAATAACTCTAGTTGTTCTAAGAATCTTTGGGTAAAGGTTCCCTGATGATCTGCATTAGCAACAGTGAAATGCGCATAGGATCCAGCTAAACCCCTCAATAATCAATTTCAATGTATTTTTAATAAAAAAATATTTTACTTAATAAGTAAAATATTAATTTGGGATTATTAGTGCGTTTAAAAAATTTTAAACTTAAATTGTAACAATTCCCATAAAAAAAACACTAATTATTAACTTGACTGCACCCGGTCAAAAATATACTTGTGTGGCAACACTCTATTCTTAAATAGCTGTTGTTGTTATTTACATTTATTTTCTTTTTACATACTCTTACAAATACAATTTGAAGCTGAAAAAAGTCAGTCAATGTATTAATGGCAAAGTAAAAAAATAAAAAACATGTTGATTATAGAGTTCTTGTTTCAACTTTGTTATTTATTTTAAGCTTCTCATTTGTTTAAATGAAAGTTTATAACATAATAACTCTAGTTGTTCTAAGAATCTTTGGGTAAAGGTTCCCTGATGATCTGCATTAGCAACACTGAAATGCGCATAGCATCCAGCTAAGCCCCTCAATAATCAATTTCAATGTATTTTTAATAAAAAAATATTTTACTTAATAAGTAAAATATTAATTTGGGATTATTAGTGCGTTTAAAAAATTTTAAACTTAAATTGTAACAATTCCCATAAAAAAACACTAATTATTAACTTGACTGCACCCGGTCAAAAATATACTTGTGTGGCAACACTCTATTCTTAAATAGCTGTTGTTGTTATTTACATTAATTTTCTTTTTACATACTCTTAGAAATACAATTTGAAGCTGAAAAAATTCAGCAATGTATTAATGGTAAAGTAAGAAAATAAAAAATATGTTGATTATTGAGTTGTTGTTTCAACTTTTTTATTTGTTTTAAGCTTCTCATTTGTGTAAATGAAAGTTTATAACATAATAACTCTAGTTGTTCTAAGAATCTTTGGGTAAAGGTTCCCTGATGATCTGCATTAGCAACAGTGAAATGCGCATAGGATCCAGCTAAACCCCTCAATAATCAATTTCAATGTATTTTTAATAAAAAAATATTTTACTTAATAAGTAAAATATTAATTTGGGATTATTAGTGCGTTTAAAAAATTTTAAACTTAAATTGTAACAATTCCCATAAAAAAAACACTAATTATTAACTTGACTGCACCCGGTCAAAAATATACTTGTGTGGCAACACTCTATTCTTAAATAGCTGTTGTTGTTATTTACATTAATTTTCTTTTTACATACTCTTAGAAATACAATTTGAAGCTGAAAAAAATTCAGGCAATGTATTAATGGTAAAGTAAGAAAATAAAAAATATGTTGATTATTGAGTTGTTGTTTCAACTTTTTTATTTGTTTTAAGCTTCTCATTTGTGTAAATGAAAGTTTATAACATAATAACTCTACTTGTTCTAAGAATCTTTGGGTAAAGGTTCCCTGATGATCTGCATTAGCAACAGTGAAATGCGCATAGGATCCAGCTAAACCCCTCAATAATCAATTTCAATGTATTTTTAATAAAAAAATATTTTACTTAATAAGTAAAATATTTATTTGGGATTATTAGTGCGTTTAAAAAATTTTAAACTTAAATTGTAACAATTCCCATAAAAAAACACTAATTATTAACTTGACTGCACCCGGTCAAAAATATACTTGTGTGGCAACACTCTATTCTTAAATAGCTGTTGTTGTTATTTACATTTATTTTCTTTTTACATACTCTTAGAAATACAATTTGAAGCTGAAAAAAAGTCAGGCAATGTATTAATGGTAAAGTAAGAAAATAAAAAACATGTTGATTATTGAGTTGTTGTTTCAACTTTTTTATTTGTTTTAAGCTTCTCATTTGTGTAAATGAAAGTTTATAACATAATAACTCTAGTTGTTCTAAGAATCTTTGGGTAAAGGTTCCCTGATGATCTGCATTAGCAACAGTGAAATGCGCATAGGATCCAGCTAAACCCCTCAATAATCAATTTCAATGTATTTTTAATAAAAAAATATTTTACTTAATAAGTAAAATATTAATTTGGGATTATTAGTGCGTTTAAAAAATTTTAAACTTAAATTGTAACAATTCCCATAAAAAAAACACTAATTATTAACTTGACTGCACCCGGTCAAAAATATACTTGTGTGGCAACACTCTATTCTTAAATAGCTGTTGTTGTTATTTACATTAATTTTCTTTTTACATACTCTTAGAAATACAATTTGAAGCTGAAAAAAATTCAGGCAATGTATTAATGGTAAAGTAAGAAAATAAAAAATATGTTGATTATTGAGTTGTTGTTTCAACTTTTTTATTTGTTTTAAGCTTCTCATTTGTGTAAATGAAAGTTTATAACATAATAACTCTACTTGTTCTAAGAATCTTTGGGTAAAGGTTCCCTGATGATCTGCATTAGCAACAGTGAAATGCGCATAGGATCCAGCTAAACCCCTCAATAATCAATTTCAATGTATTTTTAATAAAAAAATATTTTACTTAATAAGTAAAATATTAATTTGGGATTATTAGTGCGTTTAAAAAATTTTAAACTTAAATTGTAACAATTCCCATAAAAAACACTAATTATTAACTTGACTGCACCCGGTCAAAAATATACTTGTGTGGCAACACTCTATTCTTAAATAGCTGTTGTTGTTATTTACATTTATTTTCTTTTTACATACTCTTACAAATACAATTTGAAGCTGAAAAAAGTCAGTCAATGTATTAATGGCAAAGTAAAAAAATAAAAAACATGTTGATTATTGAGTTCTTGTTTCAACTTTGTTATTTATTTTAAGCTTCTCATTTGTTTAAATGAAAGTTTATAACATAATAACTCTAGTTGTTCTAAGAATCTTTGGGTAAAGTTCCCTGATGATCTGCATTAGCAACACTGAAATGCGCATAGCATCCAGCTAAACCCCTCAATAATCAATTTCAATGTATTTTTAATAAAAAAATATTTTACTTAATAAGTAAAATATTAATTTGGGATTATTAGTGCGTTTAAAAAATTTTAAACTTAAATTGTAACAATTCCCATAAAAAAACACTAATTATTAACTTGACTGCACCCGGTCAAAAATATACTTGTGTGGCAACACTCTATTCTTAAATAGCTGTTGTTGTTATTTACATTAATTTTCTTTTTACATACTCTTAGAAATACAATTTGAAGCTGAAAAAAATTCAGGCAATGTATTAATGGTAAAGTAAGAAAATAAAAAATATGTTGATTATTGAGTTGTTGTTTCAACTTTTTTATTTGTTTTAAGCTTCTCATTTGTGTAAATGAAAGTTTATAACATAATAACTCTAGTTGTTCTAAGAATCTTTGGGTAAAGGTTCCCTGATGATCTGCATTAGCAACAGTGAAATGCGCATAGGATCCAGCTAAACCCCTCAATAATCAATTTCAATGTATTTTTAATAAAAAAATATTTTACTTAATAAGTAAAATATTAATTTGGGATTATTAGTGCGTTTAAAAAATTGTAAACTTAAATTGTAACAATTCCCATAAAAAAAACACTAATTATTAACTTGACTGCACCCGGTCAAAAATATACTTGTGTGGCAACACTCTATTCTTAAATAGCTGTTGTTGTTATTTACATTTATTTTCTTTTTACATACTCTTAGAAATACAATTTGAAGCTGAAAAAAAGTCAGGCAATGTATTAATGGTAAAGTAAGAAAATAAAAAACATGTTGATTATTGAGTTGTTGTTTCAACTTTTTTATTTGTTTTAAGCTTCTCATTTGTGTAAATGAAAGTTTATAACATAATAACTCTAGTTGTTCTAAAAATCTTTGGGTAAAGGTTCCCTGATGATCTGCATTAGCAACAGTGAAATGCGCATAGGATCCAGCTAAACCCCTCAATAATCAATTTCAATGTATTTTTAATAAAAAAATATTTTACTTAATAAGTAAAATATTTATTTGGGATTATTAGTGCGTTTAAAAAATTTTAAACTTAAATTGTAACAATTCCCATAAAAAAACACTAATTATTAACTTGACTGCACCCGGTCAAAAATATACTTGTGTGGCAACACTCTATTCTTAAATAGCTGTTGTTGTTATTTACATTTATTTTCTTTTTACATACTCTTAGAAATACAATTTGAAGCTGAAAAAAAGTCAGGCAATGTATTAATGGTAAAGTAAGAAAATAAAAAACATGTTGATTATTGAGTTGTTGTTTCAACTGTTTTATTTGTTTTAAGCTTCTCATTTGTGTAAATGAAAGTTTATAACATAATAACTCTAGTTGTTCTAAGAATCTTTGGGTAAAGGTTCCCTGATGATCTGCATTAGCAACAGTGAAATGCGCATAGGATCCAGCTAAACCCCTCAATAATCAATTTCAATGTATTTTTAATAAAAAAATATTTTACTTAATAAGTAAAATATTAATTTGGGATTATTAGTGCGTTTAAAAAATTTTAAACTTAAATTGTAACAATTCCCATAAAAAAAACACTAATTATTAACTTGACTGCACCCGGTCAAAAATATACTTGTGTGGCAACACTCTATTCTTAAATAGCTGTTGTTGTTATTTACATTTATTTTCTTTTTACATACTCTTACAAATACAATTTGAAGCTGAAAAAAGTCAGTCAATGTATTAATGGCAAAGTAAAAAAATAAAAAACATGTTGATTATAGAGTTCTTGTTTCAACTTTGTTATTTATTTTAAGCTTCTCATTTGTTTAAATGAAAGTTTATAACATAATAACTCTAGTTGTTCTAAGAATCTTTGGGTAAAGGTTCCCTGATGATCTGCATTAGCAACACTGAAATGCGCATAGCATCCAGCTAAGCCCCTCAATAATCAATTTCAATGTATTTTTAATAAAAAAATATTTTACTTAATAAGTAAAATATTAATTTGGGATTATTAGTGCGTTTAAAAAATTTTAAACTTAAATTGTAACAATTCCCATAAAAAAACACTAATTATTAACTTGACTGCACCCGGTCAAAAATATACTTGTGTGGCAACACTCTATTCTTAAATAGCTGTTGTTGTTATTTACATTAATTTTCTTTTTACATACTCTTAGAAATACAATTTGAAGCTGAAAAAATTCAGCAATGTATTAATGGTAAAGTAAGAAAATAAAAAATATGTTGATTATTGAGTTGTTGTTTCAACTTTTTTATTTGTTTTAAGCTTCTCATTTGTGTAAATGAAAGTTTATAACATAATAACTCTAGTTGTTCTAAGAATCTTTGGGTAAAGGGTTCCTGATGATCTGCATTAGCAACAGTGAAATGCGCATAGGATCCAGCTAAACCCCTCAATAATCAATTTCAATGTATTTTTAATAAAAAAATATTTTACTTAATAAGTAAAATATTAATTTGGGATTATTAGTGCGTTTAAAAAATTTTAAACTTAAATTGTAACAATTCCCATAAAAAACACTAATTATTAACTTGACTGCACCCGGTCAAAAATATACTTGTGTGGCAACACTCTATTCTTAAATAGCTGTTGTTGTTATTTACATTTATTTTCTTTTTACATACTCTTACAAATACAATTTGAAGCTGAAAAAAAGTCAGCCAATGTATTAATGGTAAAGTAAGAAAATAAAAAACATGTTGATTATTGAGTTCTTGTTTCAACTTTGTTATTTGTTTTAAGCTTCTCATTTGTTTAAATGAAAGTTTATAACATAATAACTCTAGTTGTTCTAAGAATCTTTGGGTAAAGGTTCCCTGATGATCTGCATTAGCAACAGTGAAATGCGCATAGGATCCAGCTAAACCCCTCAATAATCAATTTCAATGTATTTTTAATAAAAAAATATTTTACTTAATAAGTAAAATATTAATTTGGGATTATTAGTGCGTTTAAAAAAATTTTAAACTTAAATTGTAACAATTCTCATAAAAAAACACTAATTATTAACTTGACTGCACCCGGTCAAAAATATACTTGTGTGACAACACTCTATTCTTAAATAGCTGTTGTTGTTATTTACATTTATTTTCTTTTTACATACTCTTACAAATACAATTTGAAGCTGAAAAAAAGTCAGCCAATGTATTAATGGTAAAGTAAGAAAATAAAAACATGTTGATTATTGAGTTCTTGTTTCAACTTTGTTATTTGTTTTAAGCTTCTCATTTGTATAAATGAAAGTTTATAACATAATAACTCTAGTTGTTCTAAGAATCTTTGGGTAAAGGTTCCCTGATGATCTGCATTAGCAACAGTGAAATGCGCATAGGATAAAGCTAAACCCCTCAATAATCAATTTCAATGTATTTTTAATAAAAAAATATTTTACTTAATAAGTAAAATATTAATTTGGGATTATTAGTGCGTTTAAAAAATTTTAAACTTAAATTGTAACAATTCCCATAAAAAAACACTAATTATTAACTTGACTGCACCCGGTCAAAAATATACTTGTGTGACAACACTCTATTCTTAAATAGCTGTTGTTGTTATTTACATTTATTTTCTTTTTACATACTCTTACAAATACAATTTGAAGCTGAAAAAAGTCAGTCAATGTATTAATGGCAAAGTAAGAAAATAAAAAACATGTTGATTATTGAGTTCTTGTTTCAACTTTGTTATTTATTTTAAGCTTCTCATTTGTATAAATGAAAGTTTATAACATAATAACTCTAGTTGTTCTAAGAATCTTTGGGTAAAGGTTCCCTGATGATCTGCATTAGCAACAGTGAAATGCGCATAGCATCCAGCTAAACCCCTCAATAATCAATTTCAATGTATTTTTAATAAAAAAATATTTTACTTAATAAGTAAAATATTAATTTGGGATTATTAGTGCGTTTAAAAAATTTTAAACTTAAATTGTAACAATTCCCATAAAAAAACACTAATTATTAACTTGACTGCACCCGGTCAAAAATATACTTGTGTGGCAACACTCTATTCTTAAATAGCTGTTGTTGTTATTTACATTTATTTTCTTTTTACATACTCTTAGAAATACAATTTGAAGCTGAAAAAAAGTCAGCCAATGTATTAATGGTAAAGTAAGAAAATAAAAAACATGTTGATTATTGAGTTCTTGTTTCAACTTTTTTATTTGTTTTAAGCTTCTCATTTGTGTAAATGAAAGTTTATAACATAATAACTCTAGTTGTTCTAAGAATCTTTGGGTAAAGGTTCCCTGATGATCTGCATTAGCAACAGTGAAATGCGCATAGGATCCAGCTAAACCCCTCAATAATCAATTTCAATGTATTTTTACTAAAAAAAAAATTTTACTTAATAAGTAAAATATTAATTTGGGATTATTAGTGCGTTTAAAAAATTTTAAACTTAAATTGTAACAATTCCCATAAAAAAACACTAATTATTAACTTGACTGCACCCGGTCAAAAATATACTTGTGTGACAACACTCTATTCTTAAATAGCTGTTGTTGTTATTTACATTTATTTTCTTTTTACATACTCTTACAAATAAAATTTGAAGCTGAAAAAAGTCAGTCAATGTATTAATGGCAAAGTAAGAAAATAAAAAACATGTTGATTATTGAGTTCTTGTTTCAACTTTGTTATTTATTTTAAGCTTCTCATTTGTGTAAATGAAAGTTTATAACATAATAACTCTAGTTGTTCTAAGAATCTTTGGGTAAAGGTTCCCTGATGATCTGCATTAGCAACAGTGAAATGCGCATAGCATCCAGCTAAACCCCTCAATAATCAATTTCAATGTATTTTTAATAAAAAAATATTTTACTTAATAAGTAAAATATTAATTTGGGATTATTAGTGCGTTTAAAAAATTTTAAACTTAAATTGTAACAATTCCCATAAAAAAACACTAATTATTAACTTGACTGCACCCGGTCAAAAATATACTTGTGTGGCAACACTCTATTCTTAAATAGCTGTTGTTGTTATTTACATTTATTTTCTTTTTACATACTCTTAGAAATACAATTTGAAGCTGAAAAAAAGTCAGCCAATGTATTAATGGTAAAGTAAGAAAATAAAAAACATGTTGATTATTGAGTTCTTGTTTCAACTTTTTTATTTGTTTTAAGCTTCTCATTTGTGTAAATGAAAGTTTATAACATAATAACTCTAGTTGTTCTAAGAATCTTTGGGTAAAGGTTCCCTGATGATCTGCATTAGCAACAGTGAAATGCGCATAGGATCCAGCTAAACCCCTCAATAATCAATTTCAATGTATTTTTAATAAAAAAATATTTTACTTAATAAGTAAAATATTAATTTGGGATTATTAGTGCGTTTAAAAAATTTTAAACTTAAATTGTAACAATTCCCATAAAAAAACACTAATTATTAACTTGACTGCACCCGGTCAAAAATATACTTGTGTGGCAACACTCTATTCTTAAATAGCTGTTGTTGTTATTTACATTTATTTTCTTTTTACATACTCTTACAAATACAATTTGAAGCTGAAAAAAAGTCAGCCAATGTATTAATGGTAAAGTAAGAAAATAAAAAACATGTTGATTATTGAGTTCTTGTTTCAACTTTGTTATTTGTTTTAAGCTTCTCATTTGTTTAAATAAAAGTTTATAACATAATAACTCTAGTTGTTCTAAGAATCTTTGGGTAAAGGTTCCCTGATGATCTGCATTAGCAACAGTGAAATGCGCATAGGATCCAGCTAAACCCCTCAATAATCAATTTCAATGTATTTTTAATAAAAAAATATTTTACTTAATAAGTAAAATATTAATTTGGGATTATTAGTGCGTTTAAAAAATTTTAAACATAAATTGTAACAATTCCCATAAAAAAACACTAATTATTAACTTGACTGCACCCGGTCAAAAATATACTTGTGTGGCAACACTCTATTCTTAAATAGCTGTTGTTGTTATTTACATTTATTTTCTTTTTACATACTCTTACAAATACAATTTGAAGCTGAAAAAAAGTCAGCCAATGTATTAATGGTAAAGTAAGAAAATAAAAAACATGTTGATTATTGAGTTCTTGTTTCAACTTTTTTATTTGTTTTAAGCTTCTCATTTGTTTAAATAAAAGTTTATAACATAATAACTCTAGTTGTTCTAAGAATCTTTGGGTAAAGGTTCCCTGATGATCTGCATTAGCAACAGTGAAATGCGCATAGGATCCAGCTAAACCCCTCAATAATCAATTTCAATGTATTTTTAATAAAAAAATATTTTACTTAATAAGTAAAATATTAATTTGGGATTATTAGTGCGTTTAAAAAATTTTAAACTTAAATTGTAACAATTCCCATAAAAAACACTAATTATTAACTTGACTGCACCCGGTCAAAAATATACTTGTGTGGCAACACTCTATTCTTAAATAGCTGTTGTTGTTATTTACATTTATTTTCTTTTTACATACTCTTACAAATACAATTTGAAGCTGAAAAAAAGTCAGCCAATGTATTAATGGTAAAGTAAGAAAATAAAAAACATGTTGGTTATTGAGTTCTTGTTTCAACTTTGTTATTTGTTTTAAGCTTCTCATTTGTTTAAATGAAAGTTTATAACATAATAACTCTAGTTGTTCTAAGAATCTTTGGGTAAAGGTTCCCTGATGATCTGCATTAGCAACAGTGAAATGCGCATAGGATCCAGCTAAACCCCTCAATAATCAATTTCAATGTATTTTTAATAAAAAAATATTTTACTTAATAAGTAAAATATTAATTTGGGATTATTAGTGCGTTTAAAAAATTTTAAACTTAAATTGTAACAATTCCCATAAAAAAACACTAATTATTAACTTGACTGCACCCGGTCAAAAATATACTTGTGTGGCAACACTCTATTCTTAAATAGCTGTTGTTGTTATTTACATTTATTTTCTTTTTACATACTCTTACAAATACAATTTGAAGCTGAAAAAAAGTCAGCCAATGTATTAATGGTAAAGTAAGAAAATAAAAAACATGTTGATTATTGAGTTCTTGTTTCAACTTTGTTATTTGTTTTAAGCTTCTCATTTGTATAAATGAAAGTTTATAACATAATAACTCTAGTTGTTCTAAGAATCTTTGAGTAAAGGTTTCCTGATGATCTTCATTAGCAAAAGTGAAATGTGCATAGGATCCAGCTAAACCCCTCAATAATCAATTTCAATGTATTTTTAATAAAAAAATATTTTACTTAATAAGTAAAATATTAATTTGGGATTATTAGTGCGTTTAAAAAATTTTAAACTTAAATTGTGACAATTCCCATAAAAAAACACTAATTATAAACTTGACTGCACCCGGTCAAAAATATACTTGTGTGGCAACACTCTATTCTTAAATAGCTGTTGTTGTTATTTACATTTATTTTCTGTTTACATACTCTTACAAATACAATTTGAAGCTGAAAAAAAGTCAGCCAATGTATTAATGGTAAAGTAAGAAAATGAAAAACATGTGGATTATTGAGTTCTTGTTTCAACTTTGTTATTTGTTTTAAGCTTCTCATTTGTTTAAATGAAAGTTTATAACATAATAACTCTAGTTGTTCTAAGAATTTTTGGGTAAAGGTTCCCTGATGATCTGCATTAGCAACAGTGAAATGCGCATAGGATCCAGCTAAACCCCTCAATAATCAATTTCAATGTATTTTTAATAAAAAAATATTTTACTTAATAAGTAAAATATTAATTTGGGATTATTAGTGCGTTTAAAACATTTTAAACTTAAATTGTAACAATTCCCATAAAAAAACACTAATTATTTACTTGACTGCACCCGGTCAAAAATATACTTGTGTGGCAACACTCTATTCTTAAATAGCTGCTGTTGTTATTTACATTTATTTTCTTTTTACATACTCTTACAAAAACAATTTGAAGCTGAAAAAGGTCAGCCAATGTATTAATGGTAAAGTAAGAAAATAAAAACATGTTGATTATTGAGTTCTTGTTTCAACTTTGTTATTTGTTTTAAGCTTCTCATTTGTTTAAATGAAAGTTTATAACATAATAACTCTAGTTGTTCTAAGAATCTTTGGGTAAAGGTACCCTAATGATCTGCATTAGCAACAGTGAAATGCGCATAGGATCCAGCTAAACCCCTCAATAGTCAATTTCAATGTATTTTTAATAAAAAAATATTTTACTTAATAAGTAAAATATTAATTTGGGATTATTAGTGCGTTTAAAAAATTTTAAACTTAAATTGTAACAATTCCCATAAAAAACACTAATTATTAACTTGACTGCACCCGGTCAAAAATATACTTGTGTGGCAACACTCTATTCTTAAATAGCTGTTGTTGTTATTTACATTTATTTTCTTTTTACATACTCTTACAAATACAATTTGAAGCTGAAAAAAGGCAGCCAATGTATTAATGGTAAAGTAGGAAAATAAAAAACATGTTGATTATTGAGTTCTTGTTTCAAAATTGTTATTTGTTTTAAGCTTCTCATTTGTTTAAATGAAAGTTTATAACATAATAACTTTAGTTGTTCTAAGAATCTTTGGGTAAAGGTTCCCTGATGATCTGCATTAGCAACAGTGAAATGCGCATAGGATCCAGCTAAACCCCTCAATAATCAATTTCAATGTATTTTTAATAAAAAAATATTTTACTTAATAAGTAAAATATTAATTTGGGATTATTAGTGCGTTTAAAACATTTTAAACTTAAATTGTAACAATTCCCATAAAAAAACACTAATTATTAACTTGACTGCACCCGGTCAAAAATATACTTGTGTGGCAACACTCTATTCTTAAATAGCTGTTGTTGTTATTTACATTTATTTTCTTTTTACATACTCTTACAAAGACAATTTGAAGCTGAAAAAGGTCAGCCAATGTATTAATGGTAAAGTAAGAAAATAAAAAACATGTTGATTATTGAGTTCTTGTTTCAACTTTTTTATTTGTTTTAAGCTTCTCATTTGTGTAAATGAAAGTTTATAACATAATAACTCTAGTTGTTCTAAGAATCTTTGGGTAAAGGTTCCCTGATGATCTGCATTAGCAACAGTGAAATGCGCATAGGATCCAGCTAAACCCCTCAATAATCAATTTCAATGTATTTTTAATAAAAAAATATTTTACTTAATAAGTAAAATATTAATTTGGGATTATTAGTGCGTTTAAAAAATTTTAAACTTAAATTGTAACAATTCCCATAAAAAAACACTAATTATTAACTTGACTGCACCCGGTCAAAAATATACTTGTGTAACAACACTCTATTCTTAAATAGCTGTTGTTGTTATTTACATTTATTTTCTTTTTACATACTCTTACAAATACAATTTGAAGCTGAAAAAAGTCAGTCAATGTATTAATGGTAAAGTAAGAAAATAAAAAACATGTTGATTATTGAGTTCTTGTTTCAACTTTGTTATTTGTTTTAAGCTTCTCATTTGTTTAAATGAAAGTTTATAACATAATAACTCTAGTTGTTCTAAGAATCTTTGGGTAAAGGTTCCCTGATGATCTGCATTAGCAACAGTGAAATGCGCATAGGATCCAGCTAAACCCCTCAATAATCAATTTCAATGTATTTTTAATAAAAAAATATTTTACTTAATAAGTAAAATATTAATTTGGGATTATTAGTGCGTTTAAAAAATTTTAAACTTAAATTGTAACAATTCCCATAAAAAACACTAATTATTAACTTGACTGCACCCGGTCAAAAATATACTTGTGTGGCAACACTCTATTCTTAAATAGCTGTTGTTGTTATTTACATTTATTTTCTTTTTACATACTCTTACAAAGACAATTTGAAGCTGAAAAAAGTCAGCCAATGTATTAATGGTAAAGTAAGAAAATAAAAAACATGTTGATTATTGAGTTCTTGTTTCAACTTTGTTATTTGTTTTAAGCTTCTCATTTGTTTAAATGAAAGTTTATAACATAATAACTCTAGTTGTTCTAAGAATCTTTGTGTAAAGGTACCCTGATGATCTGCATTAGCAACAGTGAAATGCGCATAGGATCCAGCTAAACCCCTCAATAATCAATTTCAATGTATTTTTAATAAAAAAATATTTTACTTAATAAGTAAAATATTAATTTGGGATTATTAGTGCGTTTAAAAAATTTTAAACTTAAATTGTAACAATTCCCATAAAAAAACACTAATTATTAACTTGACTGCACCCGGTCATAAATATACTTGTGTGGCAACACTCTATTCTTAAATAGCTGTTGTTGTTATTTACATTTATTTTCTTTTTACATACTCTTACAAATACAATTTGAAGCTGAAAAAAAGGCAGCCAATGTATTAATGGTAAAGTAGGAAAATAAAAAACATGTTGATTATTGAGTTCTTGTTTCAAAATTGTTATTTGTTTTAAGCTTCTCATTTGTTTAAATGAAAGTTTATAACATAATAACTCTAGTTGTTCTAAGAATCTTTGGGTAAAGGTTCCCTGATGATCTGCATTAGCAACAGTGAAATGCGCATAGGATCCAGCTAAACCCCTCAATAATCAATTTCAATGTATTTTTAATAAAAAAATATTTTACTTAATAAGTAAAATATTAATTTGGGATTATTAGTGCGTTTAAAAAATTTTAAACTTAAATTGTAACAATTCCCATAAAAAAACACTAATTATTAACTTGACTGCACCCGGTCAAAAATATACTTGTGTAACAACACTCTATTCTTAAATAGCTGTTGTTGTTATTTACATTTATTTTCTTTTTACATACTCTTACAAATACAATTTGAAGCTGAAAAAAGTCAGTCAATGTATTAATGGTAAAGTAAGAAAATAAAAAACATGTTGATTATTGAGTTCTTGTTTCAACTTTGTTATTTGTTTTAAGCTTCTCATTTGTTTAAATGAAAGTTTATAACATAATAACTCTAGTTGTTCTAAGAATCTTTGGGTAATGATGATCTGCATTATCAACAGTGAAATTCGCATAGGATCCAGCTAAACCCCTCAATAATCAATTTCAATGTATTTTTAATAAAAAAATATTTTACTTAATAAGTAAAATATTAATTTGGGATTATTAGTGCGTTTAAAAAATTTTAAACTTAAATTGTAACAATTCCCATAAAAAAAAACACTAATTATTAACTTGACTGCACCCGGTCAAAAATATACTTGTGTGGCAACACTCTATTCTTAAATAGCTGTTGTTGTTATTTACATTTATTTTCTTTTTACATACTCTTACAAATACAATTTGAAGCTGAAAAAAGTCAGTCAATGTATTAATGGCAAAGTAAGAAAATAAAAAACATGTTGATTATTGAGTTCTTGTTTCAACTTTGTTATTTATTTTAAGCTTCTCATTTGTTTAAATGAAAGTTTATAACATAATAACTCTAGTTGTTCTAAGAATCTTTGGGTAAAGGTTCCCTGATGATCTGCATTAGCAACAGTGAAATGCGCATAGCATCCAGCTAAACCCCTCAATAATCAATTTCAATGTATTTTTAATAAAAAAATATTTTACTTAATAAGTAAAATATTAATTTGGGATTATTAGTGCGTTTAAAAAATTTTAAACTTAAATTGTAACAATTCCCATAACAAAACACTAATTATTAACTTGACTGCACCCGGTCAAAAATATACTTGTGTGGCAACACTCTATTCTTAAATAGCTGTTGTTGTTATTTACATTTATTTTCTTTTTACATACTCTTACAAATACAATTTGAAGCTGAAAAAGAGTCAGCCAATGTATTAATGGTAAAGTAAGAAAATAAAAAACATGTTGATTATTGAGTTCCTGTTTCAACTTTGTTATTTGTTTTAAGCTTCTCATTTGTATAAATGAAAGTTTATAACATAATAACTCTAGTTGTTCTAAGAATCTTTGGGTAAAGGTTCCCTGATGATCTGCATTAGCAACAGTGAAATGCGCATAGGATCCAGCTAAACCCCTCAATAATAAATTTAAATGTATTTTTAATAAAAAAATATTTTACTTAATACGTAAAATATTAATTTGGGATTATTGGTGCGTTTAAAAAATTTTAATCTTAAATTGTAACAATTCCCATAAAAAAACACTAATTATTAACTTGACTGCACCCGGTCAAAGATATACTTGTGTGGCAACACTCTATTCTTAAATAGCTGTTGTTGTTATTTACATTTATTTTCTTTTTACATACTCTTACAAAGACAATTTGAAGCTGAAAAAAGTCAGCCAATGTATTAATGGTAAAGTAAGAAAATAAAAAACATGTTGATTATTGAGTTCTTGTTTCAACTTTGTTATTTGTTTTAAGCTTCTCATTTGTTTAAATGAAAGTTTATAACATAATAACTCTAGTTGTTCTAAGAATCTTTGTGTAAAGGTACCCTGATGATCTGCATTAGCAACAGTGAAATGCGCATAGGATCCAGCTAAACCCCTCAATAATCAATTTCAATGTATTTTTAATAAAAAAATATTTTACTTAATAAGTAAAATATTAATTTGGGATTATTAGTGCGTTTAAAAAATTTTAAACTTAAATTGTAACAATTCCCATAAAAAAACACTAATTATTAACTTGACTGCACCCGGTCATAAATATACTTGTGTGGCAACACTCTATTCTTAAATAGCTGTTGTTGTTATTTACATTTATTTTCTTTTTACATACTCTTACAAATACAATTTAAAGCTGAAAAAAAGGCAGCCAATGTATTAATGGTAAAGTAGGAAAATAAAAAACATGTTGATTATTGAGTTCTTGTTTCAAAATTGTTATTTGTTTTAAGCTTCTCATTTGTTTAAATGAAAGTTTATAACATAATAACTCTAGTTGTTCTAAGAATCTTTGGGTAAAGGTTCCCTGATGATCTGCATTAGCAACAGTGAAATGCGCATAGGATCCAGCTAAACCCCTCAATAATCAATTTCAATGTATTTTTAATAAAAAAATATTTTACTTAATAAGTAAAATATTAATTTGGGATTATTAGTGCGTTTAAAAAATTTTAAACTTAAATTGTAACAATTCCCATAAAAAAACACTAATTATTAACTTGACTGCACCCGGTCAAAAATATACTTGTGTAACAACACTCTATTCTTAAATAGCTGTTGTTGTTATTTACATTTATTTTCTTTTTACATACTCTTACAAATACAATTTGAAGCTGAAAAAAGTCAGTCAATGTATTAATGGTAAAGTAAGAAAATAAAAAACATGTTGATTATTGAGTTCTTGTTTCAAAATTGTTATTTGTTTTAAGCTTCTCATTTGTTTAAATGAAAGTTTATAACATAATAACTCTAGTTGTTCTAAGAATCTTTGGGTAAAGGTTCCCTGATGATCTGCATTAGCAACAGTGAAATGCGCATAGGATCCAGCTAAACCCCTCAATAATCAATTTCAATGTATTTTTAATAAAAAAATATTTTACTTAATAAGTAAAATATTAATTTGGGATTATTAGTGCGTTTAAAAAATTTTAAACTTAAATTGTAACAATTCCCATAAAAAAAACACTAATTATTAACTTGACTGCACCCGGTCAAAAATATGCTTGTGTGGCAACACTCTATTCTTAAATAGCTGTTGTTGTTATTTACATTTATTTTCTTTTTACATACTCTTACAAAGACAATTTGAAGCTGAAAAAAGTCAGCCAATGTATTAATGGTAAAGTAAGAAAATAAAAAACATGTTGATTATTGAGTTCTTGTTTCAACTTTGTTATTTGTTTTAAGCTTGTCATTTGTTTAAATGAAAGTTTATAACATAATAACTCTAGTTGTTCTAAGAATCTTTGTGTAAAGGTACCCTGATGATCTGCATTAGCAACAGTGAAATTCGCATAGGATCCAGCTAAACCCCTCAATAATCAATTTCAATGTATTTTTAATAAAAAAATATTTTACTTAATAAGTAAAATATTAATTTGGGATTATTAGTGCGCTTAAAAAATTTTAAACTTAAATTGTAACAATTCCCATAAAAAAACACTAATTATTAACTTGACTGCACCCGGTCAAAAATATACTTGTGTAACAACACTCTATTCTTAAATAGCTGTTGTTGTTATTTACATTTATTTTCTTTTTACATACTCTTACAAATACAATTTGAAGCTGAAAAAGAGTCAGCCAATGTATTAATGGTAAAGTAAGAAAATAAAAAACATGTTGATTATTGAGTTCCTGTTTCAACTTTGTTATTTGTTTTAAGCTTCTCATTTGTATAAATGAAAGTTTATAACATAATAACTCTAGTTGTTCTAAGAATCTTTGGGTAAAGGTTCCCTGATGATCTGCATTAGCAACAGTGAAATGCGCATAGGATCCAGCTAAACCCCTCAATAATCAATTTAAATGTATTTTTAATAAAAAAATATTTTACTTAATACGTAAAATATTAATTTGGGATTATTGGTGCGTTTAAAAAATTTTAATCTTAAATTGTAACAATTCCCATAAAAAAACACTAATTATTAACTTGACTGCACCCGGTCAAAGATATACTTGTGTGGCAACACTCTATTCTTAAATAGCTGTTGTTGTTATTTACATTTATTTTCTTTTTACATACTCTTACAAAGACAATTTGAAGCTGAAAAAAGTCAGCCAATGTATTAATGGTAAAGTAAGAAAATAAAAAACATGTTGATTATTGAGTTCTTGTTTCAACTTTGTTATTTGTTTTAAGCTTCTCATTTGTTTAAATGAAAGTTTATAACATAATAACTCTAATTGTTCTAAGAATCTTTGTGTAAAGGTACCCTGATGATCTGCATTAGCAACAGTGAAATGCGCATAGGATCCAGCTAAACCCCTCAATAATCAATTTCAATGTATTTTTAATAAAAAAATATTTTACTTAATAAGTAAAATATTAATTTGGGATTATTAGTGCGTTTAAAAAATTTTAAACTTAAATTGTAACAATTCCCATAAAAAAACACTAATTATTAACTTGACTGCACCCGGTCATAAATATACTTGTGTGGCAACACTCTATTCTTAAATAGCTGTTGTTGTTATTTACATTTATTTTCTTTTTACATACTCTTACAAATACAATTTAAAGCTGAAAAAAAGGCAGCCAATGTATTAATGGTAAAGTAGGAAAATAAAAAACATGTTGATTATTGAGTTCTTGTTTCAAAATTGTTATTTGTTTTAAGCTTCTCATTTGTTTAAATGAAAGTTTATAACATAATAACTCTAGTTGTTCTAAGAATCTTTGGGTAAAGGTTCCCTGATGATCTGCATTAGCAACAGTGAAATGCGCATAGGATCCAGCTAAACCCCTCAATAATCAATTTCAATGTATTTTTAATAAAAAAATATTTTACTTAATAAGTAAAATATTAATTTGGGATTATTAGTGCGTTTAAAAAATTTTAAACTTAAATTGTAACAATTCCCATAAAAAAACACTAATTATTAACTTGACTGCACCCGGTCAAAAATATACTTGTGTAACAACACTCTATTCTTAAATAGCTGTTGTTGTTATTTACATTTATTTTCTTTTTACATACTCTTACAAATACAATTTGAAGCTGAAAAAAGTCAGTCAATGTATTAATGGTAAAGTAAGAAAATAAAAAACATGTTGATTATTGAGTTCTTGTTTCAAAATTGTTATTTGTTTTAAGCTTCTCATTTGTTTAAATGAAAGTTTATAACATAATAACTCTAGTTGTTCTAAGAATCTTTGGGTAAAGGTTCCCTGATGATCTGCATTAGCAACAGTGAAATGCGCATAGGATCCAGCTAAACCCCTCAATAATCAATTTCAATGTATTTTTAATAAAAAAATATTTTACTTAATAAGTAAAATATTAATTTGGGATTATTAGTGCGTTTAAAAAATTTTAAACTTAAATTGTAACAATTCCCATAAAAAAAACACTAATTATTAACTTGACTGCACCCGGTCAAAAATATGCTTGTGTGGCAACACTCTATTCTTAAATAGCTGTTGTTGTTATTTACATTTATTTTCTTTTTACATACTCTTACAAAGACAATTTGAAGCTGAAAAAAGTCAGCCAATGTATTAATGGTAAAGTAAGAAAATAAAAAACATGTTGATTATTGAGTTCTTGTTTCAACTTTGTTATTTGTTTTAAGCTTCTCATTTGTTTAAATGAAAGTTTATAACATAATAACTCTAGTTGTTCTAAGAATCTTTGTGTAAAGGTACCCTGATGATCTGCATTAGCAACAGTGAAATTCGCATAGGATCCAGCTAAACCCCTCAATAATCAATTTCAATGTATTTTTAATAAAAAAATATTTTACTTAATAAGTAAAATATTAATTTGGGATTATTAGTGCGCTTAAAAAATTTTAAACTGAAATTGTAACAATTCCCATAAAAAAACACTAATTATTAACTTGACTGCACCCGGTCAAAAATATACTTGTGTAACAACACTCTATTCTTAAATAGCTGTTGTTGTTATTTACATTTATTTTCTTTTTACATACTCTTACAAATACAATTTGAAGCTGAAAAAAGTCAGTCAATGTATTAATGGTAAAGTAAGAAAATAAAAAACATGTTGATTATTGAGTTCTTGTTTCAACTTTGTTATTTGTTTTAAGCTTCTCATTTGTTTAAATGAAAGTTTATAACATAATAACTCTAGTTGTTCTAAGAATCTTTGGGTAATGATGATCTGCATTAGCAACAGTGAAATGCGCATAGGATCCAGCTAAACCCCTCAATAATCAATTTCAATGTATTTTTAATAAAAAAATATTTTACTTAATAAGTAAAATATTAATTTGGGATTATTAGTGCGTTTAAAAATTTTTAAACTTAAATTGTAACAATTCCCATAAAAAAAAACACTAATTATTAACTTGACTGCACCCGGTCAAAAATATACTTGTGTGGCAACACTCTATTCTTAAATAGCTGTTGTTGTTATTTACATTTATTTTCTTTTTACATACTCTTACAAATACAATTTGAAGCTGAAAAAAGTCAGTCAATGTATTAATGGCAAAGTAAGAAAATAAAAAACATGTTGATTATTGAGTTCTTGTTTCAACTTTGTTATTTATTTTAAGCTTCTCATTTGTTTAAATGAAAGTTTATAACATAATAACTCTAGTTGTTCTAAGAATCTTTGGGTAAAGGTTCCCTGATGATCTGCATTAGCAACAGTGAAATGCGCATAGCATCCAGCTAAACCCCTCAATAATCAATTTCAATGTATTTTTAATAAAAAAATATTTTACTTAATAAGTAAAATATTAATTTGGGATTATTAGTGCGTTTAAAAAATTTTAAACTTAAATTGTAACAATTTCCATAACAAAACACTAATTATTAACTTGACTGCACCCGGTCAAAAATATACTTGTGTGGCAACACTCTATTCTTAAATAGCTGTTGTTGTTATTTACATTTATTTTCTTTTTACATACTCTTACAAATACAATTTGAAGCTGAAAAAGAGTCAGCCAATGTATTAATGGTAAAGTAAGAAAATAAAAAACATGTTGATTATTGAGTTCTTGTTTCAACTTTGTTATTTGTTTTAAGCTTCTCATTTGTATAAATGAAAGTTTATAACATAATAACTCTAGTTGTTCTAAGAATCTTTGGGTAAAGGTTCCCTGATGATCTGCATTAGCAACAGTGAAATGCGCATAGGATCCAGCTAAACCCCTCAATAATCAATTTAAATGTATTTTTAATAAAAAAATATTTTACTTAATACGTAAAATATTAATTTGGGATTATTGGTGCGTTTAAAAAATTTTAATCTTAAATTGTAACAATTCCCATAAAAAAACACTAATTATTAACTTGACTGCACCCGGTCAAAGATATACTTGTGTGGCAACACTCTATTCTTAAATAGCTGTTGTTGTTATTTACATTTATTTTCTTTTTACATACTCTTACAAAGACAATTTGAAGCTGAAAAAAGTCAGCCAATGTATTAATGGTAAAGTAAGAAAATAAAAAACATGTTGATTATTGAGTTCTTGTTTCAACTTTGTTATTTGTTTTAAGCTTCTCATTTGTTTAAATGAAAGTTTATAACATAATAACTCTAGTTGTTCTAAGAATCTTTGTGTAAAGGTACCCTGATGATCTGCATTAGCAACAGTGAAATGCGCATAGGATCCAGCTAAACCCCTCAATAATCAATTTCAATGTATTTTTAATAAAAAAATATTTTACTTAATAAGTAAAATATTAATTTGGGATTATTAGTGCGTTTAAAAAATTTTAAACTTAAATTGTAACAATTCCCATAAAAAAACACTAATTATTAACTTGACTGCACCCGGTCATAAATATACTTGTGTGGCAACACTCTATTCTTAAATAGCTGTTGTTGTTATTTACATTTATTTTCTTTTTACATACTCTTACAAATACAATTTAAAGCTGAAAAAAAGGCAGCCAATGTATTAATGGTAAAGTAGGAAAATAAAAAACATGTTGATTATTGAGTTCTTGTTTCAAAATTGTTATTTGTTTTAAGCTTCTCATTTGTTTAAATGAAAGTTTATAACATAATAACTCTAGTTGTTCTAAGAATCTTTGGGTAAAGGTTCCCTGATGATCTGCATTAGCAACAGTGAAATGCGCATAGGATCCAGCTAAACCCCTCAATAATCAATTTCAATGTATTTTTAATAAAAAAATATTTTACTTAATAAGTAAAATATTAATTTGGGATTATTAGTGCGTTTAAAAAATTTTAAACTTAAATTGTAACAATTCCCATAAAAAAACACTAATTATTAACTTGACTGCACCCGGTCAAAAATATACTTGTGTAACAACACTCTATTCTTAAATAGCTGTTGTTGTTATTTACATTTATTTTCTTTTTACATACTCTTACAAATACAATTTGAAGCTGAAAAAAGTCAGTCAATGTATTAATGGTAAAGTAAGAAAATAAAAAACATGTTGATTATTGAGTTCTTGTTTCAAAATTGTTATTTGTTTTAAGCTTCTCATTTGTTTAAATGAAAGTTTATAACATAATCACTCTAGTTGTTCTAAGAATCTTTGGGTAAAGGTTCCCTGATGATCTGCATTAGCAACAGTGAAATGCGCATAGGATCCAGCTAAACCCCTCAATAATCAATTTCAATGTATTTTTAATAAAAAAATATTTTACTTAATAAGTAAAATATTAATTTGGGATTATTAGTGCGTTTAAAAAATTTTAAACTTAAATTGTAACAATTCCCATAAAAAAAAACACTAATTATTAACTTGACTGCACCCGGTCAAAAATATACTTGTGTGGCAACACTCTATTCTTAAATAGCTGTTGTTGTTATTTACATTTATTTTCTTTTTACATACTCTTACAAAGACAATTTGAAGCTGAAAAAAGTCAGCCAATGTATTAATGGTAAAGTAAGAAAATAAAAAACATGTTGATTATTGAGTTCTTGTTTCAACTTTGTTATTTGTTTTAAGCTTCTCATTTGTTTAAATGAAAGTTTATAACATAATAACTCTAGTTGTTCTAAGAATCTTTGTGTAAAGGTACCCTGATGATCTGCATTAGCAACAGTGAAATTCGCATAGGATCCAGCTAAACCCCTCAATAATCAATTTCAATGTATTTTTAATAAAAAAATATTTTACTTAATAAGTAAAATATTAATTTGGGATTATTAGTGCGCTTAAAAAATTTTAAACTGAAATTGTAACAATTCCCATAAAAAAACACTAATTATTAACTTGACTGCACCCGGTCATAAATATACTTGTGTGGCAACACTCTATTCTTAAATAGCTGTTGTTGTTATTTACATTTATTTTCTTTTTACATACTCTTACAAATACAATTTGAAGCTAAAAAAGGCAGCCAATGTATTAATGGTAAAGTAGGAAAATAAAAAACATGTTGATTATTGAGTTCTTGTTTCAAAATTGTTATTTGTTTTAAGCTTCTCATTTGTTTAAATGAAAGTTTATAACATAATAACTCTAGTTGTTCTAAGAATCTTTGGGTAAAGGTTCCCTGATGATCTGCATTAGCAACAGTGAAATGCGCATAGGATCCAGCTAAACCCCTCAATAATCAATTTCAATGTATTTTTAATAAAAAAATATTTTACTTAATAAGTAAAATATTAATTTGGGATTATTAGTGCGTTTAACAAATTTTAAACTTAAATTGTAACAATTCCCATAAAAAAACACTAATTATTAACTTGACTGCACCCGGTCAAAAATATACTTGTGTAACAACACTCTATTCTTAAATAGCTGTTGTTGTTATTTACATTTATTTTCTTTTTACATACTCTTACAAATACAATTTGAAGCTGAAAAAAGTCAGTCAATGTATTAATGGTAAAGTAAGAAAATAAAAAACATGTTGATTATTGAGTTCTTGTTTCAACTTTGTTATTTGTTTTAAGCTTCTCATTTGTTTAAATGAAAGTTTATAACATAATAACTCTAGTTGTTCTAAGAATCTTTGGGTAAAGGTTCCCTGATGATCTGCATTAGCAACAGTGAAATGCGCATAGGATCCAGCTAAACCCCTCAATAATCAATTTCAATGTATTTTTAATAAAAAAATATTTTACTTAATAAATAAAATATTAATTTGGGATTATTAGTGCGTTTAAAAAATTTTAAACTTAAATTGTAACAATTCCCATAAATAAAAACACTAATTATTAACTTGACTGCACCCGGTCAAAAATATACTTGTGTGGCAACACTCTATTCTTAAATAGCTGTTGTTGTTATTTACATTTATTTTCTTTTTACATACTCTTACAAATACAATTTGAAGCTGAAAAAGAGTCAGCCAAAGTATTAATGGTAAAGTAAGAAAATAAAAAAACATGTTGATTATTGAGTTCTTGTTTCAACTTTGTTATTTGTTTTAAGCTTCTCATTTGTTTAAATGAAAGTTTATAACATAATAATTCTAGTTGTTCTAAGAATCTTTGGGTAAAGGTTCCCTGATGATCTGCATTAGCAACAGTGAAATGCGCATAGGATCCAGCTAAACCCCTCAATAATCAATTTCAATGTATTTTTAATAAAAAAAATATTTTACTTAATAAGTAAAATATTAATTTGGGATTATTAGTGCGTTTAAAAAATTTTAAACTTAAATTGTAACAATTCCCATAAAAAAACACTAATTATTAACTTGACTGCACCCGGTCAAAAATATACTTGTGTGGCAACACTCTATTCTTAAATAGCTGTTGTTGTTATTTACATTTATTTTCTTTTTACATACTCTTACAAATACAATTTGAAGCTGAAAAAGAGTCAGCCAATGTATTAATGGTAAAGTAAGAAAATAAAAAACATGTTGATTATTGAGTTCTTGTTTCAACTTTGTTATTTGTTTTAAGCTTCTCATTTGTATAAATGAAAGTTTATAACATAATAACTCTAGTTGTTCTAAGAATCTTTGGGTAAAGGTTCCCTGATGATCTGCATTAGCAACAGTGAAATGCGCATAGGATCCAGCTAAGCCCCTCAGTAATCAATTTAAATGTATTTTTAATAAAAAAATATTTTACTTAATACGTAAAATATTAAATTGGGATTATTGGTGCGTTTAAAAAATTTTAATCTTAAATTGTAACAATTCCCATAAAAAAACACTAATTATTAACTTGACTGCACCCGGTCAAAAATATACTTGTGTGACAACACTCTATTCTTAAATAGCTGTTGTTGTTATTTACATTTATTTTCTTTTTACTTAATAAGTAAAATATTAACTTGGGATTATTAGTGCGTTTAAAAAATTTTAAACTTAAATTGTAACAATTCCCATAAAAAACACTAATTATTAACTTGACTGCACCCGGTCAAAAATATACTTGTGTGGCAACACTCTATTCTTAAATAGCTGTTGTTGTTATTTACATTTATTTTCTTTTTACATACTCTTACAAAGACAATTTGAAGCTAAAAAAAGTCAGCCAATGTATTAATGGTAAAGTAAGAAAATAAAAAACGTTGATTATTGAGTTCTTGTTTCAACTTTGTTATTTGTTTTAAGCTTCTCATTTGTTTAAATGAAAGTTTATAACATAATAACTCTAGTTGTTCTAAGAATCTTTGTGTAAAGGTACCCTGATGATCTGCATTAGCAACAGTGAAATGCGCATAGGATCCAGCTAAACCCCTCAATAATCAATTTCAATGTATTTTTAATAAAAAAATATTTTACTTAATAAGTAAAATATTAATTTGGGATTATTAGTGCGTTTAAAAAATTTTAAACTTAAATTGTAACAATTCCCATAAAAAAACACTAATTATTAACTTGACTGCACCCGGTCATAAATATACTTGTGTGGCAACACTCTATTCTTAAATAGCTGTTGTTGTTATTTACATTTATTTTCTTTTTACATACTCTTACAAATACAATTTGAAGCTGAAAAAAAGGCAGCCAATGTATTAATGGTAAAGTAGGAAAATAAAAAACATGTTGATTATTGAGTTCTTGTTTCAAAATTGTTATTTGTTTTAAGCTTCTCATTTGTTTAAATGAAAGTTTATAACATAATAACTCTAGTTGTTCTAAGAATCTTTGGGTAAAGGTTCCCTGATGATCTGCATTAGCAACAGTGAAACGCGCATAGGATCCAGCTAAACCCCTCAATAATCAATTTCAATGTATTTTTAATAAAAAAATATTTTACTTAATAAGTAAAATATTAATTTGGGATTATTAGTGCGTTTAAAAAATTTTAAACTTAAATTGTAACAATTCCCAAAAAAAAACACTAATTATTAACTTGACTGCACCCGGTCAAAAATATACTTGTGTAACAACATTCTATTCTTAAATAGCTGTTGTTGTTATTTACATTTATTTTCTTTTTACATACTCTTACAAATACAATTTGAAGCTGAAAAAAGTTAGTCAATGTATTAATGGTAAAGTAAGAAAATAAAAAACATGTTGATTATTGAGTTCTTGTTTCAACTTTGTTATTTGTTTTAAGCTTCTCATTTGTTTAAATGAAAGTTTATAACATAATAACTCTAGTTGTTCTAAGAATCTTTGGGTAAAGGTTCCCTGATGATCTGCATTAGCAACAGTGAAATGCGCATAGGATCCAGCTAAACCCCTCAATAATCAATTTCAATGTATTTTTAATAAAAAAATATTTTACTTAATAAGTAAAATATTAATTTGGGATTATTAGTGCGTTTAAAAAATTTTAATCTTAAATTGTAACAATTCCCATAAAAAACACTAATTATTAACTTGACTGCACCCGGTCAAAAATATACTTGTGTGACAACACTCTATTCTTAAATAGCTGTTGTTGTTATTTACATTTATTTTCTTTTTACTTAATAAGTAAAATATTAATTTGGGATTATTAGTGCGTTTAAAAAATTTTAAACTTAAATTGTAACAATTCCCATAAAAAAACACTAATTATTTACTTGACTGCACCCGGTCAAAAATATACTTGTGTGGCAACACTCTATTCTTAAATAGCTGTTTTTGTTATTTACATTTATTTTCTTTTTACATACTCTTACAAATACAATTTGAAGCTGAAAAAAAGTCAGCCAATGTATTAATTAAAGTAAGAAAATAAAAAACATGTTGATTATTGAGTTCTTGTTTCAACTTTGTTATTTGTTTTAAGCTTCTCATTTGTTTAAATGAAAGTTTATAACATAATAACTCTAGTTGTTCTAAGAATCTTTGGGTAAAGGTTCCCTGATGATCTGCATTAGCAACAGTGAAATGCGCATAGGATCCAGCTAAATCCCTCAATAATCAATTTCAATGTATTTTTAATAAAAAAAATATTTTTCTTAATAAGTAAAATATTAATTTGGGATTATTACTGCGTTTAAAAAATTTTAAACTTAAATTATAACAATTCCCATAAAAAAAACACTAATAATTGTAATTGTTTGTGTAATTTTCGGTGTATTAAGAAAACATAGTCATATCAAAATAAAATTAAACAATAGAATTCGGGAGAATTCTACTCTAAAGGAGGGAGTAGCTACATATAATGATAATATTGATAAATTTTTAAAAGAAATAGGTAAATGAACTTTAAGTTCATTTGCATTTCAAACTTTAAGTTCATTTACATTTAAAACTGTAATTAGGTCACAGTATTTCGAAATAACGAAATTAATAATTTTGATAATGCATTTTTAAATGAATTGCACTTCTTGCAAGAATTATTTTAATTGCAACATTTACTATTTCGAAATGTCTTTTTTAAATCATTTTAATATTAATTGGAAATGGTAAAAGAATGATGACAACATGAAAAATAAATGAAATTAAAGTTATGATTTTAGATTAAGAGACATTGTAAAATCAGCCTTAATTCGCTACTCCTAAGAATAAGTCTAATTACTCTTCAATAAATAAAAAATAAATAAAAACTAACTAAAAAGAAGTAATAGTTTTTTTTTTGGAAAAATAATAAAATAATTATTAAATTCGTGTACAAACGTCATGCATGTATGTGTGTATGATTTTTATTTTTCTGCGCACATGCAAAGGCACACACATGCATTAACATTAGTTGTATGCGGTTAATCACATAATAGCTTAGGGGCTGCCCATATATTACGTAACGCTCTAGGGGGGAGGGGGTGTTCGAGTTTTGTTACGATTTGTTACGGTGAGGCGGTCTTTGAAAATGTTACGTAACAGAAAAAATTACTAATTTTGTACAAAAATACGTATCTTTTTCTCATTTTTTTATTTAATTGATCATACGTGTTGCCTGCATATGTACATATACTTATATGTACGAGTATGTATACTACATACATCTGGCGAATGTCAGTCAACTTTTAATATTCGCGAATTCGAATTCGAATATTTAAAACGATATCCGCGAATACGAGTATTTAAAACGATATTCGCGAATACGAATATATATTGTATGTGAAATTTATGGACATTTAATTGGGGGTCTATTTTATTGTGCAAAATTAAATTAAAACAAGAGTGCTATATTTGGCTGTGCCGAATCTTATATACCCTTTACCAAAGTGTTTTTATGTAGTATAGAGATACATACATAAGCACATACATAAAGTATAAACAAAAAGAAAAAAATAATTTGACCTAGTTACTTTTATGTACAAAAAAATAAATTTACAAACCCTAGAATCATTAAATTAAATTTTTCTGATTCCTTATATCAATCTAGTAGTTCTTAAAAAAATATAGAAAGTGTGTTAAGTGAAAAAAAGGGAAATTCAAAAAAAAAACGTTTTATTTAGTTACTTTAATGTCCAGAAAAAAATCATAGTTTCCAGCTCTGGAGCTGTGTTTTTTATTTTTATAATTTTTTTATACCAAACTTTTCTTTCCAAAACGTAAAATATATATATTTTATATAGGAATAGATAAAAATTAATTAGACTTAGTTACTTTTATATATCAAAAAAGTGTAACTTTTCCAACCCTGAAATCATCCTTTTTGATTTTTCTGATTTCGTGCACCAATATTTTTCTTTTAAGAATATAAGATATGTTTTATTTATAAAGAAAGGGAAAAATTTGTTTTAGTAAGTTACTTTTGTCCAAAAAAAAATTAAACTTTTCCAACCATGGAATCGTGTTTTTAATTT
Organism: Tachina grossa; assembly: GCA_949987645.1. Taxonomy (NCBI): domain Eukaryota; kingdom Metazoa; phylum Arthropoda; class Insecta; order Diptera; family Tachinidae; genus Tachina; species Tachina grossa. Next base: position 59,331,701 of record OX465277.1, on the reverse strand, counting down.
TTTAATTGTTTGAAATATTAATTTTATTCATACTCAATCATAAAATAATTTTATTTAATAAAAAACAATAAAAAATAGTTTTCGGTACTTAATTTTTTATATCACAAAGAGTGTAAGTTTCCCAACCCTGGAATCCTCCTTTTTCATTTTTCTGATTTCTTATACCAATCTTTTTTTAAGAATGTAAGATGTGTTTAATTTAGAGTAAAAAAGTAAAAATTTGTTTTAGTAAGTTACTTTTGTATGAAAAATAAGGTTTTCCAACCCTGGAAACTTCGTTTTAATTTTTTTTTAATTTGAAATGCCGAATTCATTCTTACTGAAGTATAAAATAAGTTTATTTTATTAAAAAAAATAAAAATTAGTTTTCGGTAGTTAATTTGTATATCACAAAAAGTGTAAGTTTTCCAGCCCTGGAACCGTTCTTTTTGATTTTTCAGATTTCGTACACCAATATGTTCATTTTAAGAATATAAGCTATGTTTAATATATATAGAAAATGAAAAAATTTGTTACTTTTGTATAAGAAAAAAGTTAAAGCTTTCCAACCCTGGAAATGTCTTTTTTGTGTATTAAACTTTTTTTAGTTTCTAATATCAATTTAATGTGTACTGCAGTATAAAATAAGTTAATTTAATAAAAAAAAATAGTAAGACCTAGTTACTTTTATATATTTCAAAAAGTGTAAGTTTCCCAACCCTGGAATCATCGTTTTTGATTTTTCTGATTTGTTACACCAATCTCTTTCTTTTAAGAGTCTAAGATATGTTTAATTTATAGAGAAAAAGATAAAAATTTGTTTTAGTAAGTTAATTTTGTATAATTTTGTATTTAAAGAAAATTTATTATTTGACATATTGTCAGAAGTGTACATAAAATAATTGAAATTTATTTGCTGGTAGTTTAGCATGTCTATATACGTATTTCATTGGCGCTTGAACCAAAAGTCTACTGATGATTTGGTTCAAGCTCCAATGAAATACGTATATAGACATGCTAAACTACCAGCAAATAAATTTCAATTATTTTATATAATTTTGTATAAAAAAGTTAAAGTTTTCCAACCCTGGAAACGTCTTTTTAATTTTTTTTTTGATTTTGAAATACCAATTTAATTTGTACTGAAGTATAAAATAAGTTAATTTAATAAAAAAAATATAAAAATTAGTTTACGGTAGTTAATTTTTTATATCACAAAAATTTTAAGTTTCCCAACCCTGGAATTATCCTTTTTGATATTTCTGATTTTCTCTTTCTTCTTAGAATATAAGATATATGTATATAATTTATAGAAAAAAGGAAAAATTTCTTTTAGTAAATTAATTTTGTATAATTTTGTATAAAAAAGTTAAAGTTTTCCAACCCTGGAAACGTCTATTTAATTTTTTTAATTTTTTTTTATTTATTTTTATTAAGAAGTATAACTGCCTCCCCCACGATGTCGAAAGAAAACTTAAGAGAACGAAAGTAAGTCACTCATTTTCTTCTATAAAAGTGTTCCACTATCTTTCGACTTATCGTTCGATTGGCTTTGCGTTTCTAACGTAAGCCGTATACCCGTTGTCAAATATCTATATTGCCACATCCACAATTTCACACATTCATCGACAACTGGGAATAAAAAATCGTTCAAATGTGTAAATTGTGCTTTAAAAAATGAAACTCTGTTCTAATTTACATAACTTGCAATAAGTGGCACCCAAAAATAAATTAAAATAAACTTGACAAAACAATTTTTGTAAATGATAAAAAGTGTACATACATGATTATTCAAGGGTTTTTATTTATGATAAATAAAGACATAAAAAACCACAAGCTATGCAAAATTTTGTGAACAATCACCCAAAAGGAAAAATGACCAATAGCCCATTTATTTAGGTCATTATTCATTGTCATTTGGGTGATTGTCATTATCTTTAAAATACCAACAGACCCAGAAAAAGTGTTCTACCTTGTCGGATGCAATAATTTTCTCTCTCTCCTCTGTATATGTAGAACAACTGATTATATGAATAAATACATCCTTATGTACAAGAAAAAACTGGCATAAAGTAAGTGACGACATTGAAATAGGTGCTAAGGAGTTCCTTCATACATTTTGACAATAAAAATCGGCGCATAATGTAGTTTTAGCCCACTATTAAGTCCCAGCGTGATTTATCTAACTTCTTAACAGTTTTTTCTTACACATAAGACCGATAGTTTCTAACCAACCTTCACTATAACTAGCGGAAGTGGTGGTAGGCAGAAAATATCTACTCATTGAAGCTGTTGTCGAACACACATACATACATACCGAGAGAAGAGTATCACAAAGACCAGCCAAGGACGCAAACCCGTTTACTTACAAGCTCAGACGTGAGGAGATTGCCAACGACGGGTTAAGCAATGAACCCATTGCCAGCGAAGCCGGTATTATATTTGATCATTGGCAAAGCAAAATATTTTATTCGTGTAAATAAAAATTATTTGTTGTATTTTGTCTCAGTCGACAATAAAAATATAAGTGCCTTCTTTTGGCATTTGAGTTCGTACAAATGACTGAAAAAATTTTATTGGGGCTCATATTTGTATTGAAATGCTTACGTTATCGTTCGCTTTAATTTTCTTTCGACTTGTCGTGCTAAAGGCTTTTAGTGGAACGCAAAACAGCTGTTTGTCGTTTAAAAGGCTTGCAAACGAAAATGAGTGACATCCTGGAACAGGCAGTTAATTTTATTCATACTGAAGTATAAAATAAGTTTATTTAATAAAAAAAAAAATAATAACTAGTTTTCGGTAGTTATTTTGTATGACAAAATGAAGTTTAAGCTTCCCAGCTCTGAAACCGTCTGCTCGATTTTGCTGATTTTCAATACCAATCTTATTTCGACCATTTCTGACACACCAGTCCAAGAACGAAGTCTCTACCTTTTCCAGGAGCTTCGGAAAACCGATTTCACGTACAGACGGACATCGCTTATTCGTCTTCCCTATGCATAAGGATCCAGAATATATATACTTTATGGCTCGCTTATTAATATTCTAGAAATTACAAACGGAATGACAAACCTATATATACCCTTTTACCATTTTTTGGTAAAGGGTATAAAAATGTGTATGGAAAAGAACTTCATAATTCTGCCCGCGTACATTACAGTTTCTGAAATCTATCCAAAAATTTAAATAACATTTGAAAATTATACAAAGTTTTTATAATAAATTAAATAAATTGTAGTCAAACTGAATATACATGGTTCTGAATTCCTCATCTTTATCCATTTATATTTTTAAATATTCTTAATATATGTATGTAAATAAAAACTTCTTTCCATATTAAACTGCAACATTTATTAATATTAAATCTACCAAATGCATATAAGGAAATTGTATTTGCAGAAGTTTAGGAAAAGGTTTCTTGCAATTCTCATGGACAAAAAAGAGTCCTTTCAAAAAATATATTCTTCCATATATGTACATGACAATATCAAATTATTTATGGTGTTTTCTTTTCTAAAAGAAAAGTTTAACATATATGTTACATGTGATTTGGCAACATTTTTAAATGCTCACCTGATTTTTAGAAGTGTTGCATATTTTACGTTTACAAAAGAACAAGTTTCGGCATAAAACAATCGCGAACTAGAAAATGATTTATTTTTTTCACAGACAATAGTTAATATAATGCTGCACTCATGCCCCTTTAATGAAAATGAGTGTTGAACATGTAGCATTTTTCTTCTTTTTAAGGGTAACATCATGGGAAAAGAACGCGTTCAATTTTTAAAATAATACATGCTTTTTAGAAAAGAACACAAAGAAATGTAAAAGGCAACATAAATGCAGCATATTGCTCAGAAAAGAAAACGCCATTAGTTTTAACATTTTTGCTGCTCAACTTGAGGCTACAATATTTAAGTTTTGAGAGATGTGTTAATGGAAACTTGCATACATAGACGTATTTTCATATGGATATTATTTTAATTTTGTATGCAACAGAACTTAAAAAAAATATTATGAAAACAACAATAAAATGCGTTTAGGAACTACCCTGCAGGAGAACGAACTGGTGTCTAACTAGTATTTTAGTAGTACAGAAATCACCACCACTAGTTCCCAACTGTAAACCTTCCTATACTATCCTAATGCTCAAATTAGCATTGAGTGTGTTTAGAAAACTACTAGTACCATTGGTACTAGTTTAGGACTAGTTTATTACCAGTTCTTTTGTAAAGAAAAATTCTATAAAATTGGTGGGTTACGCCTTTGTTACCCAGTGACAACTTCTACTTAAAATTCTCATTTATTTATCAAAAATTCAAAAATTATATAATTATATAATATAATTATAATTATTTAATTATAATTATTTTTAGATCAAGCTAAAATTTTAGTAATTATGTGATACCAATTTTTATACAGTGCTCTTATAACTCTCTGTTAGAGAGTTAAAATTTATTTTGCATTGTGGTGCCTTGGAACTACTTCATATACTAGTACTCATCAGCACTAGTAATTTTACACAACAACTTTACCCCATTTTGCACTAGTTCTTGCTATTCTAGTAATTATACTAGTAGCTTTTAGACAATTATCGCCTATTCTTCTGCAGGGTAGATTGTGTGCCCCTCTAATTTTAAGATACTTTTAAGGTATTTTTTTTTAATGGGCAAATATCTATTGAAAATGTAATGTTGTAGAAGGGAAAAAATTAAGAAAAGAAAAATTAGTTATCTTTCGTAATTGACATCATTTTGAGTCATTTGATATCCTAGCAATCTGTATGTTTAAAGCGGGTTAAAAAGGTTCTCTTTTAGAAAATGAAATATAATTCACCATGGCAACCTTTATTGATCCAAGATATAATTTTTTTTTGCTTCACGCACATTTTAGATAGATTTGAAGATGGCCAAACGGAGTCATCTTTAAGCTCTCTGAAATATACGACGACTTCACTTATAGAAACTAGTGAAAGCGACCGCAAGGCTAATGCCAATTCTCGTCTTGGTGTTTCAAATACTGCTCAGTCATCAATACGGAAAACTATAGCAGATTATTTGGCAAAAAACTCATAGCAAAAAAAAAATATTTTTTTTTTAATTATTACAAACTAATATTTGTGTGCCATTCATTTAAATTTCGTTTTGGATTTATAAATTTCTTTATATATTTTTTTAAACGAATACTCTAGAAACGGCCGAATATTTTGGAATTCCAATACACATCACTAATACATACATACAGTTTAGGAATAAGCTCTCTATAAAACCATAATTTTTGGAGTTTGAGGACACTTGGGAAGAAATTTAAAAAATAATTTCGCCAATATATGGAGTGCGTTCATACGTAAGCTTATTTAATATTTGTCTACGCACTGTGCTAGTCTAATAAATGAATTTAAAACAATGAATTAAATTTAATTTTTTTTATTAAAAACTTTAAACTATTTAATTTATTTTTTATCTCATTGTTACGTTATTCCTGGGGGGAGGGCGGGTTCACAGTTTTGTTACGATCTGTTACAAGGGGGGAGAGGGGGTCAAAAATCCGCGAAAACAGCGTTACGTAGTATATGGACAGCCCCTTACCATCTACATATTACACACAAACACTCAAACGTACAATCTGAAAAATAACAAGCATACACTAATCAACAGTACTTCTTTTGAGTGTTTGTTACAAACAAGCTGTCTTGAAACATCGCTTGTTAGAGCTGCAAAACTATCGATAGTACTATCGATAGTATCGATAGTTTTGTTGTAAATGAAATATCGATAGTTTTTTCCACTATCGATACTATCGGCAAAAAAAAACAAGTCATTAAAAGAGTAAAAATAATCGAAGTCAGTAAACAGTAGCCGGCAGCTTTGAAGCAAATTATCCGTAGTTGATTTATGCTTTTGTACAGCGATGGAAAAGTTGGTACAATTGTATAATTTTAGCGCTATTTGAATGCCAAAAGTACCGTAGCACCGCAATGACCCATTTAGCACTACTGGAATCTCTTTATATTATATTACATGCCAAAATTGCATTAAAATATGTTAACCCCCTTATGCGTGCTTGAAGTGTACATTAAAAAAAATTTGCATAGAAAAATGGTTTTGACGTTCACTTATTTTTTTGCACAAGGTCGTTAATCTTTAGCTCGAAGGTATTAGAAAATTAAGTAAATTAAACGATGTTTTCCGGTACTTAAAGAATTGCTGGAGGAATGTTATTTATTCCAAATTCATCTGCAAATGTGGAAATTTTATTTTCGTACCAAGGAGAGAAGCCGACTATTTGCATCGACTGTAAACAATCGAATAAAAAAAAAGGTTATAAACGTAGTATATCGTAAATGTTACTTTTATATTCAGATCCCAGCAACTAATATTCTTTGTGCACCTTCTGGCGTTTTGTTAATTGATTTTTAGTTAATTAAAAAGTACAATTATTAAAAAAATATTAAAAAAGAATTAGGTACAATCGTACTGAAAAAATTAAATTTTTTTTGGAAAGTTAGTACAATTTGTAAATATGACATCGCATCCCTGCTTCCGTATACATAAGTACTTAAATACATATGTTATTGTGTTATTCGACAAATAGTAGTCACAAGTATCTTAATAAATTCAACATCGTCGACACAAAGATAAATTTTAGTGGTACTGATATCGCGACGGCCGCCAATCGTCTCTTACGATAAAACTTTACAGTTAGTGTCTTAAAAGTTATCAACAATTTTCGCATTTTGATAATTCTAAACCATGGGTAGGCCCATAAAATTTTAAGTTCAATAAAAAAGTATATTTTCGATAATATGCCCAGCTTACGATAAAATCGAAAATAAGGCTTGATATATTTTTATATACTAATGAAAATGTTGAGGATTCTGGATTTTTTTTTCGAGTCACATGTAGTTTATGTGGCAACTTTTATAAAACTATTCGATACTATCGATAGTTTTACATAAAACTATCGAAACTATCGAGTGGAGCGACTATCGATAGTTTTGCAGCTCTATCGCTTGTAACAACTGATATACACATATACCAATACATCCATCGTGCTTCGCTTATAGTACGACAGCATTTATTATTGGTTTAGTATAATAAATGCGTCGTGAATACATTTAAAAATCATGACGTTGTTACATTTCAAGACTGTTTACGCAGCTCTCTAGTTGATATATTAAGCCATTTTTCAATGTTGATTAACACAGTATTGTTGCAGAAACTGCGTTAAATTTTTAAATGCAGTTTGAGTTATGACAATAGAGGTAGTTTATGCGAGAACAATTTTTAAGCCGCACAATTTTTGTTCTTTTCCAAATAACACGAAACTAATTCATCTGGCACAAAATGTATTCGTATACACAGCTGTGTGTCTGTTAGTATTTTTAGTATTCATTTAACCCTACGTCTCCACCTGACATGAAACTTTGCTGTAACTTGAAGTTATAACTGAGTTGTTAAAACAAATGCACTAACAACAATGTTATAACTTGAAAAAAGCATTAACATGAGCAGTCTACACCTAACATTAACTTGAAGTTAATGTTAAAGTTAGTAATTTTTTGTAAGGTGGAGACCGCGAGTAACATTTGCTGTTTTATAAGTTGTGTGTGTATTGGTTTTATGCTGCTAATGCGGGGTTGAAGCTGGTTGAAAAGTTATGCCAACCGCAAAACCACTTTCTTTGTCTCTCTCACCGACAAACTGGCATGTTATGCCAGCACAATTATGCCCGTGTAAATCAGCGCATACAGAACAAATACTGAACAGTAAATAAAATACAGAACATTTCAACGTTATTTCCTAATGAATAATTTATACAGAACACGACGCTAAAATACAGTACTATTCTGTATAATACAGAAAGGATGGTCACCGTAAATATGAGTGACATTTATTTCGCGTGAAATTTAGAACAAACAAGGACTAGTTAATAGTGTTTGCATTTAAAAATTTTGTACGAAGTGAGAAATTTTTAGATTTTAATTGAACTATAGTGAAGTATGTTCAAATATTCTTGCTTATCTTTTACGATAATCACATTAATTACTATTACTTATTCGATGTACCGTCGGTACACACATGCAAGTATTATTGTAGTGGCCTTATGTTACTTTGTTTTTGCTTTCTACAGTTGATTTGGCTTGAAACTGTGATTGCCAAGTGAACAGTGATTGCCAAGTGAACATATTTTTGTCACGTGCCCATGATGAATTAAGTGAGACATTTTTAGATTTTAATTGAACTATAGTGAATTTTTAATCAGAAATAATTTTTAGTCAGGCTCAAGTTCAGTACTTTCAATTCTTTATTAATTGAAATATTTTTATTAATTAACGCGAGTTTCTAAAGAAGAGAAGAACAATTTAGCTTTACTTTATAGCTGGGGGAAATACCGATATTTTTCTGTGCAGCCACGCACTTCATCAGCACCCACGTCTATCTACTGGGGTAGAGTTTTGTTATTAATATCAGCTATTTAACGCAAATTTAGTATCAAATGGATTATGAGAAATGCTTATTGTGCATACAACTACTGATTTACCATTGGTAAATACATTTAAAATAATTTTCGTTTTATTGACGTTTGTTAATAGCAAACTATTTTCGTAAAAGTAAATTTTTTTTGTCTTTAGTATTCCCTTAAAATATTGGCATATATTTTAGCTAATGCAAAAGCGAATGCAAATAGCAAAAGTAAGCGAATAATTTGCGAATGCGAAAGCGAATGCGAACCACAAAGTACAGAGATGTCACGAGACGGAAGATAAAAGCGAATTCTGGACGTCTCGTTCACACAGTACCCGTGTCTTCTTTAAGCTTCTTTCGTAGTTGCGTTGATTTAATTTTTTTGCAATTTATACTTTGTGTCCTTATTCGCTATGAGATTTTTGCAATTAAAAGGTTAAAATTAATATTTATGAATGAAAAAGCTTAAAGTTAAATCATAAATTATCTGAAAACAAATTTTAATCACTTTTTTAATGCTAATAATCATTTTCACACTCTGTTTTTTTTAATTCAACACAAAAAATTCCTTGATTTAATTTTGTACAAATGTTCACTTGTTGAAATGTATTTTCATTTTATTCTTTGTGGTCTCATTCGCTATGTACTCTTTGGAAGTAAATGCTAAAAATTAATATTTTTTAATGAAAATACTTAAAAAAAAAATTAAAAATTTTAAAAACCCCCCGACTTTCTTCAAACATAGCTAAGAACCTTCTCGATAAAGTCATCTTTCAAACAGAAAAAACTGAAAATGAAAATCGGTCCAGCCGTTTGGCCTGTACGTGGACACGGACAGACACACAGATACACAAACACACACTACAAACTTATAAAAAACTTTTTTTTAGTCGGGGGTTAATGAAGTCTGTAATTATTTGGAAATAATAATAACTAATAACCTTTTACACTTTGTGTTTTTTAGTTCAACCCTTCAAAATCTTTCATTTAAATTTGTAAAAATGTTCTTTTGTTCATTTCACAAAGTACAAATTTTCTCTGGTTTGTTTTGATATATTGTTAACAAATTAGTAACAAATATACTGCAGTTGTCCCTTTCTCACCGAACCCGTGTCATAGCAGATTTCAGCTTTTTTCATCACTCACTTTCTTCACCTCTGTATACTTTGTGATGCGAACATTCGTTACTCCCTACTAATTATACACATGTTAGTTAATTTGCTTATTTTTGTTCTACATTTTTTTTAATGCATGTTTTTTTATTTATTGTATCTTCATATATGAACTAACAATAAGTATTCAAATCTTAAATCTAAAATATAATTAGTAGGCCCGACCAATGTCGGACATAACTTAGTGATAGTTATTAATAATATATACATAAGTAGTTATAGGCAAAAAAAGTATTTTCAAGCAGCTTCATCTCGAGTGATTAGTATTAGAGCCCTTGTATCTCTCTTTTTTAAGCGGATGTGTCCAGTAAAGTTCAAAATATTACGAGCAAGCGGATTAAGATGTGACACGAGTTTTGTTAGATATTTGCCTGCGTATTTTGCAATTTCTTCAGTCACTAGTGTCATATTTAAATCACGATGTATATTTGAATTTTTGATGTAGCATGTAGCCGACGTTATCAAACGTAAAATTTTGTTTTGCCTTCGTTGGATTTTCTCAACATTTGAAGCTGAAGTAGTGCCCCATAGCTGAATTCCGTAGCACCATATTGGCTTTAAAAGCGACTTGTATATTAAAAGTTTGCAGTCTAGGCTGAGTGTTGAATTTCTGCCAATCAGCTAATGTACCTGAGTTAATTTAAGTTTCATTTGTGATAGCTTAGAATCAATCTGGTGTTTCCACACACCACACTTTTGTTCATTTACCTTAATTCTCCATAAGTTTAACCATAGCTCCATCTGGCTAATGTGTTCCTGGAGTTTGCGGGATGCCTCATCAGGGTTTTCGTGCATACTAAGGCAGGCTCTATCGTCGGCAAATGTGGAAGTATGGATACTACTGCTCACAGGCATATCACAAGTATAAATCAAATATAAAACTGGCCCCAGTATACTCCCCTGTGGACGGGAAATAATGTAACTTTCCAAAAGATTTAAAATGTTTATTGGTAAGTAAGTCTTCAGTTTTAAAATTAGGCCTTGATGCCACACTTTATCAAATGCCTGGGAAATGTCAATAAACAGCGCAGAACAATACTTTTCTTCTTCAAAAGTCCTTCTTATAAATTGAACCAATCTATGAGTTTGTTCAATGGTATTATGCTGACTTCTAAAATTAAATTGATGGTCTGGTATGCACCCACTACCAATTAGAATTGGGGACAGTTTTGTTTTGAGCAATTTTTCGAAAAGCTTTGACATTTTGATAGTAGACTTATTGGCCTATATGACTCAGCTTTGGTTAGATCTTTGCCCGGCTTTGGAATCATTTTAACCTTGGCAAGCTTCCAGCTGTGTGGATAATACTCCAGTCGTAAAATGGCATTAAAAATGAATAACAGGATTCTCACTGCAATAAGAGGCAACTTCATCAGCATCTGGTTACTAATTCCATCAATAGCCGGAGATTTCTTCGGGTTGAGTTCGGCAATTAATTTTTATAAATCACGCATCTTAAACTTAATGTGTTGAGGGGGTAGAGCGACTACACTCGGCAAATCAGCAACACCAGTACATATGTTTGACGTAAAAACGGATTTTAAGTGCTCAGCAAATATGTTACTATATGTTACTTGGTTAGATCTTTGGAATCATTTTAACCTTGGCAAGCTTCCAGCTGTGTGGATAATACTCCAGTCGTAAAATGTCATTAAAAATGAATAACAGGATTCTCACTGCAATACCAGGCAACTTCATCAGCATCTGGTTACTAATTCCATCAATACCCGGAGCTTTCTTCGGGTTGAGTTCGGCAATTAATTTTTGTAAATCACGCGTCTTAAACTTAATGTGTTGAGGGGACAAAAACGACAACAGCTGATTTTTTGCGGCCACCTGGTAAAATGACTTCGGATTCAAACAAAATAGCAGCGAAAGATAAGAAAGGGGGTTTCCCGTAAATAGTAGAAATAAAAAAATTAATGGTGCATAAAGACTAGTAAGACAGCAATGTAAATGTGTTTTTATATTTAATTGTGTTTCAAGTGCCTAAAAGTAAAACTGTATTGATTTCTGGTTAAAAATTTAAAGAATAAACAAAATGCCGCAAGACCTACGTAGCAGTAATAAATATAAAGTAAATTTAATTGGAAATGTTAACTACCAAATCACGGGCACGAAACTTCCATCAAACCGACAAGTTCTTGCCGTTTTATTTTATAATATTCGTCAAGGAAAATTAACTGTGCGAGAAAGTTCTAATCTAACTATAAAAGAATGCATGATTTTCTGGGAAACAGCTAGAATACCCACTAAAATATTAAGAAATAGTGTGGAAAAATTAGTTAAATTACACGGCGTTTGGAAAAATTTACAAAAAAAAACTCAAAAAAGATAACTCAAGTGCTAAAAGACAAAGAAGATTCATTTGTAAATACACTGGACAATCTCTTCGATATAGCGCATGTTGATGACTTAAATATAATGAAAATCGAAGCAGACAGTTTTTTTACAGCAGCAGCGAAAACCTGGTAGACCGGGCTCTTTGGTGGGAGTGGTTTACAGTCTGTGGCAAAAAGAGGAGAGAACAAACTCGAGGCTATTAGCAGAAAGAAACAGGCAACTAAAGGAAAATAAAACAACAGCCATATCTCCAAATTCCAGCTTCTTATCAAATTCCTCATCCACCAGCTTAATTGAAGAGCATCAAGATCGTAGGTCACCATTTTGTGGAGAAAATTTATTGCCTTTGCAAAAAGGGGGAAAAAGGATTTTCTTTCTCCGAAACTTGTGGCTGCCTTCGATAGACGTCAGTTAAGTATGCGCGATTCTGTGTATATTTTAGAAGCAGCATTAGAAGCACTCGGTCATAATGTAGATGAATTTACTATAAATAAATCTTCCATGCAAAGAATAAGAACAGAGATGAGAAAAGAACGTGCCAAAAAATAAATAAAAGAAGATTTTAAAAATAATGTTCCAGAAGTGGTCACTATTCATTGGGATGGGAAATTATTGCCTGCAATAAGTGTACAAAATTTTAAGGAAGAACGACTTCCAATTGTGGCCACCTATGGAAATGAGGAGAAACTTATTGCAGTACCTAAATTAGATCATGCAAGTGGAAAGGAATACGCTATAGCTGTATTAAATGCGATAATTGATTGGCAACTGTCCAATAAAGTTCAGATTATGTGCTGTGACACTACAGCTTCTAACACGGGCCGTTTTAATAGAGCTTGTGCGCTACTAGAGCAAGCACTTGGAAGGGAACTAATTTTATTTGGATGCAGACATCATGTTTACGAGTTGGTGTTCAAAACTGTATTCGAAATCGAAATCCCTCAAATTACAGTTAGCGCAGATGTACCGCTCTTTAAAAAGTTGAAAAACAACTGGAGCAATATTAGGCACAGCAATATTAAAAATGGTACCTCCATTTCAAATCTGCATTTTCAACCATCTGATATTGACAACTTGCTTACATTTTATCTCTCTGAACTCGAAAATCCAATTGTTAGAGGAGATTACCGTGAATTGATCGAGCTTTCGATATTATTTTTAAGCAAAAATTTTAATAAAACATTTAAAATAAAGCCTCCTGGGGCTATGCATCAAGCACGATGGATGGCGAGAGCTATCTATGCAATTAAAATGTTTTTGTTTCGCGATCAGCTGAAATTAACAAGAAAAGAGAAAGACGGTTTGCAAGAAGTTTCTCTTTTCATTGCAACAACTTATGTTAAACCATGGATGCAATGCAACTTAGCCGTAAAAGCCCCACACTAAGACTTGTGTTTTATAAAGGCTATTAAGACCTATAAGTGTGTTAACCACTTAATTTCGGAAGCTGTTTTAAAAAAATTTTGCCAGCATCTTTATTATCTAACTGAAGAAGTTGCCGTTTTATCCCTTTTTGATGATATGGTTGGTACTGAGACAAAAAGAAATATCGTGGCTAGTTAATCAAAAGAAAGAATATTTTAAAATGCTAAGCGATATGTTCCATCGAAAGAAGAATTACGTTGCTTATTATTTGGGAAGTATTTTCAAAATACTAAGTTCTTTGTCAATACGTTAGTTTCATTTTCCATTTTGTACAGATAAAAAACTTTGTGACTTTGTTTCAATAAAAAGCTGCAATATGTTTGACAGATTGAAAATAAACAGAAAATAGAGCGGTAAATGATACCGCTGAAAGAGCTGTGAACCTCATGCAACAATTTCATGGACTTCTAACAGTGCAAGAAGAGCAAAAGCAATATTTATTGCAGTGTGTAGAAGAGCACCGAAAAATGTATCCAAATTGCACAAAAACATCTTTAAAAAGAAATTTACTGCACCCTAATGTTTTTTATATCATAAGTTTTGTTGAATTCCTTATTTTAATTTTGATTATGCGTTTTTTTATTTTTATTTGAAAAAAAACTTGTTTTCTCTGAAAAAATTAAATAAATAATACTTTTTTAATTGGAAAATTATGGATTTTAACTAAAACAAGAAATCAATACAAATAATTCGTTCCTGATGCATTTCTCCGTTCCCAATCATCGGCACACATCGGGATAGTGTATAATAAAAGAAAATTATGTTACATATCCAGGTATACCAGTTCTTTTTTATTAAAATAAGAAAAATCTAAATTTTTTAGTTGAAAACCAATACAACAATAACAAATATCTCATATTTTACTTTTCAAGACCCAGCCGCTTAGGGAAGGAGTGGTCGTAGGGGCGTAAAATTACACATGAGTTTTACTGAAGTCAAATAGAAAAAAATTAGCGCGTACCGCTTCAACATTTCCAATATTTAAATTTAAGGGACACTAATATTTATGTAAATATGTATGTACCTCATATTTCTTTGAATACATACATACATTTAATCCAACAAGAGAAAATTTTCAATTTGGTTATAATTCAAAAATAAAGAGAAAATTAAAAATTCAATAAAGTGAACTAAATAAATGGGTTCAAAAAAGAAAAAAAAACTTTTTTAAATTTAACTCGTGTCGGTAATAAAACAAACAAAAAATAATATATGTATATGAAGAACAATTTTCAACCACCAAAACCTTGGAATATTTACTCTCTCTTAAGATCAAGTAAGTCATTGATTTAAAATTGCTCTTTGTGAACAATGCAAAAAAGGTAATGTTTGCTCTACATACTTAAGCTATGTACAGACGGTTGTCAGATCTTACAATATTGCCAGTAAAATGTGCTCAAAATTTCTTACAAGCGTGTGAACTGACAATTTTTGTCAGACGTCGTTGCCAGAAAAAGCATTGTCAGTTCATTGCAAGACTAGCAGCTGACAAAAAATTGTCAGACATCTTACAATCATGTGAACACATTGTAAACTTATTGCCAGATATTTGTCATACATTTTAAAATTGTCAAATGTGCGAAGTTTATGCATCTAACAATGGCGTCATTGTAAGAGAATTCTTTCTATGGACAACACTGCACACGCTTGATTTTAAAGAAAAAATTGATAATAAAATATATGCAGAAAAAATCATTGCAATTGCTTCTTTATGGTCCATAATAATTTATACTTTAAATTTTAACATTTAACACAAACACAAACGATAAATATTTAACAATTTCTAACAAATGATTTTAAGTCTGGCATCGCATAACAACAGATCTAACAATTTGTGCATATGACAACCGTGTGAACTGACAATTTTTCTACTGACGATTTTGTCAGATGATTTTATTGTCATACAACCGTCTGGCAATAAATTGTAAGATTTTCTGACAACCGTGTGAACTGACAAGGAATATTGTGCTAGCAATTTTCGATTGCCAGTACATTGTCAGCACATTGCCAGATCTGACAATATTGTAAGATCTGACAATCGACTGTACATAGCTTTATACATGATACAGTGCGAGGCAAAAAAATCATACCAGTAGGTAAATAAATAATAATTTACTTGCAGTTTAGTGTTTGAAAAATAAGATAAAAAATCAAAATTTAAAAATTAAACAAATGAAAATACAGTTCAACAAAAATAATCAAAATTGTTAAAGAAAAGAAAAAAATTATCTATTCAAAATTCCAAATAATAAAAATTCATATACATAAGCAGTGTGACCGTTTGGCCGAATAAAGTGGAAAATTGCCACTTTTTCGACTGCCTTTCCATTTTTTCTACTGCTTTGCCACTTTTTGTCCCCTTTTTTTAGAGTGAGTTATATAAAAATACATTAAAAATAAAAAGTTTAGTGGAGTTTTCTCGTTTTTTAATTTTGTCTCCTTTTTATGATAAATCCTCTATTTGGTGCCACTTTTTGAAAAATGTCATCGGTCACCCTGTACATAAGCTCTATATAGCAAGAAAGAAGAAACGTTTAATTTATAGTTAACACAAAAAATAAAAAAATAAAATAAATAAAACGATATTTAAAAGAACATAATACACTTTAGTCACATAAGAGTATTAAGCAAGTCATAAAGAGCACATTATACTTGAACACACACACCAACTTTACGAAACATTGATACTCAATAATAAAGTTTATATACACGTATATGATCACAGAACAAACATTTATTAAATAAATTTTATTTACTCCTTTTTCTACATACCTTTTTCTAAAAAACTCAGGTTAACAGCAAAAGCACACCATACACGTTTCAATTCAATTGTGAATTGAGTCTTTCAATTGAATTGATTCTTGGCCACACACTTCATAAACTGAATTGAAAGATTTTCATTCAACTGTCAAATTTATATTTTTTTCACAATTACAAATTTAAAAATTTAAAACTTCTATTGCATTCATTCATTCATTTATATATTTTTTATTTAAAATTCAATGAAATTCAATACAATTTTAAAAATACTCAACTTTTTCTATACAAAATAAAGATACAAACATAAATTTTGACAACTAATAAAGAGACTCGAGCACACACAGCACAATCGAATTGAAAGATTTACAGTCAACATGAAAAATCAAAATCTTTTGATTTTTCTTCAACCAACTCGACAACTGCCAAACTAATCAATTGACAAAGCCATACACGCTTTGACTTGGACAACAACCGACTCAATTGAAAATTGAATTGAATCGTGTATGGGGTGCTAAAGACATAAACTCAGCGTTACCATTAAGGAAATTTAAAAGGTGTCACAAAAGAGTTATTGCATAGAAGAGTCTTAGCATCAAAAGAAATTTAGTTTGTGATAATATTACATATCTTTTTTGTATAATACCGGTAACAATTTATTTGTCTCGTTTAATATGTCCAGACAATTCGTTTATTATTTAAAAATAATACAAAATATACGAATAATACGAATAAGTACAAATTTTCACGTTAATTTTACAAACGGTAACTCTGTTCTCAATTGATATTAAGAGAAACAAGACGGTTCTTAGTTTACACTTGAAACTTTAGGGGCTGGATTTGCGCTCTCACATACATATATGCAAGTTGCCACAAACTTGCATTAAGCCGAAAAAGAATTTAAAATGTCCCTTTAAGGAAAATACAAAATAATTTAACTGAAATAAATTTCATTGCTGCTATAAACCTGAAACAATAAGTTATAGTGCACGTTCTAATTAAACAACTGAGAAAATATAGCTAAATTTCAAATTCAATCGAAGATACTTGTAGTTGACATAATATCATTCAATTCTGCAGTCTATGTTACACTTCATATGTTATTATCGCTATTTCATTAGCCCCTAATCTAAAAGGCAATACAGATTAACGAAATTGAAATCGCTTATAATTTAAAATTATACAAGAGTTAGTGCTAGAACCCGTTAGCCCCTTAATACAACAAATTGTATCGTATAACAATAAAACAAGATCAAATAACTACTATACACTCATATAGCCCCTTTAACGATTGAATTAGTAATTATTCCTCCGTAAAATTTTAAAATTGAGACACAATATGCCTTCTAATTCTCGTAATGATTATAACCCTTCTCCCAAAGAACATTTCGAGTTTGATTCTGACCGCTTACTTTCATTCTGCGAAAAATTTCGAGCAACCCCAATAGAAGATCAAACTGAATCAATTCTAGAAGTCAAGTTGAAAGAAGACTTAGAAGGAAGATGGGATAGGGCAGAGGCTTCTTACGAAGGCATCATATTGTCCAAAGATGCATCACTAACACCCGAAATAAGGCAAGATGCAAAGGACAAATTTGAAATTTGTACGGAATCGTTTTATCGGTGCACCGCTCAGATTTTAGACTTTTTGAAAATGTGACTCGAAGATGTTCCAGGTAACCCAAGATTCCAATCAACTTCGCGTTTCGCTCAAGAAAATCAAGTTCCCACCCAAACTTTCACACAAAATAATAGTATCGATTGCATTAAGCTCCCTCCTTGCGATACAGAGGTGTTCCATGGTAGCTATGAGCAGTGGCCCTCATTTCGTGATATGTTCACGGCGGTGTATATAAATCACTCAAAACTCACCCCAGTCACGTCACCTTCGCAACAAAACGAGGGAGGAAGCTGGTGCTATCGTTAAGAGATATGCCCTATCAGGTGATAGCTTTGCCTTAGAATGGAACGCTTTAGAAACCTGCTACGAGAACAAACGTGTTCTTGTAGATAATCAAATAAAAATTCTATTTGATATTTCGGATGCCAAAAAAGAAGACAGCGAATCAATACGGAGAATCCAGTCATCCGTAAGTGACTCACTAGCAACGTTGAGAACTCTTGGCATTCAATTCGAAAGTTGGGATCCGATTATCATTCGGTTAATCTCAGCAAAACTTCCCGATTTAACCCTTTCACTTTGGGATCAATCACTCACATCACCCCGTGAGCTACCCAAGTGGTCACAAATGTCACAGTTTCTCATAGATAGATATGAAACTGTAGAACGCGTAGCCAATATCAAAAATTCTAAGGAAAGCTGCAGCCTAACAAAACAAAATGTATCCAGTGTACAGACTCACGTATCTCAAGAAACCTTGAGCCCAAGCTGTAACTTATGTAAGCAAGATCATACTCTCAGAATATGCCCCAAGTTCCGTGCCTTTAGTGTACAACAGAGAATCGATTACGCTTTGAAAAATTAATTTTGTAATAATTGCTTAGGTTTATCCCACATAAAAGCAAATTGCAAAAGTAAACACACTTGTCAAATTTTCAAAAAACCTCATCACACATTGTTACATCTTTCTGAAAAAAACACAAACATTTGAAAATGCTCAAAAAACTAACATCCCAAATCAAAGCAAATTGCCAACAAATATCTCTGCCAATATTGGCCAAAGGTCTGAAAATAGTACCTTCGATGAGCGACCATCAACGTCTAAACAAGTTCAAGCTAATTGCTCCTCAACCAGCGAAAACATTCTCCTACGTACTGCATTAATGCAAATAGAGGTTAGAGGAGAACTTTTCATAGTCAGAGCGCTAATAGATATGCGAGTATGGAAAAAACATTATCCAAAGATCCCTGTCTAAAACAGCAGTATAACGATGTTCTCAAGGAATACATAACTCTAGATCACATGGAAGAAACCTCATCATGTGAAATGTTGTCTCAAGTTAAATATAACTCATTCTATTTACCACATCATGCTGTTGTTCGCCCGGAACACAAGACAACAAAAGTTAGAATAGTCTTTAATGCCTCCAGGAAAACAAAATCGAATATCTCTCTCAATGACGTTTTGTACACAGGCCCCGCTCTTCAAAATGACCTAATCTCAATAGTATTAAACTGGAGAAAGTACAAATACGTTTTCAGCGGCGACATTCAAAAAATGTATCGCCAAATCCAAGTACACCCAGATTATAGACCGTTTCAGAGAATCTTACATCAACCTCAAGTAGATGGTCCAATAAAGGATTACCAGCTAAAAACGGTAACATTTGGAGTAAATTGTGCTCCTTATCTCGCGATTCGGACACTACTCCAGCTTGCATCAGACACAGAATCGATATACCCTAGAGCAGCACCAATTCTACGCTCTGAAATGTACGTCGATGACATACTTTCCGGAGGTCACTCATTGGAAGAAGCTATAGATGCTCAAACTCAACTTATCTCTGCACTAAACTCAGCCGGACTTCCTTTGAAAAAGATCACTGCAAATGATCCCCAATTGCTTACTCACTTAAACAAAGAAGATTTATATGACTCAGAATTTCTCCGATTCCAAAACAGAAGCTCTACTAAAACCCTTGGTATAAAGTGGAACGCTCTTACAGACACATTTACATACAGTTTTTCGCCAATGAGTCATACCGAAAATATTACAAAACGACAGATTCTCTCATCTGTAGCAAAACTATTCGACCCGCCAGGATGGCTAGCTCCCATAGTTATTAGGGCGAAAATTCTTATACAAGAACTATGACTGGAAGGGTTAAGCTGGGATGAACACATTTCTTCAGAGTCGTCACATAAATGGAACAATCTCGTTCAAGATTTGGCTCAGATAGAAAAAATTTCCATTCCCAGATGGATCCAATATTTCCCTTCCGACTCTGTGCAAATTCACGGGTTCGCAGACGATTCAAAAGCAGCATACTGCGCTACATTATACATTCGGTGCCAAAACAGTAAAAATAATGTATTCTCAAATTTACTAGTAGCAAAAAGTAAAGTAGCCCCTGTTCAAACAGTTTCTCTTCCGCGTTTAGAATTTAATGGTGCAGTTCTGTTAGCAAATCTTGCTGGCTATGTAGTTTCGTCTTTAAAATTTAAGCCAACTGATATAATTTTATGGACTGGCTCTCCAAACCGCCTGCAACATGGGAAACATATGTCGCAAATAGAATATCTAAAATTCACGACAATCCTGCGGGTATGGGTACGCGTGGATGTAGTCCTCAAAACATCGCTCAAAACTCACTTTGGTGGTAAGGTCCGTCATGGCTAACAAAACCCTTCTCCGAATGGACGAAAAGAAATCTCAACCTTCCACAAAATACTCCTAAGGAAAATATATCTTTACACACTCAAATTGAAACAATTGACGTGTTGAATGATTTCTCATCATATACAAGAGCACTACGTGTCATTTGCTACGTTTTTAGGTTCTTCAACAGAGCCATGGAAAAAATGAGCCCTAATAATGATAAAATTACTCATGGTGATTTGACTCAACAAGAAATGAGGTTCGTGAAGTATCGTCTTATAAGTTCAGCCCAAAAGTCGTTTTTTCCAGAGGAATATAAGTCTTTGTCAACCTCAAAACAAGTGCCTAATAAAAGCCCACTAAAATCTCTTAACCCCTTTTTAGACTCTAATTCACTTTTACGCGTCAATGGTAGAAAATCTCAATCGTCTCTCCCCTACAATGAGCGTTATCCGATAATATTACCAGGTACGTCAAGATTATGCCAATTGTATCTCAGTCATATCCATAAATTCCTCTCCCATGCAGATTGCACCTTAATGTGCAGAATGATTCAAACAGAATTTTATATATCAAGACTCAAACCTCGTGTAAAAAATATAATACATCACTGCAAATGTATAATATACAAACAACAACCCACTACTCAGATTATGGCCCCTTTACCACCTGAAAGGTGCAATTTCTCACTACCTTTTCAAGTAACAGGAACCGATTTTGCAGGTCCATTTGAGCTAAAGACGTCATCTTTGAGACAATCTCCCTGTGTCAAAGGATACGTCTGTATTTTCGTTTGTTTCAGCACAAAAGCTATACACCTTGAAACGTGTTCTGACCTATCTTCAGCAGCATTTGAAGCCGCATTCGCTCATTTCATTGGGATGCGAGGTCTACCCAAAAGGGTAGTAAGCGACAATGGCAGGAACTTTCTCGGCTCTAGCAAATCTCTTGAAAATGAGTTTGACACGTTTGTGAAGAACAGTGCACAAGACATAGCTCAAAAACGATTTGCAACCACCTCATGAATGGCGAGTGGGCCGAATTGAAAGAACTTTCTCTGGCTCAGATAAGAACATACGCACGGCTGACGTTCGTATTTCCACCGGCATCATAACTCGACCAATTGTCAAACTATGTTATTTACCTCTTTTGAACGATGAAAACTCGCTTTCACTATTATCTACTAATGACTCTACACTAACCTCTTCCACTCATTAAATTCCACATATCACATAAGTATTTAGTCACATAAATCAAATTTGTAATCTCCTTTCATTTCAGCTAGTCAGTTGGTATAGGTATATAGTCTCTAATATTGGTGTTTTTTTAGATTTAGGAACAATCATCGCTCTGCGTCCAACACACGTTATCTTTCTAAAACTCGCAACAGCCGGTGCCATCGAAGAGATCCAGAGTTATATAAGTGCGCTCTGTGCCACAAGTTTCATACCTTGCGGTTCTGCCGTAAGTTCCGAAGGATTAATGTGGACAAAAGAGAAAGGGTTGTAGACAGGTACAATTATTGCGTCAACTGTCTAGCACGTAGCCACGACCTGCGCGGATGTACTTCCATGGATACTTGCAGGAAATGTGACAAATTTCACCACACCCTACTGCATCCAAAACCACAACGCCCCAAAACACCAGAAGGTTTAAGGACAGAAGATTTGCATCAGCGTAAACAACATTCGTCAACAAGGTTATCAACAAAATCAACAACACCACAAACCAACCAATCACCACAATCCCACTTAGAAAATTCTTCAACACCAGACACGAAAATTCTAGTGGAAGCCATTAAATCATTAGCTACCGTCTTGTGTGCCAAGCAACATGTTGCCTGAGGGCAAGGCCTTCGCCATGTCCAAACTCGTTTGGACAATAACTAACCGTGTCAGATTTTACTCATATTTTTATATTTAACTATACAAATGGTAATGATTATATTTACTCATGAATTGTATTTAATTAATTCACCATTTTAAAGATCTGGAAATTGGAAAATGAACAAATTTTCCAATATCCAACTTCCAAATGTCAACACGTTAAAACAGAATTTCCTAACTTACCGTTTACACATGCAAGTACAAGTGCAAGCAACTCAATACATCGACATATTTTTACTAATACAATCATAATGCTACAAGTTGTAGGCTCACTGGCAAGAGATTTTCATTACAAGTAATTTTTTCACTTGCATGTAGGAGAATTGTCAAAAATAAAAACAGTGTTACCCTTTAAGGATTTTATTTTAATTTTAATGGATAACTTACATGGAATAATTTTTAAAATGTTATTATTTCAACTTATATGTATATAGAAAAAATAAAACAAAAAGTAAGAACATGCAATCAAATATGACTTATTATTGATTTGCAATATAAATTTATCATTTATTTTGGTACAAAGATGTTCACTAAATTCGTTTCCCTGTAATGTTCCTATACCAAAAATTTGGCAGCCCACACATCAAAAACTAATATAGACAAACAAAAAGGACAAACAACGCACAGAAGAAAGAGAAAAACGAAATATTTATGGTAAAATATAGAAAAATATTTATGTACATATAATTTGCAATTATGTAAATAAAAATAAACAAATGGAACAAAAACTTAACAACGAAAATATTTTAAAGATAATTAATTTGTATCGGTCACATAGCCTCTTGTGGGATATGAACAGCAAACTATACAGGCGCAATGATTTGAAAACAAAAGCTTACGAATAAATTGCTGGTGAAATGGGTATGACGCCAGAAACCGTTAAGAAAAAAATACGCTCATTGCGATCAACTTATACTGCAGAAAGAAAAAAAAATTTTGGTAAAAAAATCTGGCTCAGGTATAGAAGCAATATACATTTCCACACTACCGTGGTTTAAAGAAATGAGTTTTATAGACGCCTCTATAGTTACTAGGAAAACTTTGAATAATTCAAATATGGTAAGGGAAAAATTTCATGTTCCTCTTGTATTTTTAATTTAAGGATTCATTTGATTCTCAGAATTGTGAACAAGTCGAGGAAATCAAGTATATATATATATATATATATGAGACACCATCCAAAAAAGAGAGTAAAAAATTCGATGAAGCATTAGAAAAAATATTAAATGAAAAGGAAAATGAATTTACTGCATTCGGAGAAACTATTGCTCACCAATTGCAGACGTTTCCAGAGGAGGAGGGATATGAACTGATGGGTGAAATTTAAAATATAATTGCGCAAAGAAAAATTGAAAAACGACGTAAACAAAGATTTCACCCAACAAGTTCTCATTTTAGAGCATCATGTTCTACGCCAGTGTCCGATATTTTAACCACTGCAATCTCAGATGCTGAAATAATCTTCGATGAAGAATATTAACATTCGTCAGTATTTCATTATAACTGAAAACCAGTTTTTTAATTCTTTAAATCACATTTTTAAAATCACTAGTTGTTTTAAAAGTATTAATGGTCATGCTCTATTTTTCAAATTTTTCTATTGTATACAGTATCAAATATAATTTCTGAAAGAAATTTATCGTAAATGATTATAAAAACGTCTACAGTGCCATTATTACTTTTAAAATAACTCGAAAAAAACTCCATGTATTAGGCTAGTTTCTTAAGCTATGTATAGAAAATGTTAACAGTATTTTGTCTCTCCTGTAAAATTTGTTTGAAGTGAGTTCAAATCTTCTTTTAACGGCAAAGCCAATTTTTCGTCAGCGATCAACTTCGCTTTGTCCAATGCCAACTAGTGAATCGTTAACATTACCATTGCCTAGTACTTCTTCATTTAAGTCTGCGATACCATCCGCATCGGGCTCGCCTTCATCACAAAACCAAGTTATCACTACAGATAACAGTAGCTCAAAACCCAAGGTATAAGTGGGAATGGACAGATATATAACAGTGGTAAAGCGTAGGCGAAGCCCAAATTCTTCAAAAATTTCATCTGCTCCAAAGATGTCTAGGGATAACAGCGCATCATCTACCAATCGTCAAAATCGTTTTTCATTATTGCAAGACACCGACGACAAGCCCTCTACATCATCGCAAAAGTCTTTTAAGCCACCACCTATTTATCTGAGAGAAACAAATTCTAACGCGCTTATAAAAAAACTACTGTCGACCATTGGTGAAAATACTTTTCACATCATTTCAATTAAACGAGGTAATATTGATGAAACTAAAATCCAAATATATAATGAAAAAGATTTCCGAAAAATTGTTAGTGAATTCGAAAAAAAATAAAACAAATTTTTACACATACCAACTTAAGAGTGCTAAAGGACTACAGATAGTATTAAAGGGCATAGATTCATATGTTGAACCCGAAGAAGTAAAATGTGCACTTGTTGACCAAGGATTCAAGGTAAAAAATGTTACCAACATATTTAATAGAGAAAAGGTCCCCCAACCCCTATTTCGGGTTGAACTGGAGCCGAATGACATACAATTGAAAAAAAATGAAGCCCATCCAGTTTATAACGTAAAGTATCTCTTACATCGAAAAATCACAGTTGAAGAGCCACGTAAGCGTTCAGGTCCCGTACAGTGCCATAATTGCCAAGAATATGGCCATACGAAAACTTACTGCAAGTTACCTACAGTGTGTGTTATCTGCGGTGAATTGCATGGTACTGCTAGCTGAACTAAGCCAAAAGATCAAGCAGAAAAAAAATGTAATAATTGCGGAGGTAATCACACAGTTAACTATAGAGGGTGCCCTGTATATTCTTTCGTTAAACAGGCTATGGGTCAGAAGCCCAAATTAACTCCAGCTCAACCAGTAAACGCGAACTCCGCCACTTTTGCTCAAATGAGCCAACCAGTTACTTCACGTGTATCGTATGCTGATGCTGCAAAGACTAGTTCAATTCCCACGCAAAATGTTCCACCGCTAAATAATGCAACGAATTCAAACTCAAGCTTTAACTTTAGTCGCCTTGAAGCTACTATTGAGAATCTGGTGCTAACTATAAACAACTTTACTACAAATACGACAAGTATGATGCAAGAAATGCTGCGAATGCAGAATACACTGCTTCAAGCATTAGTTAATAAACCATTAACACGTTAAAAATATGTTTCTGGAACGCAAACGGCATTCGCCAACATAAAAATGAACTTGAGCACTTCCTCATGGAAAAAATATTGATATAATGTTGGTTTCTGAGACTCATTTGACCTCAAGAAGCTTATTTAAAATAAATGGTTGCACTTTATATGATACACAGGACCCGAGAGGGAGAGCATGCGGTGGATCAGCAATTCTGATTAAGTCAAGACTCAAGCACTATGTCCTTGACAACCTTAGTGAAGAATATTTGCAAGCAACGAATATTTTCATAGAAAATTTTTGTGCGAATTTCGTGATATCATCAATTTACTCACCTCCCAGATTTTCAGTTACCGAAGATCAGCATGAGAAGATCTACAAATCGCTTGGATCTTGTTTCGTGGCAGCTGGTGACTACAATGCAAAACATACGTACTGGGGATCGCGTCTTGTTACACCTAGAGGTCGAGCCTTGTTCAATACAATTTCAAAAATGGGCTTAGATGTCATTTCGAGTGGGGAGCCTACTTACTGGCCTACTGACGTAAGAAAAATTCCAGATGTTATAGATTTTTCCGTCACGAAAAATATTCATACGGACTTAATTCACGTAGAGGCCTCTCTAGATCTGTCCTCCGATCACTCTACAACAATAGTTACAATTTTCAACCCACTAAGGAGTGATTTAACTAACTCATATGTGAAGATGATTAATGGAATCAACTGGCTGGCATTCAAAAAATATCTTAGTAGTCACTGCGTAGAAAACATTCAGCTTAGATCATGTGATGATATTGAATTTAACATTGCCAATCTTAACGAAAATATTAAACAGGCTGCTGAACACGCCACTACCTCCTATCCGCAGACCGGCTTTAACAGAATTTATTCTACGGAAATTGAACGTCTTGTATGTGAAAAAAGGAGAGCTAGAAGAGAATGGCAACAACACAGATCACCGCTAAATAAAATTAGACTTAAAGAATGTACTAAACGACTCAAAGAGCTGCTATCGTCGGAAAAAACTGCACTACTGGAAAATTATTTAGAAGGTCTTGATGTAACGTCCACATCTAATTACTCTTTATGGCGCGCTACTAGAAATCTTAAACGACCCGTTGATTTTAAATCACCACTGCGTACTGCGACCGGAGGCTGGGAAAGAAGCGATAGTGAGAAAGGTAACTTATTTTCTGAGCATTTAAAATCTGTATTCACTCCCAATTCATGTACGGGTGCTGCTGATTTACCGAGTGTAGTTTCTCTACCCCCTCGTCCCTTAAGGTTTAAGATGCGTGAAGTACAAAAAGTAATTGCTGAACTCAACCCGAAGAAAGCTCCAGGTCTTGATGGCATTAGTAACAAAATGCTCATGAACTTGCCTCATATTGCAATAAGAATCCTGCTATTTATTTTTAATGCTATTTTAAGAATGCAGTATTTTCCACATAACTGGAAACTTGCCAAGATCAAAATGATTCCAAAGGCGGGCAGAGATCTTACCAAGACTGAGTCATATAGGCATATAAGCTTACTATCTACAATCTCAAAGCTTTTCGAAAAGCTGCTCATGACTAAATTGTCCAGAATTTTAACTGATAATGGGTGCATCCCGGACCATCAATTTGGCTTTAGAAGTCAGCATAGCACGATTGAACAAACGCATAGACTGCTCCAAGTTGTAAGAAGAACATTTGAAGAAAAGAAGTATTGTTCTGCTCTCTTTATTGATGTTTATCAGGCGTTTGATAAAGTATGGCACGAAGGACTAGTTTTAAAATTGAAGACATATCTGCCAATAAACATTCAAAAGCTTTTTGAAAGTTATATTATTGATAGGAAGTTCACGGTTGTGGAAGGAGAGTTCACGAGTGTGCCCGAATCTATATCTTCTGGTGTGCCACAGGGTAGTATTCTGGGTCCTGTCTTGTATTTAATATATACTTGTGATATGCCTGTAAGCAATAATATCCATATATTTACTTTTACCGATGATACAGCCTGTATGAGTGTGCACGAAAACCCTTATGAGGCATCCCGCAATCTCCAGGAACATATTACCCAGCTGGAAATATGGTTGAACTTATGGAGAATTAAAGTCAATGAACAAAAGTGTGTCCATATAACGTTCACCCTAAGAAGAGATACTTGCTCCCCCATTCGAATCAACAATTAAAATATTCCTCAACATTCCCAAGTGAAATACCTTGGTATACACCTTGATCGAAGACTTACATGGAAACATCATATTGGCTCCAAGTTGACTCAGATGAAACTTAAGTTAACTCAAATATATTGGTTGATTGGCAGAAACTCAACACTCAGCCTAGACTGCAAACTTTTACTGTACATGGTATATCCAAAATTCTATTATACATCGTGATTTAAATATGCCACTAGTGACTGAAGAAACTGCAAAATACGCAGGCAAATATTTAACAAAACTAGAATCACATCCTAATCCGCTTGCTCGTAATATTTTAAGCTTTACTGGACACATCCGCCTAAGAAAGAGGGACACACGGGCTCTTATACCTAACACTCCAGATGGGACTACTTGAAAATACTTCCCCCCCCCTTTTTTTTTTTTGATTATCACTACTAATGTATTATTTACAACTACCACTAAGTTTATGTCCGACACTGGTCGGGCCTAATAATTTTTTTTATAGATTTAAGATTTGAATACTTATTGTTAGTTCATATATGAAGATCCAATAAATAAATACATGCATTACAAAAAAAAAACATAGTTGAACGGAACAGCCAGCAGCTTTCCATATAAAACAGCCCAAATTTGGGGCTATTCCATTCCGAGAGGACTTCAAGTGATAATATAGATCAAGGGATCACATGCTAATTACAAGATTACAGTTCAAGTTTTTCAAAAACATTATTATGAAGTGAGCACTCACTTTTTGCACTACAAAAATTGAGTTAAGTTAAAAAATTATATTTTATTTATTGGTATATGAAATAAATCCATTTTTATTGTGTGTAATTTTAAAGTTTACTTTAAGTGAATCAGAAATAGAGTTTTAAGATTTATTGATTTAACTAACTTTGTATAAAATATTGACTTTGAAACATTTTAGGCAGAGATGAGCACTCACTTTATGGAATGACTGTATGTATACGAGCTAAGGCCTTTCTAATTGTGACGAACGATACATAAGAATTTTTAAAACGATTTCCAGTGTATCATATTAATTATATCATCAAAAAGTGAACCAGAAATTAAAATACATAAAAACATTCCGAGAAGAAATTTTCCAAAAATCTTGGAAACCCCACTTTAAAATTTACACAAAACGAAAATAATTTTAGTTAGTTTTATTAGCTTTGTTTCTTTACTTTTTGGGTAAAGATCGGTAAAATGAGAGAAAACTATAATTTCGCTCAATAATATACAAAAATGCACAAAACCAACATTTTAACACGAAAATAAACGTCAATGCATGTATGCATATACATACGTATACACATAACTAAACTATGCATACACACGCACGTGTTTACTTACATGATTCAGCATACTTATACAAGTTTTTTATCTTAATTTGATATAAAAACTTATAAAACTTTGTTTGCCACTTGTTTTTAAACATTTTTTCATACATTTTTCCATTTTTTAGTGTTAGGCAAATGTAATTTTCTTTGTAATTGTTTATTTTTCAAACAGCTGCTTGATTTTGAGTTTGCCCAAACTAGGGCTGTTTCGAGCAAGAAGAAGAAAATTACTCGCAAAAAACCTCTCTCATTTACCCAATTTTCGAGTACGGGAACGCTTTTCGTGCGAATTGGGATCCCGCGGGATCCCAATGTAGAGTAAAGAAACACACCTATTATTACTGTTCAAACTTCGTTTGATTCTATATTTCTGATTTGATTAGGCAAGTTCGTATCCCTTTGTAAGCCAAATTAAATTACATGTGATAATTACACTGTAAGTAAAATTTTAATTTTCAAAATGAGACAGAAAAACGCCGATACGCGCCAGCTTTATTTTGGGCCATAGAACACAGTGGTATACTCTGTTTTGAAAGATTACGTAAAATCAAGAGATATTCCATTTTTAGTTTATTATGGTCTGAAGCGATTTGTTGGTACTTTAAGGAAAATATCTTTTGAAATGAAAGGAGAAAAATATTTTATTTATTTTTTGTTATTAATAAGTAAGCGATAGAAACTTTCTTGTCGACATCATGGGCTAGGCCGTAAATAGTAGGGGATTAAATCGGTTAACCGTTAATCGGTTAATTACTACTCGATTAACTGATAGGTTAATTAAAAATTACCTCTTTCCTATTAACGGTTAAACCTGTTAATTTCAGCCGATTAACCGAAGTAACAAATTTTTAAATATTTGAATATATATGTATGTATGTAAGTACATAGCACGCGTTAGTGCGCGTGCGACCTGTCGGCATCTGTCAAAAAAGTTGAAATAGTGTTTCTGCATACAACAAGTTACATACGACTCTTTGACGCGTTTGCCGCAGAAAATTGGCTAGCTTTCAACTTTTTAACGCGTTGTATTGTTTTGACAAATAATCAGCCGACAATAAATAAAAAAAAATTTAAAAAAACTAGAATCATGGAGTAAAAATTTATTGAAGAGTTTGAAAAACATACAGTATTGGATAAAAAAAGGATTTGAAAATATTCCAAGTCCATTTTTCAATGTAAAAATAAGTAAAAAAAAAGCTGATAGAAAAGGCGGCGTGTTGTGTAACTTGCCATTTTTCATGCGGTAAAGTTTTCAAACGCATGATACTTGTAGACGAAATTACGCGTGTTATATACTTCTACCTTAACAGTTTTTGTGTTTTTAATTATTGGTTTCGTCTCATATACACAAAGGTAAGTGTTTAGAAATTATTTTTCATACAAACAAAGAAGTATATTCAGTGATTTTAACTTAATTAAAACTTCAAAAGCTTTCGACGTGGCTATTTTAAAGGGTTTTCAATTAGTAGAGAAATAATGCAAATTTACCTTGTTACCTTTGAATTTATTTCAGTGAACCGACGAAAATTGGTACATTGTGCCAATAGTGTGATCATAGCTTTAATAAGAGACGAATTCAATTATTTTATACCTACTCTCTGAAATATTTTCTTTTAGCAACAGTGTTTTAAAGTACAAAAAGTAGTACAACAGAATAAATATTGATAGAAATACAAGAAATGTTCTAACAAAATTAACCGAAAGAACTAGAAGTATTAAGAATTAAAAAAATATATAAAACAGGACTCTATTGTCATAATGAAGGATTTTATATGTTTAGCGAAATCCAGGAAAAGGACTGAAACTAGATATTCTTTCTGTATTATGGATTGCTTTCAATTTCCTACGATAAGTGAAAGAATTTTTTCAAGTCAAGTTTTATCAATACTAATTCGCTTAAATCCTTAACACCAACCACGATAAGGCAGATTATTATGTATTTCAAAAAGAGTTTTCGAAGCCTCTTTCCAATTAGAATTTTTTGTTTTCCCTATTACTTTGCATTAGTTGGAATTATTCCCCGGGAAAAATTTCTCGTGGAATTTTATAGTATAAAAATAGCGTGCGAGGCAATACAAACTTAAATATAGAATATCTCTTGATTTTGACCTAATCTTTTAAAAGAGAGTACATATACCACTGTGTTATACGGCCAAAAATTAAGTTGGGGTGTCTCGGCGTATTTCTTTGTCATTTTGACGTACTTACAGTGTTATTAATGAACAAATAACACCAAAGTTAATTGTAAATATTCTGACAAACACGTGGTAGAACGGAACAACTAGCTGTTTTTGAAGGCCACTACACCTTCATCATCAGCGTTCTTTGTGTTTTGGTCCACTTAGTGTGGTGTCACTTGATGTAGATTTCTGCTTTATATACTCAGCGTTTGTTGCAAATGGAATATGTCAATTGTAATGAAAGATCAATTTTACCTTAAATTTACAACAGTTTTGCCAGGTCTTGTAGTGGCCTTCGAAACCAGTTATATGTTCCTCTACTACGCGTAAAAAACCAAATAAGCGATACGAACTTTATCGGCTGTACGAATTATCGCCCAAGTTACCATCGCCCAAAAAACAAAAATGTTGCATTGCCCAAAAATTTTTGTAAAAAAAAATTGGGTGATTGTTCATCGACTTTGGGCGACTAAACATTTTTAGATATTTGGGTATTTGTTCATAATGAATAAATGCCAAATTTCGGCAAAATGTTAAAAAATCCAAAAAAAAATTTTTTTTGGTGTGATTATTCCTTTCGAATTCGGGTGATTGTACGTAACGAACAAACACCCAAAAACTTTGGGCGATTGTTCATTTTACACTTTTGGGTCATTCTTCATTTTTTTTTTTTTTTTTTGGCGATCAGGCACTATTTTTTTGGTATTTCTCCACAACGACTAATCACCCAACAATTTTGGGGTTTCCTTCATTTAACTGTTTCGGGCGATAGTTACTTGGGCGATAATTCGTACAGCCAACTTTAGCCTAATCAAATCAAATATAGAAATGATGTTAATTTTTTATATTATAAATCATTTAATTCGATTTCCATCACACTTCTAGATTTTCAATTTAATTTACTGCCTTTTTTATTGTGAATAAATTCACCTTTGAACTTCTCATGCAAAGCTTCTTTATCAACAACCTTTGGTTTATGCTGTCTAAAATATTCTTCCAATATAGCGTCACATTCTGATATTTTTTCAATTTCGGTTATTTTTCCTTGAAAAGTTCCCTCCTGGCCATTGCCTTTGCCACCTAGGATGCTTAAAAATTTAGTACCAAAATGTTGTATGAGATCCGGTTGGCCACGTAGTACCATATGGCCTTTTCCACCTAGATTGCCAACAGCAGGTTCAGATACAGTAACAAAATAGAGGGACACTTCAAGTGGAGCATGCCTCAAAAATGTATGTATAAAATCTGGTTCTACACCGTCTTTTCTATGAAGGCTATAGTATTTAGGCAATGGTCTTGGCATATGTTCCAATTTGACAGCTTCTGATACGGCCAAGTCTTTCAATAACTTTTGGAACGATTTTTTCACCACCTTAACATTACTTTGTAATTTTTTAATTATATCCAAATGTTGAGTGGGACCACATCTATTTAAAAATAAGAAATAAAAAATATATATATCATTATTACATCTCCAAGAAAACACATACTTATGTATAAAAACAATTATTAAGTGTGTTTGTTTACTTTTGCAGTAGAATGCAGTAAATGAGTAGTTACTGCGAAAATTTTAAAATTTACTCTCAAAAAGAGCGGTAGCCAAAAAAGTACGCGAACGGAAAAATTTAAAAAATTAGTAAGATTTAAGAAACAGCTGACTCTAAGTGCAAATAGTGTTGAAAAATATATAACCTTTGACTATGCAACTCTTTAAATTATTGTTGCTCGATACAATATTTTTATAACACAGGCAATCTGAGAATAAATTCTGTTATTTGTTTCATGTAATATTTGTAATTATTTCTTTTTGATTTCCTTGTTTTGTTGTTGGCTAAATTACTAAAAATCACATGACTATTTGTTGATGTTACTGATTGTCTTAAAAAAAGTGCGATACTAAGTAGGTACCCAGATACTTTACAGTTTTACAACTCTGAGTAATTTCGCGCAGGCCCATGGCTATTAATTTTAGTTAATTTTAATTATTATTCCGACTCCATTTGTTTCTATATTTGTGATTTGAACGGGCTAAGGTTCGTATTGCTTTTTAAGCCAAATTACATGTGATAATTATTAATGAACATTTTGCCCGTGGCAAAAATTAAAAATAAAAAATATACTTAATAGTAACAAACCAAAAAAGTTTGTCTTAAGTAGAACAAAAATAAGCAAATTAACTAACATGTGCATAATTAGTAAAGAACAAACGACAATGGTAAGACTGTTGTAAATATAGAGATGGTAAAATTGAGCTTTCATTACAAAATTAGTTTTCAGCAAATTGAAATAAGATGAATCAAAACAATTCACACATTCCATTTGCAATAATGCTAAGTATATAAAGCAGAAATCTACATCTACTGACACCACACACAGTGGACCAAACACAAAAGAACGCTGGTGATGAAGGTTTAGTGGCCTTCGAAAACGGCTGGCTGTTCCGTTCAACTATGTGTTGTTAGTCAGAATATTTACAACAGACTTTGGTGTTATTTGTTCATTAATAATTATCACATGTAATTTGGCTTAAAAATCAATACGAACCTTAGCCCGTTCAAATCACAAATATAAAAAACAAACATATGTATTTTCCTTAAAAAAATTTGGAAACAAACAAACGATTTTTAATATAGAAACAAGACATTGAGTAAGTAGTGTGAATAAAAAAAAATATGTACATACTCGTATCTATTTGCTTTTTAGTTAAAAATTTGTTTTAAACACAAAATTCACATACATAAATACATATGTATTTGGGGTTTTAAAAACAATTTTTAAGTTTTTTTATTCATACTACCCATTAAGATTAGGAAAATTAGAGAATATAATATTTATAATAATTATAAAACTGTTTGTAGACTTTTGATTGTTTGGTTTTTTTTTTAAGAGATCAATGGTACATTTTCATAAAGTGCAAATTAATTTTTTTTTATCCGCGCACTTTTCCATGTCGTCACAGAACAAATAACACAAAGCCAATGACGTTTTTTTCGTCAATCAGATTTGGAGACGTACAAATAATCAGCCGTCAAATAAATATATCAAAATTTTTTGATTCTCATCAATCAGTGCCGACAACGTGTACGTGTAGCCGAAAAGAAACGATTGCACGCACACAACTATGTGATTGATGGGTTTTTTTGTACGTCTCCTGGGCGCTTTACTGCAGAAACTTGTCGTAGTAAAATTTAAGGCCGGGGCACAATGAATCCGTCATACGTTAAACTTCGCCTTTTGCAACTGACAGCTAAGTTGAAATACATGGTTTCTTATGAGGGCTGATACATTCAGTACGTGTCCGTCAACGCAAAGTACAAAAACTGGTAAATTTTTAACTTTTTGCGTACGTTGAGTAGTTTGACAGATATTGGTTGGTTTTTTTTTTTTTTTTGGTGTTTTCCGAACAAGGCACATTCACAAGGTAGTAGCGGAAATGCAGCTGAGCTATTTTTTTTAAATTATAGTTCATTCGAAGCTTCAAAAATTGTTTACGAATGAGAAATTAAAAAAAATGTTAAAAAATTTTCAATGTGAAAAATATTTTATTAAAAAAATTTTTTGAAACAAATTTAAAAATATGAAAAAACAATTAAAAAATTGTGAAAAGTGCCTAAACGTTGCAAATTTTGTTAGTGGTAGCTGCCGTGAAGAAATTTTTTCAAATTTATGTGAATAATTTTCATTATTATTATTTTACAACAAATCCTATTTTTGATATTTTGGATCAACTAAAAGCCATGTTGTTTTTTTCATTGTTGTATTTTTTCATTGTTCTTGTAATCCTGGTATTACCTGGAAATAAATGTGTCTTGGTTCCGAATTAGGTTTTTGTGTTTTGTGGCAGCAAAAATAAAATTAAACAAAAGAAATAAACAAAATAAATTAAAAAATTTGAGTTTAATAAATAAAATGGAGAATCAACCTATCGAAGCTGTTCAAATGCTTCCGTCAATAAAGTACTCATTGTGCCAACCTTCTCCGTCGCTGCGATAATGTCAGTTGAAAAAGGCGAAGCATAACGTATGACGGATTCATTGTGCCCCGGCCTTTAGTAAGATGAATACATATGATTCAAAATGTAAACAGATGAAAATTAAGCAAACGAAAAGTGTACAACCTTCAGAAAAAGTTAAATAAAAATTGTGAGTCATTAAAAAATAATTTATTTATAAAGGATAATAATAATAGCTGTTAATATACATATTTTGTAACATATTTTATTAAACTTTTTGTTTTGCAATTTATTTTAATTACTCAGAGTTGTAAAACTGTAAAGTATCGCACTTGGTTTTAAGGTAATCAGTAACATTAACAAATAGTCATGTAATTTTTAGTAATTTAGCCAACAACAAAACAAGGAAACCAAAAAGAAATTAATTACAAATATAACATGAAACAAATTACAAAATTTATTCTTATAGGACAGTTACACCTGCACAAAATCTATCAGATTTTAATTAAAATCTTTATGAAAATCTATACCGTTTAACCCAAGTTTTTTTGACGTTTACCAAGACTTTTTTATCCAAAACAAAACCAATTAACTGACAAATTTCCAACACTACAACCAAACAACTGCCATATAGCCAACGCACACACCTTTTTAAACAAGCCGTAGCTAATTCAATCATCTTTTAAATAAATATGTTCCACAGGGTAGTAAAGATTAAATAAAAATATTAGATTTAGTGTAGATTTTCTACAAATCTACTCAAAGACTAGATTTTGTTTTATATGGGAAATCTCCTACAAAGCAGCTAGATTTAGCTTGAAATCTCGTAAGTACTAGATTTCGTGATAATGTAAATGCCCTATTAGATTGTTCGTGGATACTCGGTACCCTGGGTAGTATGCAGAAATAATTATTCACATATACATAAACCTTACATCTCTAAAAAACTAAAGTAAATAACACAATTAAATTAAATTTGAAAACTGATGTATTTAACGATATTATTATTCTTTAATTTGTTTCATATTGAACATAAAAAATTTTACATTTGTTTTGTTAAACTTTTAGTTCAATTTTTCTTCTTTTAAATGTTTTTATTAAAGAAAATTATACTTTGTATTTGCTTACTTTTGTTTATTTTATTGAATCATATGTTTTTCTCGTCTACTGGCCTTTACTGGCAAAAATTTGTCCAGTAAAAATTTGCAGACTCTCAGTCAACAACTGTCAATTTACTCTCTCAATTGGCACTCTCTTTTGCAATTTTTGTGTGTAAACGAACGCATTTCAGTAAAATCCAAAATTGCACAAATTTTGGCGTAAACAAACGGACCTATTGTTACACTCCAACCTAAATTACAGCGTCATGCTCTAAAGTGTCCATGAGACGTAAAAAAAACACCAATCACATAGTTGTGTGTGTGCAGTTGTTTTTTCGGCTACACGTACACGCAAAGCCGTACTCGTTGTCGGCACTGATTGATGAGAATCATAGTAAAATTATACTAGGTACATGCACGACTACAACAAAATTACAACACCAAAAAACAAATGCATTTTGTTGGTATAAACAAACGTATAATTGTCAGAAACAGATGCCTTTTGTTTTTAAAAATAACAAAAACAGGGTAACTATAGTACAATTGCATACATACGCGGCATTCATGAATGATTATAGTCATTCAGTGTTGCCAATAGGTGTGTTATCAGACAGAGTGTTCAATTACTCTCATGTGCAGGTCATGTAATTAGATTTATGTATAATCTGTGGGTAATTCTACTTTGGTTTCTATTTTTATTTATTTTTGTTTAAATTTTAGCCTGCAAAAATTATGTGTAGTGTTATTTTCTTCAATATGTAATTGGAAACACAGCCATGTGTAATTTCATTGACAACACTAATCATTTTATATACACACATACACTAACATTTTTGCAGCTTGTAAACAAAGTTTGACAACTATTAGTATTGTATACAATAACAGGCTGGGCTTGTACATGTACCTGTTATAATTGTATCATGATGAGAATAACAAAATTTTTGATATTTTTATTTGACGGCCGATTATTTGAACGTCTCCAAATCTGATTAACGAAAAAAAGTCATTTGCTTTGTATTATTTGTTGTGGGAAGTCATAGAGAAGTGCGTGGATGAAAAAAATTAATTTGCACTTTATGAAAATTTACCATTGTTCTTTGTAAAAAAAACCAAACAATCAAAACTCTTCAAACAGTTTTATAATTATAATGTTTATCCATTTACTTAAAATTGTTACGAATTTGTAACAATTGTTACTGGAAAGTGTTCATTAACTCAAAAAGTTTGCATGAAGAGAGCGTCAAAAGAGAGAAAAAAATTGAGAGGCAAAAAAATTCCTACAAATTATTACTAGTAAAATTTTTACTTGTAAGAATTATCCAACCACCTGTTGTGTGTTTTGTTGTCAGATTAATTATTTCAAAAATATCTGAAAAAGGAAAACTGAAAAATGTGCATTTCTTTGTTAAAAACATGTATACGTATGAAAAAAGAAAGCACGTTTTCTTAATTTATTGTTTTTCATTCTTTAAGCCACATAAACTCAATTTAATTGGCAAATAATTTTGTTTCTTTCTCATATATGATCAGAGATGGAAAGTCGCATTTTTGTATTTGTTAATGAATAAAATTAAAAAAATTATGAAACATGCATAAAAATAGTAAAAGTACATAAAAGTTTGTAAAGTATTTCATATTACTTGTCGATTTCTAAAAAATTGTAGTTTAAAATATAATCAAACAAAATACATCATAAAAATTACAATATATCATGATTTCCAACCATGGTTCTGATTTTCTTGGAAGTTTTTACAAGTACAGCTTTCATTTACTTTTTCATATTTAGGAGAGTAATTTTGTAAATTTCTGCCTTACTTTCTCGTTGAAAGTTTCTGCTGGGAAAGTAACTGAACAGACCTAATATAATAATATTATAAATATAATATTCTCTTATTTTATTAAGCTTAGTGAGTAGTGTGAATAAAAAAGGATTTGCTTTTTTCTTAAAAATTGGGTTTAAAACCCCAAATATATATAACACATTCAGTTCAATAGTGACCTAACTCTAAAAATTATTTTTTTTGGTTAATAATGCAGAATAATAATACATTTCGTATTTCATCTTGCGTAAAAATTTCATATAAACAGCTTGAAATATCACCTCCTGAAAAAAGAATATTTGTTCATGCCTTCATTGAGTTGTATGTAAATTGAAAACTTTAAACGTGTTTTCTGCAAAACTAGTTTTTTGAGTTATGACACTATTGAACTGGATGTGCGATATGTACTCGTATGTATATGAATTTTGTGTTTTAAACAAATTTTAAGTAAAAAATAAAAAATATGTACATATTTTTTATTCACACTAGCGAATGTCTTGTTTTTATATTATCTTTCGATATTTTTTTAGGAAAATATGTTTTTAATAGTTTGAAGAATTAATTAATTAGAGTTAATGATCAAACAGAATAAGTCCGTAACTTCAGGAAAAATTGCTTTCAAATTAACAAAGCCCATAATAAAATATACGTCAGTAACTTCAAAAGCTCTCTAATTTTTGTTTCATTTTCTCTTGTGCTTATTTTTCTTTATAGTTTTGAATACAAAATGTATGGCAATTTCGCACAAAAATGTAGGTATCCTTTCTAATGCCTGACCAACAACATCTACTCCTAACCAACTTAGTTGTAGCTCGGACACCTGGCTAAAACTATAATTGTAAGCATCTGGTGCCGGAGCTCTAATGGCACGTAAGGCCGAATACGTGACGTCATTATATCGCACACTAGTTCGTCGTCACAACCTGAAACTGAAAAGTATTTTATTATGCTATGTTCAGACGGCAAGATGAACCACTTGGTTCGCTCTCTGAACCACGATTACGAACCATGCTGTCCAAACGACAAATTCGTGGTTCGTTTTGACAAATCTTTTTGATTCAGTGATGCCAACCTACCCATACTTTCTAACTTAATATTTAAGTACATAATTAGCTAATCTTTAATTAAAATTAAATTTTTTTAGATACGATTTCATTTTTTCAATGGTTAATTAAAGTTCTTATTAAATTACGTTGAAAGTACGACAGCACTAGAAAATTTCCAAATATTATTGAACGCTTTGTCTCTGTACAGACTTGCAATTTTTGTGGCAGCAATTCTGGAGTTTATTGGTGACAGGGGTGGGAAGATTAGGGAGGGGTGCACAGTTTCATGTGCTCTGCAATTCTCTTTTGATTTGAAATTCGTAATTGTTAATTTCAAGTTGCTAGTTGTATTTGACGTTTTTTAAACCAAAAAATATTAGAAAAGTTAAATATAATTGTTAATTTTACAGGGAAAATTGTGGTGTAATAGAATTTTTTAAAGCACAATTGCAAAATTGGAATTTTATAATGTGGACACTTATGCAATTTCAAAACATTTGAAGAAATTCCACCAACAAAAATTGCTAGACAAACAAAACACGTAGAAAATTACAATTGTATAAAATAAATTTTATGAAACCAAACGAACGTCATAATGCATTTTTCTATTTATTTATTACATGATATGAAACTATGTATTGTCTTATATATTTATGAAATTTAAACGAAATTCTTTTTAATACGCCCACATGATGTTTGTTAATGTGTATGTTTTCAATAAACTCACACACGCATAAAAAAATATGGTACGCTCATAAAGCTTAAGTAGTATTATATTATACAAGGTTGGGAATCTAATTATTATTTAAATAAGCACTCAAAAACACGATTTCGTATTTAAATATAACTTAAAAGTAATTACAATTTGGTTACCAACTCAAAATATGGGCATTAGCACTTTTCGGGGTTAGATTTAACCCGAATTCAGTCACTCAAAAGGCGAAAAAAATATTTGGTCCCAAAAAACGCGTGAATTAGTACTTTTTATAATTATCCACTAGTGACTGAAGAAACTGCAAAATACGCAGGCAAATATTTAACAAAACTCGAATCACATCCTAATCCGCTTGCTCGTAATATTTTAAGCTTTACTGGACACATCCGCCTAAGAAAGAGGGACACACGGGCTCTTATACCTAACACTCCAGATGGGACTACTTGAAAATACTTCCCCCCCTTTTTTTTTTTTTGATTATCAATACTAATGTATTATTTACAACTACCACTAAGTTTATGTCCGACACTGGTCGGGCCTAATAATTTTTTTTATAGATTTAAGATTTGAATACTTATTGTTAGTTCATATATGAAGATCCAATAAATAAATACATGCATTACAAAAAAAAACATAGTTGAACGGAACAGCCAGCAGCTTTCCATATAAAACAGCCCAAATTTGGGGCTATTCCATTCCGAGAGGACTTCAAGTGATAATATAGATCAAGGGATCACATGCTAATTACAAGATTACAGTTCAAGTTTTTCAAAAACATTATTATGAAGTGAGCACTCACTTTTTGCACTACAAAAATTGAGTTAAGTTAAAAAATTATATTTTATTTATTGGTATATGAAATAAATCCATTTTTATTGTGTGTAATTTTAAAGTTTACTTTAAGTGAATCAGAAATAGAGTTTTAAGATTTATTGATTTAACTAACTTTGTATAAAATATTGACTTTGAAACATTTTAGGCAGAGATGAGCACTCACTTTATGGAATGACTGTATGTATACGAGCTAAGGCCTTTCTAATTGTGACGAACGATACATAAGAATTTTTAAAACGATTTCCAGTGTATCATATTAATTATATCATCAAAAAGTGAACCAGAAATTAAAATACATAAAAACATTCCGAGAAGAAATTTTCCAAAAATCTTGGAAACCCCACTTTAAAATTTACACAAAACGAAAATAATTTTAGTTAGTTTTATTAGCTTTGTTTCTTTACTTTTTGGGTAAAGATCGGTAAAATGAGAGAAAACTATAATTTCGCTCAATAATATACAAAAATGCACAAAACCAACATTTTAACACGAAAATAAACGTCAATGCATGTATGCATATACATACGTATACACATAACTAAACTATGCATACACACGCACGTGTTTACTTACATGATTCAGCATACTTATACAAGTTTTTTATCTTAATTTGATATAAAAACTTATAAAACTTTGTTTGCCACTTGTTTTTAAACATTTTTTCATACATTTTTCCATTTTTTAGTGTTAGGCAAATGTAATTTTCTTTGTAATTGTTTATTTTTCAAACAGCTGCTTGATTTTGTGTTTGCCCAAACTAGGGCTGTTTCGAGCAAGAAGAAGAAAATTACTCGCAAAAAACCTCTCTCATTTACCCAATTTTCGAGTACGGGAACGCTTTTCGTGCGAATTGGGATCCCGCGGGATCCCAATGTAGAGTAAAGAAACACACCTATTATTACTGTTCAAACTTCGTTTGATTCTATATTTCTGATTTGATTAGGCAAGTTCGTATCCCTTTGTAAGCCAAATTAAATTACATGTGATAATTACACTGTAAGTAAAATTTTAATTTTCAAAATGAGACAGAAAAACGCCGATACGCGCCAGCTTTATTTTGGGCCATAGAACACAGTGGTATACTCTGTTTTGAAAGATTACGTAAAATCAAGAGATATTCCATTTTTAGTTTATTATGGTCTGAAGCGATTTGTTGGTACTTTAAGGAAAATATCTTTTGAAATGAAAGGAGAAAAATATTTTATTTATTTTTTGTTATTAATAAGTAAGCGATAGAAACTTTCTTGTCGACATCATGGGCTAGGCCGTAAATAGTAGGGGATTAAATCGGTTAACCGTTAATCGGTTAATTACTACTCGATTAACTGATAGGTTAATTAAAAATTACCTCTTTCCTATTAACGGTTAAACCTGTTAATTTCATCCGATTAACCGAAGTAACAAATTTTTAAATATTTGAATATATATGTATGTATGTAAGTACATAGCACGCGTTAGTGCGCGTGCGACCTGTCGGCATCTGTCAAAAAAGTTGAAATAGTGTTTCTGCATACAACAAGTTACATACGACTCTTTGACGCGTTTGCCGCAGAAAATTGGCTAGCTTTCAACTTTTTAACGCGTTGTATTGTTTTGACAAATAATCAGCCGACAATAAATAAAAAAAATTTAAAAAAACTAGAATCATGGAGTAAAAATTTATTGAAGAGTTTGAAAAACATACAGTATTGGATAAAAAAAGGATTTGAAAATATTCCAAGTCCATTTTTCAATGTAAAAATAAGTAAAAAAAAAGCTGATAGAAAAGGCGGCGTGTTGTGTAACTTGCCATTTTTCATGCGGTAAAGTTTTCAAACGCATGATACTTGTAGACGAAATTACGCGTGTTATATACTTCTACCTTAACAGTTTTTGTGTTTTTAATTATTGGTTTCGTCTCATATACACAAAGGTAAGTGTTTAGAAATTATTTTTCATACAAACAAAGAAGTATATTCAGTGATTTTAACTTAATTAAAACTTCAAAAGCTTTCGACGTGGCTATTTTAAAGGGTTTTCAATTAGTAGAGAAATAATGCAAATTTACCTTGTTACCTTTGAATTTATTTCAGTGAACCGACGAAAATTGGTACATTGTGCCAATAGTGTGATCATAGCTTTAATAAGAGACGAATTCAATTATTTTATACCTACTCTCTGAAATATTTTCTTTTAGCAACAGTGTTTTAAAGTACAAAAAGTAGTACAACAGAATAAATATTGATAGAAATACAAGAAATGTTCTAACAAAATTAACCGAAAGAACTAGAAGTATTAAGAATTAAAAAAATATATAAAACAGGACTCTATTGTCATAATGAAGGATTTTATATGTTTAGCGAAATCCAGGAAAAGGACTGAAACTAGATATTCTTTCTGTATTATGGATTGCTTTCAATTTCCTACGATAAGTGAAAGAATTTTTTCAAGTCAAGTTTTATCAATACTAATTCGCTTAAATCCTTAACACCAACCACGATAAGGCAGATTATTATGTATTTCAAAAAGAGTTTTCGAAGCCTCTTTCCAATTAGAATTTTTTGTTTTCCCTATTACTTTGCATTAGTTGGAATTATTCCCCGGGAAAAATTTCTCGTGGAATTTTATAGTATAAAAATAGCGTGCGAGGCAATACAAACTTAAATATAGAATATCTCTTGATTTTGACCTAATCTTTTAAAAGAGAGTACATATACCACTGTGTTATACGGCCAAAAATTAAGTTGGGGTGTCTCGGCGTATTTCTTTGTCATTTTGACGTACTTACAGTGTTATTAATGAACAAATAACACCAAAGTTAATTGTAAATATTCTGACAAACACGTGGTAGAACGGAACAACTAGCTGTTTTTGAAGGCCACTACACCTTCATCAGCGTTCTTTGTGTTTTGGTCCACTTAGTGTGGTGTCACTTGATGTAGATTTCTGCTTTATATACTCAGCGTTTGTTGCAAATGGAATATGTCAATTGTAATGAAAGATCAATTTTACCTTAAATTTACAACAGTTTTGCCAGGTCTTGTAGTGGCCTTCGAAACCAGTTATATGTTCCTCTACTACGCGTAAAAAACCAAATAAGCGATACGAACTTTATCGGCTGTACGAATTATCGCCCAAGTTACCATCGCCCAAAAAACAAAAATGTTGCATTGCCCAAAAATTTTTGTAAAAAAAAATTGGGTGATTGTTCATCGACTTTGGGCGACTAAACATTTTTAGATATTTGGGTATTTGTTC
Organism: Tachina grossa; assembly: GCA_949987645.1. Lineage (NCBI taxonomy): Eukaryota > Metazoa > Arthropoda > Insecta > Diptera > Tachinidae > Tachina > Tachina grossa. Next base: position 59,287,834 of record OX465277.1, on the reverse strand, counting down.
ATAATGAATAAATGCCAAATTTCGGCAAAATGTTAAAAAATCCAAAAAAAAATTTTTTTTGGTGTGATTATTCCTTTCGAATTCGGGTGATTGTACGTAACGAACAAACACCCAAAAACTTTGGGCGATTGTTCATTTTACACTTTTGGGTCATTCTTCATTTTTTTTTTTTTTTTTTTTTTGGCGATCAGGCACTATTTTTTTGGTATTTCTCCACAACGACTAATCACCCAACAATTTTGGGGTTTCCTTCATTTAACTGTTTCGGGCGATAGTTACTTGGGCGATAATTCGTACAGCCAACTTTAGCCTAATCAAATCAAATATAGAAATGATGTTAATTTTTTATATTATAAATCATTTAATTCGATTTCCATCACACTTCTAGATTTTCAATTTAATTTACTGCCTTTTTTATTGTGAATAAATTCACCTTTGAACTTCTCATGCAAAGCTTCTTTATCAACAACCTTTGGTTTATGCTGTCTAAAATATTCTTCCAATATAGCGTCACATTCTGATATTTTTTCAATTTCGGTTATTTTTCCTTGAAAAGTTCCCTCCTGGCCATTGCCTTTGCCACCTAGGATGCTTAAAAATTTAGTACCAAAATGTTGTATGAGATCCGGTTCCCCACGTAGTACCATATGGCCTTTTCCACCTAGATTGCCAACAGCAGGTTCAGATACAGTAACAAAATAGAGGGACACTTCAAGTGGAGCATGCCTCAAAAATGTATGTATAAAATCTGGTTCTACACCGTCTTTTCTATGAAGGCTATAGTATTTAGGCAATGGTCTTGGCATATGTTCCAATTTGACAGCTTCTGATACGGCCAAGTCTTTCAATAACTTTTGGAACGATTTTTTCACCACCTTAACATTACTTTGTAATTTTTTAATTATATCCAAATGTTGAGTGGGACCACATCTATTTAAAAATAAGAAATAAAAAATATATATATCATTATTACATCTCCAAGAAAACACATACTTATGTATAAAAACAATTATTAAGTGTGTTTGTTTACTTTTGCAGTAGAATGCAGTAAATGAGTAGTTACTGCGAAAATTTTAAAATTTACTCTCAAAAAGAGCGGTAGCCAAAAAAGTACGCGAACGGAAAAATTTAAAAAATTAGTAAGATTTAAGAAACAGCTGACTCTAAGTGCAAATAGTGTTGAAAAATATATAACCTTTGACTATGCAACTCTTTAAATTATTGTTGCTCGATACAATATTTTTATAACACAGGCAATCTGAGAATAAATTCTGTTATTTGTTTCATGTAATATTTGTAATTATTTCTTTTTGATTTCCTTGTTTTGTTGTTGGCTAAATTACTAAAAATCACATGACTATTTGTTGATGTTACTGATTGTCTTAAAAAAAGTGCGATACTAAGTAGGTACCCAGATACTTTACAGTTTTACAACTCTGAGTAATTTCGCGCAGGCCCATGGCTATTAATTTTAGTTAATTTTAATTATTATTCCGACTCCATTTGTTTCTATATTTGTGATTTGAACGGGCTAAGGTTCGTATTGCTTTTTAAGCCAAATTACATGTGATAATTATTAATGAACATTTTGCCCGTGGCAAAAATTAAAAATAAAAAATATACTTAATAGTAACAAACCAAAAAAGTTTGTCTTAAGTAGAACAAAAATAAGCAAATTAACTAACATGTGCATAATTAGTAAAGAACAAACGACAATGGTAAGACTGTTGTAAATATAGAGATGGTAAAATTGAGCTTTCATTACAAAATTAGTTTTCAGCAAATTGAAATAAGATGAATCAAAACAATTCACACATTCCATTTGCAATAATGCTAAGTATATAAAGCAGAAATCTACATCTACTGACACCACACACAGTGGACCAAACACAAAAGAACGCTGGTGATGAAGGTTTAGTGGCCTTCGAAAACGGCTGGCTGTTCCGTTCAACTATGTGTTGTTAGTCAGAATATTTACAACAGACTTTGGTGTTATTTGTTCATTAATAATTATCACATGTAATTTGGCTTAAAAATCAATACGAACCTTAGCCCGTTCAAATCACAAATATAAAAAACAAACATATGTATTTTCCTTAAAAAAATTTGGAAACAAACAAACGATTTTTAATATAGAAACAAGACATTGAGTAAGTAGTGTGAATAAAAAAAAATATGTACATACTCGTATCTATTTGCTTTTTAGTTAAAAATTTGTTTTAAACACAAAATTCACATACATAAATACATATGTATTTGGGGTTTTAAAAACAATTTTTAAGTTTTTTTATTCATACTACCCATTAAGATTAGGAAAATTAGAGAATATAATATTTATAATAATTATAAAACTGTTTGTAGACTTTTGATTGTTTGGTTTTTTTTTTAAGAGATCAATGGTACATTTTCATAAAGTGCAAATTAATTTTTTTTTATCCGCGCACTTTTCCATGTCGTCACAGAACAAATAACACAAAGCCAATGACGTTTTTTTCGTCAATCAGATTTGGAGACGTACAAATAATCAGCCGTCAAATAAATATATCAAAATTTTTTGATTCTCATCAATCAGTGCCGACAACGTGTACGTGTAGCCGAAAAGAAACGATTGCACGCACACAACTATGTGATTGATGGGTTTTTTGTACGTCTCCTGGGCGCTTTACTGCAGAAACTTGTCGTAGTAAAATTTAAGGCCGGGGCACAATGAATCCGTCATACGTTAAACTTCGCCTTTTGCAACTGACAGCTAAGTTGAAATACATGGTTTCTTATGAGGGCTGATACATTCAGTACGTGTCCGTCAACGCAAAGTACAAAAACTGGTAAATTTTTAACTTTTTGCGTACGTTGAGTAGTTTGACAGATATTGGTTTTTTTTTTTTTTTTTTTTTGGTGTTTTCCGAACAAGGCACATTCACAAGGTAGTAGCGGAAATGCAGCTGAGCTATTTTTTTTAAATTATAGTTCATTCGAAGCTTCAAAAATTGTTTACGAATGAGAAATTAAAAAAAATGTTAAAAAATTTTCAATGTGAAAAATATTTTATTAAAAAAATTTTTTGAAACAAATTTAAAAATATGAAAAAACAATTAAAAAATTGTGAAAAGTGCCTAAACGTTGCAAATTTTGTTAGTGGTAGCTGCCGTGAAGAAATTTTTTCAAATTTATGTGAATAATTTTCATTATTATTATTTTACAACAAATCCTATTTTTGATATTTTGGATCAACTAAAAGCCATGTTGTTTTTTTCATTGTTGTATTTTTTCATTGTTCTTGTAATCCTGGTATTACCTGGAAATAAATGTGTCTTGGTTCCGAATTAGGTTTTTGTGTTTTGTGGCAGCAAAAATAAAATTAAACAAAAGAAATAAACAAAATAAATTAAAAAATTTGAGTTTAATAAATAAAATGGAGAATCAACCTATCGAAGCTGTTCAAATGCTTCCGTCAATAAAGTACTCATTGTGCCAACCTTCTCCGTCGCTGCGATAATGTCAGTTGAAAAAGGCGAAGCATAACGTATGACGGATTCATTGTGCCCCGGCCTTTAGTAAGATGAATACATATGATTCAAAATGTAAACAGATGAAAATTAAGCAAACGAAAAGTGTACAACCTTCAGAAAAAGTTAAATAAAAATTGTGAGTCATTAAAAAATAATTTATTTATAAAGGATAATAATAATAGCTGTTAATATACATATTTTGTAACATATTTTATTAAACTTTTTGTTTTGCAATTTATTTTAATTACTCAGAGTTGTAAAACTGTAAAGTATCTGGGTACTTAGTATCGCACTTGGTTTTAAGGTAATCAGTAACATTAACAAATAGTCATGTAATTTTTAGTAATTTAGCCAACAACAAAACAAGGAAACCAAAAAGAAATTAATTACAAATATAACATGAAACAAATTACAAAATTTATTCTTATAGGGCAGTTACACCTGCACAAAATCTATCAGATTTTAATTAAAATCTTTATGAAAATCTATACCGTTTAACCCAAGTTTTTTTGACGTTTACCAAGACTTTTTTATCCAAAACAAAACCAATTAACTGACAAATTTCCAACACTACAACCAAACAACTGCCATATAGCCAACGCACACACCTTTTTAAACAAGCCGTAGCTAATTCAATCATCTTTTAAATAAATATGTTCCACAGGGTAGTAAAGATTAAATAAAAATATTAGATTTAGTGTAGATTTTCTACAAATCTACTCAAAGACTAGATTTTGTTTTATATGGGAAATCTCCTACAAAGCAGCTAGATTTAGCTTGAAATCTCGTAAGTACTAGATTTCGTGATAATGTAAATGCCCTATTAGATTGTTCGTGGATACTCGGTACCCTGGGTAGTATGCAGAAATAATTATTCACATATACATAAACCTTACATCTCTAAAAAACTAAAGTAAATAACACAATTAAATTAAATTTGAAAACTGATGTATTTAACGATATTATTATTCTTTAATTTGTTTCATATTGAACATAAAAAATTTTACATTTGTTTTGTTAAACTTTTAGTTCAATTTTTCTTCTTTTAAATGTTTTTATTAAAGAAAATTATACTTTGTATTTGCTTACTTTTGTTTATTTTATTGAATCATATGTTTTTCTCGTCTACTGGCCTTTACTGGCAAAAATTTGTCCAGTAAAAATTTGCAGACTCTCAGTCAACAACTGTCAATTTACTCTCTCAATTGGCACTCTCTTTTGCAATTTTTGTGTGTAAACGAACGCATTTCAGTAAAATCCAAAATTGCACAAATTTTGGCGTAAACAAACGGACCTATTGTTACACTCCAACCTAAATTACAGCGTCATGCTCTAAAGTGTCCATGAGACGTAAAAAAAACACCAATCACATAGTTGTGTGTGTGCAGTTGTTTTTTCGGCTACACGTACACGCAAAGCCGTACTCGTTGTCGGCACTGATTGATGAGAATCATAGTAAAATTATACTAGGTACATGCACGACTACAACAAAATTACAACACCAAAAAACAAATGCATTTTGTTGGTATAAACAAACGTATAATTGTCAGAAACAGATGCCTTTTGTTTTTAAAAATAACAAAAACAGGGTAACTATAGTACAATTGCATACATACGCGGCATTCATGAATGATTATAGTCATTCAGTGTTGCCAATAGGTGTGTTATCAGACAGAGTGTTCAATTACTCTCATGTGCAGGTCATGTAATTAGATTTATGTATAATCTGTGGGTAATTCTACTTTGGTTTCTATTTTTATTTATTTTTGTTTAAATTTTAGCCTGCAAAAATTATGTGTAGTGTTATTTTCTTCAATATGTAATTGGAAACACAGCCATGTGTAATTTCATTGACAACACTAATCATTTTATATACACACATACACTAACATTTTTGCAGCTTGTAAACAAAGTTTGACAACTATTAGTATTGTATACAATAACAGGCTGGGCTTGTACATGTACCTGTTATAATTGTATCATGATGAGAATAACAAAATTTTTGATATTTTTATTTGACGGCCGATTATTTGAACGTCTCCAAATCTGATTAACGAAAAAAAGTCATTTGCTTTGTATTATTTGTTGTGGGAAGTCATAGAGAAGTGCGTGGATGAAAAAAATTAATTTGCACTTTATGAAAATTTACCATTGTTCTTTGTAAAAAAAACCAAACAATCAAAACTCTTCAAACAGTTTTATAATTATAATGTTTATCCATTTACTTAAAATTGTTACGAATTTGTAACAATTGTTACTGGAAAGTGTTCATTAACTCAAAAAGTTTGCATGAAGAGAGCGTCAAAAGAGAGAAAAAAATTGAGAGGCAAAAAAATTCCTACAAATTATTACTAGTAAAATTTTTACTTGTAAGAATTATCCAACCACCTGTTGTGTGTTTTGTTGTCAGATTAATTATTTCAAAAATATCTGAAAAAGGAAAACTGAAAAATGTGCATTTCTTTGTTAAAAACATGTATACGTATGAAAAAAGAAAGCACGTTTTCTTAATTTATTGTTTTTCATTCTTTAAGCCACATAAACTCAATTTAATTGGCAAATAATTTTGTTTCTTTCTCATATATGATCAGAGATGGAAAGTCGCATTTTTGTATTTGTTAATGAATAAAATTAAAAAAATTATGAAACATGCATAAAAATAGTAAAAATACATAAAAGTTTGTAAAGTATTTCATATTACTTGTCGATTTCTAAAAAATTGTAGTTTAAAATATAATCAAACAAAATACATCATAAAAATTACAATATATCATGATTTCCAACCATGGTTCTGATTTTCTTGGAAGTTTTTACAAGTACAGCTTTCATTTACTTTTTCATATTTAGGAGAGTAATTTTGTAAATTTCTGCCTTACTTTCTCGTTGAAAGTTTCTGCTGGGAAAGTAACTGAACAGACCTAATATAATAATATTATAAATATAATATTCTCTTATTTTATTAAGCTTAGTGAGTAGTGTGAATAAAAAAGGATTTGCTTTTTTCTTAAAAATTGGGTTTAAAACCCCAAATATATATAACACATTCAGTTCAATAGTGACCTAACTCTAAAAGTTATTTTTTTTGGTTAATAATGCAGAATAATAATACATTTCGTATTTCATCTTGCGTAAAAATTTCATATAAACAGCTTGAAATATCACCTCCTGAAAAAAGAATATTTGTTCATGCCTTCATTGAGTTGTATGTAAATTGAAAACTTTAAACGTGTTTTCTGCAAAACTAGTTTTTTGAGTTATGACACTATTGAACTGGATGTGCGATATGTACTCGTATGTATATGAATTTTGTGTTTTAAACAAATTTTAAGTAAAAAATAAAAAATATGTACATATTTTTTATTCACACTAGCGAATGTCTTGTTTTTATATTATCTTTCGATATTTTTTTAGGAAAATATGTTTTTAATAGTTTGAAGAATTAATTAATTAGAGTTAATGATCAAACAGAATAAGTCCGTAACTTCAGGAAAAATTGCTTTCAAATTAACAAAGCCCATAATAAAATATACGTCAGTAACTTCAAAAGCTCTCTAATTTTTGTTTCATTTTCTCTTGTGCTTATTTTTCTTTATAGTTTTGAATACAAAATGTATGGCAATTTCGCACAAAAATGTAGGTATCCTTTCTAATGCCTGACCAACAACATCTACTCCTAACCAACTTAGTTGTAGCTCGGACACCTGGCTAAAACTATAATTGTAAGCATCTGGTGCCGGAGCTCTAATGGCACGTAAGGCCGAATACGTGACGTCATTATATCGCACACTAGTTCGTCGTCACAACCTGAAACTGAAAAGTATTTTATTATGCTATGTTCAGACGGCAAGATGAACCACTTGGTTCGCTCTCTGAACCACGATTACGAACCATGCTGTCCAAACGACAAATTCGTGGTTCGTTTTGACAAATCTTTTTGATTCAGTGATGCCAACCTACCCATACTTTCTAACTTAATATTTAAGTACATAATTAGCTAATCTTTAATTAAAATTAAATTTTTTTAGATACGATTTCATTTTTTCAATGGTTAATTAAAGTTCTTATTAAATTACGTTGAAAGTACGACAGCACTAGAAAATTTCCAAATATTATTGAACGCTTTGTCTCTGTACAGACTTGCAATTTTTGTGGCAGCAATTCTGGAGTTTATTGGTGACAGGGGTGGGAAGATTAGGGAGGGGTGCACAGTTTCATGTGCTCTGCAATTCTCTTTTGATTTGAAATTCGTAATTGTTAATTTCAAGTTGCTAGTTGTATTTGACGTTTTTTAAACCAAAAAATATTAGAAAAGTTAAATATAATTGTTAATTTTACAGGGAAAATTGTGGTGTAATAGAATTTTTTAAAGCACAATTGCAAAATTGGAATTTTATAATGTGGACACTTATGCAATTTCAAAACATTTGAAGAAATTCCACCAACAAAAATTGCTAGACAAACAAAACACGTAGAAAATTACAATTGTATAAAATAAATTTTATGAAACCAAACGAACGTCATAATGCATTTTTCTATTTATTTATTACATGATATGAAACTATGTATTGTCCTATATATTTATGAAATTTAAACGAAATTCTTTTTAATACGCCCACATGATGTTTGTTAATGTGTATGTTTTCAATAAACTCACACACGCATAAAAAAATATGGTACGCTCATAAAGCTTAAGTGGTATTATATTATACAAGGTTGGGAATCTAATTATTATTTAAATAAGCACTCAAAAACACGATTTCGTATTTAAATATAACTTAAAAGTAATTACAATTTGGTTACCAACTCAAAATATGGGCATTAGCACTTTTCGGGGTTAGATTTAACCCGAATTCAGTCACTCAAAAGGCGAAAAAAATATTTGGTCCCAAAAAACGCGTGAATTAGTACTTTTTATAATTATCTTTCAGAACTTTTTTTACTCTTCGTCCAATATATAAGTTATAGTCTTTGCGCACTTTTTCTTCCTTTAATATAATAATATCGACTTTTTACTCATTTAATTTTACTAGTTTGCCTTATTAATTTAAAAAAGAAGAATACTATAGAATAATCTTTTACTTCTTTAAAATTTTTTTTTGTGCTTTGATAAAAACAGATAATGCATGTTTTAGGAAGAGTGAGAAATCGAAATTTTATTTTAAAAAGCCCAATTTTATATGTATGTACTTATGTAAACGTAGATACATACGCATGTATGTATATATACTTCTATTGTATATATACATACATATATATATATATATATATATATATATATATATATATATATATATATATATATATATATATATATATATATATATATATATATATATATATATATATATATATATATATATATATATATATATATATATATATATATATATATATATATATATACTATATATATATGTACACCATTTATGGGTACCTTATTTAAATGTAATATGAAATGTAATATCTCAAGCTATGTAAGTGTACAAAAATGTTTTCGATGTTTTGATTTACAGCAGAAACATTTTAATACTAGCCCTTTTTTTATTTAGCGCTAAACGTATATTTTTTCAATTTAGCCATTTTTTCAAAACTTTTGTACGATTTTTGAATATCAAAAGTTGGCATCACTGTGTCATTTACATATGTATATACATACATGCACACATACATTCATACGTGAATAGTTGACAGGAGTTTTATTTTCTGTGTTATTTGCTTTTTTACAGTAGATAAACAAATTAAGCAAAAATAATGAATAAAATGTGTTCTAATTTTTTTTTTCATACACGCATCCATTTTTTTGATTTGTTTTTTGTTTACTCATGTGTATGTGTGTACTCATTTTGTTTTGCTAGCTAGTTCACATAAATTAGCGATAATTTGTTATCAAAACTAGCGATGATAACAAATTCTTCATGGTTCGCAACTAGGTTCAAAAGGAACCAAGTTGGTTCGCTCTCAAAAATTTGTATGGCGAACCATCTTGATTCAATCAAGATTCGACCGAGAACCTCGAATGAGAGAGCGAACCTCGATAATTGCTGTTCTTGTGAACATGCTATTAGTTTCAGTGAATTATTCGGTTTATCTGGGTTTTTGAGCATTTTTTGCAGTTTTTCATTCTTTTGAGCCGCTGCTATTAGGGAATAGTCCACGGTGGTGCTGATAGAATCGATGCGAGAAAACATGTCAGCTGTTGCGTTTGCTGACCCTGGCAAATGCGAATGTCGGATTCTTCGCTCCGAAGCGTTCTTGAGTTTTTGCTGGAATGTGAAAATGAGTGGTCGATGGTCTGTAGCATGCAGCACTTCCGTCCTTCAATTATATATTGAAAGTGTCACAGCTTGGTAACTGACTGCAAGCTCCCGATCATATGTGGAGCACTTTTGTTGGGTACTCGTTAACTTTTTTGAGTAAAACGCTAATGGCTGTAAGTTGCCATTAATTTTGTGATGTAGTGCTGCTCCAACAGCTGTGTCAGAGGCGTCGGCAAGAATTCCCAATTCAGCGTCGGCTGCGGGCTGTGCTAACATTTTCTAGTTTTCTTTTGCAGTATTCGAAGGCTATTTCTGCATCGGGATTCCACTTTAAAGGCGTTCGGTCGTTTTTTTTATTGCCAATAATTAATTTTTGTAAATGCATTTGATAAGAGACGGCGTGTGGCAAGAATTTTCTATACAAATTCAACATGCCGGCAACTTTTTCCGGTAACAGTCGAATAAAATCTGCGTTTACTACCGGAAAACAAAATCCACCCATAATTCCAAATCCGGTAAAACTTGTAAGGTTGTCCCAGTTCTAGCAAGCTCATCAGCCATACAGTTCCCCTGAAAGCCTCTCTGCCATCTCATGTAGAGATGATCGGCAGTCGAGGGCTGTTGTTATTATTAGACGCGGGGATTTAATGGGCATAATAGCTGCACGACTATCAGTGTATATGTTAATCAAAGTCGTTGAAGGGACATTCACTTTCAACCAATCCGCTAATTCTTTTATAACAAAGATCTTTGCCTGGAAGACACCGCCGTGATCCGGAAGTCGCTTTGCAATACGAAGACCTAAAGCCCCTGAAAAGACTCCATAAGCCACACCTTGTGTTTTTGAGCTGTCCGTATAACAATCAACACTTTTTCTTCTGTCAGGATTTCATTCATCCATAATTCTGTGGGTGGTATCCAGGTTTTATGAAGACGTTCGTGTAGTAGAGAAGGGAAGGTTTGGTCAATCCTCCATTTCCAAGCTTCATCGTCGAGTATCCTAAAGCGGCCGGTGCCATTTCCGTTCCACAGAGAGTTACAACGAAGACGCATTGAGTTTGTTGCTATCTCCTTCTCTGCTAGGCCCAATGTTAGCAGGTGCAGGAGCATCCCCAGTGCATCCGTAGAAGTAGCGCGAAGAGTACTGGTTATTAGACTGACCGGATCTCATAGAGGGGAAAAAAGTTTCGGAATCTACTTCGTCTGGACTTCACAAAACAATTCCCTTTTCCAGATATTTAGATAGCTGAAATTTGAGCTCGATTAAACGACGTTAACACATGCCGTTCGTCGCTCAAAGTTTGAAAAAAATCCAAATTTTTGGCAAAAAAAGCTGACATTTGGAGCCATAACTCCATAACGGTAAATAATAGAGACACGATCATTATCTCTAAAGGAAGCTTATTTCGTTCTTCAAAATTTATATTATAGACATAATTGTTGTTATATTAAGTCAAACCGAGTTACAACAGCCTTTAGCCCCAAAAACGTGACATGGTACCACTAGGAGCACACTTCGTATATTTTGTTATTAAGAGATAAATTTTCCTTTTTTGTGTATTTTTGAGTTCAAAGTAGAAATACAACTGTTATAGTATTATTTTAAGATATTTGAAACATTTTATTGAAATTAAAGTTTGCAATATATTTTGTTTCATTTTTCATATTTCATATTTATCTATTCAATGGATGTAATACATATGGCCTCAAGGCCAATTAAAAATATATTATAAGTATAATTATACTATGAGAATAATTAATTAACAATCAATAAAATAATAACATATAATACAATATTCTTAAAGATCCTAACATTCAACAACTCCCACAAAACTAAGAGAGTTAAAATTAGTAAAAACTTATAATTAGCTGCTCATTTAGATATATTCATAAAGAAATCAAGTTGTTTCCTTTTGAAAGTAGTCAGAGGTGATGCAAAAGTACGCAATTCTCGTAGCAATATGTTCCATAAACGAGCAGCTCGTACAATAAATGAGTGCCAATGAGTACCAATACGATTTCCAAATTTGTAAACGATCTAGTGAAAAATATCATTTAAACAATATGTAACGGACTTTGTGACTTGATTTAAAAAAGTTTTCAAGTGGTTAGAAACAGGAAACCTTATCTAAAACCTTAAATAAATCTAAAGATTTTTTTCACAATAAATTTGATTTTATTTCTGTTCCTCATGTTGTAGCCCGAGTAAACTTCAATGCAATAGTTAAATCGTGACATTAGCAGTGTATGCGCCAAATATTTTCTAACATGCAGCGGCAAATTTAGGTTCAAGTGATACAATCTGCGCAAAGTCAGCAGACCATGTCACAAATATTATCAATATGGGGCTCAAAACTCAATCTGTTATCAATAATCACTCCCAGACAATTAAAACTACTGACTACTGACAATCTCAATATAATATCTAGGCTATTATTTCTATTGGACCTAAAAACAAGAGCTTTCGTTTTATCCGAATTTACTTTAAGGTAGTTCATTTCCATACAATTATACAAATTAGCCAAATCGTAATTTATTTTACCTTGTAAGGAATCACAAAATTGGTAGTACCCAGACCAAAACAGTTGTATATAATCAGCAAAAGCAAATGGTTTACAAAAAACTAGGTGAAAAAAAGGTCATTTATAGGCAAAGTAAATAGACTGAAAGTGTTCGATACAAGTCTACTTCGAAACACCAGCATTGTGTAAGCTATAGTTGAGTTTATATTTCTTAAATAATACCTGTTGATAACTAGAAATAGGTAACTTAGTACCTATGTATTATTACTATTAATTTTGTATAGTCTTTTTCTCTTTCTTATATCGTTTCTTAGAGACGGATGATGAAGACAAGTTCAAAGAAGTAGAATACACTAAAGAAAATAAAAAATGTCATTAGACTGATCAGTATTACTTGTTTTTTATATTTCTACCTACTAAAAAATATACAAAAACAAGTAAGAGTGCTATATTCGGCTGTGCCGAATCTTATATACCCTTTACCAAAGTGCTTTTATGAAGTATAGATATACATACATAAGCATATACATAAAGTATAAACAAAAAGAAAAAAATAATTTGACCTAGCTACTTTTATGTACAAAAAAATAATATTCAAACCCTAAAATCATCATTTTAGATTTTTCTGATTCCTTATACCAATCTAGTAGTTCTTAAAAAAGTATAGAAAGTGTGTTAAGTGAAAAAAGAAAATTCAAAAAAATGTTTTATTTATTTACTTTAATATCCAGAAAAAAAAGTTCAAAGTTTCCAGCTCTGGAGCTGTGGTTTTTATTTTTATAGTTTTCTACAAAAAAACTTTTATTTCCAAAACGTAAAATATATATAATTTATAAAGGCAAAGATAAAAATTAATTAGACTTAGTTACTTTTATATATCACAGTAGTTGTGAACTGCTCATACTGCCCCAATTAAAATTTTTAAATTGTGGCTGAAATTGTTAAATTTGGGTAATTAAAATTTGAAAATTGTTAAATTCTTGGAAATTTGTGTTTTCGGCGGCGCTTTGATGTGTTTTGTTTACATTAGGAGTTTTTGTTTACATTAAGTGTATGTTTGTCTGTCGGTCTGTCTGCTTGACCGTGGAAATTTGTGTGTGGAATATTTTGTGTGAATGTATTAAGGCAGTTCATAGTTTGGCGGTTTTTATGTTTGTATATGCAGACGGGAAAATGATTTTTCCTAATGACGACGGGAAAACGTGAAAGTTATTTTTTCTAATGCTAATAGGAATTTGTGGATGTGTCTGTCTGTCTGTGAGAATTTAGGTGAAGGTTTGATTGGCAGGGGGCAGGGTGTAGTTGAGGTAGATCGATTGCGTGTGTGTGTGTGTGTGTGTGTGTTTGTGTGTGTATGTTTGTAGGAATTTCAATGTATGTATTTCTGTGGGAGCTTAAGGCTGATTGTGATTTATGAGGGGTGATGTGTTCTAGTAATATGCAACCGGGGGAATCTGTGTGTTTGTATGTCTGTAGGAGTTCAAGGCTGACCATGATTTGGGTGGGCAGGGTTGTTGACGTAATATGTAGGCATGGGGATTTGTGGATGTGTCTATCTATAGTAGTTTAAGGCTGATCGTGATTTGAGGTGGGTGAGGATGTTGTTGAGGTAAATTGGTTATGTATATGTATGTATGTATTTCTGTAAGAATTTAAGATGATTGTGATTTATTAGGGGCGAGATGTTCTTGTAATATGTAGCCGTGAGAATCTATGTGTATAGATGTCTGTAGAAGTTTAAGACTATCTGTAATTTCGGGTAGGTGAGAGTGTTGTGTTGTTGAGATTAATTTCTTTTATTGTATATGTATGTATGTATGACCATGGGAATTTGTATATGTATATCTGGGGAGAATTTAAGGCTGGTCATGATTTGTAAAAGGTGGGGTGTTGTTGAAATTTTCTTGGATATTTCTTATATGAATTCTGCTATGTGTGTGTGATTGCGCTGGTATTTATATGTAGGTAAAAATAAATTGTTTTCAATATCGACATTTGGTACTATAAAATACTATCATATATCTGGACTTCCCTAATCCTAGTATGCTTTTATACTTACGATTGCTTTATATTTTCTCATGCTTAAATTTGTCTTGCGTTAAAGTCTGTCTGTGTGAAATTTGTTTATATTACAGATTTTGTTTATTTAACTACATCCGTCTTCTTTGACTGAAAGAGTTTTCTACACACAGAGAAAAACCAACTTAAAATCAGTAAAAACCATGCTGAATTAATAGGAAACATTAACGAAGGTTTAGTCATATTGAAATTTCTTATTTCAATATGACAAAATATTAATTTACAGTATTCAGTTATTAAACTCATTAGTTTGTAGATATCTCAATATACATTTTCTATTATATTAAAAATTATTGAATTAATGTGACGAATTCTTATTTTTAAGCTGCAGATTTTCCCTGAGTGTATGGATTGTTTATATTTGCATTGTGCTTTAACTAAACGACGCTTCATATATTTTAATGATGTAGATCTAATAAATACTTAAGCATTGATAAGAAATTTGATATGTATACATACATATCTACAAATTGATTTTATGTATGTATGTATATATATATGTACATACAAATAAGTGTTTAACTCAATCTTTGAACACATTTTTTATTTTATTTTTTTGTCATGTGATGTCTGTTGTTGTTGAAATTAAAAAAAAAAACATTTTAATTTTTACCTGCGTTTACTTAAAAGTTTGTGAGGATTTTCTGTTTTAAGTAAAACTGAATTCCTGAAGATATGTACATACTCTATAGTAATATTAACTATAATAGAAATATTTCTTATACTTAATTTCCATTTTTTTAAAGGTGATGCAACGTTAGTTAGTCAACCTTTGACATTTTTAGGGTATAAAATGTTTTCTAACTATAGCCTTCTACATTTATTTTGGAAAGCTTGCTTTGCTTTTTACAAATGTATAAACATTTTTGAATGAAACTGATCCGGCACTCCAGCTTAGGTACTGATAGTTTTTTGTTGTTAGTTAACTTACTTCTTTTTTATTTTTTATTGATAAACATTTAAAATCAAAAGGGAGTTTTATATTGTAATTATTATTTTCATAATTGTTGAAAACAATCGCTGCTTTTTTTTTTGTTTTTTGCGATGAAATCATTTGAATTACTTTTGAAACCTTACGCGTTTATAAAAATTATGTTATTTTCTATATTGCTTAATTTATAAGACTTTTAGACTTTGTCCTTTAGTGGTTATATATTCTATTACACGATTATGAATAAGAATGCAGTAAGCTGATGTGTTTGCTTACTGTTTCAAATTAAAATTTTATTCAATTTAATAAAAGGAGCTTTTTTCTTAAACTCTGATGCAGTTAGAAGCGCTGGAGATTCTTTCATATAATAGCTTTCTTGGAATTTTAGATACATATGATATAGAATTGGATAACATTTATTTTTAGTTAAATCATAATGAACAAACATATTTTCTTCTTGAATAGCGATCAACAGAAAACGAACTCGCTTTCATATAATTTAGGTATACCCTATCGACGGCTCCTCTAGGACACAAGATGACTTTGTATGACGAAATTTCTGTTGCTTTATACTGATAATATGTTTACATTAATAATGTACATATACATATGTTTATTTTATGAAGGGTGAGCACCTATGGCTCATGAGTTGAGTTGATCCAGATACAATTGCTGTCTGCGAATTAATGATTAAAAAAAGTCTCATCACCTTCTAACAGATTTATATATTTTGCTAGTATGCATGCCTTAGCATGCTTCTATCGATAGTGACGTAAAAGTCCGAGATGTATAGGGTGTTTTTTTGAGGGGTATAGAACTTCGAATTGAAATAAAACACAAGAAAATCGTTTTAATGTCCATCAATTTGGCTTTATTGGAAGGATAATTTTATGCCATTAATGTTTAAATATAATTTCGAGCATGTGGCCGCCGCGGCTGGCTCGAATAAAGCTAATTCTACAGGTCCAATTTTCAACCACTTTTTCGAGCATATGGGGCCGTATGTTGGCAATAACGCCACGAATGTTGGCTTCCAAGTCCCCTAACGTTTCTGGTTTGTTGGCGTAGACGAGCGACTTCACATATCCCCAAAGAAAATAATCCAATGGTGTCAAATCACACGATCTTGGTGGCCAATTGACAGGTCCATTCCGCGAAATTATGCGCTCATCGAATGTTTCCTTCAATAAATCGATTGTGACGTGCGCTGTGTGGCATGTAGCGCCGTCTTGTTGGAACCACAACTCATCCACATTCATGCCATCCAATTCGGGAACAAAATAGTCGGTTAGTCGGCTCCAATTGCTGTGCACGGTGGCGAATCGATTCATTCGGGTCCTCTTCAACACTTTGCTCTACAGCGGCAATTGTTTCTTCGGTGCGCACTGTTCGACGTCTCTGCGGATGCGTATTATCACATAGAGTAAACGTAGTGAGAAAACGATCCATGGTTAACCGAATTAATTGCTCTGATGGACGATTATGTCGACCATAAAATGGACGGAGCTTGCGGTAAACTTCGCGAACTGAACCATTATTTTCGAAATAAATTTGCACGATTTGCAAGCGTTATTCTTTTGTCAGCCTGTTCATGATGAAATGGCAAACCAAACTAAATATTAATCACTTGACAGCTGACAAAATGGCCGCCAGTTAAAAAAGTGATGCCAACTTAAAGTTCTATACCTCAATAAAAAACACCCTTTAGTAGTGCTACAATTAAAAATCTTTACTATTAGAATTTACCAGTTCACTCTTTTGAATTTTTTTACAAAGTATATACATATATATTTCATTTGCAACAAGGTAATAAAATGTATGTGCTTGCAAAATTGTATGACGTTAAGATTTTTTTTTGAAATTATAAATGCTTCGGCATGCTTTCATTTTTATTCTGTAAATTTATTTAATGCTCATACAGATACAGATATAAAGTAAGATCTGTTTACAGTACATTTTAAAATTTATGCATGCTTCAGCATGATTCTAGTTGAAGCGTATATTCATTCACTAAGTTTGTTTGATACTTATTCATACACATGTACATTCTTAAAGATTGGATATCAAAGTCCAATTTCCGTAAAAAAAATTTAAGTTTTCCAGCCCTGGAATCGTCTTTTTAATTTTTTAATTGCTTTTTTTTATTTGAAATACTAATTTTATTCGTACTCAATCATAAAATAATTTTATTTAATAAAAAAAATAAAAATTAGTTTTCGGTAGTTAATTTTTTATACCACAAAGAGTGTAAGTTTCCCAACCCTGGAATCCTCCTTTTGGATTTTTCTGATTTCTTATACCAATCTTTTTTTAAGAATGTAAGATGTGTTTAATTTATAGTAAAAAAGGAAAAATTTGTTATAGTAAGTTACTTTTGTATAAAAAATAAGGTTTTCCAACCCAGGAAACATCGTTTTAATTTTTTAATTTTTGTTTTAATTTGAAATACCAAATTCATTCGTACTGAAGTATAAAATAAGTTTATTTTATAAAAAAAAAATTTGTTTTCGGTAGCTAATTTTTTATATCACAAAAAGTGTGTGTTTCCAACCCTGAAATCATATTTTTTGATTTTTACGATTTCTTATACTAATCTCTTTCTTTTAAGAATATAAGATATCCTTAATTTATAGAGAGAAAAGAAAAATTTGCTTTAGTAAGTTACTTTTGTATAAAAAAGTAAAGTTTTCCAACCCTTGATATGTGTTTTAAATTTTTTTACATTGAAATACCAATTTTATTCGTACTATAGCATAAAATAAGGTTATTTATTTAAAAAAAAATATATTAGTTTTTTATATCACAAAAAGAGTAAGTTTCCCAACCCTGGAATCATCCTTTTTGATTTTTCTGATTTCTTACACCAATCTCTTTCTTTTAAGGATATAAGATATGTTTAATTTATAGGAAAAAAGGAACAATTTGTTTTAGTAAGTTACTTTTATATAAAAATAGTTAAAGTTTTCCAACCCTGGAAACATCTTTTTAATTTTTTGAAGTTCAATTTTTAATTTGCAATACCAATTTTATTCGTACTGAAATATAAAATAAGTTTCTATATTTATGATTTTAACAGGCTAGAGTTCGTATCGCTTTTTAAGTCAAATTACATGTGATAATTATTAATGAACAAATAACACCAAAGTTAGTTGTAAATATTCTGACAACACCTAGTTGAACGGAATATCCACCCGTTTTCGAAGGCCACAAACCTTCATCATCAGCGTTCTTTTGTGTTTGGTCCACTGTGTGTGGTGTCAGTTGATGTAGATTTCTGCTTTATATACTTAGCATTATTGCAAAGGGAATATGTGAATTGTTTTGATTCATGGTATTTCAATTTGCTGAAAGCTTTTTTGTATTGTAAGCTCAATTTTACCATCTCTATATTTAGAACAGTCTTACCATTGTCGTTTTGTTCTTTTACTAATTATACACATGTTAGTTAATTTGCTTATTTTTTGTTCTACTTAAGACAAACTTTTTTGGTTTGTTACTATTAAGTATATTTTTATTTAATTTTTGCCCAGGCCCATGGCTATTAATTTTAGTTAATTTTTAATTATTATTCGAACTCCATTTGTTTCTATATTTATGATTTTAACAGGCTAAAGTTCGTATCGCTTTTTAAGCCAAATTACATGTGATAATTATTAATGAAATAATTAATAAATAACACCAAAGTTAGTTGTAAATATTCTGACAACACATAGTTGAACGGAACAGCCATCCGTTTTCGAAGGCCACTAAACCTTCAACATCAGCGTTCTTTTGTGTTTGGTTCAATGTGTGTGGTGTCAGTTTAAAATAAGTTTATTTAATAAAAAAAATAAAAAATTATTTTCGTTAGTTAATTTTTTATATCACAAAAAGTTTCAGTTTCCCAACCCTGGAATCATCCTTTTTGATTTTTCTGATTTCTTACACCAATCTTTTTCTTTTAAGAATATAAGATATGTTTAATTTATAGAAACAAAGGAAAAATTTGTTTTAGTAAGCTGCTTTTGTATAAGAAAAAAAAGTTAAAGTTTTGCAACCCTGGAAACGTCTTTTTAATTTTTTTAAATTTTTTTTAATTAGAAATACTAATTTTATTCATACTGAAGTATAAAATGAGTTTATTTAATAAAAAAAAATAATAACTACTTTTCGGTAGTTATTTTGTATGGCAAAATGAAGTTTAAGCTTCCCAGCTCTGAAACCGTCTGCTCGATTTTGCTGATTTTCAATACCAATCTTACTTGGACCATTTCTGACACACCAGTCCAAGAACGTCTCTAGCTTTTCTGGGAGCTTCGGAAAACCGATTTCACGTACAGACAGACGGACATCGCTTATTCGTCTTCCCTTCCAATTTATTGTTTTTTATTAGCAAACATTTGTAAGTGTGGTAGCCTCAAGCATTTTATTTGCAAATAGGGCGTTAATCGTAAATAGTTTTCTGAATTAGTAAGTCGCAATAAGCACAGTAATATGGCAACAATTTACAGTGTTATTTTGTTGGACACTTTTATCTCCGTATAATTAAGAGTGATAGGTTGGAAAATAGGTATCTTATACTTCCTGGAGCAGAGGAATAGTTCCGTTTAATTAGGTTTAACGGCAAGCCCCCGTTTTTACGCCCATATTGTTAAATGTGAAAGACCATCCTGTATGATATCTCTTAGAGAAGTGAGGAATTTTTCTCTTACAGCTTTTGCCAAATAATTAGCATAAGCCACGATTTTGCACCCGCGCGATTCTAGAGATAGCAGCACGGGATTTAGAACTAGATTCTACAATAGTAGCGAAAGAACTCGTCCCTGTGGTGTAGCCCTATTTACAAAGCGGGTTTGCCTAGAAGTTTCTAGAGCCGAAGTTATCCTGCGATAACTTAGTAGATTCTGAGTCCACTTACATAATCCTGCATTAACCACCAAATTCGACAATGCATCAATTATCGCATATGGAGAAATGTTATTAAAAGCCCCCTCAATATTTACGAAGGCCACAAAGGTAAATTCACCCACATATAGTGATTTCTCTATTGATTCGATTGCCTTTCCCCTTTTGGAATGCATGCTGATGCGAGGAAAGTAGCTTACCATTGATGGTTTTGCAAGCATAATGATCAACCATGCATTCTAATGTTTTCAGAAGTAAGTATGATAGACTTATTGGTCTGAATTCCTTCGGTGTGGTGTGAGAGATTTTACCAGCCTTCGGAATGAAGACCACTCTCACTCTGGGAAAAGATCAGATGTCTAAATCTCAGACACTGAGTTACCAGGAAAGTTGTATCTTAGCTGCCTTTTATATTATTTTAGTTTACCTTTATAAGCTATCCAGTCCAGTTCATTTTTGGATGAATTAGCCTTATTGAATAGTCTTCTGCACAATTGTAACTCTTTATTCCACCAAATCGGTTTCTTCTTCCCCTTGGCCGATTTAGAAGGCAGGACGATTCCCTTGCATTTTTAAATATCGCAGGGATGTTATCAACCTCATAATCTAAATCCGAAATTTCTAGAAGTGACGATTTTCCTATCTAGCCTAAATATGATAATATTTTAACTATTTCCTTATTCGTTAGTATTTTAAATGGACTTCTATTTTTTAAACAACGAAAGCAAATGAATTTGTTTATAATAGTGGCATTCGATGTTTAATGCAAATAATCTTGTGTCAGTGTAAATGCAAAATATCGTAGCTTTTCTTTAAAATCCATTAACAAAACGCACACGTAATCCTAAAAAGCTACCATAGTTTGCATTTGCACTTACTTACATCGCATACCGCCAATATTTAAATGATTGCATGCGTGGTGTTTTTAAAACGCATTTTTGAAGCAAATGAATCGAGCGATCGTGTAGAATACTATATAAAAACATTTAAATGTAACTGTAATTGGGTTTTTTTATTGCAATTATATTTAATTGTAATTGGTTTTTTTTCAATTACTATTACATGTAATTGAGATTTTTTCCCAGCAAAAATGTACATAATTCTTTTTTAATTTTTAACCCCCGACTAAAAAAAGGGGTGTTATAAGTTTGTAGTGTGGGTCTGTGTGTCTGTGTATCTGTGTGTCTGTCCGTGTCCACGTACAGGCCAAACGGCTAGACCGATTTTCATTTAGTTTTTTCTGCTTGAAAGATGACTTGATCGAGAGGGTTCTTAGCTATGTTTGAAACGGTCCAGCCGTTTAGAAGATATAACATCTTTTCTGAAAAAAGTCGGGGGTTTTTAAAATTTTTGATTTTTGTTATTAATTATGAAAATCAATTACAAAATAAAAAAGCTGGTGTATACATACATACACACAAACACATGCACAATTCACCATTTAATATAGTAACAAAAAAAAGTCAGTTTGTAGTCAAACTTCGGTTCAGTTAATTTACTTACTTTAAAACCAAGTTAAATTGTTGTTCCCTTTCAAATAATTCTCCAAAATGTTTTAGAACACGTCGACCCACCAGAAAATGAACAATAACACTGTTCTTAACTTTCTCAGCATACAAAAGTTTTACGCATTGCAACTGAAATAAATTGTTGACATGGGTTCCGCAGCACATGCTGTCACGCTGACCTTCAATGCAAATAACACGAACAGGACCATGGCAATCTTTGGTTAAACCGCGAGGAGATCTGACACTATTCATCTTAAAAAAATAAATAGTTAATAGAAATTAATATATACATGTAAAATGATTGAGTCCAATTTCTAATGAAAACACGAGACCTTTGTTTTAAAATTCAGTTTATTTCAATATTCGGAGAAATATTTTTTTAATTGTAATGGTTTTATATATTTAGCGTATTATTAGTTATTTTAATTGAAAATAAAAGTAATTTTAGGAAAATTGAATATTGTTTAAAATCTTAGACAACTTTAATTTAGTTTTCGACTTTAATTTAGTTTTCAACTTTAAGCAACTTTCTTACAACATGTACAATTCAACTTTTTAATAACCGACTTTTTCACTGACTGACTATTGAATTCTCCGCTTGATAATTTCCTCTTTTGCGAACGATTTGCGCATAACCTTCTACAAATTTACGAAAGTAACCTGTCAGACCTAGGAAGGATTGAATATCCTTCATGTTCTTAGGTACTGCGACGTTTGCAACTGCTTTTATTTTCGTACTACTTGGAGATATCTTACCATTCTCAACGGTATGTCCCAAAAATTCGATTTTGTTCTTCAAAAATGGACATTTTTGCCAATTAAACTTTAAACTATAACGTGCGGCGGTGTCTAAAACACGTTCAAGCTTTTTGATACACTCATCTGCTACTTTGCCATAAATGATAATGTCATCAATATATAAATTCATGATGTCTTCATTGATCAAATCTTGAAAAATATAATTTACGTAGCGTACAAAACATGCCGGCGAGTTACAAAAACTGAATGGAGCTTTATTAAATTCGAAAAGACCTCTTTTTGTGACGAAAGCTGTATATTTTTTACTAGCCTCATCGACCGGAACGTGAAAAAATCCGTTCTCTAAGTCCATTACCATAAAAAACTTTTGATTTGCTAATTTTTGCAAGACCTCATCGACGATAGGGACAGGAAATGCATCTTTTAATACCATATCGTTCAATTGACGAAAGTCAATGCATATTCTATAGTTTCCATTTTTCTTTTTCGTAACCACTACTCTACTAGCAGTATCTGATGTAGATTTTCTTATTATGCCACTCTTCAGCCATTCTTCAACCTGCGCGTTTAAGGCTACTTCTGCTGGTGCTAACCGACTGGGAGCATGTCTGAAGGGTTTAATTTTTTCGTTTGGCAGTATGTGCATCTTTACCGTACATATTTCAGCCGTTTTTGCTAATGTATAATTTTGAATTAAATTACTTACAGTATCCTTGAACTTGAAGTCAACATCAATTTCCTCGGCGCTAATATTATATACTTTAAGCTCTTCATGCGTTGCTTCTTTTGTTTTAAAAATATAGCCGTTGCCATCCGACATAAGCATACAATTTTTAATAAAATCATGTCCAATTATACCGTCAAAAATTAAACTATTATCTGGTATAATTAAAAATTTGTGTTCGGTTATTATATCATCTACGCGGACCGTACCTGATAAGCGTCCTAGTGGTTCAGTTTTTTTGTTACCGAGACCACGTAACACTGATTTACATTCTTCTAAAGTGTGCGACGGGAAGTTTTTTATAAATACTGAACTTTATAATCGAAATGTCCGATCCGGTATCCACTAAGCACTTGATTTCGATATTATTAAAATTAATCATTTTAAAACGCGACTGATCAACAACAAATTGCACCATTTTGTCAGTACCTTTGGATTTATTACAATTTTTTGCAATATGGCCGAATCTATTACAATTAAAACATTTTGAAGGACTTTTACATTCATTCCTTTTGTATTCTGTAGAGCCGCAATTATAGCAATTCTCGGATTTTGTAAATTTATTCCTAGATTTTTATTAACTTTATAATCGAAATCACGGGTCATGTTCATTGTTTCAAATATATCATATTTTTCACGTAAATCTTTATATGACGTAGCCGTGTACATCTGGTATTTAAGCTCACTTTTTATTTTTAGACCGTCTATTATGTATCGAATTACCGATTTTTCTTCTATATTGCCTAAGGCCGCAATTTTCCTCATCTTCAATACATACTCGTGAAAAGTTTCATTTTCTTGCTTCTTGTTGTTTGTTAATATTTTATGAAGTTCAATACTACTATAGTTTCTTTTAAATTCGTTCAACAAACAGTCCTTTAACGATTTAAAATCACTTACTGTAACCGTATCAAGAAACAATTTAGCTGTACCAATAATTTTATTTCTGGCATGAACGTATTTTTGCTTTTCATTCAAAACATATGCTTCCGCATTCTGCCCAAAATTTTCGAGCCAATGCTCCACTGTAATATTTTCACCGTCAAAATCTGGTACTATTTTAGCAAAATTGTCCACCGTGACGTTCGCTTTGTTGTTATACTCTTCGTCCTTTTGTATTTTAATTTTAAGTAAACTAATTAAACTATTCAAGTCTGACTGATTATTGCCATTTAAATTTAAATCTTCATCTTAAAAATTTTTTGCCATGTTTGTTACTTTTTTATTCGCGGTTTCTGTTTTGATCTCTTTATTCGTTCTGTATTCGTTTACTTTTTCTTTATTTGTACTATTTTCTGTTTCGGTTACTTTTGCTTCTGAACCTTTTTTACTTTCTGTTTTTTTATTTGCTTCGTTTAGTTTTTTCACCACATCGAAATTATTTATTTCTTCGTTTGATTCAACTTTATCACTTTCACTTTTTGTTCTTTCTGAATTCGTTCTTTTTTCTCTCATTCGTGCTCGTGTATTATATACTTTACTGTCGACTGATTTTGTAGATCCGTTATTTGAAATCATTTATTCACATTTTATATTCTTATATACAGCTTTAATGTGACACTTTTTAGATTTTATGGTATTCTTTTGCATGAACACTTTTTTTTTTTTTTTTTTTTTTTTAATTGAACTTTACAGTTTCAAATTTTTTTTTTTTTTTTGTTTTTAATAAGAAAAAATTTTGTATGTATTATTAAGAAGCACTTGATTTTCAAATGCACTTACATACGCATATACTTATGTATGTATACAATAGTTAACACAGTTTTGTTCAAAGGTTGAGCCCCCAAATGTAAAATGATTGAGTCCAATTTCTAATGAAAACACGAGACCTTTGTTTTAAAATTCAGTTTATTTCAATATTCGGAGAAATATTTTTTTAATTGTAATGGTTTTATATATTTAGCGTATTATTAGTTATTTTAATTGAAAATAAAAGTAATTTTAGGAAAATTGAATATTGTTTAAAATTTTAGACAACTTTAATTTAGTTTTCGACTTTAATTTAGTTTTCAACTTTAAGCAACTTTCTTACAACATGTACAATTCAACTTTTTAATAAACGACTTTTTCACCGACTGACTATTGAATTCTCCGCTTGATAATTTCTTCTTTTGCCTGTCGCTTTCAAGGTATGGTGAATATTAGAGTCTTAACCCATTGAGACCCTTACATACAATCATCAGAGCTCACAGCCTGATGAATTCATCTTGATATCAAATGTGATTTTATGTGTTATTGTGCATTTAACGTTTATTTATTAAACAATTTTCGATTAAAAAATGCGGCACAACAATTATTTGTGACCAAAAAATTAAACAACACGCTAATTATTTATTTTTGGCAAGTATTTTTCAAATATTTGTTCGATTCATCATAATATAAAATCATCAACGTCTACCGTGTTGATATTAATGAAAAAATGACAGTTGCTCTGCCGGCGTCATATTACGAGGTCTGATATAAAATCATCAGGTGTGGACACTATGTAAGTACTTCCAACTTAAAAAAATGTTTTCATTACTAGATGTTTACACATCTCCCCTGTGATCGGACTCACATTGCTTTCTTTATGATATAATCTACGTAACTTTTAACAATATCGCTTATACGTAAAAAAATGCTGACTTCCAAACGTCAGAAAAGAACACTGACTATGCTTACCCTTTCAAAACGTCATTAACAAGTATTAAGAACATCGCAAACAATCAATCAGCGCATGCACTATGTTTCAAACACCTACTTTTTCCGTGCGAAATTAATAACTTTTAAAATATTAAACTTTTTGGAGCTACATTGAGAGGGAAGCTGAAAACAGGAATTTTTGGATAAATCTAAAAAAATTAAACCATTGGTAACCAATTAGATGCAAAAAAAATTAATTTATTTCATTTTTTTTTTGTTTATTTAAAAGCTTTTATTTTGAGTTGAAAACCGTGTTTCCTAAGCATGTAAAGGGTGTTTTTTATTGAGGTATAGAACTTTAAGTTGGCATCACTTTTTTAACTGGCGGCCATTTTGTCAGCTGTCAAGTGATTAATATTTAGTTTGGTTTGCCATTTCATCATGAACAGGTTGACAAAAGAACAACGCTTGCAAATCGTGCAAATTTATTTCGAAAATAATGGTTCAGTTCGCGAAGTTTACCGCAAGCTCCGTCCATTTTATGGTCGACATAATCGTCCATCAGAGCAATTAATTCGGTTAACCATGGATCGTTTTCGCACTACGTTTACTCTATGTGATAATACGCATCCGCAGAGACGTCGAACAGTGCGCACCGAAGAAACAATTGCCGCTGTAGAGCAAAGTGTTGAAGAGGACCCGAATGAATCGATTCGTCACCGTGCACAGCAATTGGAGCCGACTAACCGACTATTTTGTTCCCGAATTGGATGGCATGAATGTGGATGAGTTGTGGTTCCAACAAGACGGCGCTACATGCCACACAGCGCACGTCACAATCGATTTATTGAAGGAAACATTCGATGAGCGCATAATTTCGCGGAATGGACCTGTCAATTGGCCACCAAGATCGTGTGATTTGACACCATTGGATTATTTTCTTTGGGGATATGTGAAGTCGCTCGTCTACGCCAACAAACCATAAACGTTAGGGGACTTGGAAGCCAACATTCGTGGCGTTATTGCCAACATACGGCCCCATATGCTCGAAAAAGTGGTTGAAAATTGGACCTGTAGAATTGGCTTTATTCGAGCCAGCCGCGGCGGCCACATGCCCAAAATCATATTTAAACATTAATGGCATAAAATTATCCTTCCAATAAAGCTAAATTGATGGACATTAAAACGATTTTCTTGTCTTTTATTTCAATTCAAAGCTCTATACCCCTTAAAAAAACACCCTATACATACAAAACAGTGTATGTTATATAATTACACATCCCGCTTTAATAAAGATATTTGTTTTAAAATCCCGCTTTTTAAACGTATTTTCTTCAAAATCCCGCTTTTTGATCGATCCTATCCCGCTTTTTCCAAAAACCATCTAGTTACGTTTGTCATTGGTAGCCAACGATACAAATCTTGTATAATTTTTGCTGTTTGGAAGCAGCATGTTTCAAACTGGTTTGGGTTTTTGGGAAAGTTACACGATATACAGATCAATATAATTTTAAAGCGAAAAATTTGATTATGATTAACATCTGTGATATTAGCGAAAATACATCACTATAGAAAGCTCGACGGACAGTATTTCCATCGTTGGAGCTGCCGAGGCTACCAACTTTCGGCATATCCAAACGAATACCCATCTCCCTTCAAAAATCATTTTGAATTTCTTCTTTTCTCTTTGAAACTTTAAGTTTGTGATCCTCTGACTATATTTGCCATTTTTTTATATATATATGTATATGTATATACATAAGCAACTCCCTTGGCGTCGCACCACAGATAGGACAAGCTTGAGTCGAGGAATTGGCTTATACCCTTTTCACACTTACTCACATCTTTGAGGAATGCGTGGAATATGTTGAAAATTGAAAAAACCTGTTCACATTACAACATCTTTCATCTTTCATCTGTCATGTATTATAATACTATTTTTACGAGTGTGAGCAACTAATAATTAAATAATAAAATGCAATTTAAAAATTCAGTAGAAATTGATTTAATTGCTGGCTCCTGAGGAGCAGAAACAAATAATGCTAGAAATTATGTAGAAATTATGCCAGCGGACAGTGATGATGAAGAAATATTAAAAATTTTATCCGCAAAGATTTTGCGCAGACACTTGCAACTATTTTTATGTAATTTATTTCGATTTGGAAAAATATATGTATAACAGATTTTATTATATGCATACATCAGTAACCCGCAAGCCATAGCACAATTGTGCGGATGAAAATCACATACATGCTTATGCTCTTTCATTTAATCGTCACTGATAGAGCTGCAAAACTATCGATAGTCGCTCCACTCGATAGTTTCGATAGTTTTATGTAAAACTATCGATACTATCGATAGTATCGAATAGTTTTATAAAAGTTGCCACATAAACTACATGTGACTCGAAAAAAAAAATCCAGAATCCTCAACATTTTCATTAGTATATAAAAATATATCAAGCCTTATTTTCGATTTTATCGTAAGCTGGGCATATTATCGAAAATATACTTTTTTATTGAACTTAAAATTTTATGGGCCTACCCATGGTTTAGAATTATCAAAATGCGAAAATTTTTGATAACTTTTAAGACACTAACTGTAAAGTTTTATCGTAAGAGACGATTGGCGGCCGTCGCGATATCAGTACTACCAAAATTTATCTTTGTGTCGACAATGTTGAATTTATTAAGATACTTGTGACTACTATTTGTCGAATAACACTTGGATTTATAAATAAATTCAAATACATACATATATATTTAAGTACTTTTGTATACAGAAGCAGGGATGCGATGTCATATTTACAAATTGTACTAACTCAAAAAATAATAATTTTTTTCAGTACGATTGTACCTAATTCTTTATTTATATTTTTTTAATACTTGTACTTTTCAATTAACTAAAAATCAATTAACAAAACGCCAGAAGGTGCACAAAGAATATTAGTTGCTGGGATCTGAATATAAAAGTAACATTTACGATATACTACGTTTATAACCTTTTTTTTTATTCGATTGTTTACAGTCGATGCAAATAGTCGGCTTCTCTCCTTGGTACGAAAATAAAATTTCCACATTTGCAGATGAATTTGGAATAAATAACATTCCTCCAGCAATTCTTTAAGTACCGGAAAACATCGTTTGATTTATTAATTTTCTAATACCGTCGAGCTAAAGATTAACCCCCTTGTGCAAAAAAATAAGTGAACGTTAAAACCGGGTTTTCTATGGAAATTTTTTTTAATGTACACTTCAAGCACGCATTATTTTATGCATAAGGGGGTTAATATATTTTAATGCAATTTTGGCATGTAATATAATATAAAGAGATTCCAGTAGTGCTAAATGGGTCATTGCGGTGCTACGGTACTTTTGGCATTCAAATAGCGCTAGAATTATACAATTGTACCAACTTTTCCATCGCTGTAAAAAAGCTTAAATCAACTACGGATAATTTGCTTCAAAGCTGCCGGCTACTGTTTACTGACTTCGATTATTTTTACTCTTTTATTTACTTGTTTTTTTCTGCCGATAGTATCGATAGTGGAAAAAACTATCGATATTTCATTTACAACAAAACTATCGATACTATCGATAGTACTATCGATAGTTTTGCAGCTCTAGTCACTGAGCAAGCGACGAATGAAGTTGTGCACGCATGTACAAAATTTTTCCTGGTTTTTTGTTTAGTTTTTTTGAGCACACGGAACGAAATTAAAGTTAAAATTTAATAAATTAGTACAGCAAAAAAAAAAAAAAAAAATTAAATAATTATGGAAGTTAAGAAAAATTTCGTGATAAAAAATGATTTTCCCAATATGCAATGCATTTTATGTTATGAAACATTGAAAAATAATAGGGAAAATATTATATAAAGGCATTTTAATAGTATCCACAAAACTGTGAATAAATTTAATTTTGAATTTATACACTAAACCGTTGAATGCTTATTAAATTTTTACTTTTTATTTAAGTTTTTATTAAACTGCTTATTTACAAAAAAAAAAATTCAATCTACTAATAACCACATCATGTATTTTATATTACAAAACTTTTCTTCAAGTGCAAGTTTATTTTACTCTCATTTTTCTCACCAATACAAACATATTTTATTTTGCGGGACACTGGCATACATATACATACATATGTACATATATAATAAAATCTTAGAGCAATTACGGATCTTTTTTTGGGAAAGATATTCCAAAATGTAGCTTTGAATGTATGTACATATGTACATGCATGTGTAGATATACATACATACAAACATCTGTATACATTTTTATAGTATATCAGTGTTGCCATATTTATTTGATCAAAAATCTTCAAGTCGAGCAAAAAAAAAACTTTTTTTATGACCAAAAATCTTTTTTGTTATTTTATTGAATGAAAATGAGTTAAAATTTATTTTGTTTCTTGTGAACTATTAAAAATAAAGCCAAATAACACAAAATATTTAATATATAGAATATGTGTAAGATCATTATGAAGCAAATCAGAAAATTGTAAGTAGTTTGGTCAAAAAATCCCTCAATAATATATTAAAAGTAATAAAAGTAAAATTTTTAAAAATCTTATTTTAAGATAAAAAATCTTTTTTGTCGTTTTAACTTGTCTAAAAACTTCAAAAATAAGATAAATCTTCACATATGGTAACACTGTAGTATGTATGCATGCATGTAAGTACATATATAGTTGTATACATTTTTTCTAGTGATGACACTAAAATAATCGAAAGATGTTGAATGGAACAAAGTAAGATAGGAACATCTTTTGAAGATGCTGAAAGATGTTAAGCGTTCAGCCCTGTATAATTCTTATGGGAAGATGTTATCATCTTGCCAAATTGATGAAAGATGAAAGATGTGAGTAAGTGTGAAAAGGCTATTAGGTTGACTTTCTGAGTACATCTTTTTAATTTTGGAAGGTCTTGTTGGACTTACTATGTTTTCCTTAAGAACTGCAGCTAAGTTAGCATTTTCTTCCTTTGAAGTTGCTGCTGCTTGTACTAGTAAAACAGTTTGCCCTAATATACCCGTGGAAAGCTCTGCTGCTGCTCTTCTTTTCCCGTATTCCGACTTTTTGCAAATGGAACCCCTGAACGTCCCACAGTGAAAGAAGTAATTTTAATAGCTGTTTTTTAATTTGGAAAGATATCTTGCTATTTAGCCATGCAAATTATTAATTTCGAAACTGATTTCTCTTCTTCCACTTTTAATCCATTTTGTTTCCAGATACTTGCAGAAAAGGCGTACCTTCTCTACCAATAATTTCTCGCAATCATCGTCATCACGCACCAACTTTATTTAAGACCTATTGGACAAGGATATCACATTTTGAGTTTTTTTAAGGGTTGTTTTAACCAAATTTCAAAAAGGTCGATTTTTTTTCAAAGCATAGGAATCTCCAAAAAACTTTACGCAATATAAGATAAATCCCAATAAATGAAACACGCTTTAGTGTATTCAAATATGCTTACATTTGGTTTGCCAAACGTTAACATTTTTTAAAAGCTTACATGAAATTAAACTTTGTTC
The DNA here is from genome assembly GCA_949987645.1 of Tachina grossa. Classification (NCBI taxonomy): domain Eukaryota; kingdom Metazoa; phylum Arthropoda; class Insecta; order Diptera; family Tachinidae; genus Tachina; species Tachina grossa. Next base: position 59,256,500 of record OX465277.1, on the reverse strand, counting down.
TTGTTTGGCACAACACCTATCGTTGACATATGCTATGCATTATATACATTTGTAATCGTAAGGGTGTCAATAATTTTTAGATAATCTGCTAACTTGGCAATATTTTTACCGATATAAAGAAATGAACATTATTCTCTCTTTTTGTAGAAGGGTAAAAATATTGCCAAGTTAGCAGATTATCTAAAAATTATATGACACCCTTACGATTACAAATGTATATAATGCATAGCATATGTCAGTGATAGGTTTTGTGCCAAACACGAACTTGGTCAAAAGTTATATCTCACTGCTTTTGATGGCCGAAATTTTTGATAGGAACTTGGCCTTTTTCACATTGATATTCTTGTGAGGATCTGACAACTTTTTGAAAAATTTTCTATGATAACACTTTTTAAACTTTAGGTTTCTGGGGTGTTTTATTTCTATTCATGATCACTGTTCCAGTTTACAATGGTATAGTAACATAAAATAATGGATTAGAGCATGATGAGTACACCTTAAAAATTACTTATTGTGCTATTACAACGGGTCGCCAGTGTGTACGCAATTTGATAAGAGTCGTCCAAAAAGAAATATGTAAAATATAGCGTCAATTCTAGTGGTAGTGATCCCGCCTATTTTCTCAATATATCTACATATTAAAGTCTGCTTAGCCGAAGTACATAAATCAAAAGGATATGCCCAATGTGCATACAAAGTTTCAATAGGGTAGGTGGTACTTTAATTTTTGGATTTTCCGACTGAGTAAATCAATTAGGACTATTTGTCTACAGTATAAAATTACGTAAAATTTTTATGGGCCTGGCCCCGCCGACTTTTATATCTGTTAGTGCCTATGATTCATGTAAAGTTTTGTATGAAAAAGCTATTGAGAAATACATGAGTAATAGGCTAAAAACTGCTAAGCCGAAGTACATGAAAGAAAAAGCTACGATTTATGGGTGTAGTCACGCCCACTTTTCAAAACAGGAAATTTGTACTTTGGATAAGTGCAATGTGGATGAAAAGTTTCAATAAAATTGAACTTAATTTTGAGTTAACAGTGCTTGTTCCCAAACCCTGATTGAAACTTCTGGTTTCTTAGATTTTTCTAAGTGATCTCTGATCTAGATTAATTTGTGTACCAAATTTCAGCACTCTACTGCGAATTGGAGTTTTAGCGGATAAAACTTCTTGGTTTTAAGATTTTTCCATTGGCTTACTCATCTACACTTACTTGTGTATAAAATTTCAGCTCTTTAGCGTGAACTTTACCTTATAATTTTATGAGCATTACGCCTCCCACTATTTTAAACTATTTTAAATATTGTTGTGAGCCGCGCTTATAATTCATGCTAATTTTCTCCTAAAATATGTTAGGCCGAAGAAGATTAAGCACAAGGCTAAAATTTTATGGGAGTGATCACGCCCACTTTTTTAGGTTATAGTTTAAAGTATTGTATACGTGTAACGAATATTGAAAGTTTCACTAAAATGGCTTAAGTTAAAAGCTGTATATTAACAGCCTTATTTATTTAACTTATTAAGGCTTTATAAAGGGGTTTTAAGACAAGTTTTCACAAAAAAAATTTGTTAGTCTTAATAAGTTTTATAAATAAGGCTGTAAGTTTTCAGGTTCAAACAATAGTAGCGTGGCCCCGCCCATTCTGGTAAAATTTTTTGTTTTTCAGATTTCTCTAGTTGGTTTCTCACCTAGACCTACTTGTGTATCAAATTCAGCTCATAAGCGCAACTTTTAATTTTTATGGGTGCAGCCCCGCCCCTCTGACTAAAATTTCTGGGTTTTCAGGGTTTTCTTGTTGTTTTCTCCCCAATACCTATTCGTGTATCAAATTGCAGCTCCTTAGCACTTTTCATTTATAATTTTAATGGGCGTAGCCCCGCCCACTTTTCCAAACTTAAGATTTTTTTCGGTCACTATTAATTATTCCTGTCAAGTTTCGTTGCAAACGGATAATAATACGTACACAAATAGTATATCTAACTATGCTGAGCCGTAGTACACGAAAATGAGGTTGAAATTGTATGGGCGTGTCAACGCCCACTTTTTTAATGAAAAATTTTTAGGCTTGTCTTATCGCAGCATGTATGCCGAATTTCAATAAAATAGCTTCCATTAAGCGCCTTAGATTTGCTTTTTTAATTCTAACCTTTATGGGCGTACCCCCGCCCTCCTGGCCAAAATTTTCGGGTTTTGAAACTTTTTTGGTTTATTGCTTACCTAGCCCCAGCTCTGTAGCAAATTTCAGCTCACTAGCACAGATTTTAATTTTTATGGGCGTAGCCCCGCCCCCTTGGTTAACATTTGTAGGTTTTCAGATTTTTCTGGTTCATTGCTCACCTAGATCTACTCGTGTACCAAATCTTAGCTCTCTAGCTATAGCGGAAGTGCTTCATCAATTTGATGAGTGATCAGTGAGTAAGTGAGTATGTCTTAAAAAATGCACTTTTTGCACCTTCATATCTCCGGAACCTTTCGTTGCAAAACTTTCAAATTTCGCATATGAAATTATATGAATTTATTTAAAAACAGCTCGAATGGCTTCCTGTAAATATACACACTGCGTGCATTGGCCGGAACTTGGCCTGGCGCACTGCCGAGCGCCTAGATAATACTAAGGCCAGACAACAATGAACATTTTACCTATGTTAACGATAATAAACATATTCAATATCCCCAAATTTCATCATTGCTGGGTAACCAGAGATTCTACGCTTCGAACTCATAGAACGATTTTGGCATAAACTTAAAATTGTTTTTTATTTTTAGCAAATAGTTGTTATAACACTGATTATTTTCTAAGTTATAGAGTGACCTTGAAATTGAGTATTGACTATAATCAGAGTTAAGGCCAGTTTTTTCTATTTTCTTTTTTCATATTGAATCTTCTAGTGATTCTGAAATTTGCGACTTATTTGCTGACTTTTTTCTTCCACTTACTCAGAGAAGAAATGGAACAAACTATCAAAGTACCCATATCCAATTCCTGAAATGACTCAAATTGTTTGTCCAATTCTAGACTCATCTACTGTTATGAATGCAATAAAAACATTGAAACATCTGGCAGCAGATCTAACATAGCTAACTACAGAGGCATAGCTAAATTGAGCACGATACCTAAGCTATTTAAAAAAAAGTAACTGATATACTATCCCACCAAATATCATCATTACTTTCACCTCACCAACACGGGTTTAGAAATGGCCGATCAGCAGTTACAAATTTATTGGAATTTACAACAAATGTAGTATCTTCGTTTTACAAAGGCATGCAAACCGACACAATCTAAGAACAGATTTCAGTATGTTTTCTTCAAATACCAAATATCTAAGATTATTCCAGTCCCGTCTGGTGTGCCTCAAGGTAGCCACCTAGGCCCGTTATTGTTTTTAATATTTATTAATGATTAGCTACACCCGGTGTGCTTCGCTACCCCCTTCGTGTTATCGAATCATGTAAACATTTTGTAAATAAACCGAAAACTCGGATTTTTAAATGCAACATTTCGAAAGTTTTAAAATTTTGATATTGGATCATTATTAACCCTAGAAAGATAATCTGCGTATAATTTACGCATACCCTTTCAATATATTGTTATTTCTCTTTATTTACAATGAATTCGCATTTGTACTCTTTAGACATCTCAGTCGTGTTGTTTGTTTTTTGATAACCACTTAGTGTGCATAAATTGTTAAATTTTATGTAGAAGCTTTTAATTTGTCGATAGCCTGACTCGAAAAAAATCAAAAAACACACACAGGTGCTCCTGTGGCTGAGTGGTAGCAATGCTACTAGCCTCTCAGTCCAGAGGTCGTGGGTTCGATTCCCACCATAGACCCTGTGTGTTTTTCACAGACAAGCTAATCGATGTGCGGGTTGTGTTTGTGTGTTTAAAAAAATTGGAAAGGCGAGTACATACACGAAGTTAAGATAGAGCAACAGCTTCTTCATCAGCATCTCTCTGTCACAGAGGGCTAAAAGAGGAAATAATAAACATTGTTGGTTGACACCAAAATCACGTAGACGCGGTCGAGTGCCAGCATTTAATATTTTGTTAGATCTCGAAGGGATGCTACACGAATGTGTTGCAGTCTGCATGATCCCCTTTCATCCTTAAACAAGTTTTTGGTTGATGAGATAATTACGAATATCGTAAAATGGACTAATGCCGAGATATCTTTTAAAAGAAGTAAATCTATGACCAGCGCTGTATTCCGGGATACGTGAGAAGTTGAAATTTGCGCTTTAATTGTACATCTATGACCAGCGCTGTATTTCGGAATACGTGCTAAGTTTAAATTTGTGCTTTAATTGGGATTTTGGTAATGACAGCAGTGAAAAAGGTCTTGATAATATTGACATCTGCCTAAGTCGTATCTGACTAATTTTAAAAAATCTTTATACATATATTTTATAAAAATGAAAAATATTCTGAAGATTCTCTGAAAATTTCATCAAAATCGGCCCAGCCGTTTTGGAGTCCATACGTTACATAAGCCTGTCATTTTCTTTCAGGCTTCATTTTTCTTTCATTTATCAAGTTTTAGAGAAAAGTGCAAACATATTGGAATAGGAAAATTCAACATGTGCAAAGGGTTCAGCTATATTAAGAAAAATGAAATAATGTCAACAACTTGACTAAGGTTATCGATAACAAATGAAGATCTGTCAAAAAAAAAAATGTAAAATTTTTAAACTTAAAATTGATATTTCAAGCTTGAAACGTAAAAGTGTTGGTTAATTAGCGATTTATGGTTAAACATAGCGATTTTTAGTTTGTTTTATCTTAATACTAGCGGTTTCTAGTTACGAAAATTTTACAACATTTAAACATTTTGTTTCCGTTTTATATATATTATTCTTTCTAACATTTATTGTTTCTTTCTATCAATTCAATATCAAATCAATGAAGAAAAAATGAAGTGTCATAAGGCCTTAGTGTTGTAAAAGTATTGAGTATTTGAATACTGAGTACTCAATACCGGGAGTTTTCCCCGGTATTCAATACACGAAAGTAACTGCTCAATACTCTCAGGGTTGCATTTTTAGTATTCAAGCGAAAGTCTTCCTTTAAAATACATCAGAATTATACAACTCTGTGAGCTTGATACAAATAAATATGACTCTGAACCTCATGGTGTTAGTGTAACAAACAGCCACTAAAAAAAAGTACTACAAAATGCATTATTAAACTACTTCAGTCATTAACAAATACTATTGGACAGAAAAAGTGACCCTTTAGAATAGTGGAAGGAAGGCACGTGATACAATATAACCAGAAAGTCATGTTCTCACAAACATGAAAAATATTTTAAATTCTTTCAATGTCGCTAAAATCTTATTTCTACATTTCAACAATGACTAAGTAATAACATCAATTGTGAGAAAAAAATGTTTAGAAGATAATTTAAGAGATTAATGCACTAGAAGTGTTAATCTTCAAACTTATTTATTTTCATTTGTCATAAATTAATTTAAATATACTTTTATTTAATCTTTATTTTCCATATTGCATTATCAATAGAATAATATAAATAATAATTTTTAACTTCCCATATACATACATATATAAAGTATTGAGTAGTATGGAGTACCCAATTGAAAAAGTATCAAGTAGTACTGAGTAATCAAAAGTAGTCGCTTTTTACAACACTATAAGAGCTATACATACATACACACATCCTCTTTTATATCCCAGTAAAAAAATGGATGTCATTCTGAAGGAACCACATTTTCATTGCTTCCAAAAAATCGATATTTTTAATATGCCGATAGTTAGCAGAAAACCAAGTAAAAGTTTATTTTAATCACACAAAACCTTGTAGTTTTTCCATAGTTTTAGTAAATACTCACCAAAATTTTCAAAAATTCGATTTCGATTTTTTGAAAGAAATTTATTAACTAATTTTGGCCTAAAATTTAGAAGTTATTTGCTTAAATTTACATGAAAACATTGTTTCGCGTTTAAATTCGTATAAAAAGAAACGAATTGTTAGAATATGTAACTTTTAAAAGTTTTTCCTAGATGAAAATATTACCATAGAACACAAAAAAGCAAATTTTTCTTAAAATCGCTTCTAATTCGATGACTAGGCATCGAAAAAGAGAACTTCTTGCAATGACAACCCTATGTAAAAATCATTAGATCGGATCGAAATTTGAACTCCTTCCAGACTGCAAACTCTACATTTTCATGACTTCTTTGGAGTGTCTTTTACTGGGTATTTATTAATGATTTACCTTCTTGCATCGCATATTCCAAAATATTAATGTATGCTGACGACGTAAAGTTATTCCTTAGCATGAATAACCCTAACCTATCTACCTTATTACAAATATATTTAAATAACTTCTACCGATGGTGTATGGTAAACTTAATGGATCTCAATTTGAAAAAATGCAAGCACATGTTATTTTACAGAGCAATTCCATTAGTATCTAATTATACGATAAAAGAATATACTCTTGAAAAAGTTGATACATTCTTAGATCTTGGAGTACTTTTGGACAGAGCTCGCAAAATATGCTCAACTAAATTTCTCTGTGCGGTCTTCTCACTCAAAAGACCTAAAAAAAATGAGATGGAATCACGCAGTGTCTGAACAGCAACCCTCTTTTTCGTTTCAATTGTGTTCTCGCTCCCGGGCAGCGTGACCGTTTGACCGACTAAAGTGGCAAATCGCCACTTTTTTAACTGCCTTTCCCCTTTTTGTCCCCCTATGAGTTATATGAAAATACATTAAAAATAAAAAGTTTAGTGTAGTTTTCGCGTTTTTTTTTAATTTTGCCCCTTTTTTTTTTGATAAATCCCCTATTTGGTGCCACTTTTTGAAAAATGTCATCGGTCACCCTGCTCCTGGGTTATGGATTGAGCGTAACACACGAATCGGTCTCTTACTGACCGCATGATACGAACAGAATCGTTATTTGCTCAGCTACTGAGGGTCAGTAAGTGAGCCAAACAAGCAAAGTGTTTGCAAAAAAGGTCTTTATTTTTGTTGTTGTTGCGTTTACTATATGTTGCTGCCTTAGATATTTCGTCACAGGCAAAGCATTAAAGAGGAACGGAGAAGATAATAATAAATAACAATAACAATATCTATAAATCAAACTATTTGTCAACGAAGTGTAAATGTAAAATAAAAGAGATATATGTGTACAACAAAAACAGAATTAATCCTCATGTATTTTGTTCAATGTTTATAAAATAAAATAATAAAAATAGCAAATCTTCATGACGTACATAGTACGTATGTAAATATTTACCTATCCACACTCGCAACACACATACATACTCAAAAGACCGTTTGACATGATTTTACGAAATAAAGGGTCTCGAGTGAACACATGACCCGAGCGATCAAACAAAAACGGTCGATGGTTGAGCAAGGAGCAAGCCAAAGAAGAACGAAGTTTGAGGATTTTTTCGCGACAGTGTCGCATCGTGTCAGTCGACGAGTGTTCTTTTTCTGACAACAAGCACGAGAGAGGCCAATTATTGCGAGCTCTGCTTTTGGATAATAAACTAAGTTTTAACGCACATATCTCACAAACTGTGAATAAAGCCAGAGGAGTATTAGGTTATATTAAGCGCTGGGGATATGAATTTGATGATCCGTATATTACGAAGCAGTTATATACCTCTCTAGAAAGACCAACTTTGGAACATGCCTCTGTGGTCTGGGACCCACAATATATTTTTAAAGTAATTAATAGACAAAGAAAACCCAAAACATATTTTCTTTACTGATAAAAAAGGTACTTGCGACTTAAACAAAGAAAAACATGTTTTGGTAAAAAATTTAATACTATAACTAGATATTAAGCAAATTATTGTAGTTAGTCTTAAGAATATTGCAAATAAAGTAGCACACGTTTCGGTACAGCTACAAAAAAAAAAAATATTTTTTTATTCATTCTTTAACTAAAGAATTAACTGGGGACTCAAGCCGGTCTAACTCTTGAAATTCAAGATATTTAAAATAAAATTCCCCGGCTTTGAAGAAAAGCAAATCAATCTCTGAAAAAGTGAGAAATTATCACACTGGATCAACACAACAACACAAATAGAAGTACTCACATAAACTCTACAAAATACTCAACTGAAGTTAAATACACTGGAGGCAGAACGATCTTTTCATACAATAACTACGGAAGAACAACTTAGTGACTTCATACCAAACATAACCGATGCAAATCAAATAAATTTAAAAATATTCGAAGCCATACCATGCTTCAGTGGATATAAAAACCAATACAGATCCTGGCGGAAAAGGGTATGGAAATTCATGGAAAATATCAAGCAATTTTCCCACCACCCAAATTACTACACAGCATTCACCATCTTGCATTCAAAAATTGTTGGAGAAGCAGCAGACATCCTCATAAACTACAATACCAAGATTAACTTTTACTCTATAATTAATAGACTCGATTACACGTACGCAGATCAACGACTACTATGTGTGCTTCTCGAGGAAATGAAGAAACTTAAACAGGGAAGACGAACACTCTCCAAATTCTACAGCGAAGTCAGCAAAGCACTGAACCTCGCACTTTCGAAAATAGAAATGTCAGGGGATCAAGGATGGGCATCCATGGCGGAATATTCAAATCAAGAAGCAGTCCGTACATTCATCACAGGACTCAACAGCAAATATACAAGCGGCACATTATATAGCCACCACCCAAAGGACCTAGAAACTGCATTTGCAATCGCAAGCACAATATATCATGACAACGCAAACATGCAGTTCGACACACTAGCTACACCGCAATAATACAACCAAAGGCCAACCTTGGACCACAAGGATACGAAGATAGAAGGAGGTACAACCCCAATGTACAATCACAAATTAATCATCAACCACGTCATCAAGAAACTATAACCCAAATTAAGTTCAACGGGTAAACCAGACGAGAGATGGAGATTTACAATCAATTGAACCACACACCGACGATACTTATGAAACTGGAAGCGCTTTTCTAGACGAATAAACGGATTACCATGTCTGCAGAGGCGCTGCCAAGCAACAGGTAAATCCTTTAATATTTTAATTGACACAGGTGCGACAAACAATTACATTAGTTCTAAGTGCAAAATAGGAAAATCTATTCCAATAAAACCAGTTAAGGTAAAAACTCTTCATGGATACTCTTTGACTAAAGCAAAGAAAATAATTACATTATTAGTGTTTAATTTAGTATTTTTTGAAACTGAAGCCTTAGAGGAGATCGATATGCTTCTTGTGGAATGTAATGGTACTTTTTCGGGCATATTGCTTTTAATTCTTTAGGTGTTGTTTTGAGGAGAAACTATGCGACCGCACGTTCTAATCAAGACTATACTCGCCGGATGGGGTTGGGTTCTTGGTCACATGTTCTCCCACATATACCAATACAAAGTAGAACGTGCTGATAAAGCTCATAGAAGAATTCTTTTAGCTACATAAGTATGTATGTTATTTTCAGACAGACTACGGACATTAAATTGCAACTGAAACTACGAAGCTATCTCATTCAAATATACCTTAAGTTTGATCTTTTTGATGTAGAAGATCATTGCCCACACCAACCATAGTTCTCAGCTGTATCCCAATAATTTCATGGAGAACCCCAACACGATTCACAGCAAACTCCTTCTATTTGGCTCTCATCACTTCCGAATAAAATTCAACTAATTATACTTCATATTAACATAAATAGAGTTTTACTTTTATTTTTTTAATTTTTAATTATTTAGTCTAATAAAAGAAATTAACATTTATTTAGTGCGTTTGCAAAACTCAAATATATTATTATAAAATTTGTTACTCACTGTAATTTCATCCAACGATGCTCAGGCCTGGGCAAATGTTCGATGATAATCAATAGTGTTTAAAAATAATATGTATAAAAAAAATAATACATAGAGCAATATAAAAGAATGAAGAGAGAACAAAAACTATGAATATAAAAAATTGCAAAGTTTAACTTAAATTACAATTTCTGACACAAACTCATGAATGAATGTTAATATAGAATTAATTCTATATTGTAAATGTTCACTTTAAGAGTAAACAACAACAACAAAAAACAAGTATTGGATTACTACCAATTGCACGTATGTATGTATATATGTATACATATATATATGTACATAAATAACATAAAGATTTATGATCAAATTTAGAAAATTTTAACAATAATTAAAATTAATAATTTGCAAGCCACAAAATTTCAAGGTTCAGACGTAATCACAAAACGTTGGTAGTTGGAAGAATAATTTTTGTTCTTTAGCAAACCATGACACACCTAATACATGAGGTTTGATTATGCAATTATGCCTGTATTTATTCCCAGATGACGGAAAGTTGAGAGATTTGTTTCTGAGGCCCCCAGAAGCTGACGTGATCGGTATGCCTAGAGTGATCCAAGAGCTCCCAAAGTAAGTTTCTTTTAGCCTCCTTACGTTGGTGTTCGGTTTATAACGTGGACCTTAGTTTGTTTATAGGGCCCAAAATTTAGACAGAAGTTAAAACAATATTTCGATTTCCTTTTTCTTTTGGATTTTGTTATAATATTAATAGGTTTCGTATTTTAAACTTTTGTTCAACAGAAATACATATAAAGTTTTTCTCAAAGATGAATAAAAAATACAATTTGTATGTATCAATCTTGTAACCACGTTGAACATTAATTATATTTCTTTTAGCGATCACTACTTCTTGCTAGTTAGACAGTCCAAATTACAATCCTCATCGCGTGGTTTTGTTTTCGTTTCTAGTCATTTTTTCAAGTTTTTTTTTTTAAAAAGGCACTAAATTTGTGCTTTTTTAACTATGAATTTAGTGCTTTTAGTGCGTTTTAGAATTAGACTAAATATAAATTTGTGATAGTCTAGTAGCTTCCTAAAAAAACGCGAATTAAGATTTTTTTCACTTTTTTGAAACTCTAAATTTAAACACATACACACATACTCAATCTAACAATGTGACTGTACTTGCTTCTTTGCGTTCCTTCCTAATTATCAGATTTCCTATAAAAATACTGAAAAAACTTAATAAGAATATGAAGTTTGAGAATTGGACGTAACGTCTTGGTTGTATGCAGGATACAATAATATAAATTTTTTTATGTCAAAAATATCTGATTAGAGTCCAATCATTAGACCCTTTTTTGATACGGAATGTTTTCTTTGCCTTATTTATTTAATTGGATGAAAGACAGATAGGGAACTACATACTTTTTCATTCCCAGTGTGCAGAAATGGCTATCACGAAAAAAGCAATTGATTTTAGAGCTAAATCGTTACATAACGTTAAGAACATTTTATTAAAGTTTTTTAATATTTCGACTATAATGGATGATTTAATTTAATATATAAAAGAGTAAAAATAAAATTTTGAGCTCAAATCTTTATCCTGCACATTCATGTATGTATGTACATACAAACATATTTATTGCATTTGGTGCTTTTTAGTGCTTTTTTCATTATCGAACACTGCTTTTTGCTTTAAAAAAGTTGGCACCACTGACATAAATACACATACTGTGTATATCAACGTCAGGCAAACACACATACATCTCTATATTATTTATATATTAGTGTATAATATGAGAGGGAGAGTAAAAGGCATGTTTGTACGAATGCTTATGAGAGACTGAATTATTTTCTTCCGTACGTATTAAAATAACAAGAAATTTTTAATTAGAAATTATTATTGGATAACGCATTCGCTGCCATGGCTGTTTATATAAAACCAACCCCTGATGCCAGGTCAAGTTTTTGGTTTATAACCAGTGTCCCGCAAAATAAAATATGTTTGTATTGGTGAGAAAAATGAGAGTAAAATAAACTTACACTTGAAGAAAACCTTTGTAATATAAAATACATGATGTGGTTATTAGTTGTTTGAATTTTTTTTGTTTCTAAATAAGCAATTTAATAAAAACTTAAATAAAAAGTAAAAACTTAATAACCATTCAACAATTTAGTGGATAAATTGAAAATTAAATTTATTCACATTTATTATATATTTATTATATTATCCATTTTTTGTCTGTAGAAATTTATTGAATTTGAACTTTAATTTCGTTTTTTTGAGCACACGGAAGGAAATTAAAGTTCAAATTTAATAAATTTCTACAGACAAAAAATTGATAATATATTTATGGAAGCTGGGAAATATTTCGTGATTAAAAATGCTTTTGGCAATATGCAATGCATTTTATGTTATGAAACATTAAAAAATAATAGGGAAAATATATTAAAAAGGCATCTTAATAGTATCCACAGATCTGTGAATAAATCTAATTTTGAATTTATTCACTAAATTGTTGAATTGTTATTAAATTTTTACTTTTTATTTAAGTTTTTATTAAATTGCATATTTACAAACAAAAAATTCAAACAACTAATAACCACATCATGTATTTTATATTACAAAAGTTTTCTTAAAGTGCAAGTTTATTTTACTCTCATTTTTCTCACCAATACAAACATATTTTATTTTGCGGGACACTGGTTTGTAATGATAAACAATGCGACAATATTGAATAAGAAACACAAAATTACTAAATTTTCGTCAATTAAATAGCTACTGCTACGAGTTACCTCGTAGGGTTTGTTTCAATAGTTTAATCAGACAACTCTCTATGCCAAAACACATAAATGAAGTCAACTCCACATGCCATTTTAAAATTATATTATGTGTAATGAAATGTAGCTGGGCTTATCGATACGGATGTCGACTACGAGATAACTCGTAGTTGGCAGTGAATGCGATAAATTTATCAAAATAACTTTTGTTCTGGGAAATATACAAATGTTTTTTCATAAACTACATCTCCGTTGACAGTTTTAACATGTTTAGTTTAACATTACCATATTGCCGTATTGAAAGAACATGCTTTTTATACTGTTAAATTTGCCAGATGGTAATTAATTAGCATACAAAACAAAAACAACAAACTTGCCAGACCATATTAAAGTATTAAAATTGAAGCGTTGCAATATTAAGACACATTTTAAAACGCTATTGTGAACTCCCAACTTTTAAATTTGCCACATAGTAACTAATTTGATTTACATACAAAACAAAAACAGCAAACTTGCCAGACCATATAAAAGTATTAAAATTGAAACGTTGCAATATTAAGACACATTTAAAAACGCTATTGTGAATTCCATAATTGTTAGTTCATGTTTAAAGATACAATAAATAAATAATGTGAAAAAAAATATTTGAAATTTTGCTATAATTTTACAACGTTGTATATTCCTTCGTTAAGTAATTAGTTCTCTTTATTTTTTGTTGATCTTTTACTATTTTACTATATATATATGTATATATATATATATATATATATATATATATATATATATATATATATATATATATAAGTTAATCAGTCTTAAGGCCTCATTAGTCTTTACTTTCTGTTGCTGTTCTGTGCCGTTCCTTTCTGTATAAAATATTTTGCAATTACTTTGTCTTTGAAAAAAATCAGCTGGCAACCTATAGAATTGATTTCACTTGTACAGAAAATATCACAACACACTAATACATACACACTTTTGGCTGTCACTTAACGTTGGATTCTATTTTCTACAGATTTGTCCGCAACAGAACAGAACGAAAAAGTAAAAACTAACCACACATACAGATTTTCAACTCAACAGAAACAAAACAGCTGATTCAGAACAGAACATCACGTACAAACTAATTCTGCCTTTAGTTATTAAGAAAAAATTTACCTTTTTATCGTAGTCTGAAAGGAGTTTCTGTCTATAGACTGAAACACAGGCGATTTTAATTCAAATATTCTAGTAAACAATAATTTAACTAACAATATGCTTACGCTTGGTCTTAATTCCCCTAACACAAATGTTGCTACACATTTTACGAGTACCAGCAGTACACTTCTTGATCTTTTCTTTGTTAGTGATATTTCGAAGGTTTATGACCAACTGTCTGCATCCTGTTTTTCACATCATGACCTAATTTTTCTGACATATAATTTTCAGTTAAACGTGCCCGAACAATTTGTTAGATATCGGGATTTTAAAAATATTGATTACTTAAGGCTAGAAGAAGAATTTTTCGGTATTGATTGGAGTGTGTGCTATGGTTTAATTTCTGTTGATGATCAGCTCTCTTTTCTGCAACACAACCTAAATAATTTATACAATCTGGTGGTTCCCATAAGAACAAAAATTATTAGTAGACATAACAAGCCCTGGTTCACTCATGACATAGAACAAGCGATTAACCGCAGAGATTTTTTATATTCTCGATGGAAAGGTTTCAAAACCACAGAATTGCATGAAGTATATTGGGTATCACGTAACATAACCAACAATTTAATTAAAAAAGCTAAGTCTGACTATTATACTTCAAAGTTCTCTGCTGCTATAGACTCGAAGAAAATATGGCAAACGATTCGCGAAATTGGAGTTGGCAAACGTTGTAGTCAAGAGCCCTGTGCTGTTGATGTCAACATCTTAAATAACCAATTTTTAAATATTCCAAATTTTCAACCGAATTCTCATTATTATAATTTCTCTCATGACATTATGAGCAAAAATTTCAATTTTTCAAACGTAAGTCAGTCCGATGTCCTCTCTAGCCTGCTGTCAATAAAATTCAATGCAATTGGTGTGGATGGGTTAGATCCAAGGTTTTTAAAAATACTTATTCCAAAACTTCTTCCTTTTATAACATTTGTTTTTAACAAGATCTTTACTACCAACCGCTATCTCAAAATTTGAAAGCTTGCTAAGATTATTCTTATACCTAAGTCTAATTCTGATTATCGGCCCATATCAATCTTACCATTCTTATCTAGAGCCTTTGAAAGGTTAATTCATATACAAGTTACACAGTATCTTGAAATCAATAATATGCTCACTGACCGCCAATCTGGTTTTCGCACAAATCATTGTTGTACAACAGCCCTCGTAGATGTTGCTGAAGATATAAGACAACAGGTAGACTGCGGTAAAGTTAAATTTTTAGCTCTCTTGGACCATTCTAGAGCGTTTGATACTGTTGACCATAACATGTTGTGTCTTAAACTTAAACATATGTTCGGATTTGCATCAACTGCCACAGATCTCATATATTCATATCTGGTTGATCGATTTCAATATGTTTAAACACCTACCTCAGTTTCAAGCTCTTTGTCATTAATTCGGGGTGTTCCACAGGGCTCGATCTTAGGCCCTTTACTTTTTTCTACGTACGCGAACGAACTTCAAGACAAACTCGAGCACTGTAAGCTTAGATTATATGCTGATGATGTTCAGCTTTACATTAGTTGTAGCAGCACTGCGGTTGATGAATGTGTAAGGACTTTAAACCAGGAGCTTGGCCGTGGTTATGAGTGGACCACCGCTAATGGGCTAGTAATTAATCCTACCAAGTCCAAGTGCTTGATTATTAAAAAGAAGCTATTAAAACTTGATTGCAATCCTATTATAACTTTAAATAACCAGTCCATTGATATTGTAAACTCCGTAAAAAATCTCGGCATATACTTTAACAATACCCTTACTTAGTCTAATCACGTTAACTTTGTTCTCAATGTTAATTGAAAAATTAAAATTAGAATACTTCTTGCCAAATCGTATTTAATACCTATCTTGTTGTATGGCTGTGAACCATTTGCCAGCAGCGATAGTGAAAGCAAAAGAAAACTTAATGTAGCATTTAATAATATTATTCGGTATGTATATGGTATAAGAAGATATGCACATATTTCGCCTTATGTAAGATTGCTTTACGGTATTAGTCTTGATGATTATCTAAGAGTGCGTATTTTATTGTTTATGCACAAAATTATATATACACAACAGTCCGTACATCTCCATGAACGTTTAAATTTCTCCACACTTAATAGAGGCAAAATAATTGTATCATTTGGCCATCGCACACTGATTTTTAAATACCATTTCTTTATTCACGCCATCAGTCTCTGGAATGGAATCCCCTATAGATTACAAATCTTGAATAACGCACGTCAATTTAGGAAAAATATTTTTTCTCATTTTTCAAGTTGAATATATTAAAATTCTGATTGAATAACAACGTATTTTGTATGCTTTTAACTTTTCAGGTTACATATTTCATGGTTTTAAATTGTTTTTGTTAACTTTTCACTAGCTTTACAACATTAAATTTTATTAAATTTTAAATTTTTATTTTTTAAATTTTATTAGATATTTTATTAAAATTACCTACAATTTATGTGAAAATTACTTAATTAAACCTTATAGAAATTTTTATTTTATGTGATTTATTGTATTTGCGTATGCTCAGTTCCATACTGCAATATAAGACTTAAGTCTTGTGTATGGGACATCGAAAAGAAATAAATAAATAAAATAAAAAAAATAAAAAAATGGATTTACCAATTAAACACTGCGCCTTCGGAAGTACGTCAAGAAATTGAGATATTAAATACAAAAAATCTCCGAGATACGACAATATTGATCCTTTAGTACTTAAAAACTTACAAAAAAAAAAGAATTCTTTTTCTCACAATGGTATTCAATTCAATATTAACGGTTTTATTCATAAAAATTCCTTATTTCAGCTTTAATCTGTACATTAGTTATAATACAGATTTTGCTTTATTAAGCTCTAATAAAAATTTGTATTCATAACTGATTAATATCAGTGAATTAACTATTAAACGATTTTGCTTCTTTTGTAATTTTATGTTGGCAACATCATGCTACTTTCGCTCTCATTTTATGTTTAGTGATGCATACAACGAAGAATCGATTATCGGTAGTCTGTTTCAGTCGAAAAAAAAGTTAATCATTACGAATAATGTTATTAAAAAATTTTTTTTTTTTTTTTTTTTATAATGCATGTATTTATTTATTGTATCTTCATATGTGAACTAACAATAAGTATTCAAATCTTAAATCTATAAAAAAAAAAAAATATTAGGCCCGACCAGTGTCGGACATAAACTTAGTGGTAGTTATAAATAATACATTAGTAGTGATAATCAAAAAAAAATCAATCGTGCTGTGCTGACTTCTAAAGCCAAATTGATGGTCCGGGATGCACCCATTATCAGTTAAAATTTTGGACAATTTAGTCATGAGCAGCTTTTCGAAAAGCTTTGAGATTGTAGATAGTAAGCTTATAGGCCTATATGACTCAGTCTTGGTAAGATCTTTGCCCGCCTTTGGAATCATTTTGATCTTGGCCAGTTTCCAGTTATGTGGAAAATACTGCATTCTTAAAATAGCATTAAAAGTAAATAGCAGGATTCTTATTGCAATATGAGGCAAGTTCATGAGCATTTTGTTACTAATACCATCAATACCTGGAGCTTTCTTCGGGTTGAGTTCAGCAATTACTTTTTGTACTTCACGCATCTTAAACCTTAAGGGACGAGGGGGTAGAGAAACTACACTCGGTAAATCAGCAGCACCCGTACATGAATTGGGAGTGAATACAGATTTTAAATGCTCAGAAAATAAATTACCTTTCTCACTATCACTTCTTGCCCAGCCTCCGGTCGCAGTACGCAATGGTGATTTAAGATCAACGGGTCGTTTAAGATTTCTAGTAGCGCGCCATAAAGAGTAATTAGATGCGGACGTTACATCAAGACCTTCTAAATAAGTATTTTCAAGTAGTCCCATCTGGAGTGTTAGGTATAAGAGCCCGTGTGTCCCTCTTTTTTAAGCGGATGTGTCCAGTAAAGTTCAAAATATTACGAGCAAGCGGATTAGGATGTGATTCGAGTTTTGTTAAATATTTGCCTGCGTATTTTGCAATTTCTTCAGTCACTAGTGGCATATTTAAATCACGATGTATAATAGAATTTTGGATGTACCATGGAGCCGAAGTTATTAACCGTAAAATTTTGTTTTGTCTTCGTTGGATTCTCTCGACATTGGAAGCTGAAGCAGTGCCCCATAACTGAATTCCGTAGCACCATATTGGCTTCAAAAGCGACTTGTACAGTAAAAGTTTGCAGTCTAGGCTGAGTGTTGAGTTTCTGCCAATCAACCAATATATTTGAGTTAACTTAAGTTTCATCTGAGTTAACTTAGAGTCAATATGATGTTTCCATGTAAGTCTTCGATCAAGGTGTATACCAAGGTATTTCACTTGGGAATGTTGAGGAATATTATGATTGTTGATTCGAATGGGGGGGCAAGTATCTCTTCTTAGGGTGAACGTTATATGGACACACTTTTGTTCATTGACTTTAATTCTCCATAAGTTCAACCATATTTCCAGCTGAGTGATATGTTCCTGGAGATTGCGGGATGCCTCATAAGGGTTTTCGTGCACACTCATACAGGCTGTATCATCGGCAAAAGTAGAAATATGGATATTATTGCTCACAGGCATATCACAAGTATATATTAAATACAAGACAGGACCCAGAATACTACCCTGGGGCACACCAGAAGATATAGATTCGGGCACACTCGTGAACTCTCCTTCCACAACAGTGAACTTCCTATCAATAATATAACTTTCCAAAAGCTTTTGAATGTTTATTGGCAGATGTCTTCAATTTTAAAACTAGGCCTTCGTGCCATACTTTATCAAATGCCTAAGAAACATCAATAAAGAGAGCAGAACAATACTTCTTTTCTTCAAATGTTCTTCTTACAACTTGGACCAGTCTATGCGTTTGTTCAATCGTGCTGTGCTGACTTCTAAAGCCAAATTGATGGTCCGGGATGCACCCATTATCAGTTAAAATTTTGGACAATTTAGTCATGAGCAGCTTTTCGAAAAGCTTTGAGATTGTAGATAGTAAGCTTATAGGCCTATATGACTCAGTCTTGGTAAGATCTTTGCCCGCCTTTGGAATCATTTTGATCTTGGCCAGTTTCCAGTTATGTGGAAAATACTGCATTCTTAAAATAGCATTAAAAGTAAATAGCAGGATTCTTATTGCAATATGAGGCAAGTTCATGAGCATTTTGTTACTAATACCATCAATACCTGGAGCTTTCTTCGGGTTGAGTTCAGCAATTACTTTTTGTACTTCACGCATCTTAAACCTTAAGGGACGAGGGGGTAGAGAAACTACACTCGGTAAATCAGCAGCACCCGTACATGAATTGGGAGTGAATACAGATTTTAAATGCTCAGAAAATAAATTACCTTTCTCACTATCACTTCTTGCCCAGCCTCCGGTCGCAGTACGCAATGGTGATTTAAGATCAACGGGTCGTTTAAGATTTCTAGTAGCGCGCCATAAAGAGTAATTAGATGCGGACGTTACATCAAGACCTTCTAAATACTTTTCCATTAGTGCAGTTTTTTCCGATGATAGCAGCTCTTTGAGTCGTTTAGTACATTCTTTAAGTCTGATTTTATTTAGGGGTGATCTGTGTTGTTGCCATTCTCTTCTAGCTCTCCATTTTTCACATACAAGACGTTCAATTTCCGTAGAATAAATTCTGTTAAAGCCGGTCTGCGGATAGGAGCTAGTGGCGTGTTCAGCAGCCTGTTTAATATTTTCGTTAAGATTGGCAATATTAAATTCAATATCATCACATGATCTAAGCTGAATGTTTTCTACGCAGTGACTACTAAGATATTTTTTGAATACCAGCCAGTTGATTCCATTAATCATCTTCACATATGAGTTAGTTAAATCACTCCTTAGTGGGTTGAAAATTGTAACTATTGTTGGAGAGTGATCGGAGGACAGATCTAGAGAGGCCTCTACATGAATTAAGTCCCTATGAATATTTTTCGTGACGGCAAAATCTATAACATCTGGAATTTTTCTTACGTCAGCAGGCCAGTAAGTAGGCTCCCCACTCGAAATGACATCTAAGCCCATTTTTGAAATTGTATTGAACAAGGCTCGACCTCTAGGTGTAACAAGACGCGATCCCCAGTACGTATGTTTTGCATTGTAGTCACCAGCTGCCACGAAACAAGATCCAAGCGATTTGTAGATCTTCTCATACTGATCTTCGGTAACTGAAAATCTGGGAGATGAGTAAATTGATGATATCACGAAATTCGCACAAAAATTTTCTACGAAAATATTCGTTGCTTGCAAATATTCTTCACTAACGTTGTCAAGGACATAGTGCTTGAGTCTTGACTTAATCAGAATTGCTGATCCACCACATGCTCTCTCTCTCTCGGGTCCTTTGTATCATATAAAGTGTAACCATTTATTTTAAATAAGCTTCTTGAGGTCAAATGAGTCTAAGAAACCAACATTATATCAATATTTTTTTCCATGAGGAAGTGCTCAAGTTCATTTTTATGTTGGCGAATGCCGTTTGCGTTCCAGAAACATATTTTTAACGTGTTAATGGTTTATTAACTAATGCTTGAAGCAGTGTATTCTGCATTCGCAGCATTTCTTGCATCATACTTGTCATATTTGTAGTAAAGTTGTTTATAGTTAGCACCAGATTCTCAATAGTAGCTTCAAGGCGACTAAAGTTAAATCTTGAGTTTGAGTTCGTTGAATTATTTGGCGGTGGAACATTTTGCGTGGGAATTGAACTAGTCTTAGCAGCATCAGCATACGATACACGTGAAGTAACTGGTTGGCTGATTTGAGCAAAAGTGTCGGAGTTCGCGTTTACTTGTAGAGCTGGAGTTAGCTTGGGTTTTTGACCCATAGCCTGTTTAACGAAAGAAAATACAGAGCACCCTCTATAGTTAGCTGTGTGATTACCTCCACAATTACTACATTTTTTTTCTGCTTGATCTTTTGGCTTAGTGCAGCTAGCAGTACCATGCAATTCACCGCAGATAACACACACTGTAGGTAACTTGCAGTAAGTTTTCGTATGGTCATATTCTTGGCAATTATGGCACTGTACGGGACCTGAACGCTTACGTGGCTCTTCAACTTGATTTTTCGATGTAAGAGATACTTTACGTTATAAACTGGATGGGCTTCATTTTTTTTTCAATTGTATGTCATTCGGCTCCAGTTCAACCCGAAATAGGGGTTGGGGGACCTTTTCTCTATTAAATATGTTGGTAACATTTTTTACCTTGAATCCTTATATAATATAACTTAGAAATAAATATATATTATTTATTATAAATAAATAAACTAAAAAAAATGTATATGTTACAAAAAATTGTATTTAAACACATTTATATTCGGCTGAGTACAGAAGTATTCAAATACCCATTTTATTGCGGTTGATTATGCATCACTATTTTGTTTTAATTTTAAAATGTATTGTACATACATACATACATATGTAAGCATTCAGTACCATACAAACATACGTATGCTTGTACTTACATATGCCCTTATGTTTATAATTCTATTTTTCTTTTTGGCAATGAATGGGATTTCTTTAATTTTCAACGATGTTTATATGTATGTATTTTTCTTTTTGTACAATTATGCATACATACATACATACATGTACCGACTTACATAAATTAATACATTTGTCCAAGAACATTATTCAGGAGACATGCATAAGAGCAAACAAGAAACATAAAAGTGAAAAACCACAGAAAATCTCACATAAGGGATAAAAAATCAAGAAAATATTTTTTATAATTTTTTATCAAACGCTTAAAGTAGCATGGAGGCTACATTAAAAATCTCTGAGTTATGAAACGTCTAATAGGCTATTAAGTAGAGATGTGCAAATGTCGTGATTTTATCGTGTCACGCGTGATTCACGTGATTCGTGATCAAATATTATAACTAATCACGCGTGAGTGCGTGAGCGTGACTGAAAAAAATTTACTCGTGCGTGTGAGATATTTTTAATAATAACGCACGAATTCTCACGCTCTCACGAGATAACATTCCTGCATAGGTACATATCTAACTGTATTCAATCATTTGAAATAAATTATTTTATAATAATAAATGCATATATGTAAATATAGTAATATGTATGGTAGTATGAGCTTATAAACATAATGAATATCCCCAAACAAAATGTTTCGACTTTTTCTGAAGTCAGACTTGTCGTACCGAATTCGTTAAGACATTTCGGTAGTTTCTCTGAACAATTTTTTTAACATTAAGGGTCGTATTCAAAAAAACTTAACAAAGCTTTGAAAAGCAATGTTAAGTAAAGTTGTATTCAAAAAAAACTATTATATCAAAATTCTAAAGTAGGCACCTACGTTTGTTAAGGCTACTTTAAGTTGATATTTCCAAAATGTGTATTATGTACCTCAAATATTTTTGTTAATATAGCACATATTGATTCATGTTACATCTGAAAATGAAGCTAGAAGTGCTAGCTCTTATTTTAAATTTATTATTTCTGTCATGTAATGGAAAACATCACCAAATTATCCAACTGATTCGAAATACATGGCAAAATCCATAAAAAAATATTAAAATAAATTCAATTATACAAAAATGTTTTAGTGATGTACATACAATCAAAACGAATTGAAAAAATCTGGATATTCGAGTACTCATTTCATTCGAATAAAAGAAGTTGTGATAATTCTTTTTTTTCATTATATTTTTTTGTTTTTACCTCATAGAAATGTTTATCTGTTTTCCTACCATGTCAGAAAATCATATCTTTTAAATTAGGTTGATTTACTTCAAGATCATAAGAAGTTATTTAATAAAATAAAAAAATTTTTGAATACTCGAATAAAATTGTATTTGATTTTGTAAATCATAAGCTCTGAAATGGTTGTTGAACACGGTGGTGTTACCAGTATTTATTATTAAATCACAAAATAATTAAAGTTGTCTTTTGCATATGATTTCTTAACAAAGCTATGCTAGCCTTAAAGTGCTTGGCAACTACTATGGACTTTAAAGCTAAAGTAAAATATTTTTTTGCATAAGGCAATTTTTGAGTACATAAGTAAAATTCTGTGAAATTTTTTTTAAATTAAATATGTATATGTTGATAAAAAAAGGATTGTAACAAATATTAAAAAACGTGAGTATAAGCAAATTATTTCGACAATAGCAGCAACATAACGGTGAAGCGGTACTCTGCTATAAAAGCAAAAAGAAATCGTACCTACATGTCGTTAGGAATTCGTACCGACTTATCGTAACGAATTCGTACCGACATATCGTTACGAAGTCGTGTCAACCATTTCATAAAAAAATTGTTACGATTTCGGTAATATTTCGGTGCCGAAATCGAAGATTTTGTCGACGAATTCTTTACGAATTCGGAGCATTTTGTTTTGTATACATACACCTTTGTAAGTATGTATGTATGTTTCTTAGATACTCTGTAGGAAGTATCAATTGAGAAACACTACTGATTCAACAGTGCCTTTGTCAACAATACTACTGACGAATTGTACCGCAGAAAATGTTTTTTGCTTTAGGGGCCGTCCATATATTACGTAACGCTGTAGGGGGGAGTGGTGGAGTTCTAGTTTTGTTATGATTTGATATGGTGGGGGTGGAGGGAGTCTTTGAAAATGTTACGTAACAGAAAAATTTTAGTAATTTGTATGTTTTCTCATTTAATATGCTTTTCTCATTTATTTGATTATCATTTATATAATTGATCATACGTCTTAAGCTATGGTCACACTTGTCAAATATTTGCCCAAAAAAACGTAACCAACAAACAATAATTTTAAAAGTTTTGATCCAGACGCTTGTTTATCAAATTAAACAGTTTCGAACACAACTAATAGATAATGCCATAGATTCCAACATTATTGGCTACTCTTTAACTTGACAAACTTTTCTCTGAATTGAAAGATTTTTCATTAGCATTTAGTGGTTATGCTTTTTTGGGCAAATGTTTGACAAGTGTGACCGTACCTTTACCTTCCCATTTATATTATGTATGTATACATACATACATGTGCGGAATGTCAATTTTTGATATACGAGAATTCGAATATTTAAATATGAAATTAACTTTGCTTTACTTTAATTTACATTGTAAATTTTACAAAAACACGAGCATACATATATATATATACTACATATAGATATACATATACATATATATATATATATATATATATATATATATATATATATATATATATATATATATACATATAGATATGTACACATGTATAATATACATATTATGTAAGAACCTATTTTTCAACCCAAGAAACATGAAAATTATATTATACATATACTTTTTCGTGAGCGTGCGTGAAAGTGCGTGAGTATAATATTTTTCTGCGTGAGCCAGAAAACACTCACGTGCACATCTCTACTATTCAGCATTTATGAATAGTCTTTTTTCGATGTTTGCTTATTAAGCTGTTATAAAGCGTTTATGAATAAGACGGTAAGACCAACATTTCCCTATTCAATGGAAATGTGCCGAAATAATAATGATTCATAAACCAAATAAACCTGAAAATAATCTAACATCATACAGACCTATAAGTTTGTTATCAACATTCTCTAAAATATTCGAAAGAATATTCCTTAAAAGACTGTTTCCTATTTTAGAGAATTATTCTATACTACCAGACCATCAGTTTGGATTTCGTTACAAACACGGAACACCAGAACAGTGTCACCGCATTATAAAAGAAATTATGGAGGCATTTGAATAAAAAAAATACTGTTCGCCTGTATTTTTAGATATTCAAAAGGCATTCCATAGAGTATGGCATTCTGGCCTGCTATACAAAGTTAAAACACTATTACCAGCGCTCTATTGTTTGGTAATAAAATCATTTTTAAATGATCGTTACTTTTACGTAAGAGTTAATGATGAGTTATCTAATTTTTGTAAAATGGAAGCCGGAGTACCGCAAGTGTTTTAGGACCACTACTTTATACCATATTTACTTCAGATATGCTTCATTTAGATGAAATAAGAGCCACATATGCTGATGATACTGCATTCCTAGTAACGAGCACGTCGACATCAGAAGCATCCAATTTAATCCAAGAACAGATTGATAAACTTCAGACATAGTTAAACTAATTGAATATAAAAGTTAACGAAAACAAGTCTAGACATGTTGCCTTTGGTCTAAGACGAGGTGATTTCCCATCAATATAAGTACATGTACGGCTCGCAAATCCCTAATAGTGACGCTGTTAAATATTTAGGCATGTATTAGACCGGTGTTTAACATGGAAAGTTCACATAAAAGCAAAAAGAACATAATTGGATTATAAGTTCATAAGCCGGCTTAGCCGTCTTCTTGTACTAGCCGTGCAAAAAACGGCTAGCTGATGTAATTGTAGGCTAACAGCCGAATTTGAGCCGCCGCCGACGATTTTCGTGCCAGCCGCCGCCGCCGATGAAAACCCTTCGGCACAGGTCCCTGGTACAAACCAAACGGCTGGAATGATTTTGGTTTAGATTTTTCTATTTGAAAGGTGACTTAGTCGAGAGTGTTCTTAGCTGTGTTTTAAGAAAAGTGGTCTAGCCGTTTAGAACATATCACATCTCTTTTAGATAAATTCGCGGGTTTTTTAAATGTTTAATTTTTGTTATTTTAATATAATTTCATATATCTTTCTGTTTTAAGAATTTGTATTTTTAATAAATTAACAAATATTTTCTCAATTAATGACTAGATAAAATGCTATATACAGGGTGGGCCAAAAGAAACCAAGGGGTGTAAAAGTTTAATAACTTTTTTGTTTATTAACTTTTTTTTATTTTTTCTTTCAGATTATATAATATACAAAATGGAAATTTTTTTACACTAAGTATGAAAAATGATGTCTCTTAAATGACCACCGTTTTCAGCTTCGCACTGATGGGCTCTTTTTAGAGCATTTTCCATAACATCTTTCAAAACTTGTGGCTGTAGCGTTCGAATTTCTGCAACAATGTTTGCCTTGAGTTCAAGGATTGTCTCTGGCTTGTTCACATACACTCGCTCCTTCAAAAAACCCCAAAGAAAATAGTCGGGTGCTGTCAAATCTGGCGATCGCGCTGGCCAAATAATTTCCGAATTTCGAGAAATTATTCGCTCTCCAAAAATTTGACTTAAAAGTGCCATTGTGTATCGGGCAGTATGGGCAGTGGCTCCGTCCTGCTGAAACCACATACCAGGTCTGTTTTCAAGAGCAGGACGTAAAAAATTTTCTATCATAAACCGATACCGCTCTCCATTTACGGTTACAGCACTTCCATCTTCATTCTCGAAGAAGTAGGGCCCAATGACATTTTCAGATGTGATCCCACAACATACTGTACACCTGATGGGGTGCAATTGGCGTTGATGAATGGCTCCTGGATTTTGAGAACCCCAGAACCTACAGTTCTGCTTATTAACAAAGCCATTCAAATGAAAATGAGCTTCATCACTCATAATCAAATTTTCAATAAAGTTGATTTCATTTCTTATTTTCTGATTTTCCATTATTATTTTCATTGATTATAAATTCTCCAAGTGTTGTCTATATAATCTGAAAGAAAAAATAAAAAAAATTAATAAACAAAAAAGTTATTAAACTTTTACACCCGTTGGTTTCTTTCGGCCCACCCTGTATATGTAATACAACCTCATGTTCTTATATAAATTTATTTTCGTGTGATTTTTTTAACGCATTGCAAGATTTGCATTCGCTTTCGCAGAAATTATAATGTATTATTTGCTTTCGCATTCGCTAAACTGGTATTCGTTACTCCCTAATATAAAATCATCAGGTGTGGACCAGTGATTGGCAATGAATCATGTTTTCGCTATTCATACTGACTCATAAAAATTCAAATATAAGTCATTTAAAATCAACTACTCTGAGTTACGCACACTCACAATAATATTGATTTATAAGTATGGGTTACAATCAGCGTTGCCAAATGTGCAGTTTTAACTGATTTTAGCAGTTTTTTTAAACATAGAGCAGTTTTGCAGTTTTTTGCATAAAGAATTAAGTTTTTCTATAAATTATGCAGTTTTTAATTATTACTTTATTTCAAGTTTGTTATTTTAGTTCCATTATCTGAAGCCATAGTTTTACCCATTTTGCTTAATATAATAGTGAAGGTTTAGTATTTTTTCAAACAGGAAGAGCGAATTCACACGAAAGTTGTGTTTTTTTTATGGATTTTGATCTTATTGTTTGCAAGTTTGGTTCAGACGGACGTAGCACTTCCTTTATTAATATTAATTCGTCCTGCTTTATTGAAAAAGAAAAACAAGTTTCTTCATTGAAATAATTTGATCCCTTATATAATGAGATAAAACATGACGAAATATATATTTATTTATTTATTCAACAAATGCAATATATACCAAACTAAAGGATTTGAAGGCATACACATTAGTGATTCTTAGAATAAACAAAATTTTAGTTACTTTATTTATTGAATTTTGGATCCAATTACTTCTTTAGATTGATTCTGAATTTCCCTGTGTAATTTAATGCAAAATACCCCATAGTGCAACTAAAACACTTCCATTTCAATTAGTTTAAAACTTTATAAATTTGTGGAGCCATATTTTCTTAACTGATGCCGATGAGGCTTTCGAGATGGTAAAACGTAACAGCTTGACAAACATTATCAAGTCATGATATAGAAATATAACAGGTATAGACGTATGGTTAACACCCCTCTCCCCAAAATATATAAAATACTAAAGAATTTTTATGAGCAGTTTTTTCACATGAAAATCAGTTTTTTTATTCTATATTTTCAGTTTTCCAAAAAAACATTATGGCAACGCTGGATGCAATAAATATGCCCAGCGGGAACTAGAAGGAGTAGGTATGCCTTCTAGAAGGTCTCTGTACGCATTCTTTTGGATGTAGAAGGCCTGCTCGCTCCATTCCATACTCATATCTTTTTTACAGGCGTTGTCATTGCGGAGCAGGCCTTCTGTTCTTGCTTCTTTCGCCAGAGATTCTGGAAGGCCTTCAAACTAATAGATTTTGCTTTTGCTTTGGTAAAAAAAAACAAAACATGTTACTCCTTCTCTTCCCCCTTCTCATAGAAGCGAGCGTGGAATGTGTATCGTATATTTTATGCGAAAGAGTCCTTTATTAAGGCCTGCACCAAGAAGGTCTTCTGAGTTTTACCGCTGGATGAGTGCGACGTCGTACCCACTCACACTCATAAATTACCTCAGTTTGATTTATAATTTCAGAAAAATACTTACTGCCAGTTTATAGAAGTCATGTAAAAATTCTCGCCTGCCTATTTATATTGAAAACAAAAACAAACCACTCAAAATTTGTTTTTGTTTTCAATATAAATAGACAGCCGAGAATTTTTACTTGGCTTCTATAAACTGGCAGTTATACTACTTATATTAATTCAGCTCATTCAACTCATCCATATAGTACAACTACAAATACAACAGTATAGTGTATAAAAAAACACATTTGTAACCAAGAATGATAAAATAAAGATTACGCCTTGCGCATGATTTACCGTTTGATGACGTAGTAGTTCCCTCGCAAAGGTTACCAAGTCTGTATCATATGTGAAATTTATAATTTCTTGCAAAAAATTTATTTATTTTGTTGTAGTAGGCAGCTCTGTGATTAATTTACTCAGAGAGATCTCCAAGAAAAAAATTATATGTTGTTGCTTAAAAGCTGCAAAACTAAGAAAAATAAAAAACAAAATAAAAATAAAGAGATAAGAAAGAGAGCAAATATGAAATGTGAGAACACAGGCTGAGTGACGTCAGAATTCCATCATGCGCAGAAATGTATTTTTATTCTTGCGCGCTGGCGTAATCTTTATTTTATCATTCTTGTTTGTAACCTCATAATGAACAAACACATAATCTCATAATGAGTACTTTAATGTTCTTATACGACGTTGCACAGTGGGGTGAATGATAAAGAAAGTTTTTTTTTTTAATACATGTATTTATTTACAGCCAATCCCACGATGTCACAAGTTAACGTTCTCTAAATAATATGAGTCACTCACTCTCGTGCGCTTGAGCGCCCCAATAATATTCGACATATCGTTCGCCTGGTTTTACGTTTCTAACGTAAGCCATATACTCTTTGTCAAATATCTATATTGCCACATCAGCGATTTCCCACGTTCATCGTCAAATGGGAATAAAAAATCGTTCAAATGTGTAAATTGTGCTTTAAAAAATGAAACTCTGTTATAATTGAGCTTGCAACAAGTGGCAGTCTAAAATAAATTAAAAATAAACAAACTTAACCAAACAATTTTTGTTAAAGATAAGCCCCCATATTCATAAAAAAATAAAATGAATTTGAAATTCATTTTAGGAAAATTTTGTATGGAAAATTTGAAATAAAATACATTTCAAATTCGTTTAAAATTTTATGAATATGGGGGAAAAGTGTACATAATTACTAAAGAGTTTTTATTAATGTAAATAAAGACAGAAAACACAACAAGCTTTGCAAAATTTCCTGAAGAATCACCCAAATGGAATAATGACCGACCAACAGCCCATTTATTTACGTCATTATTCATTGCCATTTGGGCGATTGTCATTATCTTTAGGTTTTTGAAAAATAACAACAGACCCAGAAAGTGTTCTACCTTGACCGCCTTTGGACGGGTGCAATAACTTTCTCTTCTGTGAATACATATTTGCATATGTAGGTATGTATGTATATATGTATGCGCAACGGCGCCTTCGTAGAGCAGAAGTATATTTTTTGTTTAGCTGGCCTTCGTCCGATCCTAAGGACTATCTCCTCTAGGTATGGACAAATGTAAATACAAATATATACATACATATATTATTATTGCATTCATGTATGTATAATATACCGAATACCTGCTCCGCTCAGAAGAATTTTCTGTATAGCCGGATAGCTTAAAGATTTTCTCCTGTGTGTATGTAGCAGAACTGCCTAGATAATTATATATAAGAAAAAACTGGACCTAACGAGTTCCTCCATACAATTTGACATTAAAAATCAGCGCATAATGTAGTTTTAACCCACTATTAACTCCCAGCGTGATTTATGCTAACTTTTTGACCGTTTTTTATTATACATAAGACCGATAGTTTCTTACCAACTTTTATTATAACTAGCGGAAGTGGTGGTAGGCAGAAAATCTTTACTCATCCAAGCTGTTGTCTAACACACATACATACCTAGAGAAGAGTATCATAAAGACCTGCCTAAGGACGCAAAACCGCTTACTTACAAGCTGAGGCATGAGGATACCGCCAACTATGGGTTACGCAACAAACCCATTGCCAGCGAAGCCGGTATTATATTTGCTCATTGGAAAAACAAAATATTTTATTTGTGTAAATAAAAATAATTTGTTTTATTTTGTCTCAGTCGACAATTAAAATACAAGTGCCTGCTTTTGACATTGGAGTTCGTACAAATGACTGAAAAAATGTTTACTGGGGCACAAATTTGTATTGAAATGCTTACGTTATCGTTCGCACTCATTTTCTTTCGACTTGTCGTGCTAAAGGCTTTTAGTGGAACGTAAAACAGCTGTTTGTCGTTTAAAATGCTTGCGAACGAAAATGAGTGACATCGTGGGTTTGGCTGTTATTCTATCTTCAAATATGAACTAACAATAAGTATTCAAATCTTAAATCTAAAATATAATTATTAGGCCCGACCACTGTCAGACATAAACTTAGCGATAGTTATAAATAATACAGAAGTAGTGATAATCAAAAAGGAAAAAAAGTATTTTCGAGTAGTCCCATATGGAGTGTTGAGTATAAGAGCCCTTGTGTCCCTCTTTTTTAGGCGCATGTGTCCAGTAAAGTTCAAAATATTACGAGCAAGCGGATTAGGATGTGATTCGAGTTTTGTTAAATATTTGCCTGCGTATTTTGCAATTTCTTCAATCACTAGAGCCGATGTTATTAATCGTAAAATTTTGTTTTGCCTTCGTTGGATTTTCTCAATATTTGAATCTGAAGCAGTTCCCCATATCCGAATTACATAGCACCATATTGGCTTCAAACACGACTTGTATATCAAAAGTTTGCAGTCTAGGCTAAGTGTTGAATTTCTGCTAATTAGCCAATATATTTGCGTTAATTTAAGTTTCATTTGAATTAACTTTGAGTCAATGTGATGTTTCCATGTAAGCCTTCGATCAAGGTGTATGCCAAGGTATTTCACTTGAGAATGTTGACGAATACTTTGATTGTTGATTCGAATGGGGGAACAAGTATCTCTTCTTAGGGTAAACGTTATATAGACACACTTTTGTTCATTTCCTTTAATTCTCCATAAGTTTAACCATATTTCCAACTGGGTAATATGTTCCTGGAGATTGCGGGATGCCTCATCAGGGTTTTCGTGCATGCTAAAGAAGGCTGTATCATCGGCAAAAGTAGATGTATGGATTTTAGTGCTAACAGGCATATCAAGTATAAATCAAATACAATACTGGTCCCAGTATACTGCCCTGTGGCACACCGGCAGAGACAGATTCGGGAACACTCATGAAGTCTCCTTCCACAACAATGAATTTCCGGGATAGAATATAACTTTCCATTAGCTTTAGAAAATTTATTGGTAGATATGTCTTCAATTTTAAAATTAGGCCTTCATGCCATACTTTATCAAATGCCTAAGAAACATCAATAAAGAGAGTAGAACAATACTTCTTTTCTTCAAATGTTCTTCTTATAACTTGAACCAATATATGCGTTTGTTCAATGGTACTATGCTGACTTCTAAAACCAAATTGATGGTCCAGTATGCACCCACTATCAGTTAGAATTGGGGACAATTTTGTCATGAGCAGCTTTTCGAATAGCTTTGATATTGTTGATAGTAAACTTATTGGCCTGTAAGACTCAGCTTTGGTAAGATCTTTGCCCGGCTTTGGAATCATTTTGACCTTGCAAGCTTCTAGCTGTGTGGATAATACTCTAGTCGTAATATGGCATTAAAAATAAATAGTAAGATTGTAGTTGCAGTGCGAGTCAGATACATCAGCATCTTGTTACTAATTCCATCAATACCTGGATCTTTCTTCGGATTGAGCACAGCAATTAGTTTATGTACATCACGCATCTTAAACTTTAAGGGTCGAGGGGGTAGAGCAACTACACTCGGCAAATCAGCAACACCAGTACATGTATTTGGGGTAAATACGGATTTTAAATGCTCAGCAAATATTTTACCTTTTTCAGTACCGCTTCTTGCCCAATCACCGGTCGAAGTGCGCAGTGGTGGTTTAAACTCAACGGGTCTTTTAAGCTTTCTAGCAGCGCGCCACAAAGAGTAATCAGACGCTGGTGTGACATCAAGACCTTCCAGATAATTTTTAAGAGATGCTGTTTTCTCAGATGCAAGCAACTCTTGGAGTCGTTTCGTGCACTCTTTAAATCAAATTTTATTTTGGAGTGATCTGTGCTGTTGCCATTCCTTTCTAGCTCTTCTTTTTTCACGTACGAGACGTTCAATGTCTGTAGAATAAATTTTATAAACCCAGTCTGCGGATGGGAGGTAGTGGCATGTTCAGCAGCCTGTTTAATATTCTCGTTGAGATTGGCAATATTAGATTCAATATAATCTTGTGATCTTAGCTTAATATTTTCCGTACAATGACTACTAAGGTATTTTTTGAACCCCATCCAATTAACACGATTTATCATCTTCATATATGGATGAGGTAAGTCACTTCTTAGTGGGTTACAGATTGTCACGATAGTGGGAGAGTGATCGGACGAGAGATCTAGAGAAGCTTCAACTTGAACTAAATACCTAGAGATATTTTTCATGACGCGAAAATCTATGACATCCGTTCAGTTCTCGTTGAACCTTCATAGTGAAGAGACGTTAAAGCGGATTTTTTTTACATACATAGATACGAAACAAATATAAAAAAAACAACAAAATCAAAAATCATACAGAAAATATTCGAAATACATATTCACCTTGATAAATAACCTTTTTGGCTTTACTAATACTTTTTACATAGCAAGAAATAACAAAAACAAAAAAACCGTAAACAAAAACAAAGTGCCCTTGAGGAATACTCTATATGAGTACCTCATATACAAAAAAATTTTGAAGAGAGTTCTAACGGCAGAAATACTTATTTTACTGTGAGTTCTGAAACTCTTAATGAAAACAATATAAATAATAAACCTGATTAAAGTCTTTTTCTAAAGGAAAAGCCACTTTTTCGTCATCGATCAACTTCGCTTTTTCCAATGCCAACTAGTGAATCGTTAACATTACCATTGCCTGGTACTTCTTCATTTCAGTCTGCGAATTCAGCCGCATCTGGCTCGTGTTCATCACT
This sequence comes from Tachina grossa, assembly GCA_949987645.1. Taxonomy (NCBI): domain Eukaryota; kingdom Metazoa; phylum Arthropoda; class Insecta; order Diptera; family Tachinidae; genus Tachina; species Tachina grossa. The sequence continues at coordinate 59,223,387 of OX465277.1, read as the reverse complement.
AAACCAAGTTATCACTACAGATAACAGTAGCTCAAAATCTTCAAAAATTTCATCTGCTACAAAGATGTCTAGGGATAACAGCGCATCATCTACCAATCGCCAAAATCGTTTTTCATTATTGCAAGACACCGACGACAAGCCCTCTACATCATCGCAAAAGTCTTTTAAGCCACCACATATTTATCTGAGAGAAAAAAATTCTAACGCGCTTATAAAAAAACTACTGTCGACCATTGGTGAAAATACTTTTCACATCATTCCAATTAAACGAGGTAATATTGATAAAACTAAAATCCAAATATATAATGAAAAAGATTTCCGAAAAATTGTTAGTGAATTCGAAAAAAATAAAACAAATTTTTACACATAACAACTTAAGAGTGCTAAAGGACTACAGATAGTATTAAAGGGCATAGATTGATATGTTGAACCCGAAGAAGTAAAATGTGCACTTGTTGACCAAGGATTCAAGGTAAAAAATGTTACCAACATATTTAATAGAGAAAAGGTTCCCCAACCCCTATTTCGGGTTGAACTGGAGCCGAATGACATACATTTGAATAAAAATGAAACCCATCCAATTTATAGCGTAAAGTATCTCTTACATCGAAAAATCACAGTTGAAGAGCCACATAAACGTTCAGGTCCCGTACAGTGCCATAATTGCCAAGAATATGGCCATACGAAAACTTACTGCAAGTTACCTACAGTGTGTGTTATCTGCGGTGAATTACATGGTACTGCTAGCTGCACTAAGCCAAAAGATCAAGCAGAAAAAAATGTAGTAATTGTGGAAGTAATCACACGGCTAACTATAGAGGGTGCCCTGTATATTCTTGGGTCAAAACCCCAAATTAACTCCAGCTCAACCAGTAAAAGCGAACTCCGCCACTTTTGCTCAAATGAGCCAACCAGTTACTTCACGGGTATCATATGCTGATGCTGCTAAGACTAGTTCAATTCCCACGCAAAATGTTCCACCGCCAAATAATTCAACGAATTCAAACTCAAGATTTAACTTTAGTCGGCTTGAAGCTACTATTGAGAATCTGGTGCTAACTATAAACAACTTTACTACAAATATGACAAGTATGATGCAAGAAATGCTGCGAATGCAGAATACACTGCTTCAAGCATTAGTTAATAAACCATGAACATGTTAAAAATATGTTTCTGGAACGCAAACGGCATTCGCCAACATAAAAATGAACTTGAGCACTTCCTCATGGAAAAAAATATTGATATAATAATGTTGGTTTCTGAGACTCATTTGACCTCAAGAAGCTTATTTAAAATAAATGGTTACACTTTATATGATACAAAGGACCCGAGAGAGAGAGCATGTGGTGGATCAGCAATTCTGATTAAGTCAAGACTCAAGCACTATGTCCTTGACAACGTTAGTGAAAAATATTTGCAAGCAACGAATATTTTCGTAGAAAATTTTTGTGCGAACTTCGTGATATCATCAATTTACTCACCTCCCAGATTTTCAGTTACCGAAGATCAGTATGAGAAGTTCTACAAATCGCTTGGATCTTGTTTCGTGGCAGCTGGTGACTACAATGCAAAACATACGTACTGGGGATCGCGTCTTGTTACACCTAGAGGTCGAGCCTTGTTCAATACAATTTCAAAAATGGGCTTAGATGTCATTTCGAGTGGGGAGCCTACTTACTGGCCTACTGACGTAAGAAAAATTCCAGATGTTATAGATTTTGCCGTCACGAAAAATATTCATAGGGACTTAATTCATGTAGAGGCCTCTCTAGATCTGTCCTCCGATCACTCTCCAACAATAGTTACAATTTTCAACCCACTAAGGAGTGATTTAACTAACTCATATGTGAAGATGATTAATGGAATCAACTGGCTGGCATTCAAAAAATATCTTAGTAGTCACTGCGTAGAAAACATTCAGCTTAGATCATGTGATGATATTGAATTTAACATTGCCAATCTTAACGAAAATATTAAACAGGCTGCTGAACACGCCACTACCTCCTATCCGCAGACCGGCTTTAACAGAATTTATTCTACGGAAATTGAACGTCTTGTATGTGAAAAAAGGAGAGCTAGAAGAGAATGGCAACAACACAGATCACCCCTAAATAAAATCAGACTTAAAGAATGTACTAAACGACTCAAAGAGCTGCTATCGTCGGAAAAAACTGCACTACTGGAAAAGTATTTAGAAGGTCTTGATGTAACGTCCGCATCTAATTACTCTTTATGGCGCGCTACTAGAAATCTTAAACGACCCGTTGATCTTAAATCACCATTGCGTACTGCGACCGGAGGCTGGGCAAGAAGTGATAGTGAGAAAGGTAACTTATTTTCTGAGCATTTAAAATCTGTATTCACTCCCAATTCATGTACGGGTGCTGCTGATTTACCGTGTGTAGTTTCTCTACCCCCTCGTCCCTTAAGGTTTAAGATGCGTGAAGTACAAAAAGTAATTGCTGAACTCAACCCGAAGAAAGCTCCAGGTATTGATGGCATTAGTAACAAAATGCTCATGAACTTGCCTCATATTGCAATAAGAATCCTGCTATTTACTTTTAATGCTATTTTAAGAATGCAGTATTTTCCACATAACTGGAAACTGGCCAAGATCAAAATGATTCCAAAGGCGGGCAAAGATCTTACCAAGACTGAGTCATATAGGCCCATAAGCTTACTATCTACAATCTCAAAGCTTTTCGAAAAGCTGCTCATGACTAAATTGTCCAAAATTTTAACTGATAATGGGTGCATCCCGGACCATCAATTTGGCTTCAGAAGTAGACATAGCACCATTGAACAAACGCATAGACTGGTCCAAGTTGTAAGAAGAACGTTTGAAGAAAAGAAGTATTGTTCTGCTCTCTTTATTGATGTTTCTCAGGCGTTTGATAAAGTATGGCACAAAGGTAAATTGAAGACATATCTGCCAATAAACATTCAAAACCTTTTGGAAAGTTATATTATTGATAGGAAGTTCACTGTTATGGAAGGAGAGTTCACGAGTGTGCCCGAATCTATATCTTCTGGTGTGCCACAGGGTAGTATTCTGGGTCCTGTCTTGTATTTGATATATATACTTGTGATATGCCTGTGAGCAATAACATCCACACCTCTACATTTGCCGATGATACAGCCTGTATGAGAGTACACGAAAACCCTTATGAAGCATCCCGCAATCTCCAGCTGGAAATATGGTTGAACTTATGGAGAATTAAAGTCAATGAACAAGTGTGTCCATATAAGGTTTACCCTAAGAAGAGATACTAGCACCCCTATTCGAATCAACAATCAAAATATTCCTCAACATTCCCAAGTGAAATACCTTGGTATACACCTTGATCGAAGGCTTACATGGAAACATCATATTGACTCTAAGTTAACTCAGATTACACTTAAGTTAACTCAAATATATATTGGTTGATTGGCAGAAACTCAACACTCAGCCTAGACTGCAAACTTTTATTATACAAGTCGCTTTTGAAGCCAATATGGTGCTACGGAATTCAGTTATGGGGCACTGCTTCAGCTTCCAATGTCGAGAGAATCCAACGAAGTCAAAACAAAATTTTACGGTTAATAACATCGGCACCATGGTACATCCAAAATTCTATTATACATCGTGATTTAAATATGCTACTAGTGACTGAAGAAATTGCAAAATGCGCAGGCAAATATTTAACAAAACTCGAATCACATCCTAATCCGCTTGCTCGTAATATTTTGAACTTTACTGGACACATCCGCCTAAAAAAGAGGGACACACGGCCTCTAACAATCCAGATGGGACTACTTGAAAATACTTCTTTTCCCCCTTTTTGATTATCACTACTAATGTATTATTTATAGCTATCACTAAATTTATGTCCGACACTGGTAGGGCTTAATATTTTTTTTTATAGATTTAAGATTTGAATACTTATTGTTAGTTCATATATGAAGATACAATAAATAAATACATGTTAAAAAAAAAGTAGGCCAATAAGTGGGCTCCGCAATCAAAAATGGACGTACAAGTCCATTTTTGCAAATGTGTTGAACAACGCTCGACCTCTGGGTGTAATAAGTCGCGAACCCCAGAACGTATGGTTTGCATTGTAGTCGCCAGCTGCTACAAAACAAGGTCCAAGGGATTTGTAGAAATTCTTGTATTGATCCTCAGTGATTGAAAATCTGGGAGGGGAGTAAATTGATGATATCACGAAATTTGTACAAAAATGTTCAATGCCAATATTTGTTGCTTGTAGGTGTTCTTCACAAATGTTATCAAGAACATAGTGCTTGAGTCTTGACTTTATTAGAATTGCTGATCCACCGCAAGCCCTTCCTCTAGGGTCCTTTGTATCATATATAGTGTAGCCATAAATTTTAAAAAGACTTCTCGAAGTCAAATGAGTCTCAGATACTAACATTACATCAATATTTTTTTCCATGAGGAAGTGCTCAAGTTCATTTTTATGTTGGCGAATGCCGTTTGCGTTCCAGAAACATATTGTTAACGTATTCATGGCTTATTAATTAATGCTTGAAGCAGAGTATTCTGCATTCGCAGCATTTCTTGCATCATGCTAGTCATATTTGTTGTAAAATTGTTTATAGTTTGCACCAGATTTTCAATAGTAGCTTCAAGGCGATTAAAATTAAAGCTTGCGTCAGTATTTTTTGAATTATTTGGCGAGGAAACATTTTGTGTGGGAATTGAATTTGTCTTAGCAGCATCTGCATACGATACACGGGATGTAACTGGTTGGCTCATTTGCGCAAAAGTGGCAGAGTAAGCTTTTGCTGATTGAGCTGGAGCTAATTTAGGTTTTTGCGCCATAGTCTTCTTTACGAAAGAGTACACAGGACAACCTCTGTAGTTAGCGGTGTGATTACCTCCACAATTACTGCATTTTTTATCACTTTGATCTTTTGGCTTATTGCAACTAGCAGTGCCGTGTAATTCGCCGCACACAACACAAACAGAGGGTAAATTGCAGTATGTTTTTGTATGGCCATATTCTTGGCAATTATGGCACTGTACAGGACCTGAACGCTTATGTGGCTCTTCAACTGTGATTTTTCGGTACAAGAGGTATTTCAAATTATAAATTGGATGCGTTTAATTTTTTTTCAATTTTATATCATTAGGCTCAAGTTCAACACGAAATAGAAGTTGGGGGATCTTCTCCCTATTTATTATGTTACATAAATTTTTTACCTTAAATCCCTGGAGGACGAGTGCATCTTTTATTTCTTCGTGAACAACGTAAGAATCTATGCCCTTCAATACGATCTGCAGGCCTTTAGCACTCTTAAGCTGGTATGTGTAGAAACTTCTTTTATTTTTTTCAAATTCAGAAACCATTTTACGGAAATCTTTCTGTCATAAATTTGAATTTTCGTTTCATCGATGTTGCCACGTTTTATTGGAACAATGTGAAATTTATTATCACCAATGACCGAAATTAATTTTTTAATAAGGGCATTTCAATTTTTTTCTCTCAAATAGTTTGGTGGCGGCTTGGATGTTTTATTCGAGGATACCTCGGGTTTGTCGTTGTCATCTTGCAAAATTTTAAAGCGGTTTTGGCGATTAGTTGAGGCTGCGCTGTTATCCCTAGACATTTTTGGAGCAGATGAAATTTTTGAAGAATCCGTTATATATACATCTGTCCATTATTATTATTATATAAATATCTGTCCATTCCGACTTGTACCTTGGGTTTTGAGCTGCTGTAATCTGTAGTGATAACTTTGTTGAGTGATGAACACGAGCCTGACTTATATGAAGAAGTACTGGGCAACTGTAATGTTAATGAATCACTACTATTTGACATTGGACAAAGCGAAGTTGATCGCTGACGAAAAATTGGCTCTGTCGTTAAAAAAAAGATTTTCATCAGGTTTTTATTTTTTATATTGTTTTCATTAAGAGTTTCAGAACTCACAGTAAAATAAGCATTTCTGCCGTTAGAACTCACTTCAAAACTTTTTATATTTGAGGTACTCATATAGAGTATTCCTCAAGGGCACTTTATTTGAGTTTTTTTGTTATTTCTACTATGTAAAAAATATTAGCAAAGCAATAAAGGTTATTTATTAAAGTCAGTATGTACCTATTACGAATAATATGTACTACGAATATTTTTTTGTATAATTTTTTGTTTGTTTGGTAAGTATGTAAGAAAAATTCCGCTAATCGACTGTTCACTATGAAGGTACAACGAGAACTGAAACAAATTTCAAATAGCAATGTTATTTTATTACACTTACGGCCCTTTTCACAATGTACAATTAAAGGCTAAGAGGGACTTTAAAAGCAAGTTTTGTATGAAGAACTTTCAGTTAAAGTTTATGTTAACTCTTAATCATACATTGTGAAAAGGGGCGTTAGAAGAACAAGTTTAAAATCAGTTTTCTCAGTGCTGAACTCTATATAAGACTTTGATTAATTTCATTGAGAAACACGAAAGCACGGGTTAGTGTGCCATTACGAGAATAATTAGTTCGATGAAAATGAACATCAAACAGCCTAGTTAACCTGAAAATTCTGGGAGGTATAAAAAATGGTAGAGCATGAAGCAAATCAGGACAGTCAATGTATCCGTTAATAATATCGTACACCAGAAGGGCGGATTGGAGTTTTCTACGTCCTTCTAAAGTACGTAGGCCAATAAAAAAGCACTTAGATTCATAAAGAATAGAAATTAAATATAATAATGAGCGTGTAACAAGTTTAAGAAAAGTGCGTTGAAGTCTCTCGATACGAGAGATATGATTTGAGACATTAGGATTCCTGATAACGGCAGCATATTCCAACTTAGATCTAACGAAGGATGTGTAACTGTATTTATGTGTGCACGGATTAACAAATTCAGAGCAGTTTATCTTCAGAAAACCAAGCTTTAGGAAGTATATACTCAACATGAGCTACAAACCACATAAAACTATCAAAAACAACACCTAAATCAAGTTTAGAATTCGAAGTGCTCAAATTAATGCCATTAATATTAAATTTTTTGTATTTGAGGTACTCATATGGAGTATGTATTCCTCAAGGGCACTTTATTTGTGTTTTTTTTTTTTTGTTTGCGTTTTTTTTTTGTCATTTCAACTATTTAAAAAAAATATTAGCAAAGAAATAAAGCTTATTTAAGTCAGTATGTACCTATTACGAATAATATGTACTACGAATATTTTTTTGTATAATTTTTTGTTTGTTTAAGGTGTCTTTACATGGTAATACAAAGTATTACGACTTTGTAGAATCAAAATATTATGAAATTCTCTCCGTGCTTAAAAAAAGAGAACAAGAGTCTGTTGTAGGTATTTTTCATGTTTACACTGATACTATAAGTAAAATGCAAGCAAATACACTAAACTTTTGAGCTAAAAATAAAAATTGGATAATTGCAAAAAAAAATGTGTACTAATATAACTAAATCTTGGAGAAAACATTTTATTATTGCAATGTAATTTTACTACAAAATATAATTTTTTTTATAGGTTTGTTTATTGTTTGTTTGGTTTTGTGGTACGGTTAAGTAGCTGATGGTTGCAGTTGTACAATGATTACAAAAACAACACGAACATTTCCTGAGTTGATTTTGGTTGTTTTTTCAAAAGTGTTAAACCCTTCAATAAATACCATCAGTGCTGGCAACGTTTACTTTAAATACACCTCTGATGTGATGAGAATACATAAGTTTCTAAAATGGTTTAGAAAATGAAGATTTACCGACCGCTTGTGAGATTTTCTATCCGTATTCTCTCCTACTCGATACATTTTGCTTTTACATGATAAGATTTTGTAAAACCTACAGCATTTTTGACATGTCGTAATACTTTGTATTACCATGTAAAGACAGCTTTAGTAAGTATGTAAGGAAAATTCCGCTAAAGCCCGTGATACACTATTATACAAAGTCGCGCGATCTACGAAAAAGTACAACGCTGGTATGATGGAGTTTATGAAAATTTTCAAAAGACAATAACAATTCATCACACCAGGGGGTCGATTCTCGTTCTGTGAAACTATGAAATGAAAAGTTTTTTCAAGATTTCATAGCATTTCTGATTCCCGTTCAGTGAAAAATGAAAAGAATTTAAATACATTTTCATTATGAAAAAAAATGCGGAATGGAACAAAACTTCTCACAGTTACATAACTTTGTCGATTCTCGTTTAGTGTAACTGTGAAAAAAACTTAAAAAACTTTTCATATCATAAATTATTTTACACAAAAAATATTTACGTGAAAAACAGTAAAGAAGCTAGAAAAAACTCGCGCAACGGCGAAAATCAAATTTTTTTATTTTAAATTATTTAGAGGATGTCGAAATTGTTAACGACAAGTTCGAAATTTAAGTACATAATCAAAAATAATACCTTGTGGATTATTTAGGGGTGGATGTTGAAATTGCAAGCGACAATTCCGAAATTCAGTTAATAAAAAAAAAAATACAGTAACAGATGCGTCTGCAGACAGTGAGCACCAAGATCAGAGAAGAAAAGTGCAGAGAGGTACATATAGGTCATGCCTTTGGGTCATGCTAAAATTTATGATGATAGAATGTGGATAGTTAAGTGCGGAGGTTTAAGATGTGCGCGGTAGCATTTAAAAAAGGAAATAATAACGTCCATGATGTCACGATGGGCATCATTTGCCTTTTACAAAAACATAAGATTTTACGAGCATATCAAACAGTAGCTTCATAAGTTTTTAGCCTTCAAAGCTCTCGGCCGAACTAAAGGGGTTTCTCTCCTAAGTATAAGGATAATAATAATAAATACTTTCCTGAGTAAATATTTTTGTGTACCCAGCCTTCTGCAGAACTTCATGGCTGACAAAGGTTTTCTTCATTAAAGGCTACAGGCAAGATAAAAAGAAAACCTTTATTCAGCACAGCCACTGTTTGACATTTAAGCTCGACAGGAGACGTGCACGGCATAACATATTTCCCTATTCATACAGAAGAAACGAATTATAACTCCTATGGTTTGAAGTAGTGTGTCCTAAATTCTGCTTGTGACGATGATTCAGAACAAACAAGGGACCTTGCAATTGGAAGCGTCAATTTTACCCAATCTATAATAAAGAAGAGACAAATATTAAGTTTAATTATGTAGCGATAAGCTTTTAAACACTTTTTACCTATGCTCATACCGAGTTCCTTGCAATATGTACATAAATAATAATTAATATTATTTATTTACATGACATATTTCAGTAGCATAAAAACAAAAGTTTCATAGGCACAACGGAATAAAACAATGTTTTCATAATAGCAACGAGAATTGCATTTTATGTAATTGTGAAAAGTATTATGAAAAATGGTTGTGTAAATGAAAATGAAGAGTTTTTTTTCATTTCACATTATCACAGAACCAGAATCGACCCCCAGGGTTGTATATTTTCGTAGATCGCTCGACTTTGTATAATAGTGTATCACGGCCTTAATCGACTGTTCGCTATGAAGGTACAACGAGAACTCTAAAAAGTGGCGAAAGTGGTAAAGTGGCGATTAATTCACAGAAGTCTTTATTTCAAAGTGTTGTTATTTTTTATTAATGAATATTAATAAATACACAAAAAACCAGCATTTACAAAAAAAAATTGAAAAAAATGTTTAACCTTTTATGGGCTTTTTTGTATTTTGGACAAAATGGTCTTATTTGACTATTTTTGCTGTAACTTTGCAATGAAAAAAGATAAATTAGTAAATTAAATTGTAAATTAGAGCATACTTTATGTGCCTTAAAAAAATATTTTTTTTTTGTTTAAATAAAAAAAAGTATATTTAATATGTATTTTTCACATTGATTTTTAGCAACTGGAATTCTCTCACAAAAACCTTCAAAAGTCAAAAATCGCACAAATGCGCAAATAGGTATTCTGAGATTTATTAGTTAAAATCTTATACATATTTTAAGATCATAAAAGCATTTTTCGTTTCACTCATCCGCGCAAAGTTGTTGAAACTCCATGTATATATAAAAAATACCACATTTTTAGAGCAATTTAATTTTTTTTTTAATATTTATAAAGCATTTATCTACACAAAAAATAATTTTTTATATGCTCATATACCTGATGTTGACGGTTCCATTATAAAACTTTTACTTATAGAAGTCTTAACAAAAACTATAATCACTTGATATATCAAAATTTTCTCTTTTAATCAAATTATTGAACTTTGAACACACACTGAAAATAAATTAAACTACCAAGAACTTTTATTTTTGCAGTTAGTGATGTAGAATTTTATCTACTTTGATACGGTATCAAATACGGTTGTGAAAGTTAAAGTTCATCTTTTGAATTAATCTCCACTTGTGAAGGCTTTCACCCCACAGTGCGTTGGCTTTGCCATACAATACTTATTTTGCATCGTCTATAAACATTGAGTTCAAGAGAGTCGAAATCAACAACGTCATAAGTCTTGCTAAGTATGAGTGCGATGAGAACTACAAACTTTCGAGTGAATATGATTCATTGCAATAAGTACCCAGCAAAAAACTTCAAAAAAGGTAATCGAGTTTGGAATTTAACATTTTTGGTGGAAGCACTTCCATACTGGATTACCAACTTAATGATTTTAACAAGGCGTGAGACTAAAATAATCGATTCTTGAGAAGTACTTACATTTTTTTTATTTGTCAACATTTCACGTAATCTATTTCGTCTAAAAAATCATTCTCTTCATTTAGCAACTTGCACGTCATTTTTTAAAATTTTAGTTAATGTGATTTGTGAGCGAGTAATGAAAATTGGCAATCAGAAAAGTAAGTCATTATATGGCAAGTAGTTCTAATGGTAATGTGTAATTTTTTGCTGGGTATGAATGCGCATAAGTACAAGAAATTATAAATCATGATTCAACTCTTACTTACTTTTTCACTACTCATTGCGCTTCTCTGGTGTGGACACTATGTTAAGAATTATGGCATTCATACAATCACAAATAAGAGAAAAAAATTGTTAGATCAATGGCTCGATTATGGATGGCAACCGAAGTTTGGTTGTGTTGCTAGTTGCCTAAATGGTATTACGGATGGCAACTGGACACTAAGAGCTGGTAATTTTAGTTGCCATATTGGCAACCACAAATTTGTGGTTGCTGCATAGTTTAAAAGCAAAGAAATTGAAAAATTAAACAGTAATTATTGCAATATTATTTTTATTTTGGAATTTCTTCTAAGCATATTTAAAGAAAATATGCTTTAGAGCTAAAACAGGGATTGTTCAAACTAATTTTAGGCAACAACATTTACTCACAGTAGAGGCGGTAATTCTAAAGAGTCGTCTAATAGATTCAACTTTTGTACTTCCTTCTCTTCACCAATAATTAATTCCACTTAACTAATAATTTTTATGATCATTAATGTTTTTAAGCACTTTTACTCAATATTTTTCTTTTTAGCACATGTTTTTCTTATATTTTAAATATTTGTTTATATTATTTTCAGTTGCCAATCTGTCATAATCGTATTTTCGATAACTTTTTGGCAACTGGAGGAAGTTGCCATAAATAATACAAAATTTAAGTTCAGTTGATGCGTTGCTAGTTAACTCGGCAACTGAAGTTCGGTTGCCATGCATAATCGAGCCACAAGAGAAATACCTGTGGTCGGCAAATGAAGGGCGCCGCGCCTTTTATTATACTCTTCTATAACGTATTTGTACACACGCATTACTGAGAACAACTTGTGTGCAGTGTACACACTTCTACCGATATTCGGTAGATTCTACCGAATATGTTTGTGAATTTAACAATCTATCAATTCTACCGAACAAGGCCTGAAATCTACCGAATATTGTTATTTAGTAATTTAAGTCGAAATATAAATGTGTAAATTGCCTATTTTGCCACACAGCAGTGCGGCCGCAGAGCGGTCACTTTCTGTCATGAAAATCATTAAAACAGAACAAAGAAATCGGTTAAAAACTGAAACTATAAGTAACATAATATTTGCCAAGGAATTGTGCCTTGGGGATGAAATATTTATTCCTACCAATGATTTAATAATTTTTGCACAAAAGTTAAAATTCATAAATGGATCTTACATATCGCACAAATACTTCAATAGTGGCATAACTCAAAAAAACCAGTTTTGCAGAAAACGCGTTTTAAGTTTTAAATTTGCATACAACTCAATGGAGAATTGAAAAAAAAAATTCTTCTCTCAGGAGGTGATGGTACAAATTTTTACACAAGATAAAATACGAAATGCCGCATCTTTCTGCATTATTAACTCAAAAAACTATTTTTTTTTAGTTATGCCACTATTGAAGTAAATGTGCGATATAATCTTTGTAGTTACAAATGTTTGTCAAATAAAAGTTATTTTAGTAGCTTTATAAAACCTATATGTGACTGCGCATAGAGAAAGGGTAAAAAATATCAATTTTCACTTTTTTTTTATGTGGACAACATCTGAGCATCGAATGAGACCGATCCTATGCCCCAAAAGTGTTCTCTCCCAGAGATATGCGCGTTTTATGATGTGATGGTACACCAAAGATACACGTATTTAAATCTTTAAAATTGCTCTCCTGAACAAAACCGGTTTTTACCCTTAGGTCCCTTTCTATTTTATATATGTACAAAAACTGAATTCCTGTTATTTATGAATATTATTTTATATATGCATATCATATCTATAGGGTAAGGTCAAATAACTGGGGATGAAACTTTTTTTTTATTGGAAATGCTTCATTGTTTATGGCAGTTTAATTTCCAATCACATGTGAAGTTTTAAATGTGCTTTTGGAACCTGTTTAGTTTGATACTCCTTGCACTTACCTTTTATATATATATAAGTACATATATATTGTTATTTTTATGTTTCTTTGAATTGCTATTTTTTATGTTTCTCTGAATAAAAAAAATTTTCTATCGAATTTCATTCAAATCTACCGATTTTTTTGCGATTCTACCGAATTTAAAAAAAAAATCAAGTGTGCACACTGTTTGTGTGTATCGCATATGCTATAAACACAATCAAGTCCACCGACCATCGACTATAAGATGTCAAATATAGAATACATGCGTGCTTATGAGAATAATTCTTTTAGCCGCTACACGACTACCGACTACACGGCTACTTTTGTAGCCCGTAGCCAACTTAGGCTAATTTCTATTTTTCTTGGCTGCGAAAAATAGATTAGTGCTGCCAATACAATAAATGCATGAAATGGTGGTTTTAAAAACGCAATACATTAAATATCGCTATTAAAAACGCGAAAAACTATTATAGTGGCACCACTTTCCACTATTTTAGCAATAGTACTTATAAAGTTAATTAAATTTTCTTGAGACATTTGAAATTTTTTTTTACGCAAATTCACTTAAAAAAATCAAGTTTGTTTTGTTTTGGTTAACTTTAATACATATGTCAAAGCAGATGTTTATTTTTTGTAGTTAGTGGTCGGTAGCCGTTAAAAGAATTAAGTAGGTGGCGACTTGGCTATTTTTGTAGCCAGCTACTTTTGTAGTCGGTAGTCGATGGTCGGTAGCCTTTGATTGTGTTTATAGCAATACTCTTAAGAATCAGCGTTGCCAGAGAAAAATTTTATCCCAACAATAAGAAAATATGTGTGATGAGAATTTACTAAATTTTTTATTTTCAGAAAATTATTATGGCAAACCAGAAAATTTGGTTTGTCAACGTATGTTGGAATGCATGAAAAAACGTGACATGCAAAGGCATTTTCAAATATATATTTAAATTATTTTAAGAAAATTTTCTACAAAACTATATCTTTACTAATCTTTACATTGGCGTAGCAACAAGATCCAGTTTGGGTTTGGAGATTTAAAATTTCAAGTTAGGGAAATGAGACGAAAATTTAACTGGCAACACCGACTCGTGGTAAGAGTATAACGCACACAATTGTAAAATGTAATGGTATTGGTTGCCGACCACTCCCTGCAGGAAATGTCACTAGCGAATCAGTACTGATTCACTATTTATTGACTTTGTCGCCAGTACTACTGACAATGATTTTTGGTATAAACATTTAACATGTGCGTGTCATTGAAAAGGAACTACTGACATTGGAACTACTGATTAGATAGTTCTTTAGGGACCATATGAAGACATTGGAAACAGATAGTCACTAGCACATTTTAGTTATTCTAGTATATTCCTTTTATAATGAAGTTGCTTATTTTGTTCACATTTTGGAATTTTATTAAACAAATATATAAAAAACGGAACTTATAATTAAAAAACATACAATAACCGGGATTAATTCATTTATTCGTTCAGCATATCACCAACAACTTGGATTTTGTTTGCCATTTCTATTATATAAATACACATATCGCTCATTTACTTCAATAGTGGCACAACTCAAAAAAACTAGTTTTGCAGAAAACGCGTTTTAAGTTTTTATTTTGCATACAACTCAATGGAGAAATGAAAAAAAATTCTTCTCTTAAACAAGATAAAATACAAAATGCCGCATCTTTCTGCATTATTAACTCAAAAAACTAATTTTTTGAGTTATGCCACTATTGAAGCAAATGAGCGATATGTTAATCAAAAATATATGTTTCGCTGAATTAGTAAAGTCAAACACTTTCGAATGAATCTGCAAGTATGACAAATCTTTAACTGATGGCACAAAATCTTCCACAGGGTAAAACAATTTACATAAGTGGCATTTTCGCTTAAAATTTTAAATTTTAACATTTTCTATTTTTATACAATATGGATTGTTATTTTATATCTTTTTTGCAAATTCTTTTTGTGTAATTTTTAAATTCACATTTTAATTTGTTTTCTTAAACTAATTTTTATCAGCTATTCTAAATAGCCGGGGAATAAACAAATACGAGATAGAGTAAAATCTGGATCAGCTGTTTAATGTTCACATATTTTTCTACACTAACGCAAGAGTTCAGCAATAGAAATTTAATAAAAATTTCATGTTTTCATTGTCAATAAGATTGCGTGTTAATTGTTTTGTTTGAATAAAAATTAAATAAACAGTGTAACCATTCGGAAACATGCGGAATAACTTTGTGCTGAGAAAGTGGAGTGAAAACTGAGCCAGGTGCAAATGGATTAAATTCTGAACGACTGTGTACAAAGGAAATTGTAAATTTTATAAAGCTTTTCTTATCGGTCTTGATAATATTAGAAGGAAACAAATCTTCCATTTACCTCTTATGTGAACTTAACCCATATCGTCCCGCTGTTCGACTTTTTGAACAGTAAATTTCAAGCGTTTTTGAAAAAAACAATATCTTCTCGGGGAAGACTATGAACTTATTTCTTTTAACAATTATATATTGTGATAGGTTAGCTACAAATGTAAAAATAAAAGGACCTACATATTTCACTCCTCCTTTTTATTACAAGTGTAAAGAAAAAACACTAATTTTAGCATAATTTTAAAAATTTAAAATTATGTATAAAATATAAAAAAATAAAAAAATTAAAAATGTAGTTTTATTGAAAAATAGTCAAACTTTTAAAAACAATAAAAAAATCGTTTTGGTTTTCATATGTATTCTTATGATCTGCCTTCAAAAATCGGTGTTCGATTTGTCGAACGCTGGGCACTAGTTAGCACATTTTTTTATAGGAATGGCTTACTAAAACACATTGAATTACCATATTCCACTATTTTTTTTTTCTAAATGTAACTAAGGGAAAAGAGAAAAATACACATATGGTAACATTGTTATGCTCTTTTTTATAAAAAGGGGATTTACATAATGCTAGATTGTGTGCAACAGGCACTGTGCTGGCAAATAGAATCGGAGGAGCTGAGGTGAAATCCGGAAAAGCTTTGGAAAGAGGCGATCATGGATCAAGTTTGACAGCAAAAATAAAATTTTAATTTCCCGTTGGCAGGATAATAAAGAAGTCACAGTGGCCACCAATTTTGATCAAATCTACCCAACTGTTTCAGCGAAGAGATGGAAAAAGCAAAAGAAAAATAATGATGGCAGCATTATAGAACACGGCCGGTTTGTGAATTATAACCAACCCCAGCTATTGAAAAATTACAACAAAGGAATGGGGGGAGTGGATTCGCACGATAATGCTGTGCAAAATTATAGTGTTGCAATTCAAGCAAAGAAGTGGTACTGGCCTTTATGGATAGCTAATTTAAACTCTTCAATGGCAAATACTTGGAAACTTGACTGTTTCTGTCGTCGTCAGAAAAATGAAAAAATTAGATCCCAAAAGGAATTCCGAGTAGAACTTGCGTATTCTTTAATGACTCAACAAGAAAATATAGATTCATCTAGTGATGGTAGCGCTTTTGATTCTGCAATAGATATTCTTCCCGTAAGAAAAACTGAGCATCTAATTGTTCAAATAGAGGAAACCAAGAAGTGGAAATGCAAGCATTGTCATAAACCAAGCTCCTTTTTATGCAAAAAGTGTAAGGTTGCACTTCACACACATTGTTTCGAGGAATATCACGAAAAAAAAATAATACATATAAGTATGTTTTTAATATAAATAACTTTGTTCTTTCATTTTGATTTAGATGAATTAAATAAATAAAAATCAAAATAAATTTTGATTAAAATTAATTAAAAAATTATTTTCAGTTAATTTTTGATTTAAATGAATTAAATAAAATAGTTTGAGTTAAAAAAGAATTGTCTTTTTATTATTTACAATTTATAGGAGCAATAAAACCAATATGCTAAATAGTGCCCAGTGTTCGATTAATCGATCATAATTTTTCTCAAAAACAAAAAATCTTAAAAAAATTTTGACTTCAGATTTGTATTTTCTGGTGGCAAACAAGTTTTAAAAGTTTATTCGAAAAAAAAATTCTCTGGGACGATATGGGTTAAAGGAGGCCTGCAAAATTGAGTGTTTTAGTATTTGTTCTGAATACAGAAGTAGTTTATCAGGAGTGTCACAGAAACCATGTCGGTTTTGCTGATTGTCTTTGAAAACCAATGTTGGTTTCATTTGTCATGAAACCTACTTGGTTTTGTTAATTTCGAATGTAATTTAAACCAATGATCGAATCAGCTGTTGCTCACATTTGCTTATTGTTTGCAAATTTTTATTTTACTTTTTTGCAGGAAATATAAAAAAAATATTGTTTTATTTAAAATAACAATAAAATTAATTATGCTTTATTATTTATTATTAAATTAAGGAATAAGGTGCTATAAATAAATTAAATTGGCAACTGCAGTTGCAACAGTTTTCTTATTAGAAGAAGAGCGCTTAGAAATAGTGACGTGAAAAATTTCTGAGGGATTATTGCATTAATTTACTTGAGCTGCCGGAGACAGCGTATATGTATTGTTTTATTATGCGTTTTTGTTGAAAGCTGCTTTGCAGATCATATTTAAGGGCCTTTATCCCGTTGCGGTTTTTTTCGGAAGGATGTTATCCAAAAACAGTCGGGAAGGATATAAGTCTAGGTAGAAGCACTGTACCAACATTATAAGGTGATGTGCTCAACTTTGCTTAGCGGTTCATTCAAGGCACATAAATCAGGTACCCGCATTTCAACAACAAATATTACAACAGCAATAACCACATGTACTTTGTTGGTATAAATTACCTTCTTACTTTTCAACACAGGGTAGCACCGTCAGATTGCATGTTTCTTGTAGTAAATGTGAAACACCATACAAAACTGACTATTCGATAGGTGTTTATCGATACCCAAATAAAAGCATGCTTTTAGACTTATATCTACACAATCCAAATTTGACATTTACATTGGTATAATGACATTAGTCACATGGTGTAGTGCTTGCCACCTACTAAGCGCACCTTGGGTTCATTTGTCCACAGTGTGTACTATTGGAAACGGACAGCAATGATAAACGCAGACTAAGAGACTATTTTTACAAGAAATATAAGATTCCTCGCACAATTAGTTGCATTGACGGGACACATAAAACTAGTATTTACGAGCATTTATAATTTAATCGGTATTGTTATGGTTTTTATATTTTAAGTGTGTAATGTATGTGAAAATAGTTCTTCCATGAAGCAAATATTCTAATAAATAAGTAAATTTATTTAAAATTTCTGCAAAAAAATTAGCGTATCTATTTTTCTAGGAAAGTTTTGGGGAAAGCTTCCCTGCATTAGCAGCAGTGAAACGCAAAATAATAATTTGGTGTCATTAGTGCGTTCACAAATGTTACATTTACTTAATTTTTTTCAAAAAAAAAAAAATAAAAAAAATAAAAAAGCACGAAAATGAAAACTGACAGCTGTTAACTACTTGGTTTATTTCCATTAACAAAACCGATAACATTGGTTTCCATGACACCTAAAAGCGACATCAATTCTAGTTCGAATATAAAACCGACAGCATTGGTTTTCATGACACCAAAGCATTTTTCCTTGTTTTCAAAACCAATTCTGACAAGATTAGTTTCTATGACACCCCTGTATGTTTTTGAAGTGCATGTGCGCAGGATTTAGATAAAAATGCAAAAGGGAAATATACAGGTATGTGATGGAAATCGGTTCGATTTGAAATGAAATCGCAAGTTCAAAACGTAGAAAATTGTTTATGGTGTGACAGAAAACGCATCGATTTCATATTCCAACTTTGTTTCATTTTCAGTTGGTTACAAAAAAATCAATTGTTTTTTTTATATATATATTTTTTGCTGCTAACGGAAATTGAAGCCAATAATGCTGAAGCGGCTGCAGGTTTCCAAACATATTTTCGGCGACGGCGAATCGAATATCGTTGGATCGTGGTTTGCTGAAGCAATTGTTGAATGAAATGGCATATTTTTTCTTAATTTCAAGCACCGAGTTTTATAATGAAAATCTTTTATTTTTTAAACCATGGAAAAGTCTTGCAAAAAAAATGGCCACGTCGACGGCGGCTAACTGTTTTCAGTACATGTCGGCGGCAGATTTTAACTGATCGGCTTCAACATACATACAATTGGATTGTTTCAAACAAAAATAAATTTATGTAAATAAAAATACCTTTTATTGTGGTATCATGTCTTTAATTATTTTAAAGCATTTTACTTACATTTTCACATAAGTTATTGCATTAAAATTTTGCTTAGATATAGAATAATTTCTAAATCGTCAAGTCATGCTTACTCGATTTAAAAACGCAAAAACAGCACAAATTCCGTTTTCCATCACATCTTTTTTTTTGTAATATTTTCATAGAACAAGATTGGAAATGAAATCGATTTCGATTTAAAACAAAACCAGAATGAAATCGAAATAAATGTGTTGCATCACAACTTTTTACGTTTTTCAATCGATTTTAAGTCGAAAACGATTTCCATCACATACCTGATAATAATTCGGTATTTATGTATTTAAACTTTTTGTTTTAAATAAATGCTTATACTATTGATTTGTAACATTTATTAATATGATTTTTGAATTTTTTGCATTAGTTCCTTTCGAAACGTTTGGGGAGAAAACTCAAAACAAAACAAATTCTCCCTCTCCCTCGTATTTAGAACACCTAATTTTTTCCCGGGGAGTTTTTGTCCCTCTCCCTCATGTTCAGAATACCAACTTTTTTCCCGGGGAAATTTTAATTCATAATAGGAGGAATGTTAAAAGGAAAAAAAATCCCGAGGAATTGCTATTCCTGATTGGGCTCTATAAACACTTAAATTTTGCTTCACGTCACTTTTGTTTTCAGCAAACCAATAAAACAAGAAGCACAGTTGTGTGTATCTAAAAAAAAATGTTTTCTACGCATTAAGAACAATACTAATAGACGCTCTGTTGACAATGTCACAAAATAGTCTGCAAAAGTGGAGACTTGGGGACACTTAACCCCACGTTTCCTTCAGGGTGGCTACAAACACACACACAAGGTAGAATTAGTAAAATCGTATCGTGATGTTGCGTCTCAGCTGACAAAAACCGTACCATATACAATGCATGTTACTATTTAGTTACGAAATATGTGGTGGTAGCACTGCTGACGTAGGAATCTGCAGAAAACAGATTTTTCTGTAGCGAATGTCAAAAACGCCGCATTTAATGCCAGACAAAAAAAAGTGCTGTGCAAACTGTTACATTTTCTATAACTTGTGCACTAAGTTGAACGATACGGCAAGCTGTAAAGTAGAATGATACGATTTTACTAATTCTACCTACACTCATGTTTTGTTTCTTTTTTACTTGTAAGCTAATAAATGCATGAGTAAAGTATTCAATTCAATTTTCAATTGAGTCGGTTGTTGTCCAAATCAAAGGGTGTATGACTTTGTCAATTGATTAGTTTGGCAGTTGTCGAGTTGGTTGAAGAAAAATCAAAAGATTTTGATTTTTCATGTTGACTAGTAAATCTTTCAATTCGATAGTGCTGCCTGTGTTCGAGTTTCTTGATTAGCTGTCAAAATTTATGTTTGTAGCTTTATTTTGTAAAGAAAAAGTTATGTATTTTTAAAATTGTATTTAATTTCATTGAAGTTTAAATAAAAAATATAAAATTAATGAATGAATGCAAAGAAGTTTTAAATTTTTAAATTTGTAAATTTGTTGAAAAACATATAAATTTGACAGTTAAATGAAAATCTTTCAATTCAGTTTATGAAGTGTATGGCCAAAAATCAATTCAATTGAAAGACTCAATTCACAATTGAATTGAATCGTGTGCATGTAGTAGTAGGAAGTTTAAACGCTTATAAGTCCCAAAATACTAAACCAATATCAATAAAATAGATTGTGGACATCTGTACAGAAAAACCTTTAAAACCATATAAATCTTTTTTAAATCGGTGCAGTAGTACCGGCTTAAAAGGGATTACAAAAAACTTCTTTGCCTATCAATTATATAGATTATCTTGCTATACGAAAACATATGTTGATATTACATATTGTTTAATAAAAATAAACATTAACAAAAGGATAGGGTAAAATATGTACAGAAGTTTTCGATATAAAACTTAAGAAAATGGTACATATAAATACAGATCTGTGCAAAGATATACACATACGTATCGCGCACTAAATCATAAACAGTCACATCTCAAAAAATCCCAGGAGGTCTACTCTGTAATTCGAAACGAAAGAAAATACTTTCGAATTTGTATGTTAATTATGTACATGCTAACTCGAAAGTATTTTCTTTCGTTTCGAATTACAGAGTACACCCACAGATGTTTAGGAGTGGCAAAAAACTGTTCAAGAAGACTTTGCTGCAAAAGAAATTGTTGCGGTCCATGAAAAACAATGTATGTATATATCTTTGCACAGATTTGTTTGTTTCTTTTTAATATTATGTTGGTGGTATGGTTACTCCAAAATTAAACATCAAAAACTACTTATGTTTCTTATGTGCATATTTCTGACAGTAACACCATGGTTATTCCTTTTACGGAGTAAAGAAAAACGTGAAATATTGGTGTTACACAAGCATTTCAGAAAATCTGCAATTTGGCAGTGAAAATCTGCAATCTCAATTTATAATTTTTGTAATAAAAAATCAGCAAAATGCAGAGAAATCTGGCAACAGTGACTAGGTGTCACCATCTTTAGGAAAGGGATAGTAAAGCTGAAAGTACATAACACTCGTTAGTGCGCGTGCGACCTGTAGGCATATGTCAAAAAAAGTTGAAAGTATTTTTGCATACAAGTTACATACGAAACTCTTTGACGCGTTTGCCGCAGAAAGTTGGTTAACTTTTAACGCGTTGTATTGTTTTGAAAACTAATCAGCCAATAATAAATAAGAAAAAATTAAAAAAAAAACTAGATTCATGGAGTAAAAACTTATTGAAGAGTTTGAAAAACATACAGTATTGGATAAAAAAGGATTTGAAAATGTTCCAAATCCATTTTTCAATGTAAAACCAAAGAAAATAAATCATATAGAATGCGCATCTCATACAACCTAAAATTTTCTATGACGGGTATTTCCAGTACTACCCGTCCAGCGTACACACTCTCATTTCTTTCTGCAGTGTATGCTACGCTCGCATTGCTGAGAGCAGCGTTGCCGTTGTGACATTAAAGTATCACTTTTGACCCCTTTTCGTGCAAATGAAACTTTTTATGACCCTTTTTTCAATTTATCCTTTTGTTTCATTTTAACAGAATGTATGCCGTAGGGCAATCATATACACAGCTTAGCATATCAGGTATTAGAAAAAGAGCTGTTAGTCTAGTTGGCGATATTCGGCTAGATGATGTCGATCATTTATTGTTTTGATCGATAGAAAAGCCAATAAATGGTGAAAATATTGCAAAAAATCTGACACCCAAATCCTTGATTCCAAATTATCAATTAAAAAATTATTTCTCGGAATATCACAATTAAAAAAATATGTATTTTAACTTACTTCCATCTTTAATCTTAATAAAACTTTTTATAAGTTTTTATAAAATGTTTATACGTTAAATAGGTTCAAATGAAGTAAATTTGGAAGCAAAAATTGGGGCCTTAAAGTATACTTGTATGTATATAAATGATCAAGTACTCGTACAGATCAAACGGCTGGACCAATTTTGATTTAGTTTTTTCTGTTTGAAAGGTGACTTGATCGAGAAGGTTCTTAGCTATGTTTTAATAAAATCGGTCCAGCCGCTTAGAAGATATCACGTCTTTTCTAGAAATATACGGGGGTTTTTTAAATTTTTAATTTTTGTTATTATTATAATTTTTCATTTATAAATGAAAAAAGTAAAAATAATTCAAATAATTAATTAATTAACTACGAACATATTTCTATTTATAATACTAGTAGAGTATTTACAAATACAGTTTTTAATTGCAAATAAGACGAGTATAAACCTATTATAAAGGGTGTCCCAACAAGAACGCAAGATTTAAATTTTAAATAAAACACAGATATTAAAAAAAAAATCGTGAAACTTTATTATATCGTAAAGTAGACAGAATGAGGTTATGTATGGAACAACATATCAGGGAGATGGCCGCCGCGGCTTTGCTGGCACACACGCGATCTTTTAATGAAATTTTCAATGACCGTTTTGCATAAATGCTGCGGTATTTCATTAATGCAGCGTTCAATTTCCTCTTTTAAGGCTTGAGTCGTCGTCGACTTATTCGAGTAAACCATCGACTTCAAATAACCCCAAAGAAAAAAGTCTAAATGTGTTAAATCGCACGATCTAGGCGGCCAATTCTGGTCTCCAAAACGCAAAATAATACGACTGTGAAATGACTGATGCAGCAATTGAATTGTTTCTCTGGCTGTATGACATGTGGCGCCGTCTTGTTGAACCCACATGCCCTCCACATTCATTTGTTCAATTCTAGGCACGAAAAAACTGGTTATCATTTCACGATACCAAACACCAATGACTTTGCACTTGACCTGCCTCATTTTCATAAAAAAGGTCCAATGATTCCTCCAGCCCTAAATCCACACCACACAGTGACACGTTGAGGATGCATTTGCTTCTCGTGAATCACTCGAGGATTTTCCTCACCCCAATGCGACAATTCTGCCTATTGACGAAGCCATCAAATTGATCGCAATTTGCGAACTGTAGCCGCAAAACTTTCACCATTTTGGTAAAACAATTTCACAATGAGAATGCGTTGTTCATTCGTGTAGCGCTCCATTTTTACTAACCTCGTACCTTCTACTAGCAAACAATAATAATTGTTCAAATGTCAAACAATGACACTTCGAATGGCGCCAAATTTAAATCTTGCGTTCTTGTTGGGACACCCTTTAGATAGCTACTTAATATAAAAAAAATCATGAAATCTAAAAAAAGAGTGGTCAAGTTGCGACATGAATATCGAATGAAATTCCAATCGATATTAAATGCATATTTCGTTCGATATCGAGTGCCGTAATTTACACAATTACTTAAGATTTATAAAAAAAAAATAGAAACTGTAAAAACATAAATACATATATTGGACATAGTTCATCTCACTTTTTTACTTAAAAACCAAGCATAACTCAAAAAATTTACTTTGAAGAAAAACCATTTAAAGTAAAAATTCAATTCTGAAGAGGATAATATATGTAGTTACTAGCGTCCCGCTCCGGCTTCGCGCTGGTATAAAATATATAACGAATGTCATTCATAAAAAAATTATTAAAATCTATCCAGTAGTTTTGATCTATTCATTACTTTCCTCCGAAAATCGGTATTTTTTGTGGTAAAACTCGGATATTTTTACATAGTTTTTTTGCAATTGGCCGCATGTTTTGCTGTTGAAAAAGTAGCAAAATGCGACTTAAGTCGCACAACGGCAACGCTGGTGATAAGAGCAAAGAATATAATGCTCTCAGTGTGTGTTTGCTTGCGCTTTATACTTTCCCCCCGCACAAAAAGCGTAAGAAAAAAAATGTTTAATTTTCTAGCTCAGATGCGTATTCTATACAATTTATATTCTTTGGTAAAACTAAGTAGAAAAGCTGGCTTAAATATACTTTAGGTCCCCCTCGCAGAAATAAATAAAAACTAGCCTATCCGATAGGAAATTGAAAAAATTAAATAAAAAAATTGGCGGCGAGCCTTAGTTTCCGAGTTTAAAGTTTTCATATAAAAGTGTGATTTAGCATTCTATTTCTGAATGTAATGGTCCAATATTGGTATCAATAAACAGATATGCAAAGAATATTTAGTAAGTACCGCCGTTTTGGGAAAAACCACGGTGGAGAAAAATCCTTAAGACCGGCCGAAGGCCGGCTATACAGAAAAACTTTACTATGCAGCGCCGTGTTGGGAAAAACCATGGTGGAGAAAAATTTTTAAGCCCGGCCGAAGGCCGGCTATACAGAAAAACTTTACTATGCAGCGCCGTGTTGGGAAAAACCATGGTGGAGAAAAATCTTTAAGCCCGGCCAAACAGAAAAACTTTACTATGCAGCGCCGTGTTGGGAAAAGCCATGGTGGAGAAAATCATTAAGCCCGGCCGAAGGCCGGCTATACAGAAAAACTTTACTATGCAGCGCCGTTGGGAAAAACCATAGTGAAGAAAATCCTTAAGCCCGGCCCAAGCCGGCTATGCAAAAAAACTTTAGTACGCAACGTCGTGTTGGAAAAACTCATAGAGGAGAAAATCCTTAAACCCGGCCCAAGGCCGGCTATACAGAACAACTTTAATGTTTTAACGTTTTTTTTAAATTTCAATACATTAAAGATCGTCTTAAAAGCTTTTAAATGATACCAATATTGACTGTATTGGATGAAAAATACAACAAAGGATCACAATTGTATACTGGAACTTTGAATGCCCATAACTCGGGAACGAAGTCTTGCCGCCAATTTTTTTATTTAACTTTGTCTTCTTATTTTTTAATTTCCTATCGGATAGGCTAGTTTTTATTTATTTCTGCGAGGGGGACCTAAAGTATATTTGTTCCGAAAAGCTGATAGAAAAGGCGTTTATAACGCGTGTTGTGTAACTTGCCATTTTTCATGAGGTAAAGTTTTCAAACGCATGATAGTTGAGGACGAACTTACGCGTGTTATGTACTTCTACCTTAATAGAGAAGACAGGCGGTGAAGGAAGAGATAAAGAAAAGCTTCATTCTTCTAGAACTATGCTTTTGCACGTTTTTAATAATGCAGTGCTGTAGCGCCTCTGTTGTTAAATGAGGCGTATTAAAATTTGTTTGAAGCTGCGTTTTTGTAGCCTTTTATCGGTTTTTTGTAATCAACGTGCTTACTGCTTCATCCAACGCTGCTTTATTGAAACAAAAATATTTAAAAATATGGCAGTCGGGTAAAAGCGCTGGAGAACAAATATTTTTACATCCTTATCGAGTTGTATGTAAATTGAAAACTTATTTTCTGCAGGTCTTACTTTGCTAAAAAAAATTTCTCCAGAGACGGTACCTGAGATATTGAAGGGAAGGGCTGTAACTATATACTTAAATACAATGAAAATTAAACAAATTTTGAACAAATTACATTTTTATTTTCTGGTTATATACAAACCTCTGATAAAGTTTCCGGATCGAATACGTCAACGTTTACCTCTTTCCCATCCCTAATTATGTCATTAGCTTTTTCTTCAATTAAATCCAGTGACTCTTTACTAATTAAATGTTTAGTATTAAGCTCAACATAAGATGTTTCACTTCCCAGCCACCATGAAGTTGTTGCATAATCAAATTCTTTTTCAAAAAGCTCTGTAATTAAATGTTGTCCAGAGTGTTGCTGCATATGGTCTAGACGCCTGTCCCAATCAATACATTGTTCAACAACAGCTCCGGGTTCAAACCCGATTTCAGATTCTACAAAGTGAACAGCGTCATTGCCTTTACGGACTACACTACGTACGGGAAGACTATTTATCGTACCATAATCACATGGTTGGCCACCGCCTTCAGGAAATAGAATGGTATCTTCACAAATAACATAATATCCTTGTAGGTCTTTGGTTTCTTTTGAACTGGGAGCACACCATTTTAATAATCCAAATTCACAAGAGACCACTACTGTTGTAAACTATGAAATTATACATTTTTACTTTCCTTCCTTTACAATACCTTAATTTTATTAACCTGTTTTAGGAAACTGTCTTCTTGGCATTTAAATACCATTTTTAATTAATTAACTTCGTGTTTTTAATATATTAGATCTCCGAACAGCTTATTATTTTCTTAACAATTGTTTGGTTAATTATGCAAAACGTAAAGGCTGCCAGATCTGAAAAACAAGGAACGCAGGAGAAATAACAAATAAATCAAAGACCACTCTTATGGTGGGTACACACTATGCAACATGTTTACGGAACACGTTTATATTACATGTTGCATATTTTGATACAGACTATGCAAAATACAATGCATAAACATCAAAACATTTGGAACAAATTAAGTTTAGTGACATAACTCCAAAATAAATAAAAATTTGGTATCTGTTAGAAAATTAAAAAATAAAAAGAAAAACTTAAATAAAAAAATTGGCGGCGAGCCTTAGTTTCCGAGTTATGGGCCTTTGAAGTTCTAGTATGAAATTGTGATTATTTGGTGGAATTTGAACAAATCAAGCTAAGGGGCAATTATAAAAAAAGCTATCCGATTGAAATTAAAATACAAGGAAAAAAAATTAAATAAAAAAATTGTAGCGAGGTTTAGTTTCTGAGTTATGGGCCTTTGAAATTGTAGTGCAAAATTCTGATTACATGATGTATTTTTCAACAAATGTTATCCAATATTGGTGTCATTTAAAAACTTTTTAGTGACTCTTTAAGAAAACACTAAATTTTGGAATTGGGTTGTATTTACTTACACCTGTGTATGTACATATATATGTGTATGTGCGTGTTTGTAGCATTCATACATAAAAAGGTTTTTCTGCACAGCCGGCCTTTGGGCGGGCTTAAGGATTTTCTCCACAATGCTGTTTCCCTACACGGCGCAGCTTAATAAAGATTTTCTGCCTGGCAAAGTTATTCTGTCTAATAATGATTTTCTGCACAGCCGGCCTTCGGCCGGGCTTACGAATTTTTCCACCATGGTGTTTCCCTACATGTGGCAGCTTAATAAAAATTTTCTGCCTGGCAAAGTTTTTCTGTATAATAATGATGTTCTGCACAGCCAGCCTTTGGCCGGGCTTAAGGATTTTCTCCACCATGGTGTTTCCTTACATGGCGCAGCTTAATAAAGATTTTCTGCCTGCAAAGTTATTCTGTCTAATGATTTTTTGCACAGACGGCCTTCGGCCGGACTTAAGGATTTTCTCCACCATGGTGTTTCCCTACATGGCGCTTTTAAAGGATACTAATATTAACGACATTCGTTGGGGAAAATACTATGTATAATTACAATTTTGTACAAGAATTTCAAAGGCCCATAACTCAGAAACTAAGCCTCGCTTACAATTTTTTTATTTAATTTTTTTCCTTATTTTTTAATTTTCAATCGGATAGTTTCTTTTAGAATTGCCCCTTAGCTTGATTTGTTCCAATTCCACCATATAATCACAATTTCATACTAGAACTTCAAAGGCCCATAGCTCGGAAACTAAGGCTCGCCGCCAATTTTTTTATTTAAGTTTTTCTTTTTATTTTTTAATTTTCTAACAGATACCAAATTTTTATTAATTTTGGAGTTATGTCACTAAACTTAATTTAAGCCAAAATTTTGATATTTTCGAAACTTCGAACGCAACCATAAACAAGACTACAGGCCGGGGCACAAGGAATCCGTCATGCGTTAAATTTCGCCTTTTTCAACATATCCTCTGTGGTATGGGCACAAAATAATAAAAAAATAATAAATAAAATAAAATAATAAATAAAAATAATAATAAAAAATAATAAAAATTTGGTATCTGTTAGAAAATTAAAAAATAAAAAGAAAAACTTAAATAAAAAAATTGGCGGCGAGCCTTAGTTTCCGAGTTATGGGCCTTTGAAGTTCTAGTATGAAATTGTGATTATATGGTGGAATTGGAACAAATCAAGCTAAGGGGCAGTTCTAAAAGAAACTATCCGATTGAAAATTAAAAAATAAGGAAAAAAATTAAATAAAAAAATTGTAAGCGAGGCTTAGTTTCTGAGTTATGGGCCTTTGAAATTCTTGTACAAAATTGTAATTATACATAGTATTTTCCCCAACGAATGTCGTTAATATTAGTATCCTTAAAAGCGCCATGTAGGGAAACACCATGGTGGAGAAAATCCTTAAGTCCGGCCGAAGGCCGTCTGTGCAAAAAATCATTAGACAGAATAACTTTGCAGGCAGAAAATCTTTATTAAGCTGCGCCATGTAAGGAAACACCATGGTGGAGAAAATCCTTAAGCCCGACCAAAGGCTGGCTGTGCAGAACATCATTATTATACAGAAAAACTTTGCCAGGCAGAAAATTTTTATTAAGCTGCCACATGTAGGGAAACACCATGGTGGAAAAATTCGTAAGCCCGGCCGAAGGCCGGCTGTGCAGAAAATCATTATTAGACAGAATAACTTTGCCAGGCAGAAAATCTTTATTAAGCTGCGCCGTGTAGGGAAACAGCATTGTGGAGAAAATCCTTAATCCCGCCCAAAGGCCGACTGTGCAGAAAAACCTTTTTATGTATGAATGCTACAAACACGCACATACATATATATATGTACATACACAGGTGTAAGTAAATACAACCCAATTCGAAAATTTAGTGTTTTCTTAGAGTCACTAAAAAGTTTTTAAATGACACCAATATTGGATAACATTTGTTGAAAAATACATCATGTAATCATAATTTTGCACTACAATTTCAAAGGCCTATTTTGTCTTGAAATTTTAATTATAAGCATGTAAAGAAAGTGTGTTGAATTCAATTTATATTATTACTTAATATAATTTATTATTGTTGTCAAAATGTTTGTTTAAAAAATTTCAAACTAGTAAAAGGTGTACAATTGCAGTTATATAAATGCACAAAAAATAGTTAAATATTGCATTAAACACAAATAAAAACTTATAAAAATAAATACACAATTAAATTTTAGTGTTTTAAGTTCAAGATTTTCGATCAAAGTAGCCTGCAACAGGTCTTCTGCATCATTGTTGGCCGTGTACTGTTTGGTGCTGGTTACAGTTGCTGTTGTAGTATTTTTTAATCTTATCCGCTGCGTGCCCGCTGAAATAAAGTCAAAGTTAAAATTAGATATTATTTTACTTCAAAAATTTATAAGTATGTAAGTCTAGTTGTAATATACTTACAATTTTTTTTGTTGTTTTTGCCGATGTAGTAGGTGCATCTCCAATTTTGGTGAAAGCCTGTATAAGTGCACTTTCAATCGATTTGATTTGTTGCTGCCTTTGGTGTTTCGCTTCCAAATGTTTTTGTTAGATTTTGCGTTGCATTTCCACTTGTGCCAATTTGTCAAGTTCCCAGGCTGCGTCGTACAAGTGAGTTCACAAAAGCGACGTCCATAATTAGTGACTCTCTTGGTGTTTCTGAGAAAAATTGGGTTAAGTTTTGCCACGGCAGCTCATGTTGCCGCGCATACCCTTGACTTATTAGACAGTAAAGCGGATAAGGCAGGAGGATTTCTGCCTGTCGAATTAACGTCATCGTCATCAGATTCGATACAAATGGGCGAGTTACGCGTCTCAACAAATCATTATCCTCGGCATTTTTTTCTTTGATGGATCCATATGTTGCCTCCGGCAAGAATTCTGCTTTAACTGATTATTTTCCCACAATTAAATTACTGTTCCAAGGGATCCGGAAGATCTGCCAGGCGGGCAGCCTTTCATGAATTTGTTGCTCCTAAAAAATAAAACGATTTAAATTAATATACGTGTATATTAGATAAAATTATAGTTTTTTTACTCACATACATAGGTATTTTTCTGTTTTGCCAAAAATGTGCTTCTGAAAATATAGAGAAAAAACTAGCTATTATGACAATATACAGACATAAATTATCAATTGCAGAAGCTACTCACCTTTAGTTTCAACCAAGATTATGTTTTTCTTACAAAAATCTGCAAATAAATAAAATTTAAGGCATATTTCTTTAAAACTAATAAATTTTCACATTGTACTTACCAAAATCACAAGCGAATGAAAAACACAAAGCACAAAGAAAAAATGCCACCACGAAAGAAGCTTAAAGAATACGCAGTGACTGAGTGAGCGAGACCTCCGAAAACACTAATTATTTTCTCCGTCTCGTGTCATCTCTGTATATCCTCTGTGAAAATGACTTCGAGAAGCCACATTACTTTAAATATTAAACAAAAATTAAATTTAATTGATGATTCAAAAAATATGACAAACGTGCACTTTGCGAAAAATATAAGCCACAATAAATAGAATTTTAAAAAGCAAAGACTCAATTGTTGAAAAATCTAAAACGTTGAGATTGTCAACAAAAAGAAACCGGAGCGGTGCCTGTTCAAATGTTGAGAAAGCCCTTACAATATGATTTAAACAAATGCGTGAATCGGGAGCCTTAATTTCCCGCAACATAATTTTGGAAAAGGCTAAAAAGTTCGCTGTAGAAATGGGTGTTGATTTCAACCCGAGTAATAGTTAGCTTCCGAGGATTACCTAATTCAACATTATCAAAAAAAGGAGACCAAAAGCGAGGCTGTATGAACTCGAAGGAACGTTTAACACTAATATTTCTATGCAGTGCTACCGGTGATTATAAAAAAGTTATTATTATTGGCAAATCAAAAAATCCAAGATGTTTTAAAAACAAAGTGTTACCTCTGGAATATTATTCACAACACAAAGCTTGAATGACTCAAGATTTATGGCAGAAAATTTTGCTTTCTCTAGATGCTTAAATGGGAAAACAAAGATGTAAAATAATATTGTTCGTTGACAACGCATCTTCCCATTAAACATCAGCAAAGTTATAAAACATAGACTTGCAATACTTAGCAGCTAATACAACTTCAACCCTTAGATTAGGGCATAATACACAGCTTCAAATCTTATTATCGGCAAAAGATTATAAGGGAACAAATCTCAGCAATTGAAACCGAAAAAACTATTGGAGATTTTATTAAGAACTTAAGCATTTTTAAAGCATTGCATATTATAAAAAACTCTTGGTGGCTTGTGAAACCTTCTACAATTGCAAACTGTTTTAACAAGGTAGGTTTCCGTCACTTGTTTGTGCAATAAATTTCACAGTCGTTACATTTCCTCTGCTGAGCAAGTGGATTTAGAAAATGATATTGTGGAACTTAACATTGATGTTGCACATCAATATGAATTCGAAAATTTCGTCCGCTGCGATGATAATCTACCATGTTGTGGAGTACTTACAGAGCAGGAGATAATTGAAGAAATTTATCATATTTCGTCCTCAGACTCTTCCGAAGATGAAGAAAACGAAGATATTATCAGTCCTCCTTCAACAAAAGAGGCAATGAATTGTCTCAATGTACTTCGAGATTTTTTTTAGCACATAATTATTATTCGCATGAACTTGATGATATCTAAAAACGTATTATCGAAAGCCTTAACAAATCTAAAATTCAAATGTTGATGACAGATTTTTTAATCACATATAGTTGAATATAAATATAAAGTTTTGTATAACATATAATACACACTTCCATACATACATTTTTAAGCTTTGATCTCCTTTTATGTTGAATTTTATGATTTTTGTTCCTTTTTAAACATTGTTCGGTGAACGAACCTAATTTTTATTTTGTTTTAATAAACCTAAACAATTTTTTAACTTAATAAATAAACAAATGAGTTTTATTTTCTATCTACACGTGGGTGTTTCGCTTTATTGCACATCTTGCTCAATTAAGCGATTTTCGTTTTAATTGTGTCGGCGAGATTCAATTAACCGAGTACTGCTTAATTGAGTTCCCGTTTAATTGCGTCAAAACTGGTGCCTTTTTAGAAACTCAATTAAGCGGAAATAACTGTATATAACTACATATCTGTGAATTGTGAAAAGTGGTTATGTAATAATTTATTTCATATTTTTATGTTCTCAGCTTCATACACATCTTTTAACTATATTTTCATCTAAATTTGGCGTTGAGAAACCAAATTGATTGCTGTTTTAACAAATATTGATTGATATTGTATTTTGTTTAATATACATAATTCGTTTCTTGTTGATTGTAACATCTTTTTCTAAAATATTGAAGAAGATCTTTTGGCAAGTCTGTTTCACAGATATTATAAGCTCTTAGCCACTTTTGCCGAGCACCAGGAAATGTAGGGAATCAAAAAATGCTGCACTTATGCCCTAATTCAGTAAGAAGATTTAGAACGTTTTTGTTTGAAAATACTTTTGAGTTCTTGTCTTTGAATTCTCTAAATTATTTTCTTCAAAAATGGTTGCTGTTTTTGATAACGAAAAATAAAAATATTATTACCATGTTTTTAAAACATAAAAATTAAATTAAAGCATTATACAATAGTTTGAAAAATATATGGAAAAATATGTGTTGGATATAATGTTTAGAACAAAATCATAAGCAAATACACGAACCTTCTAGCATAGACAATAAATAATGTTTTAAAGAATCATAACTGCGGCTTTTTTCGTCCATAGACAAGACGATACAATCGTCGAACAGAATTAGGGCATTAATTGTTTAATTTACACATTCTGTATTTTATAAAAACAATTTTGAAATAATTTTTAATTGAAGTTTTCAAACAAACAGGAAACAGAGGGGGAAATATTAAATTAATACGGTTGCACGATTTTACCGGAAACTTCAAAATACTTATACAAGGCCTATTTATCAGGTCAATGCAATCGTCCTGATGATATTCTGTGTGTTCGTGTTTTCACTGTCAAAAGCTGTTTGCACCAACTTTAGTTCATGTTTGTGTGTGTTTCTGACAACTAAAACACATAGTTGTTTTTTGTGTTGCTGTATTTTTGTAGAGTTGCATAGACCTAGTAAATAGGCCTTGTACTTATACTTGTCAGATGGTGAATGTCAAGAAAAAATGAGAGAATGGAAGTACCTTCTATATATATATCAAGGTGTATTAACATAAGGTGATCTTAATTCGCCAGCTGACATAAATTCCCTGCTGTCAAATGAACCAAAACGTTAAGAAATATTTTGACAGCAGGAAATTATACACAAACAAATATACAAGGCGAATACGCAGAGTTGCAAATCAAGACCACCTTATATCAATTCGCCTTGATTTATTTATTTATTTATTTAGTACATATTATACAAAGTAAATTTGTATAATATGGTGTTGCACAAGTATGGGCGGAGTAACTAGACCATATGCCCAAGATGGTATTAACAGTATTTTGAAAGTTTTTGTGACTGACTGTACACGACCTATGCCTTCACATAGGAAGTAGCAACGTGGTTGTTAAAGAAATTCCACAAAAAAGCGCAAGATTATACGGTTATCCGTGGCAGATCAGTCAACCAGTGCGAGCGAGACGTAAAACTCTCGAAGGCCAAACAACATACACAAGCCTGACCGCACTTAAGAAATAATTACGATGACGCGAGAGATGTTCCTCAACCCAGAGCTGCTTTACGACTGTCGGCTTGATTTATATCATGGAAAAAATCATGGTACAATTACTACAACAAAATTACAACACCAAAAAACACATTCATTTTGTTAGTATAAACAAACGTATAATTGTCAGAAACAGATGCCTTTTGTTTTTAAAAATAACAATTACAGAGTAACTAAATTACATTTTGCAGCTTGTAAACAAGTTTGACAACTGTATGTATTGTATAGTCATGTTTTAAGGCTCAGTTAGCCGACTGTAACGTAATGTAACTGTAACGTAGAAAACAACTGATTGATATTTTTATATGAAAAGTAGGTTACGTTACATTTCACCTCTATAACCATTCTCATTACTTTTCACATAACAAAATCGATCAGCTGTTTCTTACTGTTGCAGTTACATTACATTACAGTCGGCTAAAGGCTCAGTTAGCCGACTGTAGTGTAATGTAACTGTAACGTAGAAAACAGCTGATTGATATTTTTATACGAAAAGTAGGTTACGTTACATTACATCTCTATAACCATTTTCATTACTTTTCACATAACAAAATCGATCAGCTGTTTCTTACTGTTGCAGTTATGTTGCATTACAGTCGGCTAACTAAGCCTTAACTGAGCCTTGAGCCTTAAAACATGAGATACATTGACAGGTTGGGCTTTTGCATGTACCTGTTACAATTGTATCATGGAAAAAATCATCGTATGAATGTAAAATGCTTTTTGAAGCAACTTTTGAAAGAGAATCAAAAATAAAACAAGATTTTTAAATCATCGTATGAATTGGGCCTTATTCTCTTCATTTAATTTCTTTTATTATATAAATGGATTTTTAAATGTATTTAAAAAAAATTTATGTTTCATAAAAAGTGCCACAAAATTGCAAAAAGAACTCTTGTTGACGGTCAGTACCATGATACAATTAATTATACAGGTAACCGCGAAGCGCCAGCTGTTTTGCTTGTTTCGTGATTTGATCTGCCAAATGGTGTTTATCTTTTACCAACAATCGCGCACAGTGCCTATTATAACTGTACTAATACAAACATGCTTTGCAAAGCCAAGAGAAAACGCAAATACGTGTATATTCAGTGTTGTCAACTTGGTGCGTTTCGCACCATTTTGGGTGCTTTTTGAAATTTTTTGTGCGAAAAATTCCTTAGTTGGTGCGTGGTGCGCTTTTTTAAAGATTTTGGTGCGTTTTTTAATTTTTGGTGGCACCAATGCAAATTTAACACAACAATTGGTTAAAACCGGAAAATTCTTGTTGTGAAGCTTTATTAGTTTGAAATAATTGATTTTTGATCTCTTTTTAAAAAGTTTTAAGCATAATTTATAAAATTATTGTACAAAAATTTATCATCTTGCAAACATATGTATGTATGTGCCCTTAATGATGAAAGTTGTCGAGATATTTAGTAGATTACATTTGAACAAATCCAAAAATATTTTTTATTATGCAACAGTTTAATTTAGAGGTGTACTAGTCTCGATTAATATAAATTTATTTTACTATATCGAATCAAAAATGCGTATGACTTAGACCACCTTCAAGCAACCCACAGACCTTGCGAACGTTGGTACAACCTGAGTAGGTTGTGTATGAGATTTAAAGTGTATGGGGTCGTTGTATGAAATTGTGTCTCGGTGGTATGAAAGATTAAAAAGATTTGATTTTTTTGGCAAGTTGTATAGACAGGTTGTAAAATTTAGGAGTATGTTGTACAACTTCATTTCATTTTGTTTTTATTAACGTCACGCACGAATTCAAATTTGCCTTTAAAATGTCATGCAAATGTAATTTTCGTAGTCGTTTGGTTCACTTTCTTTTAGTGTTCTCAAAAGTTTGCTGTTAGAATATGTTTCTTTTTGTATAAACCAAATTTTTTTTTGGCCTTTTTTACATTCTTCTTCTTCGTTTTGCACGAAAAATATCACCGACTACAATATGCGCAAAAGTACCCGATATCATGTTTACTCAAACATTTTTTGTGAAATGAAGTTGTGCGCTAATGTAAAGTTGTTGTATAGTTTGTGTCCAAAACACACAACTTGATAAACCAACGTGTTGTACCAACGGTCGCAGTCTGTGGCTTGTATCATAATTAAGAACACATGTATACTATGTATCTACGAATTTGTATAGTTTTTTTTTGGTTAAGTTTTTTTTTAATTTTGTTCATATATTGTAAAAGGCTGTTTGTTTTTATTGTTGTATTTTTAATATGGGTAAATGTATTAAACTTCTGATAATTTTTTTTAATATTTGAATAAAAAAGTTTAGTACTTTTATTAGTTTTGAATCCTTACTATTAATCGTTGATCTCTTTAAAAAGTTTTTTACAGAATTTATTTATAATAAAAATGAATATAAGCAAATTTGTTAAGTTTTTTTTTATAGAATTAATATTTTTTTACACTGAACTGTTAAAGCCTGTTTAAGTGTTAAATTTTTAACGCAAAAAAATAATATACTTTTTATGTAAAATTAAGTCAGTAAACATTTTAAACTAAAAAAAAGAAATTCTAAGCTTGGTGCGTTTTTTCGTAAATGGCGCGTTTTTTTCCTCCATTTTGGTGCGTTTTGAAATTTCAAAGTTGACAACGCTGTGTATATTGTTTTCTCTTGGTTTTCTCTCTTGTCAATCACAAAACAGCAATAAAAATCACTGTTGTTTTATTTGTTGTAGATTCGCGGCTACCTGTATTATCAAGGCGAATTCACATAAGGTGATCTTAATTCGCCAGCTGACATAAATTTCCTGCTGTCAAATGAACCAAAACGTTAAGAAATATTTTGACAGCAGGAAATTTTACACTAACAAATATACAAGGCGAATACGCAGAGTTGCAAATCAAGACCACCTTATATCAATTCGCCTTGTGTATTATTGTATCATGCAGCGTTGTCGACTTGGTGCGTTTCGCACCATTTTGGGTGCGTTTTAAAATTTTTTGTGCGAAAAATTCCTTAGTTGGTGCGTGGTGCGTCTTTTTTTAAATTTCGGTGCGTTTTTTAATTTTTGGTGGCACCAACGCAAATTTAACACAACAATGGTCTAAAGCCGGAAAATTCTTGTTTTAAAACTTACCAACTTCCTGATAGTGTTAATTACCATATTAATACTAATAATGTTTACAAAATATCACAATTTGGAATGAAATCTGTTTTATGGTCCAATGATAACAATAATGATGAAAATATTAGCTTTATTTATTTGGAATAATTAATTTTTGGTCACTTTTTAAATAGTTATAAGCCGAATTTATAAAATTAATATACAAAAATGTATCATCTTGTACAAATGAATTCAAAGATATGTATGTGCCCTTAATTATGAAAGTTGTATAAGTCTTATATTTCTTTGGTCGAGATATTTAGTAGATTACATTGGAAACAACCCAAAAATAATTTTTTATTATGCAACAGTTTAATTTAGAGTTGTACTAGTCTGATCAAAATGTACTATATCGAATAAAAAATTGTATGACCTAGACCACTTTCATATGTACACTATGTATGTACGAATTTGTTTATTTTATTTTTTTTTTGTTTGTTTTTTAATTATGTACATATATTGTAAAAAGCTGTTAATTTTTATTGTTATATTTTTAATATGGATATACATATTAAACTTCCGATAATAAAAAAATAAAAATATTTCAATAAAATGATAAATAAAGAACTTTTATTAGTTTTGAATCCTTACTATTAATCGTTGATCTCTTTAAAAAGTTTTTTACAGAATTTATGAAATTAAAAAAAAATTATTATCTATGTAATACAATAATATAATATAATATAAACAAATTTGCTAACTGCCTCTTCCACTATTTCGAAAGAAGGTTTTCGTGCGCATTCTAAGCGAAAGAAAGCTGATTTTCATTTCTTTATCTTACCTTTGTACGAAATTTGACTCGAACGGCAGGTCGCAAGAAGACGTTTTTTCATAAAAGTTTTGATACCACTAGTTCGAATGAATTGTCAGCAAAGCGAACACCATGTCAAAATCAAGCACTTGCTATTTTGCTTTCGGCTAGCAACATTTATTTGCAAACAATCAGATAAAATTTATGAAATTAATATGTTATCATTTTATTTTATTAAAATTAGATGAATTTATTTTTTATTTGTAGGAAAAACTGATAAAATATTCATCAAAATATTATTGGGCATTTTTGTTTTAGTTATTATTTTATATTCATTGTACAAAGTACTCGCACATTTCCAACATAACGAATGTAGTTTCAAAGCAAAACAGTAAAAACATGCTGTTGCTGCGCGACTATTTTGTTGAATTCTTTTTCATTGTTCAATATGGTTGTATTTATTTTCATGCAAATGTGAGTAAATTTACAAAAATCGCTAGAACTACTTGAAATTTACAAATTGTCAATACAGGCAAATCCCGGTATAACGAACGATATAATGTCAGGCCCATTCTTTATATGGCAAAGTTTTTTTCATGTGTTATTTTAACTATTATTATTGTAGACTAGATAGACTACAATTAAAAGAATGAAGGCAATTTTTTTCAGGTAAGCAACCAAATACAAATTAACGGTATAACATTTTTTTGGCATTTACATTGCAGCTTTAGATTATGTTTAATATATTTTTTGCCGTTCGTTATACAGAGCACACATTTAGCAAAACATTCGCTTTATAAAGTAGAACTAAATGCTAGAAATATATTCTTAGCAAGTTTTTGTTTTTATTTTGTCATTTTTTCTTTATCATTCGTTATATCCAGTACAAAATTTGGATAGTATTCGCTACATAAGGCTGTTAGTGTAAAAACTTGGACGTTCGTTACATCGGATTTTCGTTAAAGCGAGATTCGTTATACCGAGATTTGCCTGTACTTTGATTTATAAACACGTAAAACAAAATATTGACATACGTAATCAAAAGCAAAAGAAAACTGACGACATAATGGAATGAAAATTTATTAAAGTTCGAGCGACTAGTTTTCTTTCGCAAAGGTTTTCTTTCGACATAGTGGAAGAGGCAGCAAATTTTTTTAGGTTTTATTTTTTTTTTTAACGCTGAACTGTAAAATCCAGTTTTAGTGTTAAATTTTTAACACAAAAAATAATGTACTTTTATGCATTTAATTCAATAAAGATTTTAAACTAAAAAAAGAAATTCTATGATTGGTGCGTTTTTTTTTGTAAATGGTGCGTTTTTTTCTCCATTTTGGTGCGTTTTGAAATTTCAAAGTTGACAACGCTGGTATCATGGTCTCAGTCTCTCAGTCACAGAATACAGAATGTTTTGTGTCTCAGTTTTAAAAAGCATTTCAACGAGGTTTGACGTACTGTTTCGGTATTATTTTTGTGAAATCGTTTCACTGCATTTATTTTGGTCTATCAGAATATTAACTTAAATAATTTTTTCTGATTTTAAACTGGAATATATCTGTTGTAAAATAATATTTGTTTTTTGGAACAAAATAAAAAAGTTATGATTGTAAAACAGATACCATAAAATCTACTATTATAAAATTATTACGTGAAAAATCGATAAAAATAGATCTACCTATAACAAAATAAAAAGTGCTGTGTGTGAAAATAGAAATAAACGAAAGGTTCAATAAACAAAAAGAATAATTACAAAAATAAAACAACGCATTTGCACTGTTGTTTGCTGTGAGATTATTTCGTATGTATTTTTTGCATCAGAACTTATTGGGCTGTGTTATTTACCTTTTGTTTGATGACGAATTTGCGTTTTAAAATATTCAATTTGACGTAATTTTTTTTTTTAAATATACTACTTGTATAGACTCCAATTATAGCAATTTGATAAAATAAAATATACAACCATTTACTAATTAAGTTTGGATAAATAGCATGGACAAAGAAACAAAAATAAATTTTTATACTAAAAACACTGCACCTAGTATCCAATGTGTTCCAAACATTGAATGCAACGACTTATATATGAATAATGGCAAATGCTCGTCGAAAAATTTTGTAACATCAGTCACAAACAACTTGTCAGTTCACCATCAAAATTCATCAGCCTTGCAAAAATCTTTTGCATCAACGGTACCATTTGTATCGATACATATTGATGAAAATGCTGTTATACATGGTGCTAAGCGAATTCTTAAAGTAGTGAGACCATCATGGGATCTTAATTTTGTTCAATTCAAGGTAAGTCAATTAATCCGTTTGTACCTATCATGCGGACTTAACACTGAAATGCACATATGCACTATAGCATTGTACAGATAATTTCAGTTTCCAGAAAGATACATTTTTTCTCAAAAAGGTACATTTTAAAAAAAAATTTAAAATCCTAGCTACTCGAATGTACACCAAAAAAAAAAAGTTTTGAAATCAAGTAGAAACAATTTGATTTTAAAAACGCAACCTTTATGAAGTAGAACTTAGTTTGTTTTTTTCGATTATTCAGTTACTCCACCTGCCGAGAGTGCGGATGAAGGATTATTTGGCCAGTTCGTAGAACTATTACGCCACCACCAATTCACACGTATTGACCTGCTATAATTTAATTTCGATTTCTTTTAAAAATTCAGCCAAAACAAAATAGTTTTCTATAGTTTCTTCTATTTCCCAGCAAAAAATTTCAAAAAAGGTAATCGAGTTTGGAATTAAGCATTTTTGGTGGAAGCTCTTCCTTACTGAATTACAAACTTAATGATTTTAACAAGGCGTGAGACTAAAATAATCCATTCTTGAGTAGTAGTTATGTTGTTTATTGTAGGAATTAATTATATTTTCCGTTGTGGGAAATAATTATTTTTTTTCTTGATTGAACTGCTTTTTTTAAATATGCCGTTGTTTGAGTAAATGGAAGTTCTTGGCTAAAAACTCAGTTTGATTAAATATACATATAATAACTTTTAAGAAAAATTTAAATAATTTAAAAAAACTTATTGTGTTACGACGAAATACACCATTTTGTAAAATTTCTTTTATAAACTCAATTGAAGTGGGTTATTATTTATACGTATCAGTGCCTCTATTGTTACTTATAAATAGTATATTTAGAAAAATTTCAATTGCTTTCTAGTTAATTTTAATTATTATTCGAACTCCATTTGTTTCTATATTTGTAATTTGAACGGGCTAAAGTTCGTATTGCTTTTTAAGCCAAATTACATGTGATAATTATTAATGAACAAATACATAACACCAAAGTCTGTTGTAAATATTCTGACTAACAACACATAGTTGAACGGCGTTCTTTTGTGTTTGGTCCACTGTGTGTGGTGTCAGTAGATGTAGATTTCTGCTTTATATACTTAGCATTATTTTAAATGGAATGTGTGAATTGTTTTGATTCGTTGCTTTCATTGATGAACTTATTAAAACCGTAAATGAAAAAAAAAATTATTTAGAACTATTTACACACAAAAAAAATTATAGGTTATATTTCCTAAAATAATGGTATAATTTTAACTAAGTAGAATGGCATTTACAAAGTTTTTTAGGTAATATGACAAAAATTTTAGTTGATTTCTATGTTCGAAAAATCAACTGAAATTTTAGTTGAAACTCCTTAACGAATAGGTAAATTCATACTTTTGTTTTCTGTGAACTATCTAAATAGCAAAGTTAATTTACACATATAAAATGCGGCAAATTATCATAGATTTTAGTTATAGTATTAACTATTTATAATTCGATAACTGTCATGGATTTAAAGAATTTTTTAATTAACCCCCGACTAAAAAAAGGCGTGTTATAAGTTTGTAGTGTGTGTCTGTGTGTCTGTCCGTGTCCACGTACAGGCCAAATGGCTGGACCGATTTTCATTTGGTTTTTTCTGTTTGAAAGATGACTTGATCGAGAGGGTTCTTAGCTATGTTTGAAGAAAATCTTTCCAGCCGTTTAGAAGATATAACATCTTTTCTGAAAAAAGTCGAGGGTTTTTAAAATTTTTAATTTTTGTTATTTTTAAAAAAAAATTATTATTTAGTTATGAAGGATGCATACATATAAATAAAATCGAAAAAAAACACCACGAAAATAGAACATCTAAATTTAATGTTGGAACACAACTGAGACGAACGACGAATTTTGTCATAAAAAATAAAACACGTTTATGCGTATGCAAATTTACGAAATCTTCGATATATTTATTTCTATTCTCTAAGCCGACGACAAAACAGTTTTATCTCTCTTTGTGCAAACTATAAGCAACTTTATCAAATATAAGAGCTCTTATTTATTCGTCGTTTTTGTGCTTCACACGACGAATTTACTCAGCGAATTATAGACGAATTCGTCACCATCCACGAAATTCGTCGTTCGTCGAAGTTGTGTTCCTGGCATAAGACCAGTAGAGCAAAAATAATGGTCAAGTCAACTTTTAATGTATGTACTTATAAAAAAAAATAAGAAATTTATTATTCGACTATTGTCAGAAGTTTATTTTAATTTGAAATGTATTTGCTGGTGGTTCAGCGTTATCTATATATTTCATTGTTGCTGTAACAAATCATCAGTAGACTTCAACCACACATTTTGAATAGTCACAAACCTCTTATCTTATGCACAGACTTTCAAGAACTATTTGAGAATTCACAAATAATAATATTTTTGAAAATCACAAAAGCAAAATAAGCGTAGTAGGCTTAGAAACTAATACAAGAAACCCAGCAAATAATTTATATTCGATACAAATCTATTTTATTTTCTACACCTTTATACAATTAGAAATCCATCGGATAACAATAAAAGTAATTATAAGGCAAAATGAAAAATAAAATCTAAAATTTAACATTTTTTTTTATTTATTGACAATAGTCGAATAATAAATCTCTTAAATGTTAAATTTTATTATTTTTTTTTTAATTTTGCCTTATAATTACTTTTATTGTATTGTGTAGAAAAATAAAATAGATTTGTATCGAATATAAATTATTTGCTGGGTTTTTTGTATTAGTTTCTAAGCCTATACGCTTATTGTTCTTGAAAGTCTGTGCATAAGATAAGAGGTTTGTGACTATTCAAAATGTGTGGTTGAAGTCTATTGATGATTTGTTACAGCAACAATGAAATATATAGACAACGCTGAACCACCAGCAAATAAATTTCAAATTACTTACAAAAATCTTTAGACGTAATTAATCGAATTTAATTAGAATTGTGTATACATTTATTTTAATTTTTCGACATGTTCAGCCTTATTATGGTTGTAATAGTCATGACGAAATCGATAAAAAAAGCAACAATGCTTAGTAGATGTAAAAACTGTAAGGCTAATTGTTTTTGGCCAATCGCAATTAAAAAAAAAAACGTTAATAGATATATTTAACAAAAGAATAATATTTTTGCAACTTAATTTGTATGAAAGTAAATCTTAAATAAACTTAAGCGGTAGTGCCAAGGGTCCACAGATATGTACATTCGTTTTGGTTTAGATTATAGAAAAATATTTATATTGAAAACAAAAACAAATTTTCATATTTAGTAATTGTATTCAGTATAAATTCTCTAACATTGTTTAATTACCAATTAAATTTGTTAACTGGGTTATTCATTGCCTTTTATTTGCTTTACATACAGACCGCTAATAATATTTATTCTAATAATTCTATGTATCGTATGTATATATGTATACGTATGTACTTATATATATGTCCATGTACATATATATATATACATTTATCGAGTATATCTGTCTTTATCGCTTAAACCGATAGCGGTTTTTAAATATTGTCAGCCAGTTAAATATGTATATTTTTTG
Organism: Tachina grossa; assembly: GCA_949987645.1. NCBI lineage: Eukaryota > Metazoa > Arthropoda > Insecta > Diptera > Tachinidae > Tachina > Tachina grossa. The sequence goes on along the minus strand of OX465277.1, from coordinate 59,179,792 downwards.
TATGTTAAAATTAATTGCATCTTAGGAAGCAGTCGTTGAGCATTACGTGCTTAAAGTTATTGAGAATACTATAGTAACAGTGAGATTAATAAAGAGATATTCCTCTAGTGGAAAATATTATTAAATCCTAAAATTTAATTTTTTTTATTGAACCATACAAAACGGATATACGCCGAAACATTGGTCCTTCGAGCCGGATCCTTACGGTCCTTAGGAACCGGATCTATTTATTGGAACACTTTTTGTTTGCTCTTGGGTCATTATCTACATACAATCATCTTTATTCAAGGTTAGTAAATTTGAGTTAAAGTGATCGGGAAAAATTCTATTTAAATAAAAGCATTCATACATACATACATATATTAGTATATGTTTGTATATTTATAAAAGAAACAACAAGTGGTTTACGACCATATAAAAAATATAAAAGTGAAGATAACACAGTGGTAATCCTATGTAATAACACAGTATACCTTATTGTGAATTTTTACATTAGGATTAAGTACCCTTTGTTACACACGTTCCTCAATAAGAAATTTTGCGAAAATCTCACATAAGAGATAAATAAAAATAAAATAATTTGCAAAATTTATAACAATAAAACTTTATTAGTGAAAAAAGGATATATAAGTGTTATTGAATATTGTGTCAATAAAAGTGTTTGAATTTTCTGAGACACAATTGAAAGTAAAATATTTGTGCGGTAAATTATTTGTGAAAAAGTATTCGCTGTAAAAAATTTAATATGAAACAGCAATTCTTATACAAATAATAAAAAACAATAATAAATATTTGTACATTTTTTGGGTATAAAGGTGAATCGTTCATTAATATAAAATAATAATTTAAAGGTGTAAAATTAATTTGATAAAAGTTAATTTGTGTAAAGATAGTTACATTATCACATTCTTCTTCCACCTCTTTCTATTTGCAAGTTACATTAATAGGCACCCTACCGTCGGTCGATTTGACTACGCAGATTTTTTAACTAAAAGGTTGATAGGAAATTACATTTCAAAATTTAAATTCATCATATAATAACTAGTTGCGAATTCATTGGAATAAATCGATCCACATTACAAAATGAAAAAGTCCTTTGAAAATTGTATACGTGCTTCAGATGCCATTTCTAAATTTGAAGCAAGATTTCAAAAGGTTCGTGATGCAGATCATCATGTATATACATTAGAATTGACTAGTGATGAATTAAAACTTTTATGGGAACGAGCTAGAACGGCGTACGATGAAGCAGTAATTGAGTGTGAAACTCCTTCCGAAAAATCAAAAGCGATAAATACGGAGGATTTAGAAATAATCGAAAATAAATATGGGACGGTCTTTGCTACTTATGCTCGCTGTATGAAAACAATAAAAATAAAAATAAAAATTGATGAGTTAAAGTCTATTACTGCAGCTACACAACCGGCCGTACAGGCTGAAGTTTTGGCAGTGGACCAATTAACTCACAATTTACCTGTGGCACCATGCGAAATTGATGTCTTTAATGGTGACTTCATTTCGTGGCCAACATTTAGGGATATCTTTACAGCGGTATATATAAATAATAACAGGCTTAGCAATATTGAAAGATTATGTTATCTGATAAAGAAAACTGGTAAAGAGGCTAAAGAAATTGTTTCAAAATGCCCGCTTACTAATTCAGGATTTGAGATAGCGTGGAGAAATCTTAAAGAAACGTATGAAAACCCTCGAATGCTAGTTAATAGTCAATTAAAATGTTTATTTAATTTAGAATCTATTAATAAAGAAACTAGTTCAGCCCTGAAAGATTTACAGCGTGGTATCAATGGGTTTTTGACTGCTATGTCTATTTATGAAATATCCACGGAAAATTGGGATCCAATAATTGTATTTATTTGTATGCAATGATTACCGGCGCAAACAATTTCCCTTTGGGAGCAATCTATTCAAGATAAAACTGCTTTGCCTCTATGGAATGATTTAGATTCGTTTTTAACGGAACGAATTCAGACTTTGAATTGTATTTATGACCTTACAAATTTAAATAATGAAAGAAAAATAGGAGATCGAAAAATAAAGGCTCATATCTCGACAAAAAATAACGATAATAATTGCGTTTTGTGCTCGAAACAAAATCATGCATTAAGATTTTGCGTAAATTTAAAAATTTGTCTATTCAGGAACGATTTAATACAATAAACAAATTTCATTGTTGTGTAAATTGTCTTTCGAAATCGCATGAAGTCAAAGACTGTAAAAGCGAACATTTATGTTTCAAATGTAATCAGAAACATCACACAATGCTTCATCGCGAAGTGCCCACTACTAACGTTGCTATCACTTCTGGCCAAAAGTTAACTTTGTCTACTTCGAAAAATACTCATACAGTTAATTCATCAGATATTGAAACACAAATGCCTTCGACATCATCTACTGCTCGTGGTAGTATGAATCGACAGGTTTTCCATCTATCACAAAATTCATCTGTGCTATTGGGAACTGCTATGGTTTCGATCATATGTCATGATACTACGTATCCAGCTAGGGCTTTGATTGACCCAGCGTCGGAAGCATCATTTATTTCAGAACATTTGCGAAATCAACTTAGACTTCCGTCACATTCTACGAATGTTAAGATTTCCGGTGTTAATAATAAAACTTCCACAATTTCTAAAAAACTTTGTACAATTCGGGTTAGTTCTACATTAAATCGACAAGTAGAACTAGAAACTTGTACACTGGTTTTACCTTCCATATCAGGTAATTTACCTTCGTTTATTTGTCCTTCGGATATTAGAAAAGAATTATCAGATATTAAATTGGCAGATTATAATTTTTATAAGAGTAGGCCAGTAGATTTATACCCTCAAATAATTCTAGGGGAAGTGCGTCAAAATATTTATGGATCGTTAATGGCCCAAAATACTATTTTTGGTTGGATATTAACAGGTCCAATTCATAATTCCGTTCAGGATTCGATTAGAGTATTTTCAACCACTGTAACATTTTCTGAGGAGGATAATCTAAACAAAAATCTTTTGCAATTTTGGGAATTAGAAGAAACTCCAAAAAGGAAAATTTTATCACCTTCCGATAAATTTTGCAAAGAAATTTATAAGAAAACCACTAAACGGGATTCAACAGGTAGATATATTGTGTCGCTACCTTTCAAGCCAGAATTTCCCAGTGAAATTAACTTGGGAATATCCAGATCTGGAGCTATGAAACAATTTATGCGTATGGAATCTTCCCTTTCAAACAAATCTGAAATAAAAAACATGTATGATGAAGTATTAATGGATTATTTGAAATTAGATCATATGAAACCTATTAAATCCAATAATCAAGCAATAACAAAATCGTGTTATTTGCCACATCACCCAGTGATTAAACTAGAGAGAAAAACAACTAAATTTAGAGTCGTTTTCAATGCCTCAAATAAGACATCTAATGGCAACAGCTTAAACGATTGTCTTTTTGTAGGGCCAACCTTGCAAGCAGATTTGGTCAATTTGATTTTACGTTGGAGATTGTTTGAATTTGTATTTAATTGTGACATTACAAAAATGTATAGACAAATTCGCGTTCATTCATCCCATACACCTTTTCAGCGAATTCTTTATAGGACATCATCGGACGATCAAGTCACTGACTATGAATTGCAGACGGTAACCTAAGGTTTAAATTGCGCGCCGTATTTAGCAATTCGTACTTTATTGCAATTAGCTGATGATTGTGAGGACGAATTTCCCTTAGCCGCAAAAATTTTAAGGAAAGGCATGTACGTAGATGATGTGTTGACTGGAGCTCATGATGTTTCTAGTGCTTTATTAGCGAGGGATCAACTAAATGCAGCTTTATATTATCAGCGGGTTTTGAACTTCGGAAGTGGACATCTAATAAAATTTCGATTCTACAAGGACTTCCTGCAGGTCATTTGGTGGATTCAAAAGTTTTAACTTTTGAAGAGTCCAGCTGTTTCAAAACGTTAGGAATTTTTTGGAATGCACAATTGGATTCCTTCTTTTTCAAAGTTTTTCCTCTAGTGGCAAAATCAAGTTACACAAAAAGGGAAGTATTATCTACCATAGCAAAGTTTTTTGACCCGGTTGGTTGGTTAAGCCCAATAATAATGCAAAACATTTGGCTTAATAATATTGATTGGGATGACTCTCTTCCTCCTTCAACAGAAAAGGAATGGTTGTTATTTGTCGAATCATTTTATCAAATAAACTTTATTCAAATACCCAGATGGGTTAATTATTACAAAGATTCGAATACTGAAATTCATGTTTTTTCTGATGCTTCGGAAAAAGCATACGATGGCGTAATATATATTCGCACTGAAGCCCCCACTGGAGAAATTTATACGCACTTATTATCGTCAAAAACGAAAGTAGCACCAATTAAATCAATTTTATTACCGCGTCTTGAATTATGTGGAGCAGTTTTAGCATCAGAGTTATTGAAAAATATTCTTAGTGAAATTGACATTCCTATTCAACGTGTATATTGTTGGACAGATTCAACAATTGTACTTGCATGGTTACGAAAAACACCAAGTTCCTGGACTACCTTTGTGGCAAATAGAGTTTGTCGCATTCAAGAAAATACAGGAAATCATAATTGGTTTCATGTACGTTCAGAAGATAATCCTGCCGACTTAGGCAGCCGGGGGGTAGATCCACTCACATTATCAAAAAGTGAGTTGTGGTGGCACGGTCCTACATGGTTGAATATAAATAAAAATCAGTGGTCCCATCATAATTTTGAAAATCTGGATACTGACATAGAAAATCGGAAATTGAAAGTGCACGCCTCCTTTTTTTTCGAAATTTGAAGATATTTTAGATAGATTTTCGTCTCTAAACAAAGCTATGCGTGTTATAGCATATATATATCGATTTTTCCATTCTACACATGGAGCCCATAAAAATAAATTTCGTTATGAAAATAATATAATCTCTAGTGACGAGATAAAAATGGTAAAAATACGTTTAGCTATCGTATCTCAAAAGGCGTACTATGCAGATGAATACAAATGTGTGTTAAATAAGAAACCCTTACCTGCAAAAAGTTCGTTAATAATCTTAAATCCATTTCTTGATGAAAAAGAAGTCATGAGAGTAAATGGTCGACTAATCAAATCACCCTCAATGTCTTATAATGAACAATATCCCATCATTCTACCGTATGGATGTCGTTTCTCAAAACTCATTGCTGAATTTATACACGTCCTTACTATTCATGGTGGTAATCAATTAATGCTAAGAGTCTTTCGATGTGAATATTGGGTACCTAGATTACGAATATTAATCCGTACCGTAATACATCACTGTAAACGTTGCTTAATTGATCGAAAACGTACTTGTAGTCAAATAATGGCTGCACTTCCTCCGGAACGTTTGACTCTCGAGAGACCATTTACCAACTCTGGTGTTGATTATGCAGTCCCCTTTGATGTAAAGAATTATAATGGAAGATCTTGTAAAATAAAGAAAGGGTATATTTGCATTTTTGTATGCTTTTCTACGAAAGCCATACATTTGGAAGCCGCGTCTGATTTATCATCGGACACATTTTTGGCAGCCTTTAATCGATTTATATCTAGAAGAGGTTGTCCACACACCATGTTTTCTGACAATGGTACTAATTTCGTTGGAGCGTCAAATGAATTAACACGAGATTTTCAAACGTTTATTAAAGAGTGTCAAGCGCGTATGTGTTCCTCCTTTGGACATAGAGGTTTAACGTGGAAGTTCATACCAGCGGGTGCCCCCCATATGGGAGGGTTATGGGAAGCTGGAGTTAAAAGTTTTAAATTACATTTCAGAAAAGAAGTCCAATCTTGTACTTATACATTTGAAGAGTTATCTACTATTTTAACAAGAATAGAGGCGTGTTTGAATTCACGTCCTTTATGTCCCATGCCTGATAGTCCAGGTGAGCCAGTAGCCTTAACACCAGGACATTTTCTGATAGGTTCAGCTATTTTAGCACCTCCCGAACCAACGATTTTTGATACTCCAATAAGCGTTGTCAACCGATATCGAAAAGTCAAAGCTATGATACATCAATTTTGCAAAAGATGGAAGGAAGAATATTTGGTAACTTTACACAAACGCTATAAATGGCAACATCCTTAACGAGATGTGACGTTAAACGATTTAGTTGTAATAAAAAATGAACAATTACCTGCCACTTCCTGGAAACTAGGTGTTGTAATAAAAACTCACACTGGTACCGACGGACATTGCCGTGTTGCGGAAATTCGTACACAATCTGGTATAATCACTAGGCCAATACTAAACTTGTTGTTTTATCTAATTTATAATTTCCCCTCACTTTCTCTTTTTTTTACAATTTACTAATCTTTTTTTTTCCTAGCAAAATGGAAACCGCTATTAAATCTATCCAAGTCGCATCTGAGTTTGATGAAGAGGGTTTGTTGGATTATGAGGAAGTAATGGAGACTACTGATGTGAATCCATCTATGGGGACTGTTTCTTCTGAACCTCACTCTCAAATTCCAACGAATACTCTTACTTCTGATTTAAATACTCAACCACCGGCAACAAATATATCTACGCCAATTGTCGAGATAACCAAAAATAACCCAACATTGCAGCTAGTGGACATATCCAATTTAGCGACAATAATCAAAGCTCATGAAATTAATTCAAAACCTATAACTTTAAGGGAAAATGTTGGAAAAAAAGAAAATTTGCAACAAAAATCACCCTATACGGTTTTGTTACAAGTTTCGTGACATGAGTCTTGAACGTAGATTACGCTTAGTAGCCTTCCATCGCATGTGTCCACGTTGTTTGGCTACCAGTCATTTGGGGAAAGATTGTCTGAGTAAAGCGAAATGTAAAATTTGCAATCAGCAGCACCATGCTTTGCTACACGAACATAAATCCAACAAATTAGACAATCGGAAAGAGTCAACAACAGTTGCACGCAATATTTCGATTCGACAATCCGTCTCCTTTTCGCCAACGCTACGTCTTTATCTTATCCAAGGTCGTTCTAAAATTCCATTGCGAGCTGTTTTAGACGCATGTTGCGTGAATAGTTATATATGTAAAAACTTTGTATTAAAATTAAAATTGCCTACTCATAATATAAATAACGACCAATTTTGTCGGATTGAATTGGAAGATATTCATAAAAATTCACAGCGCATTTTTGTCATGGCTCGCTTATATAATATGAAAGGCATTCGCACCCCTGTCGTATCGGTAAATGATTCAATTTTGGAATCATTTCAGGGTCTTTAACTTGCTGATCCAAATTTTAATCACTCGGGCAATGTCTGTTTGGTATTAGGTCCGGAAGTAATGCCATTGATTATGAAAGGCCGAATACAAACAAGTCCTGGTCTTCCACTTGCACAATATACAATGCTTGGTTGGGTTATTTCGGGTTTGTCGCCAATTTAATTATAAATTCTTTAAACGGTTTACAACCGCAACAGTAGTCCCTCATGACTCATTTCATAAATTTGTTCATCAGGAGTCCCTCATGACTCACTTCGTAAAAATTCTGCATCAGGAGTCCCTCATGACTTATATAAATATATATTAAATAAATCATCAGGGGTCCTTAATGACCTGTTATAAAATAATTAATAATTCTTTATTTAAAATACAGTCCACTAATTTCATTATATAAGTATATTAATATGCATTTACTTTGCAACATCCTCCATTGTTGCAAGGTGGCCGGCAATGTTTAATTACCAATTAAATTTGTTAACTGGGTTATTCATTATCTTTTATTTGCTTTACATACAGACCGCTAATAATATTTATTCTAATAATTCTATGTATCGTATGTATATATGTATACGTATGTACTTATATGTATGTTCATGTACATATATATATATATATACATTTATCGAGTATATCTGTCTTTATCGCATAAACCGATAGCGGTTTTTAAATATTGTCAGCCAGTTAAATATGTATATTTTTTGTATGTTAAAATTAATTGCATCTTAGGAAGCAGTCGTTGAGCATTACGTGCTTAAAGTTATTGAGAATACTATAGTAACAGTGAGATTAATAAAGAGATATTCCTTTAGTGGAAAATATTATTAAATCCTAAAATCTGAGTTATTTTATTGAACCATACAAAACGGATATACGCCGAAACAAACATAAAAATAGATGAGAAAAATTCTTTTGAGTTTTATTTCATACTCGTATTAGAAATATGTTAACTTTAAAGATAATTGTGTAATTATTTACTCGTATTAGCAACACAAAACCTTTTAAAATGAATAAATAAAATAAAATTTGTTATTAACGTAATATTTATTCAATTCATACTGAAAACTGACTTTGTAATTGTAAACAGGGGGATGAACCTACTTATATAGGTCCTACCTCATCGAACGTATTGGACTTAATACTTGTTAACAATGAAGATATTGTAGTAAAGGATTGGATGGTGCTTAGACAGCCATCCTTCTCTGACCATTGCTACATAGCTTTTAAAATTTTGGCTGAAGTTTTAAAGCTTCGGAAATTGTATAGGAACCCACACAATACCAGGTGGGATTATTACAGAAGGAACATCGGGAATAATTTATATAATGCCAAACTGATTAGGAGTGAGGCTGATATTGAAAAGTCTGTTAATTGCTTAACGAAAGCCATAACAAAATCATATGAATCATCATGCACCCTTTTGCGCGTAAAACGTAAGTCTAGACCACCATGGTGGAGTAGTGATCTAGACGTACAAAGACGTGAACTGCGTGAGTTCTTCAGATTGGCTAGATACATAGACCAATTTGAGTGCTGGAGGGACTACAAAAAAGCACTGCAATCTTTTAAAAAGAAGGTGAGAAAGGCCAAAAGACTTTAGGCTTATCAGTTTGACATCCTTTCTACTGAAAACGTTAGAGAGAATTTCGGATATACACATCAAGGAATTTTTATATCCAAATATTCTGTTCTCCAACCAACATGCATACACAAAGGGCAAATCAGTAGAAACAGCACTTCATAATGTTGTTGAACAAATCGAAAAATCGTTACACTATAAAGACTTTGCTATAGAGGTCTTCCTGGACATCGAAGGCGCTTTCAATAATGTCTCTACGGACGCAATTATGGAAAGTGCAAATTGTTCCGGTGCTCACTTGCAAGTCAAGAACTGGGTAGGCATAAACAAATGTAGAATAGTATCTGCGAATCTGTAGAATAGTATCTGAGGAATTAGGCAATGCCAGTGTAAACAAAGAAGCTAAGAGAGGAACTACTCAAGGAGGTGTTCTATTACCACTTCTTTGGACGCTGGTTGTTAATGAAATTCTCCTGGAATTCGAGGGTAGGCAGCTAGGATTACAGCATATACGAACGACATAGCCATTATTATAACTGGTAAGTTCCTCGACACAATTAGCTCCCCAATGGAGTCCTCGTTAAGGGATATTCATAGATGGGCAACGCGGGTAGGTTTGAACTTAAACCCTGGAAAAACTGACCTTGTGCTTTTTACTAATAGGAAAGTCAAGGAATGGAAAACACCAAAAGTAGACGGTATATCGCTCTCGTCCAAAACACACACAAAGTACCTGGGGGTTATTTTGGATAGTAAGCTGACGTGGAGGCCCAATATAGAAGATATAGTTAAAAAGGCCACCATTGCTCTACATGCATGTAAAAAATGCTGGGCAAGACATGGGGCCTTTCGCCTACTCTTACGTATTGGACCTACACAGCAGTAGCTAGACCAATTCTAATCTACGGAATACTTTTATGGTGGAGGGCGACTCAGACAAAAGCATACCTGAAAAAGTTAGAAAGTATCCAGAGACTAGCAGAGCTCTGCATCTCTGGAGCTTTAAAGAGCACACCTACTGCAGCACAACTAACTGCAGTGAACGCGGCATGCAAATCCAACTTAGGACAACAGGACAGATCTCGTACATATCATTTGGTCACAGTAAATTACTAGAAGACATGGAGTGCTGCTCAGACTACATCAATCCAGTGACGATCTTTTTTGCCAAACCACAGATCAGTATAAGTGAAGAAGGCTATCTGGAAAGTCTTAATCATCTGTTTTCAACTTTTTCACTGATGGTTCAAAGACGGATAGAGGGGTGGGAGCTGCGTTTTACTGTCAGGAGCTCGGTATAGAGGAATCTTATAAACTTCATCACTGTAGCGTCTTCCAGCTGGAAATCTATGCAGTCAAAATGGCAGCAGATTTAGTCTTCACCCCTCTAACTATGAATGCGCGTGTAAATTTGTATATAGATAGTCAAGCAGCCATAAAAGCAATTTCAGCTGACTGCAATTACTCCTCGGTTGTGCTCATGTGTAGGAAGGCCCTAAATTTGTTATGTGCTGATAGACAAGTACATATATTCTGGTTCCGGGGACACATGGGAATTGAGGGAAATGAAATGGACGATAAACTAGCCAAAAGGGGAATTCAATTACCAGCTGAGGAAACGGTATACGTCCGAAAACCAATTCAACACCTTAAAGAGATCATAGACTCTAATATAAGGGAAGAAGCGGAAAAATATTGGCGTGCGACGAAAATTTTCATGTGGAGCTCCTATGATCACAAATTTACTAAATTCCTTTTATCACTAACTAAAAGCAAGTGCAAACTTCTAGTGGGGGTATTAACTGGACACTGCTGGGCGGCTTCGTGTGCTGTTAAATTAGGACGAGTACTTGACGGTGCCTGCAGGAAATGCAAGGAACCCGGAGAAATTGAAACAATGGAACATCTACTGTGCCACTGCCCGGCTCTAATCCGCACTAGATATAACTATCTTGGTGCTCAGACTTTTCGTAGTCTTGAACTTGTATCGAGAGTATAAATGTGAAGATTGCTAAAATTTGTTAAATCTGTGTGGGAGTCATTCGATACAGGCTGGTATCGGACCACCCAGATAAAACTAACCTAACCTAATATTTATTAAAAACAATAATTTATTATGCCAAAAAATTTTAGATCCCGAAATCTCGAAAATCCCGGGATCCCAAAAAATCACGAGATCCCGAAAATCCCAGGATTTCGAGATGGGGATTTGCGAAATCCCGAATCCCGTGATTTTCAAAAATCAATCCCGATTGGCATCCCTAGTACGCATATAAACTTTGCCTACCGCATGTATTTTCTAATGGATTTCCAATTCACCAGTGATGAAATACCAAGGTTTTTTGATTGCAAAAACGATCTTATGTGAGATATCATGTATACAAGTTAAAATATTCTTTTTATTTGTTACATAAAAAAATAAAATACAAAATCGTTAAACAGTTAAAACCGTTCTTTATTCCACCACCTGTGACTTAAAAGTAAACTGTAGTTAAAATATTCTTATTTATTTCTACTAGCAGCAAACATGATTTTTTAGTTACTCAGCTTAAAATAAAAGAAAAAAATTATTCAAATGCGATTCATCAGTTTTACTTTGCGTGTGTAAAGTAAGTTGATATTTTAAATTTATAAAAACAATTTTTTTGCAATAACTTTGCAGGCAGACTATGTAAGCAAAATAATTAATTTTTTGTTGATATTTGAGGAGGGTTAATGAACGTGTGAAAATATAAAAAATTAAATAATGCTGTCGCTCTAACTCCCCCTTCCGTTAGTGGGATCGTCCCGATACTAAATGAATAGGAAGATCATTGATACTGCGAAATTCGCATTTCTGTTTAGGAGAGCCAGACGGTTCTTCAGGATTTTTGATTACCGGTGGATTGCTTTCTTTGATTATATTTGTAACCGTTAAACTACTTTTAGGTTTGTTACGAAGCTTGTAAGCTATTGCCAATATAAAACACGTTAATAAAATCATAAGACCCAAATTAAGTGAGAACATCACTTTTCCTTTAGTCGAAATTGAAGTTATCTGATCGATATTATTTAATTGTAGATCTTTCATTAATTCTAAGGAAAGCACTTCCTCTATATTTTCACCATTTTTTGTGGGTTGCAGTAAAGCAGGAAGCGGTTTCCATTCAGATATCTCTTTTGAAATATATGTTCTATTGGCAATTGTAATAGTATCATCATGGAATTGAAGTAAGTATGTCCCGCGCAATTCATTTGTTTCATTATTCGAAGTTCCGATAATACCTTCAAATTGGTTCAACAAAATGATTCCCGGATATAATTCTTGTACCGTATTTATATGCTGATTATTTATAATAACGCAATCATGTTTTCTACTTGATAAAAGCGAAGAGATACAATTTGTTTTGGTTATATCTATTAGTTGTTCTTCGCTGCAAATACATAATTTATTATATTCTTTACAATTTTCTCTTAATTCATAAATTTCTTTATTACATCTTATATTTTCAGTATTAATTTTTACAATTCTGTTTCCTTTTTTTATTGGTTTAATCAATATTTTTTCACAAATCTTACTATCTATTGCAGGAAGATTTATTATGTAAATGATAGCTCTGTAATCTGTTGCTAATCTCACTGTTGCAAAACTTAACGCTTGTTCGAGATCAGTATAAGGGAATTTTTCCTGATCTAAAAACTGTTTAACCTCGCTCATCTCCTTTTCGGACAAAATAAAAGAATTTATAACTCCTACCTTTGACCACTGCAAGGCATACTGTACGTTAACAATCTCCTCTCTCAGCAACCTTAATTTATTGGTTATTGTTTCTTCCTGTATTCTTCTAACTTCTTCTAAGGATTGGATGGTCTTAATAATGTGGTTCGTGGAACTCGTTAACAAATTGACTCTTTCCAAAACTTCTCTATTTATTATCCTCTGTCTTTCATTATTTTCCAACAGTCATTCCATCTTTTGTACTACTATTTTATGGTCATCAAAATCTGGAGTACCAGCAATCCATTTCCAAGCTGTACCCAGGAAATTTATGGATCGTTTTTTCCGTGGCCTAATAATTTCGAGGTGTTCTTTCATTTGCTTGACATCATGTAGGAAAAATGGCAATAATGTGCTATTTCTAAGTACTTTGTTTTGAATTTCCGATTCTATTTCTTGTATTATTGACTCATACTGCGTTAAATTTAGAACATGTATTAATTTGAAGTTTCCATTTTGCAACCGGGCTTGTCCTAAATGTATAGGAACAAGTTGGGAATTTGAATAATCCAATATCTGCACTTCAGGTTGGCAGACATTAAGAATTGTGAATAGTAATAAAATTTTGAGTGACATTTCCTGCAGGAAAGAAAAACATTCATGATTTTATATTCTCCTTATGTATAATCGTATTTCTACTAAATATTTTTACTTTATTTCCTAAATCTTCGCTAATTTTTTGTTTTTTGTACCTATCATCTAATTTATTTCTTTTACCAATAAGTTTCTCATAAACCTCCTGATTTGGTTTATACGTTTTTATTTTTGTAGGTTTATTTCTATTTATCAGATTCAATTGTGCTTGACGAAGCTTATCTCGTACATCGTCATGTTGGACTTTGTTGTGAAATATGTCGTATGGCTTCTTATTCGTTAATGAATGAATGGTTAAATTATACTGCTGAGCAGCTCTGTAAAATGTTTCCTTAATATCAATTATATGAAATTCTTCCTTAATGCAACGAGCGATTTCAACCAAAGTTGAGTGTACCCTTTCCACTTGACCATTTGTCGAACTATGGCGTGGGTCACAGTAATACAATTCAACTTGCAATCTTTGCATTAATGACTTAAATTGTGGAGTTGTAAAACCTGGTTCATTATCAAGCGTAATTTTTTTCGCGTTTGGAAAGCTTTGTAAAATCTCTTGGACTTTTTCCCCAAGATTCAATTTATCTTCTATATGTTTTATTACTAAAAATTTTGAATAAGCATCTACGCAGGTTATAAACTTATGATTTTGTGCGTAAAAAATGTCGATATGAAGGAACTCCCCCTCATTGCTGGGAATTGGAGCCTCTCCAATTGGAAGTCTAGCAGGTTTCCTATCATATTTGGCTTTATTGCATATATTGCAATGTCTGATATATTTTTTTATACTATTTAACATTTTTGGCCAATAGTATTGTTGAAATATCTGCTTATGATTTTCTTTACAGTTTCTATGAGCACGAACATGAGTTTGCTCTACTATGGCTGTTTGATTATCTGGGTTAGTAATGTCAATCGCGAATATCTTAGTATGAACGAATTTGTTTTTAAATACATTTTTTATAGTCTCCTTAAACTCGTAGAGATCTTCTGCGGTACAATGAATTGCTGTAACAAGGTTAGGCTTAAGGAATTCCAATAATATGTTTTTCAAATTTTCTCTCGTATCGAACTCTATTATGTGGCGAATTCTACCGAAAGTTATCAGGGATTCATGTTTTGTGAAATTAGTTTTATAAAGTAAAATTTGTTGTTTAAACTCGTTAAGAGGTTTATTTATTTCAGGGATGTTAAAACTGTCGCTGCTTTCAATAGAATGTTGGGTACTTTGTAGTGACTCATCATCGGGAATATTATTCAAGACCTGTCTAGAAAGTGCGTCGGCTACAACGTTGGTAGCACCAGGCTTATACACAAACTTAGGAGCGTACTCCTCAATAAAAGACATCCACCTTTTAATTTTCGCGTTGGGATTTTTAGTTGAAATTGCAAATGTAAGAGGTTGGTGATCGGTGTGTATTTCGAGATCTGTCACACCATATAAATAATTTCGAAAGGTTTTTATTGCCCAGACTATGGCATATAACTCCTTTTCGTTCGTGGCGTAGTTACATTCAGTTGAATTGAGAGTTTTTGATATGAATATAATTGGTTTTTTCTCTTGTGTCAATACAGCACCAATAGCTGCATTTGACGCATCGGTTGTTAGAATACATTTTTTCTGGTAATCAGGTTGGGTTAGTTCGACTTGACCAGCCAAGAGATCCTTTAATTTAATAAATGCTGAGACACCCTCAGTGTCGAGTTCAATTTTAACTTTTTTTGAAGCGTTAGTAGATACTCTACCGTTTTCTCCGGCAAGAAATCTAGTCAAAGGTTTTGCCACATTGGCATAATTACAAATAAATTTACGGTAATAACCCGTAAGACCAAGGAAACTTCTACGCTGTCTTAGAGTTTGTGGTTGTGGGCAATTTTTGATTGTTTCGATTTTGTTTGGATCTGTTTTTATTACTCCATGTGCTATTACATACCCCAGGAATTCCACTTCTTCCTCAAAAAATTTTGACTTTTCCAAGGATATTTTCATATTTGCTTCTCTTAGCGTATTGATTACTATATCCAAATGTTTTATATGTTCTTGTAAGTCTTTGGAGTATACTATAATGTCATCTATATAATCATGGCAGAATTTACCTATGAAATTTCTCAAAATATCGTCCATTGCGTTTTGAAAAATGCTTGGTGCATTCCTCAATCCGAAAGGCATTCTAACAAACTCATACTTCCCATTGTTAACGGAAAATGCGGTTTTCCCCACATCGTCCTCTTTCATAAGAATTTGGTGAAACCCAGATTCAAGGTCAATGGTTGAAAAAAATTTTGCTTTGCCCAAGTTGGACAATATAACATTACAGTCTGGTATAGGGTATTTATATGCAATTGTTTTCTCATTTAATTTCTTGTAATCGATGACCAAACGGAGTTTTTGTGTCCCGTCGTCATTCATTCCCTTTTTTGGGACTACCCATACTGGTGAATTATAAGGACCCCTGCTCTCACGAATAATGCCCGCTTTTAATAACTTTTCTATTTCACTGTTAACAAATGAGTTTGCGGATAGCGGATATGGGTATTGTTTGCTCCATAGTGCATCATTATCTATTGTATTAATTTCTGCCCTAATATCCGTTCTAAAAGGCAGATTTAAATTAATATTAGAGTGTAATCTAGTAATTTTTTTCCTTTTTATTTTTTCGAAGTTTCTCCAAAGTTTCCGATTTATGATCAACATTTTTAGTTGAAACACTTTTATCAGTACCTTCAGGATATTCTTCGTTAATAATTTTATTCAAGACATTTTCTCCAATGTCTTTGAGATTATTAGATTTTTTAACTGGAGTATTTTTACCAGCATTGTATGTTTTTTCCTCAAAATTCAAAAATTTTTCGCATATTTTCCTTGCTGGAAGTCTAATATTGCATTTGTTTTCTTTAAAAAATTATAACCTATAATCACATCTGTCTCAAGTCCTTGGATTTCGTAAAACATTTGATTTATTCCAAACATGCTTGCTTCGTAGAAATGTGTAATGAGAGTATATCCGTTAATAGTTTTTACTCTCTTCTTAACGACTAAGGCCCTTCTGTTCGTAAGAACTCCAGGTTTGCAGTAGCTGCTCGTTGCGCCACTGTCAATCAAAATTTTGAGTTTTCTTCCATCGTTTGCTGTCCTGATAATGCAGGGCAGGTCGAATCTATGCCTAAAAAAGCGTCTTCATTAAGGTTATTTATTCTTTGAGCTTTTTGATTGGGGTTATACGTCGTTTGAGAATGTGGACGTTTGTTACCCTGTTGAAAATTACTAGCTCGATTTTGTGACCCAAAACGATTATAAAAATAGTTTTGCCTTTGGTTGTTATATCCATTTTGTGCAGGTTTAACACTAGCCGAAGTTCCAAAATCCATTGGTTCGGGTTTAAGTTCTGGTTGCCGTATCTCGCGATAATTAACATGAGGGTTATTTTGGTTTTGTCTTGGAAAACGTAACGAATTTGTGGGCTTTTGGTGACTATTACTCTGATGTGTTGCCCTAATGAACTGAGAAGAGAAATTTGCACGAATATTGTTTGATTCTAGCTCTTGAGCTTTTGCTAATGCGTTTGGTTCATTCGGTGATAACGAAAACAATATGTTAGCCAATGGAGCATTTAATCCAGTGATAAACACCCTTAAAGCATATTGCCTATTTCTAATATTAAGTTCCATAGTTAAGTCTGATTCAGAACCATGAGTCATTATAGTCTTGTTAATGAGAGAAGTAAGTTTCTTATTGACCTCATTATAGTATTCAATAATGGACAAAGAACCCTGTCTCATAATGCTCATTTCCTGCTCTATTATATGTAGTGGCCTTTTGTCGGCGTAAGCGAAATCTAATCTACTTATGATTGCGTCGAAATTTAGGACTGTGCCATGAGTAGTAAGAATATCATTTGCATCTTGAACTATTTTATTTCTTAAAATAGTTAAAGCTGCGAAATATTTTCTACTACCTTTCCTATATAATTGCATAGAATTATTTGCGGCTTCCCGCCAACTCACATAGGAGTTTTTCCCATCAAAATTAGGTAACGATTTTATGACATCTAGCGCTTCATCGCAATGAATATTTTCATCTATGGTCTGTGTTCGATATTCTACTATCGTATTTACACTAACTAACTGTGATAATTGTTGGCTTAATCTGTCTATAGTCTCCTGCAATGGAGCGGTCTGTAAACGAATCAGTTCAGAAATTTGGGTAGGAGTGGTCATGGTGGAGTCTGAAGCACTAAGAGCCTGAAAGGAACCTTTTAAATCCTCTAACGAACAACTCAAGCTTTCTTCTCCTGGCAAATAGCCTATTTCCTCTTCTAATTCCCTTATACGATCCAGTGTTTATAATCTTTATAAATATCACTTTTATTATTATTTTTTTAATATTGCAACTAACAAATTTTTCACTTAAATTTTTACAGATATTTTTCTTATATTAATTCACAAACAAATATAATTTAAATTAACTCACATAAATTACTGGTAGAAACCTTGTCTTCTTCAATTGTAAATGTGATGATTAGTGTTGTCTTCTAAAGCTGGCGTAGATTCTTGTTATCCCGTAAAGCTGATGCAGATGTGGATTTTTGTTGTCTTGTAAGGCTGATGCAGATTTGGATTATTGTTGTTAAGCTGATGTAGATGCAGATTTTTGTTGTTTTTGTAAGCTGATGCAAATTCGTGTTGTTTTGTAAAGCTGACCCAGATCCAAATTCGTTCTGGGGTGTTGTTGGGCAATTTACTTTCTCAATTGCAAGTGTTATTAATTGTTTTTGTTCACTTGTTCGTTTCTTTTTCACAAACGTTTATACGAAATTGTTAGAAAGTTTTTTGCTAGTTTTTTTTTGGAAATCAACTTGATGGTTGTATTTTGTCACTTTGGCACTTTCACTTTAACACTGTTTTTATCTTTCACTTATAAAATAAAGTTATTTATTCTCCTTTTATTAAAGGATACTTATAATTTTTATTATTTCTCCTTTTTAAAGGATACTTTTTAATTTTTATTTTTTTCTCCTTTTTCTTAAGGATACTTATTTTTTATTTTTATTCTTTTGATCGCTCGCACCGAATCCTTACTTTGTCTTTTTCAGGATGTTATACGATGGACGATCCCGGTTGAGCCCCCAGTTAAAATATTCTTTTTATTTGTTACATAAAAAAATAAAATACAAAATCTTTAAACAGTTAAAACAAAAGTAAACTGTAGTTAAAATATTCTTATTTATTTCTACTAGCAGCAAACATGATTTTTCAGTTACTCAGCAGTAATTTAAAATAAAAGAAAAAAATTATTCAAATGCGATTCATCAGTTTTACTTTGCGCGTGTAAAGTAAGTTGATATTTTAAATTTATAAAAACAATTTTTTTGCAATAACTTTGCAGGCAGACTATGTAAGCAAAATAATTTATTTTTTGTTGATATTTGAGGAGGGTTAATGAACGTGTGAAAATATAAAAAATTAAATAATGCTGTCGCCTTAACTTACATACATTCTTATATGGCTCCATATATTAAATCTTATATCTATACATGGATCCACATATGAAGAGCTTCATATTTAAATTTCCATATATGAGCTCATATGTTATAATACATTTCATATATTAATCCATATATTAGTTCATACACACAAAAAAAAATCATAGGTTATATTTCCTAAAGTAATTTGATAAAAATTTGAGATGATTTCTATGTTCGAAAAATCAACTCAAATTTTAGTTGAAACTCCTTAACGACTAGGTAAATTCATACTTTTGTTTTCTGTAAATTATCTAAATAGCAAAGTTAATTTATACATATACAATGCGGCAAATTATCATGGATTTTAGTTATATTAACTATTTATAATTCGATAACTGTCATGGATTTAAAGAATTTTTAAAAATATTTATTTATTTATTAATTTATTTATGAAGGATGCATACATATAAATAAAATCGAAAAAACACCACGAAAATAAAACATCTAAATTTAATGTTAGGAACACAACTGATACGAACGACGAATTTTGTCATAAAAAATAAAACACATTTATGCGTATGCAAATTAACGAACTCTCCAATATATTTATTTCTATTCTCTAAGCCGACGAAAAAACAGTTTTATCTCTCTTTGTGCAAACAAAAAGCAACTTTATCAATTATAAGAGCTCTTATTTATTCGTCGTTTTTGTGCTTCACACGACGAATTTACTCAGCGAATTATTATAGACGAATTCGTCACCATCCACGAAATTCGTCGTTCGTCGAAGTTGTGTTCCTGGCATAAGACCACGTTTGCCGGCAATCGTAACGCAGCAGTTGGTGGAGACCATTAAAACTTGGGATGGGGATTTTCCTATGCGAAGGTATAGGTCGTCTGCAGCTTCTGAAGGAAACACCTACATATGTATATACAGGATCCACTGGCAATTTGCGTACTTGCTTCTATACCATTAAAAAGTAAGAACGGAAAGCAAGGAAGGGAGAGGACGTTTGCCGGGCTCAGTTTGTTTATCTATAATAATTAAGAAGAATTATTTTACATAAATTTAAAAATTTTAAAAATGTAATGTACACCTTCTTGCTACAAAATTTACTTTTGACAATAAAATAGAAAACATTTCAATAAAAATAATTTCGAAAAATATATGTATGTATGTACGTTATTGTAATAGGTATATTAACTTTGATTTTAGGTAATGTGTTATGTACAAATTACCTAACTGCATAGTTAATAAAACCCAAGATTTTTACTTTCATATAAAAAAGTTACCTATGTAAGCTTAGTTAATATTACCTCTTATATTTTTTTGTGTGTATATTTAAATAATTATTTTCCAAAATGTAAGTACTTATTTTTTAGTTTAAAATAAATAAGTAGACAATTTAGAAACATTTATAATTTATTTAAAATTACTACTTATTTTGGCAATATTTTCACGTCTTCTTTTAAACCCCAAAGAATATGTTCAACTTCTGTTTCCTATTTTTAAAAATTTGCGTAATGTGTTTTGTAAGCGAGTACTTCAGTTTGGCAATCTAAAAAGTAAGTCATTATATGGCAAGTAGTTCAGATGGTAATGTCTAATTTTTTGCTGGGTTTCTTTCTTTTATTTTAAAAATGTTCATTCTTGTTTTAAAAATATTTGCTTAATTCACAAAACCCCTTGTATCTCTGTATCGATTGTATTATAATATTAAATACAAGAGTGTAACAGTTGTTTTATGAAATTTTCATATAAAAATTAAATACACTATTACACTTTTATTTCATATGTTTTTAAAATGTTGTATTCAGAGAGAGGCTCTCTGAGAGAATTTGTATGTAGCTTGTTCTTCTTTTTTCATTAAAAATACAAAATACATTAATACACTACACAGAGGGTGTTCACAATTAAAAAACAAAAAGTGTATTTGATACACAAATACACGATAACGATTTTTGTGAATTAAGCAATTTTGAAATCAAAAAATAATACCTATTTTTTGTTTAAAAAAGACAACAACCTTGATATAAAGTTGAACATACTCAAATTAAAAGATTATGTTTTTGAGTTAAGAATGAAATATTATTGAAGTAATAATGAAGCATTTTTATTTTAAACTTATTATTTTTATATTAATAACAAAAATTAACAATTTTAAAAACCCCCGACTTTTTTTCAGAAAAGATGTTATATCTTCTCAACGGCTGGACCGATTTTCTTCAAACATAGCTAAGAACCCTCTCGATCAAGTCATGTTTTAAACAGAAAAAAACTAAATGAAAATCGGTCCAGCCGTTTGGACTGTACGTGGACACGGACAGACACAGATACACAGACACACACTACAAACTTATAACACCCCTTTTTTTAGTCGGGGGTTAAAAATGAAGGGTTTCAATTAATAATGGAGGATTATTAATAAGCAGATTTTGTAAAAAATTTCGTTTCTAAAAGTTTCAAATATGTATAAAAAATAACGAAAATTCGTTTCAAAAAATATTTTTTCCATACAAATTTCAAAACGAAAAAATTGGTTTTTATATACAAAATCTAGCCTTAAATTAAGAATGAAACGTCTTACATTAATAATGAAGCATTTTTGAATTAAGAATAAAACGCGCTAACTTAATAATGGAGCATTTTCAAATTAAGAATGAAATGTCTTAAATTAATAATAGAGAATTTAATTAAGAATTAAGAAAAAAAGGGGCAAATTTAAAATCAAAGAAAATTAAAGAAACAAACATATTTATCAACCTATTTTTATTAAAAACAAACAATAAAAACAAATTTCTCATGTATAAAAAGTACACAAACATTAACTTTATGAGAACTCATATAAGTTTATTCGTACCTTTTATTTGCAAGTAAAAATTCTAACTTGTGGCAGAATTAGGTTTTTTGCTTTTAGAAATCTTACACAAGTCGTTAGTTTTTCTGTTTCGTTCTGTTCTGTTCTGTTAAAGGGCTATTAGACACACATATGTACTTGTCTGCAGACATGTACGATGGCATACTTTGGAATTTGCTATTACACTGTCGAACGCTGACGGCATACTTCAGTACTTTTAATTTATTATATAAATTATTTTCAAATTTTTTGTTCTGCTACAGATCTTAATTTTTATTTACCACAATTTTGGCTAGCTTTTATATTCCTCAATGAACTCCTCCCAGAAAATAACATTAGCAAAAAATGTGTGTGAAGATAAATATGCCGAGTTAAATGTGTTTCGACGTAAAGACTTACGTTACAACATATTTAGGTGTGAAGATAAATATGCTATGACGTAACGACATGGGAGCTAGTTAACTAGTTGTATGAAAAACACACATTTAAAAGGTTTTCGCTCATTTTTATGTTGAATTCTGCCGGAATTTAATTATATTTAATATACCTACCATTCTGAAAGTAGTTTTCAGAACAGTTTTAAGAAAAGTCGAATTCGGACATAGGAATGATCTCTGAGGGATTTTGGCCAAAGTGGCCAAATGAAGGGTTGGCATGCAATGCCACCTAACGGCGAGTAACTACTACAATACTAACTACAATACGTATTGATTAGAATTCCTGAATTGAGTTTGTGAAAAAAGTTACAGCTCATATAAAATCAACTTTGGTCAAAAAACTCTCTGAGGGATTTTGGCCAAATGAAGGGTTGGCATGCAATGCCACCTAACGGCGAGTAACTACTACAATACTAACTACAATACGTATTGATTAGAATTCCTGAATTGAGTTTGTGAAAAAAGTTACAGCTCATATAAAATCACATTTGGTCAAAAAACTCTCTGAGGGATTTTGGCCAAAGTGGCCAAATGAAGGGTTGGCATGCAATGCCACCTAACGGTGAGTAACTACTAGGACACTAACTATAATACTTAATAATTAGAATTCCTGAATTGAGTTTGTGAAAAAAGTTACAGCTCATATAAAATCACCTTTGGTCAAAAAAGTGCTCTAATGCAAGAAAATATGATTTATGCAACCATGGCTTTTTGTGACATCGCAATAGTGTGTACTGGAGGCGACTTTTATCATTTCAGATATTTTTCGTTTTGTAGCATTGCTTTCCAAATAATAAACATAATGTGAAGGGCGTTGCCCACATTTTGCAAATGACACCACAAAATGACAATACAAGAAATGCCAGATCTGTACTCAGCATTAAGCATATTTTCCTTGTTGCCACAGAAGTGGTCTAATCATTAGGAATTAGACTCTAATGCTTATGTTGTAAATACTTCATGCTTATCAAAATTTAAATAAAAACGCCGAATCAAGCAGAAAATTTCTAAATTAGCATTAGTAACTTAAAAATGCAAAATAATTTAATTCATTAGAATTTTTTAATAGAATTTTATAATTTTACTATACTAAATAAAAATAATAATATATGTACATCGGTATGTATGTAATAAAAAAAATTAACAAAACATAAATAAAGATTAAACAAAATTCAACAAGTTCAAGCAACATTTTGAAATCATAAAAAACAAATTGCCGCAAATTGTTACAAAATTTTTTAGCAGAGAAAGCATTTGTACTGGTCACCTTTCAATAGACTTGTAACATATTTGTAGCACCCTTCATGAACACCCCTAGTACAGGTTTTGCATTTAAAAACTGGTGTCAAGTGCATTTGCTCACAGTGAACACAGTTTATATTTAATTTTCCATATTTTATTAAATCTGTTTTTATAATTATTCGGTATTTATCAGGATTAATGATATTTTCCAAGCAAGTATCAGTTAATAGTGCTTCTATAAACTGTACACAAAGAACGCCACAATTGTATTAATCTTTTTGCTTATAGTGCTTAACTTCTTTCAGCTTCCATTTTTCTGCTTCTGTGATATCCAAACAACTTTTAAAAGTGTCAAATTTATCTTTAACCTCTTCATAAGTGGCTATGAATGGATTTATATAATAGAATTCCTTTCTTTGACATTTCAAAAATACAAAAGTAAAATGGTTATTATTGTGTATAGGGATAATAACGTTATTTTTTGTTTTAAGAGAAATAAAATTTTCAAAACTTGTAATAGTTTTACTATTACATATAGCCATTCCATATTCACACGAAACACAATCACTATCAGTTATATTATGTTTTGTAAATATAATGTGACTGTATAAATCAATGATATTATTAAATATTTGCTGTCGACAATTCAAGGACTGAAATTCATGTAGATATATAAAGCGACTGAATAGTGGAATATCTTTTTTCAATTTGGTATAAATATTCTCATAATCATAAAGTAAGAATTTTATGTTTTTTAAATGTTCTGGATTTTTTTTTTCGCTCAACAGCTTTATTTGGAATTTTTCTTTTTTAAAATGTTTTTCAGCTTTCATATTTTGTAGATTAATCATACGTTTAATCTTTTTAGGGGTTCTTTTCCATATATCTAATATTAATTCTTCAGAATTTCTTTTCAATGATTCGCTGCATTTATTATTTTTTAAGTCAAGGATGCAATTTATATCCTTCATCTTGTAAAAAGTATGTAAAAAGTTGGTCTAACGTATCTTCTACCCTCAAGGGTTATATTTTTATTTATGTTGAAATATCCTTCCACAAGGCTATTAGCGATACGTGTTGCTGTTGAACCAATGAGAAATCCCATTATATTTGATATAATGTTGGGGAGAATTTAGAATTTTAGAAATAATTTCTTCGAAATAATCATCATTAGAATGATCTATTGAGAGAAAAATTGTAAATCGATAGATAAATAGTTAAAATACCAAACAAATATCAATCGAAATATACTAAGAACGGAGAAAACTTATTTTTGCATTTAAAAAACATGCATAAAACTCGTATCCGCATACACGCTAAACTACAATCATTACCATGAAGCTACTTGTAATTAGAAAGTTTCGAAAACTAGCTACATAAACAAAATTTTCAGACATTGGAGTATGTATGTTTAGATTTACAAGATGAAGACACATTGCATGAATGTTTTACATGAAACTTGGGTGGAAAATGCTATGAAATTAATTTTCAAATGGTTTGAGTGAGGCTTATTTTCCCCATTTGCATCTGCACTCTAGCAAATAAAACAGTTTCTTGAAGAAAATTTCATCAAATATTTCATCTTGTAAATTTATTCTATGAAATTGTAACATCGACAATAAAAAGTTGACAGCATATGGGTTATTATTTCGACCAACAGTTAGGCACGACCGCTTCGATATTTGGCCAGTATTTTTCTTCCATTCTATAATGAACTTATAACAAGGAAAAAATTAAAAACCTTTATTTCAAACGTTATCATATTCGAAATTTCGAGTTTAGTTTTTTAAAATCGCGTAGTCGTAGTCGAAATACGACACTCGTAATTAGGCCATATCGTCACCTAAAATCCAAAAGGCCGTAAGTACACTTTTCCCTATTTTACAGGAGAAGCAAAAAACTTCATAAATTGAATAATGAATAAAATCGGTATTTTTAAACATATGTGAGTAAAATTTTAGGAAAATATGTATTTTGCTTAATCACATCATAATCAATCAAAAAGTCTATTTTGAATTTTGTTGGTTGTTACGGCCTTTTGGATTTTAGGTGACGATATGTATGTATTAAAAAATCAGATACGTGTTGTCAACGTTTGACCATCGATATATTATATAATAAAATGCGTTTTGGTAATTACCTGCTTCAGAAATATATTTTTCTGATTTCTCCTTTTTAATATCACATAACTTTGTGTTGCCGCTTGGCGTGTTACTTAAGTCAAGATTTATTTTTGTAGACGAATATGGCACCAGAACTTGAAATTCATTAGTATAATCATTTGGCATAATAAAAGAATGAAACGTATTTTGGTTCAAGGGGTCTAAAGAGTTGAAAAGCTCCTCCAATCCTTCGTTAATATTTGAAATATACAATTTTAATAAGTCTAATGTAGTCGAACTTATTTGTCAATTATACATATATTTATTTAATATTACCCAAGCTAGCGGTCCAGTTTTATGTACACATATAAAATATTATAAATTTAAAAAATATTTTGAAACTGGAGAAGCATTAAAAACCTTTTTTTTAATAATGAATGGGGAAATTTGTAGATATATTTTGTACTTTTCGAATGATACTTTTTAAAAAGTTGTTTTTTTTTAATTTTCTTTTTGATTAATGAAGAACATTTTTTTAAATACATTTTTAAGAAATCTTGCTCTTTGGAAAATATGCTTTTTGAAAAAGGAACTTTTTTTTAATATGATATTATTAGAAAAAATACTTTTTGAAAAAGATACTTTATTAAAAATGTACTTTTGGAATAATTAATTTAAAAATGGAGTTGTTAGTTTTTTGCTTTCGCATTCGCAAATTATTCGCTTACTTTTGCTATTTGCATTCGCTAAAATATATGCGAATATTTCAAGCGAATAGTAAAGACAAAAAAAGATTGTATTTTTTACGACAATAGTTTACGATTAACAAACGTCAAAAAAAACGAAAATTATTTTTAGCAGCATGAAAAAAATACTAACTTTTGAAAAATTATTACTTTATACAAAAAATTTCAAATGCAAACACTATTAACTAGTCCTTGTTTGTTTTAAGTTCCACGCGAAGTAAATTTCACTCATATTATTTCGCATGAAATCTTAAAATGTTGAAGATATATTTCATGTTTTTTTTCCAAGAGGAACAGAGTATACTACTTCTTCAAAGTTTTTTCATGAACAATTCATTCCACTTTCTTTTAATATATATTTTGACATTTCACATTTCACATGAAATACTGAACAGAGTACCAGGCTTTAGGGCCAAAGTACGAATGGATTGATTGCTTAGCATTTTGTACATTTATTTTTAATTATTTTCTATACTAATTTTAATATACGGCCTAATTTTGTAAAACACAACGCTCAGCGTTGACAAATTTTCTATGTATTTTGTTTTTGTAATTTTAATTTTTTCCATACAAAATTTGTCAACGCTTGGCCTTGGATTTTACAGAATTAGGTACGTAATTTCATATACCTTTCTGTTTTAAAAATTTGTATTTTTAATAAATTAATAAATATTTGCTCAATTCAAGACTCAATTTAAATAAAATACTACAGGGCTTACTCAGAAAAAAGTAATTTATATTTACTGAATGTTTACCAAACAAATTTCCTTTAGGAAACCTAAATTATTTTTACTGAATACGGCAGTATATGTAGGACATCTATGTACATATGTACATAATACAACTACATATTCTCGTACAAATTTTTTATGTGGTTTTTTAATATATTGAATGCAAATATTATTCGCTTTCGCATTCGCACTCGATAAACTGGTATTCGCTACATCCCTACTTTTTACATACAACTGAACAGCCTGACTTGGGTCCATATTAAATATAAACATGTTTATAGCAATTACCTGATTCATTAATATATTTGCACGATTTCACCTTTTTCATTTCATCTAATTTTGGGTCACCACTGATATTTTGTTTTACAGAGTCTAAAGATGTGTAGGGTACAGGAAACCTTTCTTCATTAAAATTTTCAACTTAAAATAGCAAAGAGGATTATATAAACAACTGTTAAGAAGTAAACTTTTTGTGAACAAATTATAATTACCCTTTTCATCAACATTTAATTTAAACTTAAGTTTCAAAATTTCATGCCGCAAACTTTTATAATTATGATCATTACAACACTTTAAAAACGCTTCAATTTCCTTAATGCAATCCAAATCTCTTTTACGCTGTTTAAAATTTCTAATGAATAATCTTATTCTGTTGTATATGTATATTAATTTATGCTTACAAAAACTTTTATAAACCGTAGATGATTTCTCTTATTTTCGGCTATATGTTCTAATCCAGCATTTTTTAATATTTTATTGGCGAAGCAAAAAAATGATTTCGATGAACATTCGATTTCGTTTTGAAAAATAGCTTGTGAATAATATACTCTGGATAGAAAAGCAAAAATTTCTTTAGGCAACATATTTTCAACTTTGCAAAACTTTAAACTTTACACTCCTACTAACCGATTTCAAATAAAAAGATCAATGTCAAAGTAACAATTGAAGGCAAATTCTTCATGTCCCTTAAACATTATTATTTGCTTTTTTCAAACATGTATGTCAAACTCAATAGACTATTAAAAACTTTTTACTACTTAAAAATAAGGAATAGTCCAACCAATGTAAATTAACATTTATATTATGCCCCTGAAACTTGAATCTATCCACTCTCCTTAAATATAGTGCATGATATTATTAATGCTTAATAAAGCCTTTGGGTCTTATGCAAAAAAACTTAATAAAGCTTTGCCAAGCAATCTTAAGCAAAGTTGTATTCTAAAAAAATTATTGTATAAATATTCTAAAGTAGGCACCCACGTTTGTTAAGACTACTTTAAGTTGATATTTCCAAAATGTGTATTTCATACCTCAAATATTTTTGTTAATATAGCACATATTAATTCATGTTAGATCTGAAAATTAAGCTAGAAGTGCTAGCTCTTATCTTAAATTTATTATTTCTGGGAAACATCACCAAATTATCCAACTGATTCGAAATACATAGCAAAATCCATAAAAAAATATTAAAATAAATACAATTATACAAAAATGTTTTAGTGATGTACATACAATCAAAACAAATCGAAAAAAGCTGGATATTGAAATACTCGTTTCATTCGAATAAAACAAATTGTGATAATTTTCCACATTTTTTTACTTTTACTTCATGGTTGTGTTTATCTGTTTTCCTACTATGAAGAAGCTCATATTTTTTAAATTAGGTTGCTTTACTTCAAGATAATAAAAATTTATTTAATAAAATAAAAAAATATTTGAATACCCGAATGAAATTGTATTCAATTTTGTACATCATAAGCTGTGAAGTGGTTGTTGAACACGATGGTGTTACCAGTATTTATTATTAAATCACAAAATATTTAAAGTTGTCTTTTGCATATGATTTTTTAACAAAGCTATGTTAGCCTTGAAGTGCTTATCAACTACTATGAACTTTAAAGCTAAAGTAAAATATTTTTTTGCATAAGGGGGTTTGTCTGTTAAAATTTGTGAAAAATGTTGAGCAACATTCATCATTTCGTACCCAAAATTTTACATGTAATCGAGATGAACTAGCCCTTGAAACTATGCTATGTTCAGGGTGACCGATGACATTTTTCAAAAAGTGGCACCAAATAGGGGATTTATCAAAAAAAAGGGGCAAAATTAAAAAAAACGAGAAAACTGCAATAAAATTTTAATTTTTAATGTATTTTCATATAACTCACCCTAAATAAAGGGGGTCAAAAAGTGGCAACGCAGTTGAAAAAGGGGAAACGCAGTCGAAAAAGTGGCAAATTGCCACTTTAGTCGGTCAAACGGTCACGCTGGCTATGTTTATTGCAAATTCGAAGCGACACAAGTGCCACTCATATTATGCCTCTTATGCAAAAAAACTTAATAAAGCTTTGCCAAGCAATGTTAAGTAAAGTTGTATTCAAAAAAAATTATTGTATAAAAATTCTAAAGTAGGCACCCACGTTTGTTAAGACTACTTTAAGTTGATATTTCCAAAATGTGTATTTTGTACCTCAAATATTTTTACTAATATAGCACATACTGTTTCATGTTACATCTGAAAATGAAGCTAGAAGTGCCTGCTCTTATCTTAAATTTATTATTTCTGTCAATGTAATGGGAAACATCACCAAATTATCCAACTGATTCGAAATACATAGCAAAATCCATAAAAAAATATTAAAATAAATACAATTATACAAAAATGTTTTAGTGATGTACATACAATCAAAATAAATCGAAAAAAGCTGGATATTCAAATACACGTTTCATTCGAATAAAACAAATTGTGATAATTTTTCACATTTTTTTACTTTTACTTCATGGTTGTGTTTATCTGTTTTCCTATTAAGTCAGATGCTCATTTTTTTTAAATTAGGTTGCTTTACTTCAAGATAATAAAAATTTATTTAATAAAATAAAAAAAGTATTTGAATACCCGAATAAAATTGTATTCAATTTTGTACATCATAAGCTGTGAAGTGGTTGTTGAACACGGTGGTGTTACCAGTATTTATTATTAAATCACAAAATATTTAAAGTTGTCTTTTGCATATGATTTTTTAATAAAGCTATGTTAGCCTTAAAGTGCTTATCAACTACTATGAACTTTAAAGCTAAAGTAAAATATTTTTTTGCATAAGGGGGTATATCTTTTATTATTGAAAACTTAAAATGTTGAAGATGTTTTCCCAATATCAAGAGAGTACTCTTTCTGCAACATTCTTTCAAAAACAGTTCATGCCATTTTTTTTTATTTTTTCATGTGAAATGAAATGTTGGGCAGAGTACCAGGCTTAGTAACAGAAAAAGTTGGCATTGCCTCGCAAATAAATTTTTAACGGATTTTGTATTTGCTAGTCTGGTAAAATAAAACTTCTGCGCTGTTGATGTTGTATCAAAATTTATATTTGTTTTTTCCGAACACGCAACCAAGGATGCTAATTTAGAAATTTTCTGCTTGATTCGGCGTTTTTATTTAAATTTTGATAAGCATGAAGTATTTACAACATAAGCATTAGAGTCTAATTCCTAATGATTAGACCACTTCTGTGGCAACAAGGAAAATATGCTTAATGCTGAGTACAGATCTGGCATTTCTTGTATTGTCATTTTGTGGTGTCATTTGCAAAATGTGGGCAACGCCCTTCACATTATGTTTATTATTTGGAAAGCAATGCTACAAAACGAAAAATATCTGAAATGATAAAAGTCGCCTCCAGTACACACTATTGCGATGTCACAAAAAGCCATGGTTGCATAAATCATATTTTCTTGCATTAGAGCACTTTTTTGACCAAAGGTGATTTTATATGAGCTGTAACTTTTTTCACAAACTCAATTCAGGAATTCTAATTATTAAGTATTATAGTTAGTGTCCTAGTAGTTACTCCCCGTTAGGTGGCATTGCATGCCAACCCTTCATTTGGCCACTTTGGCCAAAATCCCTCAGAGAGTTTTTTGACCAAAGGTGATTTTATATGAGCTGTAACTTTTTTCACAAACTCAATTCAGGAATTCTAAGCATTACGTATTGTAGTTAGTATTGTAGTAGTTACTCCCCGTTAGGTGGTATTGCATGCCAACCCTTCATTTGGCCACTTTGGCCAAAATCCCTCAGAGAGTTTTTTGACCAAAGGTGATTTTATATGAGCTGTAACTTTTTTCACAAACTCAATTCAGGATTGGCAACTCTGTAAAATAACAAGTTAAATTTGCATAAAGCTCCTTAAATATATTAATATTTAAATAAAAACGGTGTTAAAAATTAAAAAAGTGTATCAAAATTAATAGACGAACTTGGGGACCATATGTGGACAATAAAATTGTTATATTTCATAACAAAAGATTGAAACTTAGTGTTTATTTTTTTGCGCTGCAATGCCGGCAGAATGCAGTAAATGTAGAACATTAATTAGGGGTGAGATAGGCATACAATGTGATGGAGTTTGTAAGAAAGTCTATCATTGTACAGCAAAATGTTCTGGGCTTGACCAATATTCGGTTGGAATCCTGGAAAGTAAAAATTATGTGAGATTCATATGCGATGACTGTATACAATACATTCATAATGTTGATATTGTGTTGAAAGACATACAAGACGGAGTCGCCAAAAACAAACAACAATTGGTGGATTATAAGTATGAATTTAATGCGGTTTTAAAAGAGAACGAAAATGGGATTAAAAAATTATTGGAAGCTATTGAAAAGCGATATGAAGAAGGGCTGAAGAAAATAGATAGTGCTCAAAAACTCTTTGATAAAAATTTACAAGAAGTTCAAAAATTATATGGATCTGTTAATGACTTTGAAAATAAAAACAAACAAATGTATTCATCAATAGAGGAAAACAACAATAAAATGTGCAACGAAATAAAGAAAGTTATAAAAGAGACAAGTGCGCCAAAAAAAGTAATGTCATATGCAGAAACAGTGAGAAGCAAAACAGTGATGCCTAGTGTAACAAAAAAAGTGCCTTTAATAATTAAACCCAAAGAAAAACAAGGAATTGAAAAAACAAAAGAAGAATTAAACAAGAAAGTAGACCCGGTAAACTTAAAAATAACTAGTGTTGAAAATAGAAGAAATGGAACTTTAGTAATACAAACAGATAACGATGAAGAAAGAGAAAAAATAAAAGTAGCTATACAAGACCAAATGAGTGAAGGTTATGAAATTAAGGTGCCCAACCCAGTTGAAATGAGTGTTACAATAACAGATATATCATTTAAATATTCTGAAGAAGAAATAATGGATAAGCTAAAAAAACAAAACCCAATTTTGCGTGAAAGTAAAATGAAAATTTCTAAAATATACAGTTTTAAAAAGAATAACAAAACAATTTATAGTGCTAGAGTTAATATTGATAATGAGTTATACAAAAAAATAATGGAAGAACAAAAAGTAAATATTGGTTGGGAAAAATGTAGAGTTTTCGACGGAACCGAAATAACACAATGCTTTAAATGCAAAGGTTTTAACTATATAGCTAAAGATTGTAGAAACCAAGAAATATGTATAAAATGTCATGGAAATCATAATAAAAGAGAGTGTGATCAGGAAATAATAGAAAAATGTATCAATTGTATACGAGTAAATAAAAAGCTTAATCTTGGACTAGACGAAAATCACCATACAATGAATCGTGAGTGCCCCGTTTATAAAAATAAATTGAGTACAAAACAGAGAAGAATTGGAATAAATTTGTAACAATCAAAGAATTTAGTTCGTATTATTTATACAAATGTTCAGGGTTTAATCAATAATTATAATCAAGTAGAAATTATGGTCGAAAATGAGCAACCTGATTTTATAGTGCTCTCAGAAACGCACTTAACAAAAGACATCGAAGAAGAAGAAATTACATTAGATGGATATGGACAAATCACAACATTTTCTGAATCCATAAGAACAGGAGGTGTTATAATATATTTTAAACAAAATTATAAAATAAAGAAAATTTTTGAAAAAGTAGAGGACTTAAAATACTGGATAAATGCATGCACTGTAAAAAATAAAAACAATTATTTTATATTGGCAGCAGTATATAGATCTCCATCATACAGTGAAGCTGAATTTTGTGAAAATTTTGAAAAAGTTATCGAAGAACTTAGTGAATATAATAATGAAATAGTAATAATAGGAGATTTTAATATAGATTGGTCACGAAATGGTTTTTATAAACAAAAACTAGAAAGCATACTTAATGACAACGGAGTAAAACAAATAGTTAATGAATATACAAGAGTAACACAGAATACAAGAACTATAATAGATTTAGTTATAACGAACAAAGACAAAATATCAGTAGACATCAACAGTGACAATAAAATATCGGATCATGAGACAATAAGCATAAATATTGAATGTAATTCAAATGAATTAGAACAAATACAATACAAAGAATTAAATAGTTTCAAATACAACAAAAATCTGTTTTCTAGAGAATTAGGCCAAGTGCTAACAATTAATGAAAATTATACCTTAAATAACAATGTCAACTTGTTTGATGCGTGCATTGAAAAAACTATTGAAAAATTTACAAAAATAATTAAAATAAAAGAAAATTACGAATGCCGCTGGTTTAATCAAGAACTAAGACAGTTAAAGCAAGAAAAAATTGTTAAATACCAAATTGCAAGGTCAGTAAATACGGACATAGAATGGAAAAATTACAAAACAATAAGAAATATATATAAAACCAAAATAGTGAACGAGAAAAATAGATACATTTGCAATAGAATAAATAATGCAGATAATCAGAAGCAAATGTGGAAAGAAATCAAAGACTTAATTCTTAAGAAAAACCGAACTGTGATAGAATCTGTTACATTCAATCAAATAGAATTTAAGGATAGTTACCAAATTGCTAATCAGTTTAACCTTTTCTTTATAAATAGCTTAAAAGATATAAGAGATAGTATAGAAGATGTGCAATATATAAATCAAGTACCTGTGATAACTAGCAAATTAAATTTTCGTGCAATTAATATTCAAGAACTCTTAGATATATGTAAGAGGATGAAAAAGAAACCAGACTTCAACAAAGTATCAATAAACATTATTTTAGATAATTGGAATTTAATAGGAAATAAACTACTTTATATAATAAATAAATCTTTAGAAACAGGAATTTTTCCTGAGTCATGGAAAGAGACAATGGTAACACCAATTGAAAAAGTTAAAAAAACTCAGAAAAGTGAAGAATATCGCCCAATAAATACTTTAAAAACGTGTGAAAAAATAATAGAACAAGTTGTTAAAATACAATTGGAAAGTTATATGGAGAGAAATAAGTTATTCTCAAAATATCAATCAGGATTCCGAAAAAGTTTTTCATGTGAAACAGCTGTCAACTACGTAATAAATAGGTGGAAAAAAATAGATAAAAATAATAAAGTAATGGCAATCTTCCTAGATTTTAAAAGGGCTTTCGAAACAATTGACCGAGATATATTGCTACAAAAACTATACATGTATGGAGTGAAAGACAAAGAACTAAGATGGTTTAAAAGTTATTTAACGGAAAGAAGACAAAAAACTAAAGTGAATAATAAAATATCAGGTATATTAAACAATGAATTTGGTGTGCCTCAAGGTTCTATTCTGGGCGCATTATTATTTATAATATATATAAACGATATGCCAAACATATTGAAAAAATGTGAAATAGTATTATACGCGGATGATACGTTGATTTTTACCGAGACAAAAAATGAAACAATATGTCGAGAAAACATAATGTACGATTTAATGAAAATAAATGAGTGGCTTAAAATGAATAAATTAAAATTGAATGAAAATAAAACAAAATTAATGGAAATCAACATGAATAGTGATTTGGTAATTACAATCAATGATACAGTAATAGAAAAAGTAAATCAAATAAAATATCTAGGTTTTATAATAGACAAGGATTTAAAATTTAAAGAACATATTAACTACATATGCAAAAAGATTGGTAAAAAAATAGGATTTTTTAAACGCTTAAGAAGTAAAGTCTCAATAATGACTGCAATTAACATATATAACATAATAATAAAACCACATTTTGAATTCGGTTCCACTATTTTATATACATGCTGCACAAATACACAAATAGAAAGACTACAAAAATTACAGAATAAAGCAATGAGATCAATTTTAAAATACAATAGATATACGCCAACACAATTTATGCTCAACACACTGAAATGGTTAAATATAAAGCAACGGTTACAATTGAACACACTCAAATTTATTAGAAAAATAAAAATAGGCGAAGCACCACAATACTTGTGTGACCAAATAGAATATGTTGGAGAAGTACAACCCTACTGCCTTAGAAATTCAGAAAACTTTAGACTTCGGAGAGTTTCAACAACCGCAATGCAGCGATCATTATTTTACAAAGGATTGAACCTGTATAATATGCTACCAAACGAAGCAAAAAATGAGGAGAATTTTAATACATTTAATAGAATAATTATAACATTTGTGAGAAATAATTCAACATAGAGCTTTGTTTAGATTTAAACTTTAATATTATGTAACTAGAATTAAGAGAACCTAAAGTATTTTAAATACTACTACTAAATAAATAAATAAATAAATAAAATAAAAAAATTCTAATTATTAAGTATTATAGTTAGTGTCCTAGTAGTTACTCCCCGTTAGGTGACATTGCATGCCAACCCTTCATTTGGCCACTTTGACCAAAATCCCTCAGAGAGTTTTTTGACCAAAGGTGATTTTATATGAGCTGTAACTTTTTTCACAAACTCAATTCAGGAATTCTAATCAATACGTATTGTAGATAGTATTGTAGTAGTTACTCCCCGTTAGGTGGCATTGCATGCCAACCCTTCATTTGGCCACTTTGGCCAAAATCCCTCAGAGAGTTTTTTGACCAAAGGTGATTTTATATGAGCTGTAACTTTTTTCACAAACTCAATTCAGGAATTCTAATCAATACGTATTGTAGTTAGTATTGTAGTAGTTACCCGCCGTTAGGTGGCATTACATGCCAACCCTTCATTTGGCCACTTTGGCCAAAATCCCTCAGAGAGTTTTTTGACCAAAGGTGATTTTATATGAGCTGTAACTTTTTTCACAAACTCAATTCAGGAATTCTAATCAATACGTATTGTAGTAGTTACTCCCCATTAGGTGGCATTGCATGCCAACCCTTCATTTGGCCACTTTGGCCAAAATCCCTCAGAGATCATTCCTATGTCCGAAGGCGATTTTTCTTAAAACTTTTCTGAAAACTACTTTCAGAATGGTAGGTATATTAAATATAATTAAATTCCGGCAGAATTCAACATAAAAATGAGCGAAAACCTTTTAAATGTGTGTTTTTCATACAACTAGTTAACTAGCTCCCATGTCGTTACGTCATAGCATATTTATCTTCACACCTAAATATTTTGTAAGGTAAGTCTTTACGTCGAAACATATTTAACTCGGCATATTTATCTTTACACACATTAGCAAAAGACATTTTTTTTCACAAATTTCCGATACGCACTCAGCAGCGTCAACAAGCGAACTGAATTTTTATATGAAAGTATGACGGACATGCTATTAGACGAGTATGTTGGTATGCGACAGACATCAGAAAATCAAAAATTTTTGAAAACCAACATATATATTAGACAGTGAGATTTGGTATGCCATCGTACATGTCTGCAGACAAGTATGCCTGTCTAATAGCCCTTTTACGGTTCAACCTGTGAAAATCCAAAAAAATGTATGTAATTCTAAGTGACAGAATAAATAAAATAAAAATTGTGACTATGCTTTTAAAATTTAAAAAATTTAATTTTTATCAGAAAAAACAAAATTATTTTGAAACATAAAAATAGACGAACTCATCATCACTTCAGTGGAAAACTGTAGCCGTTCTGCTCAGAAACAGGTGATAAGTTATAACATAAAATGTAACTTGAAATTTATTTGCTGGTGGTTCAGCTTTGACTATATGCATTTCATTGTTGCTGTAACAAATCATCAGTAGACTTCAACCACACATTCTGAATAGTCACAAACCACCAGAAAATAAATTTCAAATTAAAATAAACTTCTGACAATATGTCGAATAATAAATTTCTTAAACATAAAAGGTGTGTTCCACCTTATCTAAAAACAGAATTGTTTATTTTTAAATAAATAGGGAAATGTGTACAAATGTACTTACAACTTCAACTTTGTTCAAAAAACCTTCCATTTTGATTTTTAATAAATTTGTATGCAAATACTTTTTTTCCTATATTTGCTAACTTTCTGGTTAATTTTTCAGTTCGATATGTAAACAAAAAAACAGCTGATTATTTAATTCTTGTCCGAACTTACCCAGAAGAAAAAGTTCGTACTAGTTTGTACAGGAAGTGAAAAAAATTACTCTCTCATTCGCTCTCAAAACTGCACGAAATTTGCTATCTGGAACGCTTTTGGATAACTTTGTACAAGTTCGGACTGTTTTGTTATGCATCTGGAACAGACCTAAAATGTAACTTTTAAAATTCAGAAACAGAACGGCACATCAAAGAACATCAACAGAAAGTAAAGAATAATGAAGCCTGTACTAACTCTCGTGAACAATTACTAATTATTGGGGATAAGATGTATGTATTAGGGATGAAAAACGGGAAATCCCGAACCCGGAAATCCCGGGATTTGCCAAATCCCGAATCCCGGGATTTGTAAAATTCAATCAATTCAAGCAATTTTTATATAAAAACTTTATAAATTCAAATTTTCGTTGATTTTAAGGTATATTTTTATAATATTTAAAAGTCCCATACAATTTTATACGTACAGTTTTAACAATTTAATGACCATTCGTGACATATTTCTTATAAATTAACAACAAGAGCAAAATAAATAAACTACTTTCTTAAGGTTATTTTCATCAAAGGTGCTACAATATATGTACACTTCAGAATTATTTTGAAAACAAAAGAAACATGTTACCTTTGGAAGGAAAATAACATTTGAAAAATTCATTCAAATTTAACAAATTTATTCCGTCTTATTTTACATTATGAGGGCAATTATAATTCAAATTTCACGAGAAATTTTTCCCTGGGAATAATTTCAAACAGTAGCAAATAATAGGAAAAAAAATCTAATTGGAAAAGGGAGAAATTTCTTGCGGAAATTTATTCATAATTGCAGTATATAACTATCTGTATGTCGACTTCTCAACGCTACAAAAATTGTGTACTATTGACACCTCTTTACAATTGGAGTAGAATACAATACAAGGCAAGTGAAAACTTTTTGTTGTCGGGTTGACGTAAAAGCGAGAAATATTTACAGAATAATGCGGAGTATTTTGTCTAAAAAACTGCTCGAGTGTGTATGTATGTTTTTTACATTGCAGTTCAAAATTATTTTTTTTATTTAGACCGTTTAGGTCGTTTTTGATACAAACCTAAGATCAAACCCATTTAAATTACAAAGATTTGATAAGTTTTAGTCAAAAACGACCGACTGAACGAGTTCGACTCAATTATAGTTGTATTCGAGTTGCAGAGTAGAAAGTCAGGATACTAATAAACCATACTCCTCTTAGCGAACGTATGAATACATACATATGTATCTGTTGAACTTGAAGAAAAAAACTTATATATAAATTTAAAATTTTTCAGTAGAGCAAAAATACTGTTCAAGTGCTCATGCAAACTTACAATGTATGTGCCTATAAAAATGTGATCTTTAGACGTAATTAATCGAATTTGATTAGAATAGTGTATACATTTCTTTTAATTTTTCGACATGTTCAGCCTTATTATCGTTGTCATAGTCGTAACGAAATCGATAAAAAAAATTAGATAATGCTTGGTAACAACCGTTATAGTTGTTGTTGATCAATCGCAATTAAAAAAACGTTAGTATATATATTTTTAACAAAACAATATTGCTTTTGCAACTTATTTGTATGAAAGTGAATCTAAAAATTTTCGTAAGTCAACTTAAGCAGTAGTGCTAAAAGTCCACCGATATGTATATTCGTTTTGGTTTAGATAAAGTGGCCCATACACTACAACAGCATGTACGCACAATCAAGCGATTGAGCATTCATGCTCGAACCAGACAACATACCAGCAAGCTGGTACAATATTCATTTCTTACAAAATTTCGGGAAGGGTGGTTATGAATAGTGACACATATTTTGTTGCAATTATTATTGGTATGTTGTTAAAATTAGTAGCTATGTATAACTAAAGTTCTAAAATTCTGTTTACCATTGAAAGAAATTATATTTCAACAAATTATATTACTTAAATGCATGTTTGCTCCATGACAACTTTGCTCAACTGAGCTTATTTCACCATATACCACACCAGCGAGCTGGTACCATCAGCAAAATATCAAACTCTACTTGACATCGCTACAGCGAACCGTACAATCGCACAAAATGCCCATACACGACCAAACCGCTGGCACGAACACTTTATTCCGCATGCATGCTGTTGCAGTGTATGGGCCCTTAATAGAAAAACATTCATATTGAAAACAAAAACAAGTTTTCATATTTACTTATTGTTTTCACTATAAATTCTCTAACATAAAATGTGATTAATCAACTTAAAAATAGATGAGAAAAATTCTTTTGATTTTTATTTCATACTCGTATTAGAAAATTGTTCACTTTAAAGACAATTGTCCAATGATAAATTATGAACATAAAACCTTTTAAAATGCATGAAATTGTTATTAAAGTAATATTTATTTAAAAAAATAATTTATTTCACGAAAAATATTTAGATCCCGAAATCTCGAAAATCCCGTGATCCCGAAAAATCCCGGAATCCCGAAAATACCGAGATCCCGGGATTACAAAATCCCGAATCCCGGGATTTCCAAAAATCTATCGCGATTGGCATCCCTAGTATGTTTACACGATACGTGCTTCGCTCTCTATTCATGCTTCACACCCTAATCAAAAAATCAATAATGATCCAGCAGACGTGTTTAAGATCGTACACGATCATTTTTTTTTTCAGATATGATATTTAAGAATCTGTATAGTAAAAAAAATTAAACAAAATCTAAAAAAAATATTCCTATTGTCGGAGTTAGTTTTCTAAATTCGTGCGATCTCAAATCGATTGGTTTACAGTACAGGGCCGTATATTAACTATTTCTATATTTTTTAGCTTTGTTTTATCATAAAAAATAGTAATTTTTACTCTTTATATATGCAAATATATATATATATAATTTTTATTCTTGATGTTTTCAAAAATAAGCAGATCTGTTTTAATTTTTCTTGTTTTTAAGGTTGCCCCTATTTTTTCTTAAAATCCCCTTTTTGATGACACCTGTTTTAAAAAATCCCCTTTGTGTGGCGCTTTCACGGGGTTTTTGTTCGAAATGTTAGAATTTTTAAAATATCTTATCTCTAACTTTTTTTAGCTTGTTTTTTTAAAGTCCTGCTTCTTTGACATTAGTCTTGTGTAGTTCATGAACGATCTAGTTCAAATGAACGATTCAGTACTTTGAACTAAGTGAACTAGTTCAATTGTTTTACGCTCACTAGTTCAATTTTTGATCTAGTTCATTTTTTGAACTAAGAACTAAGACACAAAATGAACTAAATGTTTTCAACCTTTTGCTTTACTTCTTTCTGTTTGTGTGCTTTGCTTCTATACTCATCCATATGTATGTATGTATATTTTGTTCTTGTTCATCGCTGGCTACTACACAAATGCAATAAACAAGCAAACACTTATACTAACCTATTCACAAAAATATTTTGTATTTATGAGATTTTTAAAAATGATTTTCACACTAAATTTGTTTTATAAACCCTTTTTAAAGCAAATTTATTTATTAATTAATTAATTAATATTAGCTTTCGTAAAGTATTTTAATCACAGATCTGTGTTTTTAATACTGTCAAAAACCACAACATATCTACATACATACATATGCATGCAGATGTAAAATCATTGAACTAAAAAGACCTAACTAGTTCATTGAACTAAAAAGAGCGATTGAACTAAATGAACGAACTAGTTCATTTATAAATAATGAACTAAAATGACCGGTCACTGAAATGAACTAAATGGCACAAGTCTATTTGACATTGGCAGTATGCGACAGCCAAACTATTATTAAACCGGCCACAAATAATACATTAATTTAATCGTGTGCCGCTAGAAAAGATAATAATAATGTTAAATAAATGGAAACGATTTGGTATATTTGCGGCGAATTCGACATCATCATATAATATAATTTTATTGCACTCTTATTTAACACATTAAGGGCTATTATTACAACTTAACACGTTCGCTGCCATGTGACCCACTAGTGGGTCAGACGAATTTTTTCCGTGAGGCCATGTGCACCATCGGTGGGTCACACGCTATATAATGTTATAAGACTACTTCCACTGTGACCACCATATGCTCTGTAACACTTTCCGCGTAATCCACCGGTGGCCAAATTCTAAAAACACAAAAACCAATAAAGAACTGAAACTAAAAACAAGGAATGGTTCACTTACACTTAACATACACTTTTAAACAAAAAAAACTTTTGGCACAATCGTAATGTTTTTTTTAATATACGGCGGCAGCGAACGTGTTAAAGTTAGTCAAAAGTAGGATTTTATCGGAGGTATAAAAAGCTTTCCATTAGTGAAAATTGGATTTAACTTGCCATGTAGGATAAACTTGCCTGTAATTTATCGCTCACTTTAGGTTAAAGTAAAATTTTGCAAATGATAAAGTTTTTATACGTCCGATAAAGTCCTACTTTTAACTAACTTTAAGTTGTAATAATGGCCCTAAGTTTATTTTTCTATAGCGAAATAGCAATTGCTATAACCGGGTGTCCTAAGACACCTCTCATCTTTTTTGTTTATTAAATGGTACAAATACAATTACAAACTATATCATAACTTAATTTAAACGGGAATAGTAACATAGACCTTCACTCGTTGTAGTGAAACAGACCAGAGTCTATGGTGGGAATCGAACCCACAACCTCCACACTGATAGGCTAGCACGCTACTCACTAGCCTACCGACACCCTACTTACAAACATATATATTGCATTTAGTGCTTTTTTCATGCTTTTTGCTCTGAAAAAGTTGGTATCACTGAGTCTGTCATTCTTGTGTGTACCACAGTGTTGCCAGTGAAATTTCGAGAAAGATACATTTTAGTTTCCAGAAAGAAGGTATCTTTTTTCTCAAAAAGATACATTTTGAAAAAAATTTTAAAATCCAATTTTAAGGTTTAAATTTAGGTATGTAATTTTTAAAAATACAGAAAGAAACTTTTAAATTAATTGTATGGAACTATCTTTGGATGTTATCAAAACAAATTCATTTTTGTAAAAATTAATAT
Source organism: Tachina grossa (assembly GCA_949987645.1). Taxonomy (NCBI): domain Eukaryota; kingdom Metazoa; phylum Arthropoda; class Insecta; order Diptera; family Tachinidae; genus Tachina; species Tachina grossa. Next base: position 59,137,717 of record OX465277.1, on the reverse strand, counting down.
ACGAGCGTTTATACTAAAGCGATTATATCAAAAAGTTCGTACAAATTTCCTGAAAATAAAAACGATGTTGCTATTTCCTCAGAACAACTTCGCACTACTAGTAATCATCGATTTAGTTGGATCGTATCTTGAAACATCCTTAATAGTGTTTTCACACTGACATGGTTTTAATAAAAGTTGGTTTTAACGTTAAGTCTGACATCCATCTGCCTATAAAAATCGTTTAGCTTATAACGTGTGCTTAAAGTGTATGTTAAAACAAAATTTCCATATAAAAACCGGTTTTAACGTACATTTGCAGCACACTTTATTTTTTTGCATATGTGGGTAAAACTTTATTTCCAAGCACTTCTTCAATTTGTGTAATACAGGATTTACACGATGACTTTTTCTTGAATTCTTTTTTGTATTGCTACCCTTTTGTTTACTTTTGTAACCCGTTTGTCTATAAACTCTAGAAAAGTCACAGTAAAAAGTCATAGTGTGAATTGTAAGTAGTTCCATAATTTTAAAATGTTTATTTACAAAATATAAAATAGTTTATATTTTAAAGCGTATTGTGCAATTTCTGATTTTTTCACATGAACAAAAATAAGTGTTATAATTAAATGTTATAAAAAGCAAAAAAAAAAATACAGCAACGAATACACGAATTTCTAAACGAGATTCATTTTATTTGAAACAAAGTTATTAGACAGTCTGTGAGTTAAAACCTGAATTTATCAAACTTGCAATGTGAACGCAAAATCAGCTGTCTATAGTTTTAACGTTAAAACTAGGTTTTAACTTTAGGTGTGAAAACACTATAAAGATCGTTAACGTTTTCTTCTAAAATTTCATCAACTGTATGTGTGTTAAGATGAAATTTTAGAAGAAAAGAATAAGAATAAGCAGACGACAGAATTTAGAAAACTTAACAACAAAATACATGCTATTTTTGATAACTTTAACAAACTTTGTCAGAGACGGAAAGTATAATACTTTATTTCTGTAAATTTTGCGTACAGATTAAAAAGATACGAAAAATGTTAGGATTATACATGGTACGTCAAGTCATCAAAAGATACGAAAAATGTATCTTTCGTATCCTAATGGCATCACTGGAATGAATGCATAAAAGCAAAATTTCACATACATACATATGTAAGTAAACTCAAATACAAAAAAATTACACACGATATCTATGTGTAATTACTCTCAGAGCAAAATTGTCTCTCTCTGTCTCTATACTTGGCTGCGTCACAAAAAACATAACCAAGGCGCATATATTAGGTGGCAGCACTACACCAGGTGACTAACGTCATTATACCAATCTAAATGTCAAATTTGGACTTTGTAGGTATAAGCCTAAAAGCATGCTTTTATTTGGGTATACATAAACACCTTTCGAATATTCAGTTTTGTATGGTGTTTGACATTTCCTATAAGAAACATGCAATCTGACAATGCTACCCTGTTTTGAAAAGTAAGAAGGTAATTTATACCAACAAAGTACATGTGGTTGTTGCTGTTGTAATATTTGTTGTAGAATCGCGGGTACCTGATTGATGTGCCTTGAACATAACGGACGTCCGAACGCACATCTGCTCATCATGTATTTGTTTCAACAGTGGTTTTTAAAGCGGCCCATACACTACAACAGCATGCACGCACAATCAAGCGATTGAGCATTCATTCTCGAACTACACAACATACCAGCAACCTGGTACAATATTCATTTCTTACAAAATTTCGGGAAGGGTGGTTATGAATAGTGACACATATTTTGTTGCAATTATTATTGGTATGTTGTTAAAATTAGCAGCTATGTATAACTAAAGTTCTAAAATTCTGTTCACCATTGAAACAAATTATATTACTTAAATGCATGTTTGCTCCATGACAACTTTGCTCAACTGAGCTTATTTCACCATATACCACACCAGCGAGCTGGTACCATCAGCAAAATATCAAACTCTACTTGACATCGCTACAGCAAACCGTACAATCCCACAAAATGCCCATACACGACCAAACCGCTGGCACAAACACTTAATTGCGCATGCATGCTGTTGTAGTGTATGGGCCCCTTAAGCTTTTGCATAGCTTTTATCGCAGGCTTTGAAGGTGTCGACAGAATCAAGGGCTTAAATGCAGTTTAGCGAAGCAGCTCCAAACAAAATAAAAAGCCTATGTGATAGAAAATTGAAAAATAAGAAGAAAATATTAAATAAAAAAGTTGGCGGCGACGCCTATTTTCCGAGTTATGGGGCTCTGAACTTTGTATAGAAAACTTCCAAAAATCTCAACAAAAAAAATTTTTTTAACTTATCGCATAAGAAATTAAAAATATAAGAAGAAAAAAATTAAGAAAAAAATTAGCTACGACCCTTATTTCTTGAGTTATTGTCCTTTAAAGTTTTTATAGACGATTGCGATTTCTCTTTGCATTTCTGAATGCTGTGTCGGGAAACACCATGGTGGAGAAAATCCTTAAGCCCGGTCGAAGGCCCGCCGTGCAGGAAAACGTTGTTAGACAAGAAAACTTTGCAACACATTTATTAAGCTGCGCCGTGTTGGGAAACACCATGGTGCAGAAAATCCTTAAGCCCGGCCGAAGGCCGGCAGTACAGGAATACTTTATTAGACAAGAAAACTTTGCAACGCAGAAAATCTTTATTAAGCTGCGCCGTGTCGGGAAACACCATGGTGCAGAAAATCCTTAAGCCCGGCCAAAGGCCGGCCGTGCAGGATGACGTTGTTAGACAAGAAAACTTTGCAACACATTTATTAAGCTGCGCCATATCGTGAATCACCATGGTGGAGAAAATCCGTAAGCCCGGCCGAAGGCCGGCAGTGCAGGAATACTTTATTAGACAAGAAAACTTTGCAACGCAGAAAATCTTTATTAAGGTGCGCCGTGTCGGGAAACACCATGGTGGAGAAAATCCTTAAGCCCGGCCGATGGCCGGCAGTGCAGGAAAACGTTGTTAGACAAGAAAACTTTGCAACACAGAAAATCTTTATTAAGCTGCGCCGTGTCGGGAAACACCATGGTGCAGAAAATCCTTAAGCCCGGCCAAAGGCAGGCCGTGCAGGAAAACGTTGTTAGACAAGAAAACTTTGCAACACATTTATTAAGCTGCGCCATATCGTGAAACACCATGGTGGAGAAAATCCTTAAGCCCGGCCGAAGGCCGTCAGTGCAGGAATATGTACTTTATTAGACAAGAAAACTTTGCAACGCAGAAAATCTTTATTAAGGTGCGCCGTGTCGGGAAACACCATGGTGGAGAAAATCCTTAAGCCCGGCAGTGCAGGAAAACGTTGTTAGACAAGAAAACTTTGCAACACATTTATTAAGCTGCGCCATATCGTGAAACACCATGGTGGAGAAAATCCTTAAGCCCGGCCGAAGGCCGTCAGTGCAGGAATATGTACTTTATTAGACAAGAAAACTTTGCAACGCAGAAAATCTTTATTAAGCTGCGCCATGTCGGGAAACACCATGGTGGAGAAAATCCTTAAGCCCGGCCGAAGGCCGGCAGTGCAGGAATACTTTATTAGACAAGAAAACTTTGCAACGCAGAAAATCTTTATTAAGGTGCGCCGTGTCGGGAAACACCATGGTGGAGAAAATCCTTAAGCCCGGCCGATGGCCGGCAGTGCAGGAAAACATTTTTAGACAGGAAACCTTTGCAACGCAGGAAATCTTTATTAGGTGCTTTTAAATCATACCTGTTATATTAGGAAATGTAAGCCAGAACAACAGTTTTATATGAAAACTTCTTATTTAACAATTATCTACCACATATCAGAATTTTCTATGAATACTTCAGAGGTGCTATAACTCGGGAAAATTGGGTTGAATGAATTTTTTTTACTTAATTTTTTTTTCTTATTTTTTTAAATTTCCTATCAGATAAGCTATTTAATTTTTTTTTTTTTGGATTTTTTGTAGTTTCCGTAAAAAATTTCAGAGTCCCATAACTCGGAAAATACGCGTCGCCGCCAACTTTTTTATTTAATATTTTCTTCTTATTTTTCAATTTTCTATCACGTAGGCTACTTTTTATTTTGTTTGGAGCTGCTTCGCTAAACTGCATTTGTTCCATTAGGTCTATGCAACTCTGCAAAAACACAGCAACACAAAAAACAACTTTGTGTTTCAGTTGTCAGAAACACACACAAACATGAACTTAACTCTATGGTGGAAACAGCTTTTGACAGTTAAAACACGAAAACACAGAATATCATCATAACCATGGCACAATTATACTAAGTACATGCACGACTACAACAAAATTACAACACCAAAAAACACATGCATTTTGTTGGTATAAACAAACGTATAATTGTCAGAAACAGATGCCTTTTGTTTATAAAAATAACAATTACAGGGTAACTAAAGTACAATTGCAGACGCGGCATTCATGAATGATTAAAGTCATTCAGCAAAAACAGATACAAACAGTATCTCAGCAGCAATACAATAAGCACTTATCAGTTTTTAATTGTATTGTAATTTGGGAAAGCACGCACACACAATAACTCTTAGGTAGAATTAGTAAAATCGTATCGTGATGTTGCGTGTCAGCTGACAAAAACCGTCGCATATACAATGCATGTTACTAGTCATGATACAATTATACAGGTAACCGCGAAGCGCCAGCTGTTTTGCTTGTTTTGTGATTTGATCTGCCAAATTGTGCTTATGTTTTACCAACACACGCGTACAGTGCCTATTAAAACTGTACTAATGCAAACATGCTTTGCAAAGCCAAGAGAAAACGCAAGTACATGTATATTGTTTTCCTCTCTTGTCAATCACAAAACAGCAATAAAAATCACTGTTGTTTTATTTGTTGTACATTTGTTGTAGATTCGCGGCTACCTGTATTATTACATCATGTTACTAGTTATAAAATATGTAGTGGTAGCACTGCTGACGTAGGAATCTGCAGAAAACACCCTACAAGAAGACTACTAGTCAATTGACTAGTAGCGATAGTCGACACTTCGGTCACAGTCCCTAGTTAGTTTATTAGGGGCTTGGTGAAAAAAATGCCCAAAACGTTTGTGTACGTGTGATTTTTTATCTCTCTCTCTAACTTATTAATTTCACTTAATCAAAACACATATATCTTAACTGCTTACTCTGCTTCTTTTTTGCCAGTCACTGATTACATAAGCATTGGTAAACTATGACTAGTCAATGTTTACATAGAGACTGGTCAACTGTTACTAGTCAATATATATGTAGAAACTGGTAAAATGTAACTTTTATATAAACAAACATAATTTTTATGTTATTTAAATTGTTTTTTATTATAAGAAAATAGAGAAGTAAGTAATATTCATATATATAACTCAATTTAATATATAAAATAACGTAGGTGGTACCACTCAAGTCTTCTTCACACTTTTCTCCATCTTTTCAAATTCTTTTGTGCAGTATTGTTGTTAACTTCACTTAACTTTCTTAGCACTTGTATACATTTTATTTCACAGACCGAACGAATTGTATATTTTACAATAAAATGCGATGTCTTAAAAGTTTTAGTATATGTACATTCGATGTTTCACTCTAACATACATGTTAGAGATGAAAAATTATAATTGATAAATGTGTCGGTCATCTCTACCAGTCAAATGACCAGTCAAATGACCAGTCAATTGACTGGCAGTCATAAATTCAATGCAAAATTATTGCAAATGTATTAGTTAAAAAAAGTCGTTTGTGTTGTAGGGCAGATTTTTCTGTAGCGAGTTCACAAAGTATACAGAGGTGAAGAAAGTGAGTGATGAAAAAATCTAAAATCAGCTATGACACGGGTTCGGCGAGAAAGGGACAACTATAGTATATTTGTTATTAAGTTGTTAACAATATAATCAAAACAAACAAGAGAAAATGTGTACTTTGTGAAATGAGCAAAAGACTATTTTTACAAATTTAAATGAAAGATTTTGAAGTGTTGAACTAAAAAACACAATGTGTAAAAGGTTATTAGTGGTAAAAAAGCGATTACAATTAGTTTCCAGACTTACAGACTTCATTTTAAGCATTTTCATTAAAAATATTAATTTTTACCATTTACTTCCAAAAAGTACATAGCGAATGAGACCACAAAGAATAAAATGAAAATACATTTGAACAAGTGAACATTTGTACAAAATTAAATAAAATTGAATTAAAAAACAGAAAATGAAAATGAAAATGTTTATTCGTAGTGATAAAGTGATTAAGATTTGTTTTCAAATAATTCCTGATTTAACTTTAAGCTTTTTCATTCATAAATATTAATTTTAACCTTTTGATTGCAAAAATCTCATAGCGAATGAGGACACAAAAGCCCAATTCACAATCTTGTGCAAATGGTCTTGCACCGTTGCATGTGCAAAATGGTATAGTATATGTGGCATCCTTGCTTATTACCAAATACCCAAGTACTCAGTACTGCGACTATATAGTTTTCTACAACATTAAAAAACAAACGTTTCTCGCAGCAGTTTTTCTTACCTTTAGTAAAAAGCAACACGCAAACATAATTTCGAGTGCAAATTAAATTAATTTTTTATTTTTGTTAATTAGTTATTAGTAATTTAAATAAAGTGAATTAATCTAAAATAGAACACCCCCTTCTTTATTTAAATTTACTAGCCCTAAACTAAATATATTGATACTCACCACTAAGAATTGTTAAGAGGTGAATATTAATATGCTATACTATTTTGCACATGCAACGATGCAAGACCATTTGCACAAGATTGTGAATTGGGCTAAAGTATAAAATGCAAAAACATTAAATCAACGCAACTACGAAAGAAGCATTAAAGAAGACACGGGTACTGTGTGAGCTAGACGTCCAGAATTCGCAATTATCTTCCGTCTCGTGACATCTCTGTGTACTTTGTGGCGAATTGTCAAAAACGCCGCATTTAATGCCGGACAAAAAAATGTGCTGTGCAATCTATTACATTTTCTATAACTTGTGCACAAAGTTGAACGATACGGCAAGCTGTAAAGTAGAATGATACGATTTTACTAATTCTACCTTTATACCAGTTCTGTCGCTCACACTACAAGTATATGGTATATACCATGGTATATTTGTTTTGGCTATACAAACAAGTATACAAATGCAACCGAAAAAAACAAGAAAATTTTTTTAAATAAATGTAAAGTGAAGCAGATTCAAATTAAAAATAACAAAAATTAAAAATTTTAAAAACCCCCGACTTTTTTCAGAAAAGATATTATATCTTCTAAATGGCTGGACCGACTTTCTTCAAACATAGCTAAGAACCCTCTCGATCAAGTCATCTTTCAAACAGAAAAAACTAAATGAAAATCGGTCGAGCCGTTTGGCCTGTACGTGGACACGGACAGACACACATATACACAGACATACACTACAAACTTATAACAGCCCTTTTTTTAGTCGGGGGTTAAAAAATACATACATATGTAAATACATATCTAAAATCATAGAAGATTGAAAACTAGGAAAAAACTGTTACAGAGTTTCGGACCTTCAAAGTTTTGAATGTCTTTTGGCATTTTATTGCTAAGTTTTTGATTTACTGCCTGGCTCACGATGTCGACAAGAAATTTTCTTTCGCTTATTTATATTGAAAACAAAAACAAAATAAGAAATTTTCGCTTATTTATATTAAAAACAAAAACAAATTTTCTTATTAACCCCCGACTAAAAAAAGGGGTGTTATAAGTTTGTAGTGTGTGTCTGTGTGTCTGTCTATGCCCACGTACAGACCAAACGGCTGGACCGATTTTCATTTAGTTTTTTCTGTTTGAAAGATGGCTTGATCGGGAGAGTTCTTAGCTATGTTTGAAGAAAATCGGTCCAGCCGTTTAGAAGATATAACATCTTTTCTGAAAAAAGTCGGGGGTTTTTAAAATTTTTAATTTTTGTTATTTTGTTTTCAATATAAATTAGCGAAAGAAAATTTCTTGTCGACATCGTGAGCCAGGCAGTTAGTATAACAATATGGTTGTCATATCGACGGTCCCATTCCAAAACATGTTAAGTCGGCATCACATGTTATGCTGCTGGGAATAGCAATTCTGAATTCATCGTTTGTTAACTTAGATTGTGTACAATTTTGATAGTACATAATTGGACTATTCTCTCAAAATTTATGAGCAAAAATGTACTTAGCATAATTTTTAAATTTTAAAAACCCTCCCTTTTTAAATGTTTTAAGTAGGGATGTAACGAATGTTCGCATTCGCTTTCGCATTCGCAAATTATTCGCTTAAGCTATTTGCATTCGCTTTTGCCTTCACTAAAATATGCGAATATTTCAAGCGAATACTAAAGACAAAAAAAATTTGTACTTCTTTTACGAAAATAGTTTGCGATTATCAAACGTTAAAAACTCGAAAATTTTTTATAAGCCAGCATGAAAAAGGTACATATACTAACAAGTAAAGTTTTAAAATTTTAGCGGAAAGCTTTTCTATAAATAAGTTCTCATAAGTATAAAAATGAAACCAAAATCCAGCGGTGTTTGGAAATTTGCTTTAAACTTTCTGTTGAAATAAAATATGCGTGCTTTATTGTACAGACTTTATTTTGGACTGAATTGAATGCTTAAGAAAAGAAAAGGCAGTTATTTCAAATTGTATGTAACATAAGAAAGAACAATAAATGATAAACGTCATAAGAGACGATACTAAAAGGAAATAGTGATGTCAACTGATTCGAAATACTTCTCTATTTCCAGCACTTTTGAAAAAGAGAAGGTAGTATTTGGTTTGCGTGAAGATATTTTCCACTTAAGACTATGTAGTCTGTTCAAACTTTTGAAAAATGTTGAACACCATTCGTTACTTCGTACAAAAAATTTGAAATGCAAGCAATATTAACTATGTATTCGTATGAAACTTAAAATGTTGAAGATATATTTTATATGTTTTCCCAAGATGACCAGAGTACTACTTTTGCAACATTTCTTTATGAACAATTCATTCCAATTTTTCTTAATATGACAGCATTTCACATAAAATGTTGAGCATAGTACCACGCTTTAGGGCCAAAGTACGAATGGGTTGATTGCCTAAAATTTTAAATTATTATCTATACTTATTTTAATATAATGTCATATATCTTTCTGTTTTAAGAATTCGTATTTTTAATAAATTAACAAATGTTTGCTCAATTAAAAACTATATTTAAATAAAATGCCATATGTAGTACATCTATGTATATAATACAATTATGTTCTTATATAAATTTATTTTCATGTAATTTTTAACGCATTTTAATATTTGCATTCGCTTTCGCATTCGCAGTCACTTTCGCAGAAATTAAAATGCATTATTCGCTTTCGCATTCGCTAAACTGGTATTCGTTACTTCCCTAGTTTTAAGTACACTTAACTAGTGATGGCAAAAAAAAAAAGAATAATCGATTAATGAATCATATGATTAATCGAAACGACAAATAATTAATCGCGATTAATTGGAAAAAATTAATCGATTAATCGATATTTTCAGCTAAAATTTAAAATTATCATAGATAAAAAATATTAATTAATTACAAAATTTTCTGTTTATTCAATTTATTAAAGAAGAATTTATTTGTTTAGTACGGAATTTAAAAATAGGAGCTTTGATAGCCGTATCGTGGTTAATCTGTTCCGTTTTTTCGTTATTATTGCACCCAATTTGGAAAAAAGCCGGTCTGATGGTACAGATGTACCAATCAAAAAGCAATATTTTTGTGCAAGAGAGTATAGCTTAGGTTAGACCGATTTCATTTCTTCCCATGGGTCTATTACGTTGCGCTTTAATTCTAGTACTGGAGCATTGACAAAGAAGCTTACTTCATCTTGAAGTGTTGACTCAATGTCCTTCCTTCTTCGTTTGTTGGCTAAAGATTTATGGTGCGTCCATAAATCAAATTCAGCATCACTACAGAAGACGTTTCACTGCCGCTCCCAATGCTGTCATCTATATGAGAAATTTCTACAATTTCATTTCTTAGCTGTCTCATGACTTTTGATAAACCTAAGGGATCATCAAAATTTTAAACCTTGGGTCTAGTAAAGTTGATGCTGCCAGTAGAAATTAATGTTCCATTTCCCTAAAGCGACGGTTAAATTAACGCGGTTAATAACTAGGGTTGCAGTTGTAGGCCTTTCGTCGTCAGCCGTCAATGCTCAATGAATACGCTTGGCGCCTGGCGACAAATCTTTTTTGTTCCTGGATGTCTATCTATTATTATTTGAAATAATCGATTAATTCCATTAATCGAAGGAGAATTCACGTAACAATAAAATCGTTAATTGAAGGAAAATAATCGATTATTAAAATTTTTTCGATTAATTGTGCCATCACTACACTTAGCATGATTTAGTTTGGAATTAATTAGTCAAAAGCAAAAATTGGGCGCATTCATAAGACGTAGCAGTTGAGCACAACAGTTGTGAAACTGTTGGCAACTGTTGGCCCCAACAGTTACGTCTTAGAAACGGCTTGATGGATATAATTTAATTTTATATATTTATTTTGTTACTTCATCGCATTTGTAATATAAAATTTAACAAATACTTGCTCCTTCCACCTAACAAAGCATATAACAGGCATAACTCTATTCGAGCAGCTGTTTAAGCTGAGCACAACACGTTGACTATAGGTAGCGAAAAAATTTTATGATGGAAAATTACTCAACTGTTGAGTGGAGCGGAATTACTCAACTATGCGTTTCTAAGACAAACGCTCAACGGTGTCGCAACAGCTACGTCTTATGAATGCACCCATTATTTTAAACTTTTCTCCAAAATAAAACATGCTACATGTACTTAGATGAACATTGTAGGTGAGAAAGAACCTTACTTAGAAGACTAGGTAATAGATTTGTGAGTCTAAGTCACTTTTAACTATGATCTACCACAAATTTATAAAGTTCAAATAAACTAAAAAAAATACTATTTCAATTACTCGGTGTCTCCACCTAACATAAAATGACTAACTTTAACATTAACTTCAAGTTAATGTTAAGTGTAGACTGCTCAAGTTAATGCTTTTTGAAGTTATAACATTATTGTTAGTGCATTTGTTTTAACAACTCAGTTATAACTTCAAGTTACAGCAAAGTTTCATGTCAGGTGGAGACGTAGAGTTATTATATGATTACAAAAAGTTTCAAGTTTCTATCTCATAACATTCCCGAGATATCGAGGGTAATTATCAGGGAAACCGCAAATATGCAATTGCATGTTTTTTCTTGTGTGACGTATTAATGCGTGGATAAGATATTTATCCGTTTCAGAACTTTATGAATTTTGGCATCGATTTGTTAGTGCATATTTTTGCATATTTTACCCTTTAAAGCATGTGTTTGAATATATCAGTCTTACGCGAACATTTTTAGCATATTTTTGAATTTTTAGAGCGTAAAATATCGCTTTCAGGGCATATTTTGAAGCTGTATAGAATTTTTTATTTTAATATGCTTACAATCCATCAGCCTTATCTGTTGGTAAAAATTTGTATTTTTATTTTTCGCCATCTAAATCTACAAATATCCTATGTAGTGAATACATATTTCTTATATATTACGCAGTTATTACTGACGTTAGTTCCAATAAAAATTCGATTTTGCTATTTGTGAGGGATTCTGCCCCCGGGTATACGTTGAAATAATATTGCAAATGCATAAAAGTTTATTATGTGTGTGAAGTAGAGCTGCTCGATGTTAATCGATGCATCGTAAACATCGATGTTTTGGTTGTGATACATCGAATAAATGCCGATGTATTCGATGTATCGAAAGACGACTTTTTGTATATATTGATGATTGCAAATCATTTAATGTTGTCATAAAAACCCCCGCTTTTAAAAAGTTTTTTAAATTCTAAAATTGTTTTAAAATCGATTGGGTAACAAACAACACAATAGTAAAGATATTTTTTGTCAATTTACAAAGCGTCATCGAAGCAACAGCGTTATTTTATTAGAGCATCCAAATTTATATTTTTATTGTGAAAAAATTGTCAAAATTTTCTTGGTATTGTATGGTAATAACCAGCAATTTTAGTTCTTTTTACATATATAATGTCAATAATATATTTGGCTTAATATTACTGTTACAGAAAGTTTTAGACACCTAATGAAAGTTATGTATGTATATCACCGCATTTTAAAGTTCCAAGTAGAGCTACTGTGACTCGTTGGGTTGATAAAAAAAATATGACGCTGTGTCAGGAACATTGAAAACGTAATTACACACAATGAAAAATATTACTTTGAGAAATGACATTTGGTCCGATTTGCAAAGCTGTAGAACTGGCCTTTGAAAAAAGAAGCACATACCGTGCTTTGCACACATGCTTTTCTTAATCCTTATGAAATTTTTAAAACAACAGTGTAATTCCAACTGTGATATTAGAAGTTAAGAAAAGGCTGTGATATTTTATTTTTATTTTATTTATATTTGCAATTATTTTTTACGTTATGTGTTTTATTTTGTACATTTTATGTCTCTTCAAAATACATCGCAAAATCTTAAAAGTAAATTGGAATAAAAGATAAAATATATTTCAATAAAAATAATTATCCCTGAATATGTTGGAAAATCCCAACGAAACGTCGGATACATTAAAAATGAAATAAAAATACGTCTTTTATTAGATTTTAAAGAAATTGAATCACCTTGAAAGCCTGAATAGATACAATATCTATAAAACCACAAAAATTCATATTAAAAATAAGGTCGAGTAATTAAATACAAATACATATATATTCAACTTTTATTTATTTAATAATTTTCTTGGTTCCAATTAATCAATTCGATGTATCGTAAACGTCGATGTTTTTTAAATCGATACATCGAATAACATCGATGTGAATTAATAATGAATCGAATGAGAAAAAACATCGATGTGTTTTTTTTACGTGACCGGCTCTAGTCACCAGAGTCTAGTGTGAAGATAAATTTAAGATAAAGTTAACAGCGCACTGTTAAGCACTTAACAGTCCTAGTAAAATAAAAAAATATTATTTCGGTGGCGAAATCCAGGAACAGGAACTGATACTATACCCAAAAATTAATGGAAATATGGTCCGAGATCTGAATAATAAAATTATACTAATTATACAACAGATATATCAATAACACAGAAACTTAATTTTAATAAATTCAGTGAATTGCGACTTTGACCCGAGCAAGAAGGGTTCCATACGGACACTAGATATGTAATTCAATACGAACTTTAGCCTATATAATAAATAGTTTTTGGCTTTTTTTCGTTTTTTGACGCTTTTTTTAGTTTTGGCACTTTTTTCTCCCGTTTTGTCGATTTTTTCGGTTTTTGGCGTTTTTTCGTTTCGGCATTTTTTTTTTCATTTCCATTTTTTCCATTTTGGCGTTTTTTTTTATATAGGCAATTTTTTTAGTTTTGGCGCTTTTTTGGCGTTTTGGCGATATTTTTCGGATTTTTGCGTTTTTTTCAATTTGGCGATTTTTTTTCATTTTGGCGATTTTTTTTAGTTTTGCGCCTTTTTCGAGTTTTGGCGATTTTTTTTCGGGTTTTGGCGTTTTTTTCATTTTGGCGATTTTTTCATTTTGTAGATTTTTTCGGTTTTGCCGATTTATTTTAGTGTTAGAATTTTTTTTTAATTGGGTGCTTTTTTCGTTCTAGCGATTTTTTTTTGGTTTTTGGCAAATTTTTTTTGGTTTGGCGATCTTATAATTTTCGGATTTTTTAGTTTTACCGTTTTTGAAAATTACAAGAGTTTGCCTCTTATGGTTACCAAGATATAGCAAGTTGTCAAATTTCAATTTTTTAAAATTTTAATGTTAATTGTTGTAGTCTATATAAAAATACACTAGCGGAATTCACTCTTCGTATTAAATTTAAAACCCTTTTATATACTACGATTTTAAGCGTCCAAGCGTGAGCAATTTTTTCTTCTGTATTGTAAAAAACGTTTATTATTCAATTCAAAGAGACTCTCTGAGAGAATTTGTATGTAGCTTGTTCTTTTTTTTTTTTGTACAAACTCGTAAATAAATTCAGCTACAACATCTACTACAGTTTTTAGTATAGTAGATGGTTTAGGCATAGTTAATTAAAAATGTATGCATTTTGTGTTGCCGTGTTTTAAGTTTACCACGATTTATCAAAGCTACAATATGTAAAAGATCTACAATAGCAAACCGTGAATACCGCTACTAATTTTACAAATTTCAAGTGTCAATATACATACATATATACATACAATTCTATGTATATTACATTGGATTTTAACATATTTCGTTGCTCGTTTTGGAACACTCTTTAATTTCTAACTCTCATGTACTTGTTGTTGTAGCGGCCAAGGTTCTACATACTCTGTCCAAATTTCAGATCCGTAGCTCTTACGGTTCCTGAGAAAATAGCGTGTGACGGACAGCGTAGCGAAAACATAGGGTCCTATTTTTGGGCGAAAAATGGTCATTGTGGGAAACTGGAGAAGAGTACATATATCCCACTATATAGAAATGATGCTCCTGATGGCTAGTTAAAGAGCAAATTATGTGGCATATGTGTAACCATCACCTATTTCCCACAATCAGGCTTGCCATTTTATCTATTTTAATGCTGGATTTAGCACTTTTTTTCTTCCTTTAGCACTATAGATTTTGAAAATAATGTTAAGTGCTAGCATTCTTTCTTAAAACTATTTGGCATTTTTTGCACTTTTTTATTTCATTAATTTTATAAATTTTCCATAGATAATTCTTATTCTAATAGCTTAATAAAAAGGATAGTCAAAGCTAAAGTGAGCCAAAGACTTTAGTTGTCGGTTATACGATTAGGTTTATGTAAAAAATTAATATATTTTTACTGAACTGCATTATATAACACTATTAGGGCCATTATAACAACTTAAAATTAGTTAAAAGTAGGATTTTATCGGACGTATAAAAAGCTTTCCATTATTGCAAATTGGATTTAACTTACCAGGTAGGATAAACTTGCTTATAATTTATCGCTCGCTTTAGGTTAAAGTAAAATTTTGCAAATGATTAAGTTTGTATACGTCCGATAAAATCCTACTTTTAACTAACTTTAAGTTGTAATAATGGACGTTAGGGTTATTATTACAACTTAAAGTTAGTTAAAAGCAGGATTTTGTCGGACGTATAAAAACTTTATCATTTGCAAAATTTTACTTTAACCTAAGGTGAGCGATAAATTACAGGCAAGTTTATCCTACCTGGTAAGTTAAATCCAATTTGCAATAATGAAAAGTTTTTTATACATCCGATAAAATCCTACTTTTAACTAACTTTAAGTTGTAATAATGGCCCTTAAAGATTTCTTTCTTGATATTCCAGTCGTAGCTGGATTCAAAATTTATAAGTTAAATATATCAAGCGGCCTATACATACAATATTATTAAATATGTTACTATATATTCTACTATATGTTATATACTGTGTTATTTACGCAACAAATCGATATTATTGTCGGTTTAACCTATAATGTGGAATGATTGATACAAATCTTTCCAAAAATATGTTTTTTTTTTCACATTAAAAAACTTAACTATACATATAGGGTAGTAATAATGTAATGCTATCTGTAGTATATATTTTTTCAAAACATTACACAATATAATGATATTTTCTTTGTTGTGAAAAAATGTATTGTGCCATCTATGAATATGATATACACTTTAGCGACGATCTAGAATACAAAAAATTCAAAACTTCATTGCGTGTGTGTGGGCCGCTTAAGAAATAAGAGATGCTAAACACGATAGCTGATCTTAGCACTTTGTTGTGTGTGCTCTAGAACATTTTAGCACTTTTATTTCTGCAATCTAGCACTTTCCCTCTTACATCTTATGGCAACACTGCCCACAATGACCAATAATCTTCTCCAGAAATATGACTCTTTTTTTTTAGTAAAGTCACACTTACGAATGAGTCTGCAAGTGACAAATCTTTGACTGATGGCACAAAATCTTCCACAGGGTAAAAATTTCCATAATTTTCACTTTCACTTACAATTTTTTAATTTTAACATTTTCTATTTTTATACAATATGGATTGTTATTTTATATCTTTTTTGCAAATTCTTTTTGTGTATTTTTTTTAATTATTGTTCAATACATTTCAATTCACCTTTTAATTTGATTTCTTAAACTAATTTTTATAAACACTTAAATTTTGCTTCACGTCACTTTTATTTTCAACGAACCAATAAAACAAGAGGAAGCATAGTTGTGTGTATCTGAAAAAAATGTCTTCTACGCATTGAGAACAATACTAATAGACGCTCCGTTGACAATGTCGCCAAAATAGTCTCTAATATTAAATGTCAATAGATAATTGCATTGGCTGGGGTACATAAATACAGCTCGGGTATTTAGAGTGAAATACCCGAAACATTTGTCCTCAATAATAAGAGAATGGCTTCCATACAATAGAAAAAATTGCAGGCACATCCTCCCTAGAGCTTTGGCCTTAGTACTAATGAAATTCTGTGGGCGTATGTGGAGAAAAAATTGCGCGAACTGTAGACTAGGGGCAAAATTTTTATTTTTTTTTAATGCATGTTTTTTTTATTTATTGTATCTTCAAATATGAACTAACAATAAGTATTCAAATCTTAAGTCTATAAAAAAATTATTAGGCCCGACCAATGTCGGACATAAGCTTAGTGATAGTTATTAATAATACATAAGTAGTGATAAGCAACAAAAAGAAAAAAGTGTTTTCAAGCAGCTTCATCATCTAGAGTGTTGAATATTAGAGCCCGTGTATCTCTCTTTTTTAAGCGGATGTGCCCAGTAAAGTTCAAAATATTACGAGCAAGCGGATTAGGATGTGACTCGAGTTTTGTTAGATATTTGCCTGCGTATTTTACAATTTCTTCAGTCACTAGTGGCATATTCAAATCGCGATGTATATTTGAATTTTTGATGTACCATGGAGCCGATGTTATCATGCGTAAAATTTTATTTTGCCTTCGTTGAATTTTCTCTACATTTGAAGCTGAAGCAGTGCCCCATAGTTGAATTCCGTAACACCATATTGGCTTTAAAAGCGACTTGTATATTAAAAGTTTGCAGTCTAGGCTAAGTGTTGAATTTCTACTAATCAGCCAATGTACCTGAGTTAATTTAAGTTTCATTTGAGTTAACTTAGAGTCAATGTGATGTTTCCATGTAAGTCGTCGATCAAGGTGTAAACCAAGATATTTCACATGTGAATGTTGAGGAACAACTTGATTGTTAATCCGAATGGGGGAGCAAGTATATCTTCTTAGGGTGAACGTTATATGGACACACTTTTGTTCATTGACTTTAATTCTCCATAAGTTTAACCAAAGCTCCATCTGGCTAATGTGTTCCTGGAGTTTGCGGGATGCCTCATCAGGGGGTTTTCGTGCATACTAAGGCAGGCTGTATCGTCGGCAAATGTGGAAGTATGGATGCTACTGCTCACAGGCATATCGCAACTATACATCAAGTATAAAACTGGTCCCAGTATGCTCCCCTGTGGCACACCGGATGAAATAGTTTCAGGCCTACTCGTAAAGTCTCTTTCCACAACAGTGAACTTACGGGAAATAATGTAACTTTCCAAAATATTTAAAATGTTTATTGGTAAGTAAGTCTTCAATTTTAAAATTAGGCCTTCATGCCACACTTTATCAAATGCCTGGGAAACGTCAATAAAGAGCGCAGAACAATACTTTTTTTCCTCAAAAGTTCTTCTTATAAATTGAACCAGTCTGTGAGTTTGTTCAATGGTGCTATGCTGACTTCTAAAACCAAATTGATGGTCTGGTATGCACCCACTACTAATTAGAATTGGGGACAATTTTGTTTTGAGCAGTTTTTCGAAAAGCTTTGACATAGTTGATAGTAGACTTATTGGCCTATATGACTCAGCCTTGGTTAGATCTTTGCCCGGCTTTGGAATCATTTTAACCTTGGCAAGCTTCTAGCTGTGTGGATAATACTCCAGTCGTAAAATGGCATTAAATAAGAATAATAGGATTCTCATTGCAATACGAGGCAAGTTCATCAGCATCTGGTTACTAATTCCATCAATTACCGGAGCTTTCTTCGGGTTGAGTTCGGCAATTAATTTTTGTAAATCACGCGTCTTAAACTTTATGTGTTGAGGGGGTAGAGCGACTACATTCGGCAAATCAGCAACACCAGTATATATGTTTGGCGTAAAAACGGATTTTAAGTGCTCAGCAAATATTTTACCTTTTTCAGTATCGCTTCTTGCCCAACTTCCGGTAGATGTGCGTAGAGGTGGCTTATACTCAATGGGTGTTTTAAGCTTTCTAGCAGCGCGCCACAAAGAGTAATTAGACGCTGGTGTGACATCAAGACCTTCCAGATAATTTTTAAGAGATGCAGTTTTTTCAGACGCAAGCAACTCTTGGAGTCGTTTAGTGCACTCTTTAAATCTGATTTTATTTTGTGGTGATCTGTGCTGTTGCCATTCCCTTCTAGCTCTTCTTTTTTCACGTACGAGACGTTCAATGTCTGTAGAATAAATTTTATTAAACCCAGTCTGCGGATGGGAGATAATGGCATGTTCAACAGCCTGTTTAATATTCTCGCTGAGATTGGCAATGTTAGATTCAATATCATCGGATGTTCTAAGCGTAATGTTTTCCGTACAATGATCGGACGAAAGATCAAGAGAAGCTTGAACTTGAATTAAATCCCTAGAGATATTTTTTATGACGCCAAAATCTATAACATCCGGAATTTTTTGTATGTCAGTAGGCCAATACGTGGGCTCCCCACTCGAAATGACATCCAAGCCCATTTTTTAAATAGTGTTGAACAATGCTCGACCTCTGGGGGTAATAAGATGCGAACCCCAGAACGTATGCTTAGCATTGTAGTCGCCAGCTGCTACAAAACAAGGTCCAAGAGATTTGTAGAAATCCTCATATTGATTCTCAGTGATTGAAAATCTGGGAGGGGAGTAAATTGATGATATAACAAAATTTGTACAAAAACTTTCAATGCCAATATTTGTTGCTTGCAGGTGTTCTTCACAAATGTTATCACGAACATAGTGCTTGAGTCTTGACTTTATTAGAATTGCTGATCCACCGCAAGCCCTTCCTCTAGGGTCCTTTGTATCATATATAGTGTAGCCATAAATTTTTTAAAAGACCTCGAAGTCAAATGAGTCTCAGATACTAACATTACATCAATATTTTTTTCCGTGAGGAAGTGCTCAAGTTCATTTTTATG
Source organism: Tachina grossa (assembly GCA_949987645.1). Lineage (NCBI taxonomy): Eukaryota > Metazoa > Arthropoda > Insecta > Diptera > Tachinidae > Tachina > Tachina grossa. Next base: position 59,118,483 of record OX465277.1, on the reverse strand, counting down.
TTGGCGAATGCCGTATGCGTTCCAGAAACATATTGTTAACGTGTTCATGGCTTATTAATTAATGCTTGAAGCAGAGTATTCTGCATTCGCAGCATTTCCTGCATCATGTTAGTCATATTTGTTGTAAAGTTGTTTATAGTTTGCACCAGATTATCAATAGTAGCTTCAAGGCGATTAAAATTAAAGCTTGCGTCAGTATTTTTTGAATTATTTGGCGGGGAAACATTTTGTGTGGGAATTGAATTTGTCTTAGCAGCATCTGCATACGATACACGGGAAGTAACTAGTTGGCTCATTTGCGCAAAAGTGGCAGAATAAGCGTTTGCTGATTGAGCTGGAGCTAATTTAGGGTTTTGCACCATAGTCTTCTTTACGAAAGAGTACACAGGACAACCTCTGTAGTTAGCGGTGTGATTATCTCCACAATTACTGCATTTTTATCACTTTGATCTTTTGGCTTATTGCAACTAGCAGTGCCGTGTAATTCGCCGCACACAACACAAACAGAGGGTAAATTGCAGTAAGTTTTTGTATGGCCATATTCTTGGCAATTATGGCACTGTACAGGACCTGAACGCTTATGTGGCTCTTCAAATGTGATTTTTCGGTACAAGAGGTATTTCAAATTATAAATTGGATGCGTCTCATTTTTTTCAATTTTATATCATTAGGCTCAAGTTCAACACGAAATAATGGTTGGGGAATCTTCTCTCTGTTTATTATATTGGACACATTTTTTACCTTAAACCCCTGGAGGACGAGTGCATCTTTTATTTCTTCGGGAACAACATAAGAATCTATGCCCTTCAATACGATCTGCATGCCTTTAGCGCTCTTAAGCTGGTATTTGTAGAAGCTTGTTTTATTTTTTTCAAATTCAGCGACCATTTTGCGAAAATCTTTTTCGTCATAAATTTGGACTTTAGTTTCATCTATGTTTCCACGTTTTATTGGAACAATGTGAAATTTATTCTCACCAATGACCGAAATTAATTTTTTAATAAGGGCATTTGAATTTTTTTGTCTCAAATAGATTGGTGGCGGCTTGGATATTTTATTCGAGGATACCTCGGGTTTGTCGTTGTCATCTTGCAAAATTTCGAAGCGGTTTTGGCGATTAGTTGAGGCTGCGCTGTTATCCCTAGACATTTTTGGAGCAGATGAAATTTTTGAAGAATTCGGGCTTCGCCCACGCTTTACGATTATATGTCTGTCCATTCCTACTTGTACCTTGAGTTTCCAGCCGCTGTTATCTGTAGTGATAACTTTGTTAAGTGATGAACACGAGCCTGAAGGGGATGATATTACTGGCTTATATGAAGAAGTACTAGGCAACTGTAATGTTAATGCATCATTACTATTTGGCATTGGACAAAGCGAAGTTGATCGCTGACGAAAAATTGGCTTTGCCGTTAAAAAAAGGTTTTCATCAGATTTATTATTTATATTTTTTTCATTAAGAGTTTCAGAACTCACAGTAAAATAAGCATTTCTGCCGTTAGAACTCACTTCAATTTTTTTTGTATTTGAGGCACTCATACAAAGAATTCCTCAAGGGATATTTGTTTGTGTTTTTTTTATGTTTGCGGTCTTTTTTTTGTTTTTGTTATTTATGATTGTTTATTTGTTTAGAGGTACACATATATATAGTATTCCTCAATATCAATTTGTTTAATTTTTTTTGTTTGCGGTTTTTTTTTTGTTTTTGTTATTTTTACTATGTAAAAATATTTATCAGCAAAGCATAAAGCTTATTTATTAAAGACAGTATGTACCTATTACGAATAATATGTACTACGAGTATTTTTTGTTTGTTTAATTTTTTGTAAGTAAGAAAAATTCCGCTAACCGACTGTTCGCTATGAAGGTACCACGAGAACTGAAAAGTGCTCTCCAGAGCATATGGGAACATATACTTCCCAAAATTAACAAAAACGCAGTTCATTCTATGAAAGTAATCTATTAGATACTAGACGTGGCCACATTAAGTATTAATTTTTAGTGTGTTCCTTATTTCATAGTTCCTCCCTGAAGGAAAAGTTAGTGTACAAGTTTTTTTTGCTCTTGAAAATAGTATTATTTTATTTTAGGTTATTTTTTAGTATTAAAATAAATTTGGTAATAAAATGAAAGCTTTCCATAGAAAGCTGATTAATTTGTCTTGAAATGGTTTTTGGTTTTAGCTTAAAATCTTAGGCCGAGCTTACATCTGGCATTTCTTGTGTGGCATTTGCCCAAAAAAAGCGTAACCAAGTAATTACTAACGAAAAACTGTTTGATTCATACACATATTTATTGACTTAAAAAGGTTTCCAATCATGTTGGATTCTATAAAATTGTCTATTAGTTATGTATGAAACTATTTAACTTAATAAATACGTGTTTGAATCAAACTGTTTTTCATTAGTAATTGGTGGTTACGCTTTTTTTACGCTTGTGTGGCACATGGCACACGGATGGAAACCCGGCCGTTCAAAGCAACAGAGATACTTTGATTAGAAGAGTGGAAAGTTTGCTGTACAAGTTTTTTCTTTGCTTACTGTATATGGTGTCACCAAATGCAGCAAATAACCAAATTGATCTGCTGGCATACACTACGACCACACGAACAATTTGATGTGTCTTAACACAAGCAATAACGTCGGCAGAATGATGACGTCAAATTGCTTGTGTTCAACAATGTATTTAGAGGTGGCGAACACGTATATTCAAATATATTTGCTTTTTATTCACATAAATACTTAAATTGTCAATAATTTTATCATTTCCTAATTTTAAATTGAACTTTTATTGCTTTTATGCAGTTAAAACTTTTGTTTTCCATTTTTACGTTGAAAAAATTTAATATTATTTGTATTTGACAGCATGTGTTAGAGATTGCTGCTCAGCAATGTATTTTAACATTTGTTGCTGAATATATATTTGAACACATATTCATACGGTCCACACGCTAATACCTTGTGTCGGCAATCGAATTTGACAATTGCCGTGGCAATAATTGCCAAGATTATTGCTCGTGTGGTCGGCATGATCCGCAGGAACCCGCAATATATGTACATAGTACATATGTGTTCAGATTAGGCTCTGCAGCACGCAATTCGTGCATCAATTTTGCAGAATTCCCTTCGCTTTTTTTAAACCAATTTCTCGTCCAAGCACTACGTACCCGCTTATTGTTTTTTGTGATATTTGTCATCGTCTTCATTTCATCATTTAAAGTATACATAAATAGCCAAAATAACAATAGAAGCGCACTTCCTCTTTAATATTTTAATAATTTGTAATGAACCGAAAAATGGTATGACTAGAAAGCCTCAGAAACATACATGTCGCACTTAATCAACAAGAGGGTATTAACTCAACGTTTTGAAAAATTCACTTTTTGCAAGAAATTAACTAACAACACCAATATCTATGTACTGTAAAAATTTCACCGTATTCCGATTACTCTTTCATATGGAAAAACTACATTTGAGACGAGACCATTTTTGTAATAATGTAGTGACTACCTTTATATCACCAAAAAGCTATTATTTTGAGTTTATAAATACAAAAGTGGACATAGAAATGAATCGTATATTTTCATATAAAAAAGTATTATTTTGATTTTAATAAAGATTCAAGTTAAAAATAATCAAATTGTTAATGTAACAACAAACACCCAGGCAGAAATTGTGACTTTGCCGAAAAAATATGTACCACCAAAACATTGTAAATACAAAATTACGACTATTTGTACCAAAATTCGACGTTACCCAGGCAGAAAAAGACAATCAGCATGACGTTGCTACGATTGTCTCTGGGTACAACTAACATCAGTATAACATTCGTTTACCAAGATTTTAATGTACTCATAACATTAAAATGATAACGCCGAATGACCGTCCTCCGACTCTTGTTTTCAATGTTGTCACAATACTCTAAATACATATTTATAAGGTCGTTACAATGTAAATTTCCCAACTTAAGTCAAATTTTTGTATTAACGGTGTTGCAGCGGTAAAGAATTATTGTAAAAGGGGTACTTGGGGAACTAAAGTCAAATTTTTGAATTTACGGTGTTGTAGCGGTATAGAATTATTGTAAACTGGGTATTGGGAAACTAACGTCGAATTTTTGTATATAGAGTGTTGTTGTGGTATAGCATTACTAAGAACGCGGTATTTGCAAACGTTAAGTCATATTTTTGTGTTTAGAGTACTGTGTTGGTACAAAAATATTGGAAGAGTAGTAATTTTGTATTTACAGTGTTGTGGTGGTACATATTTCTTGGGCAAAGTCACAATTTCTGCCTGGGTATTTTCCCAATACCCCGTTTACAATAATTCTATACCGCTACAACACCGTAAATACAAAAATTTGACTTTAGTTCCCCAAATACCCTGTTTACAACAATTCTTTACCGTAAATACCAAAATTTTGGCTTAAGTTGGGAAATTTCCATTATGACGATCTTATAAATTTTGTATTTAGAGTATTGTGACAATATTGAAAACAAGAGTCGGAGGACGGTCTGATGTTAAGAGTACATTAAAATGTTGGTAAACGAATGTTGTACTGATGTTAGTTGTACCTGGAGACAATCGGAGCAACGTCGTGCTGATTGTCTTTTTCTGCCTGGGTAGTTTTCATCTCTACTGAAAATTTTAAAATTTTGAGTTAATACCCTCTTGTTGATTAAGTGCGATAAGTACTAGGGTTTGCAAATAATCGCAGATTCAAATAATCGCGATTACAATGAAAAAGTATGCGATTAATCGCGATTATAGGTTAAACTCGATTAATCAAGAAAATATACTATTTTAATTTTTATTAAAACCAAAATAAATTGCGTCATGAGTTTCAGTAGAACTGTGTGGGTTTAGCAAAAGAAATTTAATTATTTTATCTTGAGTTCGCGTTTTAATTTGATTGTTCAATTAAATTTTGTTTTTATTTTGAGAAAATTGTAAAAAATGTAAAATGAAGTTCGTAAATCAGCAGAACTTAGCATTATCAAAAAGAATACGAATAATGGGAAATCAAATTTTTGATAGGAAACTTTTTCTAGGATGAAGTATATTTCTACTTTCTTAATTTATTATTTATTTAATTTTGTATCCACATATGTAATATCAAAATGAATGAACAAGTTCATATAAAAAAAGTATTTTTTATACCTTTTTTTATACGAAGTAGTTCATCCATCATGATATAATTTTCATCATTTGCGGACCACGGATGGAAATCATGGTACAATTGTACTTTTTATGGCACATTTTTGACCTTGTTGGTACCGTGGTACTACATCGAGTTACTTGGTACAATTTCAAAATGTCCATGTTTCACTATATGGTAATATTCATTTTGCCTATATTCTCTTTAATATTTTTGTGTTTGTTTTATTAACCCCCGACAAAAAAAGGGGTGTTATAAGTTTGTAGTATGTGGCTGTGTGTCTGTGTATCTGTGTGTCTGTCCGTGTCCACGTACAGGCCAAACCGCTGGACCGATTTTCATTTAGTTTTTTCTGTTTGAAAGATGGCTTGATCGAGAGAGTTCTTAGCTATGTTTGAAGAAAATCGGTCCAGCCATTTAGAAGATATAACATCTTTTCTGAAAAAAGTCGGGGGTTTTTAAAATTTTTGTAATTTTAATCTCTAATATAATAGTTGAATCTACGAATGTGCCTTTATGAATGTAATATTTAATATTTTTTTGTTATTTTTTATTGTATATGAATTTTTATACACATTTGTGTTAAGTTTCTGTTTTTTATTGTAAACTTCTGAATTTTTGTACTAATTTTTTTAAGTTTCTGTTTTTATTAATAAATATTAAAAATTGGTACCGTCATGGTCTAAAAAGTACATTTTATTTTCATAGTTGGTACAATATCCAAGAAATCATTTTCCTTCCCTGTTGTGGACACTCACTTATAACTATATCCTTTTTTAGTATTTCTATGTTTTTTGTAATAATACGAAGTCAAAAAAAAAAGAAAAAACAAACTGAACCTGTCTGCCAACCGAATGAAAAATATTTGTATCAATCGTAATGAAATTTTTGAGATATTACGACGTTTTTTAATATAAAATTGGGAGAATATAATAAAATAATAAATTTAATAAGTGCTTAATTTGGATGTTAATTATAGTTTTGTCTAATAATACTTTTAGGCCATTATTAAAGTTATTTAAAAGTATGATTTTATCGGACGTATTAAAAGCATTCAATTATTTCAACTTGGATTTAACTTACCAGTTAGGTTAAAGTTGCCTGTTATTTTATAAGTTAAAGTAAAAGTTTGCAAATGGTAAAGTTTTTATACTTCGGATAAAATCCTACTTTTAACTAACTTTGAGTTGTAATAATGGCCCTTATTGTCTTAAGGTGTAGGGAAATAAAATAGATGCACATCGATTATAAATCGAATCTTGGAATATTTTACCATCACCTTTGAAACTATTCTCATATTAAATTTTTATGTATAAAAGAATGCTTTTGAACTGGTTTTGCTCGCGAGTATAATATTGCAATATAACATCTAACATATCTTTTTTGCTAATTTTAATGATTTTATTTCCTTTTTACTACTTTTGTGTGGCTGGTTAGCCACAGACACTGACACTTATTCATTTAATTAATAAATAATTTTTATTTTTTATGTAATATAACATATAATATATATTCCAAAGCTTTAAGTGACTATTAATATAATTCTATAGATACATGTTAGTTGGCCTTTTAAGCTGCTTACACAGAAAAAATAATTCCCAAAAAATTTTCAAACAAAGGTGTGTTTTGAAATAATATTTAGTTTCAGTAAATATTTTTTAATGTTCCAGTAAATTATTTGTTCCAATTTTATTTTATGTAAAAAAAATATAGAATGAAAATTATCTAGGTTAAGTTAGGTCAGTTCTCGTGGTACCTTCATAGCGAACAGTCGATTAGCGGAATTTTTCTTACTTACAAAAAAATTAAACAAACAAAAAATATTCGTAGTACATATTATTCGTACTAGGTACATACTGTCTTTAATAAATAAGCTTTATGCTTTGCTGATAAATATTTTTACATAGTAAAAATAACAAAAACAAAAAAAAAACCGCAAACAAAAAAAATTAAACAAATTGATATTGAGGAATACTATATATATGTGTACCTCTAAACAAATAAACAATCATAAATAACAAAAACAAAAAAAGACCGCAAACATAAAAAAAACACAAACAAATATCCCTTGAGGAATTCTTTGTATGAGTGCCTCAAATACAAAAAAAATTGAAGTGAGTTCTAACGGCAGAAATGCTTATTTTACTGTGAGTTCTGAAACTCTTAATGAAAAAAATATAAATAATAAATCTGATGAAAACCTTTTTTTAACGGCAAAGCCAATTTTTCGTCAGCGATCAACTTCGCTTTGTCCAATACCAAATAGTAATGATGCATTAACATTACAGTTGCCTAGTACTTCTTCATATAAGCCAGTAATATCATCCCCTTCAGGCTCGTGTTCATCACTTAACAAAGTTATCACTACAGATAACAGCGGCTGGAAACTCAAGGTACAAGTAGGAATGGACAGACATATAATCGTGGTAAAGCGTGGGCGAAGCCCGAATTCTTCAAAAATTTCATCTGCTCCAAAAATGTCTAGGGATAACAGCGCAGCCTCAACTAATCGCCAAAACCGCTTCGAAATTTTGCAAGATGACAACGACAAACCCGAGGTATCCTCGAATAAAATATCCAAGCCGCCACCAATCTATTTGAGACAAAAAAATTCAAATGCCCTTATTAAAAAATTAATTTCGGTCATTGGTGAGAATAAATTTCACATTGTTCCAATAAAACGTGGAAACATAGATGAAACTAAAGTCCAAATTTATGACGAAAAAGATTTTCGCAAAATGGTCGCTGAATTTGAAAAAAATAAAACAAGCTTCTACAAATACCAGCTTAAGAGCGCTAAAGGCATGCAGATCGTATTGAAGGGCATAGATTCTTATGTTGTTCCCGAAGAAATAAAAGATGCACTCGTCCTCCAGGGGTTTAAGGTAAAAAATGTGTCCAATATAATAAACAGAGAGAAGATTCCCCAACCATTATTTCGTGTTGAACTTGAGCCTAATGATATAAAATTGAAAAAAATGAGACGCATCCAATTTATAATTTGAAATACCTCTTGTACCGAAAAATCACAGTTGAAGAGCCACATAAGCGTTCAGGTCCTGTACAGTGCCATAATTGCCAAGAATATGGCCATACAAAAACATACTGCAATTTACCCTCTGTTTGTGTTGTGTGCGGCGAATTACACGGCACTGCTAGTTGCAATAAGCCAAAAGATCAAAGTGATAAAAAATGCAGTAATTGTGGAGGTAATCACACCGCTAACTACAGAGGTTGTCCTGTGTACTCTTTCGTAAAGAAGACTATGGTGCAAAAACCTAAATTAGCTCCAGCTCAATCAGCAAACGCTTACTCTGCCACTTTTGCGCAAATGAGCCAACCAGTTACTTCCCGTGTATCGTATGCAGATGCTGCTAAGACAATTCCCACACAAAATGTTTCCTCGCCAAATAATTCAAAAAATACTGACGCAAGCTTTAATTTTAATCGCCTTGAAGCTACTATTGATAATCTGGTGCAAACTATAAACAACTTTACAACAAATATGACTAGCATGATGCATGAAATGCTGCGAATGCAGAATACTCTGCTTCAAGCATTAATTAATAAGCCATGAACACGTTAACAATATGTTTCTGGAACGCAAACGGCATTCGCCAACATAAAAATGAACTTGAGCACTTCCTCACGGAAAAAAATATTGATGTTATGTTAGTATCTGAGACTCATTTGACTTCGAGAAGTCTTTTTAAAATTTATGGCTACACTATATATGATACAAAGGACCCTAGAGGAAGGGCTTGCGGTGGATCAGCAATTCTAATAAAGTCAAGACTCAAGCACTATGTTCTTGATAACATTTGTGAAGAACACCTACAAGCAACAAATATTGGCATTGAAAGTTTTTGTACAAATTTTGTTATATCATCAATTTACTCCCCTCCCAGATTTTCAATCACTGAGAATCAATATGAGGATTTCTACAAATCTCTTGGACCTTGTTTTGTAGCAGCTGGCGACTACAATGCTAAGCATACGTTCTGGGGTTCGCGTCTTATTACCCCCAGAGGTCGAGCATTGTTCAACACTATTTCAAAAATGGGCTTGGATGTCATTTCGAGTGGGGAGCCCACTTATTGGCCTACTGACATACAAAAAATTCCGGATGTTATAGATTTTGGCGTCATAAAAAATATCTCTAGGGATTTAATTCAAGTTCAAGCTTCTCTTGATCTTTCGTCCGATCACTCTCCGACGATCATTACAATTTGTAGTCCCTTAAGAAGTAACTTACCTGACCCATATGTGAAGATGATCAATCGTGTTAATTGGCTGGGGTTCAAAAAATATCTCAGTAGTCATTGTACGGAAAACATTACGCTTAGAACATCCGATGATATTGAATCTAACATTGCCAATCTCAGCGAGAATATTAAACAGGCTGCTGAACATGCCATTATCTCCCATCCGCAGACTGGGTTTAATAAAATTTATTCTACAGACATTGAACGTCTCGTACGTGAAAAAAGAAGAGCTAGAAGGGAATGGCAACAGCACAGATCACCACAAAATAAAATCAGATTTAAAGAGTGCACTAAACGACTCCAAGAGTTGCTTGCGTCTGAAAAAACTGCATCTCTTAAAAATTATCTGGAAGGTCTTGATGTCACACCAGCGTCTAATTACTCTTTGTGGCGCGCTGCTAGAAAGCTTAAAACACCCATTGAGTATAAGCCACCTCTACGCACATCTACCGGAAGTTGGGCAAGAAGCGATACTGAAAAAGGTAAAATATTTGCTGAGCACTTAAAATCCGTTTTTACGCCAAACATATATACTGGTGTTGCTGATTTGCCGAATGTAGTCGCTCTACCCCCTCAACACATAAAGTTTAAGACGCGTGATTTACAAAAATTAATTGCCGAACTCAACCCGAAGAAAGCTCCGGGTATTGATGGAATTAGTAACCAGATGCTTATGAACTTGCCTCGTATTGCAATGAGAATCCTATTATTCATATTTAATGCCATTTTACGACTGGAGTATTATCCACACAGCTGGAAGCTTGCCAAGGTTAAAATGATTCCAAAGCCGGGCACAGATCTAACCAAGGCTGAGTCATATAGGCCAATAAGTCTACTATCAACTATGTCAAAGCTTTTCGAAAAACTGCTCAAAACAAAATTGTCCCCAATTCTAATTAGTAGTGGGTGCATACCAGACCATCAATTTGGTTTTAGAAGTCAGCATAGCACCATTGAACAAACTCACAGACTGGTTCAATTTATAAGAAGAACTTTTGAGGAAAAAAAGTATTGTTCTGCGCTCTTTATTGACGTTTCCCAGGCATTTGATAAAGTGTGGCATGAAGGCCTAATTTTAAAATTGAAGACTTACCAATAAACATTTTAAATATTTTGGAAAGTTACATTATTTCCCGTAAGTTCACTGTTGTGGAAGGAGACTTTACGAGTAGGCCTGAAACTATTTCATCCGGTGTGCCATAGGGGAGCATACTGGGACCCGTTTTATACTTGATTTATACTTGCGATATGCCTGTGAGCAGTAGTATCCATACTTCCACATTTGCCGACGATACAGCCTGCCTTAGTATGCACGAAAACCCTGATGAAGTTGTTCCTCAACATTCACATGTGAAATATCTTGGTTTACACCTTGATCGACGACTTACATGGAAACATCACATTGACTCTAAGTTAACTCAAATGAAACTTAAATTAACTCAGGTACATTGGCTGATTAGTAGAAATTCAACACTTAGCCTAGACTGCAAACTTTTAATATACAAGTCGCTTTTAAAGCCAATATGGTGTTACGGAATTCAACTATGGGGCACTGCTTCAGCTTCAAATGTAGAGAAAATTCAACGAAGGCAAAATAAAATTTTACGCATGATAACATCGGATCCATGGTACATCAAAAATTCAAATATACATCGCGATTTGAATATGCCACTAGTGACTGAAGAAATTGTAAAATACGCAGGCAAATATCTAACAAAACTCGAGTCACATCCTAATCCGCTTGCTCGTAATATTTTGAACTTTACTGGGCACATCCGCTTAAAAAAGAGAGATACACGGGCTCTAATATTCAACACTCTAGATGATGAAGCTGCTTGAAAACACTTTTTTCTTTTTGTTGCTTATCACTACTTATGTATTATTAATAACTTTCACTAAGCTTATGTCCGACATTGGTCGGGCCTAATAATTTTTTTATAGACTTAAGATTTGAATACTTATTGTTAGTTCATATTTGAAGATACAATAAATAAAAAAAAACATGCATTAAAAAAAAAAAAGTTAGGTTAGGAAGGGTGGTGCTTTACCGCACCTCCACTCGGAGACCCAATCGGGTCCATTGTGATTCCCTTCTGTTGCCCATAAAAAAGTAATATTCACCCTCCCATTTGCAGCTAGAAGTGAACTTATTATCCATCACTAAGCCACCGAATTCCCATAATAAAGCCCCTGATATCCTCTAGTTTACACTTCCCGACTTCAGTAATGCTTTCATGGAAACGTCTGCTCAGCCATCTAAGCCTATGACGTTGCAGCTTCGGGCAATGACAGATAATATGTTCAATGGTTTCTGGTTCCTCTTCATCCCCACACATCCTACAAAAAGCTGCAGTGCCAGTCTCCCAAATGCTGGTTCTTGCTCTGGCCGAGCAGTGACCAGTCAGCACGCCTATCATGATTCGCATCACCTTCCTATTCATGTCCAGTAGTATAGGGTGTTTTTTTAGAGGTATAGAACTTTGAATTGAAATAAAACACAAGAAAATCGTTATTTATTTATTGGAAGGATAATTTTATGCCATTAATGTTTAAATATGATTTTGGGCATGTGGCCGCCGCGGCTGGCTCGAATAAAGCCAATTCTACAGGTCCAATTTTCAACCACTTTTTCGAGCATATGGGGCCGTATGTTGGCAATAACGCCACGAATGTTGGCTTCCAAGTCCCCTAATGTTTCTGGTTTGTTGGCGTAGACGAGCGACTTCACATATCCCCAAAGAAAATAATCCAATGGTGTCAAATCACACGATCTTGGTGGCCAATTGACAGGTCCATTCCGCGAAATTATGCGCTCATCGAATGTTTCCTTCAATAAATCGATTGTGACGTGCGCTGTGTGGCATGTAGCGCCGTCTTGTTGGAACCACAACTCATCCACATTCATGCCATCCAATTCGGGAACAAAATAGTCGGTTAGTCGGCTCCAATTGCTGTGCACGGTGGCGAATCGATTCATTCGGGTCCTCTTCAACACTTTGCTCTACAGCGGCAATTGTTTCTTCGGTGCGCACTGTTCGACTTCTCTGCGGATGCGTATTATCACATAGAGTAAACGTAGTGCGAAAACGATCCATGGTTAACCGAATTAATTGCTCTGATGGACGATTATGTCGACCATAAAATGGACGGAGCTTGCGGTAAACTTCGCGAACTGAACCATTATTTTCGAAATAAATTTGCACGATTTGCAAGCGTTGTTGTTTTGTCAACCTGTTCATGATGAAATGGCAAACCAAACTAAATATTAATCACTTGACAGCTGACAAAATGGCCGCCAGTTAAAAAAGTGATGCCAACTTAAAGTTCTATACCTCAATAAAAAACACTTTTTAGTTTAGATCTTCCTGAGTCTAGTTTTGGCCAAAAACCCCTTGATACTCTACAATCCTCCCTACTTCGCCATGAATTGTTGGTCCTGCTTTCTACCCAATCACAGTTCCGTATAGTAATCATCTGTTGGTAATTTCACCGATCTGTCCGACAATCCCTCATCCCACGCCGACCCTTTTCTTGCCAGCTCATCGGCAATTTCATTTCCCTCAACATTGCTGTGGCCTGGAACCCAACATAGTCTGACACTATACTTTTCCATAAAGAAGTTCCTACAGTCACTAAGAAGTTTCGATTTGACATTGTGTCCCTTCAAAGCTTTTAGCGCTGCATGGCTGTCGACGTAGAAAGTTACCTTCTCACCTTCAGCTACATATCTGGCTACCAGCTCCGTGGCTCTAAGGATCGCCTAGATCTCAGCCTGGAAAACACTACATTCATTCGGCAGTCTGAAAGAACTACGAATGTTAGTTCCCAAGATATAGACACATTTATAGAAATTTTTGATCCGTCCGTAAAGACTGCACTACCCTCATACAGCCTATCGGATTTGACCCAATAGTCCCAATCCGGAATTACCATTAAGGGTGTTCTACTAAAATCGATCTCAGCGACCTTATAGTCCGTAAACCCAGGGGTTACGGATTCCTGGTCACCAAACCCGATCTTATTTAAGATTGATGTGTGACCTGATATTCCTGTCCTCACCAAACCTGTTTCCACGAGTCTAAGGAGACTTCTAGCCGCCGTTCCCATCACAAAATCCTCTATAGGAAGTAGATGAAGAATGACGTCCAAAGCAGCCTGAGGTGTGCTCCTCTGAACACCTGTGATGCCCATCGAGGCACATCTCTGAACCTTAGCTAGTAATCTCCTGTGACTTTCCTTCCTCAATGCCTCCCACCTTACCACACAATCATAGGAAATAACCGGCCTGGCAACCGATGTGTAAATCCAGTTTACTACCTTCGGTTGCAGACCCCAGTTCCTTCCTATGGAGTTTCTGCATGCGTAGTAGGCATTGAGCCTTTTCTCTAGCCTTTCCTGCGTGTTTATTTTCCAAGAAAGCTTTCAATCTAGGAAAACACCCAGGTATTTATCTATATAAAGTAAAATTTGTAACAAAATTTTTTAGATTTTTTTTTTATATAAATTTGTTATTTTTCAGTTAAATTTATTTTTATATACTGTCTGATTTTTTTTTTTAATTTTTTCTACAAATTATATATTATATAAAAATCAATTGCTGTTCGTTAGTCTAACTAAAACTCGAGAACGGTTGAACGGATTTATCTCATCTTGGTTTTGAAATGTTCGTGAAGTCTAGGAAAGGTTTAAAAGGTGAAAAAAATTCGAATAATTGCCGGGGAAACCCTAAAAACAGTCCATTTCTTTTTCCCATATAAACGATTTCTAAATAAAAAAGTAAATTTGAACTTTATTGCTATTCAAACTTAATTTTAGCTAACTTCAGTTGTTAACCCATCAAATTATTTTGTTTTGTATAGATTGATAAATATTAAGTTTTGTCACAAATTAAATTTTTGAACGCAACCATTATATTTGACATTAGATTTGGCAAACAATGTCAATCCATTCTGTCGAACTTCAGAACACGGAAAAAAGTATTGCGATATTGTTACAATTCTATGAGTGCGCAAGAACTTTCTTTACTTTGGTGATTCTTTGTGGTAGTGACATTCCAAGCAGGGTTGCCTTTGAAAATTTTGAAAAAGTGTCATGAAAAGGGTATTTAAGAAAAAAAGGGTCAATAAAAGGGTATTTTATAGTAAAATAGGGTAAGTTATTTTTGGAAGAAAAAAAAATAACATTTATTTCAATTTCAAAAAAGAAACACGAATTTTAACAATTAATTAAATACATTAGACTAAAATAAAATTAATTAACATACATATGTACATACTTTAATTATAAATCAATGTTAGACCTCTAACTGGCCAGATCGTAAAAATGATCGGATGAAGCTAATATTTTTTTTAAAGTGGATATAGCAAAAAGAACCGTAAGTTTTAACTTACAGGTGAAAAAACATTAGGAACGAACACCAGGTAAAGAATAGTGAAAACCGCCTGTAGACGGTCTTGCCGATGTGAAAGTAATGAAAAATCACATTTAAATTATATTTATAAAAAGATGAAAGTAAGTTAAAATACATATTTTTTAATTGAGATACTCCCAGAAATAATTTGCATTTGGAATCAGGGATTTGAGTGTTATATATTTTGCAATATTTTCACCATTGTATTGGTTTTTGTATCGACTAAAACAGTAAAATGATGGACGAACAGCACTTTTTCCAATTGCTGATATGATATGATACAAAGGGATAAATTAAAAAAAAGGTTCATAAAAAGTGTCATTAGCACGAAAAAGGATCAAAAGTGATACTCTAGTGTCACAACGGCAACGCTGATTCCAAGTAATGTGCTTTTTTTGTGGATATTTGTGATTTTCATCAGACTCTTCCAGTTATTTCCCAATCAACTGTTGCTGATTAACTAAATGCATGCCTAAAATCATCAAATTTGTGGCAGTATGTAAAGACACTCCAATTAACAACTAACATGCGAGTATTTTTGCAACAAGATGAAACTGGAAATGTGTTTGCGAAGCAGTTGTTAGACATTGGAAATAACAAAGTTGCAGTGGACACCTCAACATCTGTTGAGTTTTTAAATTCACTGGAATTGACTGGATTACCACCTCACAATTTGCAGTTAAAAGTTGGACCAGTTGTCATCATGCTGCGTAACATTAATCAGCCTCGACTGTTCAATGGAACAAGACTGCAAAAAAGCTGATGAATAACGTCATTGAGACAACAATCATAAAATTAAAATACAAAGGAGAGGATGTCTTGATCCGGCTGATACCGATGATTCCAACGGATTTACCATTCGATCTTAAACGCTTACAATATCCAGTACGTCTGCGCTTTGTGATGACCATAAATAAATCGCAAGGACAGTCGTTAAAAGTTTGCGGAATCAACTTCGCGCATGGACAAATATACGTCGCGTGTTCACGCGTCGGAAAACCGCCTTCTTTGTTTATTTACGAACCACAAAACAAAACGAAAAATATAGTTTATGAGAAAGCTTTAAATTGATTAACAGACTGTATCTATCATAACAGTGTGTGTCTGTCAATATCAAATTTAAACCTTATAAATAGCCAGTATTTCAAGAAAACTCTGTTTTGTAAGTAATCAACATGATTTCATTTCATTAAAAAAATGCTTTTTTATTAAATACGAATTCGTTTTGTTATACCCTTTACCAAAAAAATGGTAAAAGGGTATACATATATAAAGGGTGTCCCAACAAGAACGCAAGATTTAAATTTTAAATAAAACACAGATATTTAAAAAAAATCGTTAAACTTTATTATATCGTAAAGTAGACAAAATGGGGTTATGTGTGGAACAACAAATCGGGCAGATGGCCGCCGCGGCTTTGGTGGCACACACGCGACTTTTAATGAAATTTTCAATGGCCGTTTTGCATAAATGCTGCGGTATTTCATTAATGCAGCGTCCAATTTCCTCTTTTAAGGCTTTAGTCGTCGTCGGCTTATTCGCGTAAACCATCGACTTCGAAAAACCCCAAAGAAAAAGGTCTAATTGTGTTAAATCGCACGATCTAGGCGGCCAATTCTGGTCTCCAAAACGCGAAATAACACGACCGGGAAATGACTGATGTAGCAATTGAATTGTTTCTCTGGCTGTATGACATGTGGCGCCGTCTTGCTGAAACCACATGCCCTCCACATTCATTTCTTCAATTCTAGGCACGAAGAAACTGGTTATCATTTCACGATACCGAACACCATTGACTGTTTGCGCTTGAGCTGCGTTTGAGAGACATCATCACGTACAGCTGCGATATTTTCGGTCGATCGACCTGGTCGAAGGCGCGATGTTGTCTTTACATCACTAACAGACCCAGTTTCGGCAAATTTATCCATTAATCTCTTTACAGTTGACTCTTTTGGAGCATTATTGTGACCCCAAATTGATCGCAAATTTGCGAACTGTAGCCGCAAAACTTTCACCATTTTGGTAAAACAATTTCACAATGAGAATGCGTTGTTCATTCGTGTAGCGCTCCATTTTTACTAACCTCGTACCTTCTATATACTAGCAAACAATAATAATTGTTCAAATGTCAAACAATGACACTTCGAATGGCGCCAAATTTAAATCTTGCGTTCTTGTTGGGACACCCTTTACATAGGTTTGTTTGTTTTAAGATTATTTTATACAAAAGTTTAGGTCTTTTTTGTTGTATAAATGGTAAAAGCACGTAGCCAAAAAGCCAGGGTATCCCACGTGTAGAAGCTTCCTTCGGTTGCTGCGAACGACCTATACCTTCGTATAGGAAGTAGGAGTTTCCAAGATCCACTCCTAGAGTTTTTTATGGTCTCCACCAGTTAATCTTATTAAAAACGTTTGCACTTGATAATGGAAAATTCCACAAAAAACTAATTGTAAGCGATACAGTTAGTTGCGGTAACCATTAACAAGTGCGAGTGAGACGCAAAACTCTTGAAGGTCAATAAACAACCGTGGCCTGGTTGCATTTAAGAAATAATTGTCAACGACGCGTAATGTTGACTCGCCCAGAGCTGCCTTACGACTGTTTAGGTCTTTTATTCATCAACTGAATCACGCGTGACTCACGCATGATCGTGATCAAATTTATAACTAATCACGTGTAAGTGCGTGAGCGTCACTTAAAAATAAATTACTCGTGCGTGATCGTGCGTGAGCTATTTTTAATAATCACGCACGAATTCTCACGCTCTCACGAGATATCATTCCTAAATAAGTCAGTATCAATATTCTATACCATTTTGTGCATGCTACGATGCAAGACCATTTGCACAAGATTGTGTATTGGGCTATTGTTATAATTTTTTCATGCGTAGTAAACTGACTCATATGAAATTCAAATATACCAATATAGAAAAATAAAATTATTTTAATATATTTTTTTATGGTGCACAACTATATTTTCCGTAAATTTAGACTTTTTTCAGAAAAACTACGCGTACATCCGCCTTTATGAAAAGGCACTCTTAAATTTTAGTTAAAATTTTTTAAAACTATCTACATAATAAAATCTTATAGTTGAATCTTTCAAAATCTACCTTCACAACTTTTTATAACCGCTTAAACACAAAAAATATTTTTAAAATTTACTATTTTAGAACATTGCTGAATTTAGGTTACATGTCCAAAATACAAAATAATTGGCTCTAAGCACATTCTTAATGCATTATCTTTGGCGCTATGTAATTAAAAAATTAAAAATGTATTAAACAAAGTTTTTTACAAAACTGAAAATAATGAAGATATTTAAAAAAACACATGCCTTTTTCAGGGAAATTTTAAAAATTCATTTACGAATGAATATGTTAATAAATTTTTTTCCCTATTTTTATATAAAATTTTTTCAAAAATTTAACTTAAAATCCAACAATGAATTAAAAATTAATAGGCGAAATACTAAAAAAGGTCAAGGCAAAAAATTTTTTTTTGTCTTAAGTAAAATATCTTATGAGAGATACGGAAACACATCTTGGGAAATTATTTCTTAAGAACTTCAAGTTTATGTCAAAATGTTTTATCCGTTAAAAATCGGATCATTTTTAAAAAAGTCACAAGCCTCGGAAGTTTTTTTGAGTCCCAGGTAGTCAACTTTGGCCCACTGTAACTCATGTCCAGCTCAAGCCAGAAGGCTGTCATGACATGTGTTATAAAGCCTAAGTCCTCCTCTACGGATGTTAGGAGTTTCATATAAACCCAATCAGTAGTTAGAAGTTCCAGATTTATTGCTAACTTTGTAAAAGTCCCCACTGTGCAATGTACATTTTACATATACACGTGCACACAAATGTACATACACACATACAAATGTGTGCGTAAAAACCTATTTTTCAACCCAAAAAAAATACAAATTGGATTAGATACTTTTTCGTGAGCGTGCGTGATCGTGAAAATTTTAAATATCATTCGTGCGTGAAAATGCGTGAGTAAGAATATTTTGTTCGTGAGCGTGCGTGATCGTGAAAATTTCCAATATCATTCGTACGTGAAAGTGCGCGAGTAAAATATTTTTCTGCGTGAGCGTGCGTGTCGTGAGTCAAAAAACGCTCACGTGCACATCTCTAATTTTGACGAGTTTGTAGTACTGTTGAAGTCTTCTTTAATATATTACCAAACAGTCGTAGTCGTATTTTTCACTTGAATTTTTTATCTTTTCCCTTGGTTTTGTTCACTTTATTTTTGCAGGCGAACTGAACTATTACTTCGAATAATTTCGATATTTTTCTTCGAATTATATATTAAAAGCTAAAAATATTCATTTTTGGGACAAAATTAGTAATTAAAGCTTACGATTGTTAATAATAATTCCCTACACCACATTTTTTCATAAAGTATTAATCTCTTTGGTTCACAGACAGTAAATTTCATGGTGGTGCACCACGGTGGTATACTTAATGTAAAAAATAGCTAAATCAACAGAAGCGTCTCCATGAGTACAACTTTAAAGTTAAATAAATATAATTTATAACCTAAAATTTGTGTGATTTTTTTTTATTTAACTTAAATTTGTCCGATTTTCAATTAATTTTAAGCTTTACAAAAATTCTTCCTTTTTTACATTCACGTGGGCTGATAGCGGGAAAAAATTCCACGGGATATTTAAGATAGCATTTTTCTCTTCGAGCGGAATGAAAATTTCACATAAAGAAAAATTGCATTTGTTTCTCATGATAGGGATGATTATTTTTAAATCATCATTTATCTTTCCAGCATACATACCTATTTATTTATATACATGCATTTTTTAAATCAGAAACCAAAAAGAAACCGACCGGTTTAAGTAGCTTAAAACCGGAAACCGCGGTTTTCTAATTTCCACGGTTTTTGGAAAACCCTAGACCACATGATCTTTTCAACCCAACCACATGATGTTCACGTGTATGTTTTCAATACACACACGCATAAAAATATATGGTACGCTCATAAAACTTAAGTAGTATTTAATTACACTAGGTTGGGCATTTAATTATTATTTAATTATGCACTCAAAAACACAATTTCGCATTTAATTAGAACTTAAAAATAATTACAGTTTGATTACCAAGTCAAGAAATGGACATTAGACCCGCACACGAAGGGTATGGACCAAGTTATGTAATTTAATACGCACTTTAGCCTATATAAAATATAGTTTCGGCATTTTATTTTTCGTTCATGAGAGTTCAAAATTAAAGGGTGTTCCAAAACGGGCAACGAAAAATGTTGAAATCCCATGTAATATACATACAATTGTGTGTACATATGTATATTTACACTTGAAATTTGTAAAATTAGTGTATTTTCATACAGACTACAAAAATAAACACTGAACTTTAAAAAAACTTAAATTGAAGTGTGTTCCATCATTTAATGCAATTTTGACTATGTAATTTTGAAAACTCGCGAAAAAGGCACGAAAACTAAAAAATAGTATTTATATGAAAAAAAATCGCAAAAATTAAAAAAAAAAATCGCCAAAATTAAAAAAAATCGCCAAAATGAAAAAACGCCAAAAAAACAAAAAAAAATCTCCAAAACGAGAAAAAGAGTGTTAAAACTAAAAAAGCGTTTTTTGGGTTTTTTCTGTTTTGAGCGATTTTTTTAATTTTGGCGTTTTTTCGGCTTTGGCGATTTTTTTCAAGTTTTGGCGCTTTTTTAGTTTTGACACTTTTTACTCGTTTTGGCGATTTTTTCGGTTTTTGGCGATTTTTTTTAATTTTTACGATTTTTTTCGTTTTGGCGATTTTTTTTTTCATATAGGCAATTTTTTAGTTTTGGTGCCTCTTTTGCGTTTTGGCGATTTTTGTCGTTTTTTTTAATTTTGGCGATTTTTTTCATTTGGGCGATTTTTTCGAATTTGGCGAATTATTTTAGTGTTAGAAATTTTTTTTAATTTTGGCGATTTTTTTCGTTTTGGCAATTTTTTTTCGGTTTGGCGATTTTATAATTTTGGGATTTTTTAGTTTAACATTTTTTGAAAATTTCAAGAGTTGGCCTCTTAGGTTTCCAAGATACAGCAAGTTGTAAAAATTACATAGTCAAAATTGCATTAACTGATAGAACACCTTTTAATTTAAATTTTTTTAAATTTTAGTGTTAATGTTGTATGTAGTCTTTATAAAAATACACTAATTTTACAAATTTCAAGTGTCTACAATTAAATGGATATTACTTGGGATTTTAAAATTTTTCTTTGCTCGTTTTTAGACACCCTTTAATTTTTAACTCTCATGTATTTGTTGTTGTAGCGGCCAAGGTTCTACATACTCTGTCCAAATTTCAGGTCCGTAGATCTTACCGTTCCTGAAAAAATAGGGTGTGACGGACAGACGGACAGCGTAGCGAAAACAATAGGGTTCCTCTTGTGCGGAACCCTAAAAATTAGTTTTCAGTAGTTACTTTAGTATGGCAAAATAAAGTTTGAGTTTTCCAGCTCTGAAATCGTCTACTTGATTTTGCTGATTTTCAACACCAATCTTTTTCAGACTATTTCTGACACACCCGTCCAAGACCGAAGTCTCTAGCTTTTCCAGGAGCTTCGGAAAACCTATTTGACGTACAGACGGACATCGCTTATTCGTCGTCCCTAGGCATAAGGTCCCAAAATATATATACTTTATTGCTCTCTTATTAATATTATGGAAATTACAAACGGAATGACAAACCTATATATACCCTTTAACCATTTTTTTTAAAGGGTATAAAAATACCGTTAGAGTAGCTTCAGGAAATGTGGACGATGCGCTATGTATATGAGTGTTTTTAAGCGATGTCTCGAAGACTTCTTGTTCGTAACAAACACTCCAAAGAAGTAGTGTTAATGCCCTGAACCAATCTATACCGACCGCAACAATTTCTTTTACAATAAAGTCTTCTTGAAGAATATAAAATACCGTTGTTCTTGTTTTTGTTACATACTTGCATCATTTGTACAGTATCAACAGTTGTTTGCCACTACTCAGCATCTGAAATTTTTTGAATTATGACTGTTTATGATTGAGTGTGGGATATGTACTAGTGATGTAACAAATGTCAATTTCTTATATTCGCGGATACGAATACAAATATTTGAAACGATATTCGCAAATACGTATACGAATATTATATGTGAAATTTATAGACATTAAATTGGGGTTCGTTTACTCCTGCAATATGAAATATTAAAAAATTATTGTGAAAAAGAACTTCATACGCCTGTTGGCGTACTTTAAAGTTAATAAAAATTTCCCAACATTTTAATTATCGTCATTAAATAATATTTGAAAATGATACAAAGCACAAATTTCGTCAAAATGACGTAGAAATCGAAATGTAAACAAAATTGCCCTATATATTATGGTTATGCTTATCGGCTGATGTGACGTAGATGAGCAGAAAAAGAATATTTTCAAAGGCTGAATGCGTAATCTTGTATTATTTGATTCATGAATTAATAGTATGTGTTCTAGCATCCGAATTTAGAAGAAAACAATGTAAATGGACGATTTCAAACTTTTAGATATTTTCGTTTTCACTTTTGTCAAAAAAAATCTTTTTATAATTTTCACTGTAATAGTCTTGTGAAAGCAAAACGAAACAAGAAAATCAAAAAATTTGAAATCGTCCATTATCGAATTCTTTTCTTTTAAATTCGGATGCTAGAACCTTAAATAGGCGTAGCATGTGTTTTAACATCTCAACTCACAAGAAAACATGTGATTAATTATTTCTTTTGACAATAGTACGTAAATTAATGTACCTTTTTATATTTTTTAGTTTTTTAAATTCGATCTCGTTGAAGTGAATTTCAAATAATACTCTTATGTATTTACGTCTTAAATTAAAAAAAAGTCTACTTATTTGCTTCAAACGGGAGTTCCCGGGATGCCGGGAAATTTAAAAACCAATCCAGATTTCCCGGGAAATAAAGAAAGTGCGGGAAAAGAAAAACTCTATTGGTAACGTAATGCCACACACCAAAAATATCGAAAATGGCAATGGTACACAGTAGTGCAATGCCACAAAATTCCATAATGTGTACTCAGCATTAGTAAATTATACAAAAAAATTCCACTTACTTAAAAAGAACATAAACAAACTACGTAATTCCTAAGGTCAACTGGTATCAGTAAAATGTCAATAAGCTATCAAATGATTAAATTTTGTACTGTACTATACACATACGTCAATAACTTGTGTTTCGTTTCTTTGTTAATAGTGTTGTAAAAGTATTGAGTATTTGAGTACTGAGTACTCAATACCGGGAGTTTTTCCCGGTACTCATTAACAAATACTATTGGACAGAAAAAGTGACCCTTTAGAATAGTGGAAGGAAGGCACGTGATACAATATAACCAGCAAGTCACGTCCTCACAAACATGAAAAATATTTTAAATTCTTTCAATGTCGGTAAAATTTTATTTCTACATTTCAACAATGACTAAGTAATAACATCAATTGTGAGAAAAAAATGTTTATTAAAAAATATTTAGAAGATAATTTAAGCGAAGAAGTTTTAAGAGTACGTTAAAAAAATTATGTACAAAAACTAAACTTCAAACATATTTATTTTCCTTTGATGTAAATTAATTTAAATATACTTGCATTTAATCTTTGTTTTTCCATATTCCATTGTCAATAAAATAATAATTTTTAACTTCCCATATACATACATATATAAAGTATTGAGTAGTATCGAGTACCCAGTTGAAAAAGTGGCAAGTAGTACTGAGTATTCAAAAGTAGCCGCTTTTTACAACGCTATTTGTTAATAAGTAATGCACCCCATACACGTTTCGATCCAATTGGCAATTGAGTCGGTTGTTTTCTAAATCAAGGCGTGTATGCAGCGTTGCCATTTCGGTGCTTATCGGGTATTTTTGGTGCTTTTTTCTAAGTACCCCGAAACTTCATCAAGTATCCGTTTTCTCGCAGTGCTTTTCAATAATCACAATCTTCGCAATTTAAACAAAGCAAAGAACAAATCAATCTCAATCAATTTTTTAATCCCTTATAAGAAATTTTTTCATTCATTTGGTAAGCCACGATTTTACTATTTTAATTCGCTTGCGTGAAGACAATTAAACAATATGGATTTGTCATTTGTGCAAATTTAACGGCTTGTCCCACGATGTCACCAGAAATCGTTCAATCCACAACTTGTATTGAAAACAACAATAACATTAGAAAATTTGTGTTTGTTTTCAATATAAATATTCGATCGACGGTTTCTGGTGACATCGTGGGACAGGCCGTAAGAAATAGCAAAAAGTGTCTTAGATGAAAGTTTTGCATTAATTTTGTTTAAATCCTGTTAACTTATTATGGCTTTATTTAAGATGGAAAAACAAAAATATAGAAAAAGCTTGGAAGAATTCTGTGGCAATAAGGAAAAAAGCTTAAGTCATATTTTACTGTTTTGCAGGAAAGCACTTTTAAGCGGTCAAGTCGATTTTCAGAAACTTGTTTCTTTTACAGTTAAATTGGGATATTCTCTGTTAGCCTTTATTTTTAACCCACGACTAAAAAAAGGGGTGTTATAAGTTTGTAGTGTGTGTCTGTGTATCTGTGTGTCTGTCCGTGTCCACCTACAGGCCAAACGGCTGGACCGATTTTCATTTAGTTTTTTCTGTATGAAAGATGACTTGATCGAGAGGGTTCTTAGCTATGTTTGAAAAAAATCGGTCCAGCCGTTTAGAAGATATAACATCTTTTCTGAAAAAAGTCGGGGGTTTTTAAAATGTTTAATTTTGTTACTTTAAGAAAACATCGGTCTACATACAATAAGTAATACATTTAAGTTGAAATATAAGATAAGTCGCATGTCGCTATAACTTTCTGAGAAACCGCACAAATTAATTGATAGCGATTTCTTTGCTGACAAATATGTTGCATATATGTTACATGTTTTACATTTCTGTGTTCGTTTGTACAAGAAATGCAAGTGGGAAAAATTTTCGAAATGCGAAAAAATTTCGCATGCAAAACATGTAAATATGTTACATATTTTATCCTCACTTTATTCAAGGTGTACTACTGCCATTTTTTCCAATTGTGGTAATGAAGGCTTTATTTGCATGTCAAGTTTATAATTTCGATAGAAGGTTTCTAAACCACAAAATATAAAAATTATTATTAAAAAAAATTAATATACATAAATATAATAATATATAATATATAATAATATATAATATATAATAATATATAATATATAATAATATATAATAATATATAATATATAATAATATATAATATATAATAAATATAATTATTTAAATTTTGTGACTGTTTTGATTTTTTTAGACATTAGTAGTGATGTCAATGTGTGCTTAAAAATCATAATAGTGTGCGGAAAACTTCTCAAATAGCTTTAAAAATTGCTAGTGAAGTATATTAATGATAAAATGTAACCGTTGTAAATAAAAGCAGCTAATTTTGTTCGATTGTAGCAGTAAAACGTGTAGCACTTTGAGTGATTTTAGGTAACATTTAAAAATGTTACAAATGTATAGTATAACATAGTTTGTTCAGAAAAGAAATCGGCATGAGATTTTGACCAGGGGTGCTTTCAAATATGCACATTATGAAGGTACCATTAACTCAAAATCAGCTTATCTTGACTTAAGCACTTTTTCCTTTTTGCCATATAACTATAAAGCGTGGCTTAGGCCAGCAAAAGATCCGTTAAAGGCATTATTCATTGGATGTAATTTTAAAATAAATTCCCGGTATAGAGATTTTATATGTCATATCAAACAAAAAAAAATATTTATATAAAATATGAATAACAGAGAATATTTAGATACAAAATACAAATAACAAAGAATATTTAGCTTAATGTTTTTTCCCCGCAATTTGTTAATTTTTACTCTTTTTTTACTTTATTTTTATATGCTCAAAGTGCTTTTTATGACCTAAGAGTTGGTATCACTGCAAGTATGACCCTGTCCATTGATTAGTTTGGCAATTGTCGAGTTAGTTGAAGAAAAATCAAAAGATTTTGATTTTTTCAACTTGGCTAGTAAGTCTTTCAATTCGATTGTGCTGTGTGTGTTCGAGTCTCTTGATCACCTGTCAAAATTTATGTTTGTAGTTTTCTTTTGCAAAGAAAAAGTAATTTTAAAATTGCCCTTAATTTGAATTGAATAAAATCTTTCAATTGAGTTTATGAAGTGTGTGGCGAAGAACCAATTCGATTGAAAGACTCAATTGAGAATTGTATTGAAACGTGAATGGGGTGCTTAAGAATACTGCCGGCAACTCAATTAAGGCAGAAGTGCATAACACGAGCGCTGTAGACTCCTGTCAAAACAAGGTAAGGTTAGGTTAGCAGGCTGGTGATAAGGAAGGATGAAATTTAGAGTCCAGGTCACTTGGGTCCAATACAATGATCCCTTTGTGCTAACTGTGACTTGAAGAGAAGATAGTGTGAGAGGGTGATAGGGAAGGGATAGTGATAGAGAAGACAGTTGGCGAAGGAAGAGATAGATGAAAGCTTCATTCTTATGCTAACCTGCTTTTTGCACGCTTTTTTAATAATGCAGTGTTGCAAATGAGGCGTATTAAATTTTTGAAGCTGTGTTTAGCAACGATTTCATTGGTTATTCTACTTAGCCGATGATTCTGCTACACAAGGAAGGAGGGTGCTCTGATGTTACATTTGGATTATTATCTGTTGAAGTCAGTATAGTTTAGTGACCAGTGCCTTATGAAATTTTCCCTCAACAACTGGCAGAAATGACACTAATGCACATCAGAAAAATGCGAGTGTTGTTATTTTTAATGACTGTCGGACACCGGGCTCGAACCCAGGGCCTTCGGTTTTGTAGTTAACGTGCTAACTACTTTAGCCAACGCCACCCTAAACAAAACAAGTTACATACAAAAATGTTTTGCCGCGTTTGCTACAGAAAGTTGGTTAACTTTTATCTTTTTAACGCGTTGTTTTGTTTTGACAGCTAATCAGCTGACAACAAAAAATTAAAAAATTTAGAATCATGGAGTAAAAACTAATTGAAAAGTTTAAAAAACACAGTATTGCATAAAAAGGAATTGAAAATTTCCAAAATCTATTGTTGAATGTACAAATAAGTAATAACATGGGATACAGCTGACAGAAAATACGTTTATAAAGCGTGTTGTGTAACTTGTCGTTTTTCGTGCGCTAAAGTTTTCAAACACAAGATATTCGTCGACAAAGCTAATCCTTTTACAACTAATGGTGGTTGACAGATTACTTTTAATAGGAATAACTGACTATTTTAACATTGCGATGTCCTAACCCCCCGTCGAGACTGGCAATAAATTCATTAACATATATTGCAGCAAATGCCAAAATATTAATATTGCCAGTGGTAAGTAGAGCTGCAAATAGTTAGATAGTTTAGATAGTTTTATTTTAAGTGGACTATCGATATTTTTTTCGATAGCGATACTATCGACAAAAAGACACTACTTAAAAAGGGAACAAATCAAGTTTAGGGGCAACTCTTTAAAATTAAAAAAGTATCCAATAAAAAATTAAAAAATAAGAAACAAAAATTAAAAAAAAATTTGGCGGCGAAGGTTAGTTTCCGAGTTATGGGCCTCTGAAATTATAGTACAAAATTGTGATTATGTGGTGTATTTTTCAACGACTACACGGCATGTAGCAAATGTAGCTTCGTGATGATGTCAAAATTACGTCAAAGCCACATGAGCATCGGGGGTTAGAAAAAAAAAGAAATTAGTCTCTTGAAAACGTATGTAGTAAAATAATATAGTAATAAGCACGATATAATAATAAAGGTAGCCTCGAATCGCCAGCTGATAGAGTTTTTCATTTGCTTGTTTTGTGAGGTGATCTGTCAAATGTTGATTATGTTTTACTAATACTCGCTCATAGTGCCTATTAAAGCTGTACTAATACAAACCAGCTTTGCAAAATCGAGAGAAAACAGTAATTAAAATCCCTGTTGTTTTATTTGTTGTAGATTCGCGGTAACGTGCATTAGGCCAGGTTTCCATCTATGTGCCATGTGCCACACAAGCGTAAAAAAAGCGTAACCACTAATAACTAATGAAAAACTTTTAGATTCCGAAATGTATTTATTGAGTTAAATAGTTTCATACATAACTAATAGACAATTTTATAGAATCCAGCATGATTGCAAACTGTTTAAATCAATAAATACATGTCTGAATCAAACAGTTTTCATTAGTAAATAGTTGGTTACGCTTTTTTGGGCAAATGACACACTAGAAATGCCAGATGTAAACTCAGCCTTATTGTATCATTTGAATAAGTTTAATAAAATAAAAAATTGATGGATTAACCAGATATTTACAAGCGAATTATATTTTTGCTAAGCACCTTACCTGTTGACTTTTTCCATACTATGAGCTACGACTTCCCACACCGTTAACATAATTAAAGCCATTAGTAATTTTGTAACATGAACAGTTCTCGTTGTATCTTCATAGTGAGCAGACTTAAGAAGTCGAGTTTTTTTTACATACATACAAACAAAATCATAAAAAACAAGTATTTAAGAGTGCTATATTCGGCTGTGCCGAATCTTATATACCCTTCACCAAAGTGCTTATATGTAGTATAGAGATGCATTCATAAGCACATCCATACATATGCATATGTTTTGTGAAAAAATTTATAATTTTTTGCTCTAGTGCAATTTTTAGTAAGTGACATCTCGGTATTTTTCGATTAAATATTTTTTTTTTTTTTTCGATATTATCAAGTTGAATATTTTATTCTACACTCTGTACTTAAGAAATGTTTTACATTCATCCTTATTCCAGTTGTCAAAAACGACGTCACGTCATACAATATCCAAAAATCGGTGCTTGTTCACTGTGTCTTAGTACTGTACCTCCATAGCCAGTAAACTAACTTGTTCGTACTAAAGTATAAAATGAGTTTATTTAATAAAATAAAATTAATTTGACAAGAATAAGAAGTGTAAGTTTCCTGGAATCATCCTTTTTGATTTTTTTAATTCATATACCAATCTCTTTCTTTTAAGAATATAAGATATGTTTAATTTATAGAGGAAAAGAAAAAAATTTGTTTTAGTAAGTTGCTCTTGTATAAGAGAAGAAGTTAAAGTTTTCCAACCCTGGAACGTCTTTTTAATTTTTTAAACTTTTTTTTAATTTGAAATAGCAATTTAATTTGTAATGAAGTATAAAATAATTTTATTTAATAAAAAAATAAAAATTATACCCGTATTCTAATAAATTGTGACAAATTTTTTGTCATACAATTTTGTTAAATTTCTTGTTATATAATTTTAAATAAAATTGTCATGGTATTATGTTGCTCATATGACAAGGAAAAGTTTAAAAAGCTCAAAAAGCTTTCAACACACTATGGTGAGATTTATTTCAAATTGACAACTATATTTATTTATTTAAAAAATAATAAAAAAAATGTATTATGAATGTAAAGAAATGTATTTTTTTTATTTCTTTAGTCGGAGTATCTTGCATTTACATAAGTAATTAGCAAACGATGGTCGCACACATAGAAATGTACTAACAATACATTTTGAAAAACACACGGACAGGACAGTATAGGTTCGTAGTTTCTCCAAAAAAGGGTTGATTGTGAAATCTGTGGAAGAAAAATTGTAATGGTATGAGGGTAATAAAACCCTCTACCAAACAAATCTTGTAAGCATCTTATTCCAAAAAAATTATTTCGTGCACTTTTTTTTTGCAAAAATTAAGGAACAAATTTACCGTCGGAATATACAGAAATATTAAATTTTTAATTTAAAAAGTGATCTGTATGAGCTATTAGAGTCCTATACACGTTCAAATTACATAAATATATTCGCAAAATTTGTCCATTTTATCATAGCTACAACTACAAATATTGTTGGCAAAAAACCAGGAGACCCTGGATGTTATTTTGGGAAAAAGCGAAAAAAATGTTTCCTTTACTTTTGCAAAAAAAAGTGCACAAAGCAATTATTTTTATTGGCATAAGATGTTAACAATTTTTCAATAATCATGCTTTTTTCTCTTTAATTCTCACAACTAAAAAGTAAATTAAAAGGAAAATTAATAAATTTTTATTTTGTTATGTGCTTTTCATTAGGTGACAAATTTGTTATATTTTATTCATGACAATATTTTTCAGAATACCAAAAATATATAAATAGTCATTCACCTCAGTTTTGTTATAATTTTGTCATTGTCACAGAGGTTAGAATACGGGTATTAGTTTACGGCAGTTTATTTTTTATATCACAAAAAGTGTAAGTTTCCCAACCCTGGAATCATCCTTTTTGATTTTTCTGATTTCTTACCAATAATACCAATATATTCGAACTGAAGTATAAAATAAGTTTATTTAATAAAAAAATTTTAAATTATTTTTCGATAGTTAACTTTGAAGTATAAAATAAGTTTATTTAATAAAAAAAATTTAAATTAGTTTTCGATAGTTAACTTTTTATGTCACAAAAAGTGTAAGTTTCCCAAGCCTGGAATCATCCTTTTTGACTTTTCTGATTTCTTACACCAATCTCTTTCTTTTAAGAATATAAGATATGTTTAATTTATAGAGGAAAAGAAAAAATTTGTTTTAGTAAGTTAAGCCCGCTTCACACGATTGGCACAAATGCACCAATTTTCGTCGGCTCACTGCGATAGAGTCATAAGTAATAACCCAAAATGACATTATTACTTAATTAATTCTTGAATAAGTCTATATGGCTTTATTACTAATGCATTGTGGTGCAGATATGTAATTATATTTCAATTAGTTGAGAAATAGGCAAATTTACTTTGTTACTTATGAATTTATTTCAGTGAGCCGACGAAAATTGGTACATTGTGCCAATCGTGTGATCCCAGCTTTACTCTTGTATATATAAGAAAATAATTTAAAGTTTTCCAACCCTGGCAACGTCTTTTTAATTTTTTTTTAATTTGAAATACCAATTTAATTTGTACTAAAGTATAAAATAAGTTAATTTAATAAAAAATAAATAAAAATTATTTTACGGTA
Source organism: Tachina grossa (assembly GCA_949987645.1). Taxonomy (NCBI): domain Eukaryota; kingdom Metazoa; phylum Arthropoda; class Insecta; order Diptera; family Tachinidae; genus Tachina; species Tachina grossa. Next base: position 59,087,606 of record OX465277.1, on the reverse strand, counting down.
GTTAATTTTTTATATCACAAAAATTTTAAGCTTCCCAACCCTGGAATCATCCTTTTTGATTTTTGTGATTTCTTACACCAATCTCTTTCCTTCTTTCTTTTTTCTTATAAACATATAAGATATATTTAATTTAAAGAAAAAAGAAAAAATTTGTTTTAGTAAGTTAATCTATATATATAAAAGAGTAACTTTACTGACTGACTGATGTAGAACGCACAGACTAAACATCTATAGCTAGAGAGCTGAAACTTGGTGTGTAGGGTTCCTCTGACAATGCTTAGATCCACTAAGAAGTCATCTTTGGAAATTAAAATGCAAAGAGGGGTAAAAAGGGATAAAAAGTGTAAAATCGGTATCTTTATATCTCGGAAGCTACGATAAATAGACTCTAAATTCTAAAACACACAAACGCTGCTAAAAAAATAAGCCGACACATATTTATACATACATATATATATATATATATATATATATATATACATATACACTGGTGGCCAAAACTAAAGAAACTTATATTGCATTTATGTAGAGTAATTTACTAAACACCCCACGTTTAAGAAATTCGTAAGCTTTTTTCTGTTTTGAGTATTGTCATATCCTAGCTTTAATATAACATTTTTATTTCCTTAAATTTAATTCATAAATATAATTTAAGTATACAAAAAGATATGCATAATGACATACATACATATTATGTATAATGAATTTGAACTGGTCAAAACTAAAGCAACTTGTTAATCATATCTTGCATATCCATTATTTTTTATGACAGCAGCACATCTGCGTGGAATAGAATCTACTAGACGCTCTTTTTGATCCTTAAAAATGCTATTCCAAGCGTTCTTTATGCGATCTAGTATATTGTGCTTTTTAGTTTCTCTATTTTTATTGGCCTATCTACAATGCTCTAAAGGTTATCAATGGGGTTTAGATCTGCAGTTTGCGCTGGCCACTGAAGAACATCAACTTTTGCCGCTTTCAACCAATCACTGACTACCCTTGACGTGTGTTTTGGATCATTGTAGTGTTGGATTGCCCAAATCAGTGACATATTCTCTTCGGCATAGGGAAGCATAACGTTGTCCAGAATGCTTTTATACAAAAATCTATCCATCTTATCAGTTATTTAGCAAATTGGTCCAACACAAGGGTAGGAAAAGCCTTTCCATAAAATTACAGAACCACTACTGTAGCTCTACAATACTCAGATTTTAGGCGAGTGTTTACTGGTCTTCTAACAGTAAAGTTTTTCATGTCTGATCTCGATATTAAATTTAGGCTCATCGGAGAACAAAATATTACGCCACTGAGAGGCTTTCGCAAGTGCTAATCTGGCGAGACGGTTCTTGCGAGAAATAAATTATATTTTTAATGGCTTCCTTGCACGCAACCCATTACGTCTACGTACCGTCCTTGCACTAACATCCAATGATAACTCTCTTACTCATTCTTTAGAACTAACAAATGTACCCTTTTTTAATTATTGAATAATTTTTTTATCAGTTCCTGCGTAGTTTTTTGAGGACTTCCTCCTCATTTAAAAGGAGTCGTTTTATTATTCGTGAGATCACAGATTGTATTGAATATTTTTCTGAAATGTCTTTTTGTGTTAAACTGTTCTTATAATCATTAATAATGTTAATTTTAAGTAACGAATTATACTTGTTTCTAGCTAATGAATATAAAATAAATTAAGCACTTGTTGCCGCGAACAATCGTTCATATAATAAGAAGACGCGTCAAAATTTATAACGGTACCCTGTTATACCTGTTATACCAGAATAGTTTTAATGTGTAAGACTAAAGCTGTTTTCTGGGTTGCACCAAAGTTGCTTTAGTTTTGACCGGGCAGAAAATTAAGTTTAACTTTATTATTGCGTCGAATCCAATAAAACTAAAAAAAATCCATAATACTTTTGTTATTTTACTGATTTGAAAAACTTTAGTTTTTAGAAAACATATTTGAGAAATACTAGCAAGGTGCAATATTACGGTGCATGATACAAAAAATTATAAAAGCTGCTTTAGTTTTGACCACCAATGTATACATAGTTGTGGATTATTAATCGCCTTGCAATTCCATTTTTTGACGTTTGTTTTAAACTATTTGCTTTCACTACGTGAAAAAAGCTACTGTTCGTTTGTTTATGTGGACGGACATATTGAAAAATTAAAATTATTAAAAAATTTATTTAAAGTACATAAAGCTTTAATAAAATTACTTTGTTTTGTTTTAAAATTAAATCCAAAAAAATATATATCAAGTGCAATAAATTAGTGTAGTGTTCTTGCGTTGTGAATATTATTAATTACTATATACATACATACACACACAAAAAAATATAAGAGGTAATATTAACTAAGCTTGCATAGGTAACTTTTTTGTATATGAAAGTAAAAAACTTGGGTTTTATTAACTATGCAGTTAGGTAATTTGTACATTACACATTACCTAAAATCCAAGATAATATAAACTATCACAATAAGGTACATACATATGTACATATATTTTTCGAAATTATTTTTATTGAAATGTTTTATATTTTATTGTCAAAAGTAAATTCTTGAGAAAGAAGGTATGTATACATTAAATTTTTAAATTTATGTAAAATAATTATTTTTAATTAGTATAGATGAACCAGCTGAACCCGGCAAACGTCCTCTCCCTTTCTTGCTTTCCGTTTTTTACTTTTTAATGGTATAGAAGCAAGTACGCAAATTGCCAGTGTATCCTGTGCCCCGTTTCTGTAACATGTGAGAAGTTCTCGCATCGAGAAAAATTAAATTATTATGTTGGTTGTCTTATTTTACACAGGGTTATACACATAAAAACTTATATAAACTTACAAAAAATATGAACAAGCACAGTTTTTTTCTTACTCACCCTGTGTTTCACAGGGTGATGACAATTTTTTCGACTCGAAAAGTTCTCATATTCCTTACAGAAACGAGGCTCTACATATACATAGGTGTTTCCTTCGGAAGCTGCAAACGACCTATACCTTCGCATGGGAAGATCCCCATCCCAAGTTTTAATGCCTCCATCAACTTAGAGCTGCTTTATGATTGCCGGCAAATGTGGTCTTATGCCAGGAACACAGCTGGGACGAACGAAGAATTTCGTGGACGGTGATTAATTCGTCGATAACAATTCCCTTAGTAAATTCGTCGTGTGAAGCACAACAACGACGAATAAATAAGAGCTCTCATAATTGATAAAGTTGCTTATTGTTTGAGCAAAGAGAGATAAAACTGTTTTTTCGTCGGCTTAAAGAATAGAAATAAATAATCGGAGAGTTTGTCACGCACGACGAGATTGTTCGACGGCAGTGTTGTGCTAATTTGCATATGCATGAACGTGTTCTATTTTTTATGAAAAAAGCTCGCTAAGAAAAATTCGTCGTTCGTCCCAGTTGTGTTTCTAGCAGAGCTTGCAAAATATGCACAACCAAATTTCTCTGTGCGGTCTTCTCACTCAAAAGACCTAAAAAAATGAGACGGAATCACTCAGTGTCTGAACAGCAACCCTCTTTTTCGTTTCAATCGTGTTCTCGCTCCCGGGTTATGGATTGAGCGTAACACACGAATCGGTCTCTTACTGACCGCATGGTACGAACAGAATCGTTATTTGCTCAGCTACTGAGGGTCAGTAAGTGAGCCAGACAAGCAAAATGTTCTCAAAAAGGTCTTTATTTTTGTTGTTACGTTTGCTTTATGTTGTTGCCCTAGATATTTTGTCACAGGCAAAGCATTAAAGAGGAAGGGAGAAGATAATAATAAATAACAATAAAAATAAGTACCGTTTTTTATGGCAATTGTTAAAATTTAAGTTTAAAATTTTTTAAACGCACTAACAATCCCGAATTAATATTTTACTTATTAAGTAAAATATTTTTTTTATATTAAAAATATATTGAAATTGATTATTTAGGGATTTAACATGAATCTTCCAACAGGACAAAAATCCTCTTCACACCGCCAAAATAGTTCAAGAATGGTTCTTGTATCACACACCAAAATAACTGGACTATCACCCACAATTGCCGGACTTCAACAGAATTGAACATTTCTGAAATAATTTCGGCAGACACTCCAGAAAAAGAGACATAACCATCAAAAACCTTCTGAAGGAAATTTAGCGGGGAGACTGGCGAAAAACGTCAATGGAAGTAATAAATAAATGTATGGAATTGATGCCTAGAAAGCTACAAGCAGTTCTAAAAGTAAATGGAAATAAAATGGAAATCGAACAAAGTAGTAGCCATTATTTGTTTTTGCATATTGTAAGACTGTAAAATTTCTTTTGACGCATTAAAATTGCAGTGTTTTTGATTTTGTTTCAATTGTTGTTGTTGGTGTTAAGGAATTTTGAATTTTTGTTCATTTATTTTAAGAGCATTATATAATGTTTTGTAAATGACACAAAAGTTTCAAAAAATTTTATCTTTTAATACCGAAATAAAACTTTTGATATAAGAGAACCAGGTGTACAGTTTCTTCTGACTCTCACAGTATGTATAAATTTACTTTGCTATTTAGATAATTCACAGAAAACTAAAGTATGAATTTATCTAGTCGTTAAGGAGTTTCAACTTAAATTTTAATTGATTTTTCGAACAAAGAAATCACTTAAAATTTTTGTCAAATTACCTAAAAAACTTTGTAAATGCCATTCCACCCTTTCACTTAGCTAAAATTATACCATTATTTTAGGAAATATAACCTATAATTTTTTTTTTGTAGTTATTAATATAAATACATGAGTATATAATACATACATACATTCCCACATAACGCAAATTCTTCTTGAACTTATAAAGTACACCCTACGGTTGGTCAGTTTGGCTATTAATACGTTTGAAATAAATATAGTTGCTTATTTTCATTAAAGTTTATTTAATACGTATATTGAATTAAATACAGATTTATTGAAATTTAATAGAAATTTTTATTTATTTTCAGTGAAATTAAGGTGCAATCGAATTCTGAAATTTTAAGTGTACATAAACACAATTAAATATTTTGCATTTTTAAGAAGTTTTCAAAGAAGAAAATAATGTCGGTTAATGCACTTGCTAAATTTACTAGAGCTTCGGACGCTCTTATCGGATTCGAGGCTTGTTTTAATGATACGTTAGAGCTTCACGCTGAAGAATTGACTTTTATGGAAGAAAAGTTATTTCATTTACGATGAATGTTTAGATTCCGTGAAACCCTCTAAAAGTACTGATAATGATGCTGAAGTGATTATTGCTGAATATAGAGCCACTTACACATCATACATCACATGTTTGAGAAAAATAAATGGTAAGAAACGTGAGTTGGAGCAAGAACAAAAAACTAATGTTGCAGCTTGGGTAATTTCAACAAATTCTGATAGCCATTCTTTAATCTTACCTCCCTGCGACGTTGACATGTTTGATGGTGACTATCTTTCATGGCCTACTTTTAGGGATTTATTTACAGCGCTTTACATAAATAGCTCACGACTTAGTAATATTGTGCGTTTATGTCATTTGTTGCGAAAAACTAGCGGTGAAGCAAAAGAAATCGTTTCAAAGTGTCCTCTTACAAATCAAGGTTTTGACTTAGCGTGGAAAAACCTCAAGGATGCTTATGAGAATCCTCGTATGCTGCTTAACAGTCAGCTCAAAGTACATTTTGGTCTCCCTACAGCGAAAAAAGAAACGTATACGGGTCTAAAGAATTTACAAAGAGGTATAAATAGTTGTCTTTCTGCTAATTCTATTTATGAGGTTTCAACTGAAAATTGGGATCCTATTATAGTTTTTCTTGATTGAACTGTCACCTTATGGGAACAAAGTATAAGAGACAAATTTGTTTTATCTTCTTGGAAAGATTTGGATGCCCTTCTTAGGGAAAGGATTCAAACCTTAGAATCTCTACGTGATATTAGAGAAACGCCACAGGATAAAAAGAAATCAGCTCAAAAGGTGAAAACTCACCATACTAACATATCGTCTTCAAATTCTTGTGTACTTTGCAAGAATACTAATCATTATTTTAGAGATTGAAAGCGATTTAAAAATCTTTCAATTTCGGAAAGATATTCAACAGTCAAAAAATTTCATTGCTGTGTTAATTGCTTATCGCGCACACATGAAGTTAAAGATTGTAATAGCGTTCATAGTTGTTCGAATTGTAATAAAAGATAACATACTTTATTACATAAAAATATTACTTCTACCGAAGTTTATAATAGAAATTCAATTGCGGTTGCTGTTTCACAACAACCAACGCATGATGAAGTACCTTCTACCTCTCGTGGCATTAGTTCGTCAGCTCCCTTCAATCGTGCAGTTTTTCATACTACACAGAATAGAACTACGTATCCCTTATTGATCCTGCTCCAGAAACTTCATTTATTTCTGATCGTTTACAGAATCGTTTAAAAATTTCTGCGCATTCTACGAATGCCAAAATTTCAGGTGTAAACCAAACGGTCTCTGCTACTTCTATGAAAAATTGTTCGATTTATATAGGCTCTCCTTTGGATTCTTCTTCATATATTCTAAATGATGAACATAGAAAAACCCTGCCAAATTTACGTTTAGCAGATCCTCAATTTTTCGATTCTAGGCCTGTTGATATATTATTAGGTGCTGATTTATATCCACGTATAACTATGGGCGAACCCCGAAGCGGAAAATAATGTCTCAATATGATTTAATATCAGAAAAAAATTTCCAAAATACAACTCGTCGGGACTTTGATGGACGTTATATAATGACTACCATTTCAGTCGGAATTTCCTGACAAAATTTCTTTAGGCTCGTCTAAAGCCAATGTTATGGCACAGTTCATACCAAATGAGACATCTGTATTAAGAAAGCCTTCAGTTAAATAAATGTATGATGATGTAGTTAGAGAATATGTAACTTTAGGACACATGAAGTCTGTAACTGAAGATTCTTCACCTTTATCCTGTTATTTATCCCACCATCCAGTATTCAAATTATAAAGCCAAACTACAAAATTAAGGATAGTTTTTAATGCTTCAAACAAGACTTCTAATGGTAATAGTCTAAACGATTGCCTGTATGTAGGACCAACTCGGAAGGCTGATTTAGTACTTTTAATTCTACGTTGGAGATGTTTCAAATTCGTCTTTAATTGTGACATTACTAAAATGTATCGACAGATTAAACTAGATGAGGCACATACTCCTTTTCAACGCATCTTATTCAGAGGTTCTCCTACGGAGGAAGTTAAGGAGTATTAATTGCAAACGGTCACCTTCGGTGTCAATTGTGCGCCTTATTTGGCTATTCGTACTTTGCTACAGTTGGCTGACGATTGTGAAACTGAGTATCCCTTAGCCTCAGGTATTCTACGTAGAGGTATGTACGTTGACGACGTATTAACAGGAACAGCGGAACAAGCTATGGGTGAAATGGTCTCGCTTGCTCAGGGTAAAGAAACTGCTACAGTATACAAAGCGCGCAGCATAAAAGCAGTCAGGAAGAAAAAGACAACTTCTATACGGAGCCTAAAGCGTGTGGTAAGGCAAGCTCTAGTTAAGGGACAAGGTAGAGTCAGAGCCAAGGGCCATAAATGTAGAATGGTAAGGCAAGCTCTAGTCAAGGGACAAGGTAGAGTCAGAGCCAAAGGCCATAAATGTGGAAGGAGTTGTCATCTACAGCGTACGGCAAGGCAAGCTGTAGTAGAAATACCAGTCAGATTCAGTACCATGGGCTGCAAATGTGGAAGAACTTGTCATCTTCAGCGCAAGGCAAGGCAAGCTGTATTGGAAACAGGAAGCAGAGTCAGTACCAGGGGCCACAAATGTCAACGAAGTAGTCATCTCCAGCGTATGGCAATACAAGTTCCAGTTGAGAAACGAGACAGAGCCAGAACTAAAGCCGACAAATATGGAAGAGGTAGTCGTCTCCAGCGTAACTACAAGGCGTTTAGAAAACTCAGAAAAAGAAAGGCGATGATGTGCCTATTCGGGACGAATAGGCTTAAGTGGGCGGCAGTGTTACGAAAATAGCCGTCAACAATGTTAAGCAGCATTACACAAAAATATTCCAACAGGGTTAATGTAAATGCTACGCGAAAATATTCCTACAGGGTCAAAGCAAAGAATAGTCTAGAAAGTAGCCAACAACTAAATAAGCATGCCTAGCTTGATTAAACAAGCAAAAGCAACAACAACAAAAAAAGCGTCTGCTTATTAAGAAGATTCACATATTTGTACACATACATATGTACATGCCAATTCAAACGAAAAGCAAAAGATAAACAACCACAGTGTGTTGCTTAGTTAATGATGTACACACGTACGCATATACACATGTATGTACATAGTTACCACATGAACTTAATTAGGCAGCATATAAGATGATAATGATCGTCTAGACATTGCTTGAAACTTCTAGTGGAATTTGTGTGAAATATAAATTGAGGTGACGCATCCAATGAGTGGGTTAGTTGCAGTTGTAAGTCAGTCGTGAACAGTTATAGTTAGTGCTAATCAGAAAGTAGTGAAGTTAAGAACTCGTTAGACAGTTGATAATTAAGTTGTGAATTAATAATAGTCTGTCGTGGAATTGAGATTATTGTGGAGTCTATCGTGTCGACTACAGCGAGGAAGGCGTAGTGGTAACCAGTTGTGAATATCTGTGTGTAATTTATTAGTTTAAGTTGTATTAGTGTATTTAAGCTCTTGATTAATTTAGTTTAAGTGTATTTGTAAATAAAACTTGTATCATTCTTAACCCTAATTACTACACTCGGCTCTTGTATTCATTTGCAAATCTTCGGATCTACGGAAAGGCGTTTTTATAGAGACAAAAACGTAACAATACACATTCTTGGAAATTAAAGCGCTAAATACTTCGTCTTTCCGATGAAGTTGCTCAAAATCTGTTCTGGTAATGTACAATGGCAAATATTATGGTGGAGCGTTACAGCTGCTATTAAAATTATTATAACTGAGTTCATTTAAATAAAATAATAATAATTTTCAAAACCTCTAGGCGCATTTTCGTTCTAAAAGGTGTTATTTCAAAAACTCAATTAGTTTTTCCAACAGGCTAAATCTTGCCATCAAAACAAAGTAAATTAAAATAGTTTCAGCGAAATTATTAAAAAATTTTTGATTAATTAAAAGATTACTATTTTATGTATTATTTACTTATAAGTTCTATTACATACATACATACTCGTATGTATGTCCGTATACATATGTATGTAAATTTCAATCAAAATGAATTTCATGAATTTAAATATTATACATAAGTATATGAACTTTCGCGTTTGACTTCAAATAACTAGCAATTTAAAATAAAAAATGGGTGTTTGCTGGGCACAATGCAATTAGTATGTATGTGTGTGTGCACAAAGAAGTTTTTTTGTGTCGAAAATACATGACACGTTTTAAAGTATTCTATAATCGCTCAAACGTTTACATTTACATTTACCTTACATTTGCGATTTCTACAGTCGGGTAACGGAGCCTTAACGAATTACCAACTAGACAGAACGAAAATTATATTATTTGAAATTGAACTTAAACATTGCCGGCCACCTTGCAACATCAAAGTCGTTGTCAACAAAATAACTTAAAAAACAAGTAATATGGATATATAAAAGTTTTGAACTTAAAAAAACTATAAGGGTTTTCGTGAGAAGGTTCAAAAGTCTCGCAAGCTGTGCAATTGTGCATTTTTACACTCTCTTAAATAAAATGTCAAAAATTGTATGGAAATTTATTCACACAAACCTCTTTACTTTGCCCAACAATTTTCACTTGTTCATTTATTAAACTACAACTTTTTTGTTTTTTTTTTTTGCTTCCTTGAGGCATTTTTATATACACACACACACACTTTTTATTTTTATAGAAATATATAAATATGCATTTAATTTAAAAACTGTTTGGAATTTAATTTTTTTTTTATTATATTAATTTTTTTGACATTTCATTAAAATTTACTTAACTTTTTGCGCAAAATTTGAAAAGGTGCTTCATGAAACAAGTCTCGCAAATTTGCCCAATTTTACAAATGGGAATTTTAAGAGTTCTCATGAAAACTCATTATATTTATTTACAATTCATTTAATTTTTTTTTAATAAGCAATTTATAACCAGATAAACTGGCAGAATTTCCTATAGAACAAAATCTATGGGATGTAGTTTTCTACAGACTACATGCTCCACGCATGCGGGTAGGGTCTTAAAAACCAAATATTTGTCCCCTCAAAAAAGGAGACTGGCGACTTACGGACCTATCACAAGCGCGACTCTTGCCGAAACGTTAAGATGAGGGTCTGCCAAATGCATTCCTGCAAAGTGTTCCCGAATGGAATCGTCAACCGTTTGGATCGGTGTAATCACTCCTTTAATTTTTCGTACCTTAACGGTTATGAGACGAGTTATATATCGAGCTAATGCGGACACACGAAATGGTTTCTTGGTCCATGATGGACACAGGTAGCTCAAGGTTTTTAACCAAGCTATCACACACATAGCTCATACTGCAGCAAAGTTCGATGACTGCCCGGACCGGTATGAATTTATTTCCCGCTTTTAAAAATACCTTAACCTTAAAAGATTGACGCTGTTTCCTTTGCTGGCCCTTTGAGGTCGTGCTCTTTTCTGAGTGTAAGAGAGAATGATGCTTCCCCTTACACTTTTTGCACTGACCTTGGCGTTTACAGTCGCGCGCCACATGATCGTGCGAAAGACATCGCGAACAGTAACGATGCAGTAACGAATTCTTTTTTCAAAATTCATTTTTTGAAACACGCGACATCTAGCTAATTTATGTCGACGGTTACACAAACGACACACGACTTCAGAAGCTGTTGGCGCTGCTTTCGAACCCGAAGCTTCGTTGGCACCTGATATAACATCAGGGTTTGATGACGAATGTGCAGCTACAGGAGCTGCACCCACTGTCGAAACAGCGGTCCTCGTAGTCTTCGAGTAAAGCATCGTCATAAAGAGTTTTTAAAGAGTCCATGATGCTAAGAAACAACGAAGGTTAGCAAAAAAATTTATATTTAACTAGTCAGAATGACTGGTTTTGTATAGGTCGCTTTACAATTCCGTTTTCTGTACGTATGTCCGCGACGTGTACGTGATTATTACTTCCTGGGTAAGTACGAATGACTGCCTAATTTCCAAGAATTCGGCGAAAGTTGCTCATTCCGAATGACTACTAAATCCCCTACAACTATATCACGCTCAGGATATTTCTATTTATATCGCTTGTGTAAGGCCGGGTTTCCATCTGTGTGCCATGTGCCACACAAGCGTAAAAATGCGTAACCACTAATTACTAATGAAAAACAGTTTGATTCAGACAAGTATTTATTAAGTTAACCAGTTTCATACATAACTAATAGACAATTTTATAGAATCCAACATGATTGGAAACTGTTTAAATCAATAAATATATATCTAAATCAAACTGTTTTTCATTAGTAATTAGTTGGTTACGCTTTTTGGGCAAATGACACACAAGAAATGCCAGATGTAAACTCAACCTAAGTTAGATAAATACTCTTCTTTCCATCTGAGACAGAAATGTTGAGCAAATTCTTTAACTTTGCGATACCTGTTCACTATACTAATCGGAGATTCAAAAAATATGGTTCCGGAGGAGCTAGAATTGGAGATCCTATCAAAAAATTATCTGGGGTAAGAGCTACAGGCTCATTAGGATTATCATTCATTGGGCAGAGCGGACGAGAATTAAGGGATGTCTCTATTCGTGCAAGGACAGTAGAAAGTTCCTGAAAAGTGTATTTAATTGATTGAACCTCTTTGCGAAAGTGAAGTTTGAAACTTTTAACTCCCGCTTCCCACAAACCTCCCATATGGTGTGCACCAGCAGGAATGAATCGCCATGAGAGACCGTTAATTCAAAAAACAGAACACATTCTAGCTCGACTCTCTGCCAAAAATATCCTAAATTCCCTTTCTATTTCTCTAGAACCCCCAACAAAATTTGTACCATTATCGGAAAATATGGTATGCGGGCAAACACGTCTCGGAACAAAGCGATTAAATGCAGCTATCCAAAGTAGTCCTTTCCGCAGGCAGAGCTCCCATGATTTGAATACATGAGCGTTTATGATCAAGTACACAATTTGCATCTATTGTTAATCATTCGAACTAACGTTTTAGCCTAGGAATCCAATACTCAATTCTTAAAATTCTAAGCATCAGCTGATTTCCACCGTGAATGGAAATTTTATGCATAAACTCGGTTAAAAATATTGTGAATCGACAAGAGTAAGGCAACAATATAGGATGCCGTTCAGTATAAACTAATAAAGGTGATTTAGCTAACCTATCATTAAGTCGCATAACTTCTTCCTTATCTAGAAACGGATTTAAGCACAATAAAGATCTTTTTGAAGAAAGAGGTTTCTTAACTGAAAGACACTCATACTCATCAGCAATATTAACTTGTTGAGCGATAATGGCTAAACGCATTTTTACTCTCTTTACCTCTTTAACCTCTACTTCTGACACAGTATGCGATGAGGGTGGCGTTGGCTGAAGTAGTTAGCACGTCGACTACAAAACTGAAGATCCTAGGTTCAATCCCTGTATCCGACAGTCATTCAAATAACAACACCACGCATTTTTCTGATGTGCATTAGAGTCCCTTTGCATCAGCTGTTGTTGGAAAGTTCAAGTGATGAAGGCATAGTCACTGCTCACTGAACTATACCGACTTCAGCATATGCTAATCCTAATGTTATATCAGAGCGCCCTCCTTCGTCGGTATTGTGTAGCAAAAATCATCGGCGAAGTAAAATAACCAATAAAATGGTTATTAAAAACACAGCTTCAAAATTGAATACGCCTCCTTTAACACCAGAAGGTGCGGCAACACTGCATTATTAAAAAGCGTGCAAAAAGCAGTTGTAAAAAGAATGAAGCTTTCTTCTATCTCTTCCTTCACCACCTGTCTTCTATCACTATCCCTTTCCTAAAGAAGGTAACACCTAGTAATAGTAGTAGGCATTAATTGCCTGAGTGTTACTTCTCTTAAAAAAAAAAAAAAAAAAAAAAAAAAAAATATGAATGACAGCCTTTGTGGACTGTGTGTATTTTAAAAAAATCTAAATATATAGGCTATCGCTCGAATGGCGCGATCCAACGGAGAAAATCTCTCTAAAATATCCTCATAATTTTTAAAAAGTGAAGCATGAGATTTAACAGCACAAGCTTCAAGAACGGTTTAAGTAAAGTAAGATTTCGTAGATTCCAAGAGGATTTCTTATCCCGGAGCCAATGTGGCCCTTGCCACCAAAGATCACAATGTGCTAAGTCAGATGGTGAAACGCCACGACTTCCTAAATCAGCAGGATTATCTTCTGATTTCACATGGTTCCAATTATGACTACCGCCAATTTCTTGAATCTTACAAATTCTGTTCGCAACAAATGTAGTCCAAGAACTGACCTACTTCTTAAGCTAGGAAAGGCCGATCGTAGAATCAGTCCAACAATAAACTTGACGAAGAGGTACATCAATCTCACCTTTTGCAGTTTTTAAAAGCTCTGATGATAAAACAGCACCACAAAGTACTAATGGGTTGCGCCCATTAAAAAATAGGCGCACGTTAACAAATGGGTAAATACCTCCTTATTGGGGTTTTCAATGCGAATATATATCACCCCCGCATATGCCCTTTCTGAGGCATCAGAAAAAACATGGAGCTCAACAGAGGACTCAGGTTCATATTAGAGACCTGCGTAAACAGTCTTTAAATGTAAATACGTCATGATTTTTAAATGTATTCACGTCGCATGTATTATACTAAACCAATAATAAATACTGTCGTACTGTAAGCGAAGCATGATGGATGTATTGGTCTACGTGTATATCAGTGTTAACAAGCGATGTCGCCAAGACAGCTTGTTTGTAACAAACACTCAAAAGAAGTACTGTTGATTAGTGTATGCTTCTTATTTTTCATATTGTACGTTTGAGTGTGTGTGTGTGTGTAATATGTAGATGGTAAGCTATTATGTGATTAACCGCATACAACTAATGTTAATGCATGTGTGTGCGTTTCCATGTGCGCAGAAAAATAAAAGATTATACACACATACATGCATGACGTTTGTACACGCGCTCATGCTTAGAAAGAAGCAAGTATCACAAATTCTTCCGTCACGAAGTCTTTTCTTCTTTACTCTTATACCTACAATACTGAAACAAAGTCCTTGCAAACAGTGTTGTTAACGTTTGTTTTATAAGATTTCGCTGTAGTAAAGCATTTGAAAAATCCCTCATGTCTTGAAAGTTCTTATAAGATGTCTTGTGCAGGACACTAGTTCATATTAAATCCATCTAGGTATTTGTATATTGTTAACTTCATGGTAAGAAGCAACACAACACAGTCGTAATTTAACTCTGGGTGGGAGAACACCATTTCGCGTCGTCATAGTTATTTTTTAAATGCGGCCAGGCATTTTGTTGTTGTCTTGCTTTCGAGAATTTTGCGGCTGTAGCATTGTTTAATGTTTTTTCCTCGAATAACCGTTATTATTTGCGGTTCTTTTTGGAATTTTTCATTGGCATATGCAATCGTTTTGTTTGTTATATATAAATAAATACATATTTATATGTATAACTGTTCGTGACTTGTTACATGTTGAAAGATTTGTTTAAACGCTTTTATTGTATGAATCTACGACATATAACCACACTTTTTGGTGCTTGCTTGACATATGAAGAAATTTGATGGGAATTTTTAATACATGGACACGACTTATTAAATACTGGAGCAGTGAACTGGTGGAGACCAAATTGAATACTCTAATAAGGAATAAACACTACTTAGCAAATTGTCGAAGACCCTCTTGGAGTACCATATATAACTCAAGTGATTGGTGAAATTTGTTAGTATTTAGTATTGGACACTGACGTATTGAAAATTGAAAGCAATCTGTTGAAGAACCTGGTGGAGTACCATATATAACTCAGTTATAGAGCAGGGAACTGAATGGAATTGGCAATTTGTTGAAGAACCTGGTGGAAACCAAATAGAATACTCAAGGGTAGATTGTTGAAGAACCTGGTGGAGAACCAAATATAACTCAAATTTGAAGAAGATTTTGACTGGTGGAGACCATTTATACTCTAGGAGTGGACTCTAGGATTCTCTACTTCCTATGTGAAGGCGTGGGTCGAATGAGGCCTTGAGAAAACTTCTATTTATTGAAGAACCTGGCACTTTGCTCCTGGTAGCTAGCCAAATTATACCAAACCCCCAAAAAAAAAGAAGCAACAAATTTTTCCCATTCAACCTTCGTTGAAGGAGTAATTGAATCATCTGAATTTATATTATCTTGCCAGACCTTTTGCATAATAATTTCTGCAACTATAATAACAGGTCCTAGCTAACCCACGGGATCAAATAGTTTTGCGATAATGGACAAAACTTCCCATTGCTCTAGAATACTCCCGAAGTCTCTCATCCATTTGGCCTAGAAGTTTGTCGTTGTTTGCCTTCATTTCATTGTTTGCTCTAGAAGTTTCTTGAAGCATTGTTTCCATTTTCTCATTGTTTGTCTCCATTTTACTCATCATAGCAGCAAACATTGCACCGATGTCTGTACTGGTTGCTGCTGCACGAGTACATACCTCAATTTCTTCTTTTTCATCGAACTCATAAGTCTCGATTTCGATGTTGCGCCGCTGGAACTCCTGTAGTAGTCTCTCCTGTAGTTGTATTTTATTACCAGTTGTCGACAGTTTCCGCTTATTCAACTCTTCCTTGAGTTGCTCCACATTAAGCTCTTAAAATTTCATTTTCTTCAAAAACCAATTACTACGTTTAACCTTTACAAACGTATGTGGTTTTGTTCACGTTTAAGCTTTTCAAACGTGTGAGGTTCTCCTTTTCTTATTACTCTTGCTTTTCGCTTAACCCTTTTAAAACGTATCGCTTGTATTTGCAAATCCCACTTCTGACACCAAATGTTACGTTTTTCTCTCTATAAAAACGCCTTTCCGTAGATCCGAAGATTTGCAAATGAATACAAGAGCCGAGTGTAGTAATTAGGGTTAAGAATGATACAAGTTTTATTTACAAATACACTTAAACTAAATTAATCAAGAGCTTAAATACACTAATACAACTTAAACTAATAAATTACACACAGATATTCACAACTGGTTACCACTACGCCTTCCTCGCTGTAGTTTACGCACGTCTCTTATCTGGCTGCGCAAGTATTCACGTGACACCTCTCTATCTGCTGCCGTCACTTACGAGACTCTCTCTGCCGTCACTCACAGTTGATACACCAATACCTCTTTGTCTGCTGCTTGTCACACACGGCACTCACAGTTGATACACCAATAAAGACTCACTGGCTTTACTTACACCCTTATACACGTCTATTCGCTGCGCTGTTCCCTTTACTCCAGTCAACACGATAGACTCCACAATAATCTCAATTCCACGACAGACTATTATTAATTCACAACTTAATTATCAACTGTCTAACGAGTTCTTAACTTCACTACTTTCTGATTAGCACTAACTATAACTGTTCGCGACTGACTTACAACTGCAACTAATACACTCATTGGATGCGTCACCTCAATTTATATTTCACACAAATTCCACTAGAAGTTTCAAGCAATGTCTAGACGATCATTATCATCTTATATGCTGCCTAATTAAGTTCATGTGGTAACTATGTACATACATGTGTATATGCGTACGTGTGTACATCATTAACTAAGCAACACACTGTGGTTGTTTATCTTTTGCTTTTCGTTTGAATTGGCATGTACATATGTATGTGTACAAATATGTGAATCTTCTTAATAAGCAGACGCTTTTTTTGTTGTTGTTGCTTTTGCTTGTTTAATCAAGCTAGGCATGCTTATTTAGTTGTTGGCTACTTTCTAGACTATTCTTTGCTTTGACCCTGTAGGAATATTTTCGCGTAGCATTTACATTAACCCTGTTGGAATATTTTTGTGTAATGCTGCTTAACATTGTTGACGGCTATTTTCGTAACAGTATGCTTGCAGTAGCACCTCAATAAAATCTTTACTTTCTCGTTTTAACCTTTTCTTATTAATGTTCGTACCTACTCATAATAATTTAGTTTTATTGACAAACAATATACATATGTATATTTTTTAACAAAAATACATACACATGTACATACACAGGACTTTTTGTTTGCTGGGTGTTTATCAGTATAAAAAAATTATATAAAATGGAAAACAGCCGTTCGAAACATTGATGAGAGTTCAACATCTTCACATTATTTTTGATTGCATGGAAAAAGTACCAAAATTATTTAATTGGTATCAAATCATTATTTTATACTTACAAACATTGTAATGGCTTTGACATTTAGTGAAATTACAATTTAAGCTTCATACCCGTATATACATATTTACATTATAACGTATTATAATTATAAATAATATTTATATTTTTATTGTCATAATTATTTTGATTATACGTACCCATTTTTATTTTTATTGTTATTTTTTTTTAAATAAAAATAGTTTTTTGTACGCTTGAATGTATGTTTGTACGCACATATGTATGTATATTTTACAAATTCATACATATGTACATATACATATGTGTATTTATGTATGTTAACAAAAAATAAACACATACGATTGGCAAACTCTGGTTTTTAGAAAACTAAATTTATTAAATATGCCATATACGTATACAAATTAACCACTCAAAAGCTTAAATTATTAAAAGACACAAAAGTACCAAATCAGGGCTATTGTGCCACACTCTCATTCAATATACATACATCCCATCACTGTCTACAAATGTCATGTAACGTCGTCATGAAATTCTATTTTCTGTAGGTTCAGACGTTACATTTACGTGCCATTTCAGTCAGATAAGCGTTTGCAAAGCTTTTCATGCAACAGATTCGATCAGCTGACCCATTTACATTTACAGTTCTACATTTACAGTTGGGTAATTCCGCCTTTAGGATTTATTACTACTCTTTTTGTCATCTTTGTGTTGGAGTTTTTACATAGATTCTAACGAATAAACCGCTAACGGTCTTATGTTAAACATTGCACTCGCTACAAGGTTTCGATATACAAATTAAATTATTATTGGAAAGTTCAAAAGGTAATATAAACAAATTGAGAATACTTCTCCTTGTTTTTTGAACCTAATTCCAATTGTTTTATGTTATTCTTTTTCACGAAAACAGAAATACACATTTTTCAGTTTTACTTTTTCAGATATTTTTGAAATAATTAATATGGCGACAAAACACACAACAAGTGGTTGGATAATTCTTGCAAGTAAAAATTTTACTAGTAATAATTTGTAAGAATTTTTTAGTCTCCCAAATTTTTTTTCTCTTTTGACGCTCTCTCCTTGAAAACTTTTTGAGTTAATGAACACTTTCCAGTAACAATTGTTACAAATTCGTAACAATTATTAGTAACTGAACAAACCTAATATTGTTTTCTAAATTTATATTATGAAAACAATATTATAATATCTGATATAATATTAATATAGCACTAATATTGCAGTTCACACTACAGACCTGCGTAAACAGTCTTGAAATGTAAATACGTCATGTTTTTTAAATATATTCACGTCGCATGTATTATACTAAACCAATAATAAATGCTGTCGTACTGTAAGCGAAGCACGATGGATGTATTGGTGTACGTGTATATCAGTGTTAACAAGCGATGTAGCCAAGACAACTTGTTTTTAACAAACACTCAAAAGAAGTACTGTTGATTAGTGTATGCTTGTTATTTTTCATATTGTACGTTTGAGTGTGTGTGTAATATGTAGATGGTAAGCTATTGTGTTTAAGCGCGTACAACTAATGTCAATGCATGTGTGTGCGTTTGTATTTACGCAGAAAAATAGAAGATCATACACACATACATGCATGACGTTTTTACACGCGCTCACGCGTAGAAATAAGCAAGTATCATAAATTCTTCCGTCACGAAGTGTTTTCTTCTTTACTCTTATACCTGAAACAAATTTCTTGCAAACAGTGTTGTTAACGTTTGTTTTAGAAGATTTCGCTGTAGTAAAACATTTGAAAAATCCCTCATGTCTTAAAAATTCTTATAAGATATCTTGTGCAGGACACTAGTTCACACGCAATAAGATTAATTGCGTTCGCATACTCAAAAGTTTTTAAAAACTTTTACTGAACTTTACAGCATTTTACTAAATTGCGTTCGTTTACCCAAAATACAGTAAATGAGAACACAAATTGAGAGAGTAAAGTGACAGTTCTTGCCTGAGTGTTTTTGCAAATTTTTACTGCAGAAATTTGTGGTTTCGTCTTACTGGATTTTACTGGCAAAAATTTGTCCAGTAAAAACTTGCATTTATGCTAGGAACACAATTGGGACGAACGACGAATTTTTCGGTGCGAACTTTCATCATAAAAAATAAAACACATTTGTTCATATGAAAATGAACACAACACCGCCGTAGAACGAAATTCGTCGTACGTGACGAACTCTGAGATAGATTTATTTCTATTTTGTACGCCGACGAACGACGAAAAAACAATATTCTCTCCCTCTCTCTTTACATACACAATAACCAGTGTGACCAGAATTTAAAATTAAATTAAGCTAAATCACGTACATATGTCTTTAATATATTTTTAGAGAATACGCATTTTGGATTAAAAAGTCTAAAAAAGCTAAATCCGTTGTTAAAAAAGCTAAAAAAAAAAGCTAAGAGCTTAATGAAAAATTTAAAGCTAAATCCAGAAGAAATAAACTAAATTTAGCCCAAAATTAGCTAATATGGTCACACTGACAATAACCAACTCTATCAATAAATAAGAGCTGAATTCTCTGAGTAAATTCGTCGTTATTGTGCTTCACACGACGAATTTTCGCAACGAATTCTTATCGACGAATTCGTCGATGTGGACGAAATTCGTTGTTCGTCCCAATTGTGTTCCTAGAATTACTCAGTAAATGAACTGTCCTTTTTCTCTCTCAATTCGCCCTCTCATTTACTCATTGGCGTAGCTAGACATTTTTTCTGGGAGGGGCAAACACAATTTTTTTTAATTAGTGTTTTTTATGGGAATTGTTAAAATTTAAGCTTAAAATTTTTTAAACGCACTAATAATCCCAAATTAATATTTTACTTATTAAGTTAAATTTTTTATTAAAAATACATTGGAATTGGAAATTAAAAAAATATATTTTACTTAATAAGTAAAATATTGGTTTGGGATTATTAGTGCGTTTAAAAAATTTTATACAGATTTTTTTTATTTAACATTTTTTTTATTTAAGTTAAAACATAAATTAACAGTCCAGTTTCAATAACAAAAATTAAGTTGTAATTAAAACTAAAAAAACAAAACATTCAAAACAAAAACAATATATAGACAAAAAGTAAAATATGTATTAGAAAAAAACTAAATAATAATAATAATAATAATCTAATAATAATAAACTAAATAATAATAAAATTAATATTCGTTTCCAACAAGTTTATATGCTCATATGGAAAAATTATTTATGTATATACTATATTTGAATACAATATTTTGAAAAGATACAAGCAAGAAATGATTTCATTCATCATTCATGATTTCATTTCTTAATAATTTATTATTTAATTTAAAAAAATTTTTTCTGTTGGTGCATAAATAAAAATAGAAAATTGCCATTTATTATTTAGTTACCCTTCCAATATTGAAGTTCTGAATCAATACTATATTTTTGCGATGAATGAACATACATACATAAATAAGTACAAACATATGTATGCAAGTATGTATGTATACGTGTTCAATTGAAAAAAATTTTATGTGCGTATATATGCATGCATACATATCGATAGTTGAGTTTTTCAGTGATTTCAATAAATTTCACACTAATACACCTCATCACAAAAATTTATTGCAATAGTGTAAAAAATAGCGCTTTTACAAGCAGTTGTACAAAAAAGTTACATTTTGAATATTACACTTTCTATTATGTTTTACCTTCTCCTGTAAAGTTACAATTATTTGCGTTAGGGCCTTTCCATTTGAGACCAACGATATATTGACCTATGTAAGTTGATATCCTATCAAAAATTTCGGTCATCAAAAGTACTGATACCAAAATTTGGACCTAGGAATATTTTTCACAAGTTTTCTTCTAGTCTAACAAAGTTGTATATGAACATGAATTGTTTTGTTTTGTTTTCTAATAAAAATAAAACATATGTATACATGTTTAAAGAGGAAATCTTGATTTGTTCGATTTTCTGACGATTTTTCGGACATGAAATGACGATTATTTTATATTTTATCGGGATTTCGGCGATTTTTCCATCATTTTATCTGGCAGCCCTGGATTGAACCATAAATATGCATACATACATACATACATGTGTGTGTACGACTATATATATAGTATATGAATATATACAAGGTATTTGCAGATCATAATTTTTCGCTATTTTTTTAATTTTACTCTAAATAAAAATTGGTGGCTATTGTTACAAAGAATTTGACAGTAGAAAATCTTAAGAACACCTTAAAACAACTTGTCTTGCTACTAACTACGTACACTAATACAATTTTTATTAAGAATTTGTTGAAACCCTGCAGGAGAATAGGCGATAATTGTCTAAAAGATACTAGTATAAATACTAGTATAAATACTAGAATAACAAGAACTATTGCAAAAAGGGTTACAGTTGTTGTGTAAAATTACTAGTGCTGATGAGTACTAGTATATGAAGTAGTTCCAAGGCACCACATTGCAAAATAAATTTTGACTGTCTAACAGAGCCCTTGCACTGTATGAAAATTGGTAACATATAATTACTAAAATTTTATAAATTATTAATTAATTAATTTTTTAAATAATTATAATTACGCTTTTGTATTTCTGAATTTTTCATAAATAATTGCTAATTTTAAGTAGCAGTTGTCACTGGGTAACAAAAGAATAAACCACCAATTTTATAGGATTTTTCTTTACAAAAGGACTGGTAATAAACTAGTCCTAAACTAGTACCACTGGTACTAGTAGTTTTCTAAACACACTCAATGCTAATTTGAGCATTAAGATAGTATAGGAAAGTATACAGTTGGGAACTAGTGGTGGTGATTTCTGTACTAGAAAAATACTAGTTGAACACTAGTTCGTTCTCCTGCAGGGAAGCTACATACACATACATATCTACACACATGCATTATAAATTCACATGGAGTTTACTATTTGTGATGTTTAGAAGTGCTGTAAACTTATAGTTTTTTGGGTATTTGTTATCTAATAAAAGTATGCATATTTAGCGATTATTAGAACAGTTTGTATAAAAATTACTGGTGATTTTCATGAGTAATTTTAAAATAAATAAAAAATAGAAATTTTTAATATTACAGGCAAAAGAATGTGTTTTAAAAAGAATTTGTAATAAATCCTGGGGGGGGGGGGGGCAAAATCAAGTCTGGGGGGTATTGCCCGCCCCCCAGAAAGGCCTAGCTACGCCTATGCATTTACTGGATTTTGTGTACTCGAACGCAATCCAGTAAAAATTTGTACAAATTTTGAGGTATAGACAGATTGAGACGTGTCGTCAACGTTACGTTGACGTTCGGCTAATTCTGCCTTTACTCAGTATTTACCCAGTTACTGGATTTTTCTGGGAAAGTACTCGAACACACCTTGTCTGATTAATAATTTGTTTCATCCACATTTCTTTGCAGAAATTTACGGACGGCATTACAAATAAACTCGTTGGGTGCTTTTATAATCCTCCTAATGACAAAAACATTAATTCTATTTGGAACGGTGTTCAAGAAATCAACATTAATGAATGTGCTCCCCAAAGTTCTAATACATCTATTAGTGTGGAAAACTCAAATAATGATAGCGATGCTGATGCTGAAGCCGATATAGAACCTGTGGTGTTAAACTCTAAAATAAGGACAACAAATAGTCAACCGGCAACGAAAAGTGTAGTCCTCATAAGAGTATACGGCAGCAAAACAGATTTGCTTATAGATCGTAAAGCCGAAACACGCAATATTGTACTTTTGCACTCATATGGATTTGCACCCAGTCTTTATGCAACTTTTAAAAATGGGCTAGTTTATGAATTTGTACCTGGTGTAACTCTTAATCCTGAGAGCGTTCTTCGACCAGAAATTTGGCCTTTAGTAGCTCAACGTATGGCGGATATGCATAGAATTGTACGACCACCAAATTGGGATAAAGATGGCATCACTAAGCCAGTGCCAATGCTGTGGAAAAAAACACAAACGTTCTTTGATTTAGTACCTATTAAGTTCACTGATTCCAACAAACACAAAAGGTAATTTTTTTGGTAAAGATATAAATAGATTTTGTTTTTATTTTCTGCAATATGCCAAACAAAACATTCATTATTTTGTAGAAAACTACGTTGAGCGGTCGGTCCGAGTGATCGAACGGATCGGAGTACGAATGCAAAACGGCGAGGCTGTTCGGCTGACCGGCGGTTTAGCGATGACTCGTTGTTATTTTCGTAGTTCGTCGTTCGTTCTTATTCATTTGTATGTACTATAATCGTAGTTACAAAAAAGAAAAATCAGAAATCAGTTATCCCACAACAAAAAATCGAATGAATGAATGAAAGATTTAAAGAATAACAAGTCGTGATCATGCATGTTCATGTCTGTTAATGAACGAATAATACCCATTCATGAAATCTTACTAATCCTTGAATCTTCATTTTTCTTTTTGGTTTATTGTCTGGGCTTTACATAGACTTGAAGGCACATTTTTACCTATAACTCGCATGCGTCAGGAATTTGCGGATCTCTATATACGCTTGGAAGGTCTTGGGTCACCATTAGTATTCGCTCACAACGATTTATTACTGGGTAATGTCATTTATACTGAATCCAATAAAAGCGTGACTTTTATCGATTATGAGTATGCTGATTGTAACTATCAGGCATTCGATATTGGAAATCATTTTGCTGAGTTTGCTGGTGTTGATACTGTTGACTACAGCCGCTATCCGACCCGAGATTTTCAATTGCAGTGGCTCAGAGTCTATTTGCAAACATATCTGCAGAGATCCCAGATCAGTGACACTGAAGTGGAAGCATTATATGTGCAGGTGAATCAATTTGCATTAGCAGCACATTTCTTTTGGACCATATGGTGTCTAATTCAAGCAGAACATTCCACAATAGATTTCGATTACGTTGAGTAAGTTTTTTTTATTAAACTACTCTGTTCTTGCAGTATTTTGATATTTTTAAAACTTAATGTTTCTTTACAGATATGCTTTTATACGTTATAATGAATATTTAGCGAAAAAGGAAGCATTTCTGGACTTGGATACTAATTTACCAAAGTGCAAAATCTAATGATTTATATTCTCAACTGTGTATCATTGATAGTTTTAAGTGGTGCTGTGGTTACTTTCCCTGCTTTATTCTATTACCAGTTTACTATATTTACTCTTCGCTTATTAACAATAATTATACCAATTATTTTATTCAATAAAACTAGCATTCCGCAAGCGTTAAAAGTTAAAACACATTATTATATTTGATTTATATACATACATACAATACATACATAGTTTTCTTGTTTTTGTTATTTTTAACTATTGACGATAAACATTTTGTTATTTTCTTATTGATATCCTTATCATTACAAATAATAATCAGCCTGTTAATAGAATTGATTAAAAGATTGAATTGGAAACTGAATTAAAATCTGTTTTCATATCGGTATTTAAAGCAATTGCACGATAAAAACCAAAATATACATAAGTATATCAAAAGCATAACAAAAGTGAACAAGAATTACTATTCGATCGAAAATTTTCAATTTGTAATAAAATATTTTGTTGAGAAAATGATGCCAAATCTATCCATATTGAATTCTAAGAACAGGCTGTATGTACATACTGTGCTTCACAGCACAAGTGATTTTCATATAAAATATTTTCGCATTGGATTTTAACAAGATTGTACATATGTACATAATTATCATTACATATTTCATTACTAGTCCCTAGATAAAAAAACTTGAAAATGTAAGCTACATACATATGTACATACATATTTTTATACTTTATAATGAAATTTATTTGTTATTAAATACATAATGTGTTACTGTAAATCTTACTAATGCGCATAATGTTTTGTTTATTTTAATTATTGTAAGGCCGGACTTGCATATGTATGTCTGCCATGTGCCCAAAAACGCGTAATCACTGACTACTAATGAAAAACTGTTTGATTCAGACATGTATTTATTGATTTAAACAGTTTCCAATCATAATTGCGTTCGCGTACTCAAGTTTTAAAAAATTTTTACTGAATTTCACACCTTTTCAAAACGATTGCTTTCAAATCGTTTTCAAAACGATAGTTTTCCATCACATACCTGATTAATTTAACCAACAACAAAACAAGGAAATCAAAAAGAAGTTAATTACAAATATTACATGAAACGAATTGCAAAATTTATTCTTAGATTGTTCGTGTTATAAAAATCCTCACAAAAACATAAATGTAAAAAAAGGCCAAGTTCCTATCAAAAATTTAGGCCATCAAAAGCAGTGAGATATAAATTTTGACCAAATTTAAATTTGTAATAATAAGAGTGTCATATAATTTCTAGATAATCTACTAACTTGGCAATATTTTTACCTTTCTAAAAAAGGAGAGAGTAATGTATATTTGTTCATTTCTTTATATCGGTAAAAATCTTGTCAAGTAAGCAGATTATCTAAAAATTATATGACACTCTTATGATTACAAATTTGTATAATGCATAGTATATTTCAGTGAAAGGTGTTGTACCAAACAAGAACTTGGTCAAAATTTATATCTCACTGCTTTTGATGGCCGAAATTTTTGATAGGAACTTGGCCATTTCTCACATATATGTTTTTGTGAGGATCTGACTATTTTTTGAAAAATTTTATATGATAACACTTTTTAAACTTAAAACTTCTAGTGTGTTTTATTTCTATTCATGATCACTGTGCCAGTTAAAAATGTCATAGTTACATAAAATAATGGGTTAGAGCGTGATGGGTGTTGGATTGTACACCTTAAAAATTCACTATTGAGTCATTACAACAGGTCGCCAGTTTGTACGCAATTTGGTAAGAATCGTCTAAAAAGAAACATATAAAATATAGCGTAAATTTTACTGGACGTGACCCCGCCTATTTTCGCAATATAGTTACATATTAAAGTCTGCTTAGCCGAAGTACATAAATCAAAAGGATATGCCCAATGTGCATGCAAAGTTTTAATATGGTAGCTGGAGCTTTAATTTTTGGATTTTCCTATTGAGTAAATCAATTTGGGCTATTTGTCTACAAAATGTAAGCTCTCTACAGTATAATATTACATAAAATTTTTATGGGCCTGGCTCCGCCGACGTATATATCTGTTAGTGCTTATGGTTCATGCAAAGTTTAGTATTAAAAGGTTAATGAGAAATACATGGGTATTAAATTAAAAACTGCTAAGCCGAAGTACATGAAAGAAAAGCTAGGATTTATGATTTCAAGAAAGGAAATTTTTATTTTGGACTAGCTGACCCGCCAGACTTTGTACTGCCTCAGTTGATAAATAAAAGACCTAAGGCCTTATTCAGAAAAAAATAATTTAAGTTTAAAAAACGTTTACATATAAATTTTCATACAAAATTTGTTGTGTAAACCATTTGTAAACCAAAATTATTTTTTCTGAATAAGGCAGCTAAACTTTTGTATAAAATAATCTTAAAACAAAAAAAAACCTATATATATCATTTTACCATTTTTTTGGTAAAGAGTATAACAAAAGGAATCCGTATTTAATAAAAAAGCATTTTTTGAATGAAACATAAAGTTTAATTATTATTTTCGACACATCATGTTGCTTACTTACAAAACAGAGTTTTCTTGAAATACTGGCATTTATAAGGTTTAAATTTGATATTGACAGACACACACTGCACAGTGGGGACTTTTGCAAAATAAATGGTAATAAATCTGGAACTTCTAAACTACTGATTGGATTTATATGAAACTTCGAACATCCGTAGAGGAGGACTCAGGCGTTATAACAAATGTCTTGGCAGCCGTCTGGCCTAAGCTGGACAGGAGTTACAGTGGGCCTAAGTTGATAACATGGGACTCAAAAAAAATTTTGAGGCTTGTAACTTTTAGAAAACTTATCCGATTTTTATGAGATAAAGCGTTTTGATCTAAGCTTAACATTTTTAATAAATAATGGCCTTAGATGTGTTTTCGTATCTCTCATAACTTAGAAGATATTTGACTTTTAACAAAAAAAATTTTTTTTTTTGCCTTGACTTTTTTTAGTATTTCACCTACAACTTTTTAGTTAATTGTTGGATTTTAAATTAAAAGACAGCATTAAATTTCTGATCAAATTTTAAATAAAAATAAGTAAAAAACTTATTAATATCTGCAGTCGTAAAAACGGGAAAAGGCAAAGAATTCAAAGTTTTAAAATTTTTCTGGAAAAGGCACGTTTTTTTAAGAAAAAGTATCTTCATTATTTTCAATTTTGTGAAAAACTTTGTTTAACACATACACTTTTAAACCACATAGCGCTAAAAACAATCTATTCAGAATATGCTAAGAGCCAATTATTTTGTATTTTGGGCATGCACCCTACACTCAGCAGTGTCCGAAAATTGCCAATTTCAAAATTTTTTTTGTGCTTATGCGCTTATAAAAAGTTGTGACGGTATATTTTGAAAGCTTTAGCTATATCATTTAATTATTAGGATAGTTGGCAACATGTTAAACTTAAATTTTTAACAGCCTTTTCATAAATGCGAGGATGCGCGCAAATTTTCTGAAAAAAGTCAAAATTTTGGAAAAATTTTGTTTTGTACCATAAAAAATATATATAAAAATAATTTTCTTTTTTTATGTTGGCATTTTTAGCTTTCATGTGAGTCCTTTTACTTTGCCTGAAAAAATTATTCCAATATAATTAACTGATCTCGAGATATTCCGATTGTAGGGTGCAATTCAAAAAATATGTAGAATGCGCTTAACTTTTTTCCCTTTATTCACACATCAGCTGTTTAAAACTTTTATGAATTCTGAAATTCAACCTAAATAGAAAAACAAAAATAAATTTGGAATGTTATCCAATAAGTCTATGTATATTTTTCGCAATAAAAAATATTTATGGTAATTATACCACATGTTTTTCCATGTAAGTGTAGTTAATGTTAATAACAGGTAAGCATTTAACGAATAACAACACACATGTTTAATGGATTAAAAAAAGGATTTTGCGGATTTTATTACAGCAACATCGGGAGGTGCTACCTGATTGTGCTACTACTACTTAATAACACTTCACAGTACTAGGTAATTAGACAAAATTAGCAAAGGTTCTTATAAATTATGCTGTATTGCATAAAAACGCAGGGTTCTTTTATAAGAACAATCACTCTATATTGAACTGTTATGGAGATTAGTATTAAATATAACGCGGTATGTAAACTTCTATGGGAATACGTTCCTGTTAGTTTATTGCGCCAAGAAAAATGTTCTAAAATCATAGATATAATTGACAACTCATTTGGATTAAAACTAAATGAAGATGCTACTAAAAAAATAGAGAACTTTTTGGTAGCGTACGAAAGAAAAATGAAAGAATTAAATTATAACAAAACTAAGTTCCAAAAACAAAGTGAACAATGGCTAAAAACCGAGATAGTTACACAGATTGGTATGAAACAATTGGGAAGGCCTAATAAATTATACGAGGAACTTCAACCAAGACAAGAAGACCTCATTGAAAACCACTCTTTTGGCCTTATAAAGGATGCCTTTAGAAGTGCCTTAACCAAAAACAAACCGAAGGAAGTTGGCAAAATTGTAGATGCTCTTCCAAAAGCATCTCCAAAGAGAATACAACGTATGGTGGAAAGCATACCAACGCCTAAATCTAAAACAGATTTTACTAATGAAGATGCATTAGCCCTTATTCTAAACTTGGGTCTAACAAGGAATAAATATGAAATATTAAGAAAAGCTATGACTGAAAAGAAATGGGGAAATTTGCCATCTACAAAGTCATTGAAGGCAACAAAGGATGTAATTTTGCCATCGGTTTCGAACGTTAGTAGCACGGACGCCACTATTGAGTTATGCAGTCTCCTCGAAAATACTGCTTCTAGGATAATTTCAACCTTTAGCAAAGAAGACATAAGTAAATGCCACAAGTCCGAGCTAGTATTAATTTGTAAATGGGGTTATGATGGGACTACTGAATTTTCTGAATATAGACAACAAAGCGAAGATAATATATCTTTTTCATCGATATTTATGTCTACGTTGGTACCTCTTAGAATGCGTTTATATACAAATTCATCATCATCATCCACTGTACCTGCATTTGAAGACGTATGGATAAATAGGACGCCTGCATCAAAGTTATTATGTCGACCAATAAAATTTGAATATATGAAAGAAAATAGAGATGAAACTCAAAATATTGTAGTTACTATATCAGAAGAAATAAGGAACTTACCAAGCATTGCAATAAAAATTTCTGACTGCATTATAAATGTCACATTTGATTTACAATTCACTATGATAGATGGAAAAGTTGCCAATGCCCTAACGGATACCAAGTCATACTGGAAATGCAATATATTTGGGAAAAAAAGCTCTGAGTTTGAAGATAAATCTGATGAAACTATAAAGGAGGAAGCCCTTAAATTTGGAATTTCCCCACTTCATGCTCGCATTAGAATTATGGAGTATTGCTTGCATCTATCATATGATATAAAATATAGAAATATCAAAGGTAATGAAACTGTCTCCTCACGAAACAACAAAGACTTAGCAGATACACGAAGAACTGAGAAGAAAAGGATACAAGATGAATTTAGAAAGCATGGGCTTATAATTGATAAGCCAATTAACGGTTATGGTAGCTCGAATAATGGAAATACTGCTAGACGCTTTTTTGAGGATCCTGAGACTACATCCTTGATAACCGGCTTGGATAAAAAACTAATAAGGAACTTCAAAATAATACTGGCAACTATTAACAGTAAAAAGCAAATTAATGCAGAAAAATTTGATGCTTTTGCTAATGAAACAAAAGTATTGATAAAAAATTTATATCCATGGAGATTGATGACGCCAACTGTACATAAGGTATTAATTATCTCATGGAAAAGAAATCATTGAAACCAACATCCTACCTCTGGGAGAACTTACAGAAGAAGCTCAAGCAGCAAGGAACAAAGATGTAAAGCAGTACAGATTATTTAATAGTCGAAAGTGTTCAAAATTAGCATAAAATTATGATTTAATGCTTCACTTATTGTTATCCTCAGATCCAGTTTTACAAGCAATACGGTTCATGTTCATGCTCAAACATGTAATTTAAAAATAAATAAATTATTTAGTGTTAAATAGTTTTTCTTAGCTATAGCCTAATATTAAATAGATTATCTACTGGTAAATAATAATAAAAAAACAATACACACAAATAAAACTTTTCACATTTTTTATGCAATACAGCATAATTTATAAGAACCTTTGCTAGTTTTGTCTAATTACGTAGTAGTGTGAAGTGTTATTAAGTAGTAGTAGCACAATCAGGTAGCACCTCCCGATGTTGCTGTAATAAAATCCGCAAAAACCTTTTTTTAATCCATTAAACATGTGTGTTGTTATTCGTTAAATGCTTACCTGTTATTAACATTAACTACACTTACATGGAAAAACATGTGGTATAATTACCATAAATATTTTTTATTGCGAAAAATATACATAGACTTATTGGACAACATTCCAAATTTATTTTTGTTTTTCTATTTAGGTTGAATTTCAGAATTCATAAAAGTTTTAAACAGCTGATGTGTGAATAAAGGGAAAAAAGTTAAGCGCATTCTACATATTTTTTGAATTGCACCCTACAATCGGAATATCTCGAGATCAGTTAATTATATTGGAATAATAAAATAATAAAGGCAAAGTAAAAGGACTCACATGAAAGCTAAAAATGCCAACATAAAAAAGAAAATTATTTTTATATATATTTTTTATGGTAAAAAACAAAATTTTTCCAAAATTTTGACTTTTTTCAGAAAATTTGCGCGCATCCTCGCATTTATGAAAAGGCTGTTAAAAATTTAAGTTTAACATGTTGCCAACTATCCTAATAATTAAATGATATAGCTAAAGCTTTCAAAATATACCGTCACAACTTTTTATAAGCGCATAAGCACAAAAAAAATTTTGAAATTGGCAATTTTCGGACACTGCTGAGTGTAGGGTGCATGCCCAAAATACAAAATAATTGGCTCTTAGCATATTCTGAATAGATTGTTTTTAGCGCTATGTGGTTTAAAAGTGTATGTGTTAAACAAAGTTTTTCACAAAATTGAAAATAATGAAGATACTTTTTCTTAAAAAAACGTGCCTTTTCCAGAAAAATTTTAAAACTTTGAATTCTTTGCCTTTTCCCGTTTTTACGACTGCAGATATTAATAAGTTTTTTACTTATTTTTATTTAAAATTTGATCAGAAATTTAATGCTGTCTTTTAATTTAAAATCCAACAATTAACTAAAAAGTTGTAGGTGAAATACTAAAAAAAGTCAAGGCAAAAAAAAATTTTTTTTTTGTTAAAAGTCAAATATCTTCTAAGTTATGAGAGATACGAAAACACAACTAAGGACATTATTTATTAAAAATGTTAAGCTTAGATCAAAACGCTTTATCTCATAAAAATCGGATAAGTTTTCTAAAAGTTACAAGCCTCAGAATTTTTTTTGAGTCCCATGTTGTCAACTTAGACCCACTGTAACTCCTGTCCAGCTTAGGCCAGACGGCTGCCAAGACGTTATAAAGCCTGAGTCCTCCTCTACGGATGTTCGAAGTTTCATTCTAAAAGTTACAAGCCTCAGAATTTTTTTGAGTCCCATGTTGTCAACTTAGACCCACTGTAACTCCTGTCCAGCTTAGGCCAGACGGCTGCCAACACGTTATAAAGCCTGAGTCCTCCTCTACGGATGTTCGAAGTTTCATATAAATCCAATCAGTAGTTTAGAAGTTCCAGATTTATTACCATTTATTTTGCAAAAGTCCCCACTGTGCACTGTTATGATAGATACAGTCTGTTAATCAATTTAAAGCTTTCTCATAAACTATATTTTTCGTTTTGTTTTGTGGTTCGTAAATAAACAAAGAAGGCGGTTTTCCGACGCGTGAACACGCGACGTATATTTGTCCATGCGCGAAGTTGATTCCGCAAACTTTTAACGACTGTCCTTGCGATTTATTTATGGTCATCACAAAGCGCAGACGTACTGGATATTGTAAGCGTTTAAAATCGAATGGTAAATCCGTTGGAATCATCGGTATCAGCCGGATCAAGACATCCTCTCCTTTGTATTTTAATTTTATGATTGTTGCCTCTTGTTCCATTGCACAGTCGAGGTTTATTAATGTTAGGCAGCATGATGACAACTGATCCAACTTTTAACTGCAAATTGTGAGGTGGTAATCCAGTCAATTCCAGTGAATTTAAAAACTCCGTGCTATAGTTGACTTCCGTCATCCTGGTTCATAACGGTGTCGACTGATTTGAAGGAAACCAGCTGTCCTGGAAGAAAATTCTAAATGGTCGCATTGAGATCCTCGACATCTTTATTTTTCGCCGCCAATATTGCTCGTTCACCCAGCCAACTATGGTTATTTAACTTTTGCGCTATATCTAGGAAACACGCTGAATAAGCTCCTCTTTTGAGTGTGTGATGTGACAGAAATCTGTTGGCAATGTGATGAATCCGGTCGAAGTGTCCACTGCAACTTTGTTATTTCCAATGTCTAACAACTGCTTCGCAAACACATTTCCAGTTTCATCTTGTGGCGAAAATACTCGCATGTTAGTTGTTAATTGGAGTGTCTTTACATACTGCCACAAATTTGATGATTTTAGGCATGCATTTAGTTCATCAGCAACAGTTGATTGGGAAATAACTGGAAGAGTCTGATGAAAATCACAAATATCCACAAAAAAAGCACATTACTTGGAATCAGCGTTGCCGTTGTGACACTAGAGTATCACTTTTGATCCTTTTTCGTGCTAATGACACTTTCTATGACCCTTTTTTTTAATTTATCCCTTTGTATCATTTTAACAGAATGTATGCCGTAGGGCAATCATATGCTCAAGAATTGGACGAAGTACATTCTAGCATATCAGCAATTGGAAAAAGTGCTGTTCGTCCATCATTTTACTGTTTCAGTCGATACAAAAACCAATACAATGGTGAAAATATTGCAAAATATATAACACTCAAATCCCTGATTCCAAATGCAAATTATTTCTGGGAGTATCTCAATTAAAAAATATGTATTTTAACTTACTTTCATCTTTTTATAAATATAATTTAAATGTGATTTTTCATTACTTTCACATCGGCAAGACCGTCTACAGGCGGTTTTCACTATTCTTTACCTGGTGTTCGTTCCTAATGTTTTTTCACCTGTAAGTTAAAACTTACGGTTCTTTTTGCTATATCCACTTTAAAAAAAATATTAGCTTCATCCGATCATTTTTACGATCTGGCCAGTTAGAGGTCTAACATTGATTTATAATTAAAGTATGTACATATGTATGTTAATTAATTTTATTTTAGTCTAATGTATTTAATTAATTGTTAAAATTCGTGTTTCTTTTTTGAAATTGAAATAAATGTTATTTTTTTTTCTTCCAAAAATAACTTACCCTATTTTACTATAAAATACCCTTTTATTGACCCTTTTTTTTTCTTAAATACCCTTTTCATGACACTTTTTCAAAATTTTCAAAGGCAACCCTGCTTGGAATGTCACTACCACAAAGAATCACCAAAGTAAAGAAAGTTCTTGCGCACTCATAGAATTGTAACAATATCGCAATACTTTTTTCCGTGTTCTGAAGTTCGACAGAATGGATTGACATTGTTTGCCAAATCTAATGTCAAATATAATGGTTGCGTTCAAAAATTTAATTTGTGACAAAACTTAATATTTATCAATCTATACAAAACAAAATAATTTGATGGGTTAACAGCTGAAGTTAGCTAAAATTAAGTTTGAATAGCAATAAAGTTCAAATTGACTACATTTTATTTAGAAATCGTTTATATGGGAAAAAGAAAAGGACTGTTTTTGGGTACTTGATAACTTAGGTTGCACCTGTTATGCGCAGCACCTCGATATTTACCGCTTATATGACAATGATCTCTCACACGATTATTATTTAAGCATTGTCCACATATGTGACAAGTTATCGCATTGTAAAATGTTACATTTTCTTCATCTGTCAACTTCTCCATTTCAATTGTTTTTGTGAGATAATTGTTATATATATTGTTACGTTAAAATATTCCTACAGGGTTAAAGCAAACAACTATCTGGAAGTATTTAACTAAAGCACTAAACGTACACACATATTTACGTACAAATACTATAGCAACAACAATAATTGTGTACATAGCTACAGACACACACACATGCAAATAAAAGTGCGAGCACTGTACTACCAGTAGCAAACCGCATTGCCAACATAAGAGTCGTTACTTTGAAATTCAAAAATAACGACACAATCGAATTATCTACAAACGCCTAGAAGCAGCAACATGAATTTTCCCGATTGTGCTAGAGGACTGTTTGAACATCTGGCTACCAATAGTAAATGACAATACAGATGTCATCATGCATAGATGCCATTACTAAGTACACACATGTTATTACGCCACCTATCGGGCAAACATTCGAGAACCGATTCATGTACTATAAAAAGTGGCAGCATGTGCGAGAATAGTTCAGTGCTAATCAGAAAGTAGTCAAGTTAATACCTCGTTGAAAGTGGATAATAACGATAAGAAGTAGTTAAGTAAAGACAAGTTGTAATTTGCTTCGTTAAGAATAAAAGGAAAAACAGTAGCAAATAAAAATTGTGTGTTATTTATTTTTATTTTTGAGCAATCAAAAGAACTCACACGTTTAATAAAATGTTAAACGTAACAATATCTTGACAATCTTGATTCAAAAATGTAACAAATTTTTCAGAAGCATCTTTACCCGTATAAATTCTCAGCTTATCCAATTTATTGTCATGCTTGCACTTAATGAAATAGCTGAATGCGCAGGGTACATGTATTTGATTTAATTTAGTTTTACTACTTACATTAAAGTCTATCTGTTGCAAAACGCATTCAAAATCGGCGTATACAACAAAAGGGACGTCAATTTTTCTATGGTGGCTTTTGAACCGCAGTATGGAGTCTTCTGCCTTTGGCATTGTGGTAACTATTTTACCACATTCCATTTTATGTTTCTCCATAATATTTTCAAGATGGGTGTATTGCAGACAGCTGTTGCAAAATAAGAGTCGTTCACAATGTGTCGTTGTTTGCCTTTTTAGTAGTCTGTAAGACATCAAACACGCGTATTGTATTATTTAATTCTAAATACTTTCCAATATATTACTTACTTTGAAATATCTTTTATAAAAATATAGTGATGCCCATCCATGTTTTCCAATAGCAATAAGTTAACATGCTTGGTCTTCTCATTTTGGGTTATATAAAATGGTCCAATTAGTTCATCAATGTCGTCGTCATATGCAAACACATTCACACTAACATCATTCCGCCTCTCAAATTCCTTAATATATTTTAGTGACATCGGAAATGTCAAATTTGAAAAATCAATTACAGTTCCATTTTGTAGCGAAATTATATCAGCACTAATATCTTCAATATTATATGAAGAGCATCGAGTCGGAACATTGATAGACGAGGTACTCATTGCCGCAATTAAGGCCCACTTAAAACAGTAATTATCACTGTTTTCAATGTTAATGCAAGCACCACGACTAGCAAGCTTCCGTGGGGTGCTAATCCAATGAGCTACTTTTACTAAAGCAGATTTATTAATATTTAGTTCAGCTCGAACTATGCAAACAAGAGTCCATCCGGAATCTCTTTCCTGGAACTCAGACATTTTATTTTGAATTTCTGTGACCTGCTTACAGAAAAATTCGTTGACGTCATCTGCTCTAGTCAACAAGCTCATTTTTGTTGTGTGTACTATTATAATTATTTCTAATTCTTCACCAACAATTTTTAGATATTCTGCAACTATACTTATATTAAATTTCAATATAGTATGTTGCCTTAAATGGTATTCAAGCCTCTCTATAAAAGTCGATTCATTTTCGACAACAAAATCTTCAAAGAGAAGTTGATCCTTTTTATTTTGTATTCCATAAGAAATAATGTTGTTTTTAAATGCTTTTCTGATTTCATAATATTTCGTACACTCTCCATCAATGTTGATATTATTTGTTGAGCTACTTCCAAAATCATGTGAACCTTGCTGCTGTTGTTGTTGTTGATGTTGTTGTTGTTGTTGTTGAAGGTGATGTTGTAGTGTTTGGTGTTGGTCAGTATTTGGATACCAATGTATTGGAGTAAGAGGTTGCTGCAAATTTGGGTACCATTGCATGGGAGTAGCACTTTGCTGCCAATACATTTGTAGTTGTGGTTTTTGTTGTTCTTGATGAGGATATTGCTGATGAGCATATTGCTGATGAGGATATTGCTGATAAGTATAATTTTGATCACGATATTGATGTTGTTGTTGAAGACATTGTAGTTCTTGTTGTTGTTGTTTTTGATGAGGATATTGTTGATAAGGATATTGATATTGTTGTTGTTGAGGATATTGTAGTTGTTGTTCTTGATGAGAATATTGTTGATAAGGATATTGATATTGTTGAGCATATTGCAGTTGTTGAGGATAAGTGAAGCCTGTATTATTCCGTGGTAGTGGTCGTTCTTGATTTGAGTCTCGACTTATGACCACTTGGTTCGCTACGCCATGATTTTGGATGTGATCCAAAAAGCATTTTTTATATTTATATACCTTTTTACACACATTGCACTCATAAACTAAAGAATTCATTTTATTTAGTTTATACAATATTATT
Organism: Tachina grossa; assembly: GCA_949987645.1. NCBI lineage: Eukaryota > Metazoa > Arthropoda > Insecta > Diptera > Tachinidae > Tachina > Tachina grossa. Next base: position 59,050,590 of record OX465277.1, on the reverse strand, counting down.
ATATATATATATATATATTTTTAATATTATTCTATTTAATATTTTTTATTCAAAAGTCACTTTGATTATTTACGTATTAAAAGCGAAATTATTGAGGATTTGACACTTGTAGTTACAATGCTGTACTTGCTGCTAGAATAGAAAACTTCTCAATTTATACCAATTACGATTAAGTCATATGCAAAATGTAAAAGTCAATAGACAGAGACAAATGTCAGCAAGCAGTGAAAATAACAACCAATCTTTGACAATCCTCAATATCACAAACTTCAATTTCTTTACATAATAGGTGAAAAGAATGAATAAATACAACACGCATAAATTGTATATTTTATTAATTTCAAACTCTTTACACATAAAAAAATTTAAATCAAACAACAACAAAAACAAAACATTGATATCTCACCAGCATACATAATTACTTTCTAAAATACCCTTCCATGTCCCCAGCTAAAAAACGAATATTACAAACAAAAAAAGTAATGCCGAGTGCACACTATGATATTTTGTGACATCGCAACAGTGTGCCCTAGTGGTAACGTTTATCATTTCCGATTTGCATTCCATATAAAAAACATAATGTGAAAGGCGTTGCACACATTTTAAAAAATGATTAGAACACAAGAAAATGCCAGATTTGTACTCGGCATTGCATATATACATATACGACTACTTACCCATTTGCCAACGCTCAAGTTATTGTAAAAACATACACAAATACACACGCATAACGTTGGCTCCCATGATCACACATCTCTAATTCCCTTTGACAATCCTCAATATCTTACACTTCAATTTTTCCAACCTTCAAATAAGTTCATTGCTCATAAATTACATATTTCGTTTACCTCTTCAAACTCTTTAAATATAGGAAATAGGAAAATCAAACTAAATAAAACCAGCAACAAAAACATTCATAGATTTCCCACAAGCATACATAATTTCTTTCTAAAATAATCTTCCATGACCACCAGCTAAAAAAGAATATTGCAAAAAGACCAAAGCAACATTTTTCTCTATGCAAACACGCACTTACACTCTAAAATCATAAACCTGCTGCAACCGCTTAACAAACCAAAAAAAAAAAACATTCAATTCAATTCAAAATTAAAACAAAAACCTACATAAAATCCTTCGTACCTACATAATTAACTATGTACATCGACGAACGGATATCAAACCATGCTTATCTCACAAACCATATATTTTATTCATGTCTTCGAACTCTTTAAACATAGGAAAAAAATAAATAAAAATCAAACTACAACAAGAAACATTCATAGATTCCCACACAATTTCTTTCTCAAGTACCCTTCCGCAACCGCTTAACAAACGAAAAAACATACTACATACAAACAAAAGAATATTACAAAAAAAGAAAAAACTAAACTATGCACACACGCACACGCAATATAAAATCATAAACCAGCTGCAACCGCTTACCAAACGAAAAAAACATACTACGTACAAACAAGCCCCGCGTGCCTACATAATTAACTATGCACATCGACGAACGGATATCAAACCATAAAATTAAAACAAAAACACATCGACGGACCGACATCAAACTACCCTTTTCTATGTACAAACCGTCCATAACCCTCGTCACTTCACACCATTGACAGTAAGTACCTTAATATGTAAATTTTAGCCCATAAATTACAAAATTTCGATTTTAATTACCCAAATTTGACAATTTTAATTTTTCAGGCTTATACATTCTACTACTACTAATGATTATGAATACAATACTAACAGGTCTACAGGGCATGGAATGCTTCGTATATCTGGACGATATCGTGGTCTACGGAAGAAATATAGCAGACCATGAGAGGAAAATATGCAACGTGCTACCCAGGTTACGCGGAAGTGGTCTTAAATTAAACACCAAAAAATGCCATTTTCTAAGAAGGGAAATAGTCTACCTGGGGCACAAGTGCTCAGAAAAAGGGGCCCTTCCAGATCCAGCTAAGATAGAGAACGTGAGAAAGTTGAAGCCGCCCAGAAATATCAAAGAAGTACAAGCCTTGTTGGGATTAATTAATTATTACCGAGAGTTTGTTAACGGAATGGCGAAATTAGCATTGCCCATAACGAGGTTGCTAAAAATGGATAGCAAATTCGTTTGGACACCAGAATGCAAGGAAGCATTGAATCATCTGAAAGAAAGTATATCTAATCCTCCCATTCTGATTTACCCAGATTTTTCAGAGCCTTTCAGGGTAACCACGGACGCAAGCAATGTAGCTCTAGGGGCGGTGTTATCGCAGGTGAGAGATGGCAAAGACCACCCTATCGCATTTGCAAGCAGAACCCTGAGTGACACGGAAAAGAGATACTCAACGATAGAGAAGGAATTGTTGGGTGTGGTATGGGCAACGCATACGTTTCGACCATACGTTTTGGGTCGGGCTTTCATCGTTTTTATAGACCATCAACCTCTGAGAGGAATCGCGCATCTCAAAGACCAGACATCGAGGCTTGCAGGGTTTAGACATAAACTATCAGAATATGAATTTGATATCCTCTACAAGCCGGGGAAATACAATTTGAATGCAGATGCTTTAAGCCGCCTGCCGGTGGAAGGACATCAAATAAAAGTATTGACTAGGGCACAACAGAAATTATTACACAATACCAATGGTCAAAAGGGGGATACAAGGGACGAAAGTATAACAGAGCAGGATATTGAAGATACCGCTGTAAATCACGAATCTACGGACACAGCTGTAACTTTAACTGACAAGAAGGACATTCGGGAGGTTCTGAAAAGTTTTCATGACTCGCCGTTAGGTGGACATCAGGGGGTCAGGAAGACCTTTAAACGGATAGGGAAACAATACAAATGGAAGGGTATGCTGAAGGAAATTAGAGGGTACATAAGACGATGTCCAAAATGCCAGAAACACAAAAGTGGGCACTTGAACAAGGAGCCAATGGTCTTAACAGACACCCCAGGAAGACCTTTTGAAAAGGTTTATATGGACATGTTCGGGCCACTACCAACAACTACTGCGGGTAACAAGTATATCCTCACTTTTCAAAACGATTTGTCAAAATTTTTTATTTGCGCCCCGATGCAAGACGCGGAGGCAGAAACAGCGGCAAAAGTTTTTTATAACGAGATCAGAGCGAAATATGGTCTCCCAACTAAATTAGTTACAGACAACGGCACAAATTTTACCTCCAAACTTTTTGGGAGTGTGTGTAAACTGCTGAAAATTGAGAAAAAACATATCACTCCCTATCACCCCCAGGCTAATGGATCCTTAGAAAGCAGTCATCGGCCCTTGGCCGAGTACTTGCGAAGTTTCGCGAAAGAGGATGGCTCAAACTGGGACCAATGGTTGGCACCAGCAATGCATGTGCATAATCATACAACGCATATGTCCACCAACCAGACGCCGTTTAAGGTACTGTACGGGTTTGACACACCCTTACCAGCAAACCTCAGAAACAGTACACCACTATACAACCCATATGATTATCAGAAGGCATTAAAACATCAAATCCAAAAAGCCTACGAGATAGCCAAGACATGTCAAAACAAGGCCAAAACAGCCGCAAAGGAAAGATATGACAGAAACAGTAAGCCAATAACACTTAAGATAGGGGGAAAAGTGTTTTTAAAAAATCAACTTCGGAAAAACAAATTGTCGCCTTTATGGGAAGGCCCTTATGAAGTTAAAAGTTTTCCCACGCCAGTAAATGTCCAAATATTGGTAAAAGGAAGGCTAAAGACCTTACATCGTAACCTGGTGAAGCCCTACAAAGAATAAAAATGAAGGAAAGAAAGGAAGACTCCGGGAGGTACAATAATTTTTTTTATTTATTTCCAGGTACTCATGGTTTGGATGACGATGGAAGTCTTCGCAAGGAAAAGCTTATATATGGAGAAACTACAAACGGACGATGGTTTTGTGGAAATTAACATAGGGGATGCCAGGGTAGTTTGTAAATATAATTTCATTGTTCACACAATAAACATAGGAGAACTGGACGACATGGTAAGTGAGATGGAGGAAACAACGGAACTACAAAAGGATACGGTCTACGGTAAACTAGCCAAGGAAGAAGTCAGAAATGAGAAAAATCCTGCACATATTCAAGACTCACAACCTTAAGACTCATCGCCATAAAAGGGGATTAATAAACGCGGGTGGATCAATGTTAAAATTTATTTGGGGTGTAATGGATGACGACGATAGGAGATTAATAGAAGAACATCAGAAAGTGATCGATGAAAATAACCATCAGTTGATACAGGGGATGAACCAGCAGATAATGATTAAAGACGCATTTACAAATCCATCATGAACATAAAGGAAGCTATCACGTACGACAGAGAGATTATCTCGGAATACACCAAGAACATTGGGGATCTGAATAATAGATTCATTAACAACGAATTTGCGGTCACGCAATTTTTCAAGGTTCAAAATTTAAAGAATAAAATACGAGTTATTGCGGACGAGGTAGCAAATGCCAAAATAGGGTTATTCTCACCAGAGCTAGGAAGTGGAAACATTTGGGATCGACTTAGAAAGATTTGAGCAAATCAAGACGGTGTTAGTACAATGGGCCAATAACAACCTGAGTATAACAATAAAAGTTCCCTCTGAAGTCATTGAAACAACTAAAAAATTTTTTACCCCAATTCCCAACAATATGCTGAATCAAATCGTGCAAGACCCGGAAACAATCATAGAAATACGCAACAAAACTTACACATATTCGGAAAACAAATGAGCTAAAACCATCTAATAAGTGTATACTGCGTTCGCGGTGCCAGATAATAAGGAACGAATATTAGAAATAGATAGCAGCATGGTACTTTTGGCCAACATACGGAATGTTACGCTTTCCAGCTCTTATGACCAGAGGAGTTTCCAGTTGGAGGGACACTACTGCATGCATTTCAAAAACTGTACAATACAGTTCGGAAACATCAGCTTGGGAAACAAAATTTTTGAAACAAAGCAGACATTCTCGCTCCCAACAAAGCCGCTAACATTCTCCACGAAAAGAATACTAACATTTCAGGAGATAACCCTACAACAACAAAATAACTTAAAAGGGATAGAAGAAATAAAATTCCACAGTACGATAGCTACAACGACTGGAGGAACAGCATTGATATTAATACTGGTTCTAACTATTGCTACGGTAGTCCTATGTAGGAAATAAGCAAAAGTGAAAGTAAAAATTACAGAAAACAGAATAAATAAGAATAGCATAAGGGGGACACAGATCAAGAAACAGGTTTCAGAAAGAGAGGCCTCGAATATTAGAAATAGATAGCAGCATGGTACTTTTGGCCAACATACGGAATGTTACGCTTTCCAGCTCTTATGACCAGAGGAGTTTCCAGTTGGAGGGACACTACTTCATGCATTTCAAAAACTGTACAATACAGTTCGGAAACATCAGCTTGGGAAACAAAATTTTTGAAACAAAGCAGACATTCTCGCTCCCAACAAAGCCGCTAACATTCTCCACGAAAAGAATACTAACATTTCAGGAGATAACCCTACAACAACAAAATAACTTAAAAGGGATAGAAGAAATAAAATTCTACAGTACGATAGCTACAACGACTGGAGGAACAGCATTGATATTAATACTGGTTCTAACTATTGCTACGGTAGTCCTATGTAGGAAATAAGCAAAAGTGAAAGTAAAAATTACAGAAAACAGAATAAATAAGAATAGCATAAGGGGGACACAGATCAAGAAACAGGTTTCAGAAAGAGAGGCCACAGTCTAAAATAAAACCAATTGCTTTTGCGTCTCCATCACATCACCGGCAAAATATAGGAGACAACGGACATGATGACAATCTAAACGTAAACAAAAAACATACTTCATTTTAGAAGCAATATACCATTACAGATTTATTAAACAGTTTAGGCTCATAAGAAAGACAAGTTGCAACACATACAAAGGGAAGGTATCACTATGGCCAATCTCCATTGCAAATACAAGATAGGAAAGAGATTCAGAGAACTCACACAGAAAGATTATCAATTGGTTGAAAAGGGAGAATGGTTCAACGACAACCATATAGATATATTTCTCGACTGGGTGTTCAAAACGGCAATTCCTGTGGATCAAGCATTGCAGATTCACATTTGCAGTGTTTCATTCTATCAGGCACTACAACAGTACCACCGTGATTCAAGTGCGATTAATAACCAGAATAGTGTCCGTAGGGCCTTCAAAGGAATAACCCCAATGGGAAAACGCTTAATTCTAATACCAGTTAACGAAAAGTTCCACTGCACCCTCGCAGCGGTCACAAAGGAAGCAATAATAATGTACGACTCCTTGAAACCTCATAATTTAGAGAAAGCCACAGAAATAATAAGGAGTATGTACGCCGTTTTGCCTGAACTTGGGATCATGGCTACAGAAACATCCTTACCGCTGAAGTACGCGGAATGCCCGCAACAGAAAAACCAGGCGGATTGCGGGTTACATGTAGTAAGGAATGCGGATTTCTGTATCAGACAATTTTTCAGTGCTCAACCTTTGGATTGGCGTCAAACATACGACTCGAACTCACAACCCAAATCTGCAACAATTGATAGACAGTTGTTGTCTAGAATCATGGGGAAGTGATCTAAAAGGAATATGGGGGCCAGCGACAATATTAACCCAAACGTCAACAACACAGTCCAGGTGGTTCTGCGAAACATGGAGGTAAGATGGACAAAGGGAAAGTATATGAGGAAAGATATAGAAGTGAATGACATTACTTACCGATTGACTGTTGACAGACAGGGGAATGGTACGGTAAGACCATTATAATTTCCAAATAATCTCATTCGGGTTGTTTGACAAAACCGAAAGTGACATTTTCACAGAGGCAACCAAACTGGTATTAGCAAAGCATTGGTTTGGATTACATGTTGAAAAAAAATTGCATACATAGGCACTAAAACACACTTGCTTAAAATGCAAAACTTCGAAATGTTATTATTTTTGTGCAACCCAACCAGCGCTTCATAAAATCTTGTAACGATTTGTTTTTTTTTTGTTTCATTTTTTTTATATATGTATAAACAATTCTTACTTAAATAAAATACGTTATTGCTCAAAATATTGATCATTGCTTAAGTATTTAATTTTCCTTTTTGCATTTTATAAAAAAATTAAATAATAAAAATCAAATAATGATGAATTTAATTGATTTGATATAAAATGTTGGTTGGGCAAAGAAACAAAAACAAAAGGAACAAATATAAATACAAATTACTGCCCAGTGGTAATAACGGGAAAACAAACAAAAGGAAAAAGTGTCTCAATATCATGGGCATGAAATATTTGTAAAGAATTATATTCTTTATACATATTTTGCATAGACAAAAATGCGCCCATAAGCAAATGACATTTTTTTTCTCTTTTTTTTAAAGCAAATTTTCTCATGAAAATCAACAAAAATATATTGTTTCAAATTTTCAGACTGCAGCAAGCTTACTGAATAAACAAAAAATACAGCTTGTGCAACGGGAAAAAAATTTTTTAACAAAAAATTAAAAACATACGTTATGAGTATGTAATATGAGCTTTTCAACGTTTTCTTGCGGTAGGTCAGTTAACAAATAAGCAGACGAAGCAAAATTTTGTACAAATACTTTTTAAGTTAGGTCAGTTATACAAAAAAAAATAATATAGACAATTAAGACAAGCTTCGTTTAAAGTTCCTCTAAGTTTGAAATTATATTAAATTTACGAATTTGTTGAAAACTTTAAAACTAAGTAATTAAAACATTACGCTAAAACAACATAGAAAGAAAAAAAATTTTTAAATTGGTGGTGGCTATTGTAAAATTAGATTAATTTCACTGAAGATAAAATAGGTTTAAGTGAAAAAGAAAAATATATGGAAAACCTTTAATACTTATTTCTTTGCGTCAGTTGAATATATCAATTCGGAAAAGAAAAAATTACGGACACCCTTAATTTTGATTTCTCATTTAAAAACAAGAATTAACATTTGGAAATATGAAATTGTAAATTAAGAAAGAAGGAAAACTAATTATTAAAGAAAAAATAATAATAATAATATAAATTTTGCACTTAAAGAAATGTAATACTAACCAAATAAATTTTATATAAAATAAAACTAAAATGTATGGGTCTTATGCAAAAAAACTTAATAAAGCTTTGCCAAGCAATGTTAAGTAAAATTGTATTCTAAAAAAATTATTGTATAAAAATTCTAAAGCAGGCACCCACGTTTGTTAAGACTACTTTAAGTTGATATTTCCAAAATGTGTATTTTGTACCTCAAATATTTTTACTAATATAGCACATACTGATTCATGTTGCATCTGAAAATGAAGCTAGATGCTAGCTAGTGCCTGCTCTTATCTTAAATTTATTATTTCAGTCATGTAATGGGAAACATCACCAAATTATCCAACTGCTTCGAAATACATAGCAAAATCCATAAAAAATATTAAAATAAATACAATTATACAAAAATGTTTTAGTGATGTACATACAATCAAAACAAATCGAAAAAAGCTGGATATTCAAATACTCGATTCATTCGAATAAAACAAATTGTGATAATTTTTCAAATTTTTTTACTTTTACTTCATGATTGTGTTTATCTGTTTTCCTATTAAGTCAGAAGCTCATTTTTTTTAAATTATGTTGCTTTACTTCAAGATAATAAAAATTTATTTAATAAAACGAAAAAATATTTGAATACCCGAATGAAACTGTATTCAATTTTGTACATCATAAGCTGTGAAGTGGTTGTTGAACACGGTGGTGTTACCAGTATTTATTATTAAATCACAAAATATTTAAAGTTGTCTTTTGCGTATGATTTTTTAATAAAGCTATGTTAGCCTTAAAGTGCTTATCAACTACTATGAACTTTAAAGCTAAAGTAAAATATTTGTTTGCATAAGGGGGTATATTGTTAAAACTATGCTGACCATTACACTATAAAAATAAGTTCAACAACGGCTCAACGACAATCTCCAGCAACAACAGAAGAAACAGCAACTCACATCAAGAAGATTCAAAGAAATCTCACCAAAACAACATTAACAACAGAAGACACAGCAACAACAGCAACTCAGACCAAGAAGTTCAAACAAATCCAGTCAAAACAACAGTCTAAAACAGCAACAACAATAGCCGTCGTCTAATGATGATAATACAAGACGCCATGCATAGGCTTCTGCGACCAAAACTTAAGTCCAATGCTAAGCCACGACAGCAAATTCAGCACCATTTAAAACATCCGTTTTTAACTGTTGACAGCTTGCAGCGCTACTCGTTACGTGATAGCAAAGCAAATTCAACAATAAAAACACTTTAAACAACACCAAGTAACAGTGGCGCACAACGGGCGTAGCACTCCATGGATGACTGATAATGGACCAAGGCTACACGTGAGCAGCATTGTTGATCACCATAACAGAACTCCCCGCAGTCTGCCCGATCAGATTGCTCCGGGAAGTCAAGTCTCACTAGCAATACAGAAGAAAATTATTGTATAAGAATCGTCTACGGAATCTCCGGTAGTTCGATATTCATCTATCTGTCTACTTAAGCGGGACGATACTGATTTCATAGATGTCATTCATGCCTCTGCCCACGGTTTGGATACACCTGCACGCAGCGGTAATGCAGATTCTATTCCACGACCCTAATACTGCCACACGATAAATCGGAAACAATAAAGAAGGCTTATCGCAAATTGATTCAAGCCAACAAGCAACGCTACTACGGCCAAGTGCATGAGCCCTAATATAATAAACTGAACTGATATGTTTTCTACCTTAACGGCATCATCACACCAAACAGAAGGCCAGTAAAAAATACTGCGTATTTTCTTCCTTTGAAGGGGGAGGGATGTTCTGAATCACCATTAATCTTGTTACTTTTAAGCAAAACAGATTCATTAAATAAATTCTTTAAGTAAATACCCTTACTATTTTTGTATATTAAGTGAATATCACTAACTCTCTAATTACCATTTGTTTTCATTGGTTGATAAACCATAAATTTTATACTTACTGTTTTGTAAAGTCAGCATATTTAATTCATATTAGTTTTTAAGCAACACTATTCTTATTGGCTAATACGGCCAAAATTTTGTAAGAGTATTTTTAAGTAGTTAGCATAATTTTAGTATAAATAATAAATTAAAGTTTAAGTCGAGGAGAGTGGTAGTTCTAGTGTGATAACTAAATAAAGAAGCCTGCGATTCCGAGGTGGGCCCTCCAGGTTATATAAATAAAATAAAGTGTTTTTGATTTGATAATTATTAACTTAATAATTCCTGCGAATCCCACGGAACCCTCCAGGATTATAACAAACTCGCCTCGTATTTACGCATTTTTTCATGAAATTGGTTGTATGAAAATTTTTTCATTTGTAAATAGGCTCCTGGAAAACCAAATTAGATCAAAAAAGTTGTCAAAAATGCTTCAGAAATTCATGTTACGTGTCTTCTCTATTAGCAAATAGAAAAAGTTTCGTGAAATAGATTTCATGAAAAAAAATGCATAATATAAATTAGGCATTTGTTAAATTCATACACTACGATTTCTTTTTTTTATTTACTGACATATTTGGTAACGTTGTTCATATAGTTATACTCGTTATTACATGCTTGTGCGCACATGTATTGATACGAATCAGAGAACGACAAAATCTGATGGAAAAAATATTCATACGTAATCAATATCCTAAAAGCATGCCTTTGTGTTCATACAATCGAACTGGTTCCAACATACATAATCGTTGCTGCTTTTTAATCATTCCAATCATACGGTTGTTGTTGGCTCTACGACTTTAAACATGTGTCGCATCATACCAATCAATTCGGGTGTTTGCTCCTTTTTCCCAATCATGATTATTTTGATGAAAAATAAAATAAGTAGGCAAAAGCGTTCGTTCCGATTATCAACAAATATTTGTATGATGAATAAAATCAAAAAAGCAAAAATGAGCGCGTATGAGCGTGTATGCATCAAGTGATGATGATTTTTTAGAAACAAGGGAATATTATGTAGTTATGTATTTAGCAATTTATATACCGATGGTATCAAGTAGAAAAGCCATATTTCGTATTTTTTACGAAATTAAGTTTTTCAGTGATTCCAACACATTTCACACAAATACACCTCGTCACAAAAATTTAATGCAATAGTGTAAAAAATAACGCTTTTACAAGCAATTGGACAAAAAAAGTTACATTGTGAATATTACAGTTTCTATTATACATATCTTCTCCTGTAAAGTTGCAATTACTTGTTATGGCCCTTCTACTTATATATTTATATATATCTACAGGCAAATCCCGGTATAACGAACGATATAATGTTAGGCCCATTCGTTATACCGAAAAATTCGTTATATTGCAAAGGTTTTTCAAGTGTTATTTTAATTATTATTATTGTAGACAAGATACAATACAATAAAAATAATAAAGGTAATTTGTTTTCAAATAATCTACCAAATGCAAAGTAACGGTATCACATTTTTTGCATTTTCATTGCGGCTGTCGATTTTGTTTAATATTTTTTGCCGTTCGTTATATAAACCACATATGTACCTATTAACAAAACATTGGCTATATAAGGTAGAACTAAATGTTAGAGATATGTTCCTAGCAAGTTTTTGTGTTTTATTTTGCAATCTTTTCTTTATCATTCGTTATATCAAAGAATATAAATCATATAGAATGCGCATCTCATACAAGCTAAAATTTTCTATGACGGGTATTACCAGTGCTACCCGTCCAGCGTACGCACTCTCATTTCTTTCTACAGTGTATGCTACGCTCGCATTGCTGAGAGCAGCGTTGCCGTTGCGACATTAAAGTATCACTTTTGACCCTTTTTCGTGCCAATGACACTTTTTATGACCATTTTTTCAATTTATCCCTTTGTATCATTTTAACAGAATGTATGCCGTAGGGCAATCATATACACAGTTTAGCACATCAGGTATTATAAAAAGAGCTGTTCGTCCAGTTGGCGATATTCGGCTCGATGAATTCGAACATTATATTGTTTTGGTCGATAGAAAAGCCAATAAATGGTGAAAATATTGCAAAAAATCTGACACCCAAATGTAAGTTATTCCTCGGAGTATCACAATTAAAAAATTATGTATTTTAACTTACTTTCATCTTTCATCTTAATAAAACTTTTTATAAGTTAGTAAGTAAGTTTTTATAAAATGTTTATAAGTTAAAATAGGTTCAAATGAAGTAAATTTGGAAGCCAAAACTGGGGCTTTAAAGTATACATGTGTGTAAATAAATGATCAGCATCAAAAAAAGTAAAGTTATTTATAGATGGAAAACTGAAGTTAATTCATTTTGTTTTTATTATAATTTTTTATTTATAAATTAAAAAAGTAAAAATAATTCAAATAATTATTTAATTAATTATTAATTTATTATAGATAGCTACTAAATATAAAAAAAATCATGATATTTAAAAAAAATAGTGGTCAAGTTGCGGCATTTCATATCGAATGAAATTCCAATCGGAACTAAATGCATGTTTCGTTCGATATCGAGTGCCGTACTTTACCCAATTACTTAAGATTTATAAAAAAATTAGATATTGTAAAAACATTAATACATACATATATTGGACATGGTTCATCTACTTATTTACTTAAAAACCAGCATAACTCAAAAAATTTACTTTGAAAAAAAAAATTAAAGTTTTGTAGAAAATTTTAAAATTCGATTCTGAAGAGGATAATATAGTTATAGTATTCTTTCAAGGCATTATGCATAATTCTTAAATACATATTTTTTTAACTGAACATCCTGTATTTCTTAATAAGTTCTTCACTTGGAATCTAATCTTTGACAAGTGTCTACTATAAGTCTATTTGGTAATTGTTTATTAACGCTAATTTATGTTTGTACTTTATGTTTTTATTTGTAAATTATATTTTATAAAGATGAAGAAATAAGGTGTAATTCACCGAAACTTATCATCCTTAAAACAAGCTTTATTTCAGCAACAGCAACTTTCCTCCGAAAATCGTTTTTTTTTTTTTTTTGGTAAAACTTGGATATTTTCACACAGTTTTTTGCAATTGGCCGCATGTTTTGCTGTTGAAAAAGTAGCAAAATGCGACTTAAGTCGCACAACGGCAACGCTGGTGATAAGATGAAAGAATATAATGCTCTCAGTGTGTGTTTGCTTGCGCTTTATACTTTCCCCCCGCATCTAAAGCGTAAGCAAAAAATTTTTAATTTTTTAGCTCAGATGCGCATTCTATACAATGTATATTTTTTGGTTATATCCAGTATAAAATTAGGATAATATTCGTAATATAAGGTAGTTAATGTAAAAAATTTGGACGTTGGTTATATCGGATTTTCGTTAAAGCGAGATTCGTTATACCGAGATTCGTTATACCGAGATTTGCTTGTATATATATTTATTTGTGATAATATGCTCCATATTGCACTTCTTCCTTTTCGTCTCGGTGGTAAAGTATAAACACTTAGAAATTTGGTCTAGCACAAAATTCTGGTCGTTTTCCATTTTTTCTTTTTAAAGTGTTTGCTTACTGATTTGTATTAAAACAATAATATTTTTCATAACTCCTGTTTTGATTTTATTCAACATGAAAACCTGATTATATAAAAATTTGAATAAAACATGTATGAAATTACTTGCAACTAACCAAAGGATACGTTCGTAAGTATGATTCTGATTTTATTCAACATTAAGTTTTAAGATGAATGATGTGAATAAAACATGTTCGATCACTGGACTCACATTTACTTAAATGAAGCGTTCACCATTACGATGATGATTATACTCAATGTTGATTTATTTTGCATGATTAAAAGTGAATAACAAATTTATAGTATGTTTAAATCATTAAATACGTGATTTTTGTCGTACGAATATCAATTTTAAACTTAAATCAATAGCATTTGTTTGCTCGAATCCGCACCTATCGATATGCGAACTTGTTTGTGTTGATAGCTATAGATATGTATGCTTGTATATATGTAAGCATGCTTCTTGAATGTGCTATCATACTCATTGTCCTTGGAGTATCGATATGTATTGAGCATTCAAAAAGTAACTTTTTGGCTTTCCCTGGTGTGAACCAGAAAGCAATACTATGTGTGCGCAAATATCCATTAGGCAGAAGGCTCTCGAATACTATATTTCTATTAATAAAATTAATGAAATTTTCAAATTCGGGTGATTGTACGTAATGAACAAATACCAAAAAATTTCGGGCGATTATTCATTTTACACTTTGGGGTTATTCTTAATTTTTTTAACGATCGGGCACTGTTTTTTGGGTATTTCTTCACAACGACTAATCACCCAACAATTTCGGGCGTTCCTTCATTTAGCTGTTTCGGGCGATAGTAACTTGTGCGATAATTCGTACAGCCGATTTCTGAGTGTCGTACGACGTCGCACTCATAAATATTTATTGCAACCTATGCTTATAAATCAATATTATTGGAGTGTGCGTAACTCAGAGTAGTTGCTTTTAAATATAGATGTGCAAATGTCGTGATTTTATCGTGTCACGCGTGATTCGTGATCAAATATTATAACTAATCACGCGTGAGTGCGTGGGCGTGACTGAAAAAAATTTACTCGTGCGTGATCGTGCGTGAGCTTTTTTTAATAATCACGCACGAATTCTCACGCTCTCACGAGATAACATTCCTGCATATTATTATTATTATATTGTTACGTAAAAATATTCCTACAGGGTTAAAGCAAAGAACTATCTGGAAGTATTTAACTAAAGCACTAAACGTACACACATATTTACGTACAAATACTATAGCAACAACAATAATTGTATACATAGCTAGAGCATACACATACAAATAAAAGTGCGAGCACTGTACTACCAGCAGCAAACCGCATTGCCAACATAAAAGTCGTTTTAATTTACATTGTAAATTTTACAAAAACACGAGCATACATACATATATACGTCGATATACACATATGTATATGTAAGAATCTATTTTTCAACCCAAAAAACATGCAAATTATATTATAAATATACTTTTTCGTGAGCGTGCGTGATCGTGATAAGTTGTAAACCACTCGTGCGTGATTAAAAATATTTTATTCGTGAGCGTGCGTGATCGTAAAAATGTTCAAAATCATTCGTGCGTGAAAGTGCGTGAGTAAAATATATTTCTGCGTGAGCGTGCGTGTCGTGAGTCAGAAAACACTCACGTGCACATCTCTAATTTTAAATGATGTCTACTAGAGATCTGCGTAAACAGTCTTGAAATGTAAAAACGTCATGATATTTAAATGTATTCACGTCGCATGTATTATACTAAACCAATAATAAATCCTGTCGTACTATAAGCGAAGTACGATGGATGTATTGGTGTATGTGTATATCAGTTGTAACAACCCTCTAGTCAATCTAGAACCATATGTCTCTATGTCAATACTCTTTCTCCAGCGACAATTGCACTAGTTAAAATGTCGATAACTTTCCTTTTATGCGCGAGTAGAGATAAGTTAGAGACGACAGTTCTAATGTACTTCTGGTGATATTGTCAATGAACGCGTCAATAGTTTGTTTTTCTTTTTTATTATGTTGTGCAATAATATTAAATAAATATGTGTAGACGAGGGTCACTAAAATCTACGAGTGAATCTTCAGTTCAAATATCTCCATATGGTCGTAAAAGAACTACCTTCTCAATAGTGCTAAAGTCTACTGTTAGATTTTGAATGACAACCCTATGTTATTTGTCAATAGGCATTTGAATTGGATGGGGTACACCTAGTCAGTAGCACTATTGACAATGTCACTAGAAAATCACTATAAGTTTACTATTGACAACGAGAGAGGATATATCGATATTGTAGACTAGAGCCCCTAAAATTTACTAGTGAATCTTTGGTGCCAATGTCTCCATGTGGTCCCGAAAGAGCTACTAAGTCAGTAGTGCTATAGTCTAGTTGTGGATTTTCAATGACCAGCTAATGTTAAATGTCAATAGATGATACCATTTGCATGGGCACACCTGGTCAGTAGTGCTACTGACAACGTCACTAGTAAATCACCACAATTTCACTATTCGCACTTTCTGCAGGGACGCGATGTCGCAAGACAGCTTGTTTGTAACAAACACTCAAAAGAAGTACTGTTGATTAGTGTATGCTTGTTATTTTTCATATTGTACGTTTGAGTGTGTGTGTAATATGTAGATGGTAAGCTATTATGTGATTAACCGCATACAACTAATGTTAATGCATGTGTGTGCCTTTGCATATGCGCAGAAAAATAAAAGATCATACACACATACATGCATGACGCTTGTACACGCGCTCATGCGTAGAAAGAAGCAAGTATCACGAATTCTTCCGTCACGAAGTGGTTTCTTCTTTACTCATACCTACAATACTCAAACAAATTTCTTGCAAACAGTGTTGTTAACGTTTGTTTTATAAGATTTCGCTGTAGTAAAGCATTTGAAAAATTCCTCATGTCTTGAAAGTTCTTATAAGATGTCTTATGCAGGAGACTAATGTCTACTCACTTATATTTGAAATTTTATGAGTCAGTATGAATAGCGAAAACATGATTTATTGCTAACCACTGATACGGATACATCCTATAGTAACTAGATGGGGAACGTAACAGAGGGCTGTCGGATACTAAATTTCTATTAATAAAATTAAAGAAATTTTAAAGTAAAAAAACTTGCACCATATGCAAAAAATAATGTGTGCTTCGCTTGTTTTACGCCCGCTTCCAATAGACCTCCGAAGTGTGGCGCTCTGGGAGGCATGAAGATGAAGTCGACCTTGTACGACGCTGCGAATGACACGATGTCCTCTTTCTGGGTCTCGAATGCCTTCACGAGTTCCTTCAATATTCGGCTGGTTCCTACGAAATCGGTCGCGTTGTCGCAATACACCTTGCTGGGAAGCCCTCTCCTAGCAATGAACCTTTTGAAAGAAAGAATAAAAGCACCAGATGATAAGTCAGATACTAATTCTAAATGGACAGCATTCGACGTGAAACAGACATAACTCGCTATATACATTTTAACTGGTGGATTTCCACGTGTACGCAACGAAATGTTTACGGGATCACAAAAATCTACGCCAACTATTAAAAATGGTAAAAAAAATTACCCCACGAATGTAGTTAAGGGTTAAGTGAAAATATATATAGCACTAACATTTTACTGGTATAATTAGGCATTTCATGATAATCCTAGGGTTGTAAGTATTATTTAGACGTTTTTTTATCAAATTCAATGTAAAAATCGTTAACAAAAATTGTTTAATAAATCTATACGTGGGAGATAAGCTATACCAAACCAAATTTTTTCAAAATACGTTTTTTATATTGTTGAAGTCAACATTTTTTTCTCTGTCGATAGCTGAAATCCAGTAAACCCTATGTTTCAAGTCACATTAGTACTGATCAAAAATATCTGGTAGGTAAAGAATACGAAGTCCGTTTTAATAAGTAACGGTTATATTATACATATTACGTTATTTTATTACAGAAATATTAGATATGAAAAAGTATTAGAGTTATATAAAATATTTTGGCTAAGTAAAACTGTTAAACAGCCCCAGCCCCAACCCCTGAACCGCAGCCACTTGCAATATAATTTAGCAATTTTTTGTATTGTACCCAAGGTGGTGCAATATATTGGCAAATGTCAAAAGGCATAATTTTTATTGTACAATCAAGACTATTGTGTAATGTCGTGGCAATATTGGTCAGTGTTGTTTACTTTTTCACTGTAAGGAAAATTGGACAATATTTTATTTGAAAATGTTGTGCCATTTATAACATATTATGGCGTTTTCTTTTCTGAGCAATATGCTGCATTTATGTTGCCTTTTACATTTCTTTGTGTTCTTTCCTAAAAAGTATGTATTATTTTAAAAATTGAACGCGTTCTTTTCCCATGATGTTACCCTTAAAAAGAAAAAAAATGCTACATGTTCAACACTTATTTTCATTAAAGGGGTATGAGTGTAGCATTATATTAACAGCTGTTTTTGTTATTGTCTGTGAAAAAAAAAATCATTTTCTAGTTCGCGATTGTTTTGTGCCGAAACTTGTTGGAAAATTGTTTTTTTGTAAACGTAAAATATGCAACACTTCTTAAAAATCAGGTGAGCATTTAAAAATGTTGCCAAATCACATGTAACATATACATATGTAAAGCCTACAGTAGTGTTGTAAAAGTATTGAGTATTTGAGTACTGAGTACTCAATACCAGGAATTTTTCCCGGTATTCAATACACAAAAGTAACTACTCAATACTTTCAGGGTTGCATTTTATAGTATTCAAGCGGAAGTCTTCCTTTAAAATACATCAGAATTATACAAATCTGTGAGTTGGATACAAACAAATATGACTCTGAACCTCATGGAGTTAAAACAACAAATACCAATTCTGTTAGGAATTATTTTGATACAAAAATAGAAAAAGTGACCCTTTAGAATAGTGGAAGGAGGGCACGTGATACAATATAACCAGCAAGTCACGTCCTCACAAACATAAAAATATTTTAAATTCTTTCAATGTCGGTAAAATGTTATTTATACATTTCAACAATTACTAAGTAATAACATCAATTGTGAGAAAAAAATGTTTATTAAAAAATATTTAGAAGATAATTTAAAAGATTAATGTACTATGTAGAAGTGTAAGAGTACGTTAAAAAATGTTTATGTACAAAAACTAATCTTCGAACTTATTTTTTTTTTTCATTTGTTATAAATTAATTTAAATATACTTGTATTTAATCTTTGTTTTTCCATATTGCATTATCAATAAAATAATATAAATAATAATTTTTAACTTCCTATATACATACATATATAAAGTATTGAGTAGTATCGAGTACCCAATCGAAAAAGTATCAAGTAGTACTGAGTATTCAAAAGTAGCCGCTTTTTACACTAGCCTACAGTACACGGCATGTAAAAAACCACGTACGCATGTGGTTCTGACGTAATTTTGACGTCATCACGATGTTACATTTGCTACATGCCGTGTACTAGCAACATATGTACATGTAGATATTAACATGCTTACAGATGAGCTGCTCCAGAAAATGTCTTCGATTCGGCTACATGTGTCACATATGCATTTTTGAACAAAAATACTATAAAAATTTTACGGCATCTGGCCACTACTAGTAATTTTAAAAAATGCAACGAACATGCTGAAAATTCTCGTGACGTCATCGCCAAATACCCATGTGGCTTTTTACATGCCGTGTACTGTAGGCTTCACACTTTTCTTTTAGAAAAGAAAACACCATTAGTGTTTTTCATACGGGAAGGAAATCCCGGGAAATTTGTGCGTGAATTCCCTTGTTTTTTTTATTATTTTATTATGGCGACTTTAATTTGTATGTATACATTCCTTGATAAGTGTCGTTATTCACTTTATAGCACTTTAGGACAATAGCATGTGCTCTGAGACTCAGAGGCCTTTATTTCCCAAAATTCCCAATTTTTTAACGCACTAATAATGCCAAATTATTATTTTACTTATTAAGTAAAATATTTTTTTATATTAAAAAATACATTGAAATTGATTATTTAACTGGATCCTATACCTACATATTTCACTGTTGCTAATGCAGATCACAGATATATGCAGATCATCAGGGAACCTTTACCCAAAGTTTCTTAGAACAACTAGAGTTATTATGTTATAAACTTTCATTTAAACAAATGAGAAGCTCAACAACAAATAACAAAGTTGAAACAAGAATTCAATAATAAAAATGTCCGAGAGAAGAAAAACTATAACATATGCATCAATATTGTATAATGTCAATCTCCTGCAAAATTTTCAAGATATGATTTGGTGACCACATATGTAGAAACAATAAAAAGTAAATTTCATCCGAATCATTAAAATTTTCCAAAATATATATTTCATTTAACTTTTATTTAAAACAAAGCGCAAATGATTGGTGAATAGAAAAAGGCAAAACGTATTATAAAAAAATTAATAGATTAAGAAAAGCAATAAAAAAAGCATTTTTATAGTTAATGTTCTAGAGTATGCTTCCTGCACAGAACCGATTTTTAATAAAATATGTAGTTTTACATAGGAAAAATAGTAAAAAATATATTTAAGCAACGTTTGATATATGTACACATCTAGTTAAATTTTTTTTGTATACTGTGTTCCAAATGGAACAAAAATGGCAGAAGCACGTAGCCAAAAAGCCAGGGTATCCCACGTGTAGAAGCTTCCTTCGGTTGCTGCGAGTTTCCAAGATCCACTCCTAGAGTTTTTTATGGTTTCCACCAGTTAAATCTTATTAAAAACGTTTGCACTTGATAATGGAAAATTCCACAAAAAACTAACTGTAAGCGATACAGTTAGTTGCGGTAACCATTAACAAGTGCGAGTGCTACGCAAAACTCTCGAAGGCCAATAAACAACAGTGGCCTAGTTGCATTTAAGAAATAATTGCCAACGACGCTTGATGTTGATTCGCCCAGAGCTGCTTTACGACTGCATCTAGTTATAAGAAAATTAGGACACCATTGCCATATTTGGCAGCCCTCCTTCATTTTTAAATGATATCTGGTAGATTTATTTTTCAGTGATCTCAAATTGTTTATGGTAAAAACCACATTTTTCAAAGCAGAATTGGTCATTACTGAAGAAGCTAACACATAATTTGCAAAAAAAATCCGATTAACAGAACGGCTAAGCCGAAAATGAGCCGAATAGGCCGGCGGCGGCTGAGGGTCTTTGAAAATTGCCGGCGGCGGCTGTTAGCCGACTCACAGCACACGATCAAGGCGTATTTATTAGGTGGCAGCACTACACCAGGTGACTAATGTCATTATACCAATCTAAATATCAAATTTGGATTGTGTAGGTATAAGCCTAAAAGCATGCTTTTATTTGGGTATACATAACCACCTTTCGAATATTCAGTTTTGTATGGTGTTTGACATTTTCTATAATAAACATGCAATTTGACGATGCTACCCTGTTTTGAAAAGTAAGAAGGTAATTTATACCAACAAAGTACAAGTGGTTGTTGCTGTTGTAATATTTGTTGTAGAATCGCGGGTACCTGATTGATGTGCCTTGTTCACGATTTTACTGCACTCTTTGGCATTTATGACCAAATATTTTCCCTTGAAAGGGCTACTAATGCCTTCGTGCCAGCGTGGCAATGCAATTTTCGAAGTGCAGATTTCGTAAATATCGCATGACAAAGAGATTCTTTCTTGGTAACAAAAGTGGGAATTTAGTGTTATATGGTAAAGGTGCATTTAACAACCTCCCACCTACCCTTATTAGTGAAAAATTTCGCTTATTTTCTGTAAAATTATAGATAAATAGTGTGAGTCTTTGAATATTTGGCGGCAACACCTGAAATTTTTTTAATTTGTTAATCTCATCAGAAAAATATTCTTTCTGGACAACTTCTACGAGCCTATAGAAAGCCCAGCTCAGTTCTTTTGCAGTAGGGTTTTTAAGTTTACAAGTTTCTAATTTTGCAAGAGTCAATGAATATTGATATAAAGCATACAATTCGCAGAATTTTCTTGTATGACGACTGATTTTCAATTAGAGTTAAGAAAACATTTTCTAAATTCATTGAATTCTCTACAGCAACGAAAGCATGAGCTTTCTTCATTTCTTGAGATAATTGATCCTCTGTTAACTCAAAATGCGGATTAACAGGCCACATCGAATTGTCCTTTAACAGAAATGAAGGATCATTAAACCAATTGGATGTCTTTAGATCATCTATATCACATACTCTAGATACAATTGGCCTTATTCTTATTCTTTTACAATTTTCATACTACGATTCTGGAAATCAGATGTCAAAAGTAGGAAAAATAGTTGTCATTTTATTTCATTCGACAAAAAAAGAAAACAAAATTTACATGCTTTTAAAGAATCAAGAGTAAGGGTTTTTGTTAATAAACTTTATAGAAACTTGTTCTATGCAATCAAAATAATTTTAGATTGAAAATAATCACACGGAAGCAGTTAAAAAAAATGCTTAAATATATACATAACTGGCGCAATCGTACCACAATGACATTCGCAAAATGGACAGAATGAGTAGAAATACTTTAGAGCACAGACATAACAAAATTGAATGACGCGCAACGGGTGGAGGTTCAAACAACCTATATATGTATGTATCTACCATATATTGATACCAATAAATAGATACTCATCTTCATCATCAGAGAATGAAAATAAGGCACAACTCAACATTTTTATTTGATTTTAATTTAATTATCACAAAAAAATTTAAATTTTTAATTTTTGTTAGCACCAATTTATTTTTATATTTATTTGAGTACGTGAGCGTGACTTAAAAATAAATTACTCGTGCGTGATCGTGCGAGATATTTTTAATAATCACGCACGAATTATCACGCTCTCACGAGATATCATCCCTGAATAGGTGAGTATCAATATAATATACCATTTTGCACATGTTGCATGATGCAAGACCATTTGCACAAGATTGTGTATTGGATTATTGTTATAATTTTTTCAGCCGTAGTAAACTGGCTCATATGAAATTCAAAAATACCAATACATATGTATGTATGTATATAAAAATAAAGTTATTTTAATATTTTTTTTATGGTACACAACTAACTATATTTTCCCTAAATTTTGACTTTTTTCAGAAAAACTGCGTGCATCCGCATTTATGAAAAGGCACTCTTAAATTTTAGTTAAAAATTTATAAAACTATCTACATAATAAAATCTTATAGTTGAAACTTGCAAAATCTATATTCACAACTTTTTATTAGCGCTTAAACACAAAAAATATTTTTAAAATTTATTATTTAGGAAATTGCTGAATGTAGGGTAAATGTCCAAAATACAAAATAATTGGCTATAAGCACATTATTAATGCATTGTCCTTAGCGCTATGTAATTAAAAAGTGAATGTATTAATCAAAGCTTTTTACAAAACTGAAAATAATGAAGATATTTAAAAACCCACATTCCGTTTTCAGCGAAATTTTAAAATTTGGATTTTTTAGCCTTTTCCCGATTTCACAAATGGATATGTTAATAAATTTTTTTCCTATTTTTATTTAAAATTTTGTCAAAAATTTAATGCTGTCTTTTAACTTAAAATCCAACAATGAACTAATAAGTAATAGACAAAATACTAAAAAAGGTCAAGGCAAAAAATTTTTGTTTCGCTTAAGTAAAATATCTTACGAGAAACACATCTTGGGAAATTATTTCTAAAGAATTTCAAGTTTATGTCAAAATGCTTTATCCGGTAAAAATCGGATAGTTTTTAAAAACGTTGCAAGCCTCAGAAGTTTTTTTTTGTTCCAGGTAGTCAACTTTGGACCACTGTAAGTCATGTCCAGCTCAAGCCAGAAGGCTGTCATGACATGTGTTATAATCCCTCTACGGATGTTAGGAGTTTCATATAAATCCAATCAGTAGTTTATAAGTTCCAGATTTATTGCCATTTACTTTGAAAAAGTCCTCACTGTGCAATGTAAATTTTGCATAGACACGTGCATACATATGTACATACATACATATGTATGTGTAAAAACCTATTTTTCAACCCAAAAAAAAACAAATTGGATTACATACATTTTCGTGAACGTGAGTGATCGTGATAAGTTTGAAACCACTCGTGCGTGATTAAGAATATTTTGCTCGTGAGCGTGCGTGATCGTAAAAATTTTCAATATCATTCGTGCGTGAAAGTGCCTGAGAAAAATATTTTTCTGCGTGAGAGTGCGTGTCGTGGGTCAAAAAACGCTCACGTGCACATCTTTATTATTTAACTAATTTTAACATTTTGTGTCACTCTATTCTTTTTATTATGTTACAAATTCCTTGCAGTCGAAAATTTTACGTAGTACTACCACAAAAAAAAAACAAATTCGAGAACCAATACGAGAATAGTCGAAGAACATTTTCGAGAACCGTAGTAAGGCTGAATATCAGCTGGGTTTTCTCGTGTAGGCACATGTCGCCATACAACGCGATCTGACCATTCTTGTACTTCGGCAACTCTATTCGAAACGAATATGCGAGACTGGATGGATGAGTTTTTATCCAATGTAATGTAATTTCCCAGTCTGTCCAGAAGGTTATACTATCGATTTCAAAGCTAATCATTTTCTCAATTCGATTCCACAATTTGGCTAAAAGATGTGCTACACACAGCTCAAGTCTCGGAAGAGATTTTGTCTTGAGCGGAGCTACTTTTGACTTTGCTGTCAATAAAGTGCAAGAAACTCCCAATGAGTCCCGACTTCGAATATATAGGCAGCATCCATAAGCCTGAATTGAAGCATCAGCAAACCCACGGATTTGAATTTTGGCTGATGAAGTGGTTTGTACGAATCTTAGGATTTTAATAGTTAATTTTTTCTAAATTTTCCCTAAAACTTTCCCACGCAGTATGTAATCGCATAGGTATAGTTTCATCCCAGTCGAGTTTCTGAACCAAAGTTCTTGAAGTAATATTTTTGACTTTGTTATTATAGGACACATAAATCCGAGCTGGTCGAACAACTTAGATGAAACTTACAAAATGTTTCTTTTCGTTGCTTTCAGAGTTTTAAAATTATCTTCCAAATGAAACTTAAAAGAATCGTTCTTCGGAATCCAATGTATCCCCAAAGCCTTAGCTGAATCGGAATCATTATGGAACAGTTTTTCTTTGCAATTCGATAAATTAAAATCGGGGTGATTTTAAAACCATTTCGTTAAATTGAATCCAGCTGAACTCAGTATTTGAGTCGCTTGATCTAGAATAGTTAAGGGGTCTTCAAAACTATCGGCACCAGTTAGCAAGTAGTCCACACAAAAATCACTTCGAACAACTTTTGCCCCGACAGGCAAGGTCTCCTTGTGCAAATCGCTTAAATTCGTCGCGGATCAGAAGCATTTTGTCTCCAAAGGATCAATTGAAAATTTCTATCAGTATCTCCAACTAATACCTGGCGATACATTTTCTCAATGTCTGTAGTGATAACAAATTTGTGGAAGCGAAAACGGAGTAGAGTCGAATATAATTCTTCTTGCACAGTAGGCCCAACCATTAGTATCTCGTTGAGCGAAATGCGTGACGAAGTCCGACTCGAAGCATTAAAAACTTCCCAAAGCTTAGTAGTTGTACTCTGAGGTCTTAACACGCATTGATGCGGTATCAAGTAGTGATTAAAATCTGGAGTATTGTTGTCTGCAATCGACAGGTGACCTAAATCAGCATATTCTTTCATGAAATCATGATACATAGCTCTCATTGTCTCATCATTTGTAAGTTTGCGTTCAAGCGCAAGAAATCGAATTTTGGCAGTTTCAAAAGATGGTCCTAACACATTTTTGTTGCTTCTCAGTGGACATTATTTCTGATTCGTTGGAAACTTTTCCTAATTCCCAAAATTTGCGAACAATTGAATCAATAGCTTCCTCGTTTTTTATTCTGTTGCTAACGTGATATACATTTGAACTTGAGCCCTTTGACTGATTATGCTTTCCAGCGACCATCCAGCCAAGAGAAGTTTTTTGAGGAATAGGAAGGCTAGGATTAGACTTTATTTGTCCAACATGTAATAATTCAAAGAACACTTCACCACCGATTAACAAGTCAACTTTTTGTGGCCTATAGAATTCAGGATTTGCCAACTCAATATTTTTTGGAATGCTCCAGTTATTGATAGAAATTCTGCGATCAGGTTGGAAGTTTGTGATTGAACTCAAAACCCAAAACTTTCCAGAAAATTTTGCTGAATTTACCCTCGACATAACGGAAATTTCTATATTGGACTTCGCAACAGAAGTAGTTTCACCTATACCTGATAAATTTGGTCTACCTCCTCTTCGCTTAATTCTCAGGGTTTGAGCTAGTTTCTCGGTAATCAAATTAGTTTGAGAACCGGAATCGAATAATGCTCTTGCGAAAATATAATCTCAAGAGCTACATCTCACTTTGACCACTGCTGTGGCAAGAATTACACTTTCATCCGAAGATGAGTGATTTGTGGACGCACGAGGTTGATGGTTGCTCAGAGATAAAATTTTCAGGAGAATTTTAAGCAGTCATTATTTTAAATTTCGGAGCTGTAGCGATGCAAAAGCTTGCCGCAGGGTGACGTTTTTTCAACCAATTTATGCATGCAGGTGCACCTTTTATAAATTCAAATCTCTGAAGTACTGGTATTGTAGCAAAGGAAGAACAATTATAGATATTGTGATTTCCAGATTTACAGAATAAAAATTTTTCAACAGATTGTTTCGATTTTGTTACAGCTAGTGATGTTCTTTCATTTTTCTTAGAAACGAATTCTTGTTTAGATTTAAATGAATTCTTAGGCTTTGTAGTTGAAGATTCACCAGCAGAAATGTGCTTATACCTTTTATTCAACATAACCTCACAGTTAGACCATAATGGCAGCCTTTCAAAATCGAGCTGTTCTTCCCACTTGGATTTAGTGACTGGGTCAACTTTCGACATCACTAAATGAATCAAAGTAGCATTTGAAATCTTTTTATCATCGCCAATTGACAATACCGAATCATATATAGCGGAAACTGTATCGATTAAGCTTCTCAAGGCTGGAGCTGAAGGTTTACTTATCTCAGGGAGATCGAATAGTTTCGATATTGTTTTCAAGAAAATTAAACAATCATTGTCGTAAACTTTTTCAAGCTCGCTAGTGCCTTGGGATAGTTTTCCTCAGTAACTTGGAATGCTTTTACTGTACCTAGCGTTTCATCAGTTAAATAAGATATCAAGTGGTTGAATTTTTCGATGTCTGTTAAAGTTAGATCGTTGTGGACTAAATTTTCAAAAAGGCTCATAAAATTATTATATTCAGAATATTTTCCACTGAATTCAGGAAGCCTAGAGTGATGTATTTGCATAAATGAAGCTTCTGGCAAACTCGTTCTTATATTTTTGGCCTGAAGACTCAATAGTAGAGATTTCGTAGTCACACATAAATCTTCAAGCTATGAACGGTCGTCATTTTCTGTATATAAAACATCCAGTTCCGACTGAAACCCCATTGCTTGAGCTATATGATCTTTCAAAATTTACAATCGACATTCGATCTCAAAAGGATTAAATGAAATAGTCTTTTCAATAATTGATTTTTTAATTCGTTCAATATTTTCAACCACTTTAATTGTTCTCTGCATTAGTGTATCGATATTTTCTGAAGCATGAGCGCTTTGATGTCTTTTATCACCAGCCATATTTTAAACGAAAATTTCAAATGCAAGAAAATATAACAATCGATAATTCCGAGAATTTTTGCATAATTTTCTTTGCGTAAATAATGCAATAAATTTTTAAGCACACACGCTGGATTGATATACAAAATTGTAACTAGTACGCAACTTGATGATAAATCTTTAAATTGATATATTATTCACAATAAGTAAAGGTAAAAATTCGTAATAATATTTGCACTTGATTGTTTAAACTTTTACTTGTTGGATTTTAACGTTACTTTAAGTTATTTAAAACCTCGTTCATAGAGTTCAAACCGTATGCTATTACCAGTTTACTCGAAAAACTATAACAATTTTTTCTAAAACCGTTCACAGATTCGTGCAACTTTTTAACATGTATAAAAAATTGATAAAATTTTAAATGAAATATGTATTTGTGTGAAGTGTGAACAGTTACTCTGTAATTAGTTGGGATTATTTTAATATGCTCGCAACACGGAACTAACGGAATGGAACAAGTAAATGATCAACAACAACAATCTCGTTAGTTTAATTATGTGCAAAGAATAACAAATAATCGAAACAAATCAAATACATAAATTATGTAATGAAGAATTAAATGTTTGTGTATAGTTAAAATACAAAGTAAATTAAACGCGAATTTTTTTATAATTGAAATGCCGACGGTCGTGAAAATTTTTCAAGCAATAATTAATTGCAATTTATAAATATGTTTTTATGTACGTTTGCTTGTTCCTTCTAGTTATATACACATATGCGCACATATGTATATACGTACATATTAGTGATGTAACGAATATCAATTTTTGATATTCGCGAATACGAATACGAATATTTGAAACGATATTCGCGAATATGAATACGAATATTTTATGCAATATGAAATATTAAAAAATTGTTATGAAAAAGGACTTCACACTCTTGTTGGCGTACTTTAAATTTAACAAAAAGTACCCAAAATTTTAATGATCGTCATTAAATAATATTTGAAAATGATACAAAGCACAAATTTCTATAAAAAAATAATGTATTTGTACAAACTAAAATTTTTAGTCATATATTTAAATTTCGTTTATGATTTATGCATTTATTTATTTAATTTCTTTGGAAAAATATTCGTATTCGCCTGAAAATGGCCGAATATTCGACAATTCGAATACGAATATTCGTGCATCACTAGTACATACAGTGGGGAGCAGTGGTGAGTACATGTTTGTATCTTCTGCATTTGAAGGCGCATAAAAATAGTAATAATGAAGCGATTTAATTTTTGTTTTTTGAATTATATTTATTATTTAGTTGCTGACATAAGTGATTTTAAAACAAAACAAAAAACTACACATTCAAAGAAAAAATCAAATAAAATTCAAATAACTCACATGTACTCACTTTTGCACCTTCAGGCAACATTTAAAATATGATGTATTTTTAGTACTTGATCCATAGCCCTTTATTTTGGAATGCACTATTTATGCAGTTGGGCATACTTTTAATAAACTTTTGGATAATTTCGCCTCGAATTTTCCGCCACTCCAGCTGCACACATTACCACAGCTCGATTCAGATAGATGGAGCCGTTCGATATTGTGCCGACCATATTTTCACAATTGACCACAAATTCTCAATTGGATTGAGGTCGGTACTTTGTGGAGGCTAATGCATCAATTGAAAATTTTTCCCAGTTAGCCATTTCTTAACGATTTTTAAGGTTATTTTTGCAACAAGATGAAACTGGAAATGTATTTGCGAAGTTGTTAGACATTGGAAATAAAAAAGTTGCAGTGGACACCTCGGCCGGATTCATCACATTGCCAACAGATTTCTGTCACATCACAGACTCAAAAGAGGAGATTATTCAGCGTGTTTTCCCAGATATAGCACAAAAGTTAAATATTAAATATATATATATATATATATATATATATATATATATATATATATATATATATAAATTGGCGGCGAAAAATAAATGCGACTATTCAGAATTTTCTTCCAGGACAAGTTGTTTCCTTCAAATCAGTCGACACCGTTATGAACCTGGATGACGTAGTCAACTATCAAACGGAGTTTTTAAACTCACTGGAATTGACTGGATTACCACCTCACAATTCGCAGTTAAAAGTTGGAACAGTTGTCATCACGCTGCGTAGCATTAATCAATCTCGACTGTGCAATGGAACAAGACTGTGCAATGGAACAAGACATTGAGGCAACAATCATAAAAGGAGAGGATGTCTTGATCCCGCGGATACCGATGACTCCAACGGATTTACCATTCGATTTTAAATGCTTACAATTTCCAGTACGGCTGGCCTTGGCGATGACCATAAATAAATCGCAAGGACAGTCGTTAGAAGTTTGCGGAATCAACTTGGAGTTTCCCTGTTTCGCGCATGGACAATTATACATCGCGTGCTCGCGCGTCGGAAAACCGTCTTCTTTGTTTATTTACGAGCCACAAAACAAAACAAAAAATGTAGTTTATGAGAAAGCTGAAAATTTATTAATAGACTGTATAATAACAGTGTGTGTCTGTCAATATCAAATTTAAACCTTATAAATAGCCAGTATTTCAAGAAAACTCTGTTTTGTAAAGGCCGTTGTAGTTGTTTAATCAATTACAATATTTATTTAAAAATCAAAACAACTATCTTTATTAAATTTATATTTTATAAATATACAATCTCAATCAAAATTACATTTCAGAATGAAAATATTTGAAAGATCTTTTTGAAAATATAAAAACATGAAACTTGATCAATTCAAAAAAATATTTAAATTACAAACATAAGTTATAACAAGTAAAAGTACATAAGTAAATGTAGTAAGTTGCTACATTAGTCCCCCACCAGTAATAACATCATTATAATCGTGTATTGTTTCATTGAATATGGAAAGTAATATTTGGGTTCTTAAATGTTTGGTATGTTTTAGTTAGTTTTTCAATGAAAGCAGGCTTAAGTAAATCAATGGAACAAGTTCTAATATTATTACCATATTCAACTTTAAAAGTGTTCTTATTCCTCTCTACAACCTTGTAAGGTCCTTCGTAAGGACATTCTAGCCCATTCGGTCTAAGTATTTTAATAAAAACATATTCACAATTCAATAGATCTTTAGGAACAAAATAGTGTGATTTATTATTATGATGAATTACTGTAGTCCGTACCGTATCAAAATGGTTTCTCAAATTTTGTAGTACGTACTCATGAGTAAAAAAATTATTACTTTTAATTACCAGATCTCCAGGTAATCTCAAAATCTGTCCATATACTAATTCAGACGGACTGCATTTAAGTTCTTCCTTGACACTTGCACGAATTCCCAACAAAACGATCGGTAACTGTTCAGACCACTTTTTAACATTATTACTAGCCTTAAGGGCAGTTTTCAACTGTCGATGAAAACGCTCGACCATACCATTTGCTTGCGGGTGATAAAAAGACGTATTAATTTTGTGTATGCCTAAAAATTTATTTAATTCGCTAAATAGTTTAGACGTAAATTGTTTACCTTGGTCAACCGTGATTTGAAGTGGAACACCAAAGCGGGGAATATAATTGTATATAAAAGTTTTTGCTATTGTTTGAGTAGAAATATCTCTAATTGGATATGCCTCTGGCCACCTGGAAAATCGGTCAATTATAGTCAAAATATATTTATATCCGTTTGAAACTGGTAAAGGTCCAACAATGTCCATATGTATGTGTTCGAATCTTATTGAAGGTATATTTATTTTCTCAACCTTATATAGTATATAGTTGAATTTTAGATTTTTGGCAATGAATGCAGCTTGAAACTAATGTATTAATGTCTTTACGCATTGATGGCCAAAAATATTTACTTTGTATAAGTTTTCGTGTAGCACGAACTCCTGGATGTGACATAGAATGTAAATTATTAAAAACAGGTTTTCTTAATGAAAGTGGAACAAAAGGGCGATTTATTTTACCTGAAATGTCACGCCATATTTTAATCTGTAGTAAAGGAAAATCAATTTCTTTTAAATTATTTATTATAGTATTATTACATGTTAGGTTCTTTAATTCCTCATCAATCTGCTGTTCTCTATGTAGTAATTCTATATTGATATTTTGATTAGCAAAAGCACACAATTCTGGAGGTCTGGAAAGTGTATCTGCCACAATATTGTCTTTGCCATTAATATAACATATATAAGAAGTAAATTGAGCTATATATTCTAAATGCCGGGTTTGACGTGGGGATCTTCCTGTTTTTTAATCTAAGATGTATGTTAGAGGTTTGTGGTCGGTTAAAATTTTAAATTCTCTTCCTTTCAGAAAATGTCTAAAATGTTTCACGGACGAATAAATAGCTAAGAGCTCTCGGTCAAATGTAGAATATTTGCATTCACTCTGAGTTAGTTTTCTAGAAAAATATGCGAGGGTTCAACAATTTTGTTCTTATGTTGTTGTAATACGGCTCCAATTGCTAAATTTGAAGCATCTACCGCCAAAGTAAAGAAGCATCCTTATCAAAATGTGTTAATAATGTTTTCTGAGAAAATTTTAACTTTATTATTTCAAAAGCCTTTTCCTTATTTCTTTTCTTAGAAGCCTTCGTTATTATTTCATGGAGTGGTGATAGAAAATTTGCAATCATTGGTATATACCTGTGATAATAGTTTACCATTCCAATAAATTTTTGCAGTTTTGATATTGAATTAGGCTTATTATAAGAGAGAATTGTATCAACTCTTTCAGTTGAAGGTTTGATTCCTTCAGAAGAGATATGATAACCTAAAAATTCTAAGCTCGCTACTCCAAAAATGCATTTTGATGTTTTAATATTTAGACCATATTCATCAAGCCTTTGAAAAACAATTTCTAAATGCTCTAAGTGTTGTTTTTCATTCTCACTTGTAACATAAGTGAACACGAAATCTATACCAAAGAAAACTTCATTAATAAATCTTTGAAAAGTTTGCGCGCTATTTCTAAGTCCAAAAGGCATTCGCTTGAATTCAAACATTCCAAAAGGTGTAGTAATGGCTGTTTTATGAATATCATCCTCAGCCATGGGGATTTGATGATATGCTTTTACTAGGTCACTTTTCGAAAAAAAAATGTCTTACCTCTAAAATCTGTAGTCAGATCCTGAATATGAGGTATGGGATATCTATCTGGTATTGTAATATAATTCAATCTACGGTAATCTCCACATGGCCTCCAATCATTATGTTCCTTTTTGGAAACAAGATGAAGAGGAGATGATACGTATGAATTAGATGGTCTACAAATACCAGTGTCCAATAAAAATTTAAATTCGGATTTTGCTATTTTAATTTCGCAGGATCCAATCTTCGCGGTTTTGAAAATGGAAGATTACCTTTAGTTTCTATTCTATGTACTGTCGTATCCTTAATAGGTTTGGTATAATCTGGTTCAGTTTTTATTGCCGAAAATTTATTTAAAAGTTTCGCATATTTATTTTTAGGTTGATGAACTTTTAGTGAGTGTATTCGTGAAATTCCTATTGATGCTAAAACTGAAGATTCTGTATTTGAATCTGTAATGATTTTATTTTTAATGTCGATAATAATTCCAAATTTTTGAAAAAATCGGCACCTGAAATTGGCTAGTTAATATTAGTTAAAATAAAAGTGAACTTAAATTCTCCACGAAGATTTAAATCAAGTGTTAAAGATTTTATACCATATGTTTTTATAATAGAACCATTAGCAGCAGAAAGTGTTATATCTGAATTTGTTCTAAATTTTTTAAATTTAGACACTGTAATAACTGATACAGTTGCACCTGTGTCGATTAAAAATTTCAATTTATTATTTTTATCAAAAACAAATAAGCGACGTGATGTATTTTCTCCTGACCCTTTATCCGTCACTTCAATAATAGGACTTTTTAGTTTAAATTTTGCCTATTGTAACTTTGAAAGAAATTACAGGGCGGAATACATTTAATAGCTTTATTACCGAATTTTTGATGATACCAACAGATCTTGTGTTTTGTACAGTTTATTTTATAGTTTTTGGTATTATAGTTTGAGCTATTTTTAATCTCAAATAATTCATGCGATATTTTATCTATATTTTCTAATAAATTCGAGGTAACTTTAACTAGATTTTGAAGTTTAATATCTATATTTGAGGGAACTGAAACAGAAAAAGATATTTGAGATTTGTTTGACAACTCGAAGATTTTATCTGCTAAAGCTATCTTTTCTGTTAAAGAAGTTAACTGAGATGTTATTAAAGGTACCTGAACAGTAGGTGGAAGTTTTCTCATCCATAATTTAATCAATAGATCGTTATTTATAAGAAAATTATTAAGAGCAAGTTTATTTAAATCATGGAAAAACTCTGATTGTTTCCTATCTCCAATGTCAGCTTCGTTAAGTATTTTTTTCGAAACGGAGATCTTCGTTTAAGGAAAAACGTTCAATAATGATTTTCTTAATATAATCATATTTGTTTTCTGTGGGTGTATTGTGAATAATATCTGTTAATTTTCCTAGAAGGTCCTCAGGAAGAGAAATAATAACAAGTTGGTATTTAGTTGTGTCATTTGTGATATTTTTAAAGTTAAAAGTCAATTCAGTTTGAATAAACCAAGTTTCAGGACAAGAACTCCAAAACTGTGGAAATTTTATTGAAACTTGGGATGAATTACTTGTACTTGGATTATTATGTAAAGAAAAGTTAGGGGGTGGAACAAATTGTTCATGTTGTAAAGAAGAATTGGTAAGTGGAACTGATTGTGCATCTTGAAGCTGGTCATTATTTTCATTAGTATTTGTATTAGGGTCGTGTTGTGTCATTGAGCGAGTGTTAACCATTATGAAATTATTAAGTTATTGGTGAAGGATTCACAAATCGAAATTAACGACAATTGACGTATAAATGTACTATAATTTGCAAACCTTACTTATAAATTACCTTAATAAAAATATGAATATATATAAATACCAATACATTCGGGGTTATTCCAAGACTTCTTAATATGGGGGAATGTTGATTTCAGAGAAAAATTCTAGGTTTCTTCTGGTTGAATTTCAATAAAGTTGATATTTTAATTATATTTCTTGATGATGGTATGCATTGATGTTGTTTAAAACGAATTTTGAATTAAAATAAAATAACTTGATCCAAACCCTCTGGATGTTGGTATTGATTGATGTTATTTATGTTCATAGATTTTCAATGACGTAAATAGCAAGTATGAATAATGCAGTTTATTATGTTGGTTTCTTGAAAGATCAGTTTAATTTATTTGTGTCCAAAGTTCGGGTTTATTTGTATGCAGGATCGCCAATGTAGTTGTTTAATCAATTACAATATTTATTTAAAAATCAAAACAACTATCTTTATTAAATTTATATTATATAAATGTACAATCTCAATCAAAACTACAATTGATCAATTCAAAAAGATATTTAAATTACAAACATAAGTTATAACAAGTAAAAGTACATAAATGTAGTAAGTTGCTACAGCCGTGATACACTATCATAGAAAGTCGTGTGATCTACGAAAAAGTACAACGCTAGTATGATGGAGTTTATGAAAATTTTCAAAAGACAATAAAAGTTCATCACACCAGGTACATATTCCATATATGTACATATGTATGAATAATTTTATTGCAATACGTTTGTACATATATACATACATATGTGTGTACTGTATTTGCAACCACTTTTTCTTTATGGATATTTTTTGTGTTTAGTTTTTTCTTTAGTGGACTGTATGAGTGAATTATTCTTTTTTACTTTTTTTTTCTCTTATTTTCTTTATTTTTGTTTCAAATTGCCATTTGCAAAAATTTAGAGCAATTTCTTTACATTTTTTTTATATATATATGTACTTCTGGCCAGTGTTGCCACGACCAAAAAATTTTGTAACCAAAATACAAAAAAAAAGTAACCAAACGCATAAAAAAGTAACCAAAATTTTTATATATTTAAAATACTGTTTTATTTGTACTTCAGTTGAAAAATATACTTACATATATTAATACGTATTATTACAAAATCATATATAGGTAATATAAATGGACCATTACATTTAAATTTGTACTTCAGTTTTATAAGTATATCTTATTATAATTAATAACAAAATTTAAAAATTTTAAAAATCCCCCGACTTTTTTCAGAAAAGATGTTATATCTTCTAAACGGCTGTACCGATTTTCTTCAAACATAGCTAAGAACCCTCTCGATCAAGTCATCTTTCAAACAGAAAAAAACAAATGAAAATCGGTCCAGCCGTTTGACCTGTCCCACGGACAGACACACAGATACACAGACACACACTACAAACTAATAACACCCCTTTTTTTTAGTCGGGGGTTAATTTAATTACATACATTCGTTATCAAAACACAAGACTGTATAGACAAAGTATCAAATTTGTTAATATTAAAAAATATTTGGCAGACCAAACATAATAGGAATTGTTTCGATTGATGCACAATTCTTTTCATTGCATTATTGAGTTTACAGCCTTAAAATCGAGCTTATTCCTATATTTAGTTTTGACTAGACTTAGCTGCGAAAATATCCTTTCAGGAGCAGCCGAACTGTGTGGCAGTGACATTAAATTATATACAAAATTATTCAAATCATAAAAACATTTTTCCGTTCAATCCATTTGTATGTTTTGAAACTGCGTCCCAAAAATCAACTATGTCCATATCAGCACTTACTTCTAATTTAGAAAATCTGCCTGTTAGCCGACTCACAGCCGATCGGCTTCATTCCTTGCTTGTTACGCTCTCAAACTTGAGGCT
This sequence comes from Tachina grossa, assembly GCA_949987645.1. Taxonomy (NCBI): domain Eukaryota; kingdom Metazoa; phylum Arthropoda; class Insecta; order Diptera; family Tachinidae; genus Tachina; species Tachina grossa. Next base: position 59,014,557 of record OX465277.1, on the reverse strand, counting down.
CAGTTAGCCGACTGTAATGTAACGTAATTGCAACAGTAAGAAACAGCTGATCGATTTTGTTATGTGAAAAGTAATGAAAATGGTTATAGAGATGTAATGGAAGGTAACCTACTTTTCATATAAAAATATCAATCAGCTGTTTTCTACGTTACAGTTACATTACATTACAGTCGGCTAACTGAGCTTTTAAATATAAAAAATTTTTCTTTTAACTTTTTACATACAGCCCAATTATGAATAGCAATTCCCTGGGAGTTTGTTCCCTTTTCCCATTCCTCCTATTATGCAGTGTTGTCAGATTTATTTTGAGCCTACTCGCCAAATGGCTTTTCGAATATCGCCAAATATAAATAAAAATAATACAAAAAAAAAATGTTATTTTGTAATTACATTAAAAATTTTGTTTAATGCTAAATTTAGTAGGAAACGACTATGGTAAAACCTAAAAATTAAGCGAAGTCTTAAAGAAAATACTTAAAAATAACATTCCAGAAGATCAATCTAAATAGGACATATTGAACTTAAGCACCAACTTCAAAATCATTATTTAAATATTGTGATAAAATTGAATTAACAAATTAAATTAAACTGAATTAATAAATAAATATTTGCTTAAGTACACATGTCATATCCTTGAAGTGGTAAGCACCAGCAGCATCGTCGTAATCATACACTTTATGCGATAACTCGTGCAGGATTTTTGGTGCTTTATTATCAAAATATTGGCTCCAATTTATAAAAGGAATGTCTTTCATAAGCACTAAATGAGATGTTATGGTCCATCATTTTTTTGAATTCAGAAAATTTTGCTTGAGGGAAAGAGTTACAACATTTATAATTTTTGCACGAAATATTTGATGTTGTAGAAAAGTAGGTATTCTAAATATGAGGGAGAGGGAGAATTTGTTGATAGTTTTCTCCCCAAAAATTTTGAAGGGAACTAATGCAAAATTTTAAAAATCATATCAATAAATGTTGCAAAACAATAGTATAAGCATTTATTTAGAATAAAAAGTTTAAATAAATACCGAATTATTATATTTCCCTTTTGTATTTTTGCATTTTTATCTAAACCCTGCGCACATGCACTTCAAAAACATAAACCACTTCTGTATTCAGAAGAAATACTAAACTACTCAATTTTGCAGGCCTCCTTTAAGTTCACATAATAGGTAAAGATTTGTTTCCTTCTAATATTTTCAAGACCGATAAGAAAAACTTTATAAAATTTACAATTTCCTTTGTACACACAGTCCTTCGGAATTTAATCAATTTGCATCTGCACCTGGCTCAGTTTTCACTCCACTTTCTCAGCACAAAGTTATTATGCATGCTTGTGAATGGTTAGTGTTAGTGATTTATATAATTTTTATTTACGCATAAACAAATATTTATATTAACACACAATCTTATTGGCAATGACAACATAAAATTTTTATTAAACTTCTATTGTTGAACTCTTGCGTTATTGCAAAAAATATGTAAACATTAAACAGCTGATGCAGATTTTACTCTCTCCCGTATTTTCTTATTCCCCGGCTGTTTTGAAGAGGAGGATTATTCCCCGGGAACAAATGGTAAAGAAGGGAGAAAACTTTCCGGGAATATTCATAATTGGGCTGATACTGTTTGACGTTTAAAGATTTTGCAACCATGAATGCATCCGATTTTTGAAAACAGGCTTGTTATGTTCAGAGACAGACAAGTATTTGTTTTAAACGCTATGTTGATTAACCAGTGTTGTATTTACAACGCATTAAAAACGCTTAAATTGTGATCTTTTATCAAGATAATTAGTTATGTGCAAATTTCACATACCACATATGTACATATGTATATGTATAAAAAATTGTTATTTTTGTGTTGAAAAAAGTAACCAAAATGGAAAAAAGGTACACAAGTACACATTGGAAAAAAAAAGTAACCAATTTTGGTTACAAGTAACCAATTTTGGTTACAAGTAACCAATTTTGGTTACAAGTAACCAAAACGGCAACGCTGCTTCTGACCACGAAGTTCACCACAGTTTTCAGACAAGAAGAGAAATTTTAAATAATTTCATGAATAGGATATAAATTGAACTCAAGAGAACGCACTTAAAGAGAACCTCTTTTTTTTGATGAAATAATTTTGTTCTCTTTTGTGCTTAATCTATTTATTCATGTACATATTTACGTATGTAAGAATTTGTATACTTATGTGCACATGATTTAACTACATGTGAGTAATTAATGTATCAAAGAAAACGGTGATTTATTTTTGATGTGTAAACATCTACATATACGCTAGGGGGTAAAAATTTTTTGGCTTTGATTCTTTGCTTTTTGCTTTTGCTTTGCATTGTCAAATCGGTGTGAGCTATGTATGAGTGGATTAGTGTTTGAAAGAAGCAATACCAAGCAGAGAAACGAGTCGACCGGCTCGAAGCCGACGGTGCGCCGCCGCCGGTTATTTTTCTGTATATTTCCGTACACCAAAGGTGAAAATGAACCGCAAGAGCTACGGACTTGAAATTTGGACACAATATGTAGACATTTGGCCACTACAACAACAAATACATGAGAGTTAAAAACTAAAAGGTGTTCCAAAACGAGCAGCGAAAAATGTTAAAATCCCATTTAATATACATACAATTGTATGTACAATATATACACTTGAAATTTGTAAAGTTAGTGTATTTTTATACAGACTACAAAAATTAACACTAAGTTTAAAAAGTTTAAATTAAAGGGTGTTCCATTAGTTGATGCAATTTTTACTTTGTAATTTTGAGCAAAACTCTTGAAATTTTCATAAACGGTAAAACTAAAAAATCAAAAAAATATAAAATCGCCAAATATAAAAAAATCGCCAAAAACAAAAAAAAACCGCTTAATCGAAAAAAGCACCAAATTAAAAAAAATCTCTATGACTAAAATAAATCGCGAAAAACCAGAAAAATCGCCAAAATGAAAAAAAATCCTTCAACAAAAAAATCGCCAATATGAAAAAATCGCGAAAATGAAAAAATCGCCTAAATAAAAAAAAACCCCAAAAACAGAAAAAATCGCCAAAATTAAAAAAACCCCAAAAAACAGAAAAAAATCGCCAAAATGAAAAAAAAATTGCGAAAACTAAAAAAACGCAAAAAGAGAAAAAAACGCCAAAACGAGAAAAAAGCGATAAAACTGAAAAAAAATCGTTTAAACTGAAAAAACTTAAAAAAGGAAGAAAGCTAAATAAAAAAAAATAATCAAACCCGAATGTGTGCGAGTCAAAGTCGCTTTTTACTGAATTTATTTTAATTGCAATGCGTACACAACAACAAGAACAGCAACAACTAAACGATGAACAACAGGAATTAAAAATTAAAAAGTAAAAGTAGAGGCATTTACCATAGATGAGCACTGCAGTACCACTAAAGTTTCAGTAAAAACAATAAAAAATGTTTAACAAGTAAATTTTTACTGATTACTAAAATTTTGATTCTACAATTTTTATAAATTGCCTAAATGATTTGTTATATGATGAGGTGCATTGAATTTTCAGTAATCAGTAATGCCCGTATTCATAATAAAATTCTACCAAGTGGCTAAATGTTTTTCATACAAAAGTTTCAAAATTTGAATGAAAAAAAAAATTTGTAGGGATAAGCCTTGGTTTTCTGCTCACATAAAATCTCTAATAGCTAAAAGAGACTGTGCTTATTTTAGATGGAAGCGATTTAGAACTCCAGAGTTAAAAAACGAATTTAGAACTGCTAGACGTGACGTTAACATTGCCATCAGAGTTGCAAAAACTGATTATTACGCTAGACGTTTTAGCTCTGCAATAAACTCAAGACAAACTTGGAAGTATATTCGTGAGATTGGTGTTGGCAAATTAGAGAGTTCAAGCAGCTGTCAAGTCGATGTCGACGAGCTTAATAGAACTTTCACAAGTATACCGTTTCCTCCAGTAGAAAACGCTTTCTACAACTTTACAAGTATAACATCTAATCTTCACAATAGCGATAGTAACAAGTTTCAATTCACTCGTATAAGCCAATCTGATGTATATTTAAGCTTCAATTGAATTAAGTCAAATGCGGTGGGCTCCGATAACATTCACCCTAAATTCGTTATGATATTGTTGCCTCTACTCTTGCCATATATCACACATTTATACAACACTATTATAATGACTAGTACTTTTCCGTTGAAATGGAAATACGCGAAAATAGTGCCTATACCTAAAAAAGACTCTGAGTTCAGGCCAATTGCCATACTGTGCTTTCTATCTAAGGCTCTTGAAAAAATTTTTCACAATCAAATGTCGCTTTATATAAAAAATAATAATTTGTTATCTAATAAGCAATCCGGTTTTCGCCAAAATCATAGCTGTGTCTCCGCTTTATTGGATGTAACTGAAAACATACGACGTGAACTTGACGAAGGAAAAATTAATTTTTTGATTCTTCTAGATCATTCTAAGGCCTTTGACACTGTTGACCACAGTACGCTTTGCATGAAACTTCAGTATTTCTTTAATTTTTCTAATACGTCAACAAGACTGCTATCATCTTATCTCTCTAGCCGTAGGCAATTTGTTTACGCGAACAACGCCCGATCGTCAGCATTAAATTTATCAAGGGGTGTGCCTCAAGGGTCAATCCTTGGACCACTACTTTTTTCTATATACTCAAATGATTTACCTAAACAACTTTTGCACTGCAAAATTCATATGTATGCAGATGATGTGCAGTTGTATTTAAGTAGTCCAGCCAATTCAGTTGCTGAAAATATTTCAAGACTTAATGATGATCTAAATAGAATTTATCTTTGGGCAACAGCAAATGGACTTTGTTTAAACCCACAAAAATCAAAATGTATCATAGTACGTAAGAAAACAATTAATAATATTGCTGATGTTGAGATCTTAATAAACAGAGAAAAAATTACTATTGTAAATACTGCCAAAAATCTTGGAATAATTTTTAATAACAACCTTACCTGGTCACACCATATTAACGCAGTTGTAGGTCAGAGTTATTCAAAGCTGAGATGTCTTTGGTCATCACAGCACTATACTCCTTTCAATATAAGGCAACTTATTGCTAAGTCTTATATTATTCCTGCCTTAATCTACGGTTGTGAACTTTATGCTAGTTGTGACTCTATTAGCAAAAGAAAGCTTAACGGTTTATTCAACAATATTATTAGGTATGTGTACGGGTTGAAAAGATATGATCATGTTTCTCAATTTTCCTCGAAACTATATGGCGTTTCGTTTAACAATCTTGTTAATATACGTGTGCTTTTATTTCTTCATAAAGTTATTTATTCTGAAATGCCACGATATCTTACTGATAAAATAAGGTTTGCAAGATCAGTTAGGGGGAAAAAGATTATAGTTCCTTTACATCGTCTCCTAGTTTCCGAATGGCAGTTTTATATACATGCTGCGCGTCTCTGGAATATTCTTCCACATACACAACAACTTAATAGCAACGCAACTAGCTTTAAGCAATTTTTATTTAATTACTTCTCAAACTAGAAATTCAAAACATTGTTTCTATAATATATACACCTAATTATTTAATTTTTGTTAATTTTGTAAATTTTTATCTTAATGTCTGTCTATATGTTTGCTGCCGTAATTTAGTTATGGATATGGATTCCTGTACTTTAAATATAAGATTAATTCTTGTTGTATAGGACTTGAACATACAAATAAATAAATAAATAAATAAAAAAAAAAAAAAAAAAAAAAAAAAAAAAAAAAACTTTGCCACTTGCTACAATTTATTTATGATTACGGCTCTACGATTTTACTGGTAATGCAAATTAAATTTCATTAGCAGTAAAAATTTACTGAATTTTTTTTAGTAATCAGTAAATTAACTGCTTACTGCAATTTTGAATGCAGTACATATACATACATATACTGCAGTGTGCCCATTTACTAACCAAATAAGTTTAATAAAACAAACAAAAACCAACAAATTCATATGTATGTATTTACAATATTGAAAGTTTTGATACTTTTAATTAATTAATTTAAAAAAAGATACTAAAAGCATAAGTACTTCCAACTTAAAAAAAAAAAATTCATTACTAGATGTTTACACATCCCCTCTGTGATCGGACTCACATTCCTTTTTTTTTGTAGTACTGTGTACATATATACATATACATATGTATGTATCTTTTTTATATACTATGTATAAGTATATTTCTTTAAGTAAACGGAAAATAACTGTTGGATTATAGCGGTATTATTAATTTAGGCAATATTAAATCTTTCCTTTTTTTATATGTATGTATACATATGTACATATTCCACATATGTACATACATACATATGTATGGATAATTTTATTGCAATACGTTTGTACATATATATGTACATATGTGTGTACTGTATTTGCAACCACTTTTTCTTTATGGATATTTTTTATTTTAAATTTTATTTAGTTTTCTTTCGAAGGTTTGTATGCACCGGTAAACTTGCAGTCTTCACTTTTTATGTACATAGGCAGGGTTACCGCTGGGAATTTTTAAAAAGTTGCACAAAAGGTCGTTTTATAAAAATAGAGTCGCACAAAAAAGTCACGTGAGAAAATAAAAGTTGCACATCTTTTTAAACGCTTTTTTATTAAAAAATATTATTGAATCAAAACAAAAAGCTTATTCCATATTTCATAACATATACAGTTGCATTATTGTATGTGATTCAATAAATATTTTCTTGTATGCATACTGAAGAAATCTACTTAAGTTTAATAAATTGGGCTGTCGTATGCCAAGATATTTTTTACAAAATTCTAACATGTCGAACCAAAACCCCGTGAACTCTTTACTTCAATTCTATTCGTTTGATCTTGGCGCCATATATCCTATTTTTTGGGTGAATGTATTTTATACTTCAACATACATATATATTACTTTTTTGGAATCCACTCTTCCATATCTTTGTCTATTAAATTTAAAGCTGACAGCATTTTTAAGCAAAGCTAGTTTCAAAATGTTCACATGTTAGTACACACTTGTATGTTTTACGACAACTTTTTCTTACATTGACTCGGGAGCTAAAAATAATTTTGTAAAATAAGCACTGCAAAACCAAAATTTTTATTTTAAACGCTTTTTTGCTAACACTATTCTTTGAAACTTTTAACTCATAACAAGGTTGCAAGAACGTAATATAATATAAAATAATAAAAGTGCTTCCAAATCAACAATAATCTGAGAATTGCTTTTAAGTTTTGACGGAGTTGTTTTTTTTTATAAAAAAATTTAATTTACTCCAATATTAATGTTTTTTGTGAGAATCTTTACAAAAAAGGGGGAAAAAGTCCCAAGAAAATCAAAAAAGTCGCAAAAGTCGGTCATAAAAAAAGTCTCACAAAAAGTCGCAGACCGCTAAAAAAGGGTCAAATTGCGACTTTAGTCGTATGAACGGTAACCCTGTACATAGGTACTATTTTAATGTTTTACGTTTTCACTTATATTTATTTTATTTTCAATTGTAGTTATATATACATACATATGTATATATTTCTTTTAGTTTGACCTGCGTTTTTGCGTTATTAATCAATCTGTTCTTTTACTTACGTTTCATCTTTCACACTGATGATTTTTCTCTAACTTTTGTATGATTTACCTCATCCATAGGTCGCTGGTTCATATCCGGTTCGAAGGACCATGAATTTATAGGTGTATGGGTAGACACGCTTATAAAATATAAGTTTTAGATCTTGTAGGAATGACGCGGAGGTGACGAGAACAGAATGTTGTCACCTATAATGGATGGGGTTTTATTATAATTGTTCCAGAGGAACTCAAGCTATTTTGTTCTTGCATTTATTAAATGTTCCAATTAATTGTAACATTTTAGTTCCGCATATTATGCATTTTTATAACTTATTATTATTGTATGATTATGTTATTTAGTATATAAGACCAGCATTTCAATAAAGAATTCAATCAGTTACAGCATAACAGATCACAACTCAATTATTTCAACACCTTTTCTGGTTCAAGTGCTAGAAGAAGGTAACCTAGGGTTTACACCTGCAAGTGGTAGATCGAAAAAATCAATACACTCAAACTCTTTTACTAACACAACTACACTTTCGGCACTTGCAGTCTACTTCCAACTCAACTGCCAAAATTTTACAAGACAGTGACGTGTTTCACTTGCAGCAAGTAAATGGAAAGTTAGCTAACATTGTTGCCCTATTAATACTTTGCTAGAAATTAACTGTATTTCAGTGTAATGTTATATGAATTTTTACTAATTTTAAATACATTTAAAAGCTAATTTAATATATATTTTCTTAAATATTCATAAAACAAGCGGATAATGAATTTTTTAGACATAAATAACATTAAAATAACACGAATTAAGTTCAATACTATCTGGTTCCCCCAAAATTAACCTTTTTTATGTTATGGACAACTCTGCTATAAAAGGCAAACATGCAAGTTGCAAGACAGTCGGGCATTTGTATGAAATTTTCGTTGATAATACGTACACAGAAGTAGTATATTTATGGGCATTCTGGCACACGTGTATTTTCTCCATAAGGATCATTCTAATTAGAATAGTTATGGGCATTCTGGCACACGTGTATTTTCTCCATAAGGATCATTCTAATTAGAATAGTTATGGGCATTCTGGCACACGTGTATTTTCTCCATAAGGATCATTCTATTAGAAAAAAATTCTAATTGGATCTAATTATAATAGTAGATTATTCTAGTTAGATCTAATTAGAATGATCTACTATTCTAATTAGTATATATATATGTGCATTCCAATACATGTATTTTCCCATAAGGACGGATATTCCAATACATGTATTTTCCCATTAGGAAGGATATTCCAATACATGTATTTTCCCATAAGGACGGATATTCCAATACATGTATTTTCCCATTAGGAAGGATATTCCAATACATGTATTTTCCCATTAGGAAGGATATTCCAATACATGTATTTTCCCATTAGGAAGGATATTCCAATACATGTATTTTCGCATAAGGACGGATATTCCAATACATGTATTTTCTCATAAGAAAGGATATTCTAATACATATATATTCCTACAACAAAGTTAACTTCAAATGAGAATATATATTTTTCTCATAAAAAGTTTAACGAAGACATTTTCGTAAATGGAACAATTCGAATGAGATTCTCATTTGAGTAATTTTATTAAAATGAGAATTCGATGGACTCACAAATATGTATATAAAAGACCAATTAGAAATTAGTTTTAGTTATTGTTATTCAAAGATCCTTGAAATTACATTCAACAACAATGGTAAGAATGAGGTTTAACATAACATTAGAATTTTTTTATTTATTATATGAAAGTTTAAGAAATACATATAAGATTTAACTAATTTTTTTGTTTGTTTTTAGATCTATCAACAAATAATTAACATTGCGCAAGGAATAAAATCTGAATACACAAAAATTGATGATATTCCCTTAAATGAACCTTACAAGATTTTAAATTTTGAATGGAAGGTTACACAATATGGATCCAAAGTTATTGCATATTTAAACAACAATAAGTGGTTTTATCTTCCGCAAAGAATCGTTAAATATTTAAACAGAGAGGATCCTTACTTATCAAAAATGAATGACGAAATTTGGACAATTATTTACAAAGGACGTCAATCACCAAATGGTTCAGCAATATTCGAACTAAACTATAGCTAAATTTTTATTTGTCATAAGAAATTTTATGTAGTTACACAATTTTTAAAACAATAAATATATTTAGAAAAGTGAAGTGACCCCTATTATTTATTGATTTTTGTTTTTATATTAAACATGCACATGCACGTTAACAAAGTGAATTTGAAATCCATTTCAGGAAAATTTAGTTCAAAAAAATTAAAATAAAATGCATATATTTCAAATTCATTTAAATTTTATGAAAATGAGAGTTTATGCTTAAAATAAGTTATCTTATTTATTTTCATTTTAAGAAAAAGGATAGGACATTTAAAAATTTGATGAAAGTTAAACATGCATGTACAAGACATGAAATTTAAACATGCATGTGCAAGACACATGGTCATATGTATATGTATGCATTACAAGTTTTATTACTTTTTGCACTTATATAGAAATTTTCAAAATTCTCACCAAAAAAATAAATTACATGAAAAAATATTCCTCTAAGGAAGGATATTTCCATTGCATGTAGTGCGTAAGCATGCTTTTGCATGCTTTTTCATGTCACAGCATTTAGATGTACTTTGCTTTACTCTAATTTTCATTTTAAGAGAGAAAAAAAGGATAGGACATTTAAAAATTAACATGCACATGCAAGACACATGATATTAAGTATTTTTAAAGTATTAAGAACGAGAGACATGCGTATGCATGCTTTTTGCGCGTGTAGATTTACGTGGGTGCGTTGGTGAAATTTACATTTTATTTGTTCTGAGAAAAAGGGTATGCGAAAAAACTAATTACAAAAAAATATATTTCTATGAAGGACAAACAAATATTTTTCCTTTATTGCTTAAACTCACTAATTTACAACATCATAAATGTAGATAAATATGAAGATTTTCCAATTACAGGTAATTTTCTATAGATGAATGTATGCATATATTGCGTGTAGAAAAAAGTATAAAATAAAACATTTTTCTAAACAAAATTCTAGTCTTGTGACATTATTCAAAAACGAAGTGTTGTGTGAAAAAAAAACTAAAATAATATTTAAAAATGAATAGTAACAAATTATATTGTGAAATATGTCAAATAGTTACTTTTTCAAACAGTTCAAACAAAAAACGCCATTATCTGAATCAACATGGAATAAAATTAAAAACTAAAAAATTTTGGGATACTCCTTTATATAGGAGAATAATTAACAAAAATAAGGAAATGAGAGAATCTAAACCATCAACATCTACTGAGCCCGCAACATCGACATCTACTATAGCAGTCGCAACACCTACAACAATTACAGAATCATCAACAGCAACACACGTGAGCTACCATCATCTATTAGAAGGCGATGAAGATCTATTTTTAAACATTAAAGAGCCCATCGATATTAGGGAGGTAATAGTTTTGCCACCGGTGGATGTAGCAGCATATTTATTGTTACATGATGGGCAGGATGAAATTCTTTTAGACGCATTAAGAAGGGTCGAAAATATGGGTTAATAAAATAATGTAAAATATTTTTCCATTTTTTATTATTAAATAAATGAATATGTTTTTTTTCTTTTAAATAAATATTTTTATTATCTAAACTTTTTGAAAATTACAGTTTTTACATTTACTGACATTATATATGTTATAATAGAATTTCATTAGTTTGTTTGCTTCTTCCTCTATTCTCATATTTTGTCTTCTTTTGTATGAACATGAACAAGTGTCGGGTCCACAAGTTTCATTCTCATTAGACCATGAACAATCTTCATAATGCTCTCCAAATTTGTTTTTCGTTGTTTTTAAGTTATTTACTTCTTCGAGATGTGATTGAATATTAATCAGTTTATATCTATCTTCGTTGGAGACAATGTGTGAACATCTTTTTAAAAATTCATATATATCGTTGAGTAACATCCTTACAAATAAGTGTGACTGAGTATGTAGACCAAATGTTTGTGAATAAACAATAATGTTATTACAGTTAACATTTATATAAATTGTATACAAGTACTTTTTAGTTTATGTATATCTATAATTATTAGTCTCTTAAACTAACTAAAAATAAAGTTATATCAATTTTCTAATTTCGTTTGTTAGTGGAATATATTCAAATATTTTATCATGAATAATTAAACAATACGCAGATGTATTAGGTAATATATTTTTTGAAGTCTTCAGTTCAATTCTAATATCGATTGGTCCAGTTTTGACTAATTCATTTTGATGTGTAACATCCAAGACAACTATTGGCGCCATAGTTTTGAAGTTTTCTGGTGTTAATAATGGTTGGGTGTTGCGTGAATAATAACTTTGTTGAAATTTTAAGTACATGTCATATAGAATAGCAAAACGATTTCTATCAAACTTAAGATTTAGATCATCATAAGGATATGTATCAGAGTTAAGATGTACTTTTACATCACTTAAATCACAATGTTGAAACTTGTTGTCATTATTTCGAAGACCTAACAATAGGAAGCGTGGTCTTTCGTTGTGAGCAGCTAGCTTAACATTCCACAAAACTGTTGTACTTTCTGGAAGTGAAGGATAATAATACATATCCCAACTTCTAAAACATATACTTAATGGATGACGGTTATTTATTGTTTTATATATCTGCAATTTGTATGCATCAGCAAGTTGAATGTGTGGTACTTTCCAAGTTATATTTAAAATTGTTAACTTGGTTTTTTCAGTTGATAGTTGAGATTTAAAAACTTGCTTATCATCTTTAGATCGTAACAGAATCAATTCATGCTTAGAGTTAACTATTATTTTGTGAAAATCTTCGGCAAATCCAAGTAGTAATTTTAGTGGTACACAAAAATTAAAATATCCATTTTCGGGTATAAGACTATCATTGTTAAATGGTGACCATCCTGCATTTAGTAGACTATCACTTTCAAATTTATTCAACGAAACATAGTTTTTTAATTCTGTTGCAATACCCAAATGACGTGTGCGATCAATTTCTATACCATTAATTTCATAACGAATTTCATCAAATAGGTGTGCCATACAATTGTTTAAGAGACGTATGGATGTAGAAACTGTTGAATCTTCCTTTGTTGCAAGACCTTCGATATATAGAAAACTTTCACTTGGTAAAACATACAAATCTTGGTTTTGAATTGATATACGAATTTCATCATTATTTTTAAATGACTGTAAATATGATGTATAACTGTGGTACTCCTTCTTGATAATTGAATTATCCACTTGAGGCTTTTGCAATATATTAATTATACTACTCATTTGTTTGTTTTCCTTGGTTGTAACTACGTGATTAATTTTATTATTTTAATTTAAATCCTAAACTTTTTAAAAAATGCTGATTAGTTTTATTTAAAACGTTAGCTTTTTTAGGCTTTCGATGTTTATTATTTTTATAGTATTGTATTTTTAACTTTTTGCAAAAATTTGATGAATTTTCACCTTCGTCTTCGGCTGATGGTGATTGAATAAATGTTAAATCATTCGATAGATCACTTTTGTTGTATATTATCATTCTTTCATAGGCTTTAAATGTAATCGTATTGTTATTTTTTCACCGCGAAAGTTTATTAAGTTTCCGTCTTGGTCAACAACTTTCAAAATTATATTATTTATTGTTCTTGAATTTACAGGTAAGTATATTACAGTGGTTGGAGTCTCTGTTATTTTATATCCAGGACTAACGTTAAGCGAAAACTGATGTAAAATATGCGTAGACATGTTGTTTATATACGAACCGCATACAATATTGCATTCAACGATTACTGTATTAATTCTGGTTATATCTATCGTTTTATCGGAGTAATGTTCTATTCCAGGTGCTAGTACTTTTCTACTAAAGCCTAATAATGATCCAATTGAGGATTTTTTATTAAAATAAATTGAATCAGAAGTGCTTTTTATACATGTTTGTAGTGTATTATAATTTGCTCGTACATCAAGAGAACCGGTTGGATTCATATCATGATATTTAATTTTTAGTAGTTCAGCTATATCAGTTAATTCATATGACCCAACTGGAACTGTTATTTCATGATTTCCAATATGAAATAAATTGTTTTCAACATCTACATTTGGAATTGAATGATATGTATCAAAACTTATTAAGCCACAAACATAATTTTCATTTAGTTCAATTGGCGGAAAATAGTTTGCGACAAGATGCGAAGAGTCTCCGTTTAAAGTTAATGTAATTGACATTTTAGTGGTTCATGAATGATTAAGTTAATTATTAAATTTTTCACAGTTTTTATTATTAATCATAATTTGTATTAATCCAAGAATTATGTTCTGAAGAAAAACCAAGCCATTTAACATAAATTTTGTTGCTTTTCCTTTTCAAAACCTTTTCAACCAAATAAGTTTCAGGAAATCTAGTTTTCATTAATTCAGACTCATAAAACCCTCCTTTAATTTCATGTCCTTGATAATCTTTTAATATATATGTATTTGGATTAGTATTTTTTATAGTTTTAACCGTAAATACTTCAGTAGTCCAATTTGGTGTATAACCTTTTTCAAATATATGTTTATATTTACTTATTCTAACATTATCATTCACTTTGAACTTTGGTTTTGTAAATACTTTTAAATTGTTGTAAGCTGTATCCAATAAAAATTTTTCGTTTGATGAATTTACTTCATTGGGCGACATTTTTATTGTTCTGTGGTAAGTATTATTATATTTCTCTACAAGGTTCTTATATATGTTTAACCATTTATATGTTCCTTGATAACTAAACTCCTTCCACATCATTCCTTTAAGAGTTCTGTTAAATCTTTCTATGATGGATGCTTTCAGAACACTATATGTTGAATAGTGGTTGATTTGATTCAATTGCATTAAGTGACGAAACTGATTATTGAAGAACTCCTTACCATCATCTGTTTGTAAATTTTTTGGTTTACGATTGCTTTTTATGAAAATGTTTTTCATGGCGTTCGTTATGTTGAGTGCAGTTTTATTTTTCACTGCTATAGCCCAATCTTTTTTTGAAAAAGAATCTATTACTGTTAAGAGATAACGGTGACCGTTATTATATGTTGCGTAGTTGCCCATCTCAAGCAAATCCGCCTGCCATAAATCATCGATTCCTTTTATGATAACCCGTCTTCTTTTAAAATTTTTTCGCGCTTGCTTATGAAGTTCATCAACTATTTCTCTTTTATCTAAGTTCATTTTGAAATAAGATTCTTTACTATTAAGCATTCAGATATGAGTGTCAAATATTTATATAAAATTTTTATCCTTTAATTTTAGGAAATTCAAGTTTTCGTTTTTTCACCTCAACGTTTACATCATTTCTCTTCATCGATCTGTTTTATGTCTGATTGCAATCTGCATTATAACTACTTAAGATCTGCTTACTCATAGTTCTATGAATTCATCAAAACCTTTTCTATATCGCCCTTTATTTATCAGATTATCCTTACTGATAACAAGAAAGCCATATTTAGTTTTCCAACATTCACTACATATATTTGTAAATTCTTTAAATGACATATCACCAATTACATGATCATTATATATATGTCGTAAATTCATTTCATCCTGTTTAAATATTATAATCATATTCGCATTATCACGTATAAGATGTTTAGGGATTTTTGTGTACGTTTGACATAAATAAAAACAATCTATATTCTTATGTCTGCCCATACAAAAGTAATCTCTTATAGTGTCTTGTTTTCCACAAATAACATCATCAAATATTATGATAGAATGTGAGTTCGCTTCTGTAGGACTAATAACTTTCTCGTTTTCCGCAAATGTAAAAATATTTATTCCTTTTATTGGGTGTATCAATTCCTTGAGATAACAGTATTTTGGTTGATATAAAGATTTTGAATATATGTAAATGTTTTTAAAACTTAAACCGTTGGGGCTCTCTATTAGACTAATCATAACATTAGTTTTGCCACAATTTGAAGGACCTACAATTAATGCTCGTATTGAATTTGGTAAAAGTGTACTATGTTTAATTTTCGGTTCGTTTTCTTGTGCTTCATCCGCATTTCTTACTACAATTTGTTTAGCTTGTTTTACTAATCGCATTTTTATAACTAACTTGGTTTTGATATAAATTTCTTATTATATAGCGAAACCTCATCATTTAAGTTTATAGTGTCAATCCCATTACACATATCATATAATTAATAAAAAATGAATATAAACTATAAAAAGGGAGTTAAAGATAATCAGTATAATATTGGTAGTGGATTAGTAAACAACTTAATAAACAAATTACCTGTTGAACTACATTTACCTGGTTATCAGTTTTGTGGACCTGGAACAAAACTTGAAAAACGTTTAGCAAGAGGTGATAAGGGAATAAATTCATTGGATGCAGCGTGTAGGGAACACGATATTACATATTCAGAAACAAACGATATTAATAAGAGACATAAAGCGGATAAAATTTTAGTTGAAAAAGCTTGGCAACAAGTGCAATCTAAAGATAGTGATTTCAAAGAAAAGGCTAACGCTTGGTTCGTAACAAACGCTATGAAATCAAAACTTAAATTCGGATTAGGTATGAACAATATAAAAATTCATAAATCTAAAAAGTCACAGAAAAAAAAAGAGTCAAATGAAAAAAACATGTGATAGAAAATTGTTTTCAAAAGCTGTTAAAAATACTCTTAACCTCTTGAGAAATGAAAAACCAGACAATTTAAAGGCTGCTGTTAAAATTGCGTTAAAATCCATTACTTCGAACTTCAAAGGGAAGAAGAGGGCTAATATTGTGATACCGAGAGTTATACCAATGCCCAAAATCGGTGGATTTCTTCCACTAATTCCAATCAGTAGATTAGTAATGGGGACCTGAGTCCTGTTTTGGGAATTCAAAACCGGGAAAAAACAAAAACGATGGCAACCCTGTTACAAGTGGGGGGGATTTCGGGGATTTTCATGCTGATATGGTGTGTGTGTGTGAGTTTGATTCTTTGGCCATGTGTATGTATGTATACTTGTGTGCACAGCTTTTGTTGTTATTGTAGAGAAACGTTGTGCTTACAGTGCATGGATGTATGTACGTGTGGGATGTGTATGTGTGTGTGTGTGAGTGTAATTCTTTGGTTGTGTGTGCATGTATATGTGGGTGTTTGTATGTATGTATGGGTGTGTGCGTATGTGTGTGATTGTTTTTTGATAGACTTATGGTTGCTGTTTTGAGTTATAGTTGGTATGCTTATGTAGGGTTGTTGTATGTATGCATTTATGTTTGTGATCTCTGGGGGGGAAATAACCTAATAGCTGCAGAGAGTGGCAACCCTGTTGCAAATGGAAGTCGTTAGGGAATGTATTTGGTAATGTATGTATATGTTGTTGGATTAATGTATGTGATCTTATCTATTTTTGCTTTGAAGAATGTCATTGCTTGTGTGAGTTACATCAACACTTTTTCATACATATTTACAAATGCATGTATATATGTTTTTAAGGCTATTGACGTTGCTATTATGGAGATAGAAAATATTGTGTCGGCATAGGTTTCATATATGTTCAAGTGAATTTCAGATGTTAAATGTTTTGAATCCGATCAGGTTGATAAGAAGAGCTTTTCAATAGGGGTAGTGATATCTTTATTTCGGTATATTTTACTTTAATGTAACAATTATAAGAAATAGCTTTTGGAGAAATACAGCAAAAACTTATAGAAGCACCTACTTTCACGTGTCCCGATTTTTCTAGTACCTTTATATTGCAAACTGATGCTAGCGATTTTGTTCTGGGTGTTGCTGTGTATATGAATTTCATCATATATCGTAATACCAACAGAGAATTGTGGAAATGTGTGTGTGTGTGGGTATGTGTTTATGTGTGTGTGTGTGTGTGTGTGTGTATGTTTGTAGGAATTTTAATGTGTGTATTTCGGTAGGAGCTTAGGGCTGATTGTGATTTATGAGGGGTGAGGTGTTCTAGTAATATGTAACCGGGGGAATCTGTGTGTTTGTATGTCTGTAGGAGTTTAAGGCTGACCATGATTTGGGTGGGCAGGGTTGTTGACGTAATATGTATCCATGGGGATTTGTGAATGTGTCTGTCTATAGTAGTTTAAGGCTGATCGTAATTTGAGGTAGGTGAGGATGTTGTTGAGGTAAATTGGTTATGTGTATGTATGTATGTATGTATTTTTGTAAGAATTTAAGATGATTGTGATTTATTAAGGGCGAGGTGTTCTTGTAATATGTAGCCGTGAGAATCTATGTGTATAGGCGTCTGTAGAAGTTTAAGACTATCTGTAATTTCAGGTAGGTGAGAGTGTTGTGTTGTTGAGATTAATCTTATATATTGTATATGTATGTATGTATGATCATGAGAATTTGTGTATGTATATCTGGGGAGAATTTGTGGCTGGTCATGATTTGTAAAAGGTGGGGGTGTTGTTGAAATTTTCTTGGATATTTCTTATATGAATTCTGCTATGTGTGTGTGTATTTGCGTTAATATTTATATGTAGATAGAAATAAATTGTTTTCAGTATCGACATTTGGTACTATAAAATACTATCATATGTCTGAACTTCCTTAATCTTATTATGTTTTTATACTTACGCTTGTTTTATATTTTCTCATACTTAAATTTGTCTCGCGTTAAAGTCTGCCTATATGAAATTTGTTTATATTACAGATTTTGTTTGTTTCAATCTTTGAATACATTTTTTTTGTCATTGATGTCTTTTGTTCTTCTTGTTGTTGGTGTTGTTGTTGTAAATATTCGTCTGTGTATGGATGCGATATATTCAGTTTTTTTTATTTGAAAATAAAAACGTTTTAATTTTTATCTGCGTTTACTTAAAAGTTTGTGAGGATTTTCTGTTTTTAAGTAAAACTGACTTCCTGAAGATACATACTCTAAAGTAATAGCAACTATATATAATAGAAATATTTCTTATACTTAATTTAAATTTTTTTAAAGTTGATGCAGCGTTAGTAAGTTAACGTTAGAAATTTTTGGGGTACATAATTTTTTCTAACTATAGACTTTTTTCTTCACTTTCTACATTTGTTTTCGAAATCTTGCTTTGCTTTATGAAAATGTATAAACATTTTTAAATGAAACTGATCCGGCACTCCAGCTTATATACTGATAGTTTTTTTTTTTCTTTGGTAGTCAACTTACTTCTTTTTTTATTTTTATTGATAAACATTTAAAATCAAAATGGAGCTTTATATTGAAATTATTATTTTCATAATTGTTGAAAACAATCACTAGTTTTTTTTTGTGATGAAATCATTTGAAGTTGAAGCTGATATCTTTGCTTACTGTTTTAAATTAAAATTTTATTCAATAGAATAAAAGGAGCTTTTTTCTTAAATTCTGATGCAGTTAAGATCGGATATGAGACTGAATTTAAATGTACTTTTAAATTAGTCACAATGAACAAACTTATTTTCTTGTTGAAAAGCGATCATCAGAAAACGAAGTGGTTTTCAGAGACTTTAGGTATACCCTTTCGACGGTTCCTCTAGGATACAAGATGACTTTGTTTCACGAAATTTCTGTTGCTTTATACTGATAATATGTTTACATTAATAAGGTACATATGTATATGTTTATTTTATGAAGGGCTATTACCTATGGCTTTCATTTGACGTTCTATATGATTTTTTTTTCTCATTTTATTAAAGTTCAGCGTGTTGTGTATATATTTCTGAAATGTTTAAGTGTGCTTTGTGTGTCCATCGGACAGAGTGTACGTTTTAGTTGGTCAGTCAGTCTATATATTTATTTATTTTTTTTTTCTTCTAATGTACCACACCTTTTTTTGCACATTTTACTAATTACTTGAAATAGAGAATTTTGTCTAATTTTTTTCTGGGTATCTACATACATTAGTTAAATATGTGTATGAATTTTTAAGAAAAAATTTTAAATAAAATATTAGAAAAAGAATTAATTATGTGAATGGTTGTTATTTCTTTATTAGCTTTACTTCGCTAGATCAAAAAAATTTTTGTTTTTGCTTATTTGCAAATTCTTGTTTTCATGTCGTTTAAACATGCACAGTCTTGTTTTCTTTGAAAAGTTATGCACATGACAAATTGAATGTCACAATGTTATGAAATTCCAGTAAATTTCATTAGATTTTTTCATAAAGAGAAACAATTTAGACAATCGTATAAGTCCTTATAGTTTTCACTACATACAAGTTTCTGTTATTTTATATTCGAATAGATGAATCCTAAATTTCCTTTAAAAAATAACACACAACAAGGAATAATTTAATTTAATTTTATTTATATTAATAATACATTTTAATTTAATTTTATTTATTTTTATTATAATGATGGAAACATTTCATAATATCCAATTATTAAATTTTCTAATATACTTTTACGCAAAAAATATATTGTACATCTGCAAGTATCTGGTCCTTCCTCACACTCAGGATTATACCAAGGACAGCTTTTGAAGTGTCCTTCTGTGTTGTCTTCATCTTCCATGATACCATATTCTTCGTTCTCATCCAGCATATTTTGAAAAAATTTGATCATCTCCCAATGATCAAAAAGCCTGAAGCTTTCAAAATCTCTTATAAATTGGTTTAGAGTACGTCTAATTTGGCTCATTATATTTGTCGATAAATTAATGAATGATAATTGCTTGAAGGTTTCTTTAAGACTAATTTGCTCTTTAAATTTTTAAAGTACTATCTTTTGATATTTAAAATATCTACACCATCATCTATATTCCATATTTCTTTTTTAGCACTCTATCTCTCTCTATCCCTTTTTTCTCTATAACTATCTCTTTCTGTCTATCACTACCCCTCCACTTATTCACTATTTCACCATATTTTCGATTAGCCTTCTTGAAGTCGTCATCGCTACTTTTAAGATCATTTTCAGTTAAACATTCCAAGTGCGGAGAAGTAAATAAAAAAAATAAATAAATAAAACAAAAATGGAGTCTACAACAAATCTAACATCAAAATTTAATTCACTAAAAAATAAAACCTTAATCCACATAAAGGAGCTTGAGACATCAACTAAATACACCATTCGAAAAGTGTCAAGAGTAACAACAAAATATCTGCCAACACTAAAAGTTGAAATGGAAAACCACATAATGTTCCTCCCAAAGCGATATAATGCTTTAACCGATGCTGAAATTAAAGAACTCTCGAGCGGATCATATTGCTTAAGTAGAGAAGGTGAACAAAGCTTAATTGTTGAAAGCGAGCTGAGTGAATTTCTAATTCAAAATTCCCAATTTGGCAATAATATATAATAATTTTGTATTTTAAATTATAAATAAAAATACATGAAAGAGTTTTGTAAAATATAAATGTTTGTGCTTTTTTATTTAATATTTTCAGTTATTTCATAAAGAAATTTAAGACATAAATGACCACAGGTAAATGTATTGAAATTCTGATGTTGATTATAGTTGTATTTTATATTTCTACCAAGATATTTGACTACTTCCGAAGGAGGTTGTAAGTTTCCAAAGCTGTCGAAATATTCTTTTTCATTGTTGTTTTTATAATATGCTACCCAATGTGTACCAGATCCTGTTGATACGTATAAATTGATTATTCCACATTCTATTTTCTTTGTTCATTTTGGTAGAGTATTCAACATGAAAACTCCTCTAAAATATGGAATATTTATAGAGAAACGGTTTATGTCCACATCAGATAGTGGTCTGTTCGTAGCATCTGTAAGAGTTTTTTGATTCCTCTTTGTAAACTAAACCATAACCCTTTTTATATGGTTTTAAGTAAAGTCCCTTTCCAACTGCTATAGATTCCATCGCTCTATTATGTCTAATTGCTTCATCAAGTTGATTTTTTACATTCTTTGTTGCATTAACAGCTTTAGCTATAGCAGCACCTCCAGTTGTTAGACTACCAATTGCACCCAGAGCAGTTAAAATCGGTATTAGAGGCAAAAAGCCACCAATTTTTGGTACACGTATTACATGTGGTACTATAATTTGAGATTTTCTTCCTTTTAATGATTTGTTGATAGTTTTTCGGGCAATTTTAATTGCTGAGTTAATATCTAATGGTTTTTCCTTCTTTAGTATTTTTGTTGCAGCTCTAATTGATGTTCTAAACAGTTTTTTTATCATTTAGCTTGTTGTTTTTAAAATTTTTCTTTTTCTCCACACCCATACCAAATTTTGTTTTGGCTTTCATTGCGTTAGTAACCATATAGGCAAATGATTTTTCAACAATACTACTATCTTTTGATAAAACTCGATCCCAAGCTGAATTTTCAAGTATTTTATCAGCTTTATGTCTAATGCTTAAATCCTTACAAGCAGAGTCCAATAAATTAATTCCTTTGTCCCCTCAATTTAAACGTTTTTGTAGTTTTGTTTCAGGTCCACAATACTAATATCCGGGAAGATAAAGTTCACCAGTTAGAGAGTTTATTCTTTTTATCTACTATACCTCCTCCAACGAAGGTGTTTTTATGACTAAACGTTTTCTGATATTGTATAACTATATCATCTAATTTTGTCGATAATAACAGGTAACATTTATAAAATCTATTTAGTTCGTAATATTGTTCCTTCTACTATTTTTTTTTTTTGTTTACTTGCCTCTATCTTGACTGATCGTTTCTCAGTCCTTAAACTTGTATATTCTGAACTTCTGTCTTGATATTACTTTCTTCTTTCATGCGAATTCTTGTTTTTTCTTTTCATATCACTTAAACATGCACAGTCTTGTTATCGTTGAAAGGTTCTGTACAAAACAAATCGAATTTCACAATATTATGAAATTCCATTATATTTCATTAGGTATTTTCTTATCGACACCAACTGCTTTAACACCATCTCATTTACGTTTGCTAACAGCAAATAGTACAATAGGTGTCAGCTATTAGATCAGCTTATCAGCTATTAGATCAGCTTATTAGCACCTGGTCTGTTTTTCAGATCAGCTTTTCAGGAGCTGGTCTGGTTTTCAGATCAGCTTATCAGGACCTGGTCTGGTTTTCAGATCAGCTTTTCAGGACCTGGTCTGGTTTTCAGATCAGCTTTTCAGGACCTGGTCTGGTTTTCAGATCAGCTTATCAGGACCTGGTCTGGTTTTCAGATCAGCTTTCCGGACCTGGTCTGGTTTTCAGATCAGCTTTTCAGGACCTGGTCTGGTTTTCAGATCAGCTTATCAGGACCTGGTCTGGTTTTCAGATCAGCTTATCAGGACCTGGTCTGGTTTTCAGATCAGGCTATCAGGACCTGGTCTGGTTTTCAGATCAGCTTATCAGGAGCTGGTCTGATTTTCAGGTCAGCTTATTAGGAGCTGGTCTGATTTTCAGGTCAGCTTATTAGGAGCTGGTCTGGTTTTCAGGTCAGATGAAATAACTAAAGTCTATCTTTTATTAGCAGTATTTTTTTTTCTATAACGAAAATCGTTTAATTCAATATATTTGCTTATAATCAAAAATCCATATTTATCCTTCCAACACTCTACAAATTTTTTAAAACTTGTCAAAATTCATATTACTGCCAACATGAACCTTGTAAACATGCTTCATATTTTCCTCATCTTACTTAAACATTATAATTACATTTGCATTGTCTCTTATTAAATGTTTGGGAGTTCTAGTATAAGTTTGACACAAGTAGAATGAATCAACATCCCTATGCCGTCCCATACAAAAATTTGAACGTATATTATTCTGCTTCTCACATGCAACATCACCAAATATAATAATTGAACTAGTTTTAGCTTCGTCAGGTGGAATAACTGATTCATTATCGGTGAATGTATAATATCCCATTCCTTTAATTGGTGAAATTATGTAATTTCTTTAACTATTCATATTTGTAGTAGTATATAGATAATTTTAGTATAAATATATGTTTTTAAACCTCAGATAGTAGTTGTGAACTGGGCATCCGGCGTAGATTAAAATTTTTAAGTTTAATTACCCATAACCCCGACAAAGGACACCCAGAAATTATTACACAACCCAAATCACTGAAAGACTCAAATTTCCACGGTCATGCAGACAGACAGAGAGAGAGAGACAGACATACACTTAATGTAAACAAAAACTCCTTATGTTAAAAAAATAAGAGTGACTTATTGAACCACCCTCGAAAAATATTTAAAGGACTTATCGAACCACCCTCGTAGGTATCAAATTTCACAAATTTCCAAGAATTTAACAATTTTCAAATTTTAATTACCCAAATTTAACAATTTCAGCAACAATTTAACAATTTTAATTGTCCCAGAATGCCCAGTTCCCTACTACTATCTGAGGTTTAAAAACATATATTTATACTAAAATTATCTATATACTACTACAAATATGAATAGTTAAAGAAATTACATAATTTCACCAATTAAAGGAATGGGATATTATACATTCACCGATAATGAATCAGTTATTCCACCTGACGAAGCTAAAACTAGTTCAATTATTATATTTGGTGATGTTGCATGTGAGAAGCAGAATAATATACGTTCATATTTTTGTATGGGACGGCATAGGGATGTTGATTCATTCTACTTGTGTCAAACTTATACTAGAACTCCCAAACATTTAATAAGAGACAATGCAAATGTAATTATAATGTTTAAGGAAGATGAGGAAAATATGAAGCATGTTTACAAGGTTCATGTTGGCAGTAATATGAATTTTGACAAGTTTTAAAAAATTTGTAGAGTGTTGGAAGGATAAATATGGATTTTTGATTATAAGCAAATATATTGAATTAAACGATTTTCGTTATAGAAAAAAAAATACTGCTAATAAAAGATAGACTTTAGTTATTTCATCTGACCTGAAAACCAGACCAGCTCCTAATAAGCTGACCTGAAAATCAGACCAGCTCCTAATAAGCTGACCTGAAAATCAGACCAGCTCCTGATAAGCTGATCTGAAAACCAGACCAGGTCCTGATAGCCTGATCTGAAAACCAGACCAGGTCCTGATAAGCTGATCTGAAAACCAGACCAGGTCCTGATAAGCTGATCTGAAAACCAGACCAGGTCCTGAAAAGCTGATCTGAAAACCAGACCAGGTCCGGAAAGCTGATCTGAAAACCAGACCAGGTCCTGATAAGCTGATCTGAAAACCAGACCAGGTCCTGAAAAGCTGATCTGAAAACCAGACCAGGTCCTGAAAAGCTGATCTGAAAACCAGACCAGGTCCTGATAAGCTGATCTGAAAACCAGACCAGCTCCTGAAAAGCTGATCTGAAAAACAGACCAGGTGCTAATAAGCTGATCTAATAGCTGATAAGCTGATCTAATAGCTGACACCTATTGTACTATTTGCTGTTAGCAAACGTAAATGAGATGGTGTTAAAGCAGTTGGTGTCGATAAGAAAATACCTAATGAAATATAATGGAATTTCATAATATTGTGAAATTCGATTTGTTTTGTACAGAACCTTTCAACGATAACAAGACTGTGCATGTTTAAGTGATATGAAAAGAAAAAACAAGAATTCGCATGAAAGAAGAAAGTAATATCAAGACAGAAGTTCAGAATATACAAGTTTAAGGACTGAGAAACGATCAGTCAAGATAGAGGCAAGTAAACAAAAAAAAATAGTAGAAGGAACAATTTTACGAACTAAATAGATTTTATAAATGTTACCTGTTATTATCGACAAAATTAGATGATATAGTTATACAATATCAGAAAACGTTTAGTCATAAAAACACCTTCGTTGGAGGAGGTATAGTAGATAAAAAGAATAAACTCTCTAACTGGTGAACTTTATCTTCCCGGATATTAGTATTGTGGACCTGAAACAAAACTACAAAAACGTTTAAATTGAGGGGACAAAGGAATTAATTTATTGGACTCTGCTTGTAAGGATTTAAGCATTAGACATAAAGCTGATAAAATACTTGAAAATTCAGCTTGGGATCGAGTTTTATCAAAAGATAGTAGTATTGTTGAAAAATCATTTGCCTATATGGTTACTAACGCAATGAAAGCCAAAACAAAATTTGGTATGGGTGTGGAGAAAAAGAAAAATTTTAAAAACAACAAGCTAAATGATAAAAAAAACTGTTTAGAACATCAATTAGAGCTGCAACAAAAATACTAAAGAAGGAAAAACCATTAGATATTAACTCAGCAATTAAAATTGCCCGAAAAACTATCAACAAATCATTGAAAGGAAGAAAATCTCAAATTATAGTACCACATGTAATACGTGTACCAAAAATTGGTGGGTTTTTGCCTCTAATACCGATTTTAACTGCTCTGGGTGCAATTGGTAGTCTAACAACTGGAGGTGCTGCTATAGCTAAAGCTGTTAATGCAACAAAGAATGCAAAAAAATCAACTTGATGAAGCAATTAGACATAATAGAGCGATGGAATCTATAGCAGTTGGAAAGGCACTTTACTTAAAACCATATAAAAAGGGTTATGGTTTAGTTTACAAAGAGGAATCAAAAAACTCTTACAGATGCTACGAACAGACCACTATCTGATGTGGACATAAACCGTTTCTCTATAAATATTCCATATTTTAGAGGAGTTTTCATGTTGAATACTCTACCAAAATGAACAAAGAAAATAGAATGTGGAATAATCAATTTATACGTATCAACAGGATCTGGTACACATTGGGTAGCATATTATAAAAACAACAATGAAAAAGAATATTTCGACAGCTTTGGAAACTTACAACCTCCTTCGGAAGTAGTCAAATATCTTGGTAGAAATATAAAATACAACTATAATCAACATCAGAATTTCAATACATTTACCTGTGGTCATTTATGTCTTAAATTTCTTTATGAAATAACTGAAAATATTAAATAAAAAAGCACAAACATTTATATTTTACAAAACTCTTTCATGTATTTTTATTTATAATTTAAAATACAAAATTATTATATATTATTGCCAAATTGGGAATTTTGAATTAGAAATTCACTCAGCTCGCTTTCAACAATTAAGCTTTGTTCACCTTCTCTACTTAAGCAATATGATCCGCTCGAGAGTTCTTTAATTTCAGCATCGGTTAAAGCATTATATCGCTTTGGGAGGAACATTATGTGGTTTTCCATTTCAACTTTTAGTGTTGGCAGATATTTTGTTGTTACTCTTGACACTTTTCGAATGGTGTATTTAGTTGATGTCTCAAGCTCCTTTATGTGGATTAAGGTTTTATTTTTTAGTGAATTAAATTTTGATGTTAGATTTGTTGTAGACTCCATTTTTGTTTTATTTATTTATTTTTTTTTATTTACTTCTCCGCACTTTGAATGTTTAACTGAAAATGATCTTAAAAGTAGCGATGACGACTTCAAGAAGGCTAATCGAAAATATGGTGAAATAGTGAATAAGTGGAGGGGTAGTGATAGACAGAAAGAGATAGTTATAGAGAAAAAAGGGATAGAGAGAGATAGAGTGCTAAAAAAGAAATATGGAATATAGATGATGGTGTAGATATTTTAAATATCAAAAGATAGTACTTTAAAAATTTAAAGAGCAAATTAGTCTTAAAGAAACCTTCAAGCAATCATCATTCATTAATTTATCGACAAATATAATGAGCCAAATTAGACGTACTCTAAACCAATTTATAAGAGATTTTGAAAGCTTCAGGCTTTTTGATCATTGGGAGATGATCAAATTTTTTCAAAATATGCTGGATGAGAACGAAGAATATGGTATCATGGAAGATGAAGACAACACAGAAGGACACTTCAAAAGCTGTCCTTGGTATAATCCTGAGTGTGAGGAAGGACCAGATACTTGCAGATGTACAATATATTTTTTGCGTAAAAGTATATTAGAAAATTTAATAATTGGATATTATGAAATGTTTCCATCATTATAATAAAAATAAATAAAATTAAATTAAAATGTATTATTAATATAAATAAAATTAAATTAAATTATTCCTTGTTGTGTGTTATTTTTTAAAGGAAATTTAGGATTCATCTATTCGAATATAAAATAACAGAAACTTGTATGTAGTGAAAACTATAAGGACTTATACGATTGTCTAAATTGTTTCTCTTTATGAAAAAATCTAATGAAATTTACTGGAATTTCATAACATTGTGACATTCAATTTGTCATGTGCATAACTTTTCAAAGAAAACAAGACTGTGCATGTTTAAACGACATGAAAACAAGAATTTGCAAATAAGCAAAAACAAAAATTTTTTTGATCTAGCGAAGTAAAGCTAATAAAGAAATAACAACCATTCACATAATTAATTCTTTTTCTAATATTTTATTTAAAATTTTTTCTTAAAAATTCATACACATATTTAACTAATGTATGTAGATACCCAGAAAAAAATTAGACAAAATTCTCTATTTCAAGTAATTAGTAAAATGTGCAAAAAAAGGTGTGGTACATTAGAAGAAAAAAAAAATAAATAAATATATAGACTGACTGACCAACTAAAACGTACACTCTGTCCGATGGACACACAAAGCACACTTAAACATTTCAGAAATATATACACAACACGCTGAACTTTAATAAAATGAGAAAAAAAATCATATAGAACGTCAAATGAAAGCCATAGGTAATAGCCCTTCATAAAATAAACATATACATATGTACCTTATTAATGTAAACATATTATCAGTATAAAGCAACAGAAATTTCGTGAAACAAAGTCATCTTGTATCCTAGAGGAACCGTCGAAAGGGTATACCTAAAGTCTCTGAAAACCACTTCGTTTTCTGATGATCGCTTTTCAACAAGAAAATAAGTTTGTTCATTGTGACTAATTTAAAAGTACATTTAAATTCAGTCTCATATCCGATCTTAACTGCATCAGAATTTAAGAAAAAAGCTCCTTTTATTCTATTGAATAAAATTTTAATTTAAAACAGTAAGCAAAGATATCAGCTTCAACTTCAAATGATTTCATCACAAAAAAAACTAGTGATTGTTTTCAACAATTATGAAAATAATAATTTCAATATAAAGCTCCATTTTGATTTTAAATGTTTATCAATAAAAATAAAAAAAGAAGTAAGTTGACTACCAAAGAAAAAAAAAACTATCAGTATATAAGCTGGAGTGCCGGATCAGTTTCATTTAAAAATGTTTATACATTTTCATAAAGCAAAGCAAGATTTCGAAAACAAATGTAGAAAGTGAAGAAAAAAGTCTATAGTTAGAAAAAATTATGTACCCCAAAAATTTCTAACGTTAACTTACTAACGCTGCATCAACTTTAAAAAAATTTAAATTAAGTATAAGAAATATTTCTATTATATATAGTTGCTATTACTTTAGAGTATGTATCTTCAGGAAGTCAGTTTTACTTAAAAACAGAAAATCCTCACAAACTTTTAAGTAAACGCAGATAAAAATTAAAACGTTTTTATTTTCAAATAAAAAAAACTGAATATATCGCATCCATACACAGACGAATATTTACAACAACAACACCAACAACAAGAAGAACAAAAGACATCAATGACAAAAAAAATGTATTCAAAGATTGAAACAAACAAAATCTGTAATATAAACAAATTTCATATAGGCAGACTTTAACGCGAGACAAATTTAAGTATGAGAAAATATAAAACAAGCGTAAGTATAAAAACATAATAAGATTAAGGAAGTTCAGACATATGATAGTATTTTATAGTACCAAATGTCGATACTGAAAACAATTTATTTCTATCTACATATAAATATTAACGCAAATACACACACACATAGCAGAATTCATATAAGAAATATCCAAGAAAATTTCAACAACACCCCCACCTTTTACAAATCATGACCAGCCACAAATTCTCCCCAGATATACATACACAAATTCTCATGATCATACATACATACATATACAATATATAAGATTAATCTCAACAACACAACACTCTCACCTATATAATTACAGATAGTCTTAAACTTCTACAGACGCCTATACACATAGATTCTCACGGCTACATATTACAAGAACACCTCGCCCTTAATAAATCACAATCATCTTAAATTCTTACAAAAATACATACATACATACATACACATAACCAATTTACCTCAACAACATCCTCACCTACCTCAAATCACGATCAGCCTTAAACTACTATAGACAGACACATTCACAAATCCCCATGGATACATATTACGTCAACAACCCTGCCCACCCAAATCATGGTCAGCCTTAAACTCCTACAGACATACAAACACACAGATTCCCCCGGTTACATATTACTAGAACACCTCACCCCTCATAAATCACAATCAGCCCTAAGCTCCTACCGAAATACACACATTAAAATTCCTACAAACATACACACACACACACACATAAACACATACACACACACACACACATTTCCACAATTCTCTGTTGGTATTACGATATATGATGAAATTCATATACACAGCAACACCCAGAACAAAATCGCTAGCATCAGTTTGCAATATAAAGGTACTAGAAAAATCGGGACACGTGAAAGTAGGTGCTTCTATAAGTTTTTGCTGTATTTCTCCAAAAGCTATTTCTTATAATTGTTACATTAAAGTAAAATATACCGAAATAAAGATATCACTACCCCTATTGAAAAGCTCTTCT
The DNA here is from genome assembly GCA_949987645.1 of Tachina grossa. Classification (NCBI taxonomy): domain Eukaryota; kingdom Metazoa; phylum Arthropoda; class Insecta; order Diptera; family Tachinidae; genus Tachina; species Tachina grossa. The sequence goes on along the minus strand of OX465277.1, from coordinate 58,984,403 downwards.
TATCAACCTGATCGGATTCAAAACATTTAACATCTGAAATTCACTTGAACATATATGAAACCTATGCCGACACAATATTTTCTATCTCCATAATAGCAACGTCAATAGCCTTAAAAACATATATACATGCATTTGTAAATATGTATGAAAAAGTGTTGATGTAACTCACACAAGCAATGACATTCTTCAAAGCAAAAATAGATAAGATCACATACATTAATCCAACAACATATACATACATTACCAAATACATTCCCTAACGACTTCCATTTGCAACAGGGTTGCCACTCTCTGCAGCTATTAGATTATTTCCCCCCCAGAGATCACAAACATAAATGCATACATACAACAACCCTACATAAGCATACCAACTATAACTCAAAACAGCAACCATAAGTCTATCAAAAAACAATCACACACATACGCACACACCCATACATACATACAAACACCCACATATACATGCACACACAACCAAAGAATTACACTCACACACACACACATACACATCCCACACGTACATACATCCATGCACTGTAAGCACAACGTTTCTCTACAATAACAACAAAAGCTGTGCACACAAGTATACATACATACACATGGCCAAAGAATCAAACTCACACACACACACCATATCAGCATGAAAATCCCCAAAATCCCCCCCACTTGTAACAGGGTTGCCATCGTTTTTGTTTTTTCCCGGTTTTGAATTCCCAAAACAGGAATCAGGTCCCCATTACTAATCTACTCCAATCCTAACAGCTTTATCCGCACTTGGTGGTTTGCCTACGGGTGGATCGTCTATTATTAAGGCTGTAAATTGCTATGGGAAAAGGCTTATATCTTAAACCATATAAATCTGGATATGGACTGTATTATAAACCGATTCCAAAAAACTTTTAGATAACCTACCCAATCGACCATTAACTGATCTAGATTTAATAAAATATGGTAAAAAAACTCGAAAATTTTAGAGGTGTGTTTATGCGAGATCGTTTGCCTAAAAAACCATTAGTTCAAGAATGTGGTATTGTTAATCTAGATAACTCTCGTGGTGCTGGAACTCACTGGGTAGCCTATTATAAAAATCATAACTATAAAGATTATTTTGATAGCTTTGGAAACTTACAACCTCCAATTGAACTTGTTAATTATTTAAAGATTAATTAAATATAATTAAATATAATTATGAGCGAAAACAAAACTTTAATACATTTAATTGTGGTCACCTATGTTTAAAATTCTTAGTTAATAAATGTAATTTAAAATAATTCAAACAAATATTTATATAAATATATCCACAAACGGATACGTTAAAGTTTATTTATATTTTTCTTATTAATTAACGATGTCGTTTTGAATTACAATATAATTTGAATTTATAAAACAAAATTTTAATAAATAAATAAAATTAACATTCAATTTGCATAAAAATATCGTCATCATCATTTAAAAATTTATCTATAATACAATTAGTTGTGTTTTGGTTAGCTCTATTATCAATTTCCATTACAAAATCATCATCATCATCATTTAAAAATTGATCTATAATACAATTAGTTGTGTTTTGATTACCTCTATTATCAGTTTCCATTACAAAATCATCATCATCATAATTTAAAAATTGATCTATAATACAATTAGTTGTGTTTTGATTGTCTCTATTATAAATTTCCATTACAAAATCATCATCTCTTTCATTGATAAATTCTTCTTTGTAATGCCCCCAAGCAAGTGTATTTACATTATTATATACAATCCTTTTATTATCTAGATAACTTAAAGATATCTTATTTATTAGAGAAGTATATAAATCATGAAGTTTGGATTTAAAAATATACATATTTCCATAATATATTTTCTTATTATATAAACAGTTTTTATAATCTAATAGACTTAAATTTCTAGTTATATTACTTTTAATGCCCTTAACCTTTTTGATTTCATTCATATCTATCGTTTTGAATGCATACATTTTTGCTCTTAGACCCACAAATTCCTTCATTAACTTCCCATTATTTTCATCCTTCGTCATACCTAATTTTTTTTTATTTTTCTGTGGAATACCAAACTTATTATTCGCTTCATAATCTGATGTATCAAAGTGTGTATCAATATCGTTTATTATATCTTTATAAAAATCATCAGTTTCTACTATGTATATAAACGAATCTGTATCCATATAGTTTAGATCTGCTTTGATGTTATATTTTAAAAGCATATAATCATAATGAAAGTTATACATCTTCCACTTTGAAAGTTCTAGGATTGTAAATCCTAAATAAATGGGTTTATTATAAAACGAATAACTTCTGTTTAGCTCCACTGCTATCATGTTTTCTTGAAATATGCTAAAGGAATGAAATTCTGGTTTGGCAATAAGGGCATGAGCTCCCATTTTCTTTCCAATGCTTTCCCACCGATTAACAATTTTTATATTCTTACGCTTGTCAACGTTTTCCATCGTTTTACCGTAGACAGCATTATTTAGTAACTTAAAGAAATTTTTTTCAAAAGAGTTTTTTGCATTAGTTCTATGTAAATTGTTTAATGAAATATATGGCTTTAACCATGTTGATTGCTTAAATTTCAAAATTCGGTGAATTTTTTTTAACTTCAACCCATGTTTTAAACATTGTTGTAAGTTTTTGTAATGTATTACATATTCATTTTTATCATTTAAATCACAAATTAATTTCTTTTCCTTAGAATTTGGAGGATTTTTATTTTCACTACAAAATGGTAAGTTATTATGAATATCATGAATTTCTATTGGATACGTCAAATCTACTTCTAATATATATCCAGTAGTTGAATCTTCTGGTATAGTATCCAAACAAAAATTTTCAATGTCTGTTTCCCATTCAAAATTACCTTCTGGTACAGCTTCAGACATTGCCCAACCATATAAATTATTTGCATCTAAATACATTAAATATTTAGATGGAAGATGTTCATTGTAATCACTCATATATTTATTGTTTGCAATGGCATGTCGTTGAGAACATTGTACTATTCCTCCCCTTATACCCTTTTGTATAAATAAAATCATATCTATGTCGCTCAATAACTCTAATTTAATATCTGTTATTTTTAACATTGCGTCCCAAGAAAATCCTGGAGCGGTATAGTAATAACAAGGATCTAGTTTATAAATATCATTGCAAAGAAATCTAAAGTTTTCGAAAACATCAGCTTGTTAGACATCAGTTTTCAAATATAAAATTAAATAATCTTCTAAAGTTGTACACTCAAAAGTACTCCATACCTCTTTCGCATGTGTGTAATCTTCTTGAGAACAATCTTCATCTGTTAATTTATTATAAAAATTCTCAATATTCGGTAGAGAAGTTTCTTTTCGTTTTTCGATAGAATTTAAATAACTATATGGAAAGACACATTTTCTAACAAGTAAATTAAATTTACTTTCATTTTCACCAAACATTGATTTAACTATTTTCAAATCCTGCTTACCTAAATTTTTAACTAAATCATTTAAGCTTGATTGTAAAAATCTATAGGAATCTAAAAATCGAATTTCTATATTACCATTATTGTTGTCGCTTATGGTTTTAGAGAGTGATATATATAGCTCTTTATTGAGTGGAATGATATTAATTGGACCATCATTTATATTATTTAGCTCCTTCACAAATAAGTGACAGTCATAACTAGAAAAATTGTGAAAAATAACCGGGACAAATTTCGGTACTTTATAATTAAGATTACAAGAACTATGTGCAACCCCCCTATATTTACCAGTCAAATGACAATGATCTCTAACTTTTGATTCATCTAAAATTATTTTAGAGCAAATGTGGCATATATTATTAGCATGGAAGTTTAAATTTTCCACTTCAGTTAATGGGGTCAATGGTTTTACTTTTGTCAAATAATTATTATTTAAATCTCTTATATCCCGAATTAAACTTTCTATAAATAGTTTAGCCGATTCTAATCCTTTAAAGGTACGTAACTTGTTTAATTTGTCATTAAAACTACATTTAATAAAATACGACATTGCGTAGGGAATATGTCTATCAACTAATGTTGTTGACGAAACATCACCACGCGGAATGCAAGTTTGAATATTTTCAAATATGCATTCCGAATCAGCGTTTATTACAAAAGGTACATTTATACTATTATTATAATTATTAAATTCTAATATTGACTTATCTTGTTGGGGGGCATAAGAAACCTGTCTTTTACAATGCTGTCGATGTTTTTCTAAGTCTTGTTGATAATGGAAACTCTGTAAACAGTCATCACAGAGAATAATGCTTCCATGATGGCTAGTTTGTTGTGATCGAATCAATCTATGTAAAATAAATATAAAAATTAAACATATAATTATTATGATTTTTTTTTTATAATAATCACATTTACCTTGAAATATTTTTGATATATACATAGTGTGAAACTATATTTCCTCCATTATCTTTCTGTAAAAACAATAGCTGTATATGCTTAGATTTTATTGCTTTTGTTTTGTAATATGGGCCAACAACTAAGTCTTTTTCCATCTCATAGCCAAAAACGTTTATACTAATATTAGGATTATTGGTCTCAAAAATGTGTATATCTTTTATTTCAAGTGGGAAGCATAACCCCCTAAAATTTAAAGAAAATCCATTTAGATTTATTATCTCATCAGCAATATTGATCCCATAAATACTAGTTCGTTGCGCATTTCTATGAGTTGATATGGCTGATAAAATTGCCCATTTGAAACAAAAATCATCATCATTTTGTACATTTATACATGCTTTTTTTGACATCAGTTTAGGCGGGAGAGCTATAAAACTAGAACCTTTCAGTGGTTGATATTTATTTAAGTTCAGGTGAAGTTTTAAAAGTTGAACTAGAGTCCAACCACTATCCCGCTCTTGAAACTCTTCCATCTTTGTTAATATATTTTGAATATTAGTGAAATATTCATTTGTGAATTCATCAATATCGAAAACTTCTTTCATTTTGGTTTGGAAATGTTTTACCTCTATTGGTGTATTTTCTAGGTCGCTCATTTTGGGACAAGCATATAAGCCATACATCTCCATATTATATTTTAGAGCACCATTATTTTTTAAAAAGTAGTCAACTTCTTTTTTTAATGACTCCACAGCTTCTTTCATAAACACCTCTGGGAGGAGGCATTCCTCGTTGTCGTTTATGTAAACAAGTGTCACAAGTCTTTTTTTAAACGCACTTTTTACAAGCTTTACACGACTGGAGCTTGAAGCATGACTTCGTTCGTGCTCTCTGTAATTTTCCTCAGTTAGGAAAGCTCTTTTGCATTCTTTGCATTCTAAATTCGATATCATATTATTTTTGTATAAACGTTTTTAAATATACTAAAAATGTATAAAACAAATTTACAGACTGTTTGTGTAAAACGTTAAACGTTAGAAATCAATGCTTACTATTTTTAAAATTATTTAACTTACCTATTATGAATTAAAAATATTTAAATCTATACACATATGTATATAACAATAAAAATTTCGAGTTTTCTTTTTTTTCACACAACACTTCGTTTTTGAATAATGTCACAAGACTAGAATTTTGTTTAGAAAAATGTTTTATTTTATACTTTTTTCTACACGCAATATATGCATACATTCATCTATAGAAAATTACCTGTAATTGGAAAAGCTTCATATTTATCTACATTTATGATGTTGTAAATTAGTGAGTTTAAGCAATAAAGGAAAAATATTTGTTTGTCCTTCATAGAAATATATTTTTTTGTAATTAGTTTTTTCGCATACCCTTTTTCTCAGAACAAATAAAATGTAAATTTCACCAACGCACCCACGTAAATCTACACGCGCAAAAAGCATGCATACGCATGTCTCTCGTTCTTAATACTTTAAAAATACTTAATATCATGTGTCTTGCATGTGCATGTTAATTTTTAAATGTCCTATCCTTTTTTTCTCTCTTAAAATGAAAATTAGAGTAAAGCAAAGTACATCTAAATGCTGTGACATGAAAAAGCATGCAAAAGCATGCTTACGCACTACATGCAATGGAAATATCCTTCCTTAGAGGAATATTTTTTCATGTAATTTATTTTTTTGGTGAGAATTTTGAAAATTTCTATATAAGTGCAAAAAGTAATAAAACTTGTAATGCATACATATACATATGACCATGTGTCTTGCACATGCATGTTTAAATTTCATGTCTTGTACATGCATGTTTAACTTTCATCAAATTTTTAAATGTCCTATCCTTTTTCTTAAAATGAAAATAAATAAGATAACTTATTTTAAGCATAAACTCTCATTTTCATAAAATTTAAATGAATTTGAAATATATGCATTTTATTTTAATTTTTTGAACTAAATTTTCCTGAAATGGATTTCAAATTCACTTTGTTAACGTGCATGTGCATGTTTAACATAAAAACAAAAATCAATAAATAATAGGGGTCACTTCACTTTTCTAAATATATTTATTGTTTTAAAAATTGTGTAACTACATAAAATTTCTTATGACAAATAAAAATTTAGCTATAGTTTAGTTCGAATATTGCTGAACCATTTGGTGATTGACGTCCTTTGTAAATAATTGTCCAAATTTTGTCATTCATTTTTGATAAGTAAGGATCCTCTCTGTTTAAATATTTAACGATTCTTTGCGGAAGATAAAACCACTTATTGTTGTTTAAATATGCAATAACCTTGGATCCGTATTGTGTAACCTTCCATTCAAAATTTAAAATCTTGTAAGGTTCATTTAAGGGAATATCATCAATTTTTGTGTATTCAGATTTTATTCCTTGCGCAATGTTAATTATTTGTTGATAGATCTAAAAACAAACAAAAAAATTAGTTAAATCTTATATGTATTTCTTAAACTTTCATATAATAAATAAAAAAATTCTAATGTTATGTTAAACTTCATTCTTACCATTGTTGTTGAATGTAATTTCAAGGATCTTTGAATAACAATAACTAAAACTAATTTCTAATTGGTCTTTTATATACATATTTGTGAGTCCATCGAATTCTCATTTTAATAAAATTACTCAAATGAGAATCTCATTCGAATTGTTCCATTTACGAAAATGTCTTCGTTAAACTTTTTATGAGAAAAATATATATTCTCATTTGAAGTTAACTTTGTTGTAGGAATATATATGTATTAGAATATCCTTTCTTATGAGAAAATACATGTATTGGAATATCCGTCCTTATGCGAAAATACATGTATTGGAATATCCTTCCTAATGGGAAAATACATGTATTGGAATATCCTTCCTAATGGGAAAATACATGTATTGGAATATCCTTCCTAATGGGAAAATACATGTATTGGAATATCCGTCCTTATGGGAAAATACATGTATTGGAATATCCTTCCTAATGGGAAAATACATGTATTGGAATATCCGTCCTTATGGGAAAATACATGTATTGGAATGCACATATATATATACTAATTAGAATAGTAGATCATTCTAATTAGATCTAACTAGAATAATCTACTATTCTAATTAGATCCAATTAGAATTTTTCTAATAGAATGATCCTTATGGAGAAAATACGCGTGTGCCAGAATGCCCATAACTATTCTAATTAGAATGATCCTTATGGAGAAAATACACGTGTGCCAGAATGCCCATAACTATTCTAATTAGAATGATCCTTATGGAGAAAATACACGTGTGCCAGAATGCCCATAAATATACTACTCACAGAGCTTGCATGCAAGGTACTTGCATGTGTAAACGCAGGGTAAAACCTTAATTACAATTTAGTGCCAGCTCAAATTTATGTGTTTGGACTGATTATCACTAAAGACCAAGAAACATTGGTGACCCCGACGTGATTTCAAGATTCGCCCCACCAGTGGTAAGGGTCCTGAAACATAAAAAAAACAACACAGTGTATACAAATCCTCAGGACATCTTAAGTTCAAAGGACGTGCTCCTGTCAAGGATAAGTTTTTAACATCATTCATAAACCCATCATGGCTACCATAGAAGAGCTAGTGAAGCGGTAAGACGACTTGGCGGTAGAAATTAATAAGTTAATTGCTAACGCAAAAAAACGCCCAAGGAGAGAACTCTGGAGTACTACGAACGGAAGACCCAGGAGTTGGCAATCTTATGGCAAACATTTGAGAAAAACGACAATACGATTCGGAGAACAGCATCGGTTACACAGGAGCATCCATATATACAAAGTGGCCTATATGAAAAAATTGGCGAAAGGCACAGCGAGGCCATAGAAGAGATTGAAGCTGCCATGGCAACACTAAGGTCATTAGCAGGCACTTCAAGCAACACGTCAGACCACAAACAACCAAGGATGGCAGCAGAAAGGCACGGATTAGTAATGAAGCTACAAACGCTTATTACCATCATCAACAATAAGTTGGATGAACTGCTGGAAGAAGATTCCGGAATTTCCCACTTATACGTTAAATCAAAAATAAGGAATATAAATAGTCACATCAACACCATGCAACAGCTACATGGAAAAATTTGTGCCGATAACTTAGAACATGACCTCAACCAGTACATGTTAGAAGAAACCGTCATTGAGGACAAGCACATTAAGGTCCAAGAAAGACAAGAGGTAACCGTATCACCAACTCAACAAGAATCTTCAGTCCACCTACCGAACGTAACAATACCACACTTTTATGGAGACTACTTGCAATGGCGTGGATTCCATGAGCTATTCAATGAAATTATTCATAAGAACCCGATGCCGACAATAAAGAAAATGTGGTTCTTGAAGACTAATGAGAAGGGCAAGGCTCAGAAACTTATTCAACACCTATCGTTAACTGAAGCAAATTATACAACATCTGCTTCTGCAATTAAAACCTTGCACGATAACATACAAGAAACTCTAGCAGCACTCAACAATTTAGGGGTAGACACAAACTCATGGAGCCCTATAGTCCTTCACATAGTCATGAATAAGCTAGGTAAAGGAACGTACATGTTGTATGAGCATTCATTGTCATGCCCAAAGGAAATTCCAGCACTAACAGAATTTCTCAAATTTCTTGAAACCAGATTTCAGTCTTTGGAAGCAATGGGGCAGAAAAATAAACAACTTGCCACAAAGACGTATTCATCCTGCATCCATTATACAGATGTCAAAGGTGTATAGGTCAGTCTATAAACAAAAGACTGCAGTATATAAAAACGAACAAATTATGTATAAATTGCCTCAAACCATGCCATGTTGCCAAGATGTGCCCATCACAACATTGCACCAAATGCGAACAAAAACACAATACATTAGTGCATATTGATCAATTCATGTCGGACAACGCACAGCAGAGCGTCAAGAAGACTCCCGCTCCATCAACAGTGGCATCTCTGCAGCAATCTGGTACCCAACAGGGTTATGTATTATTGGCAACTGCTCGAGTCAGAATACAGGGTAAAGGCCCAACTATAATATGAATAAGCTGGCTTAAGCTAATGTCAGAATTGAACGATAAGTCTGTCAAATGCTTAAACAATTCAGATGTGACTTTTAGGTGGCCACAATGTACTTACATGCACTTAAGTATTCTTTAGCCACAGCTGCACATCAATAATTTTGTAGTAATTTTGTTTCTTCTCATAACTCCTAAATGAATGCAATTCAATCAAACTAACTTGAAAGACTGTCCTAATCTATTAGAAATTCACATATAAATATATCCATCACCTTATTACTTGTTTTATTTGTTTTGCCTACTAAAAAGTACAACAGTGAATATACATAAGTAAATACATTTGTGTGTGTGTATATGTGTATTGTAAAACAAACAATGAAAATAAAAGTTTTGCTTTATTTTCTGAGTTTAAAATAAGAAACAATAAAAAAATATTTAAAATCAATGAATATTTTCTGCTGCTGCTTGTTTGAGTTTAAAAAATGCACAAACTGTTGTTTCCTTACGGAATGTGCGTTCAGTTTGGCACTTTACTTAAGCAAATGACATTTGACGAAACTTGACGAAAAGTTTGTTAAGTACATTATAGTTTGCCACATGCGTTTTATATGTAACCGCACAGTTGCTTAAGCTAGCTTATTCATATTATAGTTGGGCCTTAACAATTGACAAATTGGTGAGTTTAAGTCACTATTGGACTCCGATTCTCAGATCAACATTGTAACCACCAGACTAGTGAAACGCTTAAACATTAGCCCGCAGAAGCTATCATACGGATAGAAGGCATCGGAAGTCAATCAAAAAAGTCTAATCAACGTGTTAATGTGAGTCTCCATTCAACAACAAGTGAGTACAAAACTCAGAGAACATTCAGCTCGCTGACCCTGAGTTTAGCAAGGGTGGTAACATAGATGTACTTCTGGGAGCCGATTATTATTTCGAACTAAGCTACTCTCATGAGCTAACCGCTGCAATGCATCTGATAGTTAAAGCCATACAAATAGCTGATTTTAAGCAAGAAATCATGAGACTACAGAACAAGGAAATAAATAATTCGAGTTCTATATGTACACTGTCCCCCTTTCTTGATGAACATGGCGTGTTACGAGTTGGAGGAAGACTAGAAGCCTCAAACATTTCATACAACGCCAAACATCAAATACTGCTGCCACATAACGATCCGATCACAAAACTAATAATGAAAATGGTCCATCTTGACAACTATCACTGTGGTCCTCAAGCAATGTTGGCAATATCCAGACAGCGGTTTTGGATTGTCAAGGGAAAATCAGTGGCCAGAAACATCGTCCAGAACTGTGTGCGATGCACAAGATCGAAGCCAACGTTACTAAATCAAGTTATGGGCGAGCTACCGGCAAGCAAAGTAACTCCAGCTCACCCATTCATAAAATCAGGAGTGGATACTGTGGACCATTCTGGGTCCACTACATGATAAGAGGTAAAACACCGCACAAGGTGTATGTAGCGGTATTCATTTGTTTCGCAACGAAGGCTGTTCACTTAGAGGTAGTGACTGACCTTACCACTGAAGCATTCATTGGGGCCCTCGAGGCTTATAGCACGTCGAGGACGTTGTCAAACAATATACTCAGATAACGCTACAAATTTTGTTGGCGCCCGAAATCAGCTAGACGAACTAAACATGGGCATATTTGCTGACACTTCGCAAGAGGTGATTGTTCGAGCATGTAGTAAGGATGGCATTGAGTTCAAATTCATACCACCGAGAGCACCTCACTTTAGCGGACTATGGGAAGCAGCAGTCAAATCTGCAAAGCATCTTTTGTTAAGAAGTGTGTCAACAGCGTCCCTCACGCACGAGGAATTCGAAACAGTTATAATTGAAATCGAAGCAATTTTAAACTCGCGACCATTGACCCCATACCAACGGACCATAACGGTTTAACGGCATTAACACCAGGACATTTTCTAATTGCAGAACCACTCACAGCTGAAGTGGACTCCAGGGCTGCAACCTCATCCAGTTCTCTTGCAACACGATGGAGACTTGTTTCCCAACTGAAGCATGAGTTCTGGACGCGTTGGCCAACAGAATATTTACATAACTTGCAGGAGAAACGGAAGTGGAAAACAACATGTGAAAATGTGCGTGAGGGTCAAATGGTCATCATAAAGGAAGACAATATACCTGTTATGAAATGGCCTCTCGGCAGAATTCTCAAAACTTACAAGGGAGATGGTGGCAAGGTTCGGGTGGCAGACATAAAAACGTCCTCTGGTATAACAAAAAGACCTATTCACAGGCTAGCTCCGCTCTTTCATGACGAAGGTCCAGTGGAGACTGAACCATCAACTTATGTTAAAAGGGCATCTACGCGCTTCCGCCCGAAGTCTACCGAAGAACCAAATAGTACCCCATCAAAGAGGGTTAAACTTATCACCAGCCCAATATTACTCGCCATGATACTAACAGTTCTACTCATCTCTGTCGCCATAGGGAACAGTATTAGGATCAAAAATTTTCGTACAGATGCCGGATTATATTTTGAAGGGATCGGAACAGCTAAATTGGTCACCGCTGAATGGAAATTAATGGTATTTTATGATCTGGCTCCATTTTATTCTGAGCTAAGATCTTTCCAGTCAGGACTAAACAAGTTGCAACAACTCTGTTCAGGAATTCAACAACAGGCAACGTGTAGGATTTTGGTTAATAACTTCGAGCAAATTATGAATGAATTAACCGAGGAGTTATTTGCAAACAGTAGAACAAAAAGGGCTGCATTCAACACTGTGGGAAACATTGCACGATCATTATTTTGTGTTCTCGATTCAGATTATGCAGAGGAGATGTCAAACACAATTAAGCAAGCTAAGGGCCAGACTCATTACTTGTTTCAACTATTAAAAAATCAGACGTCCATTATTGACTCAACTATCAATATTATAAAGCACGACGAACTCAATGCTCAATGTCAACTAAGTGCCATCATCGAAAGAATAAATAAAGAAGCAAATGAGATAGACAGAGTCCGAACAAATCAGCCAAACACAATTAATAGGACTACTAGCAAATCGAATGACGCTGACGGCAATAAATCTCCAAAGAGAAACGGAAATCATAAATGTGCTCACCGACGCCCGCAATGGGAGAATTAGTCCACTCTTATTATCCCCCCATCAACTGAGGAATGAACTTACCACAATCAAGGCACATCTTCCAGCATCTCGTACACTTCCAGTCGAAAATGACAACCTTATACAACTATATGAGCTAATGAGTGCCAAGGGAGCTGTAACTAAGGATGAAGTCATTTTCGAAATCATGCTACCGCTAGTTGATCAACAATTTTTAGAGTTATTTAACATTGTGCCAGTACCAACCATTAGAAATGATGTTTTAGTCGCCATCAGCACAGAAAGTTCATTTTTAGCTGTAAATCCCGGCTTCCAGGCAACTCTACATGGTCGCAATTGAAAAATCAAAATAAATGGATCTTCGCGACTATCGGAGACATCGAAGTATCATCAGTATGCGGCACCGACTCATTGAAGGGAAGTGGACTACTCGAAGTCGAAGCCAGCTGCATAGTAAAGACCAGCATGATTACGATCCAAGGACATTTCGGCACAACCAGCAACATACACACATCATATGCTAAACCTAAACACATAGACTCCATAAGCACACTTCAGGAGATAAATAGAATGTTCAACACCACTGACAAGGAACTTGAGACTCATTCGGATCAACTCAACGCTCTCCAGAAAAAACTAAATGAGTTGTCTTGCTTCGCTCCCGGAATTCAACATTCAACACCACCATGCAATAAGTTATACATCATTAATCCTATCTACAATGCTGCTACTAGCGCTCATTGCTGTTAAATGTCGAATAAATCGCCACACCAACGACATCAACCATGATGACCAATCCACACCTCAGCCAGTTCCTCGATCACGGCCTGTTACGATTGACATCATAGATACCTAATTGACCGGTGGTCAAGGCGGGGAGAATGTTGCGGCCCACAATGGGTTATCAACAAAACATTTATTTATATTTATTTAGGTCAATTCATAAGTCCCAAGTTGCATTTTTATTATTTAGTTACTTGCACTCTATTTAGTTAAGCACAATTCAAAACGTTGCATTTTTCATTTAATTATGTCATTTTAAACTCAAGCTATTTTGTTCTTGCATTTATTAAATGTTCCAATTAATTGTAACATTTTAGTTCCGCATATTATGCATTTTTATAACTTATTATTATTGTATGATTATGTTATTTAGTATATAAGACCAGCATTTCAATAAAGAATTCAATCAGTTACAGCATAACAGATCACAACTCAATTATTTCAACACCTTTTCTGGTTCAAGTGCTAGAAGAAGGTAAAACCTTAATTACAATTTAGTGCCAGCCCAAATTTATGTGTCTGGACTGATTATCACTAAAGACCAAGAAACATATCCAATGAGGGTTGGTGAATATGTATGTGACTTTAGTTTGAACACAATTGATTTATGTGCGTTTTTGTTGTTTTTTATGTGTTAATTGCAACCAACAATTGTTGCAAACACAAACCATTTACAAATGTTGCAAACCAAAAAAAGTCAATAATATTTTCTTTGAAATAAATTATCAAAGAAATTGGTTTTATTTCTTTCTTTTTATTTCTTTCTTTGATAATTTCAAAGAAAATATTATTGACTTTTTTGGTTTGCAACATTTGGTTTTATTTGCCGAACAACAGCGCTAGTTTAGCACCTAACTATGATGTAGGAGTAGTAGTCTCCTGTCGGGCGTGTCCACAGGCGGCGGATAGGGGAGGGACATATCAGAAACCTTCCTGATACACTGCACAGTGGTCATTTATGTTGCTGACATGTCCCGGGTCTGGCACGGACGTGCGGGATTTCTATTTCAGAAACTCGCAGAATCGTTGTCATGGCCAGGCTGCGTGCTGGTGGATATGCATGCTGTCTCACCGAGAATGGCGCACCCTGAGAAAGAGGCGCCAGGGTTGGGCCATGTATGTGATCGTGATGGGGAGACTCTATCTCACATGATCAACCTTCCAACTTTGAAGGAGATCGTGTTAAGTAGTTACTCCAAATGAATTCTAAGAGGATCACATGATACTTTGGGTGTGCCAACTGTGAAACCCTCGGCAGTGCCAACTGCACTAAAAAAGAGAACGGAAGGTGTGCCAGCTGGAGTAATACCAGCCGCGCCAATTGCACCTGAAGATACGAAAGTGCTCGAGAAGGATGTGCCAGTCAGCGTCAAGCCGACAGTGCCTACTGCATCTGGAACGAACGCACAAAACACGCGTGAGCGAAGCTTAATGGCACGCAAAGGCACCGGTGAATTACGGGCTGGTCGACGCTATATCGAGCAGTTGATCAATAAGCCGTCTAGGGAGCTCACTAGTAAGGAAAAATCCTCGCTGGCATGGGCAAAGGCTCACTTGGCTGCACACGATGGCTCTAACCCTGCAGCAGCTGCAAAAACAAGCTAAGGGGAGGAACCATCGGCGCAGCTAAGGGCGCAGCCATCCAACAAGCGTCAAAAGCAAGCAGATTCCAAGGTCATAAGCAAACCTTACAGTGAGGTTGCAAGAAACCCACTGGTAAGGGCTGTTCTTGACCATAGTAACTGCGATGGAGCAATCAATCACGATAAGTGGGGATTGATCTGTCAAAAGTTATTGGACAGTGACATGACCCAAGGGCATTCGCCACAGTTCATGGACTCAGGCTGGCTTCAGGGACATGTGAAACTAGTCTCATGCATGGACGATCTATCAGCGTCCAAACTAAAGGAAATCATTCTATCTTTAGGGGAAGTGTGGCTCGGTGCGAGATTGGAATTGGTCCCGGTCAGTGAAATATCTCGCAGGCCAAGAGAAATTGCTGTCATTCCAGCGGATCCACATGACCCAGCGAAGATCCTGGACATCTTCCGGAAAGGAAACCCGGACCTAACAGCCAATGATTGGAAGGTAGTAAAGGTCTTCGAACCGGTTCGTAGGAAGGCGATCGTGGTCCTTAATAAGGAAACGTTGTCGCTACTCCGGGAAAGCCAAGGTCTGGTTTACTTTATGGGCATCAGACTTTGCGTCTACCGGGGTGATGACAAACCCCATCCCGAAACCCCCGTTGCGATAGAGGGGTTGCAAGGGGCTGACACTGATAATGATGCCAAGGCCAACACGGAAGCCATAGTTGGACCTGCGGATTCAGCCGCTTCGGGATGCTCTCAAACAGACTCTTGTCTGATTGAGGACCTCCTGGATAAACTTGACTTCGCGGACAATGAATGCGCTCTTCTGGACCCAAATACAGCAGACGCAGACATCGTCGTCAACTATGACCCTGATATCTGATGGCGAAGCTAATACAAATCAACCTTCACCGCTCAAAAGAAGCCTCAGCGGCATTAACCAGCCGAATTTTAGAAGGTGTGGATATTGCGCTTATCAAAAAACCATGGACTTCCAAAGAAAAAAATTTTTGGACTCAGTGCAAAGGGATACAGACTACTGTATGTACATAAATTAGGTAACAATGATAAAAACATTAGATCCTGTATTATGGTGAAAACCAGCTTAAATGTCTTCACATTTACATGTCTTCTTCATTCTATCTAATTTCAGTGATGAAGACACAATAGCAGTGGCATGGAAGACGGGAGAATCCACAGTATGGTGGCTACGCTCATGCTACATGGCCCATGACCATGCGGAACCCCCCCCCCCACCCCCACCAAGCATTTTGGTCCATAAGGCAGTGAAGGAAGCGAAAACGTGCGGTATTCCTGTTATAATAGGTGCTGACACAAACGCGCATCAGCAGATTTGGGGCAGCTCAGATACAAATGACAGAGATGAGTGCATTTTTTATTTTATTATTCATAACAATGTGGTAGTACTGAATCAAGGTTCGGAACTCACTTTCGTAGTCTCCAATAGGCAAGAAGTATTAGACATAACTCTAGTCAATTCGAGGCACGCTCACTTGATTCGGGAATGGAAGGTCTCCTCGAACTGCTCCTTCTCTGACCATCGCTATATAACATTCTTGATTATCATTTCGGATAGGAAATCAAAATTATACGTTAACAGACGCAAAACAAACTGGGAGGTACAGAACCAAATCCTCACCAAACTTTATTGCGCAACCTCATAATATAGAGGCCGCGGATATTGACTTAGTCGTAGATACGCTAACAAAACCTTTTAAAGCTACTGGTTTATCCTGACAGTATTGCAGAAACGCGTAAGAACTGTAGACAATTATTCAATGCGGCAAAAAGACAGGTAATTGATCACTTTATAAAGCCTCATTGAATAAATTCAAAAACGAAGTCAGCAACGCTAAACGCAAAACTTGGAGATTTCTGCAATTAAGTACAATCCCACTCCAAGACTTGTAGACTGCGTAAAATCCTAGCGAAAAAACCGACGATACCCAGTTACATCCAGGAAAACGATGGAAACTGGACAACGAATAGTATCGGATCTTTAGAGGTCCTAATGGACACCCATTTTCCGGGCTGTCAACCCTGTGGTGATATTCGACGAACATAACCGTCCCATGCCCAGGCACAAATATCCACAGACATTACTGTGGAAAAAGTGAAATGGGCTTTTGAAAGCTTCCATCCATTTAAATCTCCGGGTCCGGATGGTATCATTCCTGCGGATCTGCAACATAATGCCGATCATATATTCCAAATGCATGGACTAAATGTAATTTCATCTTTATACCCAAAGGAGGGAAGGCTTCACATACCAAGGCGAAGGATTTTAGACCTATTAGTTTAACTTCCTTTCTTCTGAAAACCCTTGAGAGAATAATGGATGTGCATATTAGAACACTCATTGATAGCTCTCAACTTTCGGCCTCTCAACATGCATATACCAAGTTCAAATCGGTTGAGGCCGCCTTACATTCGCTTGTAGGATGAATAGAGGTCACTCGAGCATAAAAACTATACCATGGTGGCCTTCATGGATATTGAAGGTGCCTTTAATAATATTGATCCGTCGGCAATCATTCAGTCTCTCAGAGAACTGGGGGTCGAACGGGGGATTTATCAGCTCATTGAAAATTTGTTACTACGCAGAATCATCAATTCTACCATGGGAGCAGCTACCATCACAAGGCAGGCCCACAGGGGTACACCTCAGCGTGGTGTGCTGTCACCCTTGCTGTGGAATGTGACAGTAAACAATCTGCTCGGAAAATTGGAATCCATGAATATCAAAACGGTTGTATATGCGGATGGTGTAGCGATTGCAATATCAGGGTTCCACCTGGTTACTTTATCACAAAGACTAGAAAATGAACTAAACGAGGTTAGTGCTTGGTGCTCACGGAGTGGCCTCAGTGTCAACCCGGATAAAACGGAACTAGTACTCTTTTCCAGGATATACAAAATTCCAAACTTCAACCACCCAAAGCTAAATGGCATTACTCTAACCCTGTCGGATAAAGCCAAATATATGGGTGTTGTCCTCGATAGTAAGCTTTCCTGGAGGAAAAATCTTCAGGCAAGAGTAGCGAAAGCCACAACGGCAATGTACGTCTGTAGGAATGCAATCGGCCCTACACGGGGAATAAATCCTAAGGGAGTCGGTTGGACACTAGAGATGGTTATAAAACCTATATTATTTTATGTGATTTCGGCCTGGTGAAAAGCACTCGACTCAGTAAGTAATCAGTCCCGTATAGAGGGAATTCTCGGAAAAATGGCACTTATGATAACAGGTGCTCTAAAATCAACACCAACAAAAGCGCTCTTCGTTATGTTGGGTTGGCTTCCGGTGGACTTAATAGCTAGAAAGCTAGCTTTACGTACCGCCGTCACACTAAACACAATAGGCGCATGGAACCACCGACTTTAGGGGCATGCAAGTATATTAGGTATAGTGAACAACATACCAGATCTTATGGACTACTGCACACCGAAACACAACTTCAATAGGAACTTCCAAATCTCTTTGGCAGAAGGGTATTCCCCACTGAACGGAGCCATACGGGTCTTCACGGACGGTTCAAAAAAGGGGGAAGGGTTGGAGGAGGCGTTTTCATTTCCGAATACGGAGTTGAAATATCCTTCAGACTCAGGAACGAATATAGTATACTACAGGCAGAATTATCTGCTATCAAAAGAGCGACACAATGGCTAAGGTTCTATCGGATTTCAAATAGAGATATCCATATTATAACTGACAGCAAATCTGCTATTAAGTCTTTCATAGGGGGTGTATACCACATCCTTTCTTGTCCAAGAATGTCGTAGAGCCTTGGATGGTCTTGCGCAGCACCGAAATATCTCGATAAACTGGATGCATGGACACGGGACTATTTCAGGAAACATAGCTGTGGATGAACTAGCAAAGAGGCGAACCACATTCAGAGAAGTCGATATCGACAACCTTTGTGGACTACCTCTCTCATCCTGCTGGAGACGTTTCGATGTAACCTTCTTGGAATTAGCTCAAAACAGATGGCGAAATGAGTACATCTGTGTAATAGCGAGAACCTTTGGCCTCGCCCTGACTTCCGTAGAACGGAAAATCTCATTAACTTCAATAGGAAGCACCTGAGAAACCTCGTGGGCACATTGACCGGTCACTGTACCTTCGGAACCCATGCTAAACGTATGGGTCTCCCGTATAATGACTACTGCTACAGTTGCAATGACTAAAAAAAAAATTTAATCCTCTATATTAGGAATAGTGGTTGGTATAATCGCTGACCCCCCCCCCCCCCCTAGCCAAATTTCTTGACCCACTCTCATTTCTCATCTTTCTACTTCTACCCTTCTCACCCTCCTCTTGTTTCTCTCTCTCTCTCTTTCTTCTTTTAACTTACAGGTAGCACAGAGGGATCATCATATCGGACCCAAGTGAGATGGATTCTCTTTCTACTTTCCTACCAGCAGCCTGCTAACCTAACCTAACGGTTTTATTTCTTGACCGAAATTAACGCGCACAACGGTATTAATTAATTTTTCTTTGAAATAAATTTTCAAAAAAAATTTATACACTTTTTAAATCAGTCCCTGCTCGGGCGCCAAAATGTTGAGTCTTATTATTTTTAAAGGCAAACGATTAAAGGAATTTAAAGTTTATTCTTAATTTGGTTTTAATTAACTATTAAATTAAATTTAAAATGCACTTTAAATTAATAAAAAACACACGCCTTGCTCGGTAAGTATATATTCACAAACTGTAACTATTTATTATAAATGTTTAATGTTCATGTATTTCTTTTCTTTTCAGGTACACAGTTACAAATTAACGAAAGAACATATTCCAGGTATATTTAAATTAATGTTGATTATAAATTAGAAAAAAAAAGTATGTATATATGTATATGTATATAAAAAACCAATATTGTGGAGAAAACCTCAATTGGCCTAAAAACTCCACGCTCCAAAAATTTTTTTTTTTTTTTTTGGTTTTTTAACATTTTGCGCAAATTTGGCAATTATTCATTATGAACAAATACCCAAATATCTAAAAATGTTGAGTCGCAACTATTTTTGGGCGATGCGACTTTCACTCAGGTTATTCATATAACCGTTGGTCTTCATGAATAATCATCAATATTGGTATCATTTTAAAGCTTTTGAGAACATCTTTCATGAAATGGTAAAATGCAGACTTACTCGGCCAGGCAAGAAAACGTTATTAGGCAGGAAAACTTTCCAATACAGAAAATCTTTATTAGGCTACGCCGTGTCGGAAAACACGATGGTGGAGAAAATCCTTAAGCCCGACCGAAGGCTGGCAGTGCAGGCAAACTTTATTAGACAGGAAAACTTTGCTAGACAAAATATCTTTATTATACTGCGCCCTATCGGGAAACATCATGGTGGATAAAATACTTAAGCACGTCCCGTATCTGGAAACACCATGGTGGAGAAACTGAAAGTGTCTTTTTTTTTTGTTACTCTATGTATGAAAGAAATTAGATCTCAAGTTAAAGCTTAATTCATTTTTTGTTCTTGTAAGCAGCAATAATATCACATACAAAATCTGGACTTCAATTTTCATTGGAATTCCTGCACAACAAATCACTTTGCCCCAAGACACTTAGCAAGATACCACAGAATAAACCCACCCCACATACATGATACCCCAATTAAACTTTATATTTTATACTACATAAAATAAGCCGTTTTATTTGGAAGTTTATATTCTGATCATTGGACCACAATTTTTCTTCATTCTAACAAAAATGAAAAAAAAAGTTTATCGAATGTTCAAATAATTTTTATTCGAATTACAGCACTACACTGTATTAACTACTATATTTAGGCATAATAAAAAACCAGGCAAGCTTTGGTCTGGGCCAAAGAATTGTGGAGGAATTGTAAAAATACAGGCTAGAATATGTATACTAGTTTGCAAATATGTAGCCGATATATTAGTGGCTATATCGTTGACACTAGCCCGCACTTCTAAGAAAGATAATGTTTTTGTCCCTACATCATTTTTGGCTTTAACGCTAACGTGCTAAAAAAAAAAATACAACTTTAAATTTTTATGCTCATTTCTATATATAAGTATATTTCTATGCTCATTTTTAGACTTGTATGAAAGTATTCTTTTATTAATTGTACATACATGTTAAGTCACTTATATCGATTTTTGATTATTGAGCTCATCTGTATTTTCAAGGGAACGCAATATAGAATTGGAATACAAGACAATTTCCTCGCATTCTGCCAAATTTTCATTTTCTCTAATTATGCATTTTAATATATGGACAATATATTTATTTTCATCTTCACTCATGTTGCAGAACCGACTTTCGGTTAAAGTAGTCATTGTTTTCAAAACCATTTCTATATCAACTTCATAACCATTGACTATTCGTAATTTCTTAATCAATTTATTAAGTACTCCTAGTTTTGCAAATTCATCTTTGACCAAGGAAAACTCTGAAGATATTGATGCGATCAAAAAACACGCTTTTGCAAAAGCACGAGACGATTCTATATCTAAACAATTATATACGTGCTTAATACCATCTTTTTTAATAAACTCCATCAAAGCAGGCTCATAATTTCTTATTAAGCCTGACAGAGCGTATAAGGCACTTGCAACAAGTTCCAAGTCATCATTGGTTAAACATTTTATTAACTGTTCAATAATGCCATGTTTTAGGAAATATTGTTGGCCGAACGTATTGTTCTGAGACATCTCTGCAACTATACTTATAGCACTAATACAAACAGATTTATTTGTATGTTTAATACAATTTATTAAAATATCAGCGCCTTCAATTTTAATAAAATTATTAGCGAAATCAATATTATCGATGTAGTCCCTTATTGAATCAAGAGCAACTATTTTTTCTTCGTCACTGGATGTCTCACATTGAAGCGTACGAACGGCTTTTAATAGTTCTTCCATAACATTTACTGTCATTGATCGCAGCACATGATCCAAAAAGATTTTTTTATCTTCATCCATTTGAACGACATCATTTTCTTTATTTTGATGGTAATTGATGGCAAATTTTAAAAGTTCCTGCATATTTTTTGGTGTACGATTATCCATTTTTAGGGATGAAGTCAAAGCCAGAGAAACAAGTCGACCGGCCCGAAGCCGACGGCGCGCCACCGCCGGTTATTTTTCTGTGTATCAAGCCGCCGTTGATTGTATCGGCTCGCATCGGCTCTAAACCAGCCGATATTTTATCTGCTCCAAGAGACAAATTTCGGAGGAAAAAATTTTGAAAATCAATTTTCAGTTTCAATTTTTATTTTTTCCTTAAACTTTCATATGTTTATTTGAGCCGCCGAAAATTCTTTCGGCACGCCGCCGCCGGTCACAAAACTACTGCAGCGCGCAGCCAATAATTTTGCCACGACTTGTTTCTCTGGTCAGAGCACGACGCTGTTCGGCACATAGCAGGATTAACAGCCGCCGCCGAAATTTATCTCGTAATTGCGCCGCCGCCGATGGATGCGGCTGTGATAGGCGCACGGCTCAGCCAACCACTCGTATATGTAATATATCTGGCAAAATTTTCTTGCCAAAATACTTTTATTCATTTTTAATTTTTTTGTTGAAAGAATTCTAATGGTTTTTTTCGTGAATTTACAGGATATATACAAGTATGTACGCTGATTTCTTTATACGAAAATATATTTTCTTCTATCGTCTATAGTAGCTTTGTTGAGATATATGCACTTGATCACGAAATGTACGATAATTTCCAAATACATGACAAAGCTGGTATGTGATGTTTGATTCTTATATTATATTAGATGATACATATTTGGTCCAAATGTAATAAGGGTATGTTATACACAGATCTTACCTTATAAAATAATGAAAACTAATTAAAATTATCACTATCGAATTTTGTAGCGAGCCGTTAAAAAGTCTATCAAAAAAAAAAAAAAACAGTTTCATCACATTAAAGAACCATGGGGGAAATTAGTTAGAAGAAAGGTTTTGTGGTATTTATTCTAAACAAAAATATTTATAAAAAATTTTCCTAAAAACGCAGCATTAAAAAGATATGGTGCCTGTGTTTATAGCCAGGATAGGTTATTTTTAGGTGAAATGGTCAATGCGCATGTCCGTTAGGTACGCACGCTTTCAGTGAATACGATTTTTCATGACCAGTATATCAGAAACTGCCGGTGGAGCGAACAAAATAAATACTTTCGGCAATTTGGGTGGTGTAATCTGTATTCGTGTCTTAGATATGGGTGCATAAATTGCTATTACAAAGGGCTGATCTGTGTCAAAGTCCTCTCTAGATTATTATTTTAGAAATGTTAATAATGAAAAAATGCAGAGTAAAACATTCAGCTATTGCTTATATCGAAAATAAAATATTTTAATCAAGTTGGTTAGTCGAAAAATTTTAATACACGAAAAAATAAATTATTTGTCTTTCATAAAACAAATATGTTTGTATGTAATATTGTATGTATGCATATAATTCCCACAACATCGGTGAAGGGTATATAATATTCGGCTAATCCGAATATAGCACTCTTGCCTTATTTTGAAAAGCTTAAAGGCTTCATTAGTCTTTACTTTCTGTTGCTATTCTGTGCTGTGCCGTTCTGCTTCTAAATTTAAGAAAAATTTTTATTAGCAAAAAAAAAGTTAGCGGTAACGGTAGCAAAGTACTAGTGTAAGTAAATTTTTGACATATCTGAGGTGAATAAAATTTCACTAGCCCTGGGGGTTAGTAGAATTTTTGACACAACAGATAAATTTTTGACAAGTAGCAAATAAGAAACATGGTATCATAAAATTTAAAACCACCGCCGTCGCTTCGAGCCGTCTCCCAATACATAGATTTATACGTCTTTTAAATTTAATTAGACTGTGAAAAAATCATTGTTTATATTAATCTGCGAAAAATGTTGCATCATACATATAATATTATATAATTTTTTGATACAAGAATATTGTTTTATATAAAAATGTCCTCTCAAAAATTTGTTAGTAGCCGGCGGCTTGTAGTCAAAGGTTTTGCTTCGCCGCCGCAGAATTTTTTCATCAGCTTCTTTCAATGCTAAAGCGAATTTGTCAAAATTTTGCATTTCCAAAAAAGATATCATTTGGCACAGCAGAAAAATGAATTTTTTCCCCACAGCCAAATATTTTTTTACCACAGTACTTTTCTACCGCTTGGCACACGCCCTTAGAAGTTATCCCACATGAAACTTAAGCTGTCTTTACATGGTAATACAAAGTATTACGACATGTTAAAAAATGCTGTAGGTTACACAAAATCTTATCATGTAAAAGCAAAATGTATCGAATAGGAGAGAATACGGATAGAAAATTTGAAGAGCGGTCGGTAAATGTTCATTTTCTAAAACATTTTATAAACTAATGTATTCTCATCACATCAGAGGTGTATTGTTATAGTGTCTCCCACTATTCCCTTAACACTAGTTTGGTCACACACATATGCACATGCTATTTTGACCTATTAAAAATTTTACCAATTATTTTTAATACTTTATTCGCTGCAAAGATTTTTATTAATTGTATTTCCCAAAGAATTTTAATAAGTTTATTGACTTGCAACAGTTAACAAAATGTACCATTAATTCCAAATAATTTTAATAACTTTAAATTGTCCAAGTACATTAAATCCAAAGAATCTTAATAAGTTTATTGACTTGCAACAGTTAACAAAATGTACCATTAATTCCAAATAATTTTAATAACCTTAATATTTGTATTTAATAAATTGTCAAAGTACATTAATTCCAAAGAATTTTAATAAGTTTATTGACTGTGCATTTCCGCTAACGAAAATACAACTTTATTACATATTTATTAATTATATATTTTTTCCAAAGAATTGTTATACTTACTTTATTCAAGTGCAAAATGCACCCGGCAAATTTCTTAAGAATTATTATTCAAACATGTATTTTAAGTTTATATTCCCAAAATGCAAAAGACAACAAAAGAATAGTATTTAAGAAAGTAGAAAATAAAAAAGATTGATTATTATTGATTATACCTAAAACACGGTTGTTTTACTTATTTTTTTCGTTGTTTCTCATTTCGGTGAAAAAAGTGGCGCAGTCGGTAGGATACCCGTGTATCCTCGTGTAAATCATTTAAATTCGAGAATATTTGATATTTTAATATCTGTAACGGGTAAAGAGAAACAACGAATGCGAACCCTTTAAAGGACATACAAAAATTAAAGGACATACAAAATATTTTGTGAAAGTGACATTTGAACAAATCCTTTAAACATACAAATTTTTTCCTTTAAAAGATTAAGGGAAATACAACATTTTTGTGAAAGTGAATTTGAACGAATCCTTCTAACATGCAAAATTTTTTGTGAAGAAAAAAAAGAAGAAAAAAAACAACAACGAAAGGTGAAGAAAAGGGTAAAAAGATTTACCTTATCAATAATACATCCAGACAATAGTCGAAATATAAATATACATCCTTATCAACTCTAAACTCAACATAGTGACAATTCTCTCTTCAATCTTGAAAAGCATCCTTATCAACTTTAAACTCAACAGTAGAAACACAAAGCCAAGCAGACAGCTATATAACTTCCAACAACAGCATCAAAAAGCATCTTAATCAACTCTAAATTCAACATAGTGAAAAGCATCCTAATCAACTTTAAACTTAACAGTAGAAACACAAAGCCAAGCAGACAGCTATATAACTTCCAACAACAGCATCAAAAAGCATCTTAATCAACTCTAAATTCAACATAGTGAAAAGCATCCTAATCAACTTTGAACTTAACAGTAGAAACACAAAGCCAAGCAGACAGCTATATAACTTCCAACAACAGCATCAAAAAGTAAGAATTTGATTAAATATATTGTATGTATTTGTTAATATTATTAAATGCATGTAACTGAAAAAATAAGTATAGAGTCAGAAATTAAAAGAAAATTATTGTATTCTGCAGGAGAACAAGAAACCAAAAGGTTACAAGACTTCTTATATAAAATAACCTTGATAAAAACCAAAGCAAGAAAATATTATTTAAAACATAAAAGTGAAAGAAACAAACGCATTCGTGTATAAGAGAGTATTCCCTTTTTTCCTTTTCCCAAATCTATTAAAACACAAAAAAAAACTGAAAATGGCAGTACAGGTTGAAAACCCAATGAACAGATTAACTATAAACCCTTTGAAATATCTTAGTAACTTACCTGAGTTCTGTTGCGACTCAAGAGACCTACAAACGTTCACCACACTTATTGACCGAATACACCCACACCTACAAACATATGACGAATTGTCTCAACTACTTTTTTCAGACATAATAAAATCAAAACTCAAAGGAAGGGCAAGACAGGCAATAGAAATAAATTGCCACGCTACTTCATGGACAGAGACTAAAAACATACTACAGAATAATTTTGGAGATAGACGTTCTTGCGAAGAACTTTTTGACGAATTACGAAGCGTGACCTTTAGAACAAATACCCTAGATTTCTACAACGACATGAAAAACAGGCTACACAGATTAAATAACAAATTAGTAGTTATTCTAGGAGAAACCGAAGCAACTAGACAGAGTGCGATGAACAACAAACGCACTGCCCTCAACATCTTTAAAAACAAGATCCCTGAACCGATGAAATCTATCCTATTCTGTAGGAACCCAGAAGACTTGGAACAGGCCATGGACATACTGCTCCAAGCCGGATACGCACATATAGGAAACAATAACGGGAAAGGCCCAGAATTCAGAACTCATTCAAGTAATGGGAACAATAACTTTAGGAACAATACACAATACAATAAAAAGGATGGTAGGAATAGAACACAACAACCATTCAACAGAAAGAATTTCCAATCAATGCCCCAAAACAACAGAAGAGACTACCAACAACCCCAACCATACCAACAACCATTCCAACAACACCAACCATACCAACAACCATTCCAACAACACCGACCATACCAACAACCATTCCAACAAAACCCTAATCCTCAAAATCCATCATCCCAGAGACCAAATTTTAGAAACCAACCAGAACCAATGGACATAGGAAAAATTGAAGTGGCTGAAAATTTTCAGGAATCAGCCTCAGGAATAAATTACCATTTATAATAATAAAGACAAAGATAGGTTTTATAAAACTTATAATAGATACAGGCGCAACAACTTCCATTTTAAACCCTGAGATCTGCGACCCCAAAAGAATTCACCCAACTAGTCCACTTTTAATTAAAACTCTTCAACATCAAATTTACGTTGACGAAAAAGCCATAATACCTATATTCAAAGAATTTAGCGACATTGGAACAAATAGAACACTAGAATTTTACATAATAAGATTTCATAACTTCTTTGACGGTCTAATAGGTAACGATATACTGAGACCACTTAATGCCTGTATCGATTATAAAAAGAAAGAAATAACCATCGGTGACAAGACACTCCCTATGCACTTTGAAAACGAAAACTTAAATAAAAAAAGAATAATAGCACCAGATGACTCTGACCTAGTATATTATAAGGAAGAAAACGGCGGAAATATTGTAAGAGAAGGAATTTTAAATGTAGAAAATGGAGAAGTAGAGATAAACTTGCTATCCGAAACTAATCGCGTGACTACGCAAAAGGTAGATCACGAAAATTTTAACATAATCGAGAATAAAGAATTTAAACCATTGAATGACCAAATTAGAATAGGACACTTAAACCCCGAGGAAAGATCACAACTATTACAAATAATAAATAGATATCATAATATTTTTTACCAGGAAAGCAATACACTTTCATTTACCTCCGCAATAAAACATAAAATACGCACTATTAATAACGTTCCGATATTTTCCAAATCTTATCGTTATCCATACGTTCATAAGGAAGAGGTAAAAGAACAAATCCAGCAAATGCTTAAAGATAAAATAATCAGACCCAGTAATTCACCCTACTCCGCACCTATATGGATCGTGCCAAAGAAGGCCGATGCCAGCAACAAAACCAAATGGAGACTTGTCATCTATTACCGTAAACTAAATGAAGTAACGGTAGCTGACAAGTATCCAATACCAAACATTGATGAAATATTAGACAAATTGGGAAGATGCCAATATTTCACCACCCTTGACTTAGCCAAGGGATTTCATCAAATTGAAATCGCGGAAGAGGACATTCATAAGACCGCCTTCAGCGTAGAAAATGGTCACTATGAGTTTCTAAGAATGCCGTTTGGGCTCAAGACAGCCCCAGCGACATTTCAAAGACTGATGAACACAGTCTTAAGCGAATACATAAATAAGATATGTCTAGTCTACTTAGACGACATTATTATTTTTTCTACATCCTTGCAAGAGCATTTAAACTCAATTAATCTTATTTTTAATAAATTAAAAGAAGCTAATTTAAAGGTACAATTAGATAAATCAGAGTTTCTGAAGAAAGAAACTGAATTTTTAGGACACATTGTAACACAAGATGGAATTAAACCAAATCCCAAAAAAATTGAATGTGTAAAGAGCTTCCCTATCCCAAAGACACCAAAACAGATAAAACAATTCCTAGGACTCACCGGGTATTATAGGAAATTCATCAAAGATTATTCAATGATTGCAAAACCAATGACCAGATATCTAAAGAAGGATGCCAAAATAAAAATCTCTGACCCACAATATCAAAAAAGCTTCAATACACTCAAAACCTTGTTAATAAATGAACCAATTTTAACATACCCAGATTTCTCAAAAACATTCACGGTCACTACAGACGCGGGCAATTTCGCCTTAGGCGCTGTTTTATCACAAGAAAATCATCCAATTTGTTTTGCAAGTCGTACACTCAACGAGCATGAATGCAATTATAGTACGATTGAAAAAGAACTTCTAGCTATCATATGGGCCACTAAATATTTTAGGCCATATATTTTCGGGCGTAAATTCAAAACTTGTCAGGTGGAGATTAAGATTATCAGAATACGATTACGAAATTAGGTACAAGAAAGGAACAAGTAATAGTAATGCCGACGCTTTGTCGAGGATCGAAACTGAAGCCAGCATTAATACACTAGAGTGTGACAGTGTAACGATAAAAAGTACTACTTCACCAATTAACATGTTTAAGAACCAAGTAGTTATAACAAAAACAACCTCTGGATCATTAAGAATAAAGAATAAATCTGTTTTTAATAATAAAAGGAAAATTATTTCTATGAAGGAAATGGACAGGGAAACAGCAATTACAATACTAAAGAATCATTTTAATCCAACACAACTGAATGCTATATTTATCGAAGACGAATTTTATACAACGTTTAAAAATGTTTATGAAGAACTATTTTCAAATAACACAAATTTTAAAGTACTTAGATCTACACTCATGACAGAAGACATAGAAGATGAAAATCGGTTAACGGAAATCATTAAAAACGAACACCTTAGCAAAAACCATAGAAGAATTTAAGCAGTATATAAGGAATTAATTACGCAAATTTACAATCCTAAATTAAAAAAAAGGATAACTCAGTTCATAAATAATTGTGAAATCTGTAGCTTAGAAAAATATGACAGAAAACCCCCAAAGATCCCTTACAAAATTACGGAAACTCCATATAAACCTCGCGAAGTATTACACATAGACGTATTTTATACCTTGGATAAGAAACTCTTCATGACAACAATCGACAAATTCTCAAAATTCGCCTTAGCATTTCAAATAAACGGTAGAAGCTGGACGGAATTCAAAACAAAACTTTTGCTGATAATCAATACCTACGGGAAAATGGATAAAATCATCGTAGACAACGAATTAGGATTTAAGGCTATACCGATGCAGGAATTTTTAAAAGAAGAGAACATAGATATTCACTATACCTCAAATAGCAACCATACATCCAACGCCGACATCGAAAGACTACACAACACAATCAACGAACACATACGCTTACTAAGACACGACAAAGAACACAAAGACGAAAGTATGGAGGATAAAATGATAAGAATAATAGGTTTTTATAACAATACAATACATAGCACAACCGGCATCAAACCAATTGATTTTGTAAACGGCAAAATACATGAGGATAGGTATACGGAAATTCGTGATCTCATGAGCGAAAAAAAAGAAAAATATATCCAGAAACTGAACGAAAACCGGAAAGATTTTGAATTAGAAGGAGGACTAAATTATATTAAAGAAATAAGAGGTGGGAAAAACCACAGAAAATATAGGAAAGTTAGTGCAGAAAAAATAGATGATGACCACATACAGACAATAGGAACTGGACATAAATATTACAAAACTCACGTTAGACCTACTAAGAAATATCAAGACAAAAATAACCCCAAAATCAAAGCAATAACTAAATAAATATATTCTTTTAGATGATTAAATGGATCATAATGATGATAACAATCGTCCCAACCATCAGGGCCCAAACCATCGACATACAGGACCTATCACACAATAACGGCTATATACCAATCAAAACAGGGGAGACCAAAATCGTTGAACACTACATCAAAATACTACACATAATAAATACAACAGAATACGAACGAACATTGGACATAATCAAGAACAACATGGACATCCTTAAGACATCAAGTACCGAATCAAAAAGATTAATGGACACAGTAAACAAGAACTTTATGCTATTGAAGGCAAAAATAGAAAATCTTAACCCACATTTCCGAAGGAAACGAGCTCTACTAAATATTATAGGTAAAGGCCTAAAAGTAATTGCAGGTACAATGGACAGCGACGACGAAGAACAAATAAGTAAAACTCTTAAATTATTAAACACACATGACGAAAACTTAACAAACAAGATGAACAACTTAACTTTTATTAACAATGTCATGAACTCCCAGATTCAGAATATTACCAATCATATAAATTACCAGCAGAACAAAATTGGAAATTATTTAACTAAGTTCAAAAATATTATAGGAAATAAAATTTCAACCATAGAAGACGAGATAACATTTATAGAACACATATATCAGATTAACAACGACATCTCGCTCTTACGTCAACATGTAGATGACATCGGTCAAATTATTTTTTCCGGAAAACTGGGAATCATCCCCACAGACATTCTTACTCAAACCGAACTTAACCTAATCTCAGACTTTGACAGTTATACCAACATTAAGATATCCATAGCACTTCACGACGGTAACATGATTATTATTCTCTCTGTACCACAATTTTCACAAGACCCACTATCCATGGTGACATTCGTACCAATACCTGACAAGAATAATAAATCCATACAACTTAATCATTCCGATGTTCTCATAGATTCAGAAAACAATATTTATAGTACGTATATTAAGGAAAATTTAAAAAGAAATCTAATAAAAATCAACGACAATTGCTTGAATAATATATTAAATTTTGAAGAAGCTAACTGCAAAATGCAAACATTAAATAAACAAGAAATAGTTGAGATCATTCCAGGAATATTAGTTCTCAAACAATTCAATGGTAACATATCGCACAATTGCAACAAAGCTAAATTAAAGATTTCAGGAAATCACTTAATCAAATTCGAAAATTGTGAAATAAATGCGTTAAATAAAACTTTTACAAATGTTAAAATAAAAATACAAGACAAATTTATCCTACCTAATCTCATTACAAAAAT
This sequence comes from Tachina grossa, assembly GCA_949987645.1. Classification (NCBI taxonomy): domain Eukaryota; kingdom Metazoa; phylum Arthropoda; class Insecta; order Diptera; family Tachinidae; genus Tachina; species Tachina grossa. Next base: position 58,952,865 of record OX465277.1, on the reverse strand, counting down.
TAAAGACAATAGTAATACAACACTTGCAGACATAAAAATTGAATCTTTATATCTAAAACAAATAGAATATGAAGAAACACTGAAACAAGTACTATATACAGATAAGAACTCAAAAATACTTAGTTTTAGCATAGATATCTCAATTATTATATCAATATGTATCTTAATTATTTTTATATACTTCTTTAAAAATACAAAAACATATATTCCAAATGTACAATTAAAAAATGAAACTACTATAAACAACCCGGCAAAGATAATTTAATTTCGTCGGAGCCTCAAACTAACGGTGGGGGTGTTATAGTGTCTCCCACTATTCCCTTAACACTAGTTTGGTCACACACATATGCACATGCTATTTTGACCTATTAAGAATTTTACCAATTATTTTTAATACTTTATTCGCTGCAAAGATTTTTATTAATTGTATTTTCCAAAGAATTTTAATAAGTTTATTGACTTGCAACAGTTAACAAAATGTACCATTAATTCCAAATAATTTTAATAACTTTAAATTGTCCAAGTACATTAAATCCAAAGAATCTTAATAAGTTTATTGACTTGCAACAGTTAACAAAATGTACCATTAATTCCAAATAATTTTAATAACCTTAATATTTGTATTTAATAAATTGTCAAAGTACATTAATTCCAAAGAATTTTAATAAGTTTATTGACTGTGCATTTCCGCTAACGAAAATACAACTTTATTACATATTTATTAATTATATATTTTTTCCAAAGAATTGTTATACTTACTATATTCAAGTGCAAAATGCACCAGGCAAATTTCTTAAGAATTATTATTCAAACATGTATTTTAAGTTTATATTCCCAAAATGCAAAAGACAACAAAAGAATAGTATTTAAGAAAGTAGAAAATAAAAAAGATTGATTGTTATTGATTATACCTAAAACACGGTTGTTTTATTTATTTTTTTTTCGTTGTTTCTCATTTCGGTGAAAAAAGTGTGTATTTCAAAGTAAACGTTGCCAGCACTGATGGTTTTTATTGAAGGGTTTACACTTACAAAAACAACCAAAATCAACTCAGGAAATGTTCATGTTGTTTTTGTAATCATTGTACAACTGCAACCATCAGCTACTTAACCCGTACCACAAAACCCAACAAACAATAAACAAACCTATAAAAAATTATATTTTGTAGTAAAATTACATTTCAATAATAAAATGTTTTCTCCAAGATTTAGTTATATTAAGGTACCAACAGACGACATTATTTTCACATTGTATGTGCCAAAATTTACATATGTAAACGGAAACATGTCGTGTGTTACCTTTAAAACATTGCTTGTGTGAAAAAAATGCCAAATGACATAAGACATTATTTGAAATAGAGCGTGCACTATTTTCTTATGTTAAACATACAGCTCCAAATGTCTATGCCATGCGAACAAATTCGTCGGCGGTTGATTATGTGCACTATCATTAGCCGTCTGAATGAAGTATTTTGCAAGTCAAATAAATTATATTTTTTTTTAATTTAACGATGTAGTTTTATTAAAATGAGTCCAAAAATGTATAGATTTTTATATACATCCTCAACGTCTTGTTTAAAAAAGAAAAATTTTAAAAAGCACATTTGCGTCGCCAGTACTTCAGCGACGGAACCAAAAATATTTCTACGGCTGCAAGCCATTTATAAAACAAAATACGTGGATATTTATGTACTGAAAAAGAAGAAGTGATACTACATGTACGTTTGTGACCAAAAATTATTAACCTTATGTAAATTAACCAATATTGACAAGCATAAAGAAAAACATACGAATCGAAATATAAAAAACACATGTAAAAAACATGTCGTCTGTTGGTACCTTTAGTACACATTTTTTTTGCAATTAACCAATTTTTATTTTTAGCTCAAAAGTTTAGTGTCTTTGCTTGCATTTTACTTATAATATCATAATTTTGATAAAATGTCAATAAAAGTGTGCAGCTACTGATAATACACGTATAAGATATAGATAGTAATGTTCATCTATTGATAGCACTGATATATGTGGCAGCACAAATGAGAACTACCACCACGAATTGGAACTAATAATAAATATTATTATTAATAATAATTATTATTAGCTTATATTTGCAATTATTAATAAATATTAAACAAATTAAATTTTTATTTATTTCTTTATTTTTTTATTTGGTACATATTATACAAAGTAAATTTGTATAATATGGTGTTGCACAAGTATGGGCGGAGTAACTAGACCATATGCCCAAGATGGTATTAACAGTATTTTAAAAGTTTTTGTGACTGACTGTACACGACCTATGCCTTCACATAGGAAGTAGCAACGTGGTTGTTAAAGAAATTCCACAAAAAACCGCAAGATTATACGGTTATCCGTGGCAGATCAGTCAACCAGTGTGAGCGAGACGAAAAACTCTCGAAGGCCAAACAACACGCACAAGCCTGACCGCACTTAAGAAATAATTACGATGACGCGAGAGATGTTCCTCAACCCACAGCTGCTTAACGACTGAAATTAAATTTTTATTTTTAGCTATGTCGATAATAGTGATGTTACAATTAAAAAACCAGGGACGGTAGGTACATGCATTAAGGCCCAACTATAATATGAATAAGCTGGCTTAAGCTAATGTCAGAATTGAACGATAAGTCTGTCAAATGCTTAAACAATTCAGATGTGACTTTTAGGTGGCCACAATGTACTTACATGCACTTAAGCATTCTTTAGCCACAGCTGCACATCTAGGTATTGTCAATAATTTTGTATTAATTTTGTTTCTTCTCATAACTCCTAAATGAATGCAATTCAATCAAACTAACTTGAAAGAATGTCCTAATCTATTAAAAATTCACATATAAATATATCCGTCACCTTATTACTTGTTTTACTTGTTTTGCCTACTAAAAAGTACAACAGTGAATATACATAAGTAAATACATGTGTATGTGTGTATATGTGTATTGTAAAACAAACAATGAAAATAAAAGTTTTGCTGTATTTTCCGAGTTTAAAATAAGAAACAATAAAAAAATATTTAAAATCAATGAATATTTTCTGCTGCTGCTTGTTTGAGTTAAAAAAATGCACAAACAGTTGTTTCCTTACGGAATGTGCGTTCAGTTTGGCACTTTACTTAAGCAAATGACATTTGACGAAAAGTTTGTTAAGTACATTATAGTTTGCCACATACGTTTTATATGTAACCGCACAGTTGCTTAAGCTAGCTTATTCATATTATAGTTGGGCCTTTAGGCAAAACCCTGTGGCAACTCTGTGCTTCTCACATAGTTTTACAAAGTAATTGTCAAAAAATTGTATGCATAAAACAAGGCACAAAAGTAATTGTCAAACGAATTCTTCGTTACAAACTTGTAAACAAAAAATCAGCGGATGAGCAATATGCCTGATACGTGTACCTGTTTGATATGCCATGGTTAAAGACGATAATATTCACTGGCTGGTAGCACTGCAGTAATAACTTGATTGCATAGGCTCCATGTTATATGGCCTCAATTTAAAATGATCCTAAAATTTTCTATTTAAACATTTTTAATTTGAATTTTTAATGTGAACAGCATATATTAATATTACTTGGTATTTTGTTATTTTCATAAAATTCAAAATGGTAAGAACATTATACACGGAAAAATGCGGTTAGCTAAAATTAATTTACTTGAATATGAAAATGGGCTGAAAATATAAGGTTAAAAATATATACATAATAGTGTTTTCACACTGACATGGTTTCAATAAAAGTTGGTTTTACCGTTAAAACCAACTCTTAAAATCTGGTTTACACTCCTTTTCACAATGTATGGTTAAGAGTTAACGTGAACTTTAACTGCAAGTTCTTCATACAAAACTTGCCGTTAAAGTCTCTGTTATCTTTTAACCATACATTGTGAAAAGGTACGTTAATGACACAAATTGTTGCTGTTAAAACCAACATAACAGGGTGGCGTTGGCTGAAGTAGTTAGCACGTTGACTACAAAACTTAAGATCCTGGGCTCAATCCCTGTATCCGACAGTCATTAAAATAATAACACCACGCATTTTACAGATGTGCATTAGAGTCCCTTTGCATCAGTTGTTGTAGGAAAGTTCAAGTGATGAAGGCATAGTCACTGGTCACTGAACTATACCGACTTCAGCAGATGCTAATCCTAATGTAACATCAGAGCGCCCTCCTTCGTCGGTATTGTGTAGCTTCAAAATTTAATACGCCTCATTTAACACCAGAAGGCGCTGCAACACTGCATTATTAAAAAGCGTGCAAAAGCAGAGTTGTAAAAAAAAGAATGAAGCTTTCTTCTATCTCTTCTTTCACCACCTGTCTTCTATCACTATCCCTTTTCTAAAAGAAGGTAACACCTAGTAATAGTAGTAGGCATTAATTGCCTGAGTGTTACTTCTCTTTATAAAAATAAAAAAAAAAAAAACATTTTTGAATTGGCTTTAAGTTGGTTTTATGAAATACAACCTTGTTTTCGCTGTGATAAATTCAGCTCTGCCAAGTTAAAATAATCGGAAGCAGCTGATAATTTGTAAGCCAGTGAATAACAATTGATGTCGCTTGATAGATTTTCAACTTAAAACTGGATGCAGCAGCAACAATGATCAAAAAATTATGGAAACAAGGAGTTTTTTGGAAGAGATCTATTCGTGCATTTTTAATATACAATAACTTTATTTCCCATCACTTCTTCACATTGTATTACTATTTTCATTATTTTAAAACATTTATTTACAAAATATAAATTAATTTCAATTTTATAACGCATTGTAAAATTTTTCATACAAACAAAAAGAGTTGTTGTACAGTTTGTCAAAGAAGTGTTATAAAAAGCAGAAAAATACAATAACAAATACACGCATTTCTGTAGGAGATTTATTTTATTTTTGAGCAAAGTTATTAGACAGTGTAAGTTAAAACCTGAATTTAACAAACTTGCAGTGTGAATGCAAAATTAGCTGTTTATGGCTTTAACGTTAAAACCACCTTTTAACTTTCAGTGTGAAAACACTATCAGATAACCAAACCTGAGGGGTTAGTATAAAGGTAAAGAATTTTTCCAAAAAATTCAAATTAACCCCATAATTTCGCATTTTTAACCCCCATATTCATAAAAAATAAAATGAATTTGAAATTCATTTTAGGAAAATTTTGTATGGAAAATTTGAAATAAAATACATCCAAAATTCGTTTAAAATTTTATAAATATGGTATTTAAGTAAGTAAGTAAGTATTTTGGAAACTAAATTTTTTAAATTTTTATTAAAATTTTTTTTTTTTTTTAATGCATGTATTTATTTATTGTATCTTCATATATGAACTAACAATAAGTATTCAAATCTTAAATCTATAAAAAAAATTATTAGGCCCGACCGGTGTCGGACATAAACTTAGTGGTAGTTATAAATAATACATTAGTAGTGATAATCAAAAAAAAAAGGGGGTGGGGGAAAGTATTTTCAAGTAGTCCCATCTGGAGTGTTAGGTATAATAGCCCGTGTGTCCCTCTTTTTTAAGCGGACGTGTCCAGTAAAGTTCAAAATATTACGAGCAAGCGGATTAGGATGTGATTCGAGTTTTGTTAAATATTTGCCTGCGTATATTGCAATTTCTTCAGTCACTAGTGGCATATTTAAATCACGATGTATAATAGAATTTTGGATGTACCATGGAGCCGATGTTATTAACCGTAAAATTTTGTTTTGCCTTCGTTGGATTCTCTCGACATTGGAAGCTGAAGCAGTGCCCCATAACTGAATTCCGTAGCGCCATATTGGCTTCAAAAGCGACTTGTATAATAAAAGTTTGCAGTCTAGGCTGAGTGTTGAGTTTCTGCCAATCAACCAATATATTTGAGTTAACTTAAGTTTCATCTGAGTTAACTTAGAGTCAATATGATGTTTCCATGTAAGTCTTCGATCAAGGTGTATACCAAGGTATTTCACTTGGGAATGTTGAGGAATATTTTGATTGTTGATTCGAATGGGGGAGCAAGTATCTCTTCTTAGGGTGAACGTTATATGGACACACTTTTGTTCATTGACTTTAATTCTCCATAAGTTCAGCCATATTTCCAGCTGGGTGATATGTTCCTGGAGATTGCGGGATGCCTCATAAGGGTTTTCGTGCACACTCATACAGGCTGTATCATCGGCAAAAGTAGAAATATGGATATTATTGCTCACAGGCATATCACAAGTATATATTAAATACAAGACAGGACCCAGAATACTACCCTGGGGCACACCAGAAGATATAGATTCGGGCACACTCGTGAACTCTCCTTCCACAACAGTGAACTTCCTATCAATAATATAACTTTCCAAAAGCTTTTGAATGTTTATTGGCAGATATGTCTTCAATTTTAAAACTAGGCCTTCGTGCCATACTTTATCAAATGCCTGAGAAACATCAATAAAGAGAGCAGAACAATACTTCTTTTCTTCAAATGTTCTTCTTACAACTTGGACCAGTCTATGCGTTTGTTCAATCGTGCTGTGCTGACTTCTAAAGCCAAATTGATGGTCCGGGATGCACCCATTATCAGTTAAAATTTTTGACAATTTAGTCATGAGCAGCTTTTCAAAAAGCTTTGAGATTGTAGATAGTAAGCTTATAGGCCTATATGAATCAGTCTTGGTAAGATCTTTGCCCGCCTTTGGAATCATTTTGATCTTGGCAAGTTTTCAGTTATGTGGAAAATACTGCATTCTTAAAATAGCATTAAAAATAAATAGCAGGATTCTTATTGCAATATGAGGCAAGTTCATGAGCATTTTGTTACTAATGCCATCAATACCTGGAGATTTCTTCGGGTTGAGTTCAGCAATTACTTTTTGTACTTCACGCATCTTAAACCTTAAGGGACGAGGGGGTAGAGAAACTACACTCGGTAAATCAGCAGCACCCGTACATGAATTGGGAGTGAATACAGATTTTAAATGTTCAGAAAATAAGTTACCTTTCTCACTATCACTTCTTGCCCAGCCTCCGGTCGCAGTACGCAATGGTGATTTAAGATCAACGGGTCGTTTAAGATTTCTAGTAGCGCGCCATAAAGAGTAATTAGATGCGGACGTTACATCAAGACCTTCTAAATACTTTTCCAGTAGTGCAGTTTTTTCCGACGATAGCAGCTCTTTGAGTCGTTTAGTACATTCTTTAAGTCTGATTTTATTTAGGGGTGATCTGTGTTGTTGCCATTCTCTTCTAGCTCTCCTTTTTTCACATACAAGACGTTCAATTTCCGTAGAATAAATTCTGTTAAAGCCGGTCTGCGGATAGGAGGTAGTGGCGTGTTCAGCAGCCTGTTTAATATTTTCGTTAAGATTGGCAATGTTAAATTCAATATCATCGCATGATCTAAGCTGAATGTTTTCTACGCAGTGACTACTAAGATATTTTTTGAATGCCAGCCAGTTGATTCCATTAATCATCTTCACATATGAGTTAGTTAAATCACTCCTTAGTGGGTTGAAAATTGTAACTATTGTTGGAGAGTGATCGGAGGACAGATCTAGAGAGGCCTCTACATGAATTAAGTCCCTATGAATATTTTTCGTGACCGCAAAATCTATAACATCTGGAATTTTTCTTACGTCAGTAGGCCAGTAAGTAGGCTCCCCACTCGAAATGACATCTAAGCCCATTTTTGAAATTGTATTGAACAAGGCTCGACCTCTAGGTGTAACAAGACGCGATCCCCAGTACGTATGTTTTGCATTGTAGTCACCAGCTGCCACGAAACAAGATCCAAGCGATTTGTAGAACTTCTCATACTGATCTTCGCTAACTGAAGATCTGGGAGGTGAGTAAATTGATGATATCACGAAATTCGCACAAAAATTTTCTACGAAAATATTCGTTGCTTGCAAATATTCTTCACTAACGTTGTCAAGGACATAGTGCTTGAGTCTTGACTTAATCAGAATTGCTGATCCACCACATGCTCTCTCACCATTTATTTTAAATAAGCTTCTTGAGGTCAAATGAGTCTCAGAAACCAACATTATATCAATATTTTTTTCCATGAGGAAGTGCTCAAGCTCATTTTTATGTTGGCGAATGCCGTTTGCGTTCCAGAAACATATTTTTAACGTGTTCATGGTTTATTAACTAATGCTTGAAGCAGTGTATTCTGCATTCGCAGCATTTCTTGCATCATACTTGTCATATTTGTAGTAAAGTTGTACCAGATTCTCAATAGTAGCTTCAAGGCGACTAAACTTAAAGCTTGAGTTTGAATTCGTTGAATTATTTTGCGGTGGAACATTTTGCGTGTGAATTGAACTAGTCTTAGCAGCATCAGCATACGATACGCGTGAAGTAACTGGTTGGCTGATTTGAGCAAAAGTGTCGGAGTTCGCGTTTACTTGTAGAGCTGGAGTTAACTTGGGCTTTTGACCCATAGCCTGTTTAACGAAAGAAAATACAGGGCACCCTCTATAGTTAGCTGTGTGATTACCTACACAATTACTACATTTTTTTTCTGCTTGATCTCTTGGCTTAGTGCAGCTAGCAGTACCATGCAATTGACCGCAGATAACACACACTGTAGGTAACTTGCAGTAAGTTTTCGTATAGCCATATTCTTGGCAATTATGGCACTGTACGGGACCTGAACGCTTATGTGGCTCTTCAACTGTGATTTTTCGATGTAAGAGATACTTTACGTTATAAACTGGATGGGTTTCATTTTTTTTTCAATTGTATGTCATTCGGCTCCAGTTCAACCCGAAATAGGGGTTGGGGACCTTTTCTCTATTAAATATGCTGGTAACATTTTTTACCTTGAATCCTTGGTCGACAAGTGCACATTTTACTTCTTCGGGTTCAACATATGAATCTATGCCCTTTAATACTATCTGTAGGCCTTTAGGACTCTTAAGTTGGTATGTGTAAAAAATTTTTTTATTTTTTTTCGAATTCACTAACAATTTTTCGGAAATCTTTTTCATTATATATTTGGATTTTAGTTTCATCAATATTACCTCGTTTAATTGGAATGATGTGAAAAGTATTTTCACCAATGGTCGACAGTAGTTTTTTTATAAGCGCGTTAGAATTTTTTCTCTCAGATAAATAGGTGGTGGCTTAAAAGACTTTTGCGATGATGTAGAGGGATTGTCGTCGGTGTCTTGCAATAATGAAAAACGATTTTGACGATTGGTAGATGATGCGCTGTTATCCCTAGACATCTTTGGAGCAGATGAAATGTTTGAAGAATTTGGGCTTCGCCCACGCTTTACCACTGTTATATATCTGTCCATTCCCACTTGTACCTTGGGTTTTGAGCTACTGTTATCTGTAGTGATAACTTGGTTTAGTGATGAAGGCGAGCCCGATGCGGATGATATCGCAGACTTAAATGAAGAAGTACTAGGCAATGGTAATGTTAACGATTCACTAGTTGGCACTGGACAAAGCGAAGTTGATCGCTGACGAAAAATTGGCTTTTCCGTTAAAAAAAGATTTTCATCAGATTTATTATTTATATTTTTTTCATTAAGAGTTTCAGAACTCACAGTAAAATAAGCATTTCTGCCGTTAGAACTCACTTCAAATTTTTTTTCCTTTGAGGTACTCATACAGAGTATTATTCCTCAAGGGAACTTTGTTTGTGTTTACGGTTTTTTTTTTGTTTTTGCTATTTCTTGCTATGTAAAAAATATTAGTAAAGCCAATAAGCTTATTTATCAAGGTGAATATGTATTACGAATATTTTTTGTATGATTTTTGATTTTGTTGTTTTTTATATTTGTTTCGTATGTATGTATGTAAAAAAAAATCCGCTTTAATGTCTCTTCACTATGAAGGTTCAACGAGAACTGATTTATTAAAATAAAAAATTTAAGTTAATCGTAATCTTCCCAAAAAATTAAATAATTAAAAATGCTTGAATAGAAAATTTTAAGACCTTTATAAATTGAGGCCATATAACATGGAGCCTATGCAATCAAGCAAAAAAAAAACCAAATTATTGTGTTAAGCGACCGTTAAGGTAGAATTAGTAAAATCGTATCATTCTACTTTACAGCTTGCCGTATCGTTCAACTTTGTGCACAAGTTATAGAAAATGTAACTGTTTGCATAGCACATTTTTTTGTCTGGCATTAAATACGGCGTTTTTGACATTCGCTACAGAAAAATCTGTTTTCTGGAGATTCCTACGTCAGCAGTGCTACCATCACATATTTTATAACTAGTAACATGCATTGTATATCGTACGGTTTTTGTCAGCTGACACGCTTAGCCGCCGGTGGCGAAAATTTTTCGGCTCACAGCCGGCTCTTAGCCGCCACCGAAGATATTTACTCAGCCGTCGCCGATCACCATTCTACATCGGCTTCTTGCTCTGGATGAAATCAAGGCACATCAATCAGGTACTCGCGATTCTACAATAATTATTACAACGGCAATAACCACATGTACTTTGTTGGTATAAATTAGAGATGTGCGCGTGAGTGATTTCTGACTCACGACACGCACGCTCACGCAGAAAAATATTTTATTCACGCACGAATGATTTTCAAAATTTTCACGATCACGCACGCTCATGAATAAAATATTTTAAATCACGCACGAGTGGTTTACAACTTATCACGATCACGCACGCTCACGAAAATGTATATGTATAACATAATTTTCATGTTTTTTGGGTTGAAAAATAGGTTCTTGCATATACATACATATATACATATCTATGTATATATGTATGCTCGTGTTTTTGTAAAATTTACAATGTAAATTAAAATAAAGCAAAGTTAATTTAATATCGTTTTAAATATTCGTATTAATGGATATCATTTTAAATATTCGAATTCGAATTCTCGTATATCAACAATTGGCATTCCGCACATGTGTGTATGTATACATACATAATATAAATGTGAAGGTAAGACGTATGATCAATTAAATAAATGATAATCAAATAAATGAGAAAAGCATATTAAATGAATAAACATACCTATTACTAATATTTTTCTGTTACGTAACATTTTCAAAGACTCCCCCCACCCCCACCATAACAAAACTCGAACCCCACCCCTCCCCCCTACAACGTTTCGTAATATATGGGCGGCGCCTAAAGCAAAAAACATTTTCTGCGGTACAATTCGTCAGTAGTATTGTTGACAAAGGCACTGTTGAATCAGTAGTGTTTCTCAATTGATACTTCCTACAGGGTATCTAAGAAACATACATACATACTTACAAAGGTGTATGTATGCAAAACAAAATGCTCCGAATTCGTAAAGAAGTCGTAACGATTGGTCGACAAAATTTTCCGATTTCGGCACCGAAATAGGACCGAAATCGTAACAATTTTTGTATGAAATGGTTTTCACGACTTCGTAACGATATGTCGGTACGAATTCGTTACGATAAGTCGGTACGATTTCTTTTTGCTTTTATAGTAGAGTACCGCTTCATCGTTATGTTTTTTTAATATTGGTTACAATCCTTTTTTTATCAACATATACATATTTATTTAAAAAAAATTTTCACAGACTTTTACTTATGTACTCAAAAATCAAAGTTTTACACCCATATTCAAAAAAATATTTTACTTGAGCTTTAAAGTTCATAGTACTTTAAGGGCCATTATTATAACTTGTCGTTAGCTAAAGGTAGGATTTTATTGGATGGATAAACACTTTTTCATTCTTACATCTTCATTTTAACCAAAAGTGAACGATAAGTTAAAGACAAGCTCATCCTACCTCTAACTTTTATCGTGAGGTATAGTCATTTGAAGTTGCCTTATTTTCATCCCTTGCCACACTTTCTACTTTATAAATTACTGCCAAATTTATTTGGTTAAAATATGGTATAAAACAAAACCAATCCAACACAAAACACATAATAATAAAGCAAAAAACAAAAGAATTGACAAAACTGTTTTCATTAGATTGTAATTTGACAAATAAACAAAAGCAAGTTGCCACTAAGCATTTTTAACAATCAATATCCACAAAATCCACAGAAATGTTGCCACCAAACAAAAACTGTATTATTTATTTTATCGGACAGTTGTAATAATGGACAAATTTTAACGGTCACTTTACAGTTCAGTTTTGCTAAAGTTAAGATTAACTATCCGGAACTTTATCGTCAAGTCATAATAATGGCCCTAAGACTAACATTGCTTTGTTAAGAAATTGTATTCAAAAGATAACTTTAATTATTTTGTGATTCAATAATAAATTCTGGTAACTCCACCATGTTCAACAACCAGCTTATGATGTACAACATCGAATATAATTTCATTCGAGTATTCAACTAATTTTTTATTTTATTAAATACATTTTTATTATCTTGAAGTTATGCAACCTCATTTATAAAATTTAAGCTTCTGACATGGAAGCAAAACAGATAAATATTTTTATGAAGTAAAAGTAAAAAAATATGATGAACATAGAAAAGTTATCTCAATTTATTTTATTCGAACGAAATGAGTATTTGAATATCCTGCTTTTTTCGATTCGTTTTGTTTGAATGTACATCACTAAAACATTTTTGTATAATTGTGTTTATTTTAATATTTTTTATGGATTTTGCTATGTATTTCGAATCAGTTGGATAATTTAGTGATATTTTCCTTCACATGACAGAAATAATAAATTTAAGATAAAAGCTAGCACTTCTAGTTTCATTTTCAGATGTAACATGAATCAATATGTGCTATATTAAGAAAAATATTTGAGGTACAAAATACACATTTTGGAAATATCAACTTAAAGTAGCCTTAACAAACGTAGGTGCCTACTTTAGAATTTTGATATAATTTTTTTTAATACAACTTTACTTAACATTGCTTTCCAAAGCTTTGTTAAGTTTTTTTGAATACGGCCCTTAATGGTTAAAAAAATTGTTCAGAGAAACTACCGAAATGTCTTAACGAATTCGGTACGACAAGTCTGACTTCAGAAAAAGTCGAAACATTGTGTTTGGGGGTATTCATTATGTTTGTAAGCTCATACTACCATACATATTACTATACATATATGCATTTATTATTATAAAATAATTTATTTCAAATGATTGAATACAGTTACATATGTACTAGACTGGTCGCATCTTGTATGGGATTTTATTTTGAAATTTGATTGTGTGCGCTGCTTAAAATATGAGGTTTGGTGTAAGAAATTATGTCCTAATTTTTCAGCTTAATCCGACGGTGCCTAGTCGTGCCTAGTGGGGCCCCAAGTACACGATATTATAAAAAAACATCTATTCAATCAGATATTTAATTTAAATTTAATTTATAAATGGTTTTGAAAGTTAATATAAAGATGAAAAATGTATATATTTATTTGATTAATTTTATTGAGTTGATTAATTTATAAGAGAAGATTTGTTGTGAGAAGGATATAAATGACGATAGTGTTCAACAACTTGGAGTAAGTACTGCTTATCTTTCTCATCGTATGTTAACGATTTATTGTAGTCCGTGATGAGTTTAATTGCTCTTTCTGCTGCATCATTCACAACGTTCAAATGTTGACAGACAGCTTTTCCAGCGCAATAATCATCCCTCTGCTGCCATTGAGAAGGTTCCGATTCTAAAAATTTTGGATCTATGGCCAATCGAGAAAAAAATTTCTTTGTCAGTGGAGAAACGAAGTCTGATATATCTCTAGACGCGTAAGAGAAACTTTCATCCATATTGACAACATTCCTTTTCGAACTTTTTTCATTATTTCCGTGTATGTCATTGCCGATGTCGAGTTTTTGGAGCATCATCTTTTTTACATCCAACGGCACGCTTTCATCAAAAAATGCAAGGCCAACAGTTTCTTCTGACAAATACCACAAATGGTTTCTTATTTTTTGCAATAACGCGGTTGAAAACTTCTTTATCAAAATAAGATACAACGTTTTGAATGAAATCAAGATCCAGTTTTGGCGCTTCTATAGCATTCACACATCGGAACCAATAAGGAACATATATGATAGTCAAAAATAAGCAAATGCTCCGAAGACTTTTCAATTCCGCTGCTGTCAATTTTAACTGTTCGCGAAATATAAATATTTTGTAACAATAAATGAACTTTGACATGAATCGTGCATGCAATGTTGCACCAGGCAAACGAAATTGTGAAAAATCTGGTACCCGCTCCCCAATAAAGTGGAGTGTTAACTGAAGCAACTCTTTATAATCTGCACGCACGTAATGGAATTTTAACGCATTTATAAAAAAATTCTTCAAATAATCTACGTGCGATGTTGTTAAAATTCGTACCACTTCTTCGTCCAAAATTCCACTCTTGAAGGTGCTAGCTTCAATGTGTTTCCAATACTTGGCAAATCTGTTGAAGAGAAGAACTTCTGGCCCGGATGTTTTCCCAAAATTCATTTCAAATACATATTTGACCAACAATTCACTTATATGGTGGCGACATGGAAGAAAAAGTAGTTTTCGTCCTAATTTTTGTTCGAGCAAATATGCAGCGCCATTATTAACCCCAGTGTTAGTGGATGTGGTATCAAAAGACACTATTTCTACTAAACCATCAAGTGACCATTGTTGCAAAAAATTGTAGGTGGCGTCTGCTATATTTACACCAGAAGAATTTTCTATTTTCGGTATGCCGAGTAGTTTTTCCATACGTTCACTTGTCACAACGAGAGCCAGTCGATCTTTCTTTTCTGTACCCTTTATTTCTGGAAGGAGTTTCCCATCCCAATGAAGGACAAATACTTCAGGAATCTGCAATAAACAGTTTTAAAATAATATATAAAGCCTAATATTAAATCAACTATGATACTTACATTGAATTCATCGATAATCTGCTTAGCTTGTCTTCTACGATATTCTCTTCGCATTAAATGAAGCGTGGTACGATTTAATACAAGATTTTCTAAATTGATAGGTGAAGCAGCAGCGAAAACATCTTGTACTTTATTCAGAATTGCGTTAGCTGTTGCAGCAACAATATGCATAGCATCTCTTGTCGAAAGCTTGCATTTGTCCATGCTTGCTAGCATTCTGTCGTCAATAAAATTAACAGTACCGTATAATTTCGTTTGTGATACATATTTTTCTTGGATTTCATTTACATTGTCTGAGACGTTTTCGAAGTCCGGTGAATCATTTATTATTTCGGCTTCTATGTTATCTTCAACACTCATGGCTAATGCACCTAATTTATTCATAAGAGAATTGTTTTTATAAAATCTATATAAATATAATAGCTTGTGAGTTAAATACCTTGAGCTTTATGTTTTTCAACATGCTTTTTTTCTTCTTCCAATAGTTTATCCTTACGTTTTTGTTTTTGCGTTAAAATTCTATCAACACCATACATTGTTCCTGGGCGACCTCTCTTCCTCTGAAGCACTAGAAAATCTTTGTCTTCCTGTATTTTCATTATCTCTAGAGTATTTAGAGCTGCAACATCAAATATAAAATTTTCTATCTCGTCACGAAAATCTTGTTCTTGTTTGCGGTATTTTTCATATGTGGTTTGACAATTTTTCTGAATATGTCTCCAGTTTTCATAAATTTTCCTCAATTTCCGCACACAATTAATTTCATGTAAAGTAGGAATTTTTGCCTTGTTCCAAAATTCGAATGTAACGCCAATAGTATATTTCATACTCTTTATCACTGTCATATTTTCTACTCGAATTTTGTAAAAAAAACAATTGAAGTACTTGCTTTATTGATGGTAGTTTGGCTCCTAAAATATGACTTGCATATTTTCCCACTAGAAAAATATCTTCATCAGAGCGTAGGTTTATTTTTCGTATCACTTTTGAACTCATATTGCTAACGGGATCAATTCACTATATTTTTTATTTACTTAACTATTGATTATTAATTTGCACTTCTTGCTACGTTAACGACTTGAAGATTGTGAATAAAATAGCAAACATAAATGAAGACTGATGCTCAGTCGCAGCACATATCGTTCCACGAAAAAAAGCCGTTATCTGTATGCAAAACGTTCAGTTTCAAATCAGAGTAAATGATTTGTGATGTATAAAAAAATGCTTACAGACAATATGAAGTGCGTGTATGAACTACCGTTGTTTTACTTAGATTGTTAGTGGTACATTTTAAAGGTTTGATAATTATTTCGTTTGTTGAATAATTTTACATAATATAAAATATTACTATAAAACTCAAGTCGAAGAAATTTCGCCTGAATAACATAAACGGAATTAAACAAACAATTAAACGACGAAGAAG
The DNA here is from genome assembly GCA_949987645.1 of Tachina grossa. Lineage (NCBI taxonomy): Eukaryota > Metazoa > Arthropoda > Insecta > Diptera > Tachinidae > Tachina > Tachina grossa. The sequence continues at coordinate 58,936,657 of OX465277.1, read as the reverse complement.
CAAAATAGTTGGCAATCAGAGTAGAAGATCGTTGTACACTGACGATAAGACAACCGACGTTTTTGATGTCCTTTTAATTAGATACATATTTGAACATTTTAATATGAACTTCGAATTTTTTATTTCTTTCAATAATAAATAAATTTTAGTTAAAATCTTCCGTTCGTATCATGCTAAAATATTAAATAGCAAATACTTTAATCTATTTATACAATATATAATTTCTTAGTATGTCCAGATGTTTGTATGTATGTCCTATTCTTTCCGCAACTTTCTGAAGCCATCTGATGACATAGGAAGCTGAAATTTGGCATACTTAAAGTACTTTCTCTGCGGAAGATCGTAACAAAGCCAGATTTTTGATTTTCGTTCTATGGAACTAGCTTTTCAACTAGAATCTGATTGATTAGATGTTTTTTTTTATAATATGGGGAACTTTGGGCCCCACTAGGCACGACTAGGCACCGTCGGATTGAGCTGAAAAATTAGGACATGATTTCTTACACCAAACCTCATATTTAAGCAGCGCACACAATCAAATTTCAAAAAAAAAAAAAAAATTGCGACTAGTCTAATATGTATCCATGCAGGAATGTTATCTCGTGAGAGCGTGAGAATTCATGCGTGATTATTAAAAAAGCTCACGCACGATCACGCACGAGTAAATTTTTTTCAGTCACGCTCATGCATTCACGCGTGATTAGTTATAATATTTGATCACGAATCACGTGAATCACGCGTGATACGATAAAATCACGAGATTTGCACATCTCTAGTATAAATTACCATCTTACATTTCAAAACAGGGTAGCATCGTCAGATTGCGAGTTTCTTACATAGCGTCTATACCTGATATAATATCAAATATATTTCTATCAGCAAATGTCAAATTTCATAGCAGAGCGAATTATATTACGTGTGGACGGCGATATTAGTATTATATTAATATTATATCAGATGTTATAATATTATTTTCATAATATATATATAGAAAACAATATTATGATATCAAGTGTCAAAAAACGCACACATACATGCAGAAATGTTTTAATATGCACGATGTATTAAGGAAATACCAAAATTTTTATGAAACACACATTACTATTAAAATAAACGAAGATGTTTACTGCACGGCTGACTGATATTTATGAAATATTATGATATTTACAAGAGTACGTTTTCCCCTACATATGTAAATATTAATATCAATCTATACCCAGGCAGAAATTGCTAACCGTACAAAAATTGTAGAACTGGGAAAGCACTTTTACTCAAGAAACCTAAACGGTTTGCCAACGTTACAGGTTACAATCTGAAAAATTTTTTGCCAATGCTTTTTAATAAATTTTCATTAAAAATCGCCAAATAATGTAGTTTTAGCACTCGATTATATCTTAGCATGATCTTTAATGTAAAATTGTATGGCAAAACACGTTCAATTTTGCTACTTATGCTATCTTCATGCCAGTTTTTGATTATACATATTATATATATGTACATGCTTAGCTCTATTTCTGATATAACCAGACATTTCCAGACACATAACCAGACATTTCCATAATTAGTAAACAGATATTATCAGATATTATTATGAGTTCTCATTGAACCTTCATAGTGAAGAGACATTAAAGCGGATTTTTTTTACATACATACATACGAAACAAATATAAAAAACAACAAAATCAAAAATCATACAAAAAATATTCGTAATACATATTCACCTTGATAAATAAGCTTATTGGCTTTACTAATATTTTTTACATAGCAAGAAATAGCAAAAACAAAAAAAAACCGTAAACACAAACAAAGTTCCCTTGAGGAATAATACTCTGTATGAGTACCTCAAAGGAAAAAAATTTTGAAGTGAGTTCTAACGGCAGAAATGCTTATTTTACTGTGAGTTCTGAAACTCTTAATGAAAAAAATATAAATAGTAAATCTGATGAAAATCTTTTTTTAACGGCAAAACCAATTTTTCGTCAGCGATCAACTTCGCTTTGTCCAATGCCAACTAGTGAATCGTTAACATTACCATTGCCTAGTACTTCTTCATTTAAGTCTGCGATATCATCCGCATCGGGCTCGCCTTCATCACTAAACCAAGTTATCACTACAGATAACAGTAGCTCAAAACCCAAGGTACAAGTGGGAATGGACAGATATATAACAGTGCTAAAGCGTGGGCGAAGCCCAAATTCTTCAAAAATTTCATCTGCCCCAAAGATGTGTAGGGATAACAGCGCATCATCTACCAATCGTCAAAATCGTTTTTCATTATTGCAAGACACCGACGACAAGCCCTCTACATCATCGCAAAAGTCTTTTAAGCCACCACCTATTTATCTGAGAGAAAAAAATTCTAACGCGCTTATAAAAAAACTACTGTCGACCATTGGTGAAAATACTTTTCACATCATTCCAATTAAACGAGGTAATATTGATGAAACTAAAATCCAAATATATAATGAAAAAGATTTCCGAAAAATTGTTAGTGAATTCGAAAAAAATAAAACAAATTTTTACACATACCAACTTAAGAGTGCTAAAGGCCTACAGATAGTATTAAAGGGCATATATTCATATGTTGAGCCCGAAGAAGTAAAATGTGCACTTGTCGACCAAGGATTCAAGGTAAAAAATGTTACCAACATATTTAATAGAGAAAAGGTCCCCCAACCCCTATTTCGGGTTGAACTGGAGCCGAATGACAACAATTGAAAAAAAAAATTAACCCCATCCAGTTTATTACGTAAAGTATCTCTTACATCGAAAAATCACAGTTGAAGAGCCACGTAAGCGTTCAGGTCCCGTACAGTGCCATAATTGCCAAGAATATGGCCATACGAAAACTTACTGAAAGTTACCTACAGTGTGTGTTATCTGCGGTGAATTGCATGGTACTGCTAGCTGCACTAAGCCAAAAGATCAAGCAGAAAAAAATGTAGTAATTGTGGAGGTAATCACACAGCTAACTATAGAGGGTGCCCTGTATTTTCTTTCGTTAAACAGGCTATGGGTCAAAAACCCAAGCTAACTCCAGCTCTACAAGTAAACGCGAACTCCGACACTTTTGCTCAAATCAGCCAACCAGTTACTTCACGTGTATCGTATGCTGATGCTGCAAAGACTAGTTCAATTCCCACGCAAAATGTTCCACCGCCAAATAATTCAACGAATTCAAACTCAAGCTTTAACTTTAGTCGCCTTGAAGCTACTATTGATAATCTGGTGCTAACTATAAACAACTTTACTACAAATATGACAAGTATGATGCAAGAAATGCTGCGAATGCAGAATACACTGCTTCAAGCATTAGTTAATAAACCATGAACACGTTGAAAATATGTTTCTGGAACGCAAACGGCATTCGCCAACATAAAAATTAACTTGAGCACTTCCTCATGGAAAAAAATATTGATATAATGTTGGTTTCTGAGACTCATTTGACCTCAAGAAGCTTATTTAAAATAAATGGTTACACTTTATATGATACAAAGGACCCTAGAGAGAGCATGTGGTGGATCAGCAATTCTGATTAAGTCAAGACTCAAGCACTATGTCCTTGACAACGTTAGTGAAGAATATTTGCAAGCAACGAATATTTTCGTAGAAAATTTTTGTGCGAATTTCGTGATATCATCAATTTACTCACCTCCCAGATCTTCAGTTAGCGAAGATCAGTATGAGAAGTTCTACAAATCGCTTGGATCTTGTTTCGTGGCAGCTGGTGACTACAATGCAAAACATACCTACTGGGGATCGCGTCTTGTTACACCTAGAGGTCGAGCCTTGTTCAATACAATTTCAAAAATGGGCTTAGATGTCATTTCGAGTGGGGAGCCTACTTACTGGCCTACTGACGTAAGAAAAATTCCAGATGTTATAGATTTTGCCGTCACGAAAAATATTCATAGGGACTTAATTCATGTAGAGGCCTCTCTAGATCTGTTCTCCGATCACTCTCCAACAATAGTTACAATTTTCAACCCACTAAGGAGTGATTTAACTAACTCATATGTGAAGATGATTAATGGAATCAACTGGCTGGTATTCAAAAAATATCTTAGTAGTCACTGCGTAGAAAACATTCAGCTTAGATCATGCGATGATATTGAATTTAATATTGCCAATCTTGACGAAAATATTAAACAGGCTGCTGAACACGCCACTACCTCCTATCCGCAGACCGGCTTTAACAGAATTTATTCTACGGAAATTGAACGTCTTGTATGTGAAAAAAGGAGAGCTAGAAGAGAATGGCAACAACACAGATCACCCCTAAATAAAATCAGACTTAAAGAATGTACTAAACGACTCAAAGAGCTGCTATCATCGGAAAAAACTGCACTACTGGAAAAGTATTTAGAAGGTCTTGATGTAACGTCCGCATCTAATTACTCTTTATGGCGCGCTACTAGAAATCTTAAACGACCCGTTGATCTTAAATCACCATTGCGTACTGCGACCAGAGGCTGGGCAAGAAGTGATAGTGAGAAAGGTAACTTATTTTCTGAGCATTTAAAATCTGTATTCACTCCCAATTCATGTACGGGTGCTGCTGATTTACCGAGTGTAGTTTCTCTACCCCCTCGTCCCTTAAGGTTTAAGATGCGTGAAGTACAAAAAGTAATTGCTGAACTCAACCCGAAGAAAGCTCCAGGTATTGATGGCATTAGTAACAAAATGCTCATGAACTTGCCTCATATTGCAATAAGAATCCTGCTATTTACTTTTAATGCTATTTTAAGAATGCAGTATTTTCCACATAACTGGAAACTGGCCAAGATCAAAATGATTCCAAAGGCGGGCAAAGATCTTACCAAGACTGAGTCATATAGGCCCATAAGCTTACTATCTACAATCTCAAAGCTTTTCGAAAAGCTGCTCATGACTAAATTGTCCAAAATTTTAACTGATAATGGGTGCATCCCTGACCATCAATTTGGCTTTAGAAGTCAGCACAGCACGATTGAACAAACGCATAGACTGGTCCAAGTTGTAAGAAGAACATTTGAAGAAAAGAAGTATTGTTCTGCTCTCTTTATTGATGTTTCTCAGGCATTTGATAAAGTATGGCACGAAGGCCTAGTTTTAAAATTGAAGACATATCTGCCAATAAATATTCAAAAGCTTTTGGAAAGTTATATTATTGATAGGAAGTTCACTGTTGTGGAAGGAGAGTTCACGAGTGTGCCCGAATCTATATCTTCTGGTGTGCCCCAGGGTAGTATTCTGGGTCCTGTCTTGTATTTAATATATACTTGTGATATGCCTGTGAGCAATAATATCCATATTTCTACTTTTGCCGATGATACAGCCTGTATGAGTGTGCACGAAAACCCTTATGAGGCATCCCGCAATCTCCAGGAACATATCACTCAGCTGGAAATATGGTTGAACTTATGGAGAATTAAAGTCAATGAACAAAAGTGTGTCCATATAACGTTCACCCTAAGAAGAGATACTTGCTCCCCCATTCGAATCAACAATCATAATATTCCTCAACATTCCCAAGTGAAATACCTTTGTATACACCTTGATCGAAGACTTACATGGAAACATCATATTGACTCTAAGTTAACTCAGATGAAACTTAAGTTAACTCAAATATATTGGTTGATTGGCAGAAACTCAACACTCAGCTTAGACTGCAAACTTTTACTGTACAAGTCGCTTTTGAAGCCAATATGGTGCTACGGAATTCAGTTATGGGGCACTGCTTCAGCTTCCAATGTCGAGAGAATCCAACGAAGGCAAAACAAAATTTTACGGTTAATAACATCGGCTCCATGGTACATCCAAAATTATATTATACATCGTGATTTAAATATGCCACTAGTGACTGAAGAAATTGCAAAATACGCAGGCAAATATTTAACAAAACTCGAATCACATCCTAATCCGCTTGCTCGTAATATTTTGAACTTTACTGGACACATCCGCTTAAAAAAGAGGGACACACGGGCTCTTATACCTAACACTCCAGATGGGACTACTTGAAAATACTTTCCCCACCCCCCTTTTTTTTGATTATCACTACTAATGTATTATTTATAACTACCACTAAGTTTATGTCCGACACTGGTCGGGCCTTATAATTTTTTTTTATAGATTTAAGATTTGAATACTTATTGTTAGTTCACATATGAAGATACAATAAATAAATACATGCATTATAAAAAAAAAAAAAGATATTATCAGGAGGAACGGTTGTAATATTATAGCCATAAATGTTGACAAAAAAAAAATAGTGTCTTCGATTCAACTGTGTCTACAAATTTTTCCCAGTGAATATTTTCTATTTTCAATATGAAGAAATACTAATGGCATATTATTTGAGAAACTGTTAGTATGGAAAACGTGCAAATTCCTTTGAATTTGCGTTATTGGATTTATAGTTGATTTAACATTACCAATTGACTTTAAATACCCCAAACTATTTTTAAAGTCAAAAGCTGAAAATTGTGATAAAGGAGCTCCAATGTCAGTTACATAATCTAGCATAGGGATTATATTATGTATATTCATAGTTTGCGAATTAGGTCCGTAATATCGTCAGATTGCGACAAATGTTCAACAAATGATTAGCAATTCTTGAACGTATTTTGATTTTAATGTGGCTAACTACTTAGGTTGACGAACAAATACAAGAAGTAAATAAAATTAAAAAATGTTACATGTTAATATCTAATAGATTTTTTATAACAAGAAAAACGGAATTGTGTAGTTTTCCAGTTTGTTAAATTCATTAAATTATGATGATTTTTCTTTGAAATTCAAACGCTACATTTTTATATACCATTTGTAGGTTTTGTTGAAGGCCTTATACATTTTCTTGTGAAATATAAGAGAATGAATTCTTTATCATTAGCTTTTGAAGTAATATTAACTTTTGAAGCAATTTTTTGAAGTATTGGGAATATATTACACTTATAAAAAAAACTTATTTTGGGAAAGCACTTAACCCTCTCATGCCCAAATTAAAATGGGCGTGGCTAAAATTTTTTTGAGTAGATATATAATATAAAATTGGCCTCAATATCAACTGACAAAAATTTCAATGTCCTGGGTGTCCTGGCTCAAGAGCTATAGGATGTTGCGTATAAGCAACATTGGGTAATGGTGTTATAAATTTAAACACAAGTTGATTTTTTTTTCAAATGCCGTTTATTTCAATTTATGTATGGTAGGATACAAAACAATTTTTTGCGGATTGGAGCACAAGTGCACATTGCATTTGCTGCATTTACAGCTTGGAAACCCAGTGCTGCATAGCCTACATCTGCCTCTTGTTCCCCATTCCGGCCAATGATTATAACCATTAAATCGTAGGGATTTTGGAGGCTCGGCAACATATGCTCTTTTATAGGGGTTTGATTCAGAACCCGTAGAAAGAGCTGGTGATGATGGAGCAGGTGATGATGGAGCAGGTGATGATGGAGCTGGTGGTGATGGAGCTGGTGATGACGCAGTCGATGGAGAAGGTGATGAAGTTCCTGAATTTATTGTCAAAAGGAGTGATGATGGACGACCCCTCTTTTTTGCGACAACTGCAGTTTGATTTGCGTTCAAAAGCTCGGTAGCAACATCCAATTGGAAATTTATGAGCGGCATATGCTTCAATTCGCTGTCTGTATGTGTGATGTCTCTGCGGTACAACAACCAACTGTTTACTAAACTCGAATTTATGCACCAGTACACTATGCGCATGTACCATTTATTTGAGCGGTGGTTGATTTTGTACAATTCAAGCAGCATGTCCGCAAGATCAACCCCTCCCATATGCTTGTTGTAGCATTCCACTATACCTGGACGAGGTATAGTTATAAACTTCTTCTCTTTGCGGCACCATCTATTGCATTCACTCATGGGGTTCTTACCTGTATAGTTTGAAAGAAGTTGTACACTCTTGTTATCATACCAACGACAAGCAATCAAGCTGTGCGTTGCTTCATATTTGAAATCGCTTGATCCTCGTCCTCGTTTTTGAAGTTCCTTCTCGCTAGTTAGAGTACAATTTTTCAATCGGTTGCTTCTAATTGTACCAACGGCTAATATGCCTTTTTCTTTTAGAGCAATCGTCAAGCTAACTGAAGAAAACCAATTGTCAAAAAACAGTTTGAAATTTTGGTTTACTGGCATATTGGATGACAAAAATAGCACAATGTCTGAGGATATCCCCAAGCCATAAGACTTGCACGTTCCTTCTCCAATGTAGAGAGTAAAATCATAAATAATTCCAGATACACCAGCTCTAGTGAACATTTTGAAACCCCACTTGTGGGGCTTCATTGGAAGATATTGTTTCAAACTATGTTGACCTAAGAAAAGAATGTATTATTGTATTATTCAGAAATATATAACATATGTTCACAAATAATAAGATACCTTTATATGCAAGCATTTGCTCATCAATGCTTTGGTGTTCTTTCTGTGAAATTTCATTAAATTTTTGTTTTATGGAGTCCAACAAAGGCCGAACTTTATATAGCTTGTCGTACTCAGGTGTTCCCTTCTGAGGCTGTTTGGTGTTATTGTTCAAGTGGAAAAACTGTTTGATTTTTTCGAATCTGTTTCTTGGTAATGCACTTGCAACGGCCGCCAGTTTGAAATTGGCCGCCCACGCCATTCTATATGTTGGTATTTTCACAACTGCAAGGTATAGTAGAATGCCAACAAACCTTTTTATTTCAGGCACAGTACATTTCAATTCTATGCCCTTTGTTTGCATGGCATATAAGTTCGTTTCCTCACATATTTTCTGCCACAGTTCATCCGGAAAGAAAATACTAAAATATTCTATAGGTTTTTTCACCGCATTGATGCATAATTGACTTTTCCAGCTGGTCTCGCTTTCCATAAACTCTGCACTCCTCCACTTCAAACTCCGTAAATCAATTTTTTCCATCACCTCCTGTGCAACGTCTTCATTTTCAATCAAATCTCCATCATTTTCGGTTGTAATAAATTCGTCAATCAAACCAACTTGTACACTTTCATCTCTTTTATCCAAATTTTTCAAAGTTTCTTCTATAATACTGTCCATATTTGCATCTTCTTCTTCTTCATTTTCCTCGTCGGCCGAATCATCCCAATCAAAGTTGGCAAATTTTTCAATTTCAGCCTGAGTCAGACCTTTTGGGCGCATCTTAGAATGTGCATACAAAAATAAGTTTTTATTTTTCGAAAATTGTCACAATAGACCAATGTTGCATATACGCAACACTACATTTACAAAATTATTACAGATAAACTAAATAATATTTTCATGCCGAGTTTTTTTTTAAATTATTCACTTACCTTTCACTATTTAGCTGTTAAACTTGGTTTTAGGATAAATTAATTATGTTTAGGTTTTTTAGCACTTTTTTTAAACAACGTTTTTTTGCAAAATGAATTTGTCAACTTCGCTCTCGGGAGAATAGCTACTAACTGAACACGTGCACAACTGACTACCAACCAATTAGCTGTAAGCTCAAACAACACAACAGGTTATATTTTTGCGAAACGTTAAAAAAAAATATTTAAAATAGCGGCACTTATACGCTCATAAACACAATGTTGCATATACGCAACATCGGGCATGAGAGGGTTAAATTGTGGTTTTCAAAGTGTTTAGTCAACGACGTAAAAAACAGTTGGCAAACCCCATCATGAGGTTATCATTTGTGTGTTGGCGCAACACTCCAAAAGTAGAAATTGTGATACTCTGCCAATGTTCGAACCACCTTAGGAAACGTTTTGCCAACGTTATCCCGATCGCGGGGTATAAATAAAAATCAATTGCTGTTCGTTAGTCTGACTAAAACTCGAGAACGGCTGAACGGATTTATCTTATGTTGGTCTTGAAATGTTCGTGAAGGTCCGGGGAAGGTTTAAAAGGTGAGAAAATTTCGAATAATTGCCGGGAAAACCCTAAAAACAGCCCTTTTTTTCCCATATAAACGTTTTTTAAATAAAATGTAGAGTCAATTTGAACTTTATTGCTATTCAAACTTAATTTTAGCTAACTTAAGGCAGAATTAGTTTTTTTTGTTTATAGAAGTCTAATACAAGCCGTTAGTTTTTCTGTTTCGTTCTGTTCTGTTTAGGATCAACCTGTGAAAATTAAAAACTTGATAAGTAATTGTGACAGCATAAATTTAATAAAAATATTTGCAAATAAATTGTGATTGTACTTCTAGAACTAAAAAAAATGAATTTTTAAAATAAAAATAAAACTATATTGAAATTTAACAATGGATGATGCAAAACTCATCGTTTTGGTGGAAAATTGCGACCCTTGTGGCCAGAAAAAGCTGATAAGTTGTACAGAAAAAGTAAGTACTCAAATTTAGAAGCAGAACGGCATAGCACAGAACAGCAACAGAAAGTTAAGACTAACGAAGCCTTTAATCTATCAAATTATTTTGTTTTATATAGATTGAAATATATTAAGTTTTGTCACAAATTCAATTTTTGAACGAAATCATAATAGTTGACATTAGATTTGGCAACCAACTAATATGTCAATCCGTTCTGTCGCACTTCAGAACACGAAAAAAAGTATTGCGATATTGTGTTATAATATCTATGAGTGCGAGAGAACTTTCTTTACCTTGGTGATCCTTTGTGATAGTGAAATTCGAAGTAATGTGCTCTTATTTTTTTTGATATTTGTGATTTTCGTCAGATTTTTTCAGTTATTCCCCAATCAACTGTTGCTGATGAATTAAATGCATACCTAAAATCATCGAATTTGTGGCAGTATGTAAAGACACTCCAATTAACAATTAACATACGAGTATTTTTGCAACAAGATGAAACTGGAAATGTATTTGCGAATCAGTTGTTAGACATTGGAAATAAAAAAGTTCCAGTGGACACCTCGGCCGGATTCATCACATGGCCAACAGATTTCTGTCACATCATAGACTCAAAAGAGGAGATTATTCAGCGTGTTTTCCCAGATATAGCGCAAAAGTTCTATAACCATAGTTGGCTGGCTGAACGAGCAATATTGGCGGCGAAAAATAAAGATGTCGAGGATCTCAATGCGACTATTCAGAATTTTCTTCCAGGACAGTGGGTTTCCTTCAAATCAGTCGACACCGTTATGAACCAGGATGACGTAGTCAACTATCAAACGGAGTTTTTAAACTCACTGGAACTGACTGGATTACCACCTTACAACTTGCAGTTAAAAGTTGGATCAGTTGTCATCATGCTGCGTAACATTAATCAACATTATTAACATTATTTCTTCGAAATAAGTTTGAACAACTATTTCGCAATTTATTTGTAAATAAATGTTTATTCGGTACATTCGTGGACATATGGTATTGGAAATAGAATTTGACAGTTGAGAACATAATTATTTCCAAGTTTAATGCGCGGGGAGACCCCCAGTAAAGGGCTTTGGACACGATCAAAATGCTTGCTGTCAAGTTCGTCTACGTGTGCTTGTCGGCTTGATGTTACCATGCTTGACGGCCCACCAAGCATTCATATTTATGTTGATTTTGTGCTGTTCGATTGGTTAAAAAATATATATAAAAATGTTTAAATAAAGAAATTCAATAGCAATAGTGGCAGCACTGTTTACGAAAAAAAAAATGAGAAAAGCAAAATAAGAAAGTTCTAACTCGTCTTTTTTCTTTACCAGTCAAATTTATGGTTTTCTTCTTCTAATTGCGATGTTTTGGGCAACCGTTCACAATGAAAATATAATTGTAATGGAAATTTGTTCCTGCTTGACGGGTTATCGAAAATCGAAATTTTTTATCAAGCATCGTTGGTGTCACACATACTAACAAATTTTCACTCATACTATAACCAATCTCAGCAAGCATTTTGACCGTGTCTAAACCCCTTAAAGGGCTTATTTTGTAAAACGAAAGACTTAGCGTTGACAAATTTTGTATGTATTTTGTTTTTGTAAACAAAACTTGTCAACGCTTGGCGTTGTGTTTTACAAAAATTAGGCCCCAAATGCTTTTGGTATCGATACTTTACTACCGAGTATCAATAGGGTGTCTGTAAAAAGTACTGGTATCGGTCAAAAATACTCGTTTCTTATTTGCCACAACAATGTTGAACATGACGACAGTTCCAAGGCGAATCCATAACAGGTGACCTTAACAGTCCAGATGATTATCAGGTGTTCGAAGACTGATTAGACCCCGACTGTCAAAATGTCTTCTTTTATCTAACGTTTGTTTACATATAAAGTGAAAAAAAATTATATCGTTCTTTATGTTTAAAAAATATATTTTAAAGTTAAAAGAAATATATGCCCCTATCACGGTTTTCAACTTTTAAAATAGTTTGGTTGAGATTGACAAATTTTTATTGTCATTCTTCACTAAATTTGCAGTTGTCTTTTCAGTTGTGTTTTGGTACTTTAAATTACAATTGTTCGTAAATTTGGTTGAGAAAAACGTTAAGTGTTCACAACTGCTTTTTAGTATTTGGGTCTGTGGTTGGGTTTTTTTAGTTGTTGCGATATAAAAAACAGAAAAAGTGGAAGAATAGTAACTAGAAATATTTCTTATGCTTAATAATAAAATATTATAACAGTTTCAGAATCGGCGGCATATCGGCCACATACAAAGATTTCTTCAAATATGGTTTTAAGTGATCCAAAAAAATAACAAATCGTTTGTTTGTAGTTCAAGAGGGTTGGAATCAGCACGAATTTTTCTTCTGATTCGTAGCACATCTATAATTGCTTCGTTTTCGTCGTCATAAAATATTTGTATCCATTTGGTATGATTTCTTTGAACTAAAACACTCAAAACAATACGTTTTCTAAAACTGTGCTTTTTCGTGCCAAACTAAATATTTTAAGTTGGCAACGCGATGATAATTTGAACTAAAAAACAGTTGTGGTTCAAAATATTGAAACACAGTTTGGTCGTCTGTAAGTTTGGTCTATTCTTAGACGACCAAACTGAATTTAGTTGACAACCGTGATAGGGGCAATAATGTGTGAATACTTATCACAATGGACCCAATTGGATCTCCTAGTGGAGGTGTAGTATAGCACTACCCTTCCTAACCTATACATTCTAAATTAACTCTTGCAAAATTATTAACTCCAAAAGTTTATTGATGATAATTTTTAAAAAAATTGTATCTAATACAAAATATTTCTACCACATGCATCTCGCCTATAATGCATGATAGCCTTTGGTACAGAATCTTGGATGGATTCTCGCACAATATAGAAATAAGATTTTATCAAACGTTCTGCATTACTTGGGGCAAGGAATAAGGAAACTCGTACAACTTTTCTTTAATCTATTACAGAAACGCCAATATTTCTAACTCAAACGTCTTACACAAACAGGGGGTAATACTTTTCGACGTATTTCCACGTCTTTGTGGTTGCTGATGTCCATATGGAGCCATCATTTCAGCTTTTAGTAGACTAGACATGTTTATCTGGATGCTTACCCCTACATTTATAAAAAAATTAAATGAATTTGAAATTCATTTTAGAAATATTTTGTGTGGAAAATTTTAAATAAAATACATTTCAAATTTGTTTAAAATTTTATGAATATGGGGGTTAGTATTTATATAAGCAAATTCAATGGCACCCAAATTCTCAATCATGACATTGGTGGCTGTTGAAAGACGACGCAATATCGTTGTCACCACATCAACAATTTTTCTGTGCAATTTGGAAAACCTTAAACAGATATACATATATTACAAATTAAGTTTATAGAATATATATTCAAGCATACCTTACCATTTCCTGTTGCACTTCATTGCCAAAATGCGCTGCATTACCGCTGTTGTGAATCATAGTTGAACAACCCTCGTGCCTCTGCATTGCACTAATTTGTTGACGCAGCAGTAACCAGTTCATTCACTTGGTTACTTTTTATTTTCTTTGCGCTGACAAGTTGTGCAATATCGATATTTTGTAATTGGGTCAAAAGCTAAATAATATTTATGAAATAAGTTAGTGTCTAGTTAGCATAAGAAAAAGAATTGTAAGTAAAATATTGTAGAAATATATCAAAGCATATTTTGTATAAATAGCTTATAGAAAATAAAAGTGACACAGTCAGTTTGCACTGACAGTTGTAAGCCTTGTAATTATAATAAAAAATCCTGCGATTCCCAAGGGACCCTCCAGGTTATAAACAAAGAAATAATAAAACTTGTTCTTTAATAAAAATACATATACCTGCGATTCCCAAGGGACCTTCCAGGTTACAAGTATAGCGCCCCATACACGTTTCAATTCAATTTTGAATTGAGTCTTTCAATTGAATTGATTATTGGCCACACACTTCATAAACTGAATTGAAAGATTTTCATTCAACCGTCAAATTTATATTTTTTTCACACTAAAAATTTAAAGCTTCTATTGCATTCATTAATTAATTTTTTTATTTTTTGCTTAGAATATAATAAGTTAAATACAACTTTAAAAATACATAACTTTTTCTATACAAAACAAAGCTACAAATATAAATTTTGACAGCTAATCAAGAGACTCGAACACACACAGCACAATCGAATTGAAAGATTTACTAGTCAACATGAAAAATCAAAATCTTTTGATTTTAATTCAACCAACTCGACAACTGCCAAATGAATTAATTGACAAAACCATACACGCTTTGATTTGGACAACAACCGACTCAATTGAAAATTGAATTGAATCGTATTATTGGGCTGCTTATCATAGACAAAAATACACTATAAAACAATTTGGCGCAGCCGGTAAAGCTTTGCATGCTATTATTCCGCTTGTTTCTGGCTTGGAAAGTTTCTGTTGGTACAGTTTTTATAGCTCGCTTTAGAAGCAGTGAAAAGCAAGTGCAGTCGGTTTAGTCGCCGCAAATTGATCCTTGCTACCATATAATTTCCTCTGTTTTTGACTTGGAAAGTCTCTGTTGGTACAGCTTTTATAGCTCGCTTTAGAGACAGCGAAAAGAAAGTGCAGTAGACTTTGTGGACGCATATTGATCCTTATTATCATAATAATATAATAAAAACAAAAGTGTATATCTTACAAAAAAAAATTAAACCTTGCACTGTAGAAATTTTTTTTGTGTGTGTATTTATAAATTTTTCTGCCACGAAAAACTACAAGACCGGGTTTGGTCAAGTCGTAAGGATGTAAGTATAAATTTAATTAAATGGACAGTCCACAAAAACAAACGGACAAACTAATACTACAATTAAATGACTACAACGTTAACGTTGGTAGTCTTCAAGTGCATGTATGGTCGGAATTGAAAGCCTTTAATTCTGATAGAACTCGGAAAACTTATCAAAGAGTTAGAAAATTCGAAATTAGGTTTGTAGAAATTTAGCAAAAAACTAAAAAGTGATATAGATTATACAAATGAGTTGTTAGAACAGCAGGTAAAAGAGAACGAAGAACTAAGATTACAGTTACGACAGAAAGGACTGAGTGAGAAGGAGATTGAAAAACACTTAAAATTAAAATACTTAATTAGCGAGAAGGACAACTCGATACAAAGATTATCGGTAGCATTGTCAAACGAGAAGAGAGCTAAATATTGTCTACAGATTTCGTTCACCAACTCCTTCAATTAGTTTGCCAGAAAAATCCACAGTCACGGACTTATCATATACTACCCAAGGACTTCCATCAGTAGTAATTCATACACAACAAGAAATTATAGAACAAGAAGACACGAATACAACAGAACATAATAAAAATTTTCGCAAGGAGGAAGAAGGAAATAAATTATTGAATAAAGTGAAAAATTTACTATCAAACGCGAGAAAAACTGTAAACAGAGGATACACAACAGATACTATAAAACGAAAACTAGCAGATTTAGCAGAATACGAGAAGGAATTTAAGCAGCTGAGGCTAGAAGTTCAGCTTTAAAAAGAATTTGATAAATACCTACAAGAAGCATAAATACAAAAGCACACAAGATGCCTGCAATCTCGACAATTACAAAAATAGTAAACAATATAGTCCCCACATTTTTCGGCACCGAAGGACCAGATTTAACATGGGAAGTGTTTCGATTCATTCAAGGATGTAAACTAGTAGAACGAGAGCTGTCCTCTGAAGAAAATGGAGTTCCAACACAAGATATTATAGAATTCCTGAAACTGTTTACGTTCAAATAGCACCACAAACATTCGGCACCATAGACGCTTTGTGTGATTCAATAAAAAAGGTGTATTTGGAGAGTAAAACTTTAGATCATATAAGAGAACTCATAGTTTCATGCAGGCAAGGAAATCAAGAGTCAGCAAGCAGATTTGGTAATCGACTTGAAAATTTACTAAATGAAGCCTGGAGTTTAGTAACAAATGAATGGAGCGAAGAAGGTAGCAGAAAAACGATACTGGAATACTTCAAAAGAATAACAGTAAGAAGTTTTATCAAAGGTTTTAGGGACCAGGCATTAAGGACTAGGTTTATTGGCCAAGATAGCGAGGGCTTACAGAAACTAACTCAAATAGGAGAGGAAGCTGAGCAACTTTTTGGAGAAAACCCCATGAAATTGGGCCAGCATGTGAATCAAACCGAGACACTAGAGTTGACAAGTTTGATTACTGCAACAATAAGGGACATAAGGAAGTAGAATGCAGAAAACGTTTAAGAGCATTATTCTGTAGGATATGCAGAACGTCCGGAGACGTAGAAAATCAATTCTGTAGAAAACCACAGCAAATATATTCAGGCAACCCAAACACACCGCTGAACACAAACTATCAACCACCTAACGGTAATTACTTTAGAAGAAATGACAATGACCAAAAGCAACAACACAATAGCACGCAAAGTGGTTAACAGTCTACAACCCAAAGGTCCATCAATGCCAACATGAATCAAGTATACCATGGCCGTGGGAGAAATGAGCCACCGAAATGCTATAACTGCAATAAAATGAGACATCTAAGAACTAACTGCTCAGCACAAAATTCAGGAAACTCGTGGCGGCCCATCCAAAACTAATGGATTGGAATGCCGAAAATTCATGGACACACGAAAAAATTTAAATGAAATCAGCAAACGAAAGTTTATTATCATTAAACCAAGTGAGGGTAGAAACTAAAAAAACTGGCAAGAAAATACATTGGCATAAAAACATCCATACCTACATACCGGAAAATTATACAGAAAGAAACTATTCTAACTGCAGGTCTGAGTCGCAAAAAGAACAGAATCTGCAAGGTCGTAACAATAGAATAGTAGAGAAAATGGCGCATTTATTGATTTTCCATGCAATGAAGCACTGGGCAAAAACTTATCCTTACTGGTAGATACAGGAGCAGACACCACATTAGTAAAAGCTGAAGACTTAGCACCACACGTGGAGATAGACTCAAGAAATCAAAAGGACTTGCCAAGTGCATTTGGGGGAAATATTACAACCAAAGGAACTATAACTGCGCAACATGCATGCATAAAAACACTTGCAGTACAGATGCATGTAGCACCAGAAGGTAGCCGACTTCCAGCAGATGGATTACTCGGTAGAGATGTATTATGGAGCAGGACTAGTACCTATACAATTAACAAAAATATTAAATTTTTTGATAATAAGCAAGAAATAGCGTCCTTACCCCTTACTACAGAAGAAAAACCCCCCAGGTGTATATAGCCGAAAACTTATCTATCAAGGGGCGTTCCCAGGCAATAATATCGGTCGAAGTTACAACAGCTAACGGAGAAATTATAGTAAATAAATTAGAAATTTTGCCAGGGGTTTTTGTGGGTGGAACTCTAACAACGGTCAAGGAGGGTACCGCATTTGTGCCCATTTTAAACACCAATGATTCTACAATAAATATCAATGAAAAAATAGGTTTGACTTATGAGAAACCGAAAAACTACACACTAGAAGCGACATCAGTCATAAATATAATAGGAACTACAGATAAAGCAGTGAGAAGTAAGTTACTTATTAAAACAGTACCGTTGAGCTCAGATTTGAACCCGGAAGAGCGAATTTCGATCGAAAATATTTTTAAATCGTACGACGATGTGTTTCAACTACCAGGAGACAGTCTTACGTACACCAGTGTACTTAAACACAAAATACCAACTGATCCCTGTCAACCTCCAATAAATACTAAGCAGTATAGGCTACCCGAGGTCCATCGAAATGAGGTTAATAGTCAAGTAGGCCAGATGATCAAAGACGGAATCAAATCTCCCAGTACTTCTCCTTGGAATTCACCAATCCTTCTAGTACCCAAAAAGGTGGGAATGGATGGAAAGAAAAAATGGCGTTTGGTGGTCGACTTCGGAAATTGAATGACGCTACTACAAAACAAATTTTTCCCATACCACGGATTGACGAGATCCTGGACCATCTGGGATACAGCAGATACTTTTCGACTCTCGATCTAGCAAGCGGGTACCATCAAGTTTTAATGGACCCCAGCGATAGACAGAAAACGGCATTCTGTACGAATTGGGCCATTTTGAGTTCAATCGTATGCCTTTTGGTTTAACAGGAGCACCAGCCACTTTCCAGAGAATCATGAATTCAATATTAACAGGTCTACACGGTATCGACTGTTTTGTATATTTGGACGCAATAGTAATACACCGAAGAAATCTAGAGGACCACCAGATACGATTAAAACGTTTACTAGATGTTTTAAGAAGGTATAATCTCAAGTTACATCCCGAAAAGTGCCATTTTCTCCAAAGGGAGGTAGTTTATCTGGGCCACTAATGTTCAGAAAATGGAGTATTACCCGATCCCGGTAAGACAAGAGCAGTTAAGGACATACCGCCGCCCAAAAATATCAAAGAACTACAAGCATTTCTGGGACTGGTTAACTATTATAGGAAGTTTATACCAAACTCCTCAGATATAGCACTACCACTTAACAAATTATTAAGAAAGGACGTGAAATTGGAATGGACTCAGGAGTGCCAACAAGCCATGGACAAACTGAAGGCAGAAGTCGCAAATTCCCCTCTACTGCAATACCCTGATTTTACAAAACCATCTTACCACTGATGCCAGTAATGAAGCCTTAGGAGCTATTCTTTCTCAAGGAGAGCCAGGTAGTGATTTACCAATTTACTTTGCGAGCAGAGTGCTAAGCGCCACAGAAAAGCGATATTCTACAATAGAGAAGGAACTACTTGCCATCGTATGGGCAGTAAAGACGTTTAGACCTTATTTAATAGGCCGACCCTTTACGGTTTTCACAGACCACAAGCCCTTAAAAGGCATTGCGAATTTAAGGAATCAAGAAGGCAGATTATGCCGCCTAAGACTTAAACTGCTGGAATACGCTTTTGAGATACGTTATAAGCCGGGGAAAAGCAATCAGAACGCGGATGCTCTAAGTCGTCTCCCGATAGAAGAAGAGTAGATTAGTAATGGGGACCTGAGTCCTGTTTTGGGAATTCAAAACCGGGAAAAAACAAAACCGATGGCAACCCTGTTACAAATGGGGGGATTTTGGAGATTTTCATGCTGATATGGTGTGTGTGTGTGAGTTTGATTCTTTGGCCATGTGTATGTATGTATACTTGTGTGCACAGCTTTTGTTGTTATTGTAGAGAAACGTTGTGCTTACAGTGCATGGATGTATGTACGTGTGGGATGTGTATGTGTGTGTGTGTGAGTCTAATTCTTTGGTTGTGTGTGCATGTATATGTGGGTGTTTGTATGTATGTATGGGTGTGTGCGTGTGTGTGTGATTGTTATTTGATAGACTTATGGTTGCTGTTTTGAGTTATAGTTGGTATGCTTATGTATGGTTATTGTATGTATGCATTTATGTTTGTGATCTCTGGGGGGGGGCGAAATAATCTAATAGCTGCAGAGAGTGGCAACCCTGTTGCGAATGGAAGTCGTTAGGGAATGTATTTGGTAATGTATGTATATGTTGTTGGATTAATGTATGTGATCTTATCTATTTTTGCTTTGAAGAATGTCATTGCTTGTGTGAGTTACATCAACACTTTTTCATACATATTTACAAATGCATGTATATATGTTTTTAAGGCTATTGACGTTGCTATTATGGAGATAGAAAATATTGTGTCGGCATAGGTTTCATATATATTCACGTGAATTTCAGATGTTAAATGTTTTGAATACGATCAGGTTGATAAGAAGAGATTTTCAATAGGGGTAGTGATATCTTTATTTCGGTATATTTTACTTTAATGTAACAATTATAAGAAATAGCTTTTGGAGAAAGACAGCAAAAACTTATAGAAGCACCTACTTTCACGTGTCCCGATTTTTCTAGTACCTTTATATTGCAAACTGATGCTAGCGATTTTGTTCTGGGTGTTGCTGTGTATATGAATTTCATCATATTGTTACGTTTTTCTCTCTATAAAAACGCTTTTCCGTAGATCCGAAGATTTGCAAATGAATACAAGAGCCGAGTGTAGTAATTAGGGTTAAGAATGATACAGGTTTTATTTACAAATACACTTAAACTAAATTAATCAAGAGCTTATATAAACTAATACAACTTAAACTAATAAATTACACACAAATATTCACAACTGGTTACCACTGCGCCTTCCTCGCTGTAGTTTACGCACGTTTCTTAGCTGGCTGCGCAAGTATTCACGTGACACCTCTTTGTCTGCTGCCGTCACTTACGAGACTCTCTCTGCCGTCACTCACAGTTGATACACCAATACCTCTTTGTCTGCTGCTTGTCACACACGGCACTCACTCTGCCGACACTCACAGTTGATACACCAATAAAGACTCACTGGCTTTACTTACACCCTTATACACGTCTATTCGCTGCGCTGTTCCCTTTACTCCAGTCGACACGATAGACTCCACAATAATCTCAATTCCACGACAGACTATTATTAATTCACAACTTAATTATCAACTGTCTAACGAGTTCTTAACTTCACTACTTTCTGATTAGCACTCACTATAACTGTTCGCGACTGACTTACGACTGCAACTAACTCTCTCATTGGATGCGTCACCTCTATTTATATTTCACAGAAATTCCACTAGAAGTTTCAAGCAATGTCTAGACGATCATTATCATCTTATATGCTGCCTAATTAAGTTCATGTGGTAACTATGTACATACATGTGTATATGCGTACGTGTGTACATCATTAACTAAGCAACACACGGTGGTTGTTTATCTTTTGCTTTTCGTTTGAATTGGCATGTATGTATGTGTACAAATATGTGAATCTTCTTAATAAGCAGACGCTTTTTTTGTTGTTGTTGCTTTTGCTTGTTTAATCAAGCTAGGCATGCTTATTTAGTTGTTGGCTACTTTCTAGACTATTCTTTGCTTTGACCCTGTAGGAATATTTTCGCGTAGCATTTACATTAACCCTGTTGGAATATTTTTGTGTAATGCTGCTTAACATTGTTGACGGCTATTTTCGTAACAATATATTGTAATACCAACAGAGAATTGTGGAAATGTGTGTGTGTGTGTGGGTATGTGTTTATGTGTGTGTGTGTGTGTGTGTGTGTGTGTGTGTGTGTGTTTGTGTGTGTGTGTGTGTATGTTTGTAGGAATTTCAATGTGTGTATTTCTGTAGGAGCTTAGGGCTGATTGTGATTTATGAGGGGTGAGGTGTTCTAGTAATATGTAACCGGGGGAATATGTGTGTTTGTATGTCTGTAGTAGTTTAAGGCTGACCATGATTTGGGTGGGCAGGGTTGTTGACGTAATATGTATCCATGGGGATTTGTGGATGTGTCTGTCTATAGTAGTTTAAGGCTGATCGTAATTTGAGGTAGGTGAGGATGTTGTTGAGGTAAATTGGTTATGTGTATGTATGTATGTATGTATTTTTGTAAGAATTTAAGATGATTGTGATTTATTAGGGGCGAGGTGTTCTTGTAGTATGTAGCCGTGAGAATCTATGTGTATAGACGTCTGTAGAAGATTAAGACTATCTGTAATTTCAGGTAGGTGAGAGTGTTGTGTTGTTGAGATTAATCTTATATATTGCATATGTATGTATGTATGATCATGGGAATTTTTATATGTATATCTGGGGGAGAATTTTAGGCTGGTCGTGATTTGTGAAAGGTGGGGTGTTGTTGAAATTTTCTTGGATATTTCTTATATGAATTCTGCTATGTGTGTGCGTATTTGCGCTAATATTTATATGTAGATAGAAATAAATTGTTTTCAGTATCGACATTTGGTACTATAAAATACTATCATATGTCTGGACTTCCCTAATCTTATTATGTTTTTATACTTACGCTTGTTTTATATTTTCTCATACTTAAATTTGTCTCGCGTTAAAGTCTGCCTATATGAAATTTGTTTATATTACAGATTTTGTTTATTTCAATCTTTGAATACATTTTTTTTTTGTCATTGATGTCTTTTGTTCTTCTTGTTGTTGGTGTTGTTGTTGTAAATATTCGTCTGTGTATAGATGCGATATATTCAGTTTTTTTTTATTTGAAAATAAAAACGTTTTAATTTTTATCTGCGTTTACTTAAAAGTTTGTGAGGATTTTCTGTTTTTAAGTAAAACTGAATTCCTGAAGATACATACTCTATAGTAATAGCAACTAAAATAGAAATATTTCTTATACTTAATTTAAATTTTTTTAAAGTTGATGCAACGTTAGTAAGTTAACGTTAGAAATTTTTGGGGTACATAATTTTTTCTAACTATAGACTTTTTTCTTCACTTTCTACATTTATTTTGGAAAGCTTGCTTTGCTTTTTAAAAATGTATAAACATTTTTAAATGAAACTGATCCGGCACTCCAGCTTATATACTGATAGTTTTTTTTTTTCTTTGGTAGTCAACTTACTTCTTTTTTTATTTTTATTGATAAACATTTAAAATCAAAAGGGAGCTTTATATTGAAATTATTATTTTCATAATTGTTGAAAACAATCACTAGTTTTTTTTTTTGTGATGAAATCATTTGAAGTTGAAGCTGATATCTTTGCTTACTGTTTTAAATTAAAATTTTATTCAATAGAATAAAAGGAGCTTTTTTCTTAAATTCTGATGCAGTTAAGATCGGATATTAGACTGAATTTAAATGTACTTTTAAATTAGTCACAATGAACAAACTTATTTCTTGTTGAAAAGCGATCATCAGAAAACGAAGTGGTTTTCAGAGACTTTAGGTATACCCTTTCGACGGTTCCTCTAGGATACAAGATGACTTTGTTTGACGAAATTTCTGTTGCTTTATACTGATAATATCTTTACATTAATAAGGTACATATGTATATGTTTATTTTATGAAGGGCTATTACCTATGGCTTTCATTTGACGTTCTATATGATTTTTTTTCTCATTTTATTAAAGTTCAGCGTGTTGTGTGTATATTTCTGAAATGTTTAAGTGTGCTTTGTGTGTCCATCGGACAGAGTGTACGTTTTAGTTGGTCAGTCAGTCTATATATTTATTTTTTTTTCTTCTAATGTACCACACCTTTTTTCACATTTTACTACTTGAAATAGAGAATTTTTGTCTAATTTTTTTTCTGGGTATCTACATACATTAGTTAAATATGTGTATGAATTTTTAAGAAAAAATTTTAAATAAAATATTGGAAAAAGAATTAATTATTTGAATGGTTTTTATTTCTTTATTAGCTTTACTTCGCTAGATCAAAAAATTTTTGTTTTTGTTTATTTGCAAATTCTTGTTTTTATGTCGCTTAAACATGAACAGTCTTGTTTTCATATCGCTTAGACATGCACAGTCTTGTTTTCATGATGCTTAGACATGCACAGTCTTGTTTTCATGATGCTTAGACATGTACAGTCTTGTTTTCTTTGAGAGGTTATGCACAAGACAAATTGAATTTCACAATATGAAATTCCATTAAATTTCATATTTTCATAAAGAGAAACAATTTAGACAATCGGATAAGTCCTTATATTTTTCACTACATACAAGTTTCTGTTATTTTATATTCGAATAGATGAATCCTAAATTTCCTTTAAAAAATAACACAAAACAAATATAAATTTAATTTAATTTTATTTATATTAATAATACATTTTAATTTAATTTTATTTATTTTTATTACAATGATGGAAACATTTCATAATATCCAATTATTAAATTTTCTAATATACTTTTACGCAAAAAATATATTGTACATCTGCAAGTATCTGGTCCTTCCTCACACTCAGGATTATGCAAAGGACAGCTTCTGAAGTGGCCTTCTGTGTTGTCTTCATCTTCCATGATACCATATTCTTCGTTCTCATCCAGCATATTTTGAAAAAATTTGATCATCTCCCAATGATCAAAAAGCCTGAAGCTTTCAAAATCTCTTATAAATTGGTTTAGAGTACGTCTGATTTGACTCATTTTATTTGCTTATAAGTTAATGAATGATGATTGTTTGAAGGTTCCTTTAAGACTAATTTCCTCTTTTAAATTTTTAAAGTAGTATCTCTTGATCTTTAAAATATCTATACCATCATCTATATTCCATACCTCGTTTTTAGCACTCTATCTCTCTCTACCCCTTTTCTCTCTATAACTGTCTCTTTCTGTCTATCACTACCCCTCCACTTATTCACTATTTCACCATATTTTCGATTAGCCTTCTTGAAGTCGTCATCACTACTTTTAAGATCATTTTCAGTTAAACATTCAAAGTGTGGACAAGTAAATAAAAAATAAATAAATAAATAAAACAAAAATGGAGTCTACAACAAATCTAACATCAAAATTTAATTCACTAAAAAATAAAACCTTAATCCACATAAAGGAGCTTGAGACATCAACTAAATACACCATTCGAAAAGTGTCAAGAGTAACAACAAAATATGGGCCAACACTAAAAGTTGAAATGGAAAACCACATAATGTTCCTCCCAAAGCGATATAATGCTTTAACCGATGCTGAAATTAAAGAACTCTCGAGCGGATCATATTGCTTAAGTAGAGAAGGTGAACAAAGCTTAATTGTTGAAAGCGAGCTGAGTGAATTTCTAATTCAAAATTCCCAATTTCCAATTTGGCAATAATATATAATAATTTTGCATTTTAAATTATAAATAAAAATACATGAAAGAGTTTTGTAAAATATAAATGTTTGTGCTTTCTTATTTAATATTTTCAGTTATTTCATAAAGAAATTTAAGACATAAATGACCACAGGTAAATGTATTGAAATTCTGATGTTGATTATAGTTGTATTTTATATTTCTACCAAGATATTTGACTACTTCCGAAGGAGGTTGTAAGTTTCCAAGGCTGTCGAAATATTCTTTTCCATTGTTGTTTTTATAATATGCTACCCAATGTGTACCAGGTCCTGTTGATACGTCTAAATTGATTATTCCACATTCTATTTTCTTTGTTCGTTTTGGTAGAGTATTCAACATGAAAACTCCTCTAAAATATGGAATATTTATAGAGAAACGGTTTATGCCCACATCAGATAGTGGTCTGTTAGTAGCATCTCTAAGAGTTTTTTGATTCCTCTTTGTAAACTAAACCATAACCCTTTTTATATGGTTTTAAGTAAAGTCCCTTTCCAACTGCTATAGATTCCATCGCTCTATTATGTCTAATTGCTTCATCAAGTTGATTTTTTGCATTCTTTGTTGCATTAACAGCTTTAGCTATAGCAGCACCTCCAGTTGTTAGACTACCAATTGCACCCAGAGCAGTTAAAATCGGTATTAGAAGCAAAAACCCACCAATTTTTGGGACACGTATTACATGTGGTACTATAATTTGAGATTTTCTTCCTTTTAATGATTTGTTGATAGTTTTTCGGTCAATTTTGCTGGGTGTCCTTTGTCGGAGTTATGGGTAATGAAACTTAATACATTTCAATTATGATATTTGCTGATGTTGCATGTGGAAAGCAGAATAATATACATACATATGTACGTGTACGTGTATATTTTTGTATGGGGCGACAGAAGAATGATGACTCATTCTACTTGTGCCAAACATAAGCATAATTCTTAATACATGCATACATACATACATACATACAAAGTTAAAAATATAAATAAACAAGAAGCAAAACTAGAACGACGTCAGCTCAAAATTATTTAAAGTATGGGTGCATTTAATTTATAAGATTTGTTGATTTACGTAAGTTAAAAAACGTTTTTAAGCTAATATTCTATTATCAATACAATTTTAGCGAACTTTGCTCAAACAACATTTGAGATGCTGTTTAAAATTTTTATGAATATGGCTATAAGCATTTAATAAGAGACAATGCAAATGTAATTATAATGTTTAAGTAAGATGAGAAAAATATGAAGCATGTTTACAAGGTTCATGTTGGCAGTAATATGAATTTTGACAAGTTTTAAAAAATTTGTAGAGTGTTCGAAGGATAAATATGGATTTTTGATTATAAGCAAATATATTGAATTAAACGATTTTCGTTATAGAAAAAAAATGCTGCTAATAAAAGATAGACTTTAGTTATTTCATCTGACCTGAAAACCAGACCAGCTCCTAATAAGCTGACCTGAAAATCAGACCAGCTCCTAATAAGCTGACCTGAAAATCAGACCAGCTCCTGATAAGCTGATCTGAAAACCAGACCAGGTCCTGATAGCCTGATCTGAAAACCAGACCAGGTCCTGATAAGCTGATCTGAAAACCAGACCAGGTCCTGAAAAGCTGATCTGAAAACCAGACCAGGTCCTGAAAAGCTGATCTGAAACCAGACCAGGTCCTGAAAAGCTGATCTGAAAACCAGACCAGGTCCTGATAAGCTGATCTGAAAACCAGACCAGGTTCTGATAAGCTGATCTGATAACCAGACCAGGTCCTGATAAGCTGATCTGAAAACCAGACCAGGTCCTGATAAGATGATCTGATAACCAGACCAGGTCCTGATAAGCTGATCTGAAAACCAGACCAGCTCCTGAAAAGCTGATCTGAAAAACAGACCAGGTGCTAATAAGCTGATCTAATAGCTGATAAGCTGATCTAATAGCTGACACCTATTGTACTATTTGCTGTTAGCAAACGTAAATGAGATGGTAGTAGTAGTAGAATGTATGAGCCCCAGCAATTAAAATTGTCAAATTTGGGTAATTAAAATCGAAATTTTGTAATTTATGGGCTAAAATTTACATATTAAGGTAATTACTGTCAATGGTGTGAAGTGACGAGGGTTATGGACGGTTTGTACGTAGAAAAGGGTAGTTTGATGTCGGCCCGTCGATGTGTGTTTGTTTTAATTTTATGGTTTGATATCCGTTCGCCGATGCGCATAGTTAATTATGTAGGCACGTGGGTCTTGTGTGTACGTAGTATGTTTTTTCGTTTGTTAAGCGGTTGCAGCAGGTTTATGATTTTATATTGTGTGTGCGTGTGTGCATAGTTTAGTTTTTTGTAATATTCTTTTGTTTGTACGTAGTATGTTTTTTCGTTTGTTAAGCGGTTGCGGAAGGGTACTTGAGAAAGAAATTGTGTGGGAATCTATGAATGTTTTTTTTTTTTTTTTTGTTGGTTTTATTTAGTTTGATTTTTTATTTATTTTTTCCTATGTTTAAAGAGTTCGAAGACATGAATAAAATATATGGTTTGTGAGATAAGCATGGTTTGATATCCGTTCGTCGATGTACATAGTTAATTATGTAGGTACGAAGGATTTTATGTAGGTTTTTGTTTTAATTTTAATTTTGAATGGTTTTTTTTTTTTTTTTTTTTTTTTGTTTTTTTTTGTTAAGCGGTTGAAGCAGGTTTATGATTTTAGAGTGTAAGTGCGTGTGTGCATAGAGAAAAAGTGTTGCTTTTGTCTCTTTGCAATATTCTTTTCTTAGGTGGTGGTCATGGAAGATTATTTTAGAAAGAAATTATGTATGCTTGTGGGAAATCTATGAATGTTTTTTGTTGTTGGTTTTATTTAGTTTGATTTTTCAATTTCCTATATTTAAAGAGTTTGAAGAGGTAAACGAAATATGTAATTTATGAACTTATTTGAAGGTTGGAAAAATTGAAGTGTAAGATATTTATGATTGTCAAAGGGAATTAGAGATGCGTGATCATGGG
Source organism: Tachina grossa (assembly GCA_949987645.1). NCBI lineage: Eukaryota > Metazoa > Arthropoda > Insecta > Diptera > Tachinidae > Tachina > Tachina grossa. The sequence continues at coordinate 58,908,700 of OX465277.1, read as the reverse complement.
AGCCAACGTTATGCTCATACGTATGCATTTGTGTATGTTTTTACAATAACTTGAGCGTTGGCAGATGGGTAAGTAGTCGTATATGTATATGTGCAATGCCGAGTACAAATCTGGCATTTTCTTGTGTTCTAATCATTTTTAACTTGAGCGTTGGCAGATGGGTAAGTAGTCGTATATGTATATGTGCAATGCCGAGTACAAATCTGGCATTTTCTTGTGTTCTAATCATTTTTTAAAATGTGTGCAACGCCTTTCACATTATGCTTTTTTATTTTTTTTATTATTATTTTTTTTTTTTTGTATATGGAATACAAAACGGAAATGATAAACGTTACCACTAGGGCACACTGTTGCGATGTCACAAAATATCATAGTGTGCACTCGGCATTACTTTTTTTGTTTGTAATATTCGTTTTTTTAGCTGGGGACATGGAAGGGTATTTTAGAAAGTAATTATGTATGCTGGTGAGATATCAATGTTTTGTTTTTGTTGTTGTTGTTGTTTGATTCTATTTTTTTTATGTGTAAAGAGTTTGAAGAAATGAATAAAATATACAATTTATGCGTGTTCTATTTATTCATTCTTTTCATTTCTTTTGTAAAGAAATTGAAGTTTGTGATATTGAGGATTGTCAAAGTTTGGTTGTTATTTTCACTGCTTGCTGACATTTCTCTCTGTGTTTTTGTACATACCATATACATATAAATAAATGATTGAACAAAATTTTTTTATAATTTTAATCTACGTATTTATTTAAAAAAAATATCGTAAATATATGTTGTGACAATGTAAGAATAGAAAAATAAAATATATTTTTTAGTTATTTTCTTGATAAAGTAAATATGCATTTCTTAAGGCACAAACTCCATAATTGTGATAGCTGCAGTAAAAATATTCCGGATATTTTAGTTGTATTTGCTTAAAGTTGATGCAGCCAATATCCTCGATGTTGAAAACTCTAATTTGAAGTAGTTTTTCAAACCATTTCTTCTTTTCCACACCCTTAACATAGATTGAATACTGTTTTAAATTGGATTTTAAAAATTTTACAACACTCTTAAATGATATTGATCCGTCATTCCAATTCAGATGATGAAAGTTTCTTGTTAGCCAATTCGCTTCTCTTTGTTTTGCTATTGATAATCTTTTGAAGTTAAATGGTGGTTTAATAATAAAATTCATGTGCTCCTTATTGTTAAAAACAATTGCTATTTCTTTTGCAATGAAGATGTTTGAATTAGATTTAAATCCTTGCATATCGATGAAAACTTTATCCTCAATCATCTTATTTTATTATTTTTTATTTACATTATCTTACGAACTTGACCTTTTAAGGGTATGTATTCTATTATGCGGTCGTGGATGAGTATGCAAAAAGCTGATGTATCGGTAGGTATATTGGAGTCTGTTTCAATTTCAATTTTTATATCAACAGGACCGTTAGAGAGGGCTTCGTTTTGGTGACTGACATCTACTACCACTATCGGCACACTATTTTTAAATTCTTGAGCAGTTAGAATCGGTTGTGATTCTCTCATGTAGTAGCTTTGTTGAAACCGTAGATACATATCATATAGAATGGCATACCGATCATTTTTAAATTTTATATTTAGATCATCATATGGGTACGATTCGGAATTTAAATGTACTTTTAAATTGTTTAAATTACAATGAACAAACTTATTTTCTTGTTGAAAAGCAATCAACACAATTTAACATTCCATATATAGCTACTTCCTGTATTTAGTTGAGGATTAATGTGACAATCCCAACTGCGAAATGCCATTGGTATAGAAGCACCACTGTTAATAATTTTAATCATATTCAATTTGCTCAGATCGGATAATTGTACATGCGGAATTCTCCATGAGATGTTTGAGATACTAATTTTTGGTTTGTCAGTAGCAACAGTTGAGTATACGAGTTTTTATCGTTCTTACTACGTAAGAGAACCAATTCATGTTTACCGCTGAGTATAATTTTATTATAGTCTTCAGCGAAACCTAAAAATAGTTTCAGTGGTACATAGAAATTAAAGTGTCCATTTGAAATATCCAAATCATCGAGTTTGTTCCATCCTGCATTGTACAAGCCAACACTTTCTGTTGGTGATAAGGAAACAAAATTTTTTAGGCTGCTTGTAATCGCTAAATGTCTTGTATGATCAATTTCTATGCCATTAAGTTCATATCGAATTTCGTCAAAGAGATGTGCCACAAAGTTATTTTTTAATTTTAGATTTAAAAACGAAGATATTTTGCTGTCATTATCATCTACAATACTTCCCTCAACATATATGTAGCTTTCGCTGGGTAGCACATATAAGTCTTGATTTTGTATTGAAATTCGAATCTCATCGTTATTGTTGAAGGATTGTAGGTATGGTGTATGTGTGTGATAGTCCTTTTTAATTATACTCTTGTCTGATTGAGGTTTTTCTATAACATCTAGTATGTAACTCATTTCTTTGTCAACCTTAAATTGAGAGACTTCAAAAATTTTTTATTTTCTTGCGTCAAATGTTTTTTGTGTAATGATCGCTTTAATTGTGGTTTGGTTTGCAATAGTGTTTTATGAGTGTATCCAATTTTATCCTTAGATTGCTTGACGTTGTATATTATCATTATTTGCTAGATCTCAAATGTATTCGTGTTGTGATTTCCTCTCCTCGGAAATTAATTAAATCACCGTTCTGATCAACTATGCGTAGAGTAAGAGAACTTATCTCTCGGCAGTTAACTGGCAAATAGATAAGATTTCGAGGAATCTCAACAATTTTATACCCTGGGGGGACATTGATCGCAAATTCATGTAATGTGTGTGCTTGTGAGTTATTCGTATATGTGTTAACCACTATACTACATTCAACACACAAGATATTCATGATGAAAATATTGACTGGTAGATCTGAGTAATGGTCTTGGTTAGGAGCTAGAATTTTCTTATTGAATCCAAAAAGTTTTCCAATTGTATTATCTTTGTTAAAGTATATGGGATTCTTAGAGCTATTAACTCTTACTTGCATTGTATTGTTATTAGCTTCTATATCAATTTTATTTTCCGGACAATACTGCTTATAGTTATGTTTAATATAATCAACTATATCATTTAATTCATAAGATCCTATTGGTATTTTAATTACATGTTCACCAATATGAAATATATTGTTATAATCATCTACATTGGGAATGCTATTATATGAATGAAAATCAGAGCACATTCATATTCACCATCCAAACGAATAGGAGGAAAGTAATTAGCAGATAACTCAGATGAGTTTGAGCTAAGAGTAAGTGTTATTGACATTATGATTGTCTGATTACAAATAAGTCAAATTAAACACAGCACTTTGTATAAAAAGGAAGTTTATATTTTATTTAAATATATTAGATACAAATATAGACTTATATATACACTTAACTACAATATTTCATTTTTATTGATCCAAGAATTATGTTGATTGGTAAATCCTAACCATTTAACATATGCCTTCTAGCCTTTAGTTTTAAGAACTTTTTCAACTAGATATGTATTTGGATATCTGGTTTTTGAAAGTTCTTCACCATAGAATCCACCTTTAATAGGGTTACCACGATAGTGTTCTAATATGTATGTAGCTGGATGTGTATTTTGAACTCTTTTAATCGTAAAAATTTCTGTGGTCCAATTTGGTGTATATCCTTTTTCAAAAACATGTTTATATTTACTTATGCGCACATGATCTCCCACATTGAACTTTGATAATTTGAATAATTTTAAGCGGTTATATACCGTGTTTAATAATTTTTTCTCATTTTTATAGTTAACTTGAATCGGTGGCATTTTGATGGTGCGATGAATTTTTTTATTATATGTATTAATCAAGTCTTTGTAAATGTCGAGCCAGTTATAAGACCCATTAAAGCTAAACTCTTTCCACATCATTCCTTTTAATGTTCTGTTAAATCGTTCTACTATTGATGCTTTCATTCTGCTATATGTTGAGTAGTGATTAATGTTGTATTTATTCATCAATTTTCCAAAGTGTTTATTGAAAAACTCCTTACCATCGTCTGTTTGCAAGTTTTTTGGTATTCGTCCCAGTTGAAAAATATTCTGCATAGCCTGGGTTGTTTCCAATGCAGTCTTTCTTTTCAAGGGTACTGCCCAAGCAAATTTTGAAAATGTATCAATTACAGTCAGCAAAAATCGATAATCTCTATTGTCTGTAGAATAGTTCCCCATTTCAACTAAATCAGCTTGCCAAAGATCATCTATTCCTTTCATAACAACTCTTCGACGTGGAAAATGTTTTCGTGCTTGCTTATGTAGTTCATTTATCAAATTTCTTTTTGAAGTCATTATTTAACGTATTTAGAATTTGATGGGATATGTTGAGTTCAGAGTGAGTTCATTTAAGTACTGTCGACCATCATATTTCTTACATACCCATAAATTAACTCATTTATCTTTTTAATTTCTTTTTCAAAAAATAGTTTCATACTTGAAATTTTTCCTGAATTTCATTGAGTTTTTGACTTAAGATCATGTTGATTTCATCTCGAACCTCTTGAATTTGACTTTGCAGAAGCAATTTATTAACAACATCGTTTTCCTCCAAAGCTTTTGCCACATTTTTGATTCTTTTGTTTTGAACGTCAATGTTATTAGTTGTATCCACAACGAAGCCCAACAGCTTAGGAACATTTTTCACAAAAACAGTACCACTTGTATCATTAAGATAGTGCCCGAACTTATCGATGGACATGATTTATGCAGATAAATATTATTCTATAATGTTTGCCTCATATAATTTTTCGATAATTGAGACAATTTCGTTATTGTGATTAGTATGACCTGCAGCTTGTGATGCCAGCAATAGCCTAAGGCGATCTACTAACTCATTAGGATCGTCCCAGTATATATAGTTAGGTTTGTATGTGTTTAGTTGCATCAAACCCTCGCCCTTGTAAGGACTTTTTATTTTATGTAATGATGATGAAGTTGATGAGTTCTTTTCACTTTCTTTCTTAAACAATTTACTGATAATATGCTTATATTTATATGCTCTCGTTCCTTTGATTTGTGCATCAGGTCTATATTCTCTTTTATATGCATTTGTGCTTACTAAAATTTTCTTATAGATATCTAATTCATGTTTATCATAATATTTTGGTGTTTTGTGAAACAGTAAAGAAAATAAACCTGGTGTGAAAGCCCATATTTGATTTCCAATCGCTATTTTATCTTCAGTAAGTTTAATACTACTATATGTGGGCCGTATAGAGTATCTAATTCGTTTCTGCTTTCCAAGAGTGCTAGGTCAGTATAACTCTTATTATTATCTGAATTGTCTAAAGTTTCCGATTGAGAGTAAAAATCATCGTTGTTATCATCATTGTCATCAGTATCAACATTATCAGCCTTATTTGCGTTTCGATTACTAAGTGAGATATTTTTATTGCATAACGTTTCTTCGACAAGTTTCTTTGGAGTACTTGTCTCTAACTTAACTGATTGTTCGTTGAATGGACATTTTGAATTTTTATAAACTTTCGTTTGAAATTCATCTCTTTCTGCTTTAATACTTCTTTTATTATTTTTAGAATTGTTCACAAATTCTGTTAATGGTTCTATTATTGGTTTAAATGTATCTTTGAATTGTTCATGTGTATCTGCTTCATCAACTTTTATACTACGAAATTTTTTCTTTAAAACATTTCTTGTCTTTATTAGCTCTTTTAAAACTTTTTCATCCATTTTCAACTATTAGGCACCAGATCAGGTATCAGCTATCAGATCAGCTATTACTTAACAGATGACTTATTAGATCAGCTATCAGATCAGGTATCAGGTATCAGATCAGGTATCAGCTATTAGATCAGGTAACAGATCAGCTTTCAGATCAGGTATGGTAAATACTTTAGGAAATAAGTAGATGTACTATGCGCAAGGCCAAATTAAGTACTAATGTTTTACTTTTATGTAGAGTAATTTATATCGTTATAAAATAGTCGAATTGCTTTCTATAGCGACCATTGTTTAAATCATTATCTTTGCTTATCATCAAAAATCCATATTTATCCTTCCAACACTCTCGACAAATTTCATGAAACTTTTCATAACTCATGTCGCTGGCAACATGATCACTATAAACGTGCTTCATGTTTGTCTCATCTTGTTTAAACATTATAATCACATTTGCATTGTCTCTTATTAAGTGCTTGGGGATTCTCGTATAAGTTTGGCACAAGTAGAATGAATCAACATCCTTATGTCGTCCCATGCAAAAATATGCTCGTATATTATTTTGCTTCTCGCATGCAACATCATCAAAGATCATAATAGAATTAGTTTTCGCTTCGTCAGGAGGAATAACTTTTTCATTATCTGTAAATGTGTAGTATCCCATCCCTTTAATTGGTGAAATTAATCGCTTTAAGTATTCATATTTTGGTTGATAAAGGGATTTTGAGTATAAATAGATGTTTTCAAACTTGAGTCCATTAGGAATTTCTAGCAAGCTAATCATAACATTAGTCTTTCCACAATTTGATGGTCCAACTATTAGAGCACGAATAGAATTTGGTAAGAGAGAGCTATGTTTCATTTTAGATCTGATTTTCGTTGAAGCATCAATATTGCGAATCACAATATTTTTATGTTGTTTTAGTAATTTCATTTTTATAACTAATTGCATTTCATAAATGTTACTTTTATTATAGAAGAAAAAATAAAATAAGATGCTTATAGATTATAACAAAACGTTTAGTTATAAAAAACCAGCCGTTGGAAAAGGTTTAGTGAATAAAGTAATTAACTCTCTGCCTGTTGAGTTACACCTTCCTGGATATCAGTTTTGTGGACCCGGAACAAAATTACAAAAACGTTTAGATCGCGGTGACAACGGAATTAATTTATTAGACGCTGCATGTGAAAATCACGATATTGCTTATTCCAAAACAAATGATTTAAATAGTAGACATCAAGCTGATAAAATTCTTGAAAATAAAGCTTGGGAACGAGTTATTTCAAAAGATAGCAGTCTTACAGAAAAATTGTTTGCATACATGGTTACTAACGCAATGAAAGTCAAAAGAAAATTTGGTATGGGATTGAAGAAGAAGGTTGCAAAAAAAAGTGAACAAAATGGAAAAAAGCTGTTCAGTACATCAATTAAAACTGCAACAAAAATACTGAAGAAGGAAAAACCTCAAGACATTAACTCTGCAATTAGGATTGCACCTAAGATTATCAACAAGTCATTAAGGGGGAAGAAATCGCAAGTTGTAATACCACGCATAATTAATGTTCCAAAGATTGGCGGCTTCTTACCTTTGGTACCTATTCTTACTGCTCTGAGTGCAATAGGTAGTCTTTCTACTGGCGGAGCAGCTATAGCAAAAGCAATAAATGCTGCAAAGAATGCTAAACAACAACTTGATGAAGCAACTAGACATAATAAAACAATGGAAGCAGTAGCAATGGGGAAAGGTTTTTACCTTAAACCATATAAGAAAGGATATGGATTGGTTTGTCAAGAAAAACAAAAACCAAATTTTTCGTAAAGCTGCCCAATAAACCTCTATCTGATGTTGATCTGAGAAACTTTTCAACAAACATTCCATGCTTTGGAGGAGTTTTTATGTTGGATACACTACCAAAACGATCGAGAAAAAGAGAATGCGGAATCATTAATTTGGATTTATCAAGAGGACCTGGAACCCATTGGGTAGCATATTATAAAAACAATGAACATAAAGAATATTTTGACAGTTTTGGAAATTTGCAACCTCCATTAGAACTAGTTAAATATCTAGGCAAAAATATAAAATATAATTACAATGAATATCAAGATTATAATTCATTTAAATGTGGACATTTATGTCTTCAATTTCTTTACAAAATAAGTTTAAAAAATAAATAAATACAACACACGAACGAAAATTTTTTCTGTTTTATTAATAAAAATGTTTATAAAATAATAGTTTCTACATATTATTCCCACTGTGGGTATTGAGCATTTGTTAAAAAGATATTTATTTCAGCAGCAGTATCCAATTTTAAGCCACTGTCTCCTTGCTTACATATGCAATATATCCCGGATGCCAGTTCTATTATGTCATCATCCGATAGCGTGTTGTACCGATTTGGTAAAAACATTATGTTGTTTTCTAGTTCAATTTGAATTGTGGTGCCGTATTTACTCGTCACATGCTTAGCGTTTTAACTGCATACTTAGTTGAGTCCTGGAGCTCTTTTATATGTATTAATTTTTTTTATTCAATGTGTTGAATTTCGTGATCAAATCTGGAGGATTCATTATTACAATATTAGATAATTAAATTTAATTTTTATATGTATTTTTTTTCTTCTCTGACAGATAGCTCAATCTGCTTTTTGTAAACTGATGTATTAAATATTTCTACCAATCTTTAAATAGGTAAAAAATAGTTCTTAAAAGAAAGATCAGTATCGTAGCTATCTCTTTTTCTCATATTGTAATTATATTTTACGTAAATTTTTTGTTTTGTCACTGATAGAATTGTAGTGAAAGAGATAGTTACATATTTTGACGTTCTAAGGCGTAACTGAAACAAAAAATTTCAAAACAAAAGATCATAGAGATAGTTATATTCATGTGCTAAAGTGTAACTGAAAAAAAAAATACAAAACAAAAGATTAGAGAGATAGTTATATTAATGTGCTAAAGTGTAACTGAAACAAAAAAATTATAAAACAAAAGATTAGAGAGATAGTTATATTAATGTGCTAAAGTGTAAGTGAAACAAAAAATTTCAAAAGAACTCAAAATTGCTTGTAAAATTTTAATTTCACAAGAATATTTTACTATAAATAAGAATGTAAACCTTTCAAGAGTACTAATATAAAAATAGCATTCAAGAAAAAAGTATTCTTTAAAAAAAGAAAATTAAAATAAAAATTAAAAAAATGAGCCAAGTACGTGAGCGGTTATTTGAATTGCTCCATTCGTTTGAGGACTTATTACTATATGAGCATAAGGAAAGCATAAATTTTTTTATTTCAATGCTGACGGAAAATGAGGACTATGGAATTATAGAGCAGGAGGACTCTGATAGTGGACATTTTGCCAGCTGCCCCTGGTATAGTGAAGGATGTGAAGAAGGCCCAGACACATGTCGGTGTACCATGTTTCACATTAGGAAATAAATAATTTTTAAAATTATTGAGACCTATAAAAATGTATCTCAAAAAAAACTATGAATAAATATAAAATGTATTTGTATGTGTATGATTTCTTATTTATTTTAATATAAATATGTATATATAGAGATTAATAGAGCGAAAGAACTATTAGTTTAAATATTATTTTCATTGAGGATGGATAAACGTACTTTAAAGAATATATTTCACAACAATCAAGAACGAAAACCTCAAATATATGATTTGGTTTTTGAGTTTGAATACTTGCTCAATTGGAAATTGAAGATTGCATGTGGATTTTCTACAGCTTTTGGTTTTAAGCCAATGATATGGTTGAATTATAAAAATAAGCAATACATTGGACTGGATCGAGAAGAGTGGTTACATCTCATGTGCTATAAGGAGTATATTCATGATATGCTTAATCGTCGGGATTTTTTAAACTCTATAAATATAATTGATAATGAAAGTGAGAGAGATGTTAAATATAAGTTTCAATATAAAAGCGGTGTTTGTTTTTTAGTTATCATACAAGGAAACTTTAAAATAAAAATTGATTCTGACACTTGGAGATCACTAACTCAAATTCGAGTATTTTTTTCATCAATTTTATGTTGGAACAACATTCTAAGAAAACAAATCCTTCATTTCTATCATGAATATTATATACCAACTTGCTCCGCTTTAAACAAAACAAAACTTCAAATCAATGAAATACAAGGAATACACGAAAGGGATGTAAAGATTGAATTAACACGACTTTGTTATGAGATTGGAGAAAAAATGCAACACAAGATTGTAACAGATGTGAAAATTCATAAATTTTATTTAAGGATGGATAATAAATAAAAAACTGTACACAAAAAATATTTGTTTTTAATGCTTTTTTATTTTCATATTAGTGTGTGTTTTATTTAAAAAACTAATCTGCAAATAATATATACAATTTTTGAAATCAAATTATGTAAAGAAGCATAACATAGGAAATGTTTTCTTTTTTTCTTTTTGTTATCTTAATAACTAGACAATATTTCTTAAATAAAAAAAATAATTTACAATAGACACAAAGATTTTTACTTAAAACTAAATAATTATAATTAGAGAAATAAATTACAGAAGCTTTAATTTGTATACATATTTTACTCATCTTCTTGAAGTTTTTCTATTTCTAATAATAACATATCAAGTTCATAATCAGGATTTGTTTCATCAATTTCAATATGATGCCATGCATATGTGTTTATACCATCACTTTTGACTTTTCTCTTGTCATCTTGATAACTTAATATTACTTTATGTATTTGCATAGTATATAATTCATGCAACTTAGACTTAAAAGTTAGCATATTATCATAAACATTTGACCTGTTAAATAAACAATCTCTATACGAACTTAGGCTATACTTATCTAAAACACATTTTTTTACTCCTTTAGATTTTTTAATTTCATTTCCATTTTGTACAGTAAAGGAGTACATTTTAGACCGTAGTCCCACGAATTCTTCCATAATCTTCCCACAATTCTCATCTTTCATCATACCCAGAACTTTTTTGTTTACGAGAGGAATCCCGTAATCATTTGTTTCTGGATAGTCAGAAGTGTCAAATTCATGTTCTATATCATTTTTAATGTCTGCGTAAAAGTCTTCAGTTTGTATTGTGTATATGAATGAGTCAGTATCCATGTAATTTAATTTCAATTTTGACTTGAATTTAGGTTGCATGTATCTATAATGAAAATTATAAATCTTCCATTTAGAAAGTTCCAGCACACAAAATCCTAAATATATGGGCTTATTATAACATGTCTTCACTCGATTCATTTGAATCGCTACCATATCTTCTGAAAATATTGCTAAGCTAAAATTTGATTTAGATATCCAATTTTGAGCACCCAAGCGGTTTCGGTTTAATGTAGTCCAACTGGTAACAATCTTCACATCTTTCCTTTTGTCCACATTCTCCATGGTTTTCCCATATACTGCGTTGTTGAGTAATTTGAAAATTTTTTTTTCAAAGCTATTTCTAGCTTCTGCTCTGTACTTAGTATTAAGATCTATATAATCTTTCAACCATGGAGACTGCTTAAAAGTTAGAACTCTATGTATTTTTTTCAAAATCAAACCGTTTTCTAGACATTGTTTAAGTACTCTGTAATGAATTATATAAGAACGTTTTGGGGAAAAATCAGTTATTAGTTTTTTATATTTTGATGCTCCAATTTCCTTGTTTTCGGCACAAAAAGGAAGATCGTTATGCATGTTATGTAAATAAGAAGGATATTCTAAATCAACCTCATATACATAACCATCATTTGAATTATCATCTATTAACTGCGGATTAATATTTAGTTCTTCGCTTTTTAACCATCTGAATCCTCCATAAGGAAGATGTTCAGACATGGCCCAACCATAAAGATTGTTTGCATCTAAATACATAAGAAATTCGGAAGGTTTATTTTTATCAAAAGTGTCTAAATACTTATTATTTGCCTTGGAGTATCTTTAACAACATTGGACAATTCCACCTCGTATCCCTCTTTTAAAGAAATTGTACATGTCGATATCGGTTATTAGCTCTAATTCAATGTTTCTATGCTTAAGCATAGCATCCCAAGATAGCCCCGGAGCAGTATAGTATTGACAGGGGTCCAAGCTATAAAATTTTTTACAGACATTTCTAAAATTTTCAAAAATATCCGTTAGGAGAAGTGCATCTGTTTTCAAATACAATTCCATATAATCTTTCAAAGTTTTGCAGTTAAAAATTGTCCAGACTTCATTCGCATGCGCATAGTCTTCAATAGAACATTCTTTGTTATTAAGTTTATTAAAGAAATCTTTTCTAGATGGAAGTTGTGTTTCATTAAGTTTTTCAAAAGAATCAAGATAATCATAGGGAAAAACTCCTTTCCTCCTTATGAGATTAAATTCTTGGCTTGTTTGAAATTGTGCTCTAATAGTATGAAAATCGTTGACGGTAAGATTATTTGCCAACGATTCCAAACTATCGGCCATAAAACGCATTGTATCAAGAAACCTAAGTTCAAGATCTGTACCATCACTCATAGTAATAAATTGAGATAGAGATATATATAACTCTTTATTTAACGGAAGGACTTTTATATTTGTTGCAACCTTACTTAATTCTTTCACAAAAAGATGAGAATCATAGGATGAATAGTTATGAAAATAAATTGGAATAAACTTGGGTACTTGATAACTTAGGTTGCATCTGTTATGCGCAGCACCTCGATATTTACCGCTTATATGACAATGATCTCTCACACGATCATTATTTAAGTATTGACCACATATGTGACAATTTATCGCATTGTAATATGTTACAATTTCTTCATCTGTCAAGTTATCCATTTCAATTGTTTTTGTGAGATAATTGTTATATATATCTTGACAATCTTGATTCAAAAATGTAACAAATTTTTCAGAAGCATCTTTACCCGTATAAATTCTCAGCTTATCTAATTTACTGTCATGCTTACACTTAATAAAATAACTGAATGCGCAGGGTACATGTGACTGATTTAATTTAGTTTTACTACTTACATTAAAGTCTATCTGTTGCAAAACGCATTCAAAATCGGCGTATACAACAAAAGGGACGTCAATTTTTCTATGGTGGCTTTTGAACCGCAGTATGGAGTCTTCTGCCTTTGGCATTGTGGTAACTATTTTACCACATTCCATTTTATGTTTCTCCATAATATTTTCAAGATGGGTGTATTGCAGACAGCTGTTGCAAAATAAGAGTCATTCACAATGTGTCGTTGTTTGCCTTTTTAGTAGTCTGTAAGACATCAAACACGCGTATTGTATTATTTAATTTTAAATACTTTCCAATATATTACTTACTTTGAAATATCTTTTATAAAAATATAGTGATGCCCATCCACGTTTTCCAATAGCAATAAGTTAACATGCTTGGTTTTCTCATTTTGGGTTATATAAAATGGTCCAATTAGCTCATCACTCTCGTCGTCATATCCAAATACATTCACACTAACATCATTCCGCCTTTCAAATTCCTTAATATATTTTAGTGACATCGGAAATGTCAAATTTGAAAAATCAATTGTAGTTCCATCTTGAAGCGAAATTATATTAGCACTAATATCTTCAATGTTATATGAAGAGCATCGATTCGGAAAATTGATAGCCGAGGTACTCATTGCCGCAATTAAGGCCCACTTAAAACAGTAATTATCACTATTTTCAATGTTAATGCAAGCACCACGACTAGCAAGCTTCTGCGGGGTGCTAATCCAATGAGCTCCTTTTACTAAAGAAGATTTATTAATATTTAGTTCAGCTCGAACTATGCAAACAAGAGTCCATCCGGAATCTCTTTCCTGGAACTCAGACATTTTATTTTGAATTTCTGTGACCTGCTTACAGAAAAATTCGATCACGTCATCTGCTCTAGTCAACAAGCTCATTTTTGTTGTGTGTACTATTATAATTATTTCTAATTCTTCGCCCACAATTTTTAGATATTCTGCAACTATACTTATATTAAATTTCAATATAGTATGTTGCCTTAAATGGTATTCAAGCCTCTCTATAAAAGTCGATTCATTTTCGACAACAAAATCTTCAAAGAGAAGTTGATCCTTTTTATTTTGTATTCCATAAGAAATAATATTGTTTTTAAATGCTTTTCTGATCTCATAATATTTCATACACTCTCCATCAATGTTGATATTATTTGTTGAGCTACTTCCAAAATCCTGTAAACCTTGTCGTTGTTGTTGTTGTTGTTGTTGAGGGTGATGTTGTAGTGTTTGGCGTAGGTCAGTATTTGGATACCAATGTATTGGAGTAGGAAGTTGCTGCAAATTTGGGTACCATTGCATGGGAGTAGCACTTTGCTGCCAATACATTTGTAGTTGTGGTTGTTGTTGTTCTTGATGAGAATATTGCTGATGAGCATATTGCTGATGAGGATATTGCTGATGAGGATATTGCTGATAAGTATATTGTTGATGACGATATTGATGTTGTTGTTGTTGAAGACATTGTAGTTCTTGTTTTTGTTGTTGTTCTTGATAAGGATATTGTTGATAAGGATATTGATGCTGTTGTTGTTGAGGATATTGTAGTTGTTGTTCTTGATGAGGATATTGTTGATAAGGATATTGATATTGTTGAGGATAAGTGAATTCTGTGTTATTCAGTGGTAGTGGTCGTTCTTGATTTACGACCACTTGATCCTCCACACCATGATTTTGGATGTGATCCAAAAAGCATTTTTTGTATTTATATACTTTTTTACACACATTGCACTCATAAACTAAAGAATTCATTTTATTTAGTTTATACAATATTTACTATATATTTTTAATATTATTATTATTTTTAATATTTTTTATTCAAAAGTCACTTTGATTATTTACGTATTAAAAGCGAAATTATTGAGGATTTGACACTTGTAGAGACAATGCTTTACTTGCTGCTAGAATAGAAAACTTCTCAATTTATACGAGTTACGATTAACTCATATGCACAATGTAAAATCAATAGACAGAGACAAATGTCAGCAAGCAGTGAAAATAACAACCAATCTTTGACAATGCTCTATATCACAAACTTCAATTTCTTTACAAAAGAAGTGAAAAGAATGAATAAATACAACACGCATAAATTGTATATTTTATTCATTTCTTCAAACTCTTTACACATAAAAAAATAGAATCAAACAACAACAACAACAACAACAAAACCAAAACATTGATATCTCACCAGCATACATAATTACTTTCTAAAATACCCTTCCATGTCCCCAGCTAAAAAAACGAATATTACAAACAAAAAAAAAGTAATGCCGAGTGCACACTATGATATTTTGTGACATCGCAACAGTGTGCCCTAGTGGTAACGTTTATCATTTCCGTTTTGTATTCCATATAAAAAAAAAAAACATAATGTGAAAGGCTTTGCACACATTTTAAAAAATGATTAGAACACAAGAAAATGCTAGATTTGTACTCGGCATTGCACATATACATATACGACTACTTACCCATCTGCCAACGCTCAAGTTATCGTAAAAACATACACAAATACACACGTATGAGCATAACGTTGGCTCCCATGATCACGCATCTCTAATTCCCTTTGACAATCATAAATATCTTACACTTCAATTTTTCCAACCTTCAAATAAGTTCATAAATTACATATTTCGCTTACCTCTTCAAACTCTTTAAATATAGGAAATTGAAAAATCAAATCAAATAAAACCAACAACAAAAACATTCATAGATTTCCCACAAGCATACATAATTTCTTTCTAAAATAATCTTCCATGACCACCAGCTAAAAAAAGAATATTGCAAAGAGACAAAAGTAACATTTTTTCTCTATGCACACACGCACTTACACTCTAAACTCATAAACCTGCTTCAACCGCTTAACAAACAAACAAAAAATTCCATTCAAAATTAAAATTAAAACAAAAACCTACATAAAATCCTTCGTACCTACATAATTAACTATGTACATCGACGAACGGATATCAAACCATGCTTATCTCACAAACCATATATTTTATTCATGTCTTCGAACTCTTTAAACATTGGAAAAAAATAAATAAAAAATCAAACTAAATAAAACCAACAAAAAAAAAAACATTCATAGATTCCCACACAATTTCTTTCTCAAGTACCCTTCCGCAACCGCTTAACAAACGAAAAAACATACTACGTACAAACAAAAGAATATTACAAAAAACTAAACTATGCACACACGCACACACAATATAAAATCATAAACCTGCTGCAACCGCTTAACAAACGAAAAAACATACTACGTACACACAAGCCCCACGTGCCTACATAATTAACTATGCGCATCGGCGAACGGATATCAAACCATAAAATTAAAACAAACACACATCGACGGGCCGACATCAAACTACCCTTTTCTACGTACAAACCGTCCATAACCCTCGTCACTTCACACCATTGACAGTAATTACCTTAATATGTAAATTTTAGCCCATAAATTACAAAATTTCGATTTTAATTACCCAAATTTGACAATTTTAATTGCTGGGGCTCATACATTCTACTACTACTGATGGTGTTAAAGCAGTTGGTGTCGATAAGATAATACCTAATGAAATATAATGGAATTTCATAATATTGTGAAATTCGATTTGTTTTATGCTGAACCTTTCAAAGATAACAAGACTGTGCATGTTTAAGCGATATGAAAAGAAAAAACAAAAATTCGCATGAAAGAAGAAAGTAACATCAAGACAGAAGTTGAGAATATACAAGTTTAAAGACTGAGAAACCATCAGTCAAGATAGAGGCAAGTAAACAAAAAAAAATAGTAGAAGGAACAATATTACGAACTAAATAAATTTTATAAATGTTACCTCTTATTATCGACAAAATTAGATGATATAGTTATACAATATCAGAAAACGTTTAGTCATAAAAACACCTTCGTTGGAGGAGGTATAGTAGATAAAAAAATAAACTCTCTAACTGGTGAACTTTATCTTCCTGGATATTAGTATTGTGGACCTGAAACAAAACTACAAAAACGTTTAAATTGAGGTGACAAAGGAATTAATTTATTGGACTCTGCTTGTAAAGATCACGATATAGCTTATTCAAAAAATAAGGATTTAAGCATTAGACATAAAGCTGATAAAATACTTGAAAATTCAGCTTGGGATCGAGTTTTATCAAAAGATAGTAGTATTGCTGAAAAATCATTTGCCTATATGGTTACTAACGCAATGAAAGCCAAAACAAAATTTGGTATGGGTGTGGAGAAAAAGGAAAATGTTAAAAAGAACAAGATAAATGATAAAAAACTGTTTAGAACATCAATTAGAGCTGCAACAAAAATACTAAAGAAGGAAAAACCATTAGATATTAGTTCAGCAATTAAAATTGCCCGAAAAACTATCAACAAATCAATAAAAAGAAGAAAATCTCAAATTATAGTACCACATGTAATACGTGTACCAAAAATTGGTGGGTTTTTTGCCTCTAATACCGATTTTAACTGCTCTGGGTGCAATTGGTAGTCTAACAACTGGAGGTGCTGCTATAGCTAAAGCTGTTAATGCAACAAAGAATGCAAAAAATCAACTTGATGAAGCAATTAGACATAATAGAGCGATGGAATCTATAGCAGTTGGAAAGGGACTTTACTTAAAACCATATAAAAAGGGTTATGGTTTAGTTTACAAAGAGGAATCAAAAAACTCTTAGAGATGCTACGAACAGACCACTATCTGATGTGGACATAAACCGTTTCTCTATAAATATTCCATATTTTAGAGGAGTTTTCATGTTGAATACTCTACCAAAATGAACAAAGAAAATAGAATGTGGAATAATCAATTTAGACGTATCAACAGGACCTGGTACACATTGGGTAGCATATTATAAAAACAACAATGGAAAATAATATTTCGACAGCTTTGGAAACTTACAACCTCCTTCGGAAGTAGTCAAATATCTTGGTAGAAATATAAAATACAACTATAATCAACATCAGAATTTCAATACATTTACCTGTGGTCATTTATGTCTTAAATTTCTTTATGAAATAACTGAAAATATTAAATAAAAAAGCACAAACATTTATATTTTACAAAACTCTTTCATGTATTTTTATTTATAATTTAAAATACAAAATTATTATATATTATTGCCAAATTGGAAATTGGGAATTTTGAATTAGAAATTCACTCAGCTCGCTTTCAACAATTAAGCTTTGTTCACCTTCTCTACTTAAGCAATATGATCCGCTCGAGAGTTCTTTAATTTCAGCATCGGTTAAAGCATTATATCGCTTTGGGAGGAACATTATGTGGTTTTCCATTTCAACTTTTAGTGTTGGCCCATATTTTGTTGTTACTCTTGACACTTTTCGAATGGTGTATTTAGTTGATGTCTCAAGCTCCTTTATGTGGATTAAGGTTTTATTTTTTAGTGAATTAAATTTTGATGTTAGATTTGTTGTAGACTCCATTTTTGTTTTATTTATTTATTTATTTTTTATTTACTTGTCCGCACTTTGAATGTTTAACTGAAAATGATCTTAAAAGTAGCGATGACGACTTCAAGAAGGCTAATCGAAAATATGGTGAAATAGTGAATAAGTGGAGGGGTAGTGATAGACAGAAAGAGACAGTTATAGAGAGAAAAGGGGCAGAGAGAGATAGAGTGCTAAAAAAGAGGTATGGAATATAGATGATGGTATAGATATTTTAAAGATCAAGAGATACTACTTTAAAAATTTAAAAGAGGAAATTAGTCTTAAAGGAATCTTCAAACAATCATCATTCATTAACTTATAAGCAAATAAAATGAGTCAAATCAGACGTACTCTAAACCAATTTATAAGAGATTTTGAAAGCTTCAGGCTTTTTGATCATTGGGAGATGATCAAATTTTTTCAAAATATGCTGGATGAGAACGAAGAATATGGTATCATGGAAGATGAAGACAACACAGAAGGACACTTCAGAAGCTGTCCTTGGCATAATCCTGAGTGTGAGGAAGGACCAGATACTTGCCGATGTACAATATATTTTTTGCGTAAAAGTATATTAGAAAATTTAATAATTGGATATTATGAAATGTTTCCATCATTATAATAAAAATAAATAAAATTAAATTAAAATGTATTGTTAATATAAATAAAATTAAATTAAATTTATCCTTGTTTTGTGTTATTTTTTAAAGGAAATTTAGGATTCATCTATTCGAATATAAAATAACAGAAACTTGTATGTAGTGAAAAATATAAGGACTTATCCGATTGTCTAAATTGTTTCTCTTTATGAAAATATGAAATTTAATGGAATTTCATATTGTGAAATTCAATTTGTCTTGTGCATAACCTCTCAAAGAAAACAAGACTGTACATGTTTAAGCATCACGAAAACAAGACTGTTCATGTTTAAGCGACATGAAAACAAGAATTTGCAAATAAGCAAAAACAAAAATTTTTTTTGATCTAGCGAAGTAAAGCTAATAAAGAAATAAAAACCATTCAAATAATTAATTCTTTTTCCAATATTTTATT
This sequence comes from Tachina grossa, assembly GCA_949987645.1. Taxonomy (NCBI): domain Eukaryota; kingdom Metazoa; phylum Arthropoda; class Insecta; order Diptera; family Tachinidae; genus Tachina; species Tachina grossa. Next base: position 58,889,458 of record OX465277.1, on the reverse strand, counting down.
TAAAATTTTTTCTTAAAAATTCATACACATATTTAACTAATGTATGTAGATACCCAGAAAAAAAATTAGACAAAAATTCTCTATTTCAAGTAGTAAAATGTGAAAAAAAGGTGTGGTACATTAGAAGAAAAAAAAAATAAATATATAGACTGACTGACCAACTAAAACGTACACTCTGTCCGATGGACACACAAAGCACACTTAAACATTTCAGAAATATATACACAACACGCTGAACTTTAATAAAATGAGAAAAAAAAATCATATAGAACGTCAAATGAAAGCCATAGGTAATAGCCCTTCATAAAATAAACATATACACATGTACCTTATTAATGTAAACATATTATCAGTATAAAGCAACAGAAATTTCGTCAAACAAAGTCATCTTGTATCCTAGAGGAACCGTCGAAAGGGTATACCTAAAGTCTCTGAAAACCACTTCGTTTTCTGATGATCGCTTTTCAACAAGAAAATAAGTTTGTTCATTGTGACTAATTTAAAAGTACATTTAAATTCAGTCTCATATCCGATCTTAACTGCATCAGAATTTAAGAAAAAAGCTCCTTTTATTCTATTGAATAAAATTTTAATTTAAAACAGCAAGCAAAGATATCAGCTTCAACTTCAAATGATTTCATCACAAAAAAAAAACTAGTGATTGTTTTCAACAATTATGAAAATAATAATTTCAATATAAAGCTCCCTTTTGATTTTAAATGTTTATCAATACAAATAAAAAAAGAAGTAAGTTGACTACCAAAGAAAAAAAAACTATCAGTATATAAGCTGGAGTGCCGGATCAGTTTCATTTAAAAATGTTTATACATTTTTAAAAAGCAAAGCAAGCTTTCCAAAATAAATGTAGAAAGTGAAGAAAAAAGTCTATAGTTAGAAAAAATTATGTACCCCAAAAATTTCTAACGTTAACTTACTAACGTTGCATCAACTTTAAAAAAATTTAAATTAAGTATAAGAAATATTTCTATTTTAGTTGCTATTACTATAGAGTATGTATCTTCAGGAATTCAGTTTTACTTAAAAACAGAAAATCCTCACAAACTTTTAAGTAAACGCAGATAAAAATTAAAAAGTTTTTATTTTCAAATAAAAAAAACTGAATATACCGCATCTATACACAGACGAATATTTACAACAACAACACCAACAACAAGAAGAACAAAAGACATCAATGACAAAAAAAAAATGTATTCAAAGATTGAAATAAACAAAATCTGTAATATAAACAAATTTCATATAGGCAGACTTTAACGCGAGACAAATTTAAGTATGAGAAAATATAAAACAAGCGTAAGTATAAAAACATAATAAGATTAGGGAAGTCCAGACATATGATAGTATTTTATAGTACCAAATGTCGATACTGAAAACAATTTATTTCTATCTACATATAAATATTAGCGCAAATACACACAAACATAGCAGAATTCATATAAGAAATATCCAAGAAAATTTCAACAACACCCCACCTTTCACAAATCACGACCAGCCTAAAATTCTCCCCCAGATATACATATAAAAATTCCCATGATCATACATACATACATATACAATATATAAGATTAATCTCAACAACACAACACTCTCACCTACCTGAAATTACAGATAGTCTTAAACTTCTACAGACGTCTATACACATAGATTCTCACGGCTACATATTACAAGAACACCTCGCCCCTAATAAATCACAATCATCTTAAATTCTTACAAAAATACATACATACATACATACACATAACCAATTTGCCTCAACAACATCCTCACCTACCTCAAATTACGATCAGCCTTAAACTACTATAGACAGACACATCCACAAATCCCCATGGATACATATTACGTCAACAACCCTGCCCACCCAAATCATGGTCAGCCTTAAACTCCTACAGACATACAAACACACGGATTCCCCCGGTTACATATTACTAGAACACCTCACCCCTCATAAATCACAATCAGCCCTAAGCTCCTACAGAAATACACACATTGAAATTCCTACAAACATACACACACACACACACACACACACATTTCCACAATTCTCTGTTGGTATTACGATATATGATGAAATTCATATACACAGCAACACCCAGAACAAAATCGCTAGTATCAGTTTGCAATATAAAGGTACTAGAAAAATCGGGACACGTGAAAGTAGGTGCTTCTATAAGTTTTTGCTGTATTTCTCCAAAAGCTATTTCTTATAATTGTTACATTAAAGTAAAATATACCGAAATAAAGATATCACTACCCCTATTGAAAATCTCTTCTTATCAACCTGATCGGATTCAAAACATTTAACATCTGAAATTCACGTGAATATATATGAAACCTATGCCGACACAATATTTTCTATCTCCATAATAGCAACGTCAATAGCCTTAAAAACATATATACATGCATTTGTAAATATGTATGAAAAAGTGTTGATGTAACTCACACAAGCAATGACATTCTTCAAAGCAAAAATAGATAAGATCACATACATTAATCCAACAACATATACATACATTACCAAATACATTCCCTAACGACTTCCATTCGCAACAGGGTTGCCACTCTCTGCAGCTATTAGATTATTTCGCCCCCCCAGAGATCACAAACATAAATGCATACATACAATAACCATACATAAGCATACCAACTATAACTCAAAACAGCAACCATAAGTCTATCAAATAACAATCACACACACACGCACACACCCATACATACATACAAACACATACACACGCACAACGTTTCTCTACAATAACAACAAAAGCTGTGCACACAAGTATACATACATACACATGGCCAAAGAATCAAACTCACACACACACACCATATCAGCATGAAAATCTCCAAAATCCCCCCATTTGTAACAGGGTTGCCATCGGTTTTGTTTTTTCCCGGTTTTGAATTCCCAAAACAGGACTCAGGTCCCCATTACTAATCTACTAAGAAGTAAACATAGGAGCAGTAACTAGAGCGAAAGCAAGAGAACTACAAGTAAAACTGAATAAGGGAAGCGAAGCACAAACCGATGCATTAGATGCAAGCGAAGATATGGAACAGGAAGATATCGCAGCGTATTTAACTAATAAAGAAGATATTAAGAAAGTTATGAAGGCATTCCACGATACACCTTTGGGAGGACACCAAGGGTCACTGAAAACATACCATCGCATTATAAATCAGTATAAGTAGTATGGTATGTAGCGACAAATTAAAAACAATGTTGCCTCCGGTAAATTTTGACAAAACTTAAAAAGTAGAAAGAATGCCGATGATTTTAAAAGAAACACCGAATAGACCATTTGAAAGAATATATGGATATTGTTGGGCCGTTGCCAGAATCTGCTAGGGGCAATAAATATATAATTACATTTTTGGACGATTTTTCTAAATTCGAAGCATGTGCGGCCATCCCAGACATAGAAGCAACCACGGTGGGAAAAGAGTTCTTCAATGAAATAATTTTCCGTTTTTTCATCCCAAAGGTTTTGGTGACTGATAATGGTACAAATTTTACTTCGAAACTATTTAGAGAAGTTTGTAAGCTGTTAGGCACAAAAAATATGAACACCAGCCCCTATCACGAAAGCACGAAAGAACAAATTCTCACCCATTTGGTTAGGACCTTACGAAGTTTTACAAGTCCCAACGCCTGTAAATGTTAAGTTAAAAATTAGAAATTCCGAGAAGGTTTACCATAACAATTTGGTAAAACCATTTGTAAGTTAATTATTTAGGTGTCTTAATAGTGGTAAACCCCCAGAAAGACCTGCCACTCCAGAGATGATGACATGAAGGTAGATGAAAAAAAAACAACACCTGAACACGATAAGAGCAAAAACGTGTGACAAGAAACAAAACAAGACATTCAACAAAACACAGTAGAAGTTATGAAAGAAAAAACAGAACAGAACACAAAACAACAGATATAGAATACAGAATACAGAAACAAGCAAACTCTTCCAAACTGAATATAATAAAAAAGAAAGGCTACAGATAAAGGAAAGCCAGTAGACAAAATACGTATAACAATAAAATGAAAACTCTAAAACTAAATCAACTAAAGATAGTAGCTAATCAGGAGTAGTTTAGAATTAGTTCAAAAGAAGACCTATCACTTTATTTCCAACCAATTGTTCAAAACGAAGCGTAAGTACAAGATAATATTGAAGAAGAGGAAAAATAAGGTACAACAAATACATATGCAGGCGCATATAAGAAAAAGAGAAAGAAATAAGAATATAAATAAACGAGGACGATATTCAAGCTTGTAACGTTGTTTTCTGCCGTAACTCGGAAAATATGGGTCACCCGCAACTTTGTTATTTAATTTTTATTCCTTATTTTTTTAATTTTTTACCATATAGACTCCTTTTTATATATTTTGAGCTGCTTCACTAAACTGCATTTGTTGCAAATATTTATTTTTTCGATGTACTTCAGAGACAAATGAGACAGCTTTTCCAACACATACAACTATAGTTTTATTTTTGACACCACTGATGTATAAATACATACATGTGCGGAATGTCAATTTTTGATATACGAGAATTCGAATTCGAATATTTAAAATGATATCCGCGAATACGAATATTTAAAACGATATTAAATTAAGTTAATTTTATTATTATTTTCGAACTTCATTTGTTTCTATATTTATGATTTGACCAGGCTTTTAAGCCAAATTACATGTGATAATTATTAATGAACAAATAACACCAAAGTTAGTTGTAAATATTTTGACAACACATAGTTGAACGGAACAGCTAGCTGTTTTCGAAGGCCACTAAAACTTCATCATCAGTGTTCTTCTGTGTGTGGTCCACTGTGTGTGGTGTCAGCTGATGTAGATTTCTGCTTTATATACGAAAGATTTCTGCTTTATGGACCAAACACAGAAGAACGCTGATGATGAAGGTTTAGTGGCCTTCAAAAACGGCTAGCTGTTCCGTTCAACTTAGATATTAAATTAACTTTGCTTTATTTTAATTTACATTGTAAATTTTACAAAAACACGAGCATACATATATACATAGATATGTATATATTAGTGATGTAACGAATGTCAATTTTTGATATTCGCGAATACGAATACAAATATTTGAAACGATATTCGCGAATACGAATATTATATGCAATATGAAATATTAAAAAATTGTTATGAAAAAGGACTTCACACTCTTGTTGGCGTACTTCAAAGTTAATAAAAAGTACCCAATATTTTAATGATCGTCATTAAATAATTTTTGAAAATGATACAAAGCACAAATTTCTATAAAAAATTAATGTATTTGTACAAACTAAAATTTTTAGTCATTTATTTAAATTTCGTTTAGGATTTATGCATTTATTTATTTAATTTCTTTGGAAAAATATTCGTATTCGCCTGAAAATGGCCGAATATTCGACAATTCGAATACGAATATTCGTGCATCACTAGTATATATGCATGTATATGTAAGAACCTATTTTTCAACCCAAAAAACATGAAAATTATATTACACATATACTTTTTCGTGAGCGTGCGTGATCGTGATAAGTTGTAAACCACTCGTGCGTGATTAAAAATATTTTATTCGTGAGAGTGCGTGATCGTGAAAATTTTCAAAATCATTAGTGCGTGAAAGTGCTTGAGTAAAATATTTTTCTGCGTGAGCGTGCGTGTCGTGAGTCTGAAAACACTCACGTGCACATCTCTAGTAATCATACTGATAACTACAGAGAATCCTGTGTACTCTTTCGTTAAGCAGACAATGAGGCAAAAACCTAAAGCAACCCCATCTCAATCAGGAAATACGTACTCCGCTACTTCTCCTTAAATGACCCAACCAATTACTTCACATTTATCGTATTCTGACGCTGTGAAGATCAATTCTTTTCCCATGAAAAAGTGTATCCACCAAATAATTCAACAAATGCAAACTCAAGCTTTAACTTTAGTCGCTTTAAAGCTACTATTGAGTATCTAGTAACTATAAACAACTTTGCAACAAATATGACTAGCATGATGCAAGAAATGCTGCGAATGCAGAATATACTGCTTCAGGAATTAGTTAACAAGCCATGAACACGTTAAAAATATGTTTCTGGAACGCAAACGGCATTCACCAACATAAAATTGAACTTGAGCACTTCCTCACGGAACAAAATATTAATATAATATTGGTCTCTGAGACTCATTTGACTTCGAGAAGCTGCTTTAAAATAAATGGTTACACTCTATATGATTCGAAGGACCCGAGAGGGAGAGCATGCTGTGGATCAGCAATTATAATTAAGTCAAGACCCAAGCACTATATTCTTGACAACGTTAGTGAAGAATATATCGTCACCTTAAATGCAAACGGACGTAACTATACTTTTATATATTTTACACGAGAAACAAAAAACGTTTCAAAATCAATAATAATAAAGTGTTCTTGAACATTTTCTTCGAAATTTACTTGTAGTACGGATACTTATATGTTTTTAACAATTTATTTTCTTTTTATATATATTTAAGCTTTTATGTTAGTTACGTTCCTTGCAATAAAAAGTAGATGTATTCGTAATTACGTCCGCTTGAATTTCTTTACTAAAGTCGTTATTTTTTTTATCGCAGAGGTCTAAATATTTGCGTGAACATGTTGTTTAATCAAATGTGTAGTTACGTCATTTGCATTTAAGGTGACGATATGCAAGGAACGAATATTCTGGTACAAAATTTTTGCGCGAATTTCGTGATTTCATCAATTTACTAATCTCTCAGATTTTCAGTTACCGAGGACCAGTATGGGAAGTTCTACAAATAGCTTGGATCTTGTTTCGTGGCAGGTGGTGACTACACTGCAAAATATACGTACTGGGTTTCGCGCCTTGTTACAGCTAGAGGTCGAGCGTTGTTTAATACAATTTCAAAAATGGGCTTAGATGTAATTTCGAGTGGGGAACCTACTTACTGACCTACTGACGTACGAAAAACTCTGGACGTTATAGACTTTGTCTTCTTGAAAAATATCTATAGGGACTTACCTCTCTAAATCTCTCCTTCGATCACTCTCCCACAATAGTGACAATTTTCAACACACTAAGGAGTGATTTAACTAACTCGTATATGAAGATGATTAATGGGGTCAACTGGCTAAGATTATCTTAATAGTCACAGTGTAGAAAACATTCATTAGGTGATATTGAATTTAACATTGAAAATATTAAACTGGCTGTTGAACATGCCACTACTTCCTATCCGCAGAATGGCTTTAATAGAGTTTATTCTACGGAAATTGAACGTCTTGTATGTAAAAAGAAGGAGAGCTAGAAGGAATGGCTACAACACAGATCGCCCCTAAATAAAATCAGACTTAAAAAATGTACTAACAACAAAAATCTGCTATCGTAGGAAAAAACTGCATTACAGGAAAAATATCTAGAAAGTTTCGATGTCACGCAAGCATCTAACTATTCTTTATGGCGCGCTACTAGAAATCTTCAAAGACCCGTTGATCTTAAATCACCAGTGCGCACTTCGACCGGAGGCTGGGTAAGAAGCGATAGTGAGAAAGGTAACTTATTTGCTGAGCATTTAAAATCTGCATTCACTCGCAATACATGTACGGGTGCTGCTGATTTACCGAGTACAGTTTCTCTACCCCCTCGTCCCTTAAGGTTAGGGTTGCCAGTTTTGAAATCGTAGAAATCAGTACATGAGAGAAAAAAATCAGTACAATTGAAAAAAAATGAGTACATTAATTTTTTCAATATAAAAGCCTTTAACTAGGGATGTAACTAATACCAGTTTAGCGCATGCGAATGCGAATACTACATTTTAATTTTTGCGAAAGCAAATGCAAATATTACAATACGTTAAAAATCACATGAAAATAAATTTATATAAGAACATGAAGTTGTATTTATTGCATACATGGATGTACTACATATAGTATTTTATTTAAACTGAGTCTTGCATTAAGCAAATATGTATTAATATATTAAAAACATGAATTCATAAAACAGAAAGATACATTTGTACATATGTTTGTATATGAAATTAATGAGTGACACTTGTTTCGCGTGGAATTTACTACAACAATGACTAGTTAATATTGTTAGCGATTCAAATTTGTTTGTACGAAGTAATGAATGGTGCTCAAAACATTTTTTAAAAGTTTTAACAGACTAGTCTTAAGTAGAAAATACTGCTGCCGAAAATACAATGCCTTTTCTTTTTCAAAAAATGAAATTGGTATATTTCCAAACACCGCTGGACTTTAGTTTAATTTTGATGCTTATGAGAACTTTTTTATTGAAAAGCTTTCTGATAAAGCTTTGAGGAATGCCTTACTTATAAGTCAGCTACGTCCAAGCCATGTGCACAACATGCAAACTTTTATAAAGAGTTTTTTGTGCTTTCACATCGACGAGATGACAACTTTCTTAAATAAAATTACTTGCCGGCCTAAAAATTGTTTGCAGTTCGTTCCACAGAATACACAGAAGTGAAGAAAGTGACAGGTAAAAAAAAGCTCAAATCAGGTTTTTGCTAAAATTCGTGGAAAAAAGAGAAAAGCATAGTGTATTTGATACTGTAGTGTATTACTACTTACCAATTAACACAGCTAATAAAAATTTATTGCACTAGAAAGACGTAGAAAAACAAAAACGACGACAAAATTTGAGGGAAAACGAGACAAACAGAAAAATATGCGTATCTTCCTTCTCGTGACACTTCTGTATGTTTTGCGGTACGTTCAAAAATGCCAACTATGCACAGATATTGTGCAGTTGCAAAGCATGTGCAACAGTTGATCACGCATACGCAGAAAAAATTCGCAGAACTTCTGCATAAATTTGCTGAATCTACGAACGTACCCTATATTTATCTTTTTCATGCTGGCTTAAAATAATTTTCGTGTTTTTGACGTTTGCCATTAAGCAAACTTTTTTCGTAAAAGAAGTACAAAATTTTTTTGTCTTAAATATTCGCATACATTTTAGCAAATGCAAATAGCAAAAATAAGCGAAAAATTTGCAAATGCGAACATTCGTTACATTCCTTTAACAATTCTTAAAACAAAACATGAATTCAATGTATACTTTGTACCAAGGCATATGTAATTAATAAAAATGATATCAAAAAATTTTCGAAAAAGAAACTTTGAATTCATTATTTGCATGTATCCAGAAATCACTTGTAGCAAATCTTTCTTGCAAATTTAAATTAAAAAAATTCAATAAAATTAACATTAACTTAAACTAAAATTTATATGATCTCTGACAGTTTTGGCAGAATTTGCTTGAGCATTATATGGATACCACTTTGAAAATAAATTCGCCTTAAAGCGAACGTAAAGTAAAGATAACTGGTGATTCAAAGAAAATAAATAAACACTATGACAGGCTTTCTTATACATTGATCATAATTAATATATAAAAACAGTACAAAAACAGTACATACATGAAAAAATCAGTACATTTGCGTACTGATTTGCTAGTTATGCATAAATCAGTACTTGGGCGTGTGTCAAGGCTCAGTTAGCGGACTGTAATGTAAAGTAACTGCAACAGTAAGAAACAGCTGATCAATTTTGTTATGTGAAAAGTAATGAAAATGGTTAAAGAGATGTAATGTAACGTAACCTACTTTTCATATAAAATATCAATCAGCAGTTTTCTACGTTACAGTTACATAACATTACAGTCGGCTAACTGAGCATTAACTGAGCCTTCAAACAGTGGAAAAGTAGTATGGTAAAAAAATATTTGCCTGTGGGGAAAAAATTTAATTTTTCTGCTGTGCCAAATGATATCTTTTTTTACAATGTAAAATTCTGACAAACTCGCTTGAGCATAGAAAGAAGCTGATGACACTATTGTTGCGCCGGCGGTTTTGCTTCGCCGACTACAAGCCGCCGGCTACCAACAAATTTTTAAGAGGACATTTTTATATAAAACAATATTCTTGTAGCAATATATTATATATATGATGTAACATTTTTCGCAACTAAAATAAACAATGATTTTTTGACAGTTTAATTAAGCTTAAAAGATGTAAAAATCTCTGTATTGGGTGACGGCTCGAAGCGACGGCGGTGGATCTAAATTTTATGATACCATGCTTCTTATTGCAGCTTGTCAAAAATTTACCTGTTGTGTCAAAATTTCTACTTGCCCCCAGGGCTTGTGAAATTTTATTCACCACAGAAGTGTCAAAAATTTACTTACACTAGTACTTTGCTACCGTTTGGCACAGGCCCTTTAAACAAAAATCAGTACATGTACTGGCAAAATCAGTACGACTGGCAACCCTACTTAAGGTTTAAGACACAAAACATACAGAAGTGTCACGAGACGGAAGATACGGGTAATTTTCACTGTGTTAATTGGTAAGTAGTAAAACACTACAATATCAAATACACTATGCTTTTCTCTTTTTTCCACGAATTTTAACAAAAACCTGATTGGAGCTTTTTTTACCTGTCACTTTCTTCACTTCTGTGTATTCTGTGTTTAAGATGCGTGAAGTACGAAAAATAATTGTTGAACTCGACCCGAAAAAAGCTCGAAGTATTGATGGCATTAGTAACAAAACAGCTGGCTCTTCGCGGTTACCTGAATAATTGTATCATGACTCTACCCATGATACAATTATAACAGGTACATGCACAAGCCCAGCCTGTTATTGTATACAATACCTACAGTTGTCAAACTTTGTTTACAAGCTACAAAAATGTTAGTGAATGTGTGTGCATAAAATGATTACAGTGTTGCCAATGAAATTACACATGGATGTGTTTCCAATTACATATTGAAGAAAATTACACTACAAATGTTTTTTGTAAGTTGATATGAAAACAAAAATAAATAAGAATAAAACATAAAGTAGAATTACCCACAGATTATATATGAATGTAATTACATGGCCTACATATGGTAGTAATTGCACACTCTGTGTAATTACACACCTATTGGCAACACTGAATGACTATAATCATTCATGAATGCTGCGTCTGCAATTGTGCTTTAGTTACCCTGTAATTGTTATTTTTAAAAAAAAAGGCATCTGTTTCTGACATTTGTACGTTTGTTTATCCAACAAAAGAAATGTGTTTCTTGGTGTTGTAATTTTGTTGTAGTCGTGCATGTACCTAGTATAATTGTACCATGACTCTAGCTTTATTACAAATTAAAAAAAGCAACCTGGCAGTACTGTTGAACTAAATGTCATTTACAGGCCGCCATTTTTCTTTTATTGTAATAGATTAACTAGAAATACAAAAATTTTCTCAATCGCGTTTTATCATTCTTTTGTGAAGGTCTCAATAGCTGAAAGCGCTATATTTTTTTGTTTGTTTAACACACTTCTTATCTACTTAATTATTTAAACATGGATAGTAAGTTTAGAAACATGTAAAAGCAATGATGTAAATAATTTTTTGTATTAAAATTTAGGATATGGTGGTGGTCATGGTGGTGGCGGCGGTTATAACAATTTTTCTGTTCCTCCACCCAATTTTCAAATGTCTGATGGTGGAAATAGCGGTCCGTTTAGTAAACCACCTCCCTCGTTTTCTAAACCTGGAGGTAAAATATGGGCTTTGTAATCACATTGGAATCCAAGTTAATATACTATTTCATTAATAGGTTATGACTCTGGAAATCGAGGTGGTTGGCAAGAACGTGGTGGCACTGGAGGCGGCGGATTTGGGTATGTATTATTTTTATATCAAGTGGAAAATTGAAAAAAAATATGGATCGTAAAAGTTTTAAAAATCGTACACATTAAAATATATTGCACATATTTAATAATCTGTAAATTCGTCTGCCTTCGACTGAAAATGTGTATGCACATGAAGCCAATTTGCTGGTATCACATTCTATTACAATTTGTTGTTGCGAATCCTGCCCCCGTACTCTGTAAAATAATGTTGAATACACATCCGGCATTTCTTGTCTTTTTCAACGCCGTTTCCATTATGTTTTCTATATTGAAAGCAATGCCACAACGAAAAATATACGTTTCCATCAGTATACATACACTATCGTCAAAATGCCATAATGTATAGTAGTGATTGGCGCGTTTCGTGTTTTTTTTTCGTGACACGAACACACCACTTAACACTAGAGATGTGCAAATGTCGTGATTTTATCGTGTCACGCATGATCGTGATCAAATTTATAACTAATCACGCGTGAGTGCGTGAGCGTGACTTAAAAATAATTTACTCGTGCGTGAGCTATTTTTAATAGAATTCTCACGCTCACGATATATCATTCCTAAATAAGTCAGTATCAATATTCTACCATTTTGTGCATGCTACGATGCAAGATCATTTGCACAAGATTGTGTATTGGGCTATTGTTATAATTTTTTCATGCGTAGTAAACTGACTCGTATGAAATTCAAATATACCAATATAGAAAAATAAAATTATTGTAATATACTTTTTTATGGTACACAACTATATTTTCCCTAAATTTCGACTTTTTCCAGAAAAACTACGCGTACATCCGCCTTTATGAAAAGGCACTCTTAAATTTTAGTTAAAATTTTTTAAAACTATCTACATATTCAGGGCTATCATGAACAAAATTCCGCGGGAAATTTCTTCCTTTTCCAATTAGAATTTTTTGTTTTCCCTATTACTTACTATTAGTTGGAATTGTTCCCCGGGAAAAATTTCACGCGGAATTTTTTTCATGATAGCCCTGAATAAAATCTTATAGTTGATTGAATCTTTCAAAATCTGCCTTCACAACTTTTTATAACCGCTTAAAAATAAAAAATATTTTTAAAATTTACTATTTTAGAACATTGCTGAATGTAGGGTACATGTCCAAAATACAAAATAATTGGCTCTAAGCACATTCTTAATGCATTGTCTTTAGCGCTATGTAATTAAAAATGTGTTAAACAAAGTTTTTTTACAAAACTGAAAATAATGAAGATACTTAAAAAACCACCTGCCTTTTTCAGGGAAATTTTAAAATTTCATTTTAGAATGAATATGTTAACAAATTTTTTTTCCTATTTTTATATAAAATTTTTTCAAAAATTTAACTTAAAATCCAACAATGAATTAAAAATTAATAGGCGAAATACTAAAATCAAGAGAAAAAAAAAATTTTTTTGTCTTAAGTAAAATATCTTATGAGAGATACGGAAACACATCTTGGGAAATTATTTCTTAAGAACTTCAAGTTTATGTCAAAATGTTTTATCCGTTAAAAATCGGATCATTTTTAAAAAAGTTACAAGCCTCGGAAGTTTTTTTTGAGTCCCAGGTAGTCAACTTTGGCCCACTGTAACTCATGTCCAGCTCAAGCCAGAAGGCTGTCATGACATGTGTTATAAAGCCTAAGTCCTCCTCTACGGATGTTAGGAGTTTCATATAAACCCAATCAGTAGTTAGAAGTTCCAGATTTATTGCTAACTTTGTAAAAGTCCCCACTGTGCAATGTACATTTTACATATACACGTGTACCCAAATGTGTGTGTAAAAACCTATTTTTCAACCCAAAAAAAGATACAAATTGGATTAGATACTTTTTCGTGAGCGTGCGTGATCGTGAAAATTTTCAATATCATTCGTGCGTGAAAGTGCGTGAGTAAGAATATTTTGTTCGTGAGCGTGCGTGATCGTGAACATTTTCAATATCATTCGTGCGTGAAAGTGCGTGAGTAAAATATTTTTATGCGTGAGCGTGCGTGTCGTGAGTCAAAAAACGCTCACGTGCACATCTCTACTTAACACTAAGTGCTCGTGACAAAAAAAATCTGGGGGCAAATTACGGCACTCGTTACCGAACGAAATTACGAAATATTTCCGTATAAACTCTATTGAAATATTTCGTAATTTCGTTCGATAACGAGTGCCGTAATTTGCCCCCTGGCTTCAAGTCGTTACATACGTGATCGTATCGGCAATCGTACGAAAACAAATTAAATGATACGTCACTCGTATAAACTGAATGGGATTTCAATACGTTCACGTATGTATGTCATAATCCGAAAATTGTGTTTTTACGTGACGAGTTGTACGTTCACGGATGTAACGATTCGACCCCTGATTTCGTTCGTGTTCAGTTCGTTTCGTGTTGAGGTGAAGGCTTAAATCATGTTTAGGGGCACCTCCCAGAAATTAAAAAAGAAAAAGTATCGTATCCTATAGAAAATTAAAAAAAAAAAATTGGTGACAAGGCTTAGTTTCCGAGTTATGGGGCTCTGAAATTCTGGTACAATATTGTTATTATACGGTGTTTTCCAACGTATATGATCAATATTGTTATCATTTTACAGCTTTTGAGAATACTTTTCATGATATTGTTAAAATAGACTTGTCGGCCATGCAGGAAAATGCTATTAAAGGCGGTTTTAGACTATAATACAAGTATTAATAATTTTGACGAAAATGTTTCCCTGATCTAATTTCTGTTTAAAAATTTTCAAAAAACAATAACAACTCAACATGTCAGATTTGCATTTTCCACAAAAGTATTAACACTTGTATTATAGTCTGAAACGTCTTTAAGCAGCAAAATATTGCAAGGAGGAAAATCTTTACTAGGCTGCGGTGTCTTGGGAAACACCATATGGTGGAGAAAATCCTTAAGCCCGGCCAAAGGCCGGCAATGCAGCAAAACGTTGTTAGGCAAGAAAACTTTGCAAGGCAGAAAATCATTACTAGGTGGCGCCGTTTCCGGAAACACCATGGTGGAGAATTTCCTTAATCCCGGCCGAAGGCCGGCAATGCAGAAAAACATTATTAGGCAAGAAAACTTTGCAAAACAGAAAATCAGAAGGCCGGCAATGCAGGAAAATGTTATTGGGAATGAAAATTTTGCAAATCAGAAAATCTTTATTATGCTGCGGAGTCTCGGGAAACACCATAATTATACATATATTGAATCATCATTTTGTATTACAATTTCAGAGGCCCTTAACTCGGAAACTAATAGGCTTTTTACACTGACGCACATCTAACATCTACCATCAATTTGCGAAAATGTTAACATCTTCCCATAAGAAATACACAGTACTAAAACCCAACATTTTTCTACATTTTTAAAAGATGTTCCTATCTCATTTTGTTTCATCTAACATATTTCGTTAATTTTGGTGCCACCACTAGCAAAATTACATTGTTGTGTCAAAAACAACGTTGCCACTTTCGGACACGTATTGAATGTAACAGACCTCATAAGAAACCATGTATTTCAACTTAGCTGTCAGTTGAAAAAGTTGAAAGTTCAACGCTTGACGGATTCATTGTGCCCCGGCCTTTATTATGTTAACTTTAACTATGACACTTTGAAATTCAGTAGAAGAACTATGAGCAACAGGTTGTGATTGGGCAGTCAAAAAATAAAAAGGTCAAAGAAAAAGAACAATTTTACGACTTTTGCTACTTCGACTGCAGTTTTTTAAACACTGATTGAGATTATATGGAAGATTGCAAGTTTTTGAAGATCATTCAAAAATAACTAAATCAATTCTTTCTGCTTTAGATGAAACATCTACAAAATATTATTTGCAGTTTCCTTCATATTCTCTTTTATCTATCTATATAATTAATAGGCAAACATGTTTTTTGTAATCCCTTTTACGCTGGTACCACTGCACCGATTTTAAAAAGATTTATATGGTTTTAAGGGATTTTTTATACAGATGTGCAGAATCTATATTTTATTGAAATCGGTTTAGTATTTTGGGAGCTATAAGCGTTTAAAGTTGCTACCACTACATGCAAACATATTACACACGCATTTATTAGCTTACAAGTAAAAAAGAAACAAAACATGAGCGTGTGTGTGGGTTTGTAGTATTTCTCTTGATCTAACAATTTTTCTCTCTTATTTGTTGTTGTATGAAAGCCATAATACTTAAAGGAAGGGAGTTGAATAAATTGAATTAACTTGGTTAAAGGGATTTTGTTTATGTTTTTTTAATTTCATGTACTATATAATTATGCTTGCATATGTATGTAAGTTTGTGTGTGGCTGTGTTTTAATGAATTTTTTTATGCAGTTTAGATACATTTTCTTTGAATCTTGAATTATTTACATTTTGATTCTAGAATACGGACGAGTGTGTCGTCCGTTTGGTATATCTAGTACAAATTAAAAGCTGAAGTGAAGTAATCAAAGTTGTTTCATTTTTTCAAAAATCGTCTTGCAGGTTTGATACCTGGTCCTACAGCATACAAAAATATAATATAATACAAAAATATAATATAAAAAATATAATATTTTAGGAGTTTCAAGAAAGTCTGCATTTCCAAAAATAATGGTAAACGGAACTGAAATAACTGGTAATAATCAGAAATTATTACATATTCAAAACCATTTTTCGTCTATTTATTCTGGTTCAGCGATAGCGATAGTAGGGATGTCTCAGATGTTGAAAATACAATAAGACTACATTTATCTCAAATACCAAACTGTTTGTTTTACTTTGATAATAATTTTCCATCAACGAATGTTCAAAATTATTGTTCTTTAACTACCCAGCAAAAAATAAAAGGGGTACTTCCTTTCGAACCACTTTTAAATTACTTCGAAAGTATCTAATGCATATTTTTAGATGTTAGAGAAGTTATTTGTAACCACATATCAAATAGAATTTTAAATCACTACTTTGTTTTCAGCAAAGTCATTGCTTTTTGGCTCAAGCCAAATACAAATGTTTTCTTTTATTACATTTAAGGCTTTTCAAATCAAAAAATTTGCATTATTAAAAATAACAATGGAATAAAATAACAAAAAATTAAATAATTTAACCTTTTTTCTTTTCAAACCATATACAAGTGAATAAAAAGCACTTTTTAACTACTTTTTTGAAGTGAATTATTTTCACTCCCGAATTTCGGATTTTTATAGCATCAAAAACATGATTTTTATTAAGTTTAAAAAATGTCAAAATCAAACCACTTCCTTCCAATGAGACGTCAATGTAAAATTCATTGGTTTTTTACCTAAATTTGAAGTGGTTCGATTCAGTAGATGTGGTGCTTTTTCTACTTCTTTTTCCTCACTTTTTTTTTGCTGGGTAATACTGATCAACTATTGCCAATTTCTAAATCTTTGAATAACAAAAAACTTCATCATCAGAAAACTATCCCCCCATAACTTTGATTATTTAGGAATTATATTTGTTTCGGCGTATATCCGTTTTGTATGGTTCAATAAAATAACTCAGATTTTAGGATTTAATAATATTTTCCACTAGAGGAATATCTCTTTATTAATCTCACTGTTATTATAGTATTCTCAATAACTTTAAGCACGTAATGCTCAACGACTGCTTCCTAAGATGCAATTAATTTTAACATACAAAAAATATACATATTTAACTGGCTGACAATATTTAAAAACCGCTATCGGTTTATGCGATAAAGACAGATATGTATACTCGATAAATGTAATATATATGTACATGGACATACATACAAGTACATACGTATACATATATACATACGATACATAGAATTATTAGAACAAATATTATTAGCGGTCTGTATGTAAAGCAAATAAAAGGTAATGAATAACCCAGTTAACAAATTTAATTGGTAATTAAACAATATTTAATAATTGCATTAACAATGGATACTTTCCAAATTGTTGGAAGATAGCAAAAATTTACCCAATCCAAAAAAAAAAACCCAACAATTTTGAATTATACAATATTAGACCGATCTCTCTTTTATCCAACTTAGGAAAACTCCTTGAAAAAGTGATTCGAATTCAGATGAATACAAAATGTAACTACTTCATATATTCCAAACTTTCAGTTTGGCTTCAAAAAATTTCACTCGACCAGTCATGCATTACTAAAATTTCAAAATGATGTAGTAAATAATTTGAGAGATAAACGCTGTACTATCTATAGCAGTCTCTCTTGATATTGAAAAAGGTTTCGACAATGCTTACCACGATGGCATAATTTTTAAAATGATAAATATTGTTTTTGGACCTCACATTATTAAGCTTATTCAAAGTTTTTTTTAATAATAGAAAGTTTTGCGTAAAATTACAAAACGAATATTCTACAATTGGTAACGTTGGATGTCGTGTGCCGCAAGGTTCTATTTTGACTCCACATTTGTATAACATTTTTATTCATGATTTTCCACACCAATTTGATTGTCCTACTGGTATTCTTTACGCAGACGATTCGTTACTTTACGCTCATGGAACTTCACCAAATAATACACTGAGATCTATTTCGTCATATAATTTTTATAAATTATGGGGCATAAAAATAAACGCATCCAAAAGTGAGGCCATTTGTTTAAGGAATGCTTCTGGAAAATTTAAATATTTTGTTGTACCAGAGAGCAAGCAGCTTACTTTATCCATTGATGGACAAAAAATCCCTTTTGTAGACAATCTTAAATATTTAGGCGTTCATTTTAACAAGCTTTTTAGAAGCTAGAATTTTTCTCAACAAAGCCCGCAGAATTAAAAATTCTTTTGGAAGATTGTTCAATAGCAAATATTTACCAGAAAAGACAAAATTGTTAATTTATAAATTAAGCATAAGGCCGGTTTTTATGTATGCATTTTCGATATGGTTCTCAGTTTCACCAATGGTGATGAAGGAATTTGAAATTTTCGAACGTAAAATTCTCAGGATTTGCGTTAACAAACACTTCGAACGAATTCATAAGAAATTTTCTAATAAATATATATATATATATGATCTTATAAAAATTAAACCTTTAGCCTCATATGCTTTTGATTTAATGAAACTTTTTATTGACTTTACATAATGTCGATAATGTTTTAATTCAAAATGTACTGAATGATCAAGTTGGTTGGTTGGTTGGCTTAATACCAACTACTACTCACCCTTAGGTTTTTTGGAACTATATGCATAAATAGCTCATTAGCTAAATTTTATGTTTCAAAAATTGAAGGTGCCAACAGGGGCTAATTTTTTTTCTTTTCTTTCTGTTTTTTCTTTTATTATTTTTAGCTTTAAGTTTAGTTTTTAAGTACATACTTTTCTATTACATACTGTTCAAAAATGTTGTGCCGGGAGCAAGCACCATAATCTTGAACGTTTAAAATATTTCACAAAAACAAACAAGTTTGTTACTGTAAAACAATAATATTTATTAATGCAAAACATTAACGGTATTCACGTCAAAAGTTGCACTGTTGCAGAAAAGCAAAATTGCAAAATTTTCAAAAAATATAACAACAACCACATAGAAAATTATTTTGCACAAATGATGCAAAATTGTCAGCGTCTGAGTAAGTGCAAGATTATCAGGGTAAATTTTGCAAAGTTGTGCAACTTTTTATGGCATTGCCAATCCAAAAAAAAATGGACAAAAAGTACTTTTAAAATCAACCATACACCAAATTACAACGCAGAAATACCTAAATGTTTTACTTTTAAATGAAAAAACAAGTCGTTGAAAATATTTTCGATATAAATTTAAAAATTATAAAATATTTAAAAATTATAAAATTAAAAAATATTTAAAAATTCTTAGCTAGAAATTTATAAAGAAACCTTCAAATTCGATTTTCAGATAACAAATACATACATAATTTTGCTATTTTCAAAAGACCTACATATGGCTCAAAATAGTTATTAGAATTTTTTTAAATAATACCAATATTATTAATATTGATATTTTATTAGTGAATTGATTACAAAATTAATCAGCGAAGTTCCAACACTTCGTTTCAGCGTTTAAACAAACATAAGAGTACAATATATCTATGCACATATTAAACAAAATGGGTTGCTCACGTCAGAAAGTGCAATTATGCATTTTTGCACAGTTGCAAGAGTTGACGTGAATACCTTTATTATAGTTTTAAGTTTTCTTGTAATTCGACCTTTAATTCCTTTTTTATGTATATCTGTTTTAAAGGCTCAAATAAACTTAAATTAACTAACTTAACTTCTTTTTCTGTCTGATTACAAAAAAAAATTATTTTTTTACAGCCTTATTTATAAAACTTTTAAGGCTTTTTAAGAAAAATTTTGTATGCAAATATGTTTTAAAAACCCTTTATAATTTTTATAAATAAGGCCGTTAATTTTTAGTTTACCAATAAAACGAGCAACTTGTTAGCAAAAGTTTATTTTTTGTTAATTTAGCTGCTTAAAATACTGTTTCGAGGCACAACAAAATGTAATGTGTAAAGATTTTAGTTACTTTTATATTGAAATAATTACACAAATTAAAAAAAATCAACTTTCATGATGACCTTTATAATTTTTATTGATGTAGTAGAATCAATATTTGCACAATCATTGAAATAAAAATCGATTTCCATTTGTTAAGCTAGACTATCAAAAATTAGACAGTGAGTGGCGTGAATGTGCACTTTTAGACCACAATGACCTTAATCTATGCGATAAATTGAATGTTGAATAAAACAACTTAAATTTAATGTTTTGAAATTTACTGGTCTAATAAAATTTCTCAATGTAAAAACTGTGCTGGCTATATTTTCTTTCCAAATTTAAAAGTTGTGATATTACCATTCTTAAACGCATCTGTTGAAAAAATATTTTTTTTAAGTAAACTGATCTTAATTAAAAATAAGTTAGCAGCTAATACAGTAGCGTCAATTTTATGCAAGCCACAGACCTTGCGACCGTTGGTACAACACGTTGGTTTATCAAGTTGTGTGTTTTGGACACAAACTATACAACAACGTGTGCAACATTAGCACACAACTTCATTTCACAAAAAAAAATTTTGAGTAAACATGACATCGGTTACTACTGCGCACATTGTAGTCGATGATTTTTTTCGTGCAAAACGAAGAAAAAGAATGTAAAAAAGTGCAGAAAAAAAAATTGGTAACAAAAAATTTGATTTATATAAAAAGAAACATATTCTAACAACAAACTTTTAAAAACACTAAAAGAAAGTGAGAGAAAGATTACAAAAATTATAATTGCATAACATTTTAAACGCACATTTGAATTCGTGCGTGACGTTTTTTTATATGACTACGAAAATAAAAACAAAATGAAATGAAGTTGTACAACATACTCCTAAATTATACAACCTGTGTATACAACTTGCCAAAAAATCAAATCTTTTTGATCTTTCATACAACCGAGGCACAACTTCATACAACGACCCCACACACTTTACAATCTCATACACAATCTGCTCATGTTGTACCAACGGTCGCAAGGTCTGTGGCTTGCTTTAAAATTGTGGTGCAAATTTTTAGCTTAAAATTATAAAATGAAATTTGAATAAATAGTCTAGTGTAAATATGTACACATACTTCAAACAACCAAAAAATGTATAAGTATTAGTGTCCTGCAAAAGATATAAGAACTTTTAAAACATGAGGGATTTTTCAAATGCTTTACTACAGCGAAATCTTCTAAAACAAACGTTAACAACACTGTTTGCAAGAAATTCATTTCAGTATTGTAGGTATAGGAGTAAAGAAGAAAATACTTCGTGACGGAAGAATTTGTGATGCTTGCTTCTTTGTACGCATGAGCGCGTGTACAAACGTCATGCATGTATGTGTGTATGATCTTTTATTTTTCTGCGCACATGCAAACGCACACACATGCATTAACATTAGTTGTATGCGGTTAATCACATAATAGCTTAGCATCTACATCTTACACACACACTCAAACGTACAGTATGCAAAATAACAAGCATACACAAATCAACACTACTTCTTTTAAGTGTTTGTTACAAACAAGCAGTCTTGGTGACATCGCTTGTTAACACTGATATACACGTACACCAATATATCCATCGTGCTTCGCTTATAGTACGACAGCATTTATTATTGGTTTAGTATAATAAATGCGACGTGAATACATTTAAAAAACGTGACGTATTTACATTTCAAGACTGTTTACGCATATCTCTAATAAGTATCGCTCAGTACTTCTCTTTAAATGAGTTTAAATTAACAAACGAAAAGGTTGATAACCCTCTTCTCAAACGCCTGGTTTAAAGAATATTTTATTAAATTTAGACAAAATGTTAAGAGGAAAGTGGTAAATTATTCTGCGTTGAAGTAAATATTTACGAATTAGTGAATTTTTTTTGCAATTTCTTTTTCCACTAGTGGCAACGCTGGTCAAAAACTAAGAAAAAACGACATACGTACATATATACATAGTATCGCACCATAACAGGCAAAATAGCTTAAGCGACATAATTTTCAAACTTCAATTTTTGACCGAAATTGATTATTTGCGATCGTAAATAGCCGATTTTCGTAAAAAAAAACCAAGTCCGAAAAATGTGTCGCTTAAGCTATTTTAGCGGTTATGGGTCGATATATGTACCTTTTAAAAAATCATCTTATTCTTACAAACCTTTTATAGTTTCCATGTACTGCACCTTAACTGGGTTTGTTCTTGCAAAGCAACAACTAATCCAATTATTAATTTTACATCAAAATCTATTTTTAACCCCCTACTAAAAAAAGGGGTGTTATAAGTTTGTAGTGTGTGTCTGTGTATCTGTGTGTCTGTACGTGTCCACGTACAGGCCAAATGGCTGGACCGATTTTCATTTAGTTTTTTCTGTTTGAAAGATGACATGATCGAGAGGGGTTCTTAGCTATGTTTGAAGAAAATCGGTCCAGCCGTTTAGAAGATATAAAATCTTTTCTGAAAAAAGTCGGGGGTTTTTAAAATTTTTAATTTTTGTTATTTATAATTTCCTTAACAAAACCTATGCAGTAGGTGTTGTCTTTTTGACAAGTGAGATGATGGTAGATGTTAGATGTTGTCAATGTAAACGCATGTTTCACATTTTTTTAAATCTTCCATGCGTTTCACTGAAATGTGTGTCAATGTAAAAAGCCTATAAGCCTCGCCGCCAATTTTTTTATTTAATTTTTTTTTTCTTATTTTTCCATTTTCTATAATATACGATATTTTTTTTAAATTTTTGGGATACCAATATTGGTCATATTCGTTTTAAAACACCGTATAATCACAATATTATACTAGAATTTCAGAGGCCCATAACTCGGAAACAGCCTTGCCGCCAATTATTTTTTTTTTCATTTTTTAATTTTCTATAGGATAGGATACTTTTTTTAAAGTTCTGGGAAGTGCCCCTAAACTTGATTTGTTTCAAAGTTCTGTACGTAAACCGATAGAATCAGCTGTGTTGGCAGATAGTGGGTATTTCGTGGGTGTTGTGCAGTATCGTGTTGACGATATTTTTCGCGTGCGTGTTTCGTACGTGTTGAGTGCCTTGGTGTTCGTGTCGTGTCGTGTTGGAAAAATTCGACACGCGCCCATCTCTAATGTGTAGTCATAAGGCTGAGTTTACATCTGGCATTTCTTGTGTGTCATTTGCCCAAAAAAGCGTAACCAACTAATTACTAATGAAATCTGTTTGATTCAGACATATATTTTTATTGATTTAAACAGTTTCCAAATCATGTTGGATTCTATAAAATCGTATATTAGTCATGTATGAAACTGTTTAACTTAATAAATACGTGTCTGAATCAAACTGTTTTTCATTAGTAATTAGTGGTTATGCTTTTTTTAAGCTTGTGTGGCACATGGCACACACATGGAAACCCGGCCTAACGCTAAATTAGATCGCTAAAGTGCTGAACAAATGGAAAATATATTTTTTTGGCGTTTTAAGTTACTGGGGCATTGCCTGATTTAGCAATGCACGTTTGAAAATTGTATTCGAAGCCGAAAATCGATAAATCGACATTGTAGGTAGATTTTTAGCGATTTAGATTTATCGAGTCATGCTTGGATCAAACGATTGCCACAATGTACCAATTTTGGTCGGCTTACTGAAATAAATTCATAATTAACAAGGTAAATTCGCTGAGTTATCAATAAAACTGAACTCATTGCGTGCGTAATTGAATAAAACAACCCTTTCAGTAGCGCTGAGCTCGCATTTATATCCTGTGTTGCGAATTTAGCAAATATATTTCTCGGCAAGTACCTACATACATACATACATACATACATAGAACGTTGTGTCGTACCCATGGTACAATTATACTAGGTACACGCACGACTACAACAAAATTACAACACCAAACACACATTCATTTTGTTGGTATAAACAAACATATAATTGTCAGAAACAGATGCCTTTTGTTTTTAAAAATAACAATTACAGGGTAACTAAAGTATAGGGTGTTTTTTTAAGAGGTATACAACTTTAAATTGAAATAAAACACAAGAAAATCGTTTTAATGTCCATTAATTTAGTTTTATTGGAAGGATAATTTTATGCCATTAATGTTTAAATATGATTTCGGGCATGTGGCCGCCGCTGCTGGCTCGAATAAAGCCAATTCTACAGGTCCAATTTTCAACCACTTTTTCGAGCATATGGGGCCGTATGTTGGCAATAACGCCACGAATGTTGGCTTCCAAGTCCCCTAACGTTTCTGGTTTGTTGGCGTAGACGAGCGACTTCACATATCCCCAAAGAAAATAATCCAATGGTGTCAAATCACACGATCTTGGTGGCCAATTGACAGGTCCATTCCGCGAAATTATGCGCTCATCGAATGTTTCCTTCAATAAATCGATTGTGACGTGCGCTGTGTGGCATGTAGCGCCGTCTTGTTGGAACCACAACTCATCCACATTCATGCCATCCAATTCGGGAACAAAATAGTCGGTTAGTCGGCTCCAATTGCTGCGCACGGTGGCGAATCGATTCATTCGGGTCCTCTTCAACACTTTGCTCTACAGCGGCAATTGTTTCTTCGGTGCGCACTGTTCGACGTCTCTGCGGATGCGTATTATCACATAGAGTAAACGTAGTGCGAAAACGATCCATGGTTAACCGAATTAATTGCTCTGATGGACGATTATGTCGACCATAAAATGGACGGAGCTTGCGGTAAACTTCGCGAACTGAACCATTATTTTCGAAATAAATTTGCACGATTTGCAAGCGTTGTTCTTTTGTCAACCTGTTCGTGATGAAATGGCAAACCAAACTAAATATTAATCACTTGACAGCTGACAAAATGGCCGCCAGTTAAAAAAGTGATGCCAACTTAAAGTTCTATACCTCAATAAAAAACACCCTTTACAATTGAAGACGCCATGTAATTACATTCATGTATAATCTGTGTGTAATTCTACTTTATGTTCTATTATTATTTATTTTTGTTTTCATTTTAACCTCCAAAAAACATGTGTAGTACAAATTTCATCAATATGTAATTGGAATCACAGCCATTTGTAATTTCGTTGGCAAGACTGCAATAATTTTATATACAACAGATACACGTAACATTTTTGTAGCTTGTAAACATAGTTTGACAACTATTTGTATTGTATACATTAACAGGCTGGGTTTGTGCATCTACCTGTTATAATTGTATCATGGTCGTAGCGTTAGCAGCAAACGTAAAATTTTTAATTTAAATATATGTATGTATATCATAATTACGTACAATACTACAGACGCCTTGATTCAACGCTATTATTTTGGTTATGCCATTAAAACGTAGTTTAAGAATTTTCAAGGGCGATAAAATTTATATAATAAAATAAGCTACATTGAAACAAAATAGATCTGCGATATAAAATATTTTAATATGCAAAAAATCCACTAACTCTGGCATTATTAAAAAGTATTACTTCATTTAACAAACATCTACAAAGTACGTATGCGCCTGCTGATGTGCTGCGAATTTCGTGTGCCGCACACAAAATGAGTAGTGCCAGTTTACACATGTGCGTGTGCATGATTCGGCTCATGCACATAAGTGTGCAATGAGTGTGCAAACGCTATGAGTAGAGCTGCAAAACTATCGATAGTACTATCGATAGTTTTGTTGTAAATGAAATATCGATAGTTTTTTCCACTATCGATACTATCGGTAAAAAAACAAGTAATTAAAAGAGTAAAAATAATCGAAGTCAGTAAACAGTAGCCGGCAGCTTTGAAGCAAATTATCTGTCGTTGATTTAAGCTTTTGTACAGCGATGCAAAAGTTGTTACAATTGTATAATTTTGGCGCTATTTGAATGCCAAAAGTACCGTAGCACCGCAATGACCCATTTAAGCCCCGTTCAGACTATTATACAAGTATTAATACTTTCATCACATTTTACGATACAGAAATCTAAATATATTCGTTGCGACTCTAACGTAAAATCACATTTTGTGTTCAGACTATCACACTTCAAATCAAATGTGTAATACAAGCAGAAAACAAAACAGCTGTTCAATGAAAATGTCTGTGCTGCTATTCATTTAATAGCGGCGGCAAAGCGGTTTCATGCAGTCGGGGACGTGCCGATACTTGAAAAAGTTCAGCAGTTAAAAATATTCTATGTAAATAACAGAAAAAAATTTAAGAAAAGATATTACTAAAACGTTAAAAAATTACGTCAACGAAATATACTTCCATACGATTCACTTATTCAAAATGTTGTGCCGATATACATATGACAAAACATTAGATCAATGACAACACGCCAGCCGCGGCGAAACAGCCGACTTGGAAGTTTGGTTTGTGTGAGAATGCAACCCTGATCTAATGAAAAGTATTATCGTTTAGAAAATTTTCTAAAAACGAAAAAGTCTTATGGGATGTCAAAAATTTTATCGTATTATTTGTCACTTTGATGACATTTTGCGTTCAGACTATCACACTTGCACGTATTATTTGAATTTTTGACAAGTATAAATACAAAGTATAATAGTCTGAACGCGGCTTTAGCACTACTGGAATATCTTTATATTTATTACATGCCAAAAATAGCATTAAAATATATTAACCCCCTTATGCAAAAAATAATGCGTGCTTGAAATGTACATTAAAAAAAATTTTCATAGAAAAACTGGTTTTAACGTTCACTTATTTTTTATTTTTTTTTTGCACAAGGGAGTAAATCTTTAGCTCGAAGGTATTAGAAAATTATGTAAATCAAACGATGTTTTCCGGTACTTAAAGAATTGCTGGAGGAATGGTATTTATTCCAAATTCATCTGCAAATGTGGAAATTTTATTTTCGTACCAAAGGGAGAAGCCGACTATTTGCACCGACTGTGAACAATCGAATAAAAATAAAGTTTATAAACGTAGTATATCGTAAATGTTACTTTTATATTCAGATTCCAGCAACTAATATTCTTTGTGCACCTTCTGGCGTTTTGTTAATTGATTTTTAGTTAATTCAAAAGTACAAGTATTAAAAAAATATAAATAAAGAATTAGGTACAATCGTACTGAAAAAAATTAAATTTTTTTTGAAAGTTAGTACAATTTGTAAATATGACATCGCATCCCTGCTTCTGTATACATAAGTACTCAAATACATACATATGTATGTATATGAATTTATTTATAAATCCAAGTGTTATTCGACAAATAGTAGTCACAAGTATCTTAATAAATTCAACATCGTCGACACAAAGATAAATTTTGGTGGTACTGATATCGCGACGGGCGCCAATCGTCTCGGATTTATTTTGACATACCCTAGCGTGTTTCCCTACAAAATTTTTTTTAATTGTACCTACATACCTACATATCCAGCCTAATCTTCGATGTAATCGTATGCGATAAAAATTAAATTTTTAGAAGAAGGTTAAAATTGTCGCTTACGATAAAACTTTACAGTTAGTGTCTTAAAAGTTATCAACAATTTTCGCATTTTGATAATTCTAAGCCATGGGTAGGCCCATAAAATTATAAGTTCAATAAAAAAGTATATTTTCGATAATGTGCCGCTTACGATAAAATCGAAAAAAAGGCTTGATATATTTTTATATACTAATGAAAATGTTGAGGACTCTGGATTTTTTTTTCGAGTCAAATGTAGTTTATGTGGCAACTTTTATAAAACTATTCGATACTATTGATAGTATCGATAGTTTTACATAAAACTATCGAAACTATCGAGTGGAGCGACTATCGATAGTTTTGCAGCTCTAGCTATGAGGCCGTTTAGATGAAGGGTGGCCTCGCTGCGACACGTCGCCTGCGAGTCTTGTTTTTAGGCGAGAAGTGAGGAGAAGCTTGCGGGGTAGCAAAAGTCGTACGTACTGGGAATTGAAGCGACAATTTTATCTCTTCTCTCACAAATTTTTTTCTCGTATTTTTTGTGTGCTATGTACAGACAGTGTTGCCAGTTAGACTAAGTTTTTATAGCATGCATCAAAGAAACAGTTATAATATAAAAATTATAACCAAATAAAGTAAGGAGAGAAAAGGAATTATTGTATTTTGGTGGTAAATTAAAAAAATAAAAATATGTGGAAATATTAATTCTACATTTCTCAAACTAACAACTAGTTCCTTTACGGCAACACTGCTACGAATGAACGAATAAAAAACATTGAACAAACTAATATCAAAAAGTCGCCTGACTATTGCGACAAAAAAGTCCTTGTAAACGCGCGTGGATTTAAGAAGGGACTCCAAAAGAGAACGTAAGCGTTGTCGCAGCGAGGCCACCTTTCATCTAAATGGTCTCTAACACTAGGTGGTGTGAATTCTCATTGATTGACATTCGTTTACCATCAGGTTGGTTAACTTAATGTAAGTTTCTTTATACACGTTTGTGATATGAATATCTTAATTTGAGCTGATTACGACAGTTTGAAAAATGAAGTTATTCACGGATCTTTATGTTGTTTTACTTTCAAGTTACTTTTAACAAAGGTTGCATTTAGCATAATCGTATTCATTATTGTTGTGATGAAAAAGTTGATTACCGGGATATGTAACAAATGCATATGTATTTCTATTTATAATATGCGTTTCTTGTAGTACTATGATATTAGGTTTGTGTCTTGCCACTAAAACTTCAATGGCAAATTTGTTGTTTAAAAATCCTTGTGAATTCCACTGGAGGATAGAGATATTTCGGTTCATAGTCATAATTTTATTAATTTTTTTTATTGTCCCTTGGGGTTAGATTCATTGTACTTTACAAAGTTGTAGGGGATATTAGTACATTTAACTGCGGGAGTTTCTCGTACATTTGCGTGCATGGTGATTTATTGTTTTGTTGGTTGATGTTGTTAGCGTTTTCTGTTGGGGAGCTTATTCCCATGCCGTCAGTGATGTCCTGAATGACCATTTGCTCTGTATCCCTGTCGGTATCCGGTTTGAAGCAGTTATCATTTTTGTCGTCACTAGAGTTCTCTTGAGTTCTCGTTGAAACTTCATAGTGAAGAGACATTAAAGCGGATTTTTTTTTACATACATACATACGAAACAAATATAAAAAACAACAAAACCAAAAATCACAGAAAATATTCGTAATACATATTCACCTTGATAAATAAGCTTATTGGCTTTACTAATATTTTTTACATAGCAAGAAATAGCAAAAAAAAAAAAACAAAAAAAAAACCGTAAACACAAAGTTCCCTTGAGGAATAATACTCTGTATGAGTACCTCAAAGGAAAAAAATTTTGAAGTGAGTTCTAACGACAGAAATGCTTATTTTACTGTGAGTTCTGAAACTCTTAATGAAAAAAATATAAATAATAAATCTGATGAAAATCTTTTTTTAACGGCAAAGCCAATTTTTCGTCAGCGATCAACTTCGCTTTGTCCAATGCCAACTAGTGAATCGTTAACATTACCATTGCCTAGTACTTCTTCATTTAAGTCTGTGATATCATCCGCATCGGGCTCGCCTTCATCACTAAACCAAGTGATCACTACAGATAACAGTAGCTCAAAACTCAAGGTACAAGTGGGAATGGACAGATATATAACAGTGCTAAAGCGTGGGCGAAGCCCAAATTCTTCAAAAATTTCATCTGCCCCAAAGATGTCTAGGGATAACAGCGCATCATCTACCAATCGTCAAAATCGTTTTTCATTATTGCAAGACACCGACGACAAGCCCTCTACATCATCGCAAAAGTCTTTTAAGCCACCACCTATTTATCTGAGAGAAAAAAATTCTAACGCGTGAAAATACTTTTCACATCATTTAAATTAAACGAGGTAATATTGATGAAACTAAAATCCAAATATATAATGAAAAAGATTTCCGAAAAATTGTTAGTGAATTCGAAAAAAAATAAAACAAATTTTTACACATATCAACTTAAGAGTGCTAAAGGCCTACAGATAGTATTAAAGGGCATAGATTCATATGTTGAACCCGAAGAAGTAAAATGTGCACTTGTCGACCAAGGATTCAAGGTAAAAAATGTTACCAACATATTTAATAGAGAAAAGGTCCCCCAACCCCTATTTCGGGTTGAACTGGAGCCGAATGACATACAATTGAAAAAAAAATTAACCCCATCCAGTTTATAACGTAAAGTATCTCTTACATCGAAAAATCACAGTTGAAGAGCCACGTAAGCGTTCAGGTCCCGTACAGTGCCATAATTGCCAAGAATATGGCCATACGAAAACTTACTGCAAGTTACCTACAGTGTGTGTTATCTGCGGTGAATTGTATGGTACTGCTAGCTGCACTAAGCCAAAAGATCAAGCAGAAAAAATGTAGTAATTGTGGAGGTAATCACTCAGCTAACTATAGAGGGTGCCCTGTATAATCTTTCGTTAAACAGGCTATGGGTCAAAAACCCAAGTTAACTCCAGCTCAACAAGTAAACGCGAACTCCGACACTTTTGCTCAAATCAGCCAACCAGTTACTTCACTTGTATCGTATGCTGATGCTGCTAAGACTAGTTCAATTCCCACGCAAAATGTTCCACCGCCAAATAATTCAACGAATTCAAACTCAAGCCTTAACTTTAGTCGCCTTGAAGCTACTATTGAGAATCTGGTGCTAACTATAAACAACTTTACTACAAATATGACAAGTATGATGCAAGAAATGCTGCGAATGCAGAATACACTGCTTCAAGCATTAGTTAATAAACCATGAACACGTTAAAAATATGTTTCTGGAACGCAAACGGCATTCGCCAACATAAAAATGAACTTGAGCACTTCCTCATGGAAAAAAATATTGATATAATGTTGGTTTCTGAGACTCATTTGACCTCAAGAAGATTATTTAAAATAAATGGTTACACTTTATATGATACAAAGGACCCGAGAGGGAGAGCATGTGGTGGATCAGCAATTCTGATTAATTCAAGACTCAAGCACTATGTCCTTGACAACGTTAGTGAAGAATATTTGCAAGCAACGAATATTTTCGTAGAAAATTTTTGTGCGAATTTCGTGATATTATCAATTTACTCACCTCCCAGATTTTCAGTTACCGAAGATCAGTATGAGAAGTTCTACAAATCGCTTGGATCTTGTTTCGTGGCAGCTGGTGACTACAATGCAAAACATACGTACTGGGGATCGCGTCTTGTTACACCTAGAGCTCGAGCCTTGTTCAATACAATTTCAAAAATGGGCTTAGATGTCATTTCGAGTGGGGAGCCTACTTACTGGCCTACTGACGTAAGAAAAATTCCAGATGTTATAGATTTTGCCGTCACGAAAAATATTCATAGGGACTTAATTTATGTAGAGGCCTCTCTAGATCTGTCCTCCGATCACTCTCCAACAATAGTTACAATTTTCAACCCACTAAGGAGTGATTTAACTAACTCATATGTGAAGATGATTAATGGAATCAACTGGCTGGCATTCAAAAAATATCTTAGTAGTCACTGCGTAGAAAACATTCAGCTTAGAGCATGCGATGATATTGAATTTAACATTGCCAATCTTAACGAAAATACTAAACAGGCTGCTGAACATGCCACTACCTCCTATCCGCAGACCGGCTTTAACAGAATTTATTCTACGGAAATTGAACGTCTTGTATGTGAAAAAGGAGAGCTAGAAGAGAATGGCAACAACACAGATCACCCCTAAATAAAATCAGACTTAAAGAATGTACTA
The DNA here is from genome assembly GCA_949987645.1 of Tachina grossa. Classification (NCBI taxonomy): domain Eukaryota; kingdom Metazoa; phylum Arthropoda; class Insecta; order Diptera; family Tachinidae; genus Tachina; species Tachina grossa. The sequence goes on along the minus strand of OX465277.1, from coordinate 58,857,635 downwards.
AACGACTCAAAGAGCTGCTATCGTCGGAAAAAACTGCACTACTGGAAAAGTATTTAGAAGGTCTTGATGTAACGTCCGGATCTAATTACTCTTTATTGCGCGCTACTAGAAATCTTAAACGACCCGTTGATCTTAAATCACCATTGCGTACTTCGACCGTAGGCTGGGCAAGAAGCGATAGTGAGAAAGGTAACTTATTTTCTGAGCATTTAAAATCTGTATTCACTCCCAATTCATGTACGGGTGCTGCTGATTTACCGAGTGTAGTTTCTCTACCCCCTCGTCCCTTAAGGTTTAAGATGCGTGAAGTGCAAAAAGTAATTGCTGAACTCAACCCGAAGAAAGCTCCAGGTATTGATGGCATTAGTAACAAAATGCTCACGAACTTGCCTCATATTGCAATAAGAATCCTGCTATTTACTTTTAATGCTATTTTAAGAATGCAGTATTTTCCACATAACTGGAAACTGGCCAAGATCAAAATGATTCCAAAGGCGGGCAAAGATCTTACCAAAACTGAGTCATATAGGCCTATAAGCTTACTATCTACAATCTCAAAGCTTTTCGAAAAGCTGCTCATGACTAAATTGTCCAAAATTTTAACTGATAATGGGTGCATCCCGGACCATCAATTTGGCTTTAGAAGTCAGCACAGCACGATTGAACAAACGCATAGAGTGGTCCAAGTTGTAAGAAGAACATTTGAAGAAAAGAAGTATTGTTCTGCTCTCTTTATTGATGTTTCTCAGGCATTTGATAAAGTATGGCACGAAGGCCTAGTTTTAAAATTGAAGACATATCTGCCAATAAACATTCAAAAGCTTTTGGAAAGTTATATTATTGATAGGAAGTTCACTTTTGTGGAAGGAGAGTTCACGAGTGTGCCCGAATCTATATCTTCTGCTGTACCACAGGGTAGTATTCTGGGTCCTGTCTTGTATTTAATATATACTTGTGATATGCCTGTGAGCAATAATATCCATATTTCTACTTTTGCCGATGATACAGCCTGTATGAGTGTGCACGAAAACCCTTATGAGGCATCCCGCAATCTCCAGGAACATATTACCCAGCTGGAAATATGGTTGAACTTATGGAGAATTAAAGTCAATGAACAAAAGTGTGTCCATATAACGTTCACCCTAAGAAGAGATACTTGCTCCCCCACTCGAATCAACAATCAAAATATTCCTCAGCATTCCCAAGTGAAATACCTTGGTATACACCTTGATCGAAGACTTACATGGAAACATCATATTGACTCTAAGTTAACTCAGATGAAACTTAAGTTAACTCAAATATATTGGTTGATTGGCAGAAACTCAACACTCAGCCTAGACTGCAAACTTTTATTATACAAGTCGCTTTTGAAGCCAATATGGCGCTACGGAATTCAGTTATGGGGCACTGCTTCAGCTTCCAATGTCGAGAGAATCCAACGAAGGCAAAACAAAATTTTACGGTTAATAACATCGGCTCTATGGTACATCCAAAATTCTATTATACATCGTGATTTAAATATGCCACTAGTGACTGAAGAAATTGCAAAATACGCAGGCAAATATTTAACAAAACTCGAATCACATCCTAATCCGCTTGCTCGTAATATTTTGAACTTTACTGGACACATCCGCTTAAAAAAGAGGGACACACGGGCTCTTATACCTAACATTCCAGATGGGACTACTTGAAAATACTTCCCCCCCCCCTTTTTTTTTTTGATTATCACGGCTAATGTATTATTTATAACTACCACTAAGTTTATGTCCGACACTAGTCTGGCCTAATAATTTTTTTTTATAGATTTAAGATTTGAATACTTACACCTAATTTACACGAAGACTTATGAAGTCTATTTTTCGACGTCACTTTTTGTTTGTTAGCGAACGAGGTAGAGAAGAAAGAGAGGTAGAAAAAATGACTCGATTTCTTTTTTCCATAGTTTTTTCATATTTCTCTTTACATTGCTCTTGTTGTTATTGCTGTTACGTTTCAATGTTACTCTTCTATCTTATTGTTATTTTTTATTGTTACTCTTCTAGCTTATTGGCTATATGAGTTTAGAGAAGTAAAATTAGACGTCGAAAAAAAAACATCGTATGAATGCAAGGAATTTTTGGTAGCAACTTCAAAAGAGAATTAAGAAAAATAGACGTCATAAATTTCACCGTGTGAATTAGCACTTATTGTTAGTTCATATATGAAGATACAATAAATAAGTACATGGAAAAAAACTAGAAATCCAATCCAAATCGTATTGAAAAGGATCGTTTTCGTTAATTTTTATTTTTTTGTTGGATTTGTTTGTGTAGCCGTTGTGTCTGCACTTGTTAAGTTGTTTTTGGTCGTTGCTGTTGTTGTTTTGAAGTTTAAGCTGGCTGCAGGCATTTCTGTTGTTTTGGTTGATTTATTTTGAATTTCTGCATAATTATAGGATGAAGTAGTTGGTTGTGTTGCTAAGTTGATGTTAATGCTTTTTGATTGATTTTTCTGTTTTATCTGTTGTTTCTATTTGGTTTTCTGTTGATTGAATATTGTTGATCGTTGATTGTTTTGGTAAAGAATTTTGTTTGTGTGATGTATTGGTGTTTAATATCTGTGCGTATGTGGGATTTTGTTTGCCATTTCGGAAAATTGGTTTGAGCATCTTAAGTGTGGGATTATCATTAAAAATTCTCCATGCCTCGCGGGTGGTGCACCTTCTAGTTATTCTAATATAGTTGACTTGTTTATGTTTCCAGAATGTCGGGCATTCTGGATCGTAGGAAGGATGGTTTTCAATCTGGCAGTTCACACAATATTTAGTATTGCATATTTCATGTACTTCGCTTTGACCACATTGCCGGCATAACGAACATTCCTGTACCTATTCTTGGTGTGACCTAATCTCAGGCAATTTACGCACCTCATGAGATTGGGTATATATTCCGAGACTGGGACACGTTCCCAACCAAACCAAGTTTCAAAAATTCAGGACCATACATGAGATCAAAAGTGATCACATCTGCATCTGTTTGCCACTATTTGGTTATTTTCTCTTTTCATGATTTTACGTGCCTCAACTACTTTTTGTTCGCGTAGTAATTGTAGTTCTTCTTGGGATATCTTTAATTTTTCTTTAAAAGATTCTGCCTTGTTCGGTGTTCAGAGTCTTGTGCAAAGATATTTTAACAGCGATGCAGTCAATGAAGTTACCTTTTAAGAACTTTTCAGCCGTTTTGTTATCTGGAACTTAGAGAAGCGCAATGAGCAGTAAAAAAGTAAGTAGAGTTGATTCATGATTTACAATTTCTTGTACTTATGCGTACTCATTCTTATTGCAATGTTGTCTATGCTCTCATACTTAGCAAGATTTATGACGTTGTTGATTTCGACTCTCTTGAACTCAATGTTTATAGACTATGCAAAATAAGTATCGTATGGCAAAGCCAACTTCATATACGAACATTAAAATACTCATTATGAGATTATGTGTTTGTTCATTATGAGGTTACAAATGTGTTTTTTATACACTTTATACTGTTGTAGTTGTAGTTGTACTATATGGATGAGTTGAATGAGCTGAATCAACGTAAGTAGTTCAAGTATTTTTCTGAAATAAATATTTTCTGAAACTGAGGAGATTTATGAGTGTGATTGTGGTACGACGTCGCACTTATATTCATTGCAACCTATACTTATAAATCAATAATGAGTAAATCGCCACTTCTCATTTCCCTAACTTCTATTCGGTCACGTTATATGTAATCTAAACCTCTTTCCACTTGAAATACATTGTGCGATGCCAGCGGTGGAACTTCAACGTTTTTGTCCTGGATGCTACCAAATAACGCGGTAAGTTGAGATGGTTTTCAGTTGTTTCTGGTAGCGGTATAAAATCTTCTGGCCGCGGTCGTTTGTTCCTGTTTGGTTTGTTTTTTTTCCGGATGAGGAGGCAAGCTCCTGAAACCGGTTAAAATCCGGGGGATGAACCACGTTCATGTTCCTCACACACATCAGAATTTACAAGATACGATTATATGCATACATATTTGGTAACATTGTTCATCTATATAATTAATAGGCGAACATGTTTTTTGTAATCCCTTTTACGCCGGTTCAGTATTTTGGGAGTTATAAGCGTTTAAATTTGCTACTACTACATGCAAACATATTACACACGCATTTATTAGCTTACAAGTAAAAAAGAAACAAGACATGAGTGTGTGTGTGGGTTTGTAGTATTTCTCTTGATCTAACAATTTTTTTCTCTTATTTGTTGTTGTATGAAAGCCATAATACTTAAAGGAAGAGAGTTGAATAAATTGAATTAACTTGGTTAAAGGGATTTTGTTTATGTTTTTTTTTAATTTCATGTATTATTTAATTATGCTTGCATATGTATGTAAGTTTGTGTGTGGCTGTGTTTTAATGAATGTTTTATGAAGTTTAGATAAATTTACGGACGAGTGTGTCGTCCGTTTGGTATATCTAGTATACTCATACTCGTCATTGCCTGCTTATGCGCATACGTATTGATTCGAATGCCGATAGCACATTTTTTTGATCGAACTAGCACCTATCGATATACGCACTTATTTGTGTTGATAGCTATAGATATGCATACCTTGTTTTAAGCTTAAATTTAGACGTGACATAGCCATAACGCCATAACCAAACCAAATTTCAATTGGTTTCTATGGCTATGGCGTTATGGCGAGTCACCTATAATCGAATGCAGTATTGGCCATAAGTTTGGTTCGAACATCTGTTTTCTATGGTTACCTTGAACCTTGACTCGGTAGTTTTTCTTGAAGCAGTTCTCCTTTAAAACAGTGTGTTTACACCATAGCCACGCAAAATTTAATTTGCAAGCCCAAGGGCTTGCGCAGTCGACGTTATGGTGACACACGTATACGTCCGCTACTTCGTACAAAGTATGTGTGATGTTGTGTGTTTGGCTGTTTCGTTGTTGTTGCTATGGCCAAACAAAGCGAGTCATTTGATGTTCAGCATTGATATTGTATAAAAAAAACACCAAATACACACAAGTAAAAGCAGAAAGAACATACACATGCACAAAAGCGCTCAGTCACGTTTGGGGGGCTCTGGTTTACACACGCATGGTTTCTTATTAAATTGTCCCATTGTTTAACTTTTCGGTACAATCAAGTCAGTACCCCTCTTCTTTGTTTCATTAGTAGACTTCAACCACATATTTTGAACAGTCACAAACTTCTTGTCTTATGTACAGACTTTCAAAAACTGTTTGAGAATTCACAAAAGAAAAATAAGCGTAGGCTTAGAAATTTTAACAAAACCCAGATTCATATCAAATATAAATTGTTTTCTGAGTTTTGTTAAAGTTTCTAAGCCTACTACGCTTATTTTTCTTTGGGATGTTCTAAAATATTTGTGAAATCTTAAATAGTTTTTGACTATTTAATTTCCCAGCAAAAAATTTCAAAAAAGGTAATCTTGTTTGGAATTAAGCATTTTTGGTGGAAGCTCTTCCCTACTGGATTACCAACTTAATCACCCTTATTCCAGTTGTCGACATCGACGTCACTTTGACACAATACCACAAAATTGTAAATACTATAAAACAATACAAAAATTAAAGGTAAAACATAAAAATTGACTTCATATACTTATTTATGTATAGTACACAGTTGAGGAATAAACTCTACATAAAACCATAATTTTTAGGGTTTTGTGGAAATTTGGGAAGAAGTTCAAAGAATTAATTATGGCAATATTTAAGGTGCTAATAAATATGTTTATACAAAAAATAAAAAAATAATTATAATAACACCTACAGTAGCAAAAATATTCAAAATACATAGAAAAAAAGTCTACATACAGGCATAAAATCAGCGTTGTCAACTCGGCGCTTTTCGCACCGTTTTTAGTGCTTTTTGAAATTTTCGGCGCGACAAATTTTGAAGTTAGTGCTCAGTGCTTTTTTAAATTCAGTTTCGGTGCTTTTTGTTTCGAGGCGGTGGCACTAAACCAAAAGCTCAAAGGAAAATTTCTTTACCTTTTTTTTTTCGAGGAAGTCTTTCATTCAAAAACATAAGCTCTGAAGTTAAATATAGCATCTCAAAAAATCGACTAAGATTTTAAAAGGTTTGGTTGAATAAATACGTGCCATACTACCATCAAACTTTAACATTTTAAGCATAATTAATATAAACAGTGTTTTGCCATACAACAAAGAAGGCATAATACAAGTATTTACTCAAATATAGTATAATAGCGAAATTTTGTCTAGTATAGACAATGGGTGGAGAAAGATTGATTCACTTAATGCAATGGGAAAAATATTGAGTCCACTTTTGACAGATTCAGTTGATATGAACTCGTTTGAGACATTATCAAAACTTGCATTTCCATCAAACTTCTGTTACATCCAGAAACGCAGAAAGTCACATAGCAGCCGAAATAATGTTTCCACAGCATAATTTAATAAAAACTAAGCTAAGCCCATCGTGCTCAAAATGTACGAGTAATCGGCTCTTAACCTCAGAAGGACTCGTGGATTACTGCCAATTTGACTAAATTCGACAGATTCGTTTGTTCATTGATTTAAGAATTCACTTATTCTTACAGAAATAAATGTTTATCGGATGCCTCAAATTTTAAATCTTAGGAATGGAATGCAAGGTCAACCGATTCCTATATTTTTTATGTACATGGCGTCGGTTGGTTATTGGTTTGCGGCACAGTATATTCAAAATACATTACGTCTGCAGCAAACCAATAACCAATCGACGATGTTGTAAATTTTTTTATATAAAATAATAAAATTTTAAATTTAGTGCTTTTTCACTTAAATTACGCGCTTTTTTCCTGGTTTCGGTGCTTTTTGAAATTTAAAAGTTGACAACGCTGCATAAAATACATGAAAAAATACGTGCAATATGTTTGATGTTGTCAACTTGTTTGAAAATTTTGTGATTTCTGGTACCAAGCCGTCAACAAATGGCATCCAAATATGGTCTAATATGTTATTGTTATTATAATTATTTTTGAATTTTTTATTTTTTGTATAAACATATTTATTAGTACCCTGAATATTGACATAATTAATTTTTTGAATTTCTTCCCAAGTTCCCTCAAACCACAAAAATTATGGGTTTATGTAGAGTTTATTCCTTAATGGTATATGTATATGTACATATGAATGTATGGACAAGGTGGATATCTACCTCTATATAAAATATGAAGCATAATGTCAACAAAACTAAAAAACTGTATTTTGACATCCATTGCACACCATAAGGCCAATTAAATTCGCCTCTGCTTATAACTCATACAATAATTTCTCTTAAATTTTATGTTTCAGTAAATGTCGACATGCTCAAAAAAAAGCTTAGAGCTTTTACACTAAAAAAAACTTACGAAAATCAACAAAACACGCAAAATATACAAATCGAAAAGTATTCGACTCAACCGGTTTTTAAATTGTAAAAAATCGGACTATTCGACATTCGAAAAATCAACATTTTGAAAAAACCGACAGCCGTATTGTGAAAAAACCGGGTTTTAAAACCGGTTGAAAACCCGAGTCGATCACCCTAATGCGTACATATTTCCAACAATTGTAGAATTTACGTAGAATACATAACATACCCGAATATTTTTCTAGCATCAAACTTAAATAAATGTTATAATCCCCCTTATTGTGAATGGCGTCGTCGACGTCACATCAAGACGACAGCAAATTTTGTCACTTGTATACTCTTTACCGGGAAAAATTGGATCTTATTGACAACCTCTCACTAATCTCGAAGGCTTTGTAAATTAATGGAGCAGGTTAATAGTAGTCAATTTTTGTCGACAAAGAGTAGACAAGTGACAATTTTTAGTGTCGTCTTGATGTGACGTCGACGACGCCATTCGCAATAAGGGGAAATGCTTTTATAACTTAATATATTTGTTTTTTGTTATTTTAAAAATTTCATCAAAAACAACATTTTTGTTTCCCTTTACTATTGTTTATTTATACATATTTAAAAACATATGATTTCATTTTACTGGATTTTATTGGCAAAAATTTGACCAGTGAAAATTTGCATTTACTCAGTAAATGAACTGTCAGTTTTCGCTCTCAATTCGCCATCTGATTTACTGGATTTTTTTTTTTAAGTTGGAAGTACTTACTTTCAATATTGTAAATACATAAATACATAAGAATTTGTTGGTTTTTGTTTGTTTTATTAATTTTATTTGGTTAGTAAATGGGCACACTGCAGTATATATGTACTGCATTAAAAATTGCAGTAAGCATTATTTTTACTGATTACTAAAAAAATTTAGTAAAATTTCACTGCTAATGAAATTTAATTTGCATTACCAGTAAAATCGTAGGGCCGTATTCATAATAAAATTGTAGCAAGTGGCACAGATTTTTCATTAAAATTTTGAAACTTTTGTATGAAAAACATTTAGCCACTTGGTAGAATTTCATTATGAACACAGGCATTACTGATTACTGAAAATTCAATGCACCTCATCATATAATAAATCATTTAGGCACTTTATAAAAATTGTAAAAAAAAATTTTAGTAATCAGTAAAAATTTAATAGTTAAAATTATTTTATTATTTTTACTGAAATTTTAGTAGTACTGCAGTGCTTATCTATTTACTTTTACTTTTTAATTTTTAGTTCCTGTTGTTCATCGTTTAGTTGTTGCTGTTCTTGTTGTTGAGTACGCATTGCAATTAAAATAAATTTAGTAAAGTGCGACTTTGACTCGCGCACGAAGGGTTCCGTACATTCGGTTTTGAGCATTTTTTTGATTTGGCTTTTTCCCTTCTTTTAAGTTTTTTCAGTTTAAACGATTTTTTCAGTTTTGTCGTTTTTTTTCTCGTTTTGGCGTTTTTTTTTCTCTTTTTGGGGTTTTTTTCATTTTCGAAATTTTTTTTCATTTCGTCGATTTTTTTTAATTTTGGCGATTTTTTTTCCTGTTTTTGGGGTTTTTTCATTTTGGTGATTTTTTTCATTATGGTAATTTTGTTCATTTTGGCGATTTTTTCCGTTTTCGTGTTTTTTTTTTAATTTTGGCGATTTTTTAATTTTGGTGTTTTTTTTTTGTTTAAGGGTTATTTTCATTTTGGCGATTTATTTTATTTTGAATTTTTTTTATTTTGGCGATTTTTTTCTGTTCTTGGGTTTTTTTCATTTTGGCGATTTTTTTCATTTTGAGGATTTTTCCGGTTTTCGCGATTTATTTTAGTCCTAGAATTTTTTTGGTTTTGGCAATTTTTTTATTTTTGGCGATTTTATAATTTTTTGACTTTTAGTTTTACCGTTTTTCAGAATTTCAAGAGTTTTGCTCTTACGGTTTCCAAGATACAGCAAGTTGTCAAAATTAAATTGCATTAACTGAAGGAACACCCTCTAATTTAAATTTTTTAAAATTAGCGTTGATTGTTGTAGTCGGACGGACATCGTAGCGAAAGCAATAGTGTTAATTTTCACGTTTGGTGTACGGAACCCTAATAAAGCAATTATCAAGTTAAATAAAACAAACAAAAACCAGCAAATTCCTATGTATTTACAATATTTTAAATAAGTTTGTATTGCTTCTTTCAAACACTTATACACTCACAGCGATTTGACAACGCGGTGTGCATCTTACTCTAAATTTGTGATTGTATTGTGAAAAAGATTTTTACCCTCTACCGCTTACTTATATTGAAAACAAAAACAAATTTTCTTATTTTGTTTTTGTTTTCAATATAACTAAGCGACAGATAATTTCTTGTCGACATCGTGGGCCAGGCCGTTAATTATTTCAGTGGTTCATTAAAGTTCTTATAAAATTACGTTGAAAGTACGGTAGCACTGCAAAATTTCCCAGTATTATGGAAGGCTTTAAGAAAAACAGCTGTTTAACATAAATAAGAAAGTGAGGTTATCAAAATCCAGAAAATTGAAATTGCATAAGAACACATTTTATGAAACCAAAGGAGCATCAGATTGCATATTTCTATTTTATTTATTCCATGATATTAAACTATGAATTATATATGTTATGTATTTATGAAAATTAAACGAAATTATTTTTAATACGACCACATGGTGTTCATATAAAGGGTGTTTTTTATTGAGGTATAGAACTTTAAGTACGCATCACTTTTTTAACTGGCGGCCACTTTGTCAGCTGTCAAGTGATTAATATTTAGTTTGGTTTGCCATTTCATCATGAACAGGTTGACAAAAGAACAACGCTTGCAAATCGTGCAAATTTATTTCGAAAATAATGGTTCAGTTCGCGAAGTTTACCGCAAGCTCCGTCCATTTTATGGTCGAAATAATCGTCCATCAGAGCAATTAATTCGGTTAACTATGGATCGTTTTCGCACTACGTTTACTCTATGTGATAATACGCATCCGCAGAGACGTCGAACAGTGCGCACCGAAGAAACAATTGCCGCTGTAGAGCAAAGTGTTGAAGAGGACCCGAATGAATCGATTCGCCACCGTGCACAGCAATTGGAGCCGACTAACCGACTATTTTGTTCCCGAATTGGATGGCATGAATGTGGATGAGTTGTGGTTCCAACAAGACGGCGCTACATGCCACACAGCGCACGTCACAATCGATTTATTGAAGGAAACATTCGATGAGCGCATAATTTCGCGGAATGGACCTGTCAATTGGCCACCAAGATCGTGTGATTTGACACCATTGGATTATTTTCTTTGGGGATATGTGAAATCGCTCGTCTACGCCAACAAACCAGAAACGTTAGGGGACTTGGAAGCCAGCATTCGTGGCGTTATTGCCAACATACGGCCCCATATGCTCGAAAAAGTGGTTGAAAATTGGACCTGTAGAATTGGATTTATTCGAGCCAGCCGCGGCGGCCACATGCACAAAATCATATTTAAACATTAATGGCATAAAATTATCCTTCCAATAAAGCCAAATTGATGGACATTAAAACGATTTTCTTGTGTTTTATTTCAATTCGAAGTTCTATACCTCTTAAAAAAACGCCCTATATATGTTTTCAATAAACGCACGCATAAAAACATATGGTGCACTCATAAAACTTAACCCCCAGTTTTTAACTTAAAAATTAAGTACGTAATTAGCTAATTTTTATTTAAAATTAAGTTGTAATTAAATACGATTTAATTTTTTCAGTGGTTATTTAAAGTTCTTATTAAATTACGTTGAAAGTACGGTAGCACTGCAAAATTTCCCAGTATTATTGTAGGCTTTTCAAACAGCAGCTGTTTAATGTAAACAAAAAAGTTAGGTTATCAACATGTAGAAAATTAAGTTGCATAAAAACTCATTTTATGAAACCAAAAGAACATCATAAGGCCTTTTTATATTACTTTATTCCATGATATGAAACTTTGTACTGTATATGTTATATATTTATGAAATTTCAACGAAATTCTTTTTAATACGACCGCATGATGCTCATGTGCATATTTTCAGTAAACACACACACGCATAAAAACATATGGTACAATCATAAAACTTAAGTAGTGTTTAATTTCGCAAGGTTGGGCATTTAATTATTATTTAAATAAGCACTCAAAAACACAATTTCGTATTTAATTAGAACTTAAAAATAATTACGGTTTGATTACCAACTGAAAAAATGGGCATAAGAAGTAGTACATATTTAATTACACAAGGGTGGGGATTTAATTATTATTTAAATATGCACTCAAAAACACAATTTCATATTTAAATATGACCTAAAAATAATTACTGTTTGATTATGCCATTTCCAAACTAAAGTAAAATTTTTGTATTTATTGTGAAGAGGTATTGGGAAACTAAAGTCAATTTTTCTATATATACAGTAGCGGTATTCACGGTTGGTTATTGTAGATCTTTTACATATTGTAGCTTTGATAAGTCGTGTTAAATTTAAAACACGGTAACAACAAAATGCATACATTTTTAATTAATTATGCCTACACCATCTATACTAAGGCCCCTATTATGATTTACAACTAAATGGATAGTTTAGTTGTAGTTGTAAAATTTTTATTATGATTTACAACTTTTTGCACCATGAGACAACTGCTTTTTATCAGTTGCAGTTTGGTTTTTATTTCGAGTGTTGTATTAGGTTTGCTTCAATACTCCAGACGCCAACCAATCCCAACCAACATGAAATCTAAAGAGAAAAATACAAGGCCAAAACTAAAACTATTTAAAATGTTTTGAGATGGATACTTTGGTTTCAAAAAACATAGCACAGATAAAAACCTTTTCTTTTCGAGCATTGTTTCGAATACAACTAAAATTAGTTGTAAATCAGAATGCTTAAAAACAGTTAAGTTGTTTTAAGGTTAAGTTGTTAAAATTTCAACTAAACTTAGTTGAGTTGTAAACCGTAATACGGGCATACAAACTGAATTTATCTACCAGAGTTTGTACAAGAATAAGATACATACAAATCCTATCAGAGAGTCTGTATCTCTAATTGAATTGAACAATAAAAATTTGTTTACCACAAGCATTGTGCGCACTTCTACCGATATTCTGTCGATTATACCGAATATGTTTGTGAATTTAACAATCTACCAATTCTACCAAACAAGGCCTGAAATCTACCGAAAATTGTTATTTAGTAATTTAAGTCGATATATGTGTAAATCGGCTATTTTGCCGTATAGCAGTGCGGCCGCAGAGCGGTCATTTTCTCTCATGAAAATCATTAAAACAGAACAAAGAAATAGGCTAAAAACTGAAACTAAAAGTAACCTAATATTTGCCAAAGAATTGTGCATTGGGGATGAAATATTTATTCCTCCCAATGATTTAATAATTTTTGCACAAAAGTTTAAATTCATAAATGGATCTTACATATAATCTTTGTAGTTAGAAATGTTTGTCAAATAAAAGTTATTTTAGTAGCTTTATAAAAACTATCTACAAAAACTGAATTCCTGATATTTATGTAAAGGGTCCGCCATCTAACTTTTTTTTTCAACTAGTGCTTATTTCGTGAATGGTAATACTTAGCTCATGCCTGATTTGACAGATAATTAGTTTTATCCTTCCGCTGAACTAGCCAACTGACCATCCAATGCGTTTTCGCTTCGCTAAGTGGGCCTGCGATCGACTTACAGAAGATGCCGATTTTGCCAAAAAAATCATTTTTTCAGATGAAGCTCATTTTGGTCTTGGCGGGTATGTAAACAAGCAAAATTGTCGCATTTGTTGCAATGAAAACCCGCACGCATATATTGAAAAGCAGACGCACCCAAAACGAGTCACTGTTTGGTGCGGATTTTGGTCCAGAGGCATAATTGGGCCATTTTTTTTCGAAAATGAGCAAGGAGTGGCCGTTACAGTCAATGGCGATCGTTATCGGGCCATGTTGAACGAATTTTTGTTCAAAAAAAAAAAATTGAAGAGGAGGATATTCGCAACATTTCGTTTCAACAGGACGGCGCTACGTGCCAAACAGCCGAAGCTTCAGTAGTTTCTATAGCATTTTCAAAAAAAAAAAGTTATCTGGCGGACCCTTTATATTATTTTATGTATGCGTAGCATATCTATATAAAGTGTAAGAGCAAATAACTGGGGATGACACTTTTTTTTATTGGAAATGCTTCATTGTTTATGGCAGTTAAATTTCCAATCACATGTGAAGTTTTAAATGCGCTTTTGGAACCTGTTTAGTTTGATACTCCTTGCACTTACCCTTTATATATAAGTACATATATTTTGTTATTTTTTGTTTCATTGAATTGTTATTTTTATGTTTCTCTGAATAAAAAAATTTTCTACCGAATTTCATTCAAATCTACCGATTTTTTTGTCGATTCTACCGAATTTAAAAAAAAGTGTGCACACTGACCACAAGAAAAAAAATCGCTCACGCTTGGACGTTTAAAATCGTAGTATAATTAAAACGGTTTAGATTTAATACGAACAGTGAATTCCGCTAGTGTTGTAATGGTATAGGATTACTAAGAACGCGGTAATTAGTAAACGTAAACTGATTTGTTTGTGTTTGCAGTACTGTGGTGGTAAAAAAAATTCGAAAAGTCGTAATTTTGTATTTACAGTGTTGTGGTGGTCACACTTTCTGTGTGTGTGATCTAATGAATTCTTGTTGCAATTTAAAGATGTCCATAAACGATTGTGTAGGATAGGGAATCCTAGCCCTAATAAATAATAATTTTGTTCGTTTGCTTTCATACACATTTATATATATATATATATGTATACTGTATATAAAAAGTAGCTTTTACGAGCGGCTCCGCTAGCGTTGATCTGTTTAAAAATACATAAAAAGCGGTTTCAATACTGGCTTAACAATCCCGAAACGAAAATTACATAAAAATGTGTTTTTCTGAAAAAATCCGTACCAAATACAAATAAATTCAGTGAAGTGCGACTTCGACCCGCGCACGAAAGGTTCCGTACGGACACTAGATATGTAATGCAATACGAACTTTGGCGTATATAAAATATACCCTCGCAGAAAAATACAATCGGGATAACGTTGGCAAAGCGTTTCCTAAGGTGGTTTGAACGTTGGCAGAACATCACAATTTCTACTGGAGTGTTGTGCCAACACACAAATGATAACCTCATGATGGGGTTGGCCAACTATTTTTTAAGTCGTTAGCTAAACACTATAATCTAATTCATATACCAGGTGATGTAATTAACATTGAAGCTCCTTTATCACAATTTTCACCTTTTCAATTTGAAAATAGTTCGGGGTATTTAAAGTCAATTGTTAAATCAACTACAAATTCGATAGCGCAAATTCAAAAGAAATTGCACATTTTCCATTCTAACAGTTTCTCAAATAATATACCATTAGTATTTCCTCTTGTTACATTAGTATTTCCTCTTGTTAGAAATAGAAAATATTCACTGAGAAAAATTATAGACAGTTAAATCGAAAACACAATTTTTTTCAACATTTATGGTTACAAAATTACACCGTGCCTCTTGATAACTAATATCTGTTTACTAACTAAAGGAAATGTCATGGTTATATCAGAAATTATTAGTAACGAAACTTCCTGTGTACAAATGTGATAATATTTACTTAAAAGGCAATATATTTAACGAAACTCTTTATTTTTTACGTATCCGCTGTCATCCAGGGACGTAGGATTACATGTCGTTAAAGATTTAGACCAGAAAAAATTTAAATTTAGCTAAGCATGGTAGATGTTAAGTGTATTCTTACCAAATGCCAAAGTGAAACAGTTGCTATCACTTTCACATAATGTACATTAATATAAAAATAAATAAAAACGAAAAGAAATAAAAAATAAACAAATAAAAATTTATTAAAAAGCATTGACAAATAGTTTTTCATATTGTAAACCGTAACGTTGGCAAACCGTTTGGATTTCTTAAATAAAAGTGCTTTCCCAGTGCTAGATATTTTGTACGGTTGGCAGTTTCTACCTGGGCATAGTCAAAATTACATTAACTGATGGACCACCCTTTAATTAAAATTTTAGTGTTAATTGTTGTAGTCTTTATAAAAATACAGTAATTTTAACAATTTCAAGTGTCAATATACATATGTACATACAATTGTATGTATATTACATGGGATTTTAACATTTTTCGTTGCACGTTTTGGAACACCCTTTAAGTTTTAACTCTCATGTATTTGTTGTTGTAGTGGCCAATGTTGTACATACTCTGTCCAAATTTCAGGTCCGTAGCTCTTACAGTTCCTGAGAAAATAGCCTGTGACGGACAGACGGACAGCGTAGCGAAAACAATGGGGTTCCTTTTCAACTTTGGTGTACGGAACCCTAATAGTGACATGGTTTTAATAAACGTTGGTTTTAACTTTAAAACCAACTGTTAAAACCTGGTTTTATCATACAAATTGTTGTAGATGTCGCTTGAAAATTTTTCAACTTAAAAATGGATGCAGCAGCCACAATAGATAATCAAAATATGGGAAAAAAAGAATTTTTCGTAAGGAAAACAACGAAAATATTTTCATTGACCTCTGGGAAGTGAATATAGACGGTATGACTGATATCGATCCGCCGATAAAAAGTTTTATTTTGTGATGTATTTGCGCATTTTTAATATACAATAGCTTGATTTCCAAGCACTTCTTCACTTTGTATTAATAGTTCCATTATTTTAAAATACTTATTTACAAAATATAAAATAATTTTAATTTTACAACGCATTGTAAAATTTACTAGTTTTTCATACAAACAAAAACAGTTGTTGTACAGGTTGTCAATAAGTGTTATAAAAAGCAGAAAAAATACAACAACAAATACACGTATTTCTGCAGGAGATTTATTTTATAGGTATTTTTGAGCAAAGTTATTAGACAGTCTGTGAGTTAAAGCCTGAATTTAGCAAACTTGAAGTGTGAATGCAAAATCAGGTGTTTATGGTTTCAACTTTCAGTGTGAAAACACTATAAAAACGGTTCCGAACCGGATCTGCAGTTTCTAAACGAGCCGTCCGATTCTTATGAAATTTCATACAGCATTTGAGGAGGTGCCGTGGAGCTTAAGTCTGGAATTTGGGCTATATATATTTAAAGGGGCGCCCCAAATTGGACAACCTCGTGTTAATGAAAAATTCAAACCGATGCCAAGCTGATGTTTTTGATCTGGATTTTTCTATCAAAGAGTTGAAAAAAATCTGCCAAATCTACCAATTATGGGCTTTAGCTTACAGTTTAGGAAATATTTGCGAATTAAAATGTTTTTTTTTACCAACCTTGGTCCACTGTTCTGCTAATGGAGAAGTCAAATCTTGTTCGATATTTTTTTATTCAAAAGATAATACTGTAAGAAATATTACAAATAAATTTTTTTGTTAAATTTTCGTTTCGAAATAGACCTATTTTTTTTGTTATAAATATCAAATGCAAGGCATTTTTCCTCAAATACCAAAGCTGGAACGAAAAAATTTATGCCACCTTAAAACATGATAAGTTTTAAAATATTTCCAAAAATATCTGCGCTCGGCGAAAGACAAGAAAAATACCAGGGACTGTAATAAAATTTACTATTTTATAGTTAATTCATTTTAAAAATTAAATTTTCATGAGCAAAAAATAAAAATAACAAGTAAGAGTGCTATATTCGGCTGTCTCGAATCTTATATACCCTTTACCAAAGTGCTTTTATGTAGTATAGAGATACATACATAAGCACATACATAAAGTATAAACAAAAAGAAAAAAAATAATTTGACCTAGTTACTTTCATGTACAAAAAAAAAATAACTTTCAAACCCTAAAATCATCATTTTAGGTTTTTCTGATTACTTATACCAATCTAGTAGTTCTTAAAAAAATATAGAAAGTGTGTTAAATGAAGAAAGAAAATTCAAAAAAATGTTTTATTTATTTACTTTAATAACCAGAAAAAAAGTTCAAAGTTTCCAGCTCTGGAGCTGTGGTTTTTATTTTTATAGTTTTCTACAAAAAACTTTTATTTCTAAAACGTAAAATATATATAATTTATAAAAGCAAAGATAAAAATTAATTAGACTTAGTTACTTTTATATATCACAAAAAGTGTAACTTTTCCAACCCTGAAATCATCCTTTTTGATTTTTCTGATTTCTTGCACCAATATTTTTCTTTTAAGAATATAAGATATGTCTAATTTATAAAGAAAGGGAAAAATTTGTTTTAGTAAGTTACTTTTGTTCAAAATAAAATTAAAGTTTTCCAACCCTGGAATCGTGTTTTTAATTTTTTAATTGTTTTTTTTTATTTGAAATATAATTTTATTCGTACTCAATCATAAAATAATTTTATTTAATAAAAATAAATAAAAATTAGTTTTCGGTAGTTAATTTTTTATGTCACAAAGAGTGTAAGTTTCCCAACCCTGGAATCCTCCTTTTTGATTTTTCTCATTTCTTATACCAATCTTTTTTTAAGAATGTAATATGTGTTTAATTTATAGTAAAAAGGAAAAATTTGTTTTAGTAAGTTACTTTTGTATCAAAAATAAGGTTTTCCAACCCCGGAAACGTCGTTTTAATATTTTAATTTTTGTTTTAATTTAAAATACAAAATTCATTCGTACTGAAGTATAAAATCAGTTTATTTTATAATATATTTATATTTTATATTTTTTCTGGGTTGGCTCCAAGTCCTTTACTGCTGGCCCAGGAGGATAGATCACCCAACGCCGACTGTATGATTTCACTGATAGTGGGAAGAAACTTCCCCGTTACCAGTAAAACCACTTCATTCGCATATGCAACTATCTCCCGTCCGCTCCTGTCAAAACGCCTAAGAATTGCGTTCATTGTCAACGACCACAATAGAGGTGACAAAACACCTCCCTGTGGTGTACCTCTTGTCACTAATCTCCACAGGCTTTCTCTTCCCATACTCGAGTTGATGATTCTGCTGTTAAGCATGATAATTATCCACTCCACTAGAAAGTTGTGAACCCTAAGAGTCTCCAGCGACTCAATAATAGCCTCCATACTTATGTTGTTAAAGGCTCCCTCAATGTCTAAAAATGCAGCCAGTGTGTAATCCTTGTGCTGCAGTCCTCTCTCTATAACACCAACCACGTCATGAACCGCACTCTCAACAGACCACCTGCCTTTACGATAGGCATGCTGAGCGCCACTAATGACGCGGGTATCAATTGTGTTCCTTAGATGCAGATCAATCAGTCGTTCTAATGTTTTCAAAAGAAACGACGAATGGCCTGAAATCTTTCGGCTTTGAGTGGCTTGCCTTACCCGCTTTGGGTATGAAGATGACGCTAACCTCTCACGTTGTACGAACGGTCGCAAGGTCTGTTTCTTGCTTCATACAATTTTATTTAAAAAAAGAATTTAATTAAAACACCATTCAAGTTGTGGCATTTATACGTCCATACCTGTATATGAGGGTAGTGCGGCCTTCACAGCCGGGTCAAAAATGGGGAAGGGGCTGGGCTGGTGTCTATATCTTGGGAACGAATATTCGTAGTTCTTTCAGACTGCCGAGTGAATGCAGCGTTTTCCAAGCTGAAATCTTGGTAATCCTCAGGGCTTATGGACAAATATAGTTTCAGACTATGTTGGGTTTCTGGCCACAGCAGTGTTAAGAGAAATCAAATTGCCGATGAGTTGGCAAGAAGAGGGTCGGCGTTAGATGAGGGAATGTGTGACAGAGCGGTGAAATTACCGATAGGTCATTACCACAGGAAACTCAGTAATTGGGTAGAGAACATATTCGTATTCGAATATTCGGCAATTTTTAGATATTGGTATTCTTATTCGGCAAATTCAAGAGAACACGAATATTAAAAAAATTAAATAAATAAATGCATAAATCCTAAACGAAATTTATATCAATGCCATAAAAATATTAGTTTGTAATAATTAAAAAAATATATATATTTTAATGCAATTCTTGTGCCTAACTTAACAAATAAAACAAATTGTACAATTAACATTAAAAAAGTTAAAGTAATTTTTTAGTTAATATTTTTCCGAAAATTATTTCATTATATTAAAATATAAGGTATTTAAATATATTGGAGGGGCATACGATTAGTTCCTAGACAACGGCTGCTCTATAAAAATATTTTCTTTAGTTCGGTTAAATAAAAAGTTAAAGTAATATCCTTTGAAAATACGTCTGTTTCTCTTAATACATCAAAACTCATATAAATCTTTTTATAATTTGATATTGTCATATCCATGTATGAATATATTTTTTGAATGGACACTTGTCCATGATATTTGCAAGCAATGTTTTTATAAACTTCTGCAAGACCATTTCCTTCTATGTCTTGTTACCTTTATTTGTAATAAATATTGTAGTTAATATGGAAATAAGTTATTTGTGTATTAAAAATGTAGAATGAGGAAAGATGAGGAAATGAAAATTTATACAGTTTGACTACAATTTGTCTCTAGATTGTTTGGCACTTTATCTTCTGCAAAAAACTAAAAATTAAAATTTGTCATACTGTGCAGGAATCCATTAAATTTTTTAAAGAAATTATGTTTTTTCATTATGTTCTTTTAATGACGATCATTAAAATTTTGAATTTTTTCATAAAAGATTTTTCATATTTCATTTTGCAGCCGTAAATAGAACCCCAATTTAATGTCTATAAATTTCTCATACAATATTCGTAACCGCGAATATCGTTTCAAATATTCGTATTCGCTAATATCAAAAATTGACATTCAGTACATCCCTAGTACCTATGTAAGGTGAGCAAAAACAGAAAAAGGTTATGTTCCTTATTATGAGCAACTTTCGAAGTCGAAAGTACTGAGCGAACGAATTTTAATTTGGTATTATGACGAGCCTTCAACAAAGAACGTCGATGTTCATAATATGAATTTGACCGTCGATGTTCAATACCCAGCGAAGATCGAATATCGAACGCAACTCATAATAGGGCCATATATTAAAAAAACACCGAAAATGGCTCACCTTTTTTTTTTCAGTGTAAAAGTAAAGATTTCAAATTTTATAGTGACATATAACACTTTTAGGATCGCGATTGCTTGATATAGTAGACTCTTTACATCTTGTAGCTTTGGTAAATTTAATACATCACAACACAAAATGCAAAAATTTTTAATTAGCGGAATTCATGGTTCGTATTAAATTTAAACCCTTTTAAATATACTACGATTTTAAGCGTCCAAGCGTGCGCGATTTTTTCTTCTGTATTGTAAAAAAACCAGCGATGGTATTTTGGTGCGTTTCGGGTATTTTTTGGTGCTTTTTGCCTCTTCATAAACGCGAAATTTTGGCTAATACCCTTTTTTAAAAAGCGGGTATTTACAGTGCTTTTAACAATTTCTTATAGTGCTTTTGGTGGTTTTTTGTTAAATAAAAATATTATTAATTTACAAAACTAAAATACTTTTAAGCGCTAATATCAGCATCTTTTAACTGAGGCTTATTAAATTGGTTTTAATTACAATAACGGAAACTATGTTAAAAAACAATCTAGAAAACTTTTCATAATCGGGATTAAAATGTTTAATTTTTTTTGGAAAATAAAAAACGGAAGTAACTGGAAAGTACCACATAATTCTCTGCATAATAATTGATTGAAAGTATATAGTATGGAATAACACATTTGTTAAAGCTTACACAAATTTTTAATCATACTATAGGGTGGTTAAATTTTAAGGGCCGATTTCGATTGAAGCATGAGGTTATCAATAGCAGTCAGTTGTTTTAGACAACGCGTAGCCAACCCCCAATTTTTTCATATCGTATTGACGTGCTGTCAATGTTGACAACTGGAATAAAGGTGAATATCGCAAAAACAAAAACTTTTAAGTTAAGAGTACTTAAGAAAAGAGTGACGCTTTTAATACATTCTTTATGTGTAAATGATTTTTCAGTAACATACATATCTTAATCTAAGCCTAAGCTTCACCTACTATTGTATGTATGTATGTATACGAGTATATGCTACTATATTCGGGTATGTTCTGTATTTCATGTGAAATTAAATCGTTCGGAATTGCCATAGCATTGTTGTTGTAAATACATATTTCCAACAACAATTCTACGGCAATTCCACACATTTTAATTTCACGTGGAATGCAGAACATACCCACCAGAGAAACAAGTCGAGTCAAAGTTGTCGGCGGCGGCGCAGTAGTTTTGTGACCGGCGACGGCGCGCCGAGTGAATTTTGGCGGCGCAAATAACTAAAGGGTGTTTTTTATTGAGGTATAGAACTTTAAGTTGGCATCACTTTTTTAACTCGCGGCCATTTTGTCAGCTGTCAAGTAATTAATATTTAGTTTGGTTTGCCATTTCATCATGAACAGGTTGACAAAAGAACAACGCTTGCAAATCGTGCAAATTTATTTCGAAAATAATGGTTCAGTTCGCGAAGTTTACCGCAAGCTCCGTCCATTTTATGGTCGACATAATCGTCCATCAGAGCAATTAATTCGGTTAACCATGGATCGTTTTCGCACTACGTTTACTCTATGTGATAATACGCATCCGCAGAGACGTCGAACAGTGCGCACCGAAGAAACAATTGCCGCTGTAGAGCAAAGTGTTGAAGAGGACCCGAATGAATCGATTCGCCACCGTGCACAGCAATTGGAGCTTTGTCCATCAACTTTATGGAAGATTTTGCGCAAAGATCTTGGCTTGCGACCTTACAAGATCCAGCTTGTGCAAGAATTAAAGCCGCGAGACCATGCAATGCGTCGTGATTTTGGTGTATGGGCCGAAAATGAGATTAATCTCGATGCTGATTTTCATCGCAAAATTTTGTTCAGTGATGAGGCTCATTTTTGGTTGAATGGCTACGTCAACAAGCAAAATTGCCGCATTTGGAGTGAAGAGAATCCACATGAGACCCTTGAGACGCCATTACATCCACAAAAACTGACTGTTTGGTGTGCTCTATGGGCTGGTGGAGTCATTGGGCCATACTTCTTCCGAAATAATGCTGGAGAGTCAGTTACCGTTAATGGAGACCGGTATAGAGCCATGATAACCGACTATTTTGTTCCCGAATTGGATGGCATGAATGTGGATGAGTTGTGGTTCCAACAAGACGGCGCTACATGCCACACAGCGCACGTCACAATCGATTTATTGAAGGAAACATTCGATGAGCGCATAATTTCGCGGAATGGACCTGTCAATTGGCCACCAAGATCGTGTGATTTGACACCATTGGATTATTTTCTTTGGGGATATGTGAAGTCGCTCGTCTACGCCAACAAACCACAAACGTCAGGGGACTTGGAAGCCAACATTCGTGGCGTTATTGCCAACATAGGGCCCCATATGCTCGAAAAAGTGGTTGAAAATTGGACCTGTAGAATTGGCTTTATTCGAGCCAGCCGCGGCGGCCACATGCCCGAAATCATATTTAAACATTAATGGCATAAAATTATCCTTCCAATAAAGCCAAATTGATGAACATTAAAACGATTTTCTTGTGATTTATTTCAATTCGAAGTTCTATACCTCTAAAAAAACACCCGTTATATGAAAATTTAAAGAGAAAATAAAAACTGAAACTGGAAATTGGTTTTCAAAATTTTTTTTCGGAAATTTGTCTTTTTGAGCAGACAAAATTTCGGCTGGTTTTGAGCCGATGCGAGCCGATACAATCGGCGGCGGCTTGATATACAGAAAAATAACCGGCGGCGGCGCGCCGTCGTCTTCCAACCAGTTGACTTGTTTCTCTGATACCCAATTATTTGACTCATGTTTTTTTTATTATTTGTTTTCACATACTTATTTTTATTAAATTAATCAAGATTTTGTTTTAATTAATATGTTAATAAATTCTGTTAGTAACATCTCAAATACTTTGTTTATTTTGAAGCAAAAATTTGAAATTATATTTTGAACTTTTACACTCTAAACTCTCCGTTTTAAATGGCTTAATGTATTAAAATTAAAAAAAAATATTTTGGTGCTTTTTTACCCTCTTTCGTATTTGTTTTGCGCTTTTTACCCTTTTTGCAACAGCTTAATGTGCTTTTGCTTTTCGTAGAGATACCAACACTGTAAGAAACATTTATTATTCAATTCAAATAGACTCTCTGAGAGAATTTGTATGTAGCTTGTTCTTCTTTTGTACAAACTCTGTTAAATAAATTCAGCTACAACATCTACTACAGTTTTTAGTATGCATTTTGTTGTTGCCGTGTTTTAAATTTACCACGATTTATCAAAGCTACAATATGTAAAAGATCTATAACAGCCAACCGTGGATACCGCTATAAATTGTTTACACCATCAACAATACTAAAAACTACCCAGCAAAAAATTTCAAAAAAGGTAATCCTGTTTGGAATTAAGCATTTTTGGTGGAAGCTCTTCTCTACTGGATTACCAACATAATTAGGGAATTCACAATGAGTATAGGCATTAAAATTTTAGTGTGGTAATATTGCGCCATCTTAATTTTTTTTTATTATGAGCAAGCAACGATATAAATCAGTGCCTTTAGCACTAGATTTAGTGCTTTTTAAGTCATAACAGTGCGAATTTTTTCAAGTTGGTGCTTTTTATAAAAAGGCACTAAATTGATGCTTTTTTAACTATGAATTTAGTGCTTTTAGTGCGTTTTACAGTTAGACTAAATATAAATTTGTAGCTTCCTAAAAAACGCGAATTAAGATATTTTCACTTTTTTGAAATTCTAAGTTTAAACACATACATACTCAATCTAAAAATATGACTGTACTTGCTTCTTTGCGTTCCTTCCTAATTATCAGATTTCCTATAAAAATACTGAAAAAACTTAATAACAATATGAAGTTTGAGAATTGGACGTAACGTCTTGGTTGTATAATCTGGAAAACCGTTTCAACAAAAAGTAATAAATAAACATTATTATTCACTTTAATTCTGAGTTTAAAAACTACTAAAAACCAATTTGTAAGAGAAAATAATTTTTAAGTTTCTTGTAGGCAAAAGCATTTTTTTAACGTAAACAGCATACATAATAAATCTCCCGCAGTGCGTTTGAGAAAAATTAGTTAAAAGATAAGCAAAAATTTCTCTCAGATAAGACTAAATGAAAGAGAATAAGAATTTGCTACATGATGTTCACCCATGGATTAGACCCTTTTCTGATACGGAATGTTTTCTTTGCCTTATTTATTTAATTGGATGAAAGACAGATATGTAACTACATAGTTTCTCATTCATAGTGTGCAGAAATGGCTATCACTAAAAAAGTAATTGATTTAATAGCTAAATCGCTACATTATTTCAAAATTGTAAAAAAAAACTTTATGCAACCTTAAGAACATATTTATGGAAATTACAGAGGACACATAGACGTTATAAAATAATATAATAACAAATGCGGTGAAGTGGAAGAAATACAGAAGAACGAAGCATTAAAAATTTAAGACTACAAAAATGGAAAATTAGTTTTAGCGCTATGAATTATTTTAAAAGTATAACTAGGGCAATCGATAAGGACCAAAATCTCAAAACAATTCCACTTAAATTTTATTCAAGTGTTTTAATATTTCGACTATAGTGGATGATTTAATTTAATATATAAAAGAGTAAAAATAAAATTTTTAACTCAAATCTTTATCCTGCACATATGTATGTACATACAAACATATTTATTGCATTTGGTGCTTTTTATTGCTTTTTTCATGACCGAACAGTGCTTTTTGCTTTAAAAAAGTTGGCACCACTGATATAAATACACATACTGTGTATATCAAAGTCAGGCAAACACACATACATATTTATATTATTTATAAATTAGTGTATAATATGAGAGAGAGAGAGAGAGAGAGAGAGTAAAATGCATGTTTGTACGAATGCTCATGAGCAAGGAAACCGCAAATATGCAATTGCATGTTTTTTCTTGTGTGACGAATTAATGCGAGGACAATATATTTATCCGTTTCAGAACTTTTTATAAATTTTGGCATCGATTTGTTAGTGCATATTTTTGCATATTTTACCCTTTAAAGCATATTTTCGCATATATCAGTCGTACACGCATATTTTTAGCATATTTTCTAATTTTAAGAGCATAATTTACGCTTTAAGGGCATATTTTGATACTTTATGGATATTTTTTAATGTGCTTACAAGATGATCTATTGGAAAAAATTTTTATTTTTCGCCATTTAAATCTCATTTACAATCTTCCATGGAGTATGTGGGCATTTGTTTAAATAAAAAATTGGGTTTGCTAGTTGTGACGGACTCTGCCTCGATTACATCAGTAGACGTTAAAGGAACTTTAAATGTATAAACATTTACTTAGATGTGACAGGCAACGATTTTTATTTGAAAATCTAGGTCAATATTTTGTTGTTTATTTCAATGAAATTATAAAAAAAATCTTGGCTTATTTATCCAAAATACAGTTCCAAAGTTTTAATTCTGGTATCGTGATCTCTTCTGAAGCCAAATTGATGGTCCGGGATGTACCCATTATCAGTTAAAATTTTGGACAATTTAGTCATGAGCAGCTTTTCGAAAAGCTTTGAGATTTTAGATAGTAAGCTTATAGGTCTATATGACTCAGTCTTGGTAAGATCTTTGCCCGCCTTTGGAATAATTTTGATCTTGGCAAGTTTCCAGTTATGTGGAAAATACTGCATTCTTAAAATAGCATTAAAAATAAATAGCAGGATTCTTATTGCAATATGAGGCAAGTTCATGAGCATTTTGTTACTAATGCCATCAATACCTGGAGCTTTCTTCGGGTTGAGTTCAGCAATTACTTTTTGTACTTCACGCATCTTAAACCTTAAGGGTCGAGGGGGTAGAGAAACTACACTCGGTATAGTGTCCTGCACAAGAGTATTTATAAGATTTTTCAAGACGAGAGATTTTTTCAAATGCTTTACTACAGCGAAATATTCTAAAAGAATCGCTAAAAAACACTGTTGGCAAGACAAACCACCGAAAAAAATTACTTGCCAACAGTGTTGATTAGCGATTCTTTTAGAATATTTCGCTGTAGTAAAGCATTTGAAAAAATCTCTCATGTCTTGAAAGGTCTTATAAATAGTCTTGTGCAGGACACTAACTCGGTAAATCAGCAGCACCCGTACATGAATTGGGAGTGAATACAGATTTTAAATGCTCAGAAAATAAGTTACCTTTCTCACTATCGCTTCTTGCCCAGCAGCCGGTCGCAGTACGCAGTGGTGATTTAAGATCAACGGGTCGTTTAAGATTTCTAGTAGCGCGACATAAAGAGTAACTACATGCAGACGTTACATCAAGACCTTCTAAATACTTTTCCAGTAGTGCAGTTTTTTCCGACGATAGCAGCTCTTTGAGTCGTTTAGTACATTCTTTAAGTCTGATTTTATTTAGGGGTGATCTGTGTTGTTGCCATTCTCTTCTAGATCATTTTTTCACATCAAGACGTTCAATTTCGTACAATAAATTCTGTTAAAGCCGGTATGTGGATAGGAGGTAGTGGAGTGTTCAGCAGCCTGTTTAATATTTTCGTTAAGATTGGCAATGTTAAATTCAATATCATCGCATGATCTAAGCTGAATGTTTTCTACGCAGTGACTACTAAGATATTTTTTGAATGTCAGCCAATTGATTCCATTATCTTCACATATCAGTTAGCTAAATCACTCCTTCGTGGGTTGAAAATTGTAACTATTGTTGGAGAGTGATCGGAGGACAAATCTAGAGAGGCCTCTACGTGAATTAAGTCCCTATGAATATTTTTCGTGACGGCAAAATCTATAACATCTGGAATTTTTCTTACGTCAGTAGTACAGTAAGTAGGCTTCCCACTCGAAATGACATCTAAGCCTATTTTTGAAATTGTATTGAACAAGGCTCGACCTCTAGGTGTAACAAGACGCGATCCCCAGTACGTATGTTTTGCATTGTAGTCACCAGCTGCCACGAAACAAGATCCAAGCGATTTGTAGAACTTCTCATACTGATCTTCGCTAACTGAAAATCTGGGAGGTGAAATTCACGAAATTCGCACAAAAATTTTCTACGAAAATATTCGTTGCTTGCAAATATTCTTCACTAACGTTGTCAAGGACATAGTGCTTGAGTCTTGACTTAATCAGAATTGCTGATCCACCACATGCTCTCTCTCTCTCGGGTCCTTTGTATCATATAAAGTGTAACCATTTATTTTAAATAAGCTTCTTGAGGTCAAATGAGTCTCAGAAACCAACATTATATCAATATTTTTTTCCATGAGGAAGTGCTCAAGTTCATTTTTATGTTGGCGAATGCCGTTTGCGTTCCAGAAACATATTTTTAACGTGTTCATGGTGTATTAACTAATGCTTGAAGCAGTGTATTCTGCATTCGCAGCATTTCTTGCATCATACTTGTCATATTTGTAGTGAAGTTGTTTATAGTTTGCACCAGATTATCAATAGTGGTATCAAGGTGACTGAAATTAAAGGTTGAGTTTGCATTTGTTGAATTATTTGTTGGTGAAACATTTTGTGATGGAATAGAATTTGTCTTAGCAGCATCGGCATACGAAACACAGGAAGTGACTGGTTGGCTCATTTGCGCAAAAGTGGCGGAGTAAGCGATTACTAAGGCAGGCTGTATCATCGGCAAATGTAGAAGTATGGATATTACTGCTCACATGCATATTACAAGTATAAATCAAATACAAAATTGGCCCCAGTATACTCCCTTGAGGTACACCGGATGAGATAGTTTCGGGCGTACTCATAAATTCTCCTTCTACAACAGAGAACTTCCAGCCTAAAATATAACTTTCCAAAAGTTTTAGAATGTTAGATATGTCTTCAATTTTAAAATTAGGCCATCATGGCAAACTTTATCAAATGCCTGAGAAACATCAATAAACAGGGCAGAACAATATTTCTTTTCTTCAAATGTTTTCCTAATAAATTGAACCAATCTATGCGTTTGCTCAATGGTGCTATGCTGACTTCTAAAAACAAATTGATGGTCCGGTATGCACATTGAATCTGTTAGACAAGGGGACAATTTTGTCATGAGCAGCTTTTCGAAGAGTTTTGACATAGTTAACAGCAAACTTATTGGCCTATATGACTCACCTTTGGTAAGATCTTTGCCCGGCTTTGGAATCATTTTGACCTTGGCAAGCTTCCAGTGTTGTGGATAATACTCCAGTCGTAATATGGCATTAAAAATAAACAGCAGGATTCTTATTGCAATATGCGGCAAGTTCATCAGCATCTTGTTACTAATTCCATCAATACCTGGAGCTTTCTTTGTTTTGAGTTCAGCAATTACTTTTTGTACATCATGCATCTTAAACATTAATGGTCCGCTGGATGTGTGAGGGGGGGGGGGGGGGGGGGTAGAGCAACTACACTCGGCAAATCAGAAACACCAGTACATGTGTTTGGCGTAAATACGGATTTTAAGTGCTCAGCAAATATTTTATATTTTTCCGTATCGCTTCTTGCCCAACTTCCGTTAGATGTGCGCAGAGGTGGATTAAACTCAACGGGTGTTTCAAGCTTTCTAGCAGCGCGCCACAAAGAGTAATTTGATGCTAGTGTGACATCAAGACCTTCCAGATAATTTTTAAGAGATGCAGTTTTTTCAGATGCAAGCAACTCTTGGAGTCGTTTAGTACACTCTTTAAATCTGATTTTGTTTTGGGGTGATCTGTGTTGTTGCCATTTTCTTCTAGCTCTTCTTTTTTCGTACACGAGACGTTCAATATCTTTAGAATAAATTTTATTAAACCCAGTTTACGGATGGGAGGTAGTGGCATGCTCAGCAGACTGTTTAATGTTTTCATTAATATAGGCAATGCTAGATTCAATATCAATAGGTGTTTTTAACGTAATATTTTCCGTGCAATGACTACTAAGATATTTTTTGAATCCCAGCCAATTAACACGATTGATCATCTTCATATATGGTTGAGGTAAGTCACTTCTTAGTGTGTTAAAGATTGAAACCATAGTCGGAGAGTGATCGGAGGAGAGATCTAGAGAAGGTTCAACATGAATTAAATCCCTAGAAATATTTTTCATGCCGCCAAAATCTATAACATCCGGAATTTTTCGTACGTCAAGGCCAGTAAGTGGGATCCCCACTCGAAATAACATCCAATCCCATTTTTGAAATTGTATTAAACAAAGCTCGACCTCTAGGTGTACAAGGCGCGAACCCCAGTACGTATGTTTTGCATTGTAGTCTCCAGCTGCCACGAAACAAGATCCAAGCGATTTGTATAACTTCATACTGATCTTCGGTAACTGAAAATCTGGGAGGTGAATAAATTGATAATATCACGAAATTCGCACAAAAATTTTCTACGAAAGCAAGCAACGAATGCAAATATTCTTCGCTAACGTTGACATAGTGCTTGAGTCTTGATTTAATTAGAATTGCTGATCCACAGCATGCTCTCCCTCTCGGGTCCTTTGTATCATATAAAGTGTAACCATTTATTTTAAATAAGCTTCTTGAGGTCAAATGAGTCTCAGAAACCAACATTATATATGGTTGTTATCCGTCCTCTTTTTCCCGGACACTGTCCTCTTTTTGGGATCTCTGTCCTCGGAAAAAATTTGCGTCCGGAAAAGTCCTACTTTTTAAGGTAATTTTTTCGCTTTTGCATTGCTTGACAAATTGTATTTATTAAAAGCTAAACTAAAAAGGGAAATAATTGGTATTGGATGTCCAGTTTATCTTTAAGTAACACTGTTCATGAGTTTTGAGGTATGTTATTTTAAGACGTAGAATTATTAAGATTTATTTAAAATATGGATGGAGTTGAATGAAAATTGCCAGAATACGTACGTAATATTGTACGCAGCTTCAAGCGAGAGTTAAAAATTTTTATTTTATGAATAAACAAGTCATTTTAACTTAACAATGAGAGTTTATTTAAAGTCGTTTGATGTGTGTGTGCACTTTGATATTTGAACTTCTATTTCTGTACGTTTATGTATGTAAATATTCTTAAATGTGTAAATATTTATGTAGGTGTAATTTAATTTAAACCCATATCGTGAATAATATGTGAATTTTTGTTTCCATGAAATTTTAATTCCCCATGAAGAGAAATTTGCTATTTTGAATTTCATGATGAATGCAAAAAGCTGGAAAAAAGACTTGTAAATCTTAGAAATTAATTGAAAATCTGAAATTCTAAAAAAATCCACAAATTTGGTGTTTGAAATTAGATGTTTTTATGTTTATAAATATTTTAGGTGCCATGGAAAAAATGTTATAATATACCATCACCATCAAGTTTACTGCATGTAAACCGAAGAGTTTCATATTCAATGCAAAAGGTGTTGCAGGGAATTATTGTTATTAATTGTGGACATTATTTACTGCTCTTATCCTACAATAAATTATTTATAACTTTTAATATATAATTGGAAGTATAATATTAAAATTACGCGATGTATTAAGCCAGTTCGCCTGCAAACGTACACTGCAAATTATGAATAAAATTTGTCCCTTTTCCAATTTGAATTTTTGTGAAAAGTGAAAAAATCCCCATGAAAAATATTATTCACGATAAGTTTAATAAAAAAAGAGAACACATTTCTATGGAAAACTTGTTCACGATTGCAACTTGGGGAAAAGGGAAAATATTTCGAAGGAAAAACTGTTCACGATAGAGGTGATTATTATTAGAAAAAATCAATTTCGTTTAATTTTTGAGTCCTACTTTTTTAAGCAAATGTCCGGGTTTTTCCCATCTGCTGTCCTCTTTTTATAAATTAAGAGATAACAACCCTACATTATTTCAATATTTTTTTTATATGAGGAAGTGCTCAAGTTCATTTTTATGTTGGCGAATGCCGTTTGCGTTCCAGAAACATATTTTTAGCGTGTTCATGGTTTGTTAACTAATGCTTGAAGCAGTGTATTCTGCATTCGCAGCATTTCTTGCATCATACTGTTCATATTTATAGTAAAGTTGTTTATAGTTAGCACCAGATTCTCAATAGTAGCTTCAAGGCAACTAGAGTTAAAGCTTCAGTTTGAATTCGTTGAATTATTTGGCGGTGGAACATTTTGTGTGCGAATAGAACTAGTCTTAGCAGCATCAGCATACGATACACGTGAATTAACTGTGTCATTTGAGCAAAAGTGGCGGAGCTCGCGTTTACTGGTGGAGCTGGAGTTAATTTGGGTTTTTGACCCATAGCCTGTTTAATGAAAGAATATACAGGGCACCCTCTATAGTTAGAGGTGTGATTACCTCCACAATTACTACATTTTTTTCTGCTTGATCTTTTGGCTTAGTGTAGCTAGCAGTACCATGCAATTCACCGTATATAACACACACTGTAGGTAACTTGCAGTAAGTTTTCGTATGGCCATATTATTGGCAATTATGGCACTGTACGGGACCTGAACGCTTACGTGGCTCTTCAACTGTGATGGGTTTAATTTTTTTTTTCAATTGTATGTCATTCGGCTCCAGTTCATCCCGAAATAGGGGTTGGGGGACCTTTTCTCTATTAATTATGTTGGTAACATTTCTTACCTTAAATCCTGGGCCGACAAGTGCACATTTTACTTCGGGTTCAACATTGAATCTATTCCCTTTAATACTATCTGTATGCCTTTAGCACTCTTAAGTTGGTATGTGTAAAAATTTGTTTTATTTTTTTTCGAATTCACTAACAATTTTTCGGAAATCTTTTTCATTATATATTTGGATTTTAGTTTCATCAATATTACCTCGTTTAATTGGAATGATGTGAAAAATATTTTCACCAATGGTCGACAGTAGTTTTTTTATAAGCGCGTTAGAATTTTTTTCTCTCAGATAAATAGGTGGTGGCTTAAAAGACTTTTGCGATGATGTAGAGGGCTTGTCGTCGGTGTCTTGCAATAATGAAAAACGATTTTGACGATTGGTAGATGATGCGCTATTATCCCTAGACATCTTTGGAGCAGATGAAATTTTTGTAGAATTTGGGATTCGCCCACGCTTTACCACGGTTATATATCTGTCCATTCCCACTTGTACCTTGGGTTTTGAGCTAATGTTATCTGTAGTGATAACTTGGTTTAGTGATGAACGCGATCCCGATGCGGATGATATCGCAGACTTAAATGAAGAAGTACTAGGCAATGGTAATGTTAACGATTCACTAGTTGGCATTGGACAAAGCGAAGTTGATCGATGACGAAAAAGTGGCTTTCCCTTAGAAAAAGACTCATCAGGTTTATTATTTATATTGTTTTCATTAAGAGTTTCAGAACTCACAGTAAAATAAGCATTTCTGCCGTTAGAACTCACAGTAAAATAAGCATTTCTGCCGTTAGAACTCACTTCAAAATTTTTTCCTTTGAGGTACTCATACAGAGTATTCCTAAAGGGTACTTTGTGTTTACGGTTTTTTTTTGTTTTTGTTATTTCTTGCTATGAAAAAAATATTAGTAAAGCCAATAAGCTTATTTATCAAGGTGAATATGTATTAGGAATATTTTCTGTATGATTTTTAATTTTGTTGTTTTTTATATTTGTTTCGTATGTATGATGTAAAAAAAATCCGCTTTAACGTCTTTTCACTATGAAGGTTCAACGAGAACTGACGTATTAAAATAACAAAAAAAAAATTAATTTTAGAAATTATTATTGGATAAATTTATCAAAATAACTTGTTCTCCGAAAAATACAAATATTTTTTCATCAACTACATCTGCGTTGACAGTTTTAACATGCTAAGCTTAACATTTCCATATTGCCATATTGAAAATGACATGCTTTTTATACTGTTAAATTTGCCTCATGGTAATTAACAAGGCACATCAATCAGGTACCCGCGATTCTACAACAAATATTACAACAGCAACAACCACATGTACTTTGTTAGTATAAATTACCTTCTTACTTTTCAAAACAGCGTAGCATCGTCAGATTGCATGTTTCTTATAGGAAATGTCAAACACCATACAAAGCTGAATATTCGAAAGATGTTTATGGATACCCAAATAAAATCATGCTTTTAGGCGTATACCTACACAATCCAAGTTTGACATTTAGATTGGTATAATGAAATTAGTCACCTGGTGTAGTGCTGCCACCTAATAAATGCGCCTTGAAACCAGTGAAACAAGTCGATCAGATCGAAAACGACGGGTCGCCGCCGCCGGTTATTATATTAATCATCTCGCCGCCACGATTGCATCGGCTCAAAACCAACCAAAATTGTATCCGTTCAAAAAGATAAAATCGTACAATTTCGGAAAAGTTATGAAAATAAATTTTAAATTTTTAATTTTCATATCCATATTAGAGCCGAAGAAAAATGATCTTTGTGCGCCGCCGCCGCCGATAATTTAGGCTCGACTTGTTTTTCTGCTTCAAATTTTTTTATTTTTTATTTTTAAGGCGCTGGTTGTGATTTGAACGAGTGCCAGTGAAGTTCAATTCACAAAAAAAAAAAATTAACTGTCGATAGATAGTCCCAGCATCAATAATAATATATATATACCTTAAATAAAATATATATAATGTCAATAACACTGAGGTAGTTTTAAAAATATGCATACACATGTCGTCGCTGTTTTAACTAACTGACCTAACTAACAACTTAAAAATCTAACAGGAGAGCAGTTTTTATGGTTGTTTTATACACTCACCAGTGTTGCCAGTAGATTTCTCGAAAAAATACCTACACGCTAAAAAAAATCCGATTTTTTTCCTACGCGTTAAAAAAATTTCCCCTACGAAAATCCCTTCCCATTTTTGTCATTAAATCACAATGGACCCAATTGGGTCTCCGAGTGGATGTGCCACCACCCTTCCTAACCTAACCTTTGTCATTAAAGTAGAAGAAAATCATTAGTTATAAAAAAACTTTTTGTTTATTAAAGCATTGGTAAAAAATAAGTAAAAAACTAAAAAAAATTACATAAATATTCACTTTTGATTAAATTCAATTAAAACAACATAAAATTTTTTAAAAATTAATATAAATACTTTTCAAATAAAATTTTAATGGGTTAATTCAAGTAATCTTTCAATATTGATTCATATCTTAGAAAAAGCTTGGTGCCAAGTTAACATCTTTTTTTATGAAGTTTGGTTTGTCAAATTTCATTGCAATAAAATTTTTAGGAAGTTTGATATGTCAATTTGCATTGCAATAAAGCCCTATGCAGATTTTGTTGTTGCAGGCTTGACACAAGCTGGTATATGAATTTGCCTTGGCATATACATACATACATATTAGTGCCGTCAACTTTTTAAGCCACAAACAACTCTGAAAGTATAGTAGGGATGTAACGAATACCAGTTTAACGAATACGAATGCGAAAGCGAATAACACATTTTAATTTTTGCGAAAGGGAATGCAAATATTACAATACAATACAATACAAAAATTACGTAAAAAATTTGTATAAGAACATGTAGTTGTATTATGTACATAGATGTACTACATACATATAGCATTTTATTTAAATTGAGCCTTGAATTGAGCAAATATTTATTAATTTATTAAAAATAGAAATTTTTAAAACAGAAAGATATATGAAATTATCGAAATAATTTTGTAAAACGCAACGCCAAGTGTTGACAAATTTTATATGGAAACAATTTAAATTACAAAAACAAAATATATAAAAAATTTGTCGACGCTAAGCGTTGCGTTTTTTCAAAATTATGCCATATATTAAATTTAGTATAGATAATAATTAAAAATAAATTTACAAAATGTTAGGCAGGCAATCAACCCATTCGTACTTTGGCCCTAAAGCATGGTACTCTGTTCAATATTTCATATGAAATGTCAAAATATATATTAAAAGAAAGTGAAATGAATAGTTCATGAAAAAAATGTTGAAGAAGCAGTACTCTGTTCATGTTGGAAAAAAACATATGAAATATATCATCAATATTTTAAGTTCTCATGCGAAATAATATAAGTGACATTTGTTTCGCGTGGAATTTATAACAAAAAAGGCCTAGTTAATAGTGTTTGCATTTCAAATTTTTTTGTAAGAAGTAATGAATGGTGCTCAACATTTTTCAAAAGTTTGAACACACTTGTTTTAAGTAGAAAATATGTTCGCGCAAATCAAACACTGCCTTTTCTGTTTCAAGAACTGAAAAATATTTCCAAACATAGCTAGATTTTCTGTTTTTTATGGGAATTGTTACAATTTAAGTTTAAAATTTTTAAACGCACTAATAATCCCAAATTAATATTTTACTTATTAAGTAAAATATTTTTTTATTAAAAATACATTGAAATTGATTATTGAGGGGTTTAGCTGGATCCTATGCGCATTTCACTGTTGCTAATGCAGATCATCAGGGAACCTTTACCCAAAGCTTCTTAGAACAACTCGAGTTATTATATTATAAACTTTAATTTAAACAAATGAGAAGCTCAATAACAAATAAAGTTGAAACAAGAACTCAATAATCAACATGTTTTTTATTTTCTTACTTTACTATTGCTACATTGGCTGACTTTTTTTCAGCTTCAAATTGTAGTTTTAAGAGTATGTAAAAGAAAATAAATGTAAATAACAACAACAGCTATTTAAGAAATGAGTGTTGTCACACAAGTATTTTTTTGACCGGGTGCAGTCAAGTTAATAATTAGTGTTTATTATGGGAATTGTTACAATTTAAGTTTAATTTTTAAGTTTAATTCATAAAAAATATCTTAGGTTTATTACAAGTTTATTTGACAAATCTGGCAACCTTGCGACGAGCGAGTAATAGCCTTTTCACACTTATTCACATCTTTCATCTTTCATCAATTTAGCAAGATGATAACATCTTCCCATAAGAATTATACAGGGCTGAATGTTTAACATCTTTCAACATCTTCAAAAGATGTTCCTATCTCACTTTGTTCCATTCAACATCTTTCGATTATTTTAGTGTCATCACTAGAAAAAATGTATACAACTATATACATACATGCATACATACTATAAAAATGTATACATATGTATGTATGTATATCTACATATGCATGTACATATGTACATACATTCAAAGCTACATTTTGGAATATCTTTCCCAAAAAAAGATCCGTAATTACTCTAAGATTTTATTATATACATATGTATGTATATGTAGGCATATATTAAAATGTGTTATATATTTTTCCAAATCGAAATATGTAAATTACATAAAAATAGTTGCAAATGTCTACGCAAAATCTTTGCGGATAAAATTCTTAATATATCTTTATCATCATTGTCCGCTGTCATAATTTCTACATAATTTCTAGCATTATTTGTTTCTGCTCCTCAGGAGCCAGCAATTAAATCAATTTCTACTGAATTTTTAAATTGCATTTTATTATTTAATTATTAGTTGCTCACACTCGTAAAAATAGTATTATAATACATGACAGATGAAAGATGTTGTAATGTGAACAGGTTTTTTCAATTTTCAACATATTCCACGCATTCCTCAAAGATGTGAGTAAGTGTGAAAAGGGTATAAAATAAATTTGCGATTGGCCTGGAAAATTTATTGTACAAATATTAAGAATTAAATAAGTGTGTAATATTGTATTAAACTGAACTATTCTGTGTAAAATAAAAGTTATCCCATCGAATTTAACAATAAATGGCCCTTTTAAATTAACTGGAATAACATAGTAAAGTAGTGACAAAGTAGTAGAATATGTACATATACAATAATACTTAGTCTTTGGGTTTCTTAATTTGCTGTTCCTATTACGTCTTATCTCATTTCCATCATGTCGCCTGCTGAAAATACTCAATGTTCGTTGCAGTCTTGCGGTAAAAATATAACAAAATCGCAAGGTAGCATTGCCTGTGTGCTATGCAGTAAATGGTTTCATGCTATTTGCATTGGGATTACTGCTGATCAACTCAATATGATAGCTAAGGGAAAGTGCGCTCTAAACTTTCTGTGCGATGTTTGTAAAACTCCTGGTTCAAGTATTATCGAGGAATTAAAACTAGGTCTTGCTGACTTACAAACTAAGTTTGACAAAATATTGTCTGAAGTGAAAATGTAGCTACACAACAAATTGACTGAGCTTAAAAGTTAAATAGGCAACTGCAAC
This sequence comes from Tachina grossa, assembly GCA_949987645.1. Classification (NCBI taxonomy): domain Eukaryota; kingdom Metazoa; phylum Arthropoda; class Insecta; order Diptera; family Tachinidae; genus Tachina; species Tachina grossa. Next base: position 58,820,179 of record OX465277.1, on the reverse strand, counting down.
AAAAGAATTGATGACATCGATTCATCGATCAATAACAAACTTTAAATCCTGCAAGAGAATAACGAAATTTTAACGAACATTTTCAAAGCTTCATTCAAGAAAATCGTAACATATAAATAAATTTATTTACTATTTTAGTACTTAAGATATGAGTAAAAACTTTAAGATCCCCGTTTTTAATCTCAAAATGAAAGTGGGACACAAAAATATAAAACAAAGCTTCACTTTAATTTAATACATTTTTTATATCAGTTTTTACTTCGCGGCATTGATTTTACCAGGTTTAAACAGTACGAGGCATACATTTTTGCCCATTCTTCTCTTATTATTCTTTCTAACTGTGTTTCGTTTCAAACGTTTGAAAATTTTTTTACATGCTCTTCTAGGTGAGTCCACAGATGCTCAATCGTGTACAAATTCTGTAATTTAGCTTGTGTTTGTGAGACATATAGACAGTTGTAAAGTAGCTATAATGTAACATTCAAATCTTAGTGCGCCAAAGCTTGCAGTTTTAGCATACCAGTGTTTTTAACAGTGCTAACCTCAAATATTCAGTAAAACTGATATAACAGTGTATTATATTAAAGTGAAGCTTTGTTTTCTTTTTGTTTTCATTTTGAGATTTAAAATGGGGATCTAAAAATTTTTTTACTCATATCTTAAGTTATAAAATAGTAAATAAATTTATTTTTTATATTTTAAGATCTTGTTAAATGAAGCTTTGGAAATAATTAAGTTAATTCAATTAAAAAAAATGTGCCAATTTTTTTGAAGTTACAAAATCTTAAGTATATTGTCCCAGTTTCAGTGTGAGCCACTGCATATCCAATACCAGCTTTTGATATTTTTAACAAAGATATATGTACCACCACAACACTGTAAATACAAAATTACGACTCTTCCAAAATGTGTGTACCACCACAGTACTGTATACACAATAACAAAAATTAAAAAAAAAACCCCGAATATTTTTAAAAAAGATGAGATATCTTCAAAGCGGCTGGACCGATTTTATTAAAACATAGCTAAGAACCTTCTCGATCAATTCACCTTTCAAACAGAAAAAACTAAATCAAAATCGGTCCAGTCGTTTGGTCTGTAAGTTGTACTTACACAGACACACTACAAACTAGGGACGTAACGAATAATATTTTATCGAATGCGAATGCGAAAAAGAATAACGCATTTGAATTTTTGCGAATGCGAAAGGGAATGCAAATACTTACAATACGGTAAAAAATCACATGAAACTAAATTTGTTTAAAAACAAGAAGTATTATATACATAGATATACTACATATAGCATTTTATTTAAATTGAGTCTTGAATTGAGTAAATATTTATTAATATATTAAATTCTTAAAACAGAAATTATATTAAAATAAGTATAGATAATAAAAAATAAATTTATAAAATGTTAGGCAATTAATCCATTTGTACTTTTGCTCTAAATCCTGATACTCTGTTGAACATTTCATGTGAAATGCTGCCAAAATACATATTAAGAAAAATTGGCATGAATTCATGAATTTTTTTTTTGGAAAATTACTACTTTGTTCATCTTGGGAAGAACATGTGAGTTTTCATGCGAAATAATATGCGTGGCACTTGTTTTGCATAGAATTTACAACAAACAACGGCTAGTTAAAATTGTTTACATATAAAATTTTCTGTACGAAGTAATGAATGGTGCTCAGTTTTTCAAACAGACTAGTCTTAATGGCCTATTTCCCACCTGCGAAAGAAAACTTTCGACTTACAATTTATATTGAAAACAACAATAAAATATGAAAATTTGTTTTTGTTTTCAATATAAATTGTAAGTCGAACGTTTGCTTTCGCAGGTGGGAAATAGGCCATAAGTCTCTTCAAAAACTGATAAATATTTCCAAACACAGCTGGATTTTGGTTTAGTATTCGCTTGAAATATTCGCATACATTTTTGCGAATGCGAAAGCGAATGCGAACATTCGTTACATCCTTACTACAAACTTATAACACCCATTTTTTTGGTCGGGGGTTAACAATATGACTTAACGTTTACAAATACCGCGTTCTTAGTAATGCTATACCACTACAACACTGTACATACATATGTATAAAAATTCGACTTAGTTTCACAATATCTCGTTTACAATAATTCTATACCGCTACACCATAAATACAAAAATTTTACTTTAGTTCCCCAAATACACCGGTTACAATAATTCTTTACCGCTTCAACACCGTAAATACAAAAAATTGACTTAAGTTGAGATATTTCCATTGTGACGACCTTATAAATTTGAATTTAGAGTATTGTGACAACATTGAAAACAAGAGTCGGAGGACGGTTATTCGGCGTTATAATATTTATATTATGAGTACATTAAAATGTTGGTAAACGAATGTTGTACTGATGTTAGTTGTACCCTACCCGTAGGCAATCGTACTAACGTCGTGCTGATTGTCTTTTTCTGCTTGAATTTTTTTAAGGAAGCAAAAATATTGAGAAGCAATTTTAATATAGGTTAAGAACTTTAACTTTTTTTTTTTAATAACACATATAAAATTTTATGGTATTTTAAATTTTTTTAAAACAAAAAGTGTGGTTTAAAAATCATATAGAACTCAACAAACTATGTGGAAAGGTACATACGAGTACATGCATATGTAAGAATGACATACTTACTCGTACATTGGGTATACTGGTACAATTGGTCCTAATGATTGATTTGGTAAAAATAAAATATACAGTAACGATTTATAAACGTATGGTTGTAATATATTGTGTACAAAAGTGCATATAAGGAAATGGAAAGAGCCTTTGTTAATGTCACCTGCTCGCTCGCTTTCATTTGCATTTAGAAGGTCGGTCTTCGCCGCTACGATCAACACTTGATAAAGAAAATAATAAAATCTAAAAAACAACAATTATCCACATGTTAATTTAATACAAATACATTTTAATTAAACATTGTACAAACCGTTAAATGATGCGTTACTATTACAATCCTATTCTAGAAACGGAGGAGGCAACAAGGACAACTATAATAAAGGTAAAAGCAAAATGCAAGCAATGAAACAAATTGCTATGCAAAATCTTCAATCATAGAGTAATGTATAACAATTTGTAATACCATTTTACTATTGTATTTAATTTACTTACAAATCTTACTACAATTATTTTTGTGGCCTCTGCCACAATTGAAAATTAATTTTTTTTAATAAGTGCAACGATTTTAAAGTGTAGTATGTAGTACAATATTGAATACAATCTTTAGGTTTCCTTTTTATATATTATTATACCGTTTACTTAACTTCTCAAATGTATTCATTTAGATTCATTTATTCTAGTTTTACTTTTTTTAACGATCGAGAAATATCTATAAAATAATTCAATCAACATGCTGTGAAGTTTTTCGGTAATTTGCAAATATAAAACAAGTACATATATGCTACTGTCAAGGTGTAAATCTCATCTGGGTTTTGTTACTTCAAATATTCTAAGACCAAGGATTTGTAATTTTAAGGAAAACCATTAACTTTTAACAGCATTTACACTTGTTATGGCTTCAATTTTTAAAGAGACAATATTTATAACTAAAATAATAAAGGCAATCAAAATGTTATCAAAATTTAAAGGTATACAAAGCAGTATGATAACGATTCTCAAATTATATGTGTAAGTTATATATGTACATATATGTATTCGAAAAAGAGACAATGCCTACATATGTTTAAATAAACCCAGTACAGAGTTCTTTTTATATTATGTACATATGTATATACTTAAGTATAGTTGTGGAAGCAAGCTAGTATTGAGTGGTTATACGAAATATAATAAGGTGTATACTAAACAAAGAAAAGGTGGTTTACGTATTCATATTTGAATAAAGGTTAAATTATGGTTTTCCGAAATAATTATGTAACTTGTGTGTTTTGAAAATATTGCTTTCGTTTTTATCAAATTTACGCCAAAGAACGAGTTCATCGAAATGTAATGTTATCAATCGTAAACGAAATTTTAGTTAATTGAACATTTAATAATTGTTAAACAGTGTTAGTTTATTATTTTGTTAAATTATTTACATTTTTACTGCATTAATGAGAATTATGGACAAATTGTAATAGTTTTGCAAATTACAGGCGCAGGAGGCGGTAGCTTTGGAGGAGGCGGTAGTGATCTAATAACGCAAGAAGATACTATATTTGTTTCCGGAATGGACCCAGAGGCTACAGAAATGGACATTGAAACCCATTTTGGGGCAATTGGTATAATTAAGGTAATTAATAAATTTGGATACAGTCTACTTAAAATATAATTAAAAGTTCATAATTTTTAGATACATATTTCATTAGATATACATATAACTAATTTTTGCCCCTATCACGGTTTTCAATTTTTAAAATAGTTTGGTTTAGATTGATAAATTTGCATTGCCATTCTCCACTAAATTAACCGTTGTTGACTTTCCAGTTGTGTGGTATTGTCATTTACAACTCTGCGTAATTTTGGTTGAGAAAAACGTTGATTATACATAACTGCTTTCTAGTAGTTGGGTCTGTGGATGGGTTTTTCTAGTTAAAGGTTGGTGCGATATAAAAAGCAGAATAATGGAAAAATCGTAACTAGAAATATTTAGTATACTTAATTTTTTTTTTTAATACATGTATTTATTTATTGTCACCCCCATCGTGGACAGTTTTTCCCTTTTCCCCAAATTGCGATCGTGAATAATTTTTCCCAAAAATGTGTTCCCTTTCTTTATTTCCCTTATCGTGAATAACATTTTTCACGTGTATTTTTTCACTTTTCCCTTGGTTTTGTTCACTTTGTTTTTGCAGGTGAACTGAATTAATATACTGCGTAATTTCAATATTATGCTTGCAATTATATCGAGAACCTATATTCAAAACACGTCAACTCAAAAAAGCTAACTTTTCAGTAGAGCGAAAAAACTAGTTAATTCGCTCAATATTGTAAAAATGAATGATGTGCCTTCCATAATATGGTTTAAATATACTTACTAATTTATAGGTCTGCAAAAATATTTTATTTTGCACTGGTTGGCGTATTTTTATGAGATAGCATATTTTAGTCGATCAAAAACCAAATATTTTCTTAGAGTTGGCATATTTTGTCGGAAAAAATATGATTTTTTTTTTAAATATATTTATTTTTTTATAAATTTGTGAAATCTTTTACTCAATACTAGATATTAGAATTGAAAAGCTACAATAAAAAATTTAAAATTCCTTAAAAAAATAACATAAGCCTGACTGAAAGCCTCTTCAATCTCGAGGTGGTCAGCTTTAGCACTCTCTAACTCACTCTCTAGTGTAACAAGGTCACTACAAATCAATCAATTTCGAAAGCTTATGTCATTGACTATAATCGGTCCATACATAATGTTTCTATTCGACTAACAGTTTAAAAGTTATACATGCATTAGCAATTTTTTTTTTTATCGGAACCCCTCCGTAATAATACACTAAAAGTGTCCATATCTCAAAAACTAGCAATAGGATAACAAAATCCTTACCAGATTCGTGTTCAGAACGCCAAATGCAATCAGATATGAGGTAGAATTATTAAAAATTGCAAATTTTTTAAAAATATTGGAAATTTACATAGGATTTAGCATTTATTTTCACCAAAAAAAAAATTATAAAAATAATTATGAAGGTACGAGTTACCTGAACAAAACTCTAACGACTGCAATAATTTCTTTTGCAATAAAGTCTTCTTGGAGAATATCCGAGCTATTATCAATAAAATTCCTCGTGAAATTATTCCCGGGGAGCAATTCCAACTAATAGCAAGTAATAGAGAAAACGAAAAATTATAATTGGAAAAGGGAAAAATTTCACGCGGAATTTTATTCATGATAGCCCTCTATATAATACCGTTATTCTTGTTTTTATGTTACATCCTTGCGTCTTTTGTACAGTATCAACAGTTGTTTGCAACTATGAAATTTTTTGAGTTGTGACTGTTTATGATTTAGTGTGCGATATTTATATATATATTCGTCTGTATGGACCAATACCCCCATTCCTTCTTGTTTTTTTTTTTTTTTGTTATTGTCTGGAGAAAAATAACACGAAAGAAAAAATTAAGAAAGTTGCGTGGAACTGGGTAAAACGGGAAAAAATTGTGCTGTTGGTATTTTTTCTGTTTTTGATAAGATTGGTATAAATTCAGTTAAAAGTCTACTCAGTATCTTTCTGCATGAGAACGAAGTCGCGGGAAAATTCTAGTATGCAACAAAAATAAATTGTTAACTAAAAATATTTGTTCACAATATTTTCGGGATTTTTTGAGTCCAGAAAATCGCTGGGTACCGGTTCGGGATTTCGAGACTCCATCACTAACTCCCGATGCCCGGGATTTTAAAAAACCAGTTCCAATAAGCATCTCTAGTTATTCCTGATGTACTTATGTATGTATATCATTTAACTGCATAATAACTAGAGAGCTGCGTAAACAGTCTTGAAATGTAAAAACGTCATGATTTTCACGTCTCATGTATTATACTAAACCAATAATAAATGCTGTCGTACTGTAAGCGAAGCACGATGGATGTATTGGTGTACGTGTATATCAGTGTTAACAAGCGAAAACGCCAAGACAGCAAAACAAAACAAACACTCAAAAGAAGTACTGTTGATTAGTGTATGCTTGTTATTTTTCATATTGTACGTTTGAGTGTGTGTGTAATATGTAGATGGTAAGCTATTATGTGATTAACCACATACAACTAATGTTAATGCATATGTGTGCCTTTGCATGTGCGCAGAAAAATAAAAGATCATACACACATACATGCATGGGGTTGCCAGACGGCCTGGAATGGCCTGGATTTTTCAGTTTTTTAGAGCCTCATCCAGTTACCAGCTAACATAGAATTTATCCAGTTAAAAATTATTTCTTAAATTTTGAAAAATAATTTCTTTATCAATTATATTTTTTAATTAATTACACAGCGGAACAGTGGTTTTATTGCTTCATTTAAAATAGCCGATCCTTATGTATTTTTATCTGCTGATTACGATGTCATCATTAGTTTTTCCCCAGCAGCTCTAGTTTTAAAGATATAGTGACAATTAGCATATGCTTAATTTATGCCACTTTTTTATAATTCACTTAGTATATCACGAATGGTCTCCAAGCTTAAAAATACTTTCTGGATTATTAAATTTCATTAAATTCTATTTGAGTAGATGAACATTGAGTATATCATGATATCGTACTCTTATTACATGGATGTTAAAAATCGTGTCTTTTTGGGTTAGTTCTTAAATTTTTGAATTAAATTAACTGGTTCTTATGTATTTTTGTCCGCTGATTACGAATATAGTTTTATTATTTATCTATCACCTCTAGTCTCACAAGAAAAGACTAAAATTTTTGCTCTCTCATGCCTTCCAAAAAAATTTGTTTTTTGTATCACATATCTGATCAATGCAATTATTACGTATAATAATAAATAAATGTTGTATTGACCAGTCCAGAAAATTTTTGTTTTATTTGTAGTTATTATATCGAAATTTGCAGCTTTTACCAGAAAAAAAAAAAACAATTTTAAGGAAAAATTTTAATTTTTAATGCAAAAATTAATACCACACGAGTGCGGTATTTCGACTTCTACTACGACTAGTTTGTACAAGACTAAAGAATATTGCTTTACAAACTCTTCGTATTCGAAATACGACACTCGTAATTAGGCTTACTAAAATAATCAGAACTTATCAAAAAATAGAGGCTACATTCAAAATCAGCGACGTCATATTATTAGAAATAATATTTTTTGATGGCGTAAGAAAAGAAAAATTCGAGATATTATTTTTTAAATATAATGCACAAATCTCTGAAACTAGAGGGTATAAGAATATAAGAAATCTTTTTTCGTAATTAGCGGACAAAAATTCATAACAACTACTTATTTAATTAAAAAATATAATAAAAAAGTTTTATGGACTAAACTATGCTCCTCAATGTAAAGCTATCGAAATAAAGGAAATTGTTTTACAGATTAAAACTAATGACGGAATCGTAATCAGGAGATAAAAATACATAAGGATCAGCTTTTCTTATTAAAACAAGGCAAAAATTTCTGTTTTCTGGTTGTGTTTTTATATCTTCTAAGGAAAAATTTTTAATACTAAATAAAAAGAAACAATAAATAGTGCTTGCAAATGTACAACCAGTTGTAATTTTCCCTAACACTGATTAGTTCCTCTATTTTGTACATCACTGGCAATTTACAACCAAAACAATATTTTCAAAAAGCATCAACACTTTGCTTTTTAAGCTTATTTTTAAATTGTCCATGTATTTTTTCAAAATCCAGTTGAATTTTTTTCCATTGTCCAGGTATTTGACTTTTGGTATCTGGCAACCCTATACATGCATGACGTTCGTACACGCTCTTATACGTAGAAAGAAGCTAGTATCACAAATTCTTCCGTCACGAAGTGTTTTCTTTTTTACTCTTATACCTACAATACTCAAATAAATTTCTTGCAAAGAGTGTTGTTAACGTTTGTTTTATAAGATTTCGCTGTGGTAAAGCATTTGAAAAATCCCTCATGTCTTGAAAGTTCTTATAAGAAGTCTTATGCAGGAGACTAATAATAACTAGAAAATACAAAATAGCTATAAATTTTTATTCTAAGGGAAAAAGTTTAATTATTGTTCTTTTTATTATTTTTAGAAAGATAAACGCACGTCCAAGCCAAAGATTTGGTTATATCGTCATAAAGATACCGGTATTTCCAAGGGAGAAGCTACAGTTACATATGATGATATAAATGCTGCACAATCTGCTATTGCTTGGTTTGACGGTCGTGATTTTAACGGATGTGTCATAAAGGTATCATTAGCTCAACGTCCTAATAATTGGAGCAAAGTTGGAGGAGGTGGTGGTCGCGGCGGAGGAGGAGGTGGCGGCGGCGGTCGTGGGCGTGGTGGCGGTCCTGGCGATCGCCCACGATTTGATCGCGGTGGGGATGGTGGAGATTACGACTCTGGTAGGGGTGATCGGGGGGGTGATGACCGTGGTGGCCGTCCTCGAATGGGAGGAAGTGCTGGAGGAGCCCCCGGAGGTAGCAATAATGTTGCTCCTAGAGATGGTGATTGGAAATGTAGCAGCTGCAATAACACCAACTTTGCTTGGCGTAATGAGTGTAATCGTTGCAAAACTCCCAAAAGTGGTGACGAAGGTGGCAGTGGTGGCGGAAGAGGTGGCGGTGGCGGAAGTTATGGTGGTGGAGGCGGAAGCTATGGAGGTGGAGACCGCGGTGGTTACAACAGAGACAATCGCGGAGGTGGTGGTGGTGGTTTCGGAGGAGGAAATAGATTCAGCGGTGGTCGAGGTGGCGGTGGTGACCGAGGTGGCGGCGGTGATCGAGGTGGTCGCCGCGATTACGGAGGTGGAAGTAATGGTGGTGGTGGGCCAATGCGTAATAACCAAGGAAACCGTTCGCGACCCTATTAAGTTTACTACTTTTCAGTGAGGCACAACCAAATACCAACCATTTTTCAGTCAGAAATTCATAGTTTTATAATGAAAAAATGTGTTTCGTAGATCGTTTTCGATTGTGTCACTTATTAATTAAAATTCATTTTACTATTAAGACTATCTATAATTTTAATACCTTTGAACACGTGTATTATCAAGTATTTGATGGAAATCGGTCTGAAAACAAAATGATTTAAAACAGAAACTACGTGTGTATAATGTACTCAATATTTTCGTTTTGTGTGCATTTTCAATTATTTTCTTGCTTTTAAAAGTTTCATTGAAATTAGATAACTGTTATTTAAAATTTTTGGTCTGCGTTTAATAATTACAATTTGATTGTTCAATTTGTTCGAAATTTCACACATAAATAAATTATTTTGAATACATACATACGTACATGATTTCCATCACATACCTGTATATTAAATTTGTATTTTATGTACATATCGCTCATTTACTTCAATAGTGGCACAACTCAAAAAAACCAGTTTTGCAGAAAAAGCGTTTTAAGTTTTCAATTTGCATACAACTCAATGGAGAAATGAAAAAAAAAAATCTTCTCTCAGGAGGTGATGGTACAAGCTATTTATATGAAATTTTTACACAAGATAAAATACGAAATTCCGCATCTTTCTGCATTATTAACTCAAAAAACTCATTTTTTGAGTTATGCCACTATTGAAGTAAATGAGCGATATATACTTATATGTTTTATCAATTAAATTTCAATCCAAACCGAACTACATACATATATAATTGGAAGATCTATGCAATTCGAATTGAAATAAAATGTTTTCGACTTTGTATCTTAATAACATGAAAGTTCAGAAGCATTTTCTTTCCTTTCGGCCCTTCAAGTTCTAGCGTCTTAATCATTCAATCAGAATTAAAGAAAAATTAAAAAAATTTGTGTTTGCATTAAAAATAAATTTTACAATTTCCGTATGTAACTTAGTTGAGTAATAAAAAATCAAAAAAAAAATAACTCTTTTGTGTTTATAAGAATATATTTATACCATAACTTTTCGTTCCATATGTAGGCCGGCAATTATCCGCCTGCATTTAAGGTAAGCATACAAAATATGTGCAAAATTTTTTTATATGACTGATAAGTCATATACTGGCTAACACTGCAGTCACACGTTCAAAATTTGAATACACCTAGCTTATCAAATCTTATTTCAATTAACAATTAGAAAAATTTAATGAATTGAACGTGTAACGCCCAAGTAAATTCTGTAGTGAAATTCACTAACTTTAACGTAAATATAAAAAGTTAGGCCCCTATTATGATTTACAACTAAATGGATAGTTTAGTTGTAGTTGAAAAATTTTTATTATGGATTACAACTTTTTTCACCATGAGGCAACTGATTTTTAACCCCCGACTAAAAAAGGGGTGTTATAAGTTTGTAGTGTGTATCTGTGTGTCTGTCTGTGTTCACGTAAAGGCCAAACGGCTGGACCGATTTTCATCTAGTTTTTTCTGTTTGAAAGATGACTTGATCGAGAGGGTTTTTAGCTATGTTTGAAAAAAATCGGTAAAGCCGTTTAGAAGATATAACATCTTTTCTGAAAAAAGTCGGGGGTTTTTAAAATTTTTAATTTTTGTTATCAGTTGCATTTTGGTTTTAATGTGTAAACATCTATACGCTAGGGGGTAAACATTTTTTGGCTTTGATTCTTTGCTGAGATTTTTTTGCTTTGCATTGTCAAATCGGTGTGAGCTATGTATGAGTGTATTAGTGTTTGAAAGAAACAAGTCGACCGGCTCGAAGCCGACGGTGCGCCGCCGCCGGTTATTTTTCTGTATATTTCCGTACACCAAAGGTGAAAATGAACCGTAAGAGCTAAGGACTTGAAATTTGGACACAATATGTAGACATTTGGCCACTACAACAACAAATACATGAGAGTTATAAACTAAAGGGTGTTCCAAAACGAACAACGAAAAATGTTAAAATCTCATGTAATATACATACAATTGTATGTACATATATACACTTGAAATTTTAAAAGTTAGTATATTTTTATACAGACTACAACAATTAACACTAAATTTAATCTGCCTTATTCATAAAAAAAATTTCAGGTTTATTAAGCGCTTATTTGACATATTTCTATGGAAAATTTGTCAAATAAACCTGTAATAAACCTAAAATATTTTTTATGAATTAGACCGAAAAAATTTAAATCAATGGGTGTTCCATCAGTTAATGCAATTTTGACTTTGTAATTTTGACAACTTGCTGTATCTTGGAAACCGTAAGAGCAAAACTCTTAATCGCCAAAAACAAAAAAAAATTGTCAAAACGAAAAAAGCACCAAATTAAAAAAAAATTTTAGGACTAAAATAAATCGCGAAAAAAACGGAAAAATCGCCAAAATGAAAAAAATCCTAAAACAAAAACATCGCCAAAATGAAAAAATCGCCTAAATAAAAAACCCCAAAAACAGAAAAAAATTGCCAAAATGAAAAAAGCTCCAAAAAAAAGAAAAAAACTCGCCAAAATTAAAAAAATTGCGAAAATTAAAAAAATCCAAAAAGAGAAAAAAACGCCAAAACGAAAAAAGCGATAAAACTGAAAAAATCGTTTAAACTGAAAAAACTTAAAAAAAGGAAGAAAGCTAATTTTTTTTAATGCATGTTTTTTATTTATAGTATCCTCAAATATGAACTAACAATAGGTATTCAAATCTTAAATCTATAAAAAAAATTATTAGGCCCGACCAATGTCGGACATAAGCTTAGTGATAGTTATTAATAATACATAAGTAGTGATAAGCAACAAAAAGAAAAAAGAGTTTTCAAGCAGCTTCATCATCTAGAGTGTTGAATATTAGAGCCCGTGTATCTCTCTTTTTTAAGTGGATGTGTCCAGTAAAGTTCAAGCGGATTAAGATGTGACTCGAGTTTTGTTAGATATTTGCCTGCGTATTTTACAATTTCTTCAGTCACTAGTGGCATATTCAAATCGCGATGTATATTTGAATTTTTGATGTACCATGGAGCCGATGTTATCATGCGTAAAATTTTATTTTGCCTTCGTTGAATTTTCTCTACATTTGAAGCTGAAGCAGTGCCCCATAGTTGAATTCCGTAACACCATATTGGCTTTAAAAGCGACTTGTATATTAAAAGTTTGCAGTCTAGGCTAAGTGTTAAATTTCTACCAATCAGCCAATGTACCTTAGTTAATTTAAGTTTCATTTGAGTTAACTTAGAGTCAATGTGGTGTTTCCATGTAAGTCGTCGATCAGGGTGTATACCAAGATATTTCACATGTGAATGTTGAGGAACAACTTGATTGGTAATCCGAATGGGGGAGCAAGTATCTCTTCTTAGGGTGAACGTTGTATGGACACACTTTTGTTCATTGACTTTAATTCTCCATAAGTTTAACCAAAGCTCCATCTGGCTAATGTGTTCCTGGAGTTTCCGGGATGCCTCATCAGGATTTTCGTGCATACTAAGGCAGGCTGTATCGTGGGCAAATGTGGAAGTATGGATACTACTGCTCACAGGCATATCACAAGTATAAATCAAATATAAAACTGGTCCCAGTATACTCCCCTGTGGCACACCGGATAAGATAGTTTCAGGCATACTCGTAAAGTCTCCTTCCACAACAGTGAACTTACTGGAAATAATGTAACTTTCCAAAAGATTTAAAATGTTTATTGGTAAGTCTTCAATTTTAAAATTAGGCCTTCATGCCACACTTTATCAAATGCCTGGGAAACGTCAATAAAGAGCGCAGAACAATACTTTTTTCCTCAAAAGTTCTTATAAATTGAACCAATCTGTGAGTTTGTTCAATGGTGCTATGCTGGTTCTAAAACCAAATTGATGGTCTGGTATGCACCCACTACTAATTAGAATTGGGGACAATTTTGTTTTGAGCAGTTTTTCGAAAAGCTTTGACATAGTTGATAGTAGACTTATTGGCCTATATGACTCAGCCTTGGTTAGATCTTTGCCCAGCTTTGGAATCATTTTAACTTTGGCAAGCTTCCAGCTGTGTGGATAATACTCCAGTCGTAAAATGGCATTAAATATGAATAATAGGATTCTCATTGCAATACGAGGCAAGTTCATCAGCATCTGGTTACTAATTCTATCAATACCCGGAGCTTTCTTCGGGCTGAGTTCGGCAATTAATTTTTGTAAATCACGCGTCTTAAACTGTATGTGTTGAGGGGGTAGAGCGACTACATTCGGCAAATCAGCAACGCCAGTACATATGTATGTTTGGCGTAAAAACGGATTTTAAGTGCTCAGCAAATATTTTACCTTTTTCAGTATCGCTTCTTGCCCAACTTCCGGTAGATGTGCGTAGAGGTGGCTTATACTCAATGGGTGTTTTAAGGTTTCTAGCAGCGCGCCACAAAGAGTAATTAGACGCTGGTGTGACATCAAGACCTTCCAGATAATTTTTAAGAGATGCAGTTTTTTCAGATGCAAGCAACTCTTGGAGTCGTTTAGTGCACTCTTTAAATCTGATTTTATTTTGTGGTGATCTGTGCTGTTGCCATTCCCTTCTAGCTCTTCTTTTTTCACGTACGAGACGTTCAATGTCTAAATAAATAAAAAATAATAATCAAAACCGAATGTGCGCGAGTCAAAGTCGCACTTTACTGAATTTATTTTAAGTGCAATGCGTACACAACAACAAGAACAGCAACAACTAAACGATGAACAACAGGAATTAAAAATTAAAAGGTAAAAGTAAAGGCATTTACCATAGATGAGCACTGCAGTACCACTAAAGTTTCAGTAAAAACAATAAAAAATGTTTAACAAGTAAATTTTTACTGATTACTAAAATTTTGTCTCTACAATTTTTATAAATTGCCTAAATGATTTGTTATATGATGAGGTGCATTGAATTTTCAGTAATCAGTAATGCCCGTATTCATAATGAAATTCTACCAAGTGGCTAAATGTTTTTCATACAAAAGTTTCAAAATTTGAATGAAAAAACTTTGCCACTTGCTACAACTTTAGTATGATTACGGCCCTACGATTTTACTGGTAATGCAAATTAAATTTCATTAGCAGTAAAAATTTACTGAATTTTTTTAGTAATCAGTAAATTTACTGCTTACTGCAATTTTGAATGCAGTACATATACATATACTGCCCATTTACTAACCAAATAAGTTTAATAAAACAAACAAAAACCAACAAATTCATATGTATTTACAATATTGAAAGTTTTGATACTTTTAATTAATTAATTTAAAAAAAGATACTAAAAGCATAAGTACTTCCAACTTAAAAAAAAATTTTCATTGCTAGATGCTTACACATCTCTGTGATCGGACTCACATTGCTTTTGTTTTTTTTTTTTTTTTGTTACACGAGTTTTTATATTTTAAACCTTGAGGCTCTACGCATATAAACTTTGCATAGGCGTATGTATTTTCTAACAGACTTCCAATTCACCACCCAGCTAAAAAAAATATGTATGGAGCATATATGATATCCCGTATATGGTTCGGATCCGAAAAATGAGGGTATATGGACATATATGATAATATATATTCATACATTTTCATACATGAATGTGTATTCCCTATATAGAATGCAAAGTTCATATTGATTCAAAAAGCGCACTGCTGTGCAATAAATTAAATTATTAAAATAATTTTTTTGTAAGATTTTGTGGAGAAAGGTTGTGTTTAATGAAACATTTGTTCGAACAAAATAATTCAAAACGAACTAAAAGACATTTCATTCGACATTTTAAGATAAAATGTGAATCGATTATTAAAAACACATAAAACACACAATCGTACACAACATATAATTTAAGAAATCAGATTAAAAACTAATGCAATTATAAAAGAAAAAATAAACCGTTTTTATAATGGGTGTTTTTTATTGAGGTATAGAACTTTAAGTTGGCATCACTTTTTTAACTGGCGGCCATTTTGTCAGCTGTCAAGTGATTAATATTTAGTTTGGTTTGCCATTTCATCATGAACAGGTTGACAAAAGAACAACGCTTGCAAATCGTGCAAATTTATTTCGAAAATAATGGTTCAGTTCGCGAAGTTTACCGCAAGCTCCGTCCATTTTATGGTCGACATAATCGTCCATCAGAGCAATTAATTCGGTTAACCATGGATCGTTTTCACACTACGTTTACTCTATGTGATAATACGCATCCGCACAGACGTCGAACAGTGCGCACCGAAGAAACAATTGCCGCTGTAGAGCAAAGTGTTGAAGAGGACCCGAATGAATCGATTCGCCACCGTGCACAGCAATTGGAGCTTTGTCCATCAACTTTATGGAAGATTTTGCGCAAAGATCTTGGCTTGCGACCTTACAAGATCCAGCTTGTGCAAGAATTAAAGCCGCGAGACCATGCAATGCGTCGTGATTTTGGTGTATGGGCCGAAAATGAGATTGATCTCGATGCTGATTTTCATCGCAAAATTTTGTTCAGTGATGAGGCTCATTTTTGGTTGAATGGCTACGTCAACAAGCAAAATTGCCGCATTTGGAGTGAAGAGAATCCACATGAGACCCTTGAGACGCCATTACATCCACAAAAACTGACTGCTTGGTGTGCTCTATGGGCTGGTGGAGTCATTGGGCCATACTTCTTCCGAAATAATGCTGGAGAGTCAGTTACCGTTAATGGAGACCGGTATAGAGCCATGATAACCGACTATTTTGTTCCCGAATTGGATGGCATGAATGTGGATGAGTTGTGGTTCCAACAAGACGGCGCTACATGCCACACAGCGCACGTCACAATCGATTTATTGAAGGAAACATTGGATGAGCGCATAATTTCGCGGAATGGACCTGTCAATTGGCCACCATGATCGTGTGATTTGACACCATTGGATTATTTTCTTTGGGGATATGTGAAGTCGCTCGTCTACGCCAACAAACCAGAAACGTTAGGGGACTTGGAAGCCAACATTCGTGGCGTTATTGCCAACATACGGCCCCATATGCTCGAAAAAGTGGTTGAAAATTGGACCTGTAGAATTGGCTTTATTCGAGCCAGCCGCGGCGGCCACATGCCCGAAATCATATTTAAACATTAATGGCATAAAATTATCCTTCCAATAAAGCCAAATTATGGACATTAAAACGATTTTCTTGTGTTTTATTTCAATTCGAAGTTCTATACCTCTAAAAAAACACCCGTTACTAACAAAAGTTTTCAATATTATTTTTGGCAGTTATATAAATTTCGTTTAATGGCTGCATTATCTTTTTGATTATTTGCTTTATTAAATAGACCCACAATATATAAAATCAACAAAAAAGATTTTTTTTTTGTTACACGAGTTTTTATATTTTAAACCTTGAGGCTCTACGCATATAAACTTTGCTTATGCGTATGTATTTTCTAACAGACTTCCAATTCACCAGTGATAAAAAAGATGGAAAAAGATCGAATTAATAAAATTCAAGCTTTTTTGATTGCAAATGCGATCTTATGTGAGATATTATGTACGCATGTATTTTTACATGGCGCCATATATTACATCTTATTTCTATAAATGGATTCACATATGAAGAGCTTTATAATTAAATTTCCATATATGAGCTCATATATTGTAATACATTTCATATATTAGTCCATATATTAGTTCATATATAATAGTTTTGTCATGTATAATCCCATATATTTCCATACATGAATTCATACATATTTATATATAGTTATATATGTACATTCATATTTTAAAAATATATAGACCATATATAATTTTTTTAGCTGGGCAGTGATAAAAAAGATTAAAAAAAAGATCGAATTAATAAAATTCAAGCTTTTTTAATTGCAAATGCGATCTTATGTGAGATATTATGTATGCATACATTTTTATATGGCTCCATATATAACATCTTATTTCTATAAATGGATTCACATATGAAGAGCTTCATAATTAAATTTACATATATGAACTAATGTATTATAATACGTTTCATATATTGCTCCATATATCAATTCATATATAATAATCTTGCCATGTATAATCCCATATATTTCCATACATGAATTCATACATACTCATATATAGTTATATACATTCATGTATTAAAAATATATGGACCATATATATTTTTTTTAGCTGGGAACTATATTTCTCTTTTGATTGCAAATTATAATACAATATTAGAATACACGGAACTTAATATTGGAAATTTATCCATCACTGGTAAAACCAAAATTTTTGACAAGATCCGTAATTGTCGGGATTTACTAGTGGAATGTTTCATAAAATTAGACTGTAGAGTAAAAGTTCCAACGGATGTAAGCTTGTTGAAACGTGTTAGAAAAGAGGTTATGATAGAAAAGGCGGATATTACTGTTGAAGACAATAAGAACATTGCAGATATAGAGGTCGATAAGGACATTGGAATTAAAATGTCTACATTAGATCAGAGGAAAAGTTACGTTAGCATGTGTGCTTCAATTATCAGGGAGAACTATGACGGCAACCCTTTAACCCTGAATGCTTTTGTAGATAAGATTGACCTACTTTAGGAACTTACAGATGCAAATCTGAATAGTACGTTTTTAACTTTCATTAAATCCAAACATGAGGCGAAAGCGCGAGAATCACTTCCTGAGAATGTAATTTAAGAACAGCTTTAAAAACCAGTATTAGGCCAGATAATTCGAAGATTATTGCAGGGAAAATTGTGGCACCCAACGTCCGAAATAATAATTATTCTGAATTTGCAAGAGAAGCAGAGGAACTTGCTGATGCATTAAAACGTTCTCTGGTTATCGAAGGTATTACCTCAAGCAAAGCACACGAAATGGCTATAGAGCAAACGGTTACAGTATGCCGTTTAAATGCCAAATCCGATTTGGTGAAGTCAATATTAGCCTCGTCTGCTTTTGCAAATCCGAAAGAAGTGGTAGCGAAGTTAATAGTGGAACAGACTAATGAGACTCAGGAACGTCAAGTTTTAGCGCTGCGAACCTCTGCCAGGAACCGAAACAATAGCTAGTATCAAACAAATAATTTCAATCGTTTTTCTAATAACTCAAATCGTTTCTCTAATAATTCATTTCGTGGTAATAATCATAGAAACTTTCGTGGTAACTATTATCCCAGGGGAAATAGTCAAACTTTTAACAACAATAATCGGTCTCGAAACAGTTACCGTGGCAACTATAGAAATAATTTTTCACAAAATCGTTTTACACAAAATGTACACCCGAGGGCTTCTGTTAGGGCTTTAAACGCAGAAGTTCCTCAACAATCGACGTTGAGGGAGATAGTAGAGGAACAATAAGTTCGAATCCAGAAAAATCCCAATTACAAAAATCTATTTATACCTTAAATCTCAATTATGCCGACTTTATCAAATTAAACTGCAACGATACAAATAAACCTTGTACATTCCTTGTGGATACACAAGCTGACATTTCATTGCTTAAAATTTCATGTATCAATCAATCCAATTACTGGTATTACTACAGATCCCATTGTGACTTTGGGAACAATATGTACACATTTAGTCATTTCGAATCAATTCGTTTCTCAAGTTTTTCATATAGTTAGAGATGATTTTAATATACCGGCAAGCGGAATACTGTGTAAAGACTTCCTCAAAGACAATCAGTGCAAAATTGTTTATGAAAAGTTTGTAATAACAGTTAATATTAGAAATACAACAGCGATAATACCGATCCTACAATGAACAGGGAACTATACTTGTATAATTCCTCCTAGGAGTGAGGTATATCGTATCTTTAATTTGCATAATATAACCGAACCAATGTTCATTGACTGTCAGGAAATTTGTAAAGACGTTTTTATAGGCAAAGGAATCATAGATTCAGACAACCCTGTGCTACGATGAATATAAATGTATCAAAAATGACCGAGTCAGAGCAGAGAAATTGCAAAACTTTTATGTATACTCAATAAATGAAAATAAGGTAAGTGATGGACGTGTAACATAATTGAGAAACATATTGCAAAATCAAATGCCTAATGATATTAAAAACAGTCTCATGCCAATTTGCGAACAGTATGCGGATATATTTCCTTTGGACAATGATAAAATTACCATAAACAATTTTTACCAACAAAAGCTAAGATTAACAGATTCATATCCCTCTTACATCAAGAATTACAGACTACCCTTTAGTCAAAGAAAAAGAAAAGAAAAGAAATAGACAGACAAGTTGCAAATTTATTAAGAATGATTT
Organism: Tachina grossa; assembly: GCA_949987645.1. Taxonomy (NCBI): domain Eukaryota; kingdom Metazoa; phylum Arthropoda; class Insecta; order Diptera; family Tachinidae; genus Tachina; species Tachina grossa. The sequence continues at coordinate 58,800,465 of OX465277.1, read as the reverse complement.
AATAGAACCCAGTAGCTCAAATTTTAACAGCCCTCTGATCCTAGTCCCAAAAAAAATGCAAACAATCATAAATCGTACCGTATGTGCGTAGATTATCGAGCTGTAAATAAAAAGCTGTTAGCCGACAAATTCCCATTGCCTCGTATTGACGATATATTGGATAATTTAGGTCGTGCAAAACATTTTTATTTAATAGACTTATTTTCGGGTCATCGAATTCCATTGCACCCAGAATCTCGAGATATCACCGCCTTCAGCACTGACAAAGGTTGCTTCCGATGGAAAGTTCTACCATTTGGATTAAACGTAGCTCCAAACTCTTTCACAAGGATGATGACAATCGCATTTGCGGGTCTGTCGATGACATAATTATTATTGGTTGTAGCAAGCGACATCACTTAAGTAATTTAAGGGATGTATTCGAGATTCTCAGGAAACACAACCTCAAAATAAATCCGTAAAAATGTAATTTTTCCGTTCAGAAGTAATATTTCTAGGTCATCGGTGTACAGCAAAGGGTCTGCTTTCCGACGAGAGTAAAATCAAGTCCGTTAAAAATTATTCAACACCAGCTGATAAAGATTCTGTAAGACGTTTTGTGGCATTCGCCAACTATTACAGGAGATTTATTCCGAATTTTGCAATTACGGCAGCTCCTCTAAATTATTTGACGAGGAAAAATTCTCAGTTCATTTGGGATAAAAAATGTCAAAATTCATTTGAAAAGTTAAGATCTGCCATAATTTCACCTACAATACTACAATATCCAAATTTTTCGAAACCCTTTTTAATTACAGTAGATGCGTCCATACTTGGTTGCGGTGCAATATTGAGCCAAGATTTTGACGGCAATGATCTGCCAATATATTTCGTATCAAAATCATTTACTAAGTCCGAACAGAAAAAGCCAATTATTGAACTTGAACTCTTAGCAATCCATTTTGCAGTTACTCAATTCCGTCCTTATGTCTATGGTACTAGTTTCGTAGTAAGATCTGATCGCAGACCGTTAGTCTATCTTTTTAATATCAAGGATCCATCATCCAAGCTAACAAAAATACGTCTCGAACTTTCAGAATATAACTTTATAGTAGAGTACATAAAAGGAAAGGACAATGTAGGAGCAGATGCGCTATCGAGAGTTTCAATCGATGAGCTAAGGAATACAGATATTCAAGTACTCGCTATCACAACACGTTCAAAGTCCAGGGACATACACAGTGACTAAATTAGATTAGAACAACCGCCAGAACAACAAGACAATCCAACATTGAAAATTTATGATAAATTCTCCCATGATTTCAGCAAAAATGTGCCAAAGATTAGAACAAGAATAATTAATATTGAAGAAAATACCAAAATAATGCGCATAAATTTCTATAAAAAATTTAAACTACTGCTATCTGCTGAATTTGAGGTTATTAACGAAACAATTAAGTTAGACTATTTGCTTTCGAGGCTACAAATTTTGGCCAATAATCACAAAATTTACAGGGTAGAATGGCCAAAAGATGACCAATTTTTTACTATTTATAAAATTCAAATAAAAGAATACGGCACCAGGATATTGAAAACTTTTGAAATCATTTTAACAGAACGAATTCAGACTATAACGCAAGACGATGGAAAACTAAAGTTAATGGAGATTTATCACAACGATCCTTTAATAGGTGGACACTGTGGGCAAAAGAAACTGTATGCCAAAATTCGCACGAAATTTTACTGGAAAAGAATGACGAAAGACATTGCTAAATTTGTTAGGAATTGCTCTAAATGTACTATGAACAAGGTCAGACAAAAGAATATTGAAGAACTTGTTTTTACACCAACACCAACTAAAGCCTTCGATGTAGTTGTTTTAGACACGATAGGTCCATTGCCTCAATCCACATACGGGAATTGGTATGCATTAACGTTAATGTGCGATCTCTCCAAATACCTAGTTACGATATCCATACCTGATAAGTCAGCACATTAGCATATTTAGCATATTTAGATGAAAATATGTCGGAGTGGGATACATATCTCAAGCATTTCACGTTCTATCATAACACTACTGCTAGCGCTGTTTTCGACAACAAGTATACACCTTTTGAACTCGTATTTGGCGTAATTGCAAAAATGCCAAACGAAACACATAGAACTTTAGACCCAGTTTACAATCTAGACAATTATAGCAAAGAACTAAAGTATAGATTGCAAAAGACGAATATATTCGCAAAACAATTAATAGAAAAACAAAAAGGAAGAAACAAAATATACTATGACAAGTTTTCCAAACCAATAAAGTTAAAAGTTAACGATACAGTTTTGTTACAGAAAGAACCTTATAACAAATACCAAAGCATTTATGAAGGTCCGTTTATTGTAACAAAACTAGATGGTACAAATGTAACCATTCAAAACAAAATAACAAAAAAAAAACAAAGACTGTTCATAAAAACAGTAAGAAACAAGTAAGAGTGGTATATTCGGCTGTGCCGAATCTTATATACCCTTCACAAATCATAAAATGTAGAGAAAATACATGCACGCATACATATACATATGTATATACATAAACATGCGTAATTTTATGAAAAAACTTTCGTATCCATTACCAACTAAACTTCAATACGCATTTTAAATGCATCTTGCGGACAAAAAATCCCTTAACTTATGCTTGCCTTGTTAACATGACTGTGTGTGCTCAGCAGCGAACTTGTATAATACATATATACTTTCAAATTTATCGGGCCTGTTCTGAAAATCATGGTGATTTAAAATCAAAGCAAACTACTAATAGCTGACTTGATAGTAGGTTTTTATTGTATTTATACGTATTATTTGTCATTTATAATACGTATTTTCTTCCAACTTCCAACGCTATAAATCGTGCAATTTACAAAAGCAATGTTTTAGCTTTCATTAATTTTTTGAAATCACCGTGATTTGACATGTCGTGATTTGCAGAACAGAGGCCCGTATGAATTAAATCAATTGAAACTGAAATAGAGGCAATTAGCAGCAATATGCATGCATATGCACAATATTTTTTGATTTATAAAATTTATTTCATTTACTCCTCTGATAAAGTTTTTAAAATATGTATGTACATTAGAGCGACTCACTTGAAAAAAAGTTTTTGTTACCCCTCTCAAATCAAAGATCGGTCTTTTTCATAAGGACTCCAAAAATATTAGAGGGGTTTAGCCATGCCCGCTCGTGAGCTGGACCTTGTGTAATTAAGGTATATTTTTGAAGTTTTTTTTTGCATATTTTTATATTTTGTTCCGGCACAACTTATTAAAAAAGTATATCATCTGAAAGGTTTGTTCAAACCGCTTTCAACCTTCCGTTAAACCTTACCATTTGTGCATGTATAATTCCATAAAAACTACGATTTTTAAGAATTCATAGCAGGTGATACATATGTATATTTAAATAAATTTTATTGTTTGTACTACTCATATTTGATTTGAATCTTTATTAAATTATATCTGTTGCTAGTTCTCGCATGAACTTTTGCGGAAACGATTAACAGAAATAAGTGCACAATGGCTTAAATCAAATAATCCTTAAAACATAATGGAATTTTTTTAATATAAAAATTTTAGTTTTTATGGAATGACATATTGCTATTGGTATGTATGGTTTTTAAAATATGTTGTCTCAAAAATATACCTTTTTTACCACACGGTCCAATTCACGAGCGGGCATCGCTGGACCCCTCAAATATCTTGGGAGTCCTCATAAAAAAGACCGATCTTTGATTTGAGAGGGGTAACAAGGTCGCATTTTTCATCTCCATACAAGGTGAGTCGCTCTAAAGTACATACATACATAGTTGGCATTTGTAGTAAGGATAATATATATCTGCGGCAAAAAGGAAAAAGTGCTTAAGTCGAGATAAGCTGATTTTGAGTTAATGGTACTTCCGTAATCTGAATATTCGAAAGTAGCCCTGGTCAAAATCTCAACAAATTTGTGTAATTTTTCAGCAAGTTATAGCGCGACTTATCTTTCTTAGACTTCTAATCTAATTTGGAATAATGGCTTAATTCAGATTATACTTTGGTATATTTCAACTTAAATGTACATATTACTTATAGTGTGTAGAACGACGATTGCTTAAAAAAATAAAGTTGAACAAATAATTTCCCAATTTAGCTGTAAAAGAAAAAAATCTGGAAATCGACTTGAACGATTAAAAGTGTTCCCTGAAAAACAGTAGAATACGACTTAAACACTTTTTCCTTATTGCCACAGATATAATGTCATACATGTCGCTCGTTTATTAAAAAAACAAGTTTATTTTAAACTTTAACATTTTCAATTTACACACAACTTAATGGAAAACGATAATGTTATTTTTCTCTCGATAGTTAAGTATACAAGATATTTGTATGAAATTTTTACACAATACTAATATCAATATGAGGATTAATTTTGCATCATTAACTCAAAAATCACATTTTTGATATATGACTTTATTTTAGAAAATTAGCGATATGTACTTATGTAGCTTGTCAAGTTGCAAATAACCTACTAGCCTACTATGTGCCGTTGAAAGTTCTTATAATACCTGATAAGTATATATGATCTAAGAAAAACTTTTTAAACATTACGGTTGCAGATCTACCAATGAGTTGGCACAAGCACCAACAAAATGCAGGAACACAAAATTGCTTTAGATCAGTGTCCCGCAAAATTAAATATGTTTGGATTGGTGAGAAAAAAGAGAGTAAAATAAACTTGCACTTGAAGAAAAGTTTTCTCATTTAAAATACATGATCTGGTTAATAATTGTTTGAATTTTTTTTTTAAATAAGCTATTTAGTCGAAAGCTTAACTAAAAACTAAAAATGTAATAATCCATTCAACAATGAGTGTATAAATTCCAAATTAAATTTATTCACAGCTTTGTGGATACTATTAAAATGTCTTATTTTTAACTGTTTCATAACATAAAATGCATTGCATATTGCAAAATGCATGTTTTATCACGAAATATTTCTTAGCTTCCATAATTATTTAAATTTTTTGTTGATGTACAAATTTATGAAATTTGAACTTTAATTTCGTTCCGTGTGCTCAAAAAAATTAAACCAAAAACCAGGAAAAAATTAATACATGCGTGAACAACTTAATTCGTCGCTTGCTCAGTAACTAGAGTTGTGCAGCTCATGAATGAACTAGTTCAATTGAACGATTCACCTCACTGAGCGCTGTGAGCCGGTCAATCCACTGAGCGCTTTCAGCTCAGTACTGAGTGGTTTCTTGATTTGTATCGAACTCTTTCAGTAGCTCGTTTTAGACACAAACCTATAATCAAACACATTTAAACTACATGTAGACTTCCATCAAACTCTTTCAGCAGATCGTTTTAGACACAAACCTACGTATTTTAGGTGTGTTTGATAAAAGGTTTGTGTCTAAAACGACCTAATGAAAAAGTTCGATACAAGTCTTTTGGTTTTTAGTAATTATCTTTTGTCGCACAAGTACATAAAAAAAATTTATATATGTATTGTGATAATATTAAAATATCTGAAACCTTAAATAATTTTAATTTTGATTGTACATACATTTGTACATAACATAACATAACAAATTCCACTGATTAAACGATGTACTCGTATTTTAGTTTTATTTATTTTTTATACTTCATCTGCCTTGTTTTGTAATGTATAACCACTGTACCAATGTATAAATCGGTCACTTTTTATGCTTCTGTTTTCGCTCTCTCTTTATGCTTGATAAAATGTTTCACTACAAATGAACTGAGCTACTCAGCCAACTGAATGAAATACTTCAGTAAAGTGAGCTGAGCTGAAACGAGCGGTCACTGAAAAGAGCTGATAAGCACAACTCTATCAGTAACGACTAAATGAAAGAGCATAAGAATGTATGTGATTCTCATCCGCACAATTGTGCTATGGCTTGCGGGTTACTGCTTTAGATCATGGGTGACCAAGATAAATTTAAGGTTGTGTAAGTGAGCGAAAAGGATAAACACACAGGCAGAAACAATTAATAAAAGTAATTCTTATATGATTTTTTTTTATGAAAGAATTTTTTCTAGAAAACCGTTTCAACAAAAAGTAATAAATAAACATTATTATTCACTTAAATTCTGAGTTTAAAACTACGAAAAACCAACTTGTAAGAGAAAACAATTTTTAATTTTCACGTTAGCAAAAGCATTTTTTAACATAAACAGCATACACAATAAATTTCTCGCAGTGCGTTTGAGAAAATGAGTAAAAAGATAAGCAAAAATTTATCTCAGATAAGACAAAATGAAAAAGAATAAGAATACGTGTGAATTCGATTTGCAAAAATTTGCTATATGATGTTCACCCATGATCTAAAGCATACCAGTGTGCACACTAACTTTTTTTTTAATTCGGTAGAATCGACAAAAAAATCGGTAGATTTGAATGAAATTCGGCAGATTTTTTTTATTCAGAGAAACAAAAAATAATCAAATATATGTACTTATATATAAAGGATAAGTGCAAGGAGTATCAAACTAAACAGGTTCCAAAAGCGCATTTAAAACTTCACATGTGATTGTAAATTAAACTGCCATAAACAATGAAGCATTTCCAATAAAAAAGTGTCATCCCCAGTTATTTGCCCCTAACCTTTATATAGATATGCTACGCATACATAAAATAATATACATAAAAAACTGGAATTCACTTTTTTTACATAGGTTTTACAAACCTACTAAAATAACTTTTATTTTACAAACATTTGTAACTAAAAAGATTATATGTAAGATCCATTTATGAATTTAAACTTTTGTGCAAAAATTATTAAATCATTGGTAGGAATAAATATTTCATCCCCAAGGCACAATTCTTTGGCAAATATTAGGTTACTTATAGATTCAGTTTTTAACCGATTTCATTGTTCTGTTTTAATGATTATGTGCCAAAATAGCCAATTTACACATATATCGACTTAAATTACTAAATAACATATTCGGTAGATTTCAGGCCTTGTTCGGTAGAATTGGTAGATTGTTAAATTCACAAACATATTCGGCAGAATCTACCGAATATCGGTAGAAGTGTGCACACTGATTCATAAGTATTCTTATTCTCTTTCATTTAGTCTTATCTGAGATAAATTTTTGCTTATCTTTTTACTCATTTTTCTCAAACGCACTGCGAGAAATTTATTGTGTATGCTGTTTATGTTAAAAAAAATGCTTTTGCTTATGTGAAAATTAAAAATTATTTTCTCTTACAAATTGGATTTTAGTAGTTTTAAACTCAGAATTTAAGTGAATAATAATGTTTATTTATTTCTTTTTGTTGAAACGGTTTTCTAGAAAAAAAATTCTTTCATAAAAAAAGTTATATAAGAATTACTTTTATTAATTGTTTCTGCCTATGTGTTTATCTTTTTCACTCACTTACACAACCTTAAATTTATCTTGGTCACCCATGCTTTAGATATAAAAGTTACCAATTTTTTTTTAAACCTTAGATAAGTTTATTTAGCAATCGAATAATTAAGTTATTTTCGGACCCAGCAAAAAAGACATGCAAAAGAAATAGTTAGTGCATGGGTTGTTCTGAAAATGAATTGGTTTAATTTAGGTGCAGAACGTAAGGTTTTAACGCAGGCGTGTCATTGAAGAGCATGGGTTCACATTTAACAAAACTGCTAATTATTGAAATGAGTGCTTAGAACCCATGCAAGTTCGCAGATTCGATGACGTTTTTCCGTAAATACAAAAAAAAAACACTGCCTCGGGTAGGGTACGAACCATGCTTTTCTGATTGTCCATGCGTACTTTCTACCACTGAACTAATGCATCGTTATCGTTCTTAGGAGATACAACTCGTTTTATGAAAAAATAATGCAGTGATGATAATGTTTTAATTCCGTTTTTGCATGTCTTTTTCGCTGGATATTTTTTTCAATACATTACCCAATGCCTTCATACATACATATGTATGTGTGTACGTTCAGCCAGGGGATCAATCCCTGCCGATTGCCCATCTGCAATCCACACCATCTTAATTAAGCAAAAGTACTTTTTACTTAGTTATTGGAAAACAAAACAAAAACCACATGAATGAAAGAAAATACCCGCAGCAACAACAAACACTCAAACAAACACCCTCAAACAAACAATCTTGTCTGTCCACTTTAAAATATTCATAAGAAATCCATGATCTTTAGCAAGGGTTTGCTTATTTTTTTAACATACATACATACATACATATCCATACATAATACACACCATACATTAGTAAACAAATTTATATTTACTTATACATATTTATATACCTATACATATGTACATATATGTATGTATGTATCAATATTTCTTTTAAAAAAAATCTATAAATTCTAAACACAACAACAACAAGCGTTTGTAATAGTTTGCTACTTCAAGTGTATGCATGTACAATTTTTACGCCAATTAGAGATGTGCGCGTGTCGTGCTTTTTTGTTCCGTGACACGAATACGACGAACTCGACACAAAGTGTTCGTGACAAAAACTCTAATTTCCTGCGTGTTCGGTTCGTTTCGTGTTGAGCAAAATTGATACGAAAAACACGAATTTATTTTAGATGTAAAATATGTATGAATGAATTTACAGTAGAGAACAAATTTAATATTTTTTATCGTCAAACACACAACATCAGCATATTTATTATTGATATTGAATGGGCCTCTGAAGCTTAAAATTCTGTACGTAAACCGATAGTATCAGCTGTGGTGGCAGATAGTATCAGCTGGCAGTGCCAACACGTTGCCATATTTTGAAAACTGACTCTTGAAAAAAATTAGTTAATTTTATGATCTTCAACACCATGCCAATAATATTTCGTTTGTGTTGTGCAGTATCGTGGTGACAAAAAAATTTTTCCAGTTACATTTTTACAAAATTGTTATCAGAATCTACAAATTTCTTTGTAGGTCCGCATTGATACAAAATATTTACTGATTCAATGAATTTGGTTACTGAAAACGAGATTTAGTTTTTTCTGTGTAACAGAAAAACAGTAACACGTCCCAGGCACATATTTCGATTTAAATAATTTTTGTCAGTGTTATTTCTATATTAATTATTTGATTAGGCTAAAGTTCGTATCGTTCTGTAAACCAAATTACATATGATAATATTTAAGAAACAATACAATTAAAGTTAATTGTAAATTATTATTTACAGTTACTTAAAAATAAAAATTTTAAAATCATTGGAGTTTAGAAAAATCTAGTTCAAAACAATTAAAATGGTAAGATTTGATTGATGATTAGCTACGTACGTTGCGCGTTGTTTGCTTGCCCAATAAGCACTCAAAAAATTAAAATTCAAGCACTTGAAATTGAACTGGAAACAAAGTTGAATTCAAGCATTTTTTCAAGTAATTTTCAAGTTTATAAATATTTTTAAATAAAAAAAGCAATGTGAGTCCGATCACAGAGGAGATGTGTAAGCATCTAGTAATGAAAATTTTTTTTAAGTTGGAAGTACTTATGCTTTTAGTATCTTTTTTTAAATTAATTAATTAAAAGTATCAAAACTTTCAATATTGTAAATACATATGAATTTGTTGGTTTTTGTTTGTTTTATTAAACTTATTTGGTTAGTAAATGGGCACCATGCAGTATATGTATATGTACTGCATTCAAAATTGCAGTAAGCAGTAAATTTACTGATTACTAAAAAAATTCAGTAAATTTTTACTGCTAATGAAATTTAATTTGCATTACTAGTAAAATCGTAGGGCCGTAATCACAATAAAATTGTAGCAAGTGGCAAAGTTTTTTCATTCAAATTTTGAAACTTTTGTATGAAAAACATTTAGCCACTTGGTAGAATTTCATTATGAATACGGGCATTACTGATTACTGAAAATTCAATGCACCTCATCATATAACAAATCATTTAGGCAATTTATAAAAATTGTAGAGACAAAATTTTAGTAATCAGTAAAAATTTACTTGTTAAACATTTTTTATTGTTTTTACTGAAACTTTAGTGGTACTGCAGTGCTCATCTATGGTAAATGCCTTTACTTTTACCTTTTAATTTTTAATTCCTGTTGTTCATCGTTTAGTTGTTGCTGTTCTTGTTGTTGTGTACGCATTGCAATTAAAATAAATTCAGTAAAGTGCGACTTTGACTCGCGCACATTCGGTTTTGATTATTATTTTTTTTTATTTATTAAGACATTGAACGCCTCATACGTGAAAAAAGAGCTAGAAGGGAATGGCAACAGCACAGATCACCACAAAATAAAAGTAGATTTAAAGAGTGCACTAAACGACTCCAAGAGTTGCTTGCATCTGAAAAAACTGCATCTCTTAAAAATTATCTGGAAGGTCTTGATGTCACACCAGCGTCTAATTACTCTTTGTGGCGCGCTGCTAGAAACCTTAAAACACCCATTGAGTATAAGCCACCTCTACGCACATCTACCGGAAGTTGGGCAAGAAGCGATACTGAAAAAGGTAAAATATTTGCTGAGCACTTAAAATCCGTTTTTGCGCCAAACATACATATGTACTGGCGTTGCTGATTTGCCGAATGTAGTCGCTCTACCCCCTCAACACATACAGTTTAAGACGCGATTTACAAAAATTAATTGCCGAACTCAACCCGAAGAAAGCTCCGGGTATTGATGGAATTAGTAACCAGATGCTGATGAACTTGCCTCGTATTGCAATGAGAATCCTATTATTCATATTTAATGCCATTTTACGACTGGAGTATTATCCACACAGCTGGAAGTTTGCCAAGGTTAAAATGATTCCAAAGCCGGGCAAAGATCTAACCAAGGCTGATTCATATAGGCCAATAACTCTACTATCAACTATGTCAAAGCTTTTCGAAAAACTGCTCAAAACAAAATTGTCCCCAATTCTAATTAGTAGTGGGTGCATACCAGACCATCAATTTGGTTTTAGAACCAGCATAGCACCATTGAACAAACTCACAGATTGGTTCAATTTATAAGAACTTTTGAGGAAAAAAAGTATTGTTCTGCGCTCTTTATTGACGTTTCCCAGGCATTTGATAAAGTGTGGCATGAAGGCCTAATTTTAAAATTGAAGACTTACCAATAAACATTTTAAATCTTTTGGAAAGTTACATTATTTCCAGTAAGTTCACTGTTGTGGAAGGAGACTTTACGAGTAGGCCTGAAACTATTTCATCCGGTGTGCCACAGGGGAGTATACTGGGACCAGTTTTATATTTGATTTATACTTGTGATATGCCTGTGAGCAGTAGTATCCATACTTCCACATTTGCCCACGATACAGCCTGCCTTAGTATGCACGAAAATCCTGATGAGGCATCCCGGAAACTCCAGGAACACATTAGCCAGATGGAGCTTTGGTTAAACTTATGGAGAATTAAAGTCAATGAACAAAAGTGTGTCCATATAACGTTCACCCTAAGAAGAGATACTTGCTCCCCCATTCGGATTAAAAATCAAGTTGTTCCTCAACATTCACATGTGAAATATCTTGGTATACACCTTGATCGACGACTTACATGGAAACAACACATTGGCTCTAAGTTAACTCAAATGAAACTTAAATTAACTCAGGTACATTGGCTGATTGGTAGAAATTCAACACTTAGCCTAGACTGCAAACTTTTAATATACAAGTCGCTTTTAAAGCCAATATGGTGTTACGGAATTCAACTATGGGGCACTGCTTCAGCTTCAAATGTAGAGAAAATTCAACGAAGGCAAAATAAAATTTTACGCATGATAACATCGGCTCCATGGTACATCAAAAATCCAAATATACATCGCGATTTGAATATGCCACTAGTGACTGAAGAAATTGTAAAATACGCAGGCAAATATCTAACAAAACTCGAGTCACATCCTAATCCGCTTGCTTGTAGTATTTTGAACTTTACTGGACACATCCACTTAAAAAAGAGATACACGGGCTCTAATATTCAACACTCTAGATGATGAAGCTGCTTGAAAACACTTTTTTCTTTTTGTTGCTTATCACTACTTATGTATTATTAATAACTATCACTAAGCTTATGTCCGACATTGGTCGGGCCTTATAATTTTTTTTATAGATTTAAGATTTGAATACTTATTGTTAGTTCATATTTGAAGATACAATAAATAAAAAACATGCATTAAAAAAAAATTTAGCTTTCTTCTTTTTTTAAGTTTTTTCAGTTTAAACGATTTTTTTTCAGTTTTATCGCTTTTTTTCGTTTTGGCGTTTTTTTCTCTTTTTGGGTTTTTTTAATTTTCGCAATTTTTTTCATTTTGGCGATTTTTTTCATTTTGGCGATTTTTTTCTATTTTCTTGGGTTTTTTTTTATTTTGGCGATTTTTTTCTGTTTTTGGGGTTTTTTTATTTAGGCGATTTTTTCATTTTGGCGATTTTTTCATATTGGTGATTTTTTTGTTTAAGGATTTTTTTTTATTTTGGCGATTTTTCCGTTTTTTCGCGATTTATTTTAGTCCTAGAGATTTTTTTAATATGGTGCTTCTTTACGTTTTGACGATTTTTTTTTTGTTTTTGGCGATTTTTTTATATATGGCGGTTTTATATTTTTTTTATTTTTTAGTTTTACCGTTTTTGAAAATTTCAACAGTTTTGCTCTTACGGTTTCCAAGATACAGCAAGTTGTCAAAATTACAAAGTCAAAATTGCATTAACTGATGGAACACCCATTGATTTAAATTTTTTATTTTAAATTTAGTGTTAATTGTTGTAGTCTGTATAAAAATACACTAACTTTGAAAATTTCAAGTGTATATATGTACATACAATTGTATGTATATTACATGGGATTTTAGCATTTTTCGTTGTTCGTTTTGGAACACCCTTTAGTTTTTAACTCTCATGTATTTGTTGTTGTAGTGGCCAAATGTCTACATATTGTGTCCAAATTTCAAGTCCGTAGCTCTTACGGTTCATTTTCACCTTTGGTGTACGGAAATATACAGAAAAATAACCGGCGGCGGCGCACCGTCGGCTTCGAGCCGGTCGACTTGTTTCTCTGCTTGGTATTGCTTCTTTCAAACACTAATACACTCATACATAGCTCACACCGATTTGACAATCCAAATCAAAAAGCAAAGAAATCTCAGCAAAGAATCAAAGCCAAAAAATTTTTACCCCCTAGCGTATAGATGTTTACACATCAAAAATCAAACAACATACATATTGTTACGAAAATAGCCGTCAACAATGTTAAGCAACATTACACAAAAATATTCCAACAGGGTTAATGTAAATGCTACGCGAAAATATTCCTACAGGGTCAAAGCAAAGAATAGTCTAGAAAGTAGCCAACAACTAAATAAGCATGCCTAGCTTGATTAAACAAGCAAAAGCAACAACAACAAAAAAAGCGTCTGCTTATTATGAAGATTCACATATTTGTACACATACATACATGCCAATTCAAACGAAAAGCAAAAGATAAACAACCACCGTGTTGTGTTGCTTAGTTAATGATGTACACACGTACGCATATACACATGTATGTACATAGTTACCACATGAACTTAATTAGGCAGCATATAAGATGATAATGATCGTCTAGACATTGCTTGAAACTTCTAGTGGAATTTCTGTGAAATATAAATAGAGGTGACGCATCCAATGAGTGAGTGAGTTGCAGTCGTAAGTCAGTCGCGAACAGTTATAGTTAGTAGTGAAGTTAAGAACTCGTTAGTCAGTTGATAATTAAGTTGTGAATTAATAATAGTCTGTCGTGGAATTGAGATTATTGTGGAGTCTATCGTGTCGACTGGAGTAAAGGGAACAGCGCAGCGAATAGACGTGTATAAGGGTGTAAGTAAAGCCAGTGAGTCTTTATTGGTGTATCAACCGTAAGTGTCGGCAGAGTGAGTGCCGTGTGTGACAAGCAGCAGACAAAGAGGTATTGGTGTATCAACTGTGAGTGACGGCAGAGTGAGTCTCGTAAGTGACGAGCAGTAGACAAAGAGGTGTCACGTGATTACTTGCGCAGCCAGCTAAGAAACGTGTGTAAACTACAGCGAAGAAGGTGTAGTGGTAACCAGTTGTGAATATCTGTGTGTAATTTATTAGTTTAAGTTGTATTAGTGTATTTAAGCTCTTGAGTAATTTAGTATAAGTGTATTTGTAAATAAAACTTGTTTCATTCTTAACCCTAATTACTACACTCGGCTCTTGTATTCATTTGCAAATCTTCGGATCTACGGAAAAGCGTTTTTATAGAGAGAAAAACGTAACATTTGGTGTCAGAAGTGGGATTTGCAAATACAAGCGATACGTTTAAAAAGGGTTAAGCGAAAAGCAAGAGTAATAAGAAAAGGAGAACCTCACACGTTTGAAAAGGTTAAACGTGAACAAAACCACATACGTTTTAAAAGGTTAAACGTAGTAATTGGTTTTTGAGGAGAGATGAAATTTCAAGAGCTTAACGTGGATCAACTCAAGCAAGAGTTGAGTAAGAGGAAATTGACGACAACTGGTGACAAGGTAATACTACGGGAGAGATTACTGCAAGAGTTAGAGCGGCGCAATATCGACATTGAAACTTATGAGTTCGATGAAAAAGAAGAAATTGAGGTATGTACTCGTGCAGCGGCAACCAGTACAGACATCGGTGCAATGTTTGCTGCTATGATGAGTAAAATGGAGGCAAACAATGAGAAAATGAAGGCAATGAACGACAAGCTTCTAGGCCAAATGGATGGGAGATTTCAGGAGTCTTCTAGAGCAATGGATGAGAGACTTCAGGAGTCTTCTAGAGCAATGAAGGCTGAAATTCAGGAGTCTTCTAGAGCTATGAAGGCTGATTTTCAAGAAACTTCTAAAGCCAACAACGAGAGAGTTTTAGCTGAAGTTTGGGCCACAAACGACATACTTGACAAATGGAAAGCGAAAATTGTGACTAACGTTCAAGAACCCCCTAGAGCCAGAAATGAGAAAGTTCAAGAAATTGCTGAACCCGTAAACAGACAAGCCAATGGTGAAGAAATACAAGTCAGTAATTCAGACAAAGAGATACACGAAGAGATTTCTGACTTGGGGAACAGTGTCAACAAAGACGTTTCTGGCACAGAGGAAAACGTTGACCAAAGACTGAAGGCAGAAGATGAAATTAGCAGTGGACAGTGTAAACAAGTTGGACGTGAGCAAGAAGTTTCCACAAAAGAAAATGAAGCTAGTGACGTAGATGTGGTGGTCTGTGAAACAGCGGAACAAGCTATGGGTGAAATGGTCTCGCTTGCTCAGGGTAAAGAAACTGCTACAGCATACAAAGCGCATAGCATAAAAGCAGTCAGGAAGAAAAAGACAACTTCTATACGGAGCCTAAAGCGTGTGGTAAGGCAAGCTCTAGTCAAGGTACAAGGAAGAGTCGGAGCGAAAGGCCATAAATGTGGAATGGTAAGGCAAGCTCTAGTTAAGGGACAAGGTAGAGTCAGAGCCAAGGGCCATAAATGTAGAATGGTAAGGCAAGCTCTAGTCAAGGGACAAGGTAGAGTCAGAGCCAAAGGCCATAAATGTGGAAGGAGTTGTCATCTACAGCGTACGGCAAGGCAAGCTGTAGTAGAAATACCAGGCAGATTCAGTACCATGGGCTGCAAATGTGGAAGAACTTGTCATCGCCAGCGCAAGGCAAGCCAAGCTGTATTGGAAACAGGAAGCAGAGTCAGTACCAGGGGCCACAAATGTCAACGAAGTAGTCATCTCCAGCGTATGGCAATACAAGTTCCAGTTGAGAAACGAGGCAGAGCCAGAACTAAAGCCGACAAATATGGAAGAGGTAGTCGTCTCGAGCGTAACTACAAGGCGTTCAGAAAACGCAGAAAAAGAAAGGCGATGATGTGCCTATTCGGGACGAATAGGCTTAAGTGGGCGGCAGTGTTACGAAAATAGCCGTCAACAATGTTAAGCAACATTACACAAAAATATTCCAACAGGGTTAATGTAAATGCTACGCGAAAATATTCCTACAGGGTCAAAGCAAAGAATAGTCTAGAAAGTAGCCAACAACTAAATAAGCATGCCTAGCTTGATTAAACAAGCAAAAGCAACAACAACAAAAAAAGCGTCTGCTTATTATGAAGATTCACATATTTGTACACATACATACATGCCAATTCAAACGAAAAGCAAAAGATAAACAACCACCGTGTGTTGCTTAGTTAATGATGTACACACGTACGCATATACACATGTATGTACATAGTTACCACATGAACTTAATTAGGCAGCATATAAGATGATAATGATCGTCTAGACATTGCTTGAAACTTCTAGTGGAATTTCTGTGAAATATAAATAGAGGTGACGCATCCAATGAGTGAGTGAGTTGCAGTCGTAAGTCAGTCGCGAACAGTTATAGTTAGTAGTGAAGTTAAGAACTCGTTAGTCAGTTGATAATTAAGTTGTGAATTAATAATAGTCTGTCGTGGAATTGAGATTATTGTGGAGTCTATCGTGTCGACTGGAGTAAAGGGAACAGCGCAGCGAATAGACGTGTATAAGGGTGTAAGTAAAGCCAGTGAGTCTTTATTGGTGTATCAACCGTAAGTGTCGGCAGAGTGAGTGCCGTGTGTGACAAGCAGCAGACAAAGAGGTATTGGTGTATCAACTGTGAGTGACGGCAGAGTGAGTCTCGTAAGTGACGAGCAGTAGACAAAGAGGTGTCACGTGATTACTTGCGCAGCCAGCTAAGAAACGTGTGTAAACTACAGCGAAGAAGGCGTAGTGGTAACCAGTTGTGAATATCTGTGTGTAATTTATTAGTTTAAGTTGTATTAGTGTATTTAAGCTCTTGAGTAATTTAGTATAAGTGTATTTGTAAATAAAACTTGCATCATTCTTAACCCTAATTACTACACTCGGCTCTTGTATTCATTTGCAAATCTTCGGATCTACGTAAAAGCATTTTTATAGAGAGAAAAGCGTAACAATATGTATATGCTCAAACCTTGTCAAATATGTAATTTATTTATTATTAAAATAGCAAACACAAATAAATAAAAGTAAATTTAGAAAACAAAGGTGAGTAAAACGCGAAAACAATAGCGAAGGCAGATGTGCAGAAAATATTTATTAGAAAACAAAGGAATTGTATTTTTCTATCCATTTTAAAAGCCTTGTTTTTGCAGCTTGAAATACACTTGAATTCAGTTGTAATACAAGGTTGAATTACAGTATAATTCAAGGCTTTAATTGAACTGTAATACAATTGAAATGTTCGAATTGAATTCAAGTTCCCATTTCACTGGAGAATGCTATTGAATTAAAGTGTGAATCAAGCATAATTCAATCCTTGACAATTGATTGTGTGGCTTGAATAACACTTGTTTTACACTTCATTTCAAGCAAAATTGCTTATTGGGTGTATGCAGAGCTGTAAAAAATTGCAATCAATTTAATTGCAATCACTTGATATCACGTCACTGATTTCTAATTTTTTGATTGCAATCAATTTTTTTGAAATTAATTTATACTTCAATTGATTGCAATCGATCAAAATAATCGTTCTCTTCAAACGAAACTCTTTCTTCTATAAATAAATCTGATTCTGATAATCTTGAATTGCCAGTAATGGTAATTTTTGTTTGAAAAATGTTTTAAAATTACTGAACATAATTTTTAACTGCAATCCGATAAGTTTTAAATATTTTATAATATAATATAATTTGCGGGAAATTTTTTTACCGTCGTAGTTGACTCAAGTGTCAAATTGCTAATAATATTCATTGTTAAAAGTGAACAAATTAAACGAAAAATTTCGATCAGAATGTCAGAAGTTTTTGGTGATCTTTCATCCGATGATTATGAGGAAGATCTAAGTTATAGTCCGGTATCAGACTTTGAAATCCACATTTATGAGATTTAACTCACCTTTACCATCAGCTGCAGTAGAAAGGTTATTTTGGTTTGCAACGTTGCTAAATTCTCCACGTCGTGGATCACTTTCAAATAGCAACTTTGAAAAGCTACTCCTATTAAGAGCAAACAGACAGCTATCTATTGGAAAAAATGCTCAAATTCATGAAAACTGAAATATTTTCTACATTGTTTTTTTAATGTTATGTTTGTTATCACTTTTTCCAATAAAGGCACAAAATTAATACTTAAATTGATTGCAATTAATGATTTCTAAAAAAAAAATGATTTCAAAATGATTGCAATCACGAAAGATTGCAATATTGTAATGATTTCATTTTGAAATCTGAAATCATTTTGAAATCAAAAGAATGAAATCAGTATGGCTGAAATCAATTTGATTGCAATCACAATTGATTGCAATTTTTTACAGCTCTGCTTGTATGTAGTTGCTATTTTTCTTTCAAAACTCAATAATAATTTTCGTTTTTGTGGCTTGATTAATTTCTTTTTCAAAAACATGAATTTATATATTGAAAAAAAAATTTATGTTGACACCGCTCGAACTCAACCAGCGAACTTTAACATGCCGAGTGCTTATCAACGAGCCATGATTTATTTCTTCCTTACTATTCTTCACTTTTTTTACTAAATATACTGAGAAAATAACAATATGAAATCAAATTAAGCAATCCTTTCCACTATAAATACATATTTATAGCAAATTCATGCTCTTTAAAAGCGCTTATTTACTTACATAGTACATATGTATTTACAATATCTACATACCTTAGCAAACGAATTTAGATAGGTATATTTTCTCATGCATATTGAATCTATAATATAGATTCAATAACTAATTGAGTTTTTGAAATAACACCTTTTAGAACGAAAATGCGCCTAGAGGTTTTGAAAATTATTATTATTATTTTATTTAAATGAACTCAATTATAATAATTTTAATAGCAGCTGTAACGCTCAACCGTAATATTTGTCATTGTACATTACCAGAACAGACTTTGAGCAACTTCATCAGAAAGACGAAGTATTTAGCTCTTTAATTTCCAAGAATGTGTATGCTTGCAGTAGCACCTCAATAAAATCTTTGCTTTCTCCTTTTATACTTTTCTTATTAATGTTCGTACCTACTCATAATAATTTAGTTTTACTTACAAAAAATATACATATGTATATTTTTTAACTAAAATACATACACATCATACACATGTACATATACAGGACTTCTGGTTTGCTGGCTGTTTATCAGTATAAAAAAATCATATAAAATGGAAAACAGCTGTTCGAAATATTGATAAGAGTCCAATATCTTCACATTATTTTTGATTGCATGGAAAAAGTACCAAAATTATTTAAATGGTATGAAATCACTATTTTATACTTACAAACATTGTAATGACTTTGACATTTAGTGAAATTACAATTTAAGCTTCATACCCGTATATACATATTTACATTACAACGTATTATAATTATAAAAAATATTTATATTCACCCCTATCGTGAATAAAATGTGAAATTTTTGTTCCCATGAAATTTTCATTCCCCATGAAGAGAAATTTGCAATCGTGAATTTCATGGGAACGTTTGTTCGCGCTATCAATGCGTAGTGAATGAAATTAATTGAAAATCAAACAAATTACGTTTAATAATAAGAAATAAACATATTTTGGATTTCAAATGAAATGTTATAGTGTTTAGTTGTGTTTTTAATTGTTTCCGGCGCCGTGCAAAAAAATTTTTAGTATACAACAGCCATAAAATTTACGGCATGTGAACCAAAGAGATTCATATTCAATGAAAAAATGTGTTCCAAGGAACTATTGTTATTAATCGTGGACATTATTTATTGATCTTGCCCTAAAAACAGTTATTCATAAGTTTTAATATATAATTGCTAGTATAATATTAAAACTAGGCAGTGTATTAATTCAGTTCGCTGCAAAAATAAAGTGAACAAAACGAAGGGAAAAGTGAAAAAATCCATGTGAAAAATATTATTCACGATAAAGGAAATCAAGAAAGGGAACACATTTCAGGGGAAAAATTATTCACGATTGCAATTTCGGGAAAAGGGAAAATATTTCGAGGGAAAAACTGTTCACGATAGGGGTGATTATGTCAAATAGATATACTTCAGTATTTCATATTTATATTTTTATTATCATTATATTATTATTATCATTATTAAATTATTATACGTAACTATTTTTAATTTTATTGTTATTATTTTTAAATAAAAATAGTTTTTTGTACGCTTGAATGTATGTTTGTACGCACATACATATGTATGTATATTTTACAAATTCATACATATGTACACAAGGTGTATCTAACTACAGCATGTATGTACATATACGTATGTGTATGTATGTATATTAACAAAAAATAAACACATACGATTGGCAAACTCTGGTTAGATTTTATAAAAAGCTTTTTTAGAAAACTAAATTTATTAAATATGCCATGTACGTATACAAATTAACCACTCAAAAGATTAAATTATTAAAAGAAACAAAAGTACCAAATCAGGGCTATTGGGCCACACTCTCATTCAATATACATACATCCCATCACTGTCTACAAATGTCACGTAACGTCGTCATGAAATTATATTTTCTGCAGGTTCAGACGTTACATTTACGTGCCATTTCAGTCAGGTAAAGGCTCAGTTAGCCGACTGTAATGTAAAGTAACTGTAACGTAGGAAACAGCTGATCGATATTTTTATATGAAAAGTAGTTTACTTTACATTACATCTCTATAACCATTTTCATTACTTTCCACATAACAATATCGAGCCTTAAGCGTTTGCATAGCTTTTCATGCAACATATTCGATCAGCTGACACATTTACATTTACAGCTCTACATTTACAGTCGGGTAATTCTGCCTTTAATATTCTTCCTTCAGTACGTTTGCTGGCACATTGTTGCTGTTTTAGTAGACAAAAACAACAACAAACAACTGAATATTCTTCTTTCAATACAGTTGTTGTAGTTGTTTCAACGCAGCATACACACAATCTTAAGGAAGCGTATATTTACACATGAATGTATGTATGTGCGAATGTTTATATCAGGGTTGTCAGATTTTTTCCGACCTATTTCGCCAAATTGATTTTAAAAGTCGCCAAAAATTAGTTTTTCTTAGTAAATATTTGGTAATAAATTTGTTTTGATATAACAGTTTTTTAATAGAAATTTTTATAAAATGATCGTATCAAAGTTTATAAAGAAAATCGCCAAAATTAGAAATAAAATCGCCAAAAATTAGTTCTTGTATATTTTTCTCATCCAAATACAAAATTCATTAATAACCATAATTAATATCTATAAGAAAAGTTATCAAAATTAAATTGTTTTAACTTCTTGCAGACGAGTTTTGGTAGTATTTATTTTTGAAACTACTCCTTCCACAAACTAATTGTTCTGATTTAGAAAAAAATTGTAGTTCAATTTTGTTTAAAAAAAATAGCCATAATAATTGCCAATATATTTATTTATCACCAGAAAAATCGCCATGTCGCCAAACCAAAAATTTGGACGCCAAACAAGTTTAAAAATCGCCACGTTTGGCGAGAAATCGCCATATCTGACAGCCCTGGTTTATACCTATAGTTTTTTTCTTAACACTACACATTCTGTGCAAACACATTTCTATACATATGTACATGCACACGAATAAGAATGTTCCATGCAAAGCACAAGATAATGTCGATGTAGTTGTGACAAAAAGGGGTTTTATAGAAAACAATGCTTATAAAGAAAATGTTTAAATACAGTGAATATTACCAAAAACTAAGCAAGCCTCGATCAGTGATGCCAACTTTTTGGCTCTAATAGCACATCAGAATTTTAAAAAAGCACTAAAAAGCGTAATGTTGAAATATAAAAAGCGTAAAAAGCACTAACGTAAAAAATGAGTGAAGTTTAATAATGTTTTCTAAGCTATTCTCTATTTCGGCAATATTATCAACATTTTTAATGAAATATATCAGTCGAAAAAGGTATTCTTTACCCAAAAAAAATAAATAAACCAAGTTTTTCTTAAAGTAATTTTAAGAAATACGTGAATTTCTTAAAAGCACTACTTAGTGCTTTTTCTTAGTTTGGCACTAACACTCAAAATTTGGCGTTTTGAGTCTTCAAAAAATATTGAAAATAGTGCCAAAAGCACCAAGTTGGCATCGCTGGCCTCAATAGCTGAGTAGCTAGTGAAGTTAATAAGAAATTTGAATATTCTTGGTTCTATGCACGGTAATTTTTTTTGCATTTTTTTAAAAATGGGTGATAAAACTATATATTGTAGCGATTTTTGTCATCTACTACAAATTTTATGCAACACTGTGTTTCGTTTGAAACTAAAGAAACTGATAAGAAGCAAAGCAAAAGAAATAGGAATAAAATGTACACGTCATACTATTGCATCATCTTTGTGCTCGTAAAATTTTCTGTGAGTCCTTACATCTCGGGAATCAGATTTGCACAGCACGTGCAATTATTTCTTTCTTTTAATTGAAATTAATGAATTAAATAAAACTTAATTAAAAATAAAACTCTATTTCATTACATTGGTGTCAGGTTTGGGGTCTATTAGATCAAATCTACAAAAGGATTTTTACCATGCCTAAATCAAAACGTAACAGAGATTTATTCGAGTCGCTAGAAGAAGCCATGGATGAACGTCTACAGCACTTTGAGGCGAACTTGATCAAAAAAATGGAAGACCGTATAAAGGATAAACGCAACGCAGGAACATCTCAACAAACAGTAGGTGGTGCTACATTCGAGTCCAATTTATTTAGCAACAGTAAGACGTTGACTAGCACTCGAAAGACCGCGGAAGAAATGTGCGAAAATGCGCCTAAAGAAAAAAAACACATGTGGAAATCACGAAAGTAACGCAGTGGCTAGTGAAGCCCCGTGTACACAGGAGGCTTCGAATAAACAAAGTCGAATTGCGACTTTATTGGAAGAACTTCGTGGGCTAAATTTATCCGCAGAAGAAATCAATGAATGTACGTCGAATGCTATACGTGCTGATGAAAATCAGCCAAGCACTCCAGTTTCGCCACGTAAAAATTCTTTTAGTCAACATCTTATATCGACATTCGCTGGCTCGTCCCCATGGCTTGAATACGAACGTCTTTTAGATGAAACATCTAATTTCTATGGCTGGTCCCTTGCCGATAAACGAATGGCATTAGTTTCAAATTTAAGGGGCGCTGCACTAAAACTAAAACTAAACCTCTGGCTGACTTCGCCACTGAACTAGAACGCCTATCAATGGCTGCTTTTTCTGGTACACCTCGTAGTATCGTCTCCGATATTCTTAAGAACCAATTTATTGATGGCCTTCGTGATACATATTTACAAAACTTTTTAATCGCCAGTCGTCCGAATGATATTTGTGAGGCTCTACAGGTAGCGCAAGAATTGCAAGCCCGTTCATCAAGAAACCGATCTAGGCATGTCTACGAGGTAGAACCTGTAGGGTCACGTACCATGAACCAGAGGCGTAGAACTGGCAATAGAAATGCAGCACAGCCGAGCGATGTAGCGGGAAACGAGGAGCCGTCGGCCTAGAGGAGCAAAGGTCGATCGTAGGCAATGTTGCTCCTATATATAGTCAACGACTACAAAATGATTTTTCGCCATCACAGAAAGCAAAGAATATTCAACAGGGACTTCAACAACAAATTTGCAAGCAAATCGATGATACGGATAAATTTTCAAAAACTAAATGCGGAAACCAGGATGAGGATTCCCTCATTTATATTGGAGCCGTGGGTGACCGTAGTGTGTGTTGTGATATGAAAATTAAACATCAAGTTATACAGATTGTTGTTGATACTGGCGCCTTGGTGTCTATTCTTAATCCAAAACATATTCCAGACGGAATAAATAAAAAGAATTGTTCAGTGAGACTTCAAGGGCCATCTGCAGAAATTTTCACAGCCAATCATTACGTTTCACTGCAATTCTTTGTTGGGTCGACTAGTCTCACACATGACTTTTTGATCGTCGATTATAATTCCCCTTCAATATTTGGCCTCGATTTTTTACGTAAGCACAACGCTGTGCTCGACTTATCAGAAATGCGTTTACGTTTAGGAGTACATGAAGTACCACTTGTTTTACCAGGCAGTTACCATTCCAATTTAATATATTTATTACAACCTCTAACAATTTCTTCTTTTTCCGATACACAAATATTTCTGCCGGTGAAGCGAAATAGCTTAAATGAAACAGTTTTGTTTGAAGCCGTCGAAAGTTCTAACCTTCCGTTTGGCGTTCTGGTAGGCCGAGCTTTAGTCGATACTACACCTGGCGCAATACCTGTACGAATAACCAATACCACAGAACGCTCTTTAACATTACCAGCAAATACCGTATTAGGAAGTTTGATGGAAGCTGAGGTTGTAGAAGTTGCTGGACATGGCAGTGAAAACGAATTTGTTAATAGCTTTCAAATATCAGGAAATAAATCCCACAAATAGAGATGAATTAAAAAAACTTTTTAAAGAATTCGAGTGCATCTTTTCCTCTGGTCCATTGGATTTTGGTAAAACCTCCATAGTAAAACACCACATTGATACAGGCGATTCGCACCCAATTAAACAACCACCACGCCGTATTCCTTTTGCAAAGAAAGCAGAAGTCCAAGAATTGGTGCAAGACATGCTTAATCGTGGTGTAATAGAACCGTCCACAAGCCCTTGGTCCTCACCAGTAGTACTTGTCCGCAAAAAAGATGGAACAACAAGATTTTGTGTAGACTACCGGCGACTAAATGACGCAACAAAAAAAGATTCATACCCCTTGCCAAGAATGGATGAAATTTTATCTACACTCTATGGATCCTACTGGTTTTCGACAATGGACCTACAAAGTCGTTTTTGGCAGGTAGAAATGGGCAGGGAGTCAAAAGAAAAAACAGCGTTTTCATGCGGTAGTGGCCTGTGGCAATTTAATGTGATGCCATTCGGCTTATCAAACGCACCGGCAACTTTTGAACGTCTAATGGACGGCTTATTTTCCGGCTTAACGTGGAGAGGTGCACTAGTTTACTTAGATGACATCATTGTCCACTCTTCTTCTTTTGAAGAACATATTTGTCACCTAAGAAAAGTTTTTGAGCAGATAAAAATGGCAGGACTCAAACTTAGCCCAAAAAAATGCAAATTCTTTAAAGAACGAGTTAGTTATCTAGGTCACATTGTCGGCCGATGTGGACTTGAATCAGATCCTGTCAAAGTTGAAAAAGTCTTAGATTGGAAGGTCCCAAATTGTAAACGAGAATTGCGTGGCTTTCTAGGCTTGTGCTCCTACTACCGAAAATTTATTCCGCAATTTTCGACTTTAGCTCGACCTCTCACTGAACTGACGGAGTTAAAACGAAAGTTTGAGTGGACTCCCGTTGCAGACATTTCATTCAAAACGCTCAAATCAAAACTTACAACGACCCCAATACTTGCTTTTCCTAATGAGGAAGACAGTTTTATATTGGATACTGATGCTTCTAATTACGGCATGGGCGCCGTCCTAAGCCAAGTTCAAAATGGAGTCGAGAAAGTAATCGAGTATTATAGCAAGCCATTGTCCAAGCCCGAACAAAATTATTGCGTTACGAGAAAGGAACTCTTAGCGGCCGTAGTGGCTATGAAACATTTTCACCCGTACTTGTTCGGAAGATCGTTTATTCTGCGAACAGACCACGCATCCCTAAAATGGTTATGTAATTTTAAAGAACCAGAAGTCCAGCTTGCTAGATAGTTAGAGCGCTTACAACAGTACGAGTTTAACGTACTGGTAACGCTGATGCTTTATCACGGCGCCCATGCGGGGAATGTAACCATTGTAAGCAAGCCGAACGAAAACAGGATATTGATGTGTTGAATTTAAGAGTTTTGTCAATAAACCTTCGCGAGATGCAAGACAATGACGAAGTATTATCTGAGGTTCGGAAATGGGTTTTAGAAGGAGCGCGGCCAGATAAACAGAATTTAATAAAGGAAGGACCGCAAATCAAAGCCTATTGGCACTTATGGCTCCGGTTGCAAATGCGCAACGATATACTCTATTATTCGTATATATACTCAAAAGGCAATAGTGAATTGTTGGCGGTACTCCCGAGTATATTGGTTCCAACGGTTCTTACCCAAATTCATAACTCAGTAACTGGAGGTCATTTGGGGATCCGAAAAACCATGCATAAAGCTAAATCCCGTTACTTCTGGGTCGGTCAATCATCAGATATCTACACTTGGTGTAGGAATTGTATGGTGTGTGCTGCGCGGAAAGGCCCGTCTAGGCAAACAGTTGGATTACTACAACCAAGTATCGTAGGAACTCCATTTGAACGTGTTGCAGTAGACGTACTGGGTCCGTTACCAATCACAGCCAACAAAAATCGTTATATACTAGTGATCATGGACTATTTCACGAAATGGCCGGAGTGCTTAGCGATACCGGATCAAACTGCTGAAGTTGTAGCTGAAACTATGGTCTCAAACATGATTTGCCGTTTTGGAGTCCCTTTTGTCATTCATTCAGACCAAGGGCGCAACTTCGAGTCAGAGGTTTTTCAGAAAGTACTTCAAATTTTAGGGGCAGAGAAAACTCGCACCACTCCTTTAAGGCCACAATCGGATGGCATGGTGGAACGTTTTAATCGAACTTTGCTTGATTACTTAGCCAAATTTGTAGATGACCATCAAAGAAACTGGGATAGGCTACTGCCTCTAGCCTTGCTAGCCTATAGAAGCTCTGTCCACGAGTCTACTGGTTATTCGCCAGCACTTCTTAATTTAGGTCGTGAGATTCGTTTACCTTTGGATATTGTTGTCGGTGTTACACCCAAGCAAAACGTCAGTGTACCGCAGTTTGCTTCAGAGTTACAACAAAATCTCCAAATGGTGCATAATTTGGCTAGGAAAAATTTAACTCTTAGTGCCGATAGCATGAAACACCAGTACGATGCACGTTCTAATCCAGTTCAATTTCAAGAAGGAGAACAAGTGTGGGTGTATCAACCTAGACGGCGTAAAGGGAAATGTCCGAAACTACAATCGGATTGGATAGGACCAGCGAAAGTACTTAAAAAAATTACCGAGCTTGTTTATAAGGTTAAGCTGGAAAATGAACGTAATTCTCGAGTTTTACATGTAAACCGATTGACGGCATATAATATAACCATAACCGAACTCGGGCAGGAGCCATGAGTCTGAGGAGGGGGCAATGTAGCGATTTTTGTCATCTACTACAAATTTTATGCAACACTGTGTTTCGTTTGAAACTAAAGAAACTGATAAGAAGCAAAGCAAAAGAAATAAGAATAAAATGTACACGTCATACTATTGCATCATCTTTGTGCTCGTAAAATTTTCTGTGAGTCCTTACCTCTCGGGAATCAGATTTGCACAGCACGTGCAATTATTTCTTTCTTTTAATTGAAATTAATGAATTAAATAAAACTTAATTAAAAATAAAACTCTATTTCATTACAATATATAGAAAATGCAAGAACTGATTCTTTATTTTTGCTGATTTTCAATACCAATCATGCCAAGACAACTGCGGTCGTTTCAGTTCAACTCCGAGCTCTCTAACTTTTTTCGGAGCTTCAGAAAATCTCTTTCAAGCTATCCGTACATGCAGACGGACATGTCTTTTTTTTTTATCTCCTCTTCATAAGAGTTCAGAATAACTAACTTTATGTGGCCGCAAATGAATATTGTAGAAATTACAAAAATCTGGACAAACCTATATATATCCTTTACCATTTTTGGTGAAGGGTATAAAAAAGAACGACAAGACACTTCACAACAAAAAAAATATCTAATTACTAAATAATACTATTCTAATTATCCTGCACAACAATAATCGAGTTATTACTATACTATTAATTCTATGACCTATTATTCCGACACTAAAATGAGTTTAATAAAATTATATTTAAATCAAAGCTAAATAACCCTTACTTTCTGGTGTATGTATTTTTATTAGCTTATATTAAAAAAAAAAAAATCCGTTTGTCATGTATATGTATGTATGTATATATATAGATTTGTATGTGTATATAGATAGATATGAATACATAAGAGCAAATAGCATAGAGGTTGTATAGAACAAACGACAATGGTTAGACTGTTGTAAATTTAGAGATGGTAAGGTGAGCTTTCATTACAAAACATCTTTCAGCAAATTGAAATACGATGAATCAAAACAATTCACGTATTCCATTTGCAAAAAAGTTTCGTATATAAAGCAGAAATCTACATCTACTGACACCACAGACAGTGGACCAAACACAAAAGAACGCTGATGATGAAGGTTTAGTGGCCTTCGAAAACGGCTGGCTGTTCCGTTCAACTATGTGTTGTTAGTCAGAATATTTACAACAGACTTTGTTGTTATATGTTCATTAATAATTATCACATGTAATTTGGCTTAAAAAGCAATACGAACCTTAGCCCGTTCAAATCACAAATATAGAAACAAATGGAGTTCGAATAATAATTAAAATTAACTAAAAATTAATAGCCATGGGCCTGTGGCAAAAATTAAATAAAAATATACTTAATAGTAACAAACCAAAAAAGTTTGTCTTAAGTAGAACAAAAAATAAGCAAATTAAGTAACATGTGTATAATTAGTAAAAAAAAGAACAAAACTACAATGGTAAGACTGTTGTAAATATAGTGATGGTAAAATTGAGCTTACAATACAAAAAAGCTTTCAGCAAATTGAAATACGATGAATCAAAACAATTCACATATTCCATTTGCAATAAAATGCTAAGTATATAAAGCAGAAATCTACATCAACTGACACCACACACAGTGGACCAAACACAAAAGAACGCTGATGATGAAGGTTTAGTGGCCTTCGAAAACGGCTGGCTGTTCCGTTCAACTATGTGTTGTTAGTCAGAATATTTACAACAGACTTTGGTTTTATTTGTTCATTAATAATTATCACATGTAATTTGGCTTAAAAAGCGATACGAACTTTAGCCTATTCAAATCATAAATATAGAAACAAATGAAGTTCGAAAAATAATTATAAAAAGCTATTTAATATTTTTTTCTTTTCATAAAAGTTATGGTTATTTATGCACTGTAGTATATCGTCACCTTAAAGACCAAACAACCTATCAGCAAAAATTTCAAAATTCAGTTTTTTATTTAACACGTTGGCTGCCATGTGACACAACTGTGTCACACTTTTTTTTTTTATATGAAGCCATGTGTACCACCCGTGGTACTCAAGCTATGTACAGACGGTTGTCAGATCTTACAATATTGCCAGTAAAATGTGCTCAAAATTTCTTACAAGCGTGTGAACTGACAATTTTTGTCAGACGTCGTTGCCAGAAAAAGCATTGTCAGTTCATTGCAAGACTAGCAGCTGACAACAAATTGTCAGACATCTTACAATCGTGTGAACACATTGTAAAATTATTGCCAGATATTTGTCAGACATTTTAATATTGTCAATGGCGTCATTGTAAGAGAATTCTTTCTATGGGCAACACTGCGCACGCTTGATTTTAAAGAAAAAATTTATCATAAAATATAGACAGAAAAAATCATTGCAACTGCTTCTTTATGGTCCATAATAATTTATACTTTCAGTTTTTACATTTAACACAAACGATAAATATTTAACAATTTCTAACAAATGCTTTAAGTCTGGCAACGCATAACAACAGATCTAACATTTTGTGCATATGACAACCGTGTGAACTGGCAATTTTTCTATTGATGATTTTGTCAGATGAATTTATTGTCATACAGCCGTCTGGCAATAAATTGTAAGATTTTCTGACAACCGTGTGAACTGACAAGGAATATTGTGCTGGCAATTTTCGATTGCCAGTACATTGTCAGCACATTGCCAGATCTAACAATATTGTAAGATCTGACAATCGTCTGTACATAGCTTCACGTATACTTTACTTTTTCATTATATAATTTTCGACCACCGGTGGTACACATGGCGTTACATTAAAAACAGAGCGCCATGTGAACCACCAGTGGACACATGTTAAAAATACTCACAAATCGACGATACGACGATAACAACCAACATGAGACTGTAATTTAAAAATAAAATTTTGGGAATGATTTTTTTTTATATGGGGGCAGTCAACGTGTTAATATTATTCCCTATATCATAACGCATATACATATATGCAAAATTTTGAACGCCTATTACAGTGGAAATTTTGTCACATATATACAACTCCGGTCTGAGACCAGTGACAATGTAAGAGCGACCCATCTAAATCCTTTATACAATTTCTACTTACATTTACACAGCGTTGGCCTAGTCCATAAGATGTGTCCAAAGCTGTATACATTTCAAGCGAAGGTTGGATGACTCAAACTGAGAGAGAGCATAATTGAAACTAATAAACAATATGATACATTACTAACACATCCAAATCGGATGCTAGTGCAGTGGCTAAATTTTATTAGTGTCTGTTTTGTTCTTTGCTTCTAATTAACATATAATTCTACAATAGGATAGCGGAAAGACATATCTGATTCGGATCCTAGTTGTATGCGCTTAACTATTTTTGTTTTTAATATTGACATAATAGATTGCAATCGGATGGCTTTCAATTTGTAATGACTTGCGGACTACTGGGTAATGACCCTATTACGGTTTACAACTCAATTAGTTTAGTTGAAATTTTAACAACTTAACCTTAAAACAACTTAACTGTTTTTTGGCATTCTGAATTATAACTAATTTTAGTTGTATTCGAAACAATGCTCGAAAAGAAAAGGTTTTTATGTATGCTAGGTTTTTTGAAACCATAGTAGCCAGCCATCACAAAACATTTTAAATAGTTTTAGTTTTGGCCATGTATTTTTCTCTTTAGATTTCATGTTTTAGGAACGTGGCAACAATATTGGTTGGCAAATGGGATTGGTTGGCGTCTGGAATAATGAAACAAAACTAAAGGCTCCGTTACCCGACTGTATAAATCGCAGATGTAATACTATGTTTAGACGACGAGTTGAATCACATGCTTCGCTCTCTGAATCTTGTTTTTGAATCTTGCCGTTTATACGACGCCTTCGTGCTTCGTGTGCAGCGTGCCAATTTAGTGCTTTTCGCACTAGATTTAGTGATTTTTAATTCATAACATTCCGGAATTTTTCAACTAGGTGCTTTTTTTTTAAATACCTGAAATTGGTGCTTTTTCACCTTTGACTTTAGTGCTTTTAGTGCGTTTAACAAATCCACTAAATATAAATTTGTGATAGCATGTTGGCTTTACACAAAACAAGAAATAAACATTTGCCACTTTTCTGTCTGATTGTCATACGTAAAGAACGGAATGTGCTACAGTAAACTTCTTGGTACGCTTTTGTAGAAAATTGAACACTCTATAAAAAAATTTAAAATTAAACTAAATCTGAAATAAAAATATTTTTAATTTCCATTCCATTCATTTATTACAGCTATGGCTAAAATAAATTGAAAAACTTATAAAATTATTTTATATTTCTCTATTATAACGGAAAACACTTCTTTGGCACTTTTTAAAAGGCCTGTTTGTATTTTGTATGGAACTTGGTAAAATAACATAATATAATATAACATAATATTTCTGTTGTTTTCTTGAAAAATCTTATATATTTAGGGTAAGTTTTATTTTGGACTGTAAATAACTTTTGATCCAGCTAACTTATCAAAAAATTGTATGTAACTTTTAATTTTCTACAAAAACGTACCAAGAAGTTTACTGTAGGACATTCCGTTCTTTACTTATGACAATCAGAATTTTTTATTTTTTTATTTTTTATATATTTATTGTATCTTCAAATATGAACTAACAATAAGTATTCAAATCTTAAAATCTTAAATCTATAAAAAAAAGTATTAGGCCCGACCAATGTCGGACATAAGCTTAGTGATAGTGTTTAAGATTATAAACTCTATTAACTATTAAAAATATGCCTTTACATTTAAATGAATAAGTTTACGTTACACAATTGTGAATTAGCTAAAAAGAGATAAGCGAGTCTACACAAACTCTACAATGCAGTGAACATAAGTCGTAATTATTGTTCATATGATATGTTGACGTATCGTGGTTTATGGAGCTCGGTCCCTTTTTCCGCTGGCTCTTGAATCAAACAGACGTATGCACGCTGCATTGGGTAATAAATAAAAAAGGAATTGTAGTAATTGATTAAGTCACATTTTTTAAAATAAGGAGAAAAATAAAAATTGAATTTTCTAAAAGGAAATTGATAATTCGACTAAATAAAAAAGGGGGACTATCAATACGGAAAGGTGCACCAACGTTGTATTTCTACTGTCGCTGTGATCTAGAACATCGTGGTAAGCGCTGCACAAATCAAAGAGTTCAACAAAAGTTTTCTTTAACATTTTTTGGCATCCCTTGCGGGGAAGAGTAGTGATCTTTATAACAGTGTGTTGTCGCACTCTTTCTACGCAATTGCTGTTTAATTGACATCCCAGTTAAACCCAAACTATTTTCTTCGTGCTGAAGTCCTCATCTTCATCATAATTAGCAACGTCACCGAGTTTTTTTGTTTAAGACACACAGTAGCATAAAACTTTAACATTTACACTCTACATTGAACGCCATCTACGCGTTAATAGCAGAATAACATTTAACATTGCTTAATCTGTCAAACACAACATTGTCTGTTAGCATTAACATTGGCGCTGCAGCTGTTTTCTTCACGCTTTATCAATTGTTATTTGGCACATGTTACACACTAAAGAAGAAATTGCCGAATAAAATTAAATTCCTTTTATCAACATGCCATCTGAAGAAAAAGTAACTACGTACCGCAGCGCAATTCAAAATTTCCGCGCTAATACCAGAAAAACAGCTAAGGCTAAACAAACCGCTGGATTTATTCAAGTACGCTTAAAATTGCTGGAAGACTATTGGCAAAAATATTGTGATGCACGAGATACTTTAATTGCAGAAATAAATGAACAAGCTGCGGGCAAGAAGGTTAGTGACCACATTCAACTCTTGACTAATGATACGGATTATGCCGACGTCGAAAATACGTATTGTGAAACCCTGGGCGAATTAACTGACCAATTAGAACAAGTGAATACGAATAACTCTTCGACTGCCACCACTAGTGCAAGCCTTCAACAGGCCACGCCAGCTATTACTTCGCCAACGACAGTGGTGGGGATGATGGGGATTTTCTTAACTGGTTTCCATTCAAAGACCTTTTTGTATCAGTTGTCAAAGCGAATAAGCATATTACAAATACACAAAGGCTACAATATTTAAAGGACGCTCTCGTTGGCGACGCAGCCCACGTCTTAAACAATATCGCAACTACAGACGAAAATTTTATCATTGCATGGGAGTTGTTAGTAAAGAAGTATGAAAACAAACGAATAATTGTTAACTCATTTCTTACGCAGATCATTAATTTGCCCGCTGCGCAAACGGAGTCCGCTACAAATTTACGCATATTGAATGATGGTGTAACCACTGCACTACGAGCACTTCAGCAACTCGAACGTTCAGTCAACCAGTGGGATGATTGGCTCGTTTATTTAATGGTCAACAAGTTAGATACTGAAACAAGAAAGGCATGGGAGCTTTCGATTAAACCGAATGAAGATTTACCAAATTATTCAGCGCTAAAAGAATTTTTAGATGGTCGTATTCAATCCTTGGAAATGTTTCAAAGAACTGCAGACCCCAAAAGTAACGTAAGATCATCCAAGGATGCGCACAGTAAGTCGAAGCCCGGTGTGAAAGCTATGCATACAATAACAACACAACAATGTCATCATTGCTCTGGTAAGCATTTATTATCATATTGTAATTCGTTTAAACGCCTTCCACTGTCACAAAAGCGAAATATTGTTATTCAACATAAATTATGTTTTAATTGTTTGCGACATGGGCATTCAATTCGCTCATGCCCTTCTCAAGGTCGATGTCAAAAATGCCAGGCAACGCATCACACATCATTGCATGGCGAGCCAAATCATACCCAAAACAAAAGTCTCGTCACTGAAACTGACGATTCGGTCACAGCACATAATGTTCGCTTACCTAAAACCAATTCGGGTCCGAAAGTGCTGTTGGGTACAGCAGTTATTGAAGCTCATAACGAGACAGGTCAAAGGCTACAACTTCGAGCCCTGATAGACAGTGGTGCAGAAGCAACGTTTATTAGCGAATTTGCAGGAAATCAGTTGCAGCTACGACGTAAACCCAATAAGGTTTCCATTTACGGGGCAAATGGTGAACCATTGGCAACTTCGAGAAGCACAGTATTTTTCAAAATACAGTCATTAACGACAGAATTTCAAATGAATTGTGAAGCTTTAGTCTTACCTCGAGTAGGTAACGCAACTCCAACACTGCCTATACCTGATGAGGACCTACGGGAATTTTTCTATTTAAAGTTAGCCGACTCAAAATTTAATAAACCAGGAGTAATTGACATCATCCTCAGCGCATTAGATTATGCTGCAATAATTAAACAAGATATAAAGCGCAGTAAAACGAACAATTTCATTGCGCAAAACACCCAATTAGGCTGGGTTATTTTTGGAGGTGTGGCGAGTACGATGAACGTAACGAATTGCTGCTTTACACAACATGATTTGTGTGACACTATACGGAAATTTTGGGAAGTCGAGGAAATCGGCTCTACGCAACAATTATCACCTGAAGAAAATTTCTGTGAAGAATTTTTTGCTCGTACACATGCTCGAAACGAAAGTGGGCGCTTTATTGTCAGACTTCCTATTAGGCTAGATGCCAATTTGTCGAAACTGTCAGGTAGTAAGGAAAGTGCTATTTTATCCTTAAACCATGTACAACGTCGTTTAGCACAAGATCCACGTATGCACCAGTTGTATACCGACTTTTTAAACGAATATTCTGAGTTGGGCCACATGGAGTTGGCTCCAGAGGATGACAATACGAAACCCACTTGTTATCTTCCGCATCACGGAGTTTACAAGGAGTCAAGCTCGACAACGAAACTACGAGTTGTATTTAACGCGTCATGTCGCGGGCGTTATAACGTATCGTTAAATGACTGCCTCCATGTAGGACCAAAGTTACAAAGAGATCCAACAGATGTAACACTAAACTGGCGACGCTATCGAGTGGCATTCACTGGTGACATCGAAAAGATGTACCGCCAGATTTTGATCCACAGCAGTGATGCAGATTTACAGCGTATATTGTGGCGTGCTTCAACATCTGAACCCCCAATCAATTTTCGGCTATTAACAGTAACGTATGGCACTAATTGCGCGCCGTATCTTGCCATCAAAGTATTGCATACTTTGGCTAGCGAAGAAGAACAACGGTTTCCCGCAGCCTCAAAAATTATTATATAAAACTGAATTTTATGTAGATGATGCTTTAACTGGTGGCGACAATCTAGGTGATGCAATTAGTAAGCTAAAAGAGTTAAAAGAACTTCTAGAAACTGTAGGATTTCATTTACGAAAATTTAATTCAAATTCACAAGAATTATTAGCAACGTTACCTATGGCAGATTTGGCACGACACGATGCAGTTGATCTTTCCTTAGAAAATGAGGCCAAAGCATTAGGGTTATTTTGGCACACGCAATTTGACCATTTTGGGTTCAAAATGAATTTCGATTACCATAAGTCTGAGTTTACAAAACGACAAATGCTTTCTGAGTTGTGCAAAATATTTGACCCTCTTGGCTTTCTAGCACCGGCTGTTATAAGAGGCAAAATATGTTTACAGCAACTTTGGCTACAGGGGCTCGATTGGAACGACCACTTGCCTCCAGAGCTAAAAAAGTTTTGGGGGAGCTTCCGGAGGGAATTACAACAATTACCTAACCTGCGTATACCACGATGGCTCAAAATGACAAATGACAGCACAATTGAGTTTCACACCTTTGCTGATGCCTCTCAGTCTGCGTATGCTGCATGCGTCTACGCAAGAGTAGTAAGACAAAACGTCGCTTCAGTGAATTTGGTCATAGCAAAAACAAAAGTTGCGCCTCTTAAGAAATTAACCATTCCGCGACTAGAGTTATGTGCAGCTGTCCTTGCTACAAAGCTTTTAAAAAAGGTAAGAGACGCATTTTCGTTATATGGCACATTATCAGTATTTTGGACGGATTCCACGACAGTGTTGTGCTGGATTCGGTCACATCCATCAAGGTTAAAGGAGTTCGTTGCCAACCGAGTGGCATGTATACAAGAAAATACGAACACTCACGACTGGAATTATATACCTACAGATCAAAATCCGGCAGATTGTGCCTCTAGGGGTATATCAGTACAGCAGCTTATTGAACACACTCAATGGTGGCATGGGCCATCGTGGCTGGCATTAGAAAGCTATCAATGGCCTTCGTTTACATTTAATACTCCAAAAGCAGTTCCTGAATCTAAGGACATACAAGTGTTAAATACTCAAGTCATACCTGACTTATATTATCTTCTTGAACGGTTCTCAGAATTAAATAAATTGCTTGTTGTCGTGGCATGGTGTCTGCGTTTTTATAAGCGGTGCAGAAAAACATCAACTAATACAAACATATTTTGCGACTGGTCTGAAAGACATGCAGCACTTAAACGTTTAGTAAGCTCAGTTCAACGTATAGAATTTCGTGAAGAGATTGTAGCCTTGCAACAAAGGGGGCTAGTAAGCAGACGCAGTAAACTTTTAAAACTAAATCCGACCTTGGATTCTGATAACATTCTGCGAATCAATAGTAGACTAAAGAATTCAACCATACCTTTTAATGAAAAATGTCCAATGATTTTACCAAAAATCAATCCGCTTACGACTTTGATCATATTAAACGCTCATCAACGTGCCATGCATGGAGGAATTCAAGCTACACTAGCAGTATTACGACGTCAATTTTGGGTGATTGATGGACGCACTAGCGTTAAGAAAATTATTAAAAACTGTATTCCGTGCTTTCGACAAAGCTGTAGTCCAGCCCAGCAGATTATGGGTGATCTCCCGCCACAGAGATGTAATATTACATTGCCGTTTCTACACGTAGGTGTGGACTATGCAGGTCCCTTTCTGATTCGAACTACAAAAGGCCGCGGTTACAAAAGCTATAAGGGGTACGTATCACTTTTCATCTGCATGGCTACTCGCGCTATCACTTTAGAATTAGTCAGTGATCTGACTACTGAATCCTTCATAGCAGCCTTAAAGCGATTTACCTCAGTTCGAGGATGCTGTTCCGATTTGTATAGTGATCAAGGCACCACATTTGTGGGGGCAGATGCCTTACTACAAGGAGAACGTCAGCTGTTTCTTGAGCAACTTCAGGCTGGTGTATTATATTCGGCTCAAAACGGTATTCAGTGGCACTTTATTCCACCTGGGGCTCCCAACTTTGGTGGGCTATGGGAAGCCGGCGTTAAAAGCATGAAGCTGTTATTGAAGCGTTCGGTCAATATTTCAACACTGACTTTCGAGGAATTTTATACTGTATTGAAGCAAGTTGAAGGATGCTTAAACTCACGGCCTCTAGCACCGCTCTCTGATGATCCGAACGATTTAGCTGCCATAACGCCAGGGCACTTCTTAACTGGACGAGCAATTACCGCCATTCCTGAGCCAAATATTTTAGATAGTCGAATTGGCATAACACGCAGATGGAAACAAATTTCGCAAATGTGTCAAGACCTTTGGAAAAGATGGTCCAGTGAATATCTGCATAATCTTCATGTTCGCACAAAGTGGCAAGGACCCCATAAAAACGTTGAAGTAGGCCAGCTAGTCTTAATAAGAGATGAACGGCTTCCTCCCAAACAATGGCTATTAGGACGAATTGTAGAAACACATCCCGGTCCCGATGGCGCAGTTCGAGTCGTTACACTAAAGACACATGCTTCAACCTTGCGACGACCAATTTCAAAAATATCAGTGCTGCCGCTTGAAAATATTCAGACATCCTAAGACGGTGGGCGGAACGATAAGCACCAATAATTAGTTATAAAACTTAAACTTTGTAGAAGAAAGGCTTAACGTCATAACAACTATGATTTGTAGGTTTGATTTTTTTTTTAAATTGTACTATCAGATATGAACTTATATCCTTGCAACATTAGTCTGCTTACTCCTATTTGTCGCTTCTCGACAAGGTGGGCGGTAATGTTTAAGATTATAAAC
Source organism: Tachina grossa (assembly GCA_949987645.1). Lineage (NCBI taxonomy): Eukaryota > Metazoa > Arthropoda > Insecta > Diptera > Tachinidae > Tachina > Tachina grossa. Next base: position 58,762,415 of record OX465277.1, on the reverse strand, counting down.
TCTATTAACTATTAAAAATATGCCTTTACATTTAAATGAATAAGTTTACGTTACACAATTGTGAATTAGCTAAAAAGAGATAAGCGAGTCTACACAAACTCTACAATGCAGTGAACATAAGTCGTAATTATTGTTCATATGATATGTTGACGTATTGTGGTTTATGGAGCTCGGCCCCTTTTTCCGCTGGCTCTTGAATCAAACAGACGTATGCACGCTGCATTGGGTAATAAATAAAAAAGGAATTGTAATAATTGATTAAGTCACATTTTTTAAAATAAGGAGAAAAATAAAAATTGAATTTTCTAAAAGGAAATTGATAATTCGACTAAATAAAAAAGGGGGACTATCAATACGGAAAGGTGCATCAACGTTGTATTTCTACTGTCGCTGTGATCTAGAACATCGTGGTAAGCGCTGCACAAATCAAAGAGTTCAACAAAAGTTTTCTTTAACAGATAGTTATTAATAATACATAAGTAGTGATAAGCAATAAAAATAAAAAAGTGTTTTCAAGCAGCTTCATCATCTTGAGTGTTGAATATTAGAGCCCGTGTATCTCTCTTTTTTAAGCGGATGTGCCCAGTAAAGTTCAAAATATTACGAGCAAGCGGATTAGGATGTGACTCGAGTTTTGTTAGATATTTGCCTGCGTATTTTACAATTTCTTCAGTCACTAGTGGCATATTCAAATCGCGATGTATATTTGGATTTTTGATGTACCATGGAGCCGATGTTATCATGCGTAAAATTTTATTTTGCCTTCGTTGAATTTTCTCTACATTTGAAGCTGAAGCAGTGCCCCATAGTTGAATTCCGTAACACTATATTGGCTTTAAAAGCGACTTGTATATTAAAAGTTTGCAGTCTAGGCTAAGTGTTGAATTTCTACCAATCAGCCAATGTACCTGAGTTAATTTAAGTTTCATTTGTTACATTGACTCTAATGTGATGTTTCCATGTAAGTCGTCGATCAAGGTGTAAACCAAGATATTTCACATGTGAATGTTGAGGAACAACTTGATTGTTAATCCGAATGGGGGAGCAAGTATCTCTTCTTAGGGTGAACGTTATATGGACACACTTATGTTCATTGACTTTAATTCTCCATAAGTTTAACCAAAGCTCCATCTGGCTAATGTGTTCCTGGAGTTTGCGGGATGCCTCATCAGGGTTTTAGTGCATACTAAGGCAGGCTGTATCGTGGGCAAATGTGGAAGTATGGATACTACTGCTCACAGGCATATCACAAGTATAAATCAAATATAAAACTGATCCCAGTATACTCCCCTGTGGCACACACTCGTAAAGTCTCCTTCCACAACAGTGAACTTACGGGAAATAGTGTAACTTTCCAAAATATTTAAAATGTTTATTGGTAAGTAAGTCTTCAAGTTTAAAATTAGGCCTTCATGCCACACTTTATGAAATGCCTGGGAAACGTCAATAAAGAGCGCAGAACAATACTTTTTTTCCTCAAAAGTTCTTCTTATAAATTGAACCAGTCTGTGAGTTTGTTCAATGGTGCTATGCTGACTTCTAAAACCAAATTGATGGTCTGGTATGCACCCACTACTAATTAGAATTGGGGACAATTTTGTTTTGAGCAGTTTTTCGAAAAGCTTTGACATAGTTGATAGTAGACTTATTGGCCTATATGACTCAGCCTTGGTTAGATCTTTGCCCGGCTTTGGAATCATTTTAACCTTGGCAAGCTTCCAGCTGTGTGGATAATACTCCAGTCGTAAAATGGCATTAAATATGAATAATAGGATTCTCATTGCAATACGAGGCAAGTTCATCAGCATCTGGTTACTAATTCCATCAATACCCGGAGCTTTCTTCGGGTTGAGTTCGGCAATTAATTTTTGTAAATCACGCGTCTTAAACTGTATGTGTTGAGGGGGTAGAGCGACTACATTCGGCAAATCAGCAACGCCAGTACATATGTATGTTTGGCGTAAAAACGGATTTTAAGTGCTCAGCAAATATTTTACCTTTTTCAGTATCGCTTCTTGCCCAACTTCCGGTAGATGTGCGTAGAGGTGGCTTATACTCAATAGGTGTTTTAAGCTTTCTAGCAGCGCGCCACAAAGAGTAATTAGACGCTGGTGTGACATCAAGACCTTCCAGATAATTTTTAAGAGATGCAGTTTTTTCAGACGCAAGCAACTCTTGGAGTCGTTTAGTGCACTCTTTAAATCTGATTTTATTTTGTGGTGATCTGTGCTGTTGCCATTCCCTTCTAGCTCTTCTTTTTTCACGTACGAGACGTTCAATGTCTGTAGAATAAATTTTATTAAACCCAGTCTGCGGATGGGAGATAATGGCATGTTCAGCAGCCTGTTTGATATTCTCGCTGAGATTGGCAATGTTAGATTCAATATCATTGGATGTTCTAAGCGTAATGTTTTGCGTACAATGACTACTGAGATATTTTTTGAACCCCAGCCAATTAACACGATTGATCATCTTCACATATGGGTCAGGTAAGTTACTTCTTAATGGACTACAAATTGTAATGATCGTCGGAGAGTGATCGGACGAAAGATCAAGAGAAGCTTGAACTTGAATTAAATCCCTAGAGATATATTTTATGACGCCAAAATCTATAACATCCGGAATTTTTTGTATGTCAGTAGGCCAATAAGTGGGCTCCCCACTCGAAATTACATCCAAGCCCATTTTTGAAATAGTGTTGAACAATGCTCGACCTCTGGGGGTAACAAGACGCGAACCCCAGAACGTATGCTTAGCATTGTAGTCGCCAGCTGCTACAAAACAAGGTCCAAGAGATTTGTAGAAATCCTCGTATTGATTCTCAGTGATTGAAAATCTGGGAGGGGAGTAAATTGACGATATAACAAAATTTGTACAAAAACTTTCAATGCCAATATTTGTTGCTTGTAGGTGTTCTTCACAAATGTTATCAAGAACATTGTGCTTGAGTCTTGACTTTATTAGAATTGCTGATCCACCGCAAGCCCTTCCTCTAGGGTCCTTTGTATCATATATAGTGTAGCCATAAATTTTAAAAAGACTTCTCGAAGTCAAATGAGTCTCAGATACTAACATTTTTTTTTTAATGCATGTATTTATTTATTGTATCTTCATATATGAACTAACAATAAGTATTCAAATCTTAAATCTATAAAAAAAATTATTAGGCCCGACCAGTGTCGGACATAAACTTAGTGATAGTTATAAATAATACATTAGTAGTGATAATCAAAAAAAAGGGGGGGGGGGGGGGGGAAAGTATTTTCAAGTAGTTCCATCTGGAGTGTTAGGTATAAGAGCCCGTGTGTCCCTCTTTTTTAAGCGGACGTGTCCAGTAAAGTTCAAAATATTACGAGCAAGCGGATTAGGATGTGATTCGAGTTTTGTTAAATATTTGCCTGCGTATTTTTCAATTTCTTCAGACATTAGTGGCATATTTAAATCACGATGTATAATAGAATTTTGGATGTACCATGGAGCCGATGTTATTAACCGTAAAATTTTGTTTTGCCTTCGTTGGATTCTCTCGACATTGGAAGCTGAAGCAGTGCCCCATAACTGAATTCCGTAGCGCCATATTGGCTTCAAAAGCGACTTGTATAATAAAAGTTTGCAGTCTAGGCTGAGTGTTGAGTTTCTGCCAATCAACCAATATATTTGAGTTAACTTAAGTTTCATCAGAGTTAACTTAGAGTCAATATGATGTTTCCATGTAAGTCTTCGATCAAGGTGTATACCAAGGTATTTCACTTGGGAATGTTGAGGAATATTTTGATTGTTGATTCGAATGGGGGAGCAAGTATCTCTTCTTAGGGTGAACGTTATATGGACACACTTTTGTTCATTGACTTTAATTCTCCATAAGTTCAACCATATTTCCAGCTGAGTGATATGTTCCTGGAGATTGCGGGATGCCTCATAAGGGTTTTCGTGCACACTCATACAGGCTGTATCATCGGCAAAAGTAGAAATATGGATATTGTTGCTCACAGGCATATCACAAGTATATATTAAATACAAGACAGGACCCAGAATACTACCCTGGGGCACACCAGAAGATATAGTTTCGGGCACACTCGTGAACTCTCCTTCCACAACAGTGAACTTCCTATCAATAATATAACTTTCCAAAAGCTTTTGAATGTTTATTGGCAGATATGTCTTCAATTTTAAAACTAGGCCTTCGTGCCATACTTTATCAAATGCCTGAGAAACATCAATAAAGAGAGCAGAACAATACTTCTTTTCTTCAAATGTTCTTCTTACAACTTGGACCAGTCTATGCGTTTGTTCAATCGTGCTGTGCTGACTTCTAAAGCCAAATTGATGGTCCGGGATGCACCCATTATCAGTTAAAATTTTGGACAATTTAGTCATGAGCAGCTTTTCGAAAAGCTTTGAGATTGTAGATAGTAAGCTTATAGGCCTATATGACTCAGTCTTGGTAAGATCTTTGCCCGCCTTTGGAATCATTTTGATCTTGGCCAGTTTCCAGTTGTGTGGAAAATATTGCATTCTTAAAATAGCATTAAAAGTAAATAGCAGGATTCTTATTGCAATATGAGGCAAGTTCATGAGCATTTTGTTACTAATGCCATCAATACCTGGAGCTTTCTTCGGGTTGAGTTCAGCAATTACTTTTTGTACTTCACGCATCTTAAACCTTAAGGGACGAGGGGGTAGAGAAACTACACTCGGTAAATCAGCAGCACCCGTACATGAATTGGGAGTGAATACAGATTTTAAATGCTCAGAAAATAAGTTACCTTTCTCACTATCACTTCTTGCCCAGCCTCCGGTCGCAGTACGCAATGGTGATTTAAGATCAACGGGTCGTTTAAGATTTCTAGTAGCGCGCCATAAAGAGTAATTAGATGCGGACGTTACATCAAGACCTTCTAAATACTTTTCCAGTAGTGCAGTTTTTTCCGATGATAGCAGCTCTTTGAGTCGTTTAGTACATTCTTTAAGTCTGATTTTATTTAGGGGTGATCTGTGTTGTTGCCATTCTCTTCTAGCTCTCCTTTTTTCACATACAAGACGTTCAATTTCCGTAGAATAAATTCTGTTAAAGCCGGTCTGCGGATAGGAGGTAGTGGCGTGTTCAGCAGCCTGTTTAATATTTTCGTTAAGATTGGCAATATTAAATTCAATATCATCGCATGATCTAAGCTGAATGTTTTCTACGCAGTGACTACTAAGATATTTTTTGAATACCAGCCAGTTGATTCCATTAATCATCTTCACATATGAGTTAGTTAAATCACTCCTTAGTGGGTTGAAAATTGTAACTATTGTTGGAGAGTGATCGGAGGACAGATCTAGAGAGGCCTCTACATGAATTAAGTCCCTATGAATATTTTTCGTGACGGCAAAATCTATAACATCTGGAATTTTTCTTACGTCAGTAGGCCAGTAAGTAGGCTCCCCACTCGAAATGACATCTAAGCCCATTTTTGAAATTGTATTGAACAAGGCTCGGCCTCTAGGTGTAACAAGACGCGATCCCCAGTACGTATGTTTTGCATTGTAGTCACCAGCTGCCACGAAACAAGATCCAAGCGATTTGTAGAACTTCTCATACTGATCTTCGCTAACTGAAAATCTGGGAGGTGAGTAAATTGATGATATCACGAAATTCGCACAAAAATTTTCTACGAAAATATTCGTTGCTTGCAAATATTCTTCACTAACGTTGTCAAGGACATAGTGCTTGAGTCTTGACTTAATCAGAATTGCTGATCCACCACATGCTCTCTCTCTCGGGTCCTTTGTATCATATAAAGTGTAACCATTTATTTTAAATAAGCTTCTTGAGGTCAAATGAGTCTCAGAAACCAACATTATATCAATATTTTTTTCCATGAGGAAGTGCTCAAGTTCATTTTTATGTTGGCGAATGCCGTTTGCGTTCCAGAAACATATTTTTAACGTGTTCATGGTTTATTAACTAATGCTTGAAGTAGTGTATTCTGCATTCGCAGCATTTCTTGCATCATACTTGTCATATTTGTAGTAAAGTTGTTTATAGTTAGCACCAGATTCTCAATAGTAGCTTCAAGGCGACTAAAGTTAAAGCTTGAGTTTGAATTCGTTGAATTATTTGGCGGTGGAACATTTTGCGTGGGAATTGAACTAGTCTTAGCAGCATCAGCATACGATACACGTGAAGTAACTGGTTGGCTGATTTGAGCAAAAGTGTCGGAGTTCGCGTTTACTTGTAGAGCTGGAGTTAGCTTGGGTTTTTGACCCATAGCCTGTTTAACGAAAGAAAATACAGGGCACCCTCTATAGTTAGCTGTGTGATTACCTCCACAATTACTACATTTTTTTTCTGCTTGATCTTTTGGCTTAGTGCAGCTAGCAGTACCATGCAATTCACCGCAGATAACACACACTGTAGGTAACTTGCAGTAAGTTTTCGTATGGCCATATTCTTGGCAATTATGGCACTGTACGGGACCTGAACGCTTACGTGGCTCTTCAACTGTGATTTTTCGATGTAAGAGATACTTTACGTTATAAGCTGTATGGGCTTCATTTTTTTTCAATTGTATGTCATTCGGCTCCAGTTCAACCGGAAATAGGGGTTGGGGGACCTTTTCTCTATTAAATATGTTGGTAACATTTTTTACCTTGAATCCTTGGTCGACAAGTGCACATTTTACTTCTTCGGGTTCAACATATGAATCTATGCCCTTTAATACTATCTGTAGGCCTTTAGCACTCTGAAGTTGGTATGTGTAAAAATTTGTTTTATTTTTTTCGAATTCACTAACAATTTTTCGGAAATCTTTTTCATTATATATTTGGATTTTAGTTTCATCAATATTACCTCGTTTAATTGGAATGATGTGAAAAGTATTTTCACCAATGGTCGACAGTAGTTTTTTTATAAGTGCGTTAGAATTTTTTTCTCTCAGATAAATAGGTGGTGGCTTAAAAGACTTTTGCGATGATGTAGAGGGCTTGTCGTCGGTGTCTTGCAATAATGAAAAACGATTTTGACGATTGGTAGATGATGCGCTGCTATCCCTAGACATCTTTGGAGCAGATGAAATTTTTGAAGAATTTGGGCTTCGCCCACGCTTTACCACTGTTATATATCTGTCCATTCCCACTTGTACCTTGGGTTTTGAGCTACTGTTATCTGTAGTGATAACTTGGTTTAGTGATGAAGGCGAGCCCGATGCGGATGATATCGCAGACTTAAATGAAAAAGTACTAGGCAATGGTAATGTTAACGATTCACTAGTTGGCATTGGACAAAGCGAAGTTGATCGCTGACGAAAAATTGGCTTTGCCGTTAAAAAAAGATTTTCATCAGATTTATTATTTATATTTTTTTCATTAAGAGTTTCAGAACTCACAGTAAAATAAGCATTTCTGCCGTTAGAACTCACTTCAAAATTACTCATACAGAGTATTATTCCTCAAGGGAACTTTGTTTGTGTTTACGGTTTTTTTTTTGTTTTTGCTATTTCTTGCTATGTAAAAAATATTAGTAAAGCCAATAAGCTTATTTATCAAGGTGAATATGTATTACGAATATTTTTTGTATGATTTTTGATTTTGTTGTTTTTTATATTTGTTTCGTATGTATGTATGTAAAAAAAATCCGCTTTAATGTCTCTTCACTATGAAGGTTCAACGAGAACTGAGATACTAACATTACATCAATATTTTTTTCCGTGAGGAAGTGCTCAAGTTCATTTTTATGTTGGCGAATGCCGTTTGCGTTCCAGAAACATATTGTTAACGTGTTCATGGCTTATTAATTAATGCTTGAAGCAGAGTATTCTGCATTCGCAAAAATCAATTTATACCATGTAAATCGTATGGGAAATTGAAAAGTGCGATGCGCACCATCTCACCATTAATATTATGAGGTGATATTTTAACAGGCCTATTTTTTACCTAAACGAAAGTTTGAAACCTGGTTCATAAAAAAACAAAGAAATTTTTTTTGAGAACACCCTAATGTACATCCATACATAGCAAATGATTTTTGTTAATTCATTGATACATACCTATGTACATATTTATACGCATGTACATATACATAAATACATACAAATTCTTTCGATTTGTATGCTAGTTACACGCAGAATTCATTTTATTTCGATTCGAGTTACAATTACTGGAGTTACAGTAACAAATTGATGGACTCGATATCGTCAAAAATCCTACATTTCCATATAAATTTTAATCAAGTATTTTGATATTTCGTCTATACGGAATGATTTAATTTAGGCAATTATATAAAAGAGTACAAATAAAATTTTAATTGAAATCTTTATCCTGTAAATAAAATGACTTTGTTTCTGAAGTTTAGTTTTATGGATTATATAAGCTTACGAGTTCTACTTTATTTTTAAAAAATTATTATATCAAATATCCCATTACAATTGTTTAATTTGCTTTTGTCTTGAACTTAAATTATTTTCTTACTCATATTCTACTTATAACTGAACAAAATCGAAATATGGCTTTATTGCATTTAGTGTTTTTTTTTGAAGGCACAGTGCTTTTTGCTCTGAAAAAGTTGGCATCACTGTTCGTGTGGCATCTTTTTATTTATATTCACACATTCATACATATCATACGCACGCATATACATACCCAGTGGGAAAAGGTAATGAATAGTAAATTATAAAGTAATGCACATCATGTATAATTTTTCATTTCTGAATTGATTACTGTTAACACAGAACATGTCCTAGAAAAGTAATGAATTATTTTAATTGTGTTTGATCAAATTACCCTCTCGTTTCTAAGGGTTGCATTGTTTTGCTTTGGGAAATAATACTTTATGTAATTACTGCCTACTTTTCCAGCTGGGTACCTATGTATCATATGCACGTATATACATACATACATACACATAAGCATACATACTTACATACATTCGACTCATTCAAAATTTTGTTTTTGAAGGCATCCCTATATTTTCTTCTTATTTTTCCTTTTTTTACTATCCATAACTTAATTAAATTTATTTATAAGTATTAAACTCACATCTATGTTTTTCTGGTTTGTTTTTATTTGTTCAAACCCACACATACACATATACATATTTTGTTTTGATAGCTGGTTCAGCTAAACTGCCAATAAACTGCGATAAAAGTTAGAGAAGATAGCAATTTTACGTGCTTCGCAAGTAGATTCATATTGAATCTACTGGATTCGCTATCATAATTTTGTATGGCGAAGCAAGTTGATTCGGTCATGATTGGGGTGTGAAGCATGAATAGAGAGCGAAGCACGTATCGTGTAAACATACTATAAGGTAAATGTAAACGTTTGAGCGCATATAGAATACTTAAAAACGTGTCATGTGTTTTCGACACAAAAAAAAACTTCTTTGTGCACACACACATACCTACTAATTGCATTGTACCCAGCAAACACGCATTTTTAATTTTAAATTGCGAGTTATTTGAAGTCAAACGCGAAAGTTCATATACTATCTACATATATTTAAATTCATGAAATTTATTTTGATTGCAATGTACATACATATGTATACGGACATACATACATACGAGTATGTATATGTGTATTAGAACTTATAAGTAAATAATCAGGTATGTGATGGAAAACGATTTCAAAACAATCGTTTTGAAAAGGTGTGATGAATTTCGATCGATTTTGAGTATTATTTTTGAGCCAATCTCAAACAACTGACTTCGAAAAGCACACTTGAAGATAAAATAGAGACCATAAAATAGAGCTGTGAAAAGAAGTTTATCAAAATGGTTTGGAAAAACCATTAAAAACAAATTTTAAAATTATTGACAAAACGACTATAGAAACCTCATCACACCTTTTATCGTTTTCAAATTGCTTTTGTGTCTTAATAGTTTTTCGTCACATACCTGAATATATTTATATTAATCCAAGATTTTTTAATAGTTTCGATGGAACTATTTTAATTTACTTTCTTTTGATGGCAAGATTTAGCCTGTTGGAAAAACTAATTGAGTTTTTAAAATAACACCTTTTAGAACGAAAATGCGCCTAGAGGTTTCAAAAATTATTATTATTATTTTATTTAAATGAACTCAGTTATAATAATTTTAATTTTAATTTTTGGCTCTTTAATTTCCAAGAATATGTATGCTTGCAGTAGCACCTCAAGTTATCAGTATACTAACAAAATGGAAAACAGCTGATGAGAGTTCAACATCTTCACATTATTTTTGATTGCATGGAAAAAGTACCAAAATAATTTAAATGGTATCAAAAAATCATTATTTTATACTTACAAACATTGTAATGACTTTGACATTTAGTGAAATTACAATTTAAGCTCCATACACGTATATACATATTTACATTAGAACGTATTATAATTATAACAAATATATATATTTTTATTATCATTATAATTATTTTGATTATACGTACCTATTTTTATTGTTATTATTTTTAAATAAAAATAGTTTTTTGTACGCTTGTATGTAGTGATGTATGTTTGTACGCACATATGTATGTATATTTTACAAATTCATACATACCCTGCAGTCAGACTGGGGCCAAGTGTCTCTATGTCAACACTAAAATTCTAGTAGTAGTTACATTGTCTACAATTTCTCTTCTATTCGTCAGTATAAAAGAAATAGAGAAAACAGATGTGGTGTAGTTCTGGTGGACTTGGAACAACTTGTCAATATACATATATTTGTATGTACGTAAGGAATAGAAATGTACCAGTAAATGTCTGGTTGGTATGTCTCCATATTCCCATAAGAACTATGAATTCACTACCTAGTCAATTGTTTTAGTGTTACTAATAGATTTTCAATGACAAGCACATGCTAAATGTCTATAGCATAAAGTATTGTATGGGGAATAATTGTAGAGTAGTACTTACTGGTGACAAAGTCAAAAGCGACTCAGTACATTTTCACTATTCGCACTTTCTGCAGGGTATGTACATATACATATGTGTATGTGTATATTAACAAAAAATTAATACATACGATTAGCAAACTCTGGTTAAATTTTTTAAAAAAACTTTTTTAGAAAACTAAATTCATTAAATATGCCATGTACGTATACAAATTAACCACTCAAAAGATAAAATAATTAAAAGAAACAAAAGTACCAAATCAGGGCTATTGGGCCACACTCTCATTCAATATACATACATCCCATCACTGTCTACAAATGTCACGTAACGTCGTCATGAAATTCTATTTTCTGAAGGTTCAGACGTTACATTTACGTGCCATTTCAGTCAGGTAAAGGCTCAGTTAGCCGACTGTAATGTAAAGTAACTGTAACGTAGGAAACAAGTGATCGATATTTTTATATGAAAAGTAGATTACTTTACATTACATCTCTATAACCATTTTCATTACTTTCCACATAACAATATCGATCAGCTGTTTTTTACTATCGCAGTTACTTTACATTACAGTCGGCTAACTGAGCCTTAAGCGTTTCCATAGCTTTTCATGCAACAGATTCGATCAGCTGACACATTTACATTTACAGCTCTACATTTACAGTCGCGTAATTCTGCCTTAATACAATACTCGAAATAAAAATATAAAAACTCGTGTAACAAGAAACAAAAAGCAAAGTAAGTTTGATCACATAGGAGATGTGTAAACATCTAGTAATGAAAATTTTTTTTTTAAGTTGGAAGTGCTTATGCTTTTAGTATCTTTTTTTAAATTAATTAATTAAAAGTATCAAAACTTTAAATATTGTAAATACATATGAATTTGTTGGTTTTTGTTGGTTTTATTAAACTTATTTGGTTAGTAAATGGGCACCCTGCAGTATATGTATATGTACTGCATTCAAAATTGCAGTAAGCAGTAAATTTACTGATTACTAAAAAAATTCAGTAAATTTTTACTATTAATGAAATTTAATTTGCATTACTAGTAAAATCGTAGGGCCGTAATCATAATAAAATTGTAGCAAGTGGCAAAGTTTTTTCATTCAAATTTTGAAACTTTTGTATGGAAACCATTTAGCCACTTAATAGAATTTCATTATGAATACGGGCATTACTGATTACTGAAAATTCAATGCACCTCATCATATAACAAATCATTTAGGCAATTTATAAAAATTGTAGAAACAAAATTTTAGTAATCAGTAAAAATTTACTTGTTAAACATTTTTTATTGTTTTTACTGAAACTTTAGTGGTACTGCAGTGCTCATCTATGGTAATTGCCTTTACTTTTACTTTTTAATTTTTAATTCCTGTTGTTCATCGTTTAGTTGTTGCTGTTCTTGTTGTTGTGTACGCATTGCAATTAAAATAAATTTAGTAAAGTGCGACTTTGACTCGCGCACATTCAGTTTTGATTACTTTTTTTTTTTTATTTATTTAGACATTGAACGTCTCGTACGTGAAAAAAGAAGAGCTAGAAGGGAATGGCAAGAGCACAGATCACCACAAAATAAAATCAGATTTAAAGAGTGCACTAAACGACTCCAAGAGTTGCTTGCATCTGAAAAAACTGCATCTCTTAAAAATTATCTGGAAGGTCTTGATGTCACACCAGCGTATAATCACTCTTTGTGGCGCGCTGCTAGAAAGCTTAAGACACCCATTGAGTATAAGCCACCTCTACGCACATCTACCGGAAGTTGGGCAAGAAGCGATAACTGAAAAAGGTAAAATATTTGCTGAGCACTTAAAATCCGTTTTTACGCCAAACATATGTACTGGTGTTGCTGATTTGCCGAATGTAGTCGCTCTACCCCCTCAACACATACAGTTTAAGACGCGTGATTTACAAAAATTAATTGCCGAACTCAACCCGAAGAAAGCTCCGGGTATTGATGGAATTAGTAACCAGATGCTTATGACTTGCCTCGTATTGCAATGAGAATCCTTTTATTCATATTTAATGCCATTTTACGACTGGAGTATTATCCACACAGCTGGAAGCTTGCCAAGGTTAAAATGAATCCAAAGCCGGGCAAAGATCTAACCAAGGCTGAGTCATATAGGCCAATAAGCCAACTATGTCAAAGCTTTTCGAAAAACTGCTCAAAACAAAATTGTCCCCAATTCTAATTAGTAGTGGGTGCATACCAGACCATCAATTTGGTTTTAGAAGTCAGCATAGCACCATTGAACAAACTCACAGATTGGTTCAATTTATAAGAAGAACTTTTGAGAAAAAAAAGTATTGTTCTGCGCTCTTTATTGACGTTTCCCAGGCATTTGATAAAGTATGGCATGAAGGCCTAATTTTAAAATTGAAGACTTACTTAGCAATAAACATTTTAAATCTTTTGGAAAGTTACATTATTTCCCGTAAGTTCACTGTTGTGGAAGGAGACTTTACGAGTAGGCCTGAAACTTTTCCATCCGATATGCCACAGGGGAGTATACTGGGACCAGTCTTATATTTGATTTATACTTGTGATATGCCTGTGAGCAGTAGTATCCATACTTCCACATTTGCCCACGATACAGCCTGCCTTAGTATGCACGAAAATCCTGATGAGGCATCCCGCAAACTCCAGGAACACATTAGCCAGATGGAGCTTTGGTTAAACTTATGGAGAATTAAAGTCAATGAACATAAGTGTGTCCATATAACGTTCACCCTAAGAAGAGATACTTGCTCCCCCATTCGGATTAAAACTCAACTTGTTCCTCAACATTCACATGTGAAATATCTTGGTATACACCTTGATCGACGACTTACATGGAAACACCACATTGGCTCTAAGTTAACTCAAATGAAACTTAAATTAACTCAGGTACATTGGCTGATTGGTAGAAATTCAACACTTAGCCTAGACTGCAAACTTTTAATATACAAGTCGCTTTTAAAGCCAATATGGTGTTACGGAGTTCAACTATGGGGCACTGCTTCAGCTTCAAATGTAGAGAAAATTCAACGAAGGCAAAATAAAATGGTACATCAAAAATTCAAATATACATCGCGACTTGAATATGCCACTAGTGACTGAAGAAAGTGTAAAATACGCAGGCAAATATCTAACAAAACTCGAGTCACATCCTAATCCACTTGCTCGTAATATTTTGAACTTTACTGGACACATCCACTTAAAAAAGAGAGATACACGGGCTCTAATATTCAACACTCTAGATGATGAAGCTGCTTGAAAACACTTTTTTCTTTTTGTTGCTTATCACTACTTATGTATTATTAATAACTATCACTAAGCTTATGTCCGACATTGGTCGGGCCTAATAATTTTTTTATAGATTTAAGATTTGCATACTTATTGTTAGTTCATATTTGAAGATACAATTAATAAAAAACATGCATTAAAAAAAATTAGCTTTCTTCCTTTTTTAAGTTTCTTCAGTTTAAACGATTTTTTTCAGTTTTATCGCTTTTTTTTCGTTTTGGCGTTTTTTTCTCTTTTTGGGTTTTTTTAATTTTCGCAATTTTTTTCATTTTGGCGATTTTTTTCTGTTTTTTGGGGTTTTTTTCATTTTGGCGATTTTTTCTGTTTTTGGGGTTTTTTTTATTTAGGCGATTTTTTTATTTTGGTGATTTTTTCATATTGGCGATTTTTTTTGTTTAAGGATTTTTTTCACTTTGGCGATTTTTCCGTTTTTTCGCGATTTATTTTAGTCCTAAAGATTTTTTTAATTTGGTGTTTTTTTTTGTTTTGACGATTTTTTTTTTGTTTTTGGCGATTTTTTTATATATGTCGATTTTATATTTTTTTGATTTTTCAGTTTTACCGTTTTTGAAAATTTCAAGTGTTTTGCTCTTACGGTTTCCAAGACACAGCAAGTTGTCAAAATTACAAAGTCAAAATTGCATTAACTGATGGAACACCCATTGATTTAAATTTTTTAAAATTTAGTGTTAGTTGTTGTAGTCTGTATAAAAATACACTAACTTTTAAAATTTCAAGTGTATATATGTACATACAATTGTATGTATATTACATGGGATTTTAACATTTTTCGTTGTTCGTTTTGGAACACCCTTTAGTTTTTAACTCTCATGTATTTGTTGTTGTAGTGGCCAAATGTCTACATATTCACCCTTATTCTATTTGGCGTCGGCAACATAACACGACGTCGTTTTTAATGTTGTTTAGCAAATCGGTATTCCCGTAGATAGTATTGCCATTTATCGATGACTGTCAGCATATGTTTGGTATTCTGAAAGAAACATTGATGTTGATGTTGGCGTTCATTTTGTCGTCAGTGCTTTTGATGTCGTGTTCTGTTGTGTGCATGCCTCAACGAATTTGAAAAATAGTTTAAATGGTTAAAAAGTGAAATATAAATATAGATATAAAATTAGATATAAAAATGTACATATTAATTTGAAAAAAGTTCTTAAAAAAAGTGAAAAATATAATATGGAAAAAATTAAAATTACCAACCCCAACCAATTTGAAAAGCTTGTGGAAGAGTTGGAAAAGTCCTTCTTTTGCTAGAGGATTCCGCAGGGTCAGTATTCCTAATAATTTCAAGGTGCAGTGGGAAAGTAAGACTGCACTAAATTCCCTCGGTCCACCAATTAGAATTAGTGGTGGATGGCAAAATGTAAGGTAAATAGTGTATTGGGAAAGTATACTGTATGATAAAATTTGAGTACCTTTGGAGGAAGCTCCAAGCTCCAATAAACGTTGATCTAATCCCTTTTGTTTCAAAAGTTAGGCTCTTTTGTATCCAATACATTCCTAAATGATGTTTTGTTCATCCTAAAATATTTGTAAAATATTAAAAGGATGAACATTACCCATTATTTTCCAAAAACATGAGAGAACTTATCACTTACTTTTCTCCGTGGGTAACTGGCAAATGCATGACTTTTGTCTGAGAAATCTTATTTTCGCTATTAATTTTTTTTTTATTTTCATCGTCTCAATAGGAAAGAAAAACATTTTATTTTAAATTATTTACAAAGATTTTACTTATACAAAAATACTTTTACCAAAAATAGTAAACAAAATGAACCAGCTGACTCGAATATTAGATATGTGTATTGTATTTATCGATAAATAGGCAACGTCGTCATAACACTGTTAGGGAATACAAAGTTAGCATTGCTGTTGTGTTATATTGATGTTGTTTTAAAATTGATGACGATGTTGCCGACGCCAAATAGAATAAGGGTGATTGTGTCCAAATTTCAAGTCCGTAGCTCTTACGGTTCATTTTCACCTTTGGTGTACGGAAATATACAGAAAAATAACCGGCGGCGGCGCACCGTCGGCTTCGAGCCAGTCGAATATTTTCTCTGCTTGATATTGCTTCTTTCAAACACTAATACACTCATAAATAGCTCACACCGATTCGACAATGCAAAGCAAAAGCAAAAAGCAAAGAAATCTCAGCAAAGAAATCTCAGCAAAGAATCAAAGCCAAAAAATGTTTACCCCCTAGCGTATAGATGTTTACACATCAAAATCTTTTTTGTGGATTTTATATATTATGGGTCTATTTAATAAATCAAATAATCCAAAAAAAAACGCAGCCATTAAACAAAAGTCGCAAAAGTCTTTTAAGCCACCACCTATTTATCTGAGAGAAAAAAATTCTAACGCACTTATAAAAAAACTACTGTCGACCATTGGTGAAAATACTTTTCACATCATTCCAATTAAACGAGGTAATATTGATGAAACTAAAATCCAAATATATAATGAAAAAGATTTCCGAAAAATTGTTAGTGAATTCGAAAAAAATAAAACAAATTTTTACACATACCAACTTAAGAGTGCTAAAGGCCTACAGATAGTATTAAAGGGCATAGATTCATATGTTGAACCCGAAGAAGTAAAATGTGCACTTGTCGACCAAGGATTCAAGGTAAAAAATGTTACCAACATATTTAATAGAGAAAAGGTCCCCCAACCCCTATTTCGGGTTGAACTGGAGCCGAATGACATACAATTGAAAAAAAATGAAGCCCATCCAGTTTATAACGTAAAGTATCTCTTACATCGAAAAATCACAGTTGAAGTGCCACGTAAGCGTTCAGGTCCCGTACAGTGCCATAATTGCCAAGAATATGGCCATACGAAAACTTACTGCAAGTTACCTACAGCGTGTGTTATCTGCGGTGAATTGCATGGTACTGCTAGCTGCACTAAGCCAAAAGATCAAGCAGAAAAAAAATGTAGTAATTGTGGAGGTAATCACACAGCTAACTATAGAGGGTGCCCTGTATTTTCTTTCGTTAAACAGGCTATGGGTCAAAAACCCAAGTTAACTCCAGCTCTACAAGTAAACGCGAACTCCGACACTTTTGCTCAAATCAGCCAACCAGTTACTTCACGTGTATCGTATGCTGATGCTGCTAAGACTAGTTCAATTCCCACGCAAAATGTTCCACCGCCAAATAATTCAACGAATTCAAACTCAAGCTTTAACTTTAGTCGCCTTGAAGCTACTATTGAGAATCTGGTGCTAACTATAAACAACTTTACTACAAATATGACAAGTATGATGCAAGAAATGCTGCGAATGCAGAATACACTGCTTCAAGCATTAATTAATAAACCATGAACACGTTAAAAATATGTTTCTGGAACGCAAACGGCATTCGCCAACATAAAAATGAACTTGAGCACTTCCTCATGGAAAAAAATATTGATATAATGTTGGTTTCTGAGACTCATTTGACCTCAAGAAGCTTATTTAAAATAAATGGTTACACTTTATATGATACAAAGGACCCGAGAGAGAGAGAGAGAGCATGTGGTGGATCTGCAATTCTGATTAAGTCAAGACTCAAGCACTATGTCCTTGACAACGTTAGTGAAGAATATTTGCAAGCAACGAATATTTTCGTAGAAAATTTTTGTGCGAATTTCGTGATATCATCAATTTACTCACCTCCCAGATTTTCAGTTACCGAAGATCAGTATGAGAAGTTCTACAAATCGCTTGGATCTTGTTTCGTGGCAGCTGGTGACTACAATGCAAAACATACGTACTGGGGATCGCGTCTTGTTACACCTAGAGGTCGAGCCTTGTTCAATACAATTTCAAAAATGGGCTTAGATGTCATTTCGAGTGGGGAGCCTACTTACTGGCCTACTGACGTAAGAAAAATTCCAGATGTTATAGATTTTGCCGTCACTAAAAATATTCATAGGGACTTAATTCATGTAGAGGCCTCTCTAGATCTGTCCTCCGATCACTCTCCAACAATAGTTACAATTTTCAACCCACTAAGGAGTGATTTAACTAACTCATATGTGAAGATGATTAATGGAATCAACTGGCTGGCATTCAAAAAATATCTTAGTAGTCACTGCGTAGAAAACATTCAGCTTAGATCATGCGATGATATTGAATTTAACATTGCCAATCTTAACGAAAATATTAAACAGGCTGCTGAACACGCCACTACCTCCTATCCGCAGACCGGCTTTAACAGAATTTATTCTACGGAAATTGAACGTCTTGTATGTGAAAAAAGGAGAGCTAGAAGAGAATGGCAACAACACAGATCACCCCTAAATAAAATCAGACTTAAAAAATGTACTAAACGACTCAAAGAGCTGCTATCGTCGGAAAAAACTGCACTACTGGAAAAGTATTTAGAAGGTCTTGATGTAACGTCCGCATCTAATTACTCTTTATGGCGCGCTACTAGAAATCTTAAACGACCCGTTGATCTTAAATCACCATTGCGTACTGCGACCGGAGGCTGGGCAAGAAGTGATAGTGAGAAAGGTAACTTATTTTCTGAGCATTTAAAATCTGTATTCACTCCCAATTCATGTACGGGTGCTGCTGATTTACCGTGTGTAGTTTCTCTACCCCCTCGTCCCTTAAGGTTTAAGATACGTGAAGTACAAAAAGTAATTGCTGAACTCAACCCGAAGAAAGCTCCAGGTATTGATGGCATTAGTAACAAAATGCTCATGAACTTGCCTCATATTGCAATAAGAATCCTGCTATTTACTTTTAATGCTATTTTAAGAATGCAGTATTTTCCACATAACTGGAAACTGGCCAAGATCAAAATGATTCCAAAGGCGGGCAAAGATCTTACCAAGACTGAGTCATATAGGCCTATAAGCTTACTATCTACAATCTCAAAGCTTTTCGAAAAGCTGCTCATGACTAAATTGTCCAAAATTTTAACTGATAATGGGTGCATCCCAGACCATCAATTTGGCTTTAGAAGTCAGCACAGCACGATTGAACAAACGCATAGACTGGTCCAAGTTGTAAGAAGAACATTTGAACAAAAGAAGTATTGTTCTGCTCTCTTTATTGATGTTTCTCAGGCGTTTGATAGAGTATGGCACGAAGGCCTAGTTTTAAAATTGAAGACATATCTGTCAATAAACATTCAAAAGCTTTTGGAAAGTTATATTATTGATAGGAAGTTCACTGTTGTGGAAGGAGAGTTCACGAGTGTGCCCGAAACTATATCTTCTGGTGTGCCCCAGGGTAGTATTCTGGGTCCTGTCTTGTATTTAATATATACTTGTGATATGCCTGTGAGCAATAATATCCATATTTCTACTTTTGCCGATGATACAGCCTGTATGAGTGTGCACGAAAACCCTTATGAGGCATCCCGCAATCTCCAGGAACATATCACCCAGCTGGAAATATGGCTGAACTTATGGAGAATTAAAGTCAATGAACAAAAGTGTGTCCATATAACGTTCACCCTAAGAAGAGATACTTGCTCCCCCATTCGAATCAACAATCAAAATATTCCTCAACATTCCCAAGTGAAATACCTTGGTATACACCTTGATCGAAGACTTACATGGAAACATCATATTGACTCTAAGTTAACTCAGATGAAACTTAAGTTAACTCAAATATATTGGTTGATTGGCAGAAACTCAACACTCAGCCTAGACTGCAAACTTTTATTATACAAGTCGCTTTTGAAGCCAATATGGCGCTACGGAATTCAGTTATGGGGCACTGCTTCAGCTTCCAATGTCGAGAGAATCCAACGAAGGCAAAACAAAATTTTACGGTTAATAACATCGGCTCCATGGTACATCCAAAATTCTATTATACATCGTGATTTAAATATGCCACTAGTGACTGAAGAAATTGAAAAATACGCAGGCAAATATTTAACAAAACTCGAATCACATCCTAATCCGCTTGCTCGTAATATTTTGAAATTTACTGGACACGTCCGCTTAAAAAAGAGGGACACACGGGCTCTTATACCTAACACTCCAGATGGGACTACTTGAAAATACTTTCCCCCCCCACCTTTTTTTTTTTTTGATTATCACTACTAATGTATTATTTATAACTATCACTAAGTTTATGTCCGACACTGGTCGGGCCTAATAATTTTTTTTATAGATTTAAGATTTGAATACTTATTGTTAGTTCATATATGAAGATACAATAAATAAATACATGCATTTAAAAAAAAAAAAAAAATTAAACAAAATTCATATAACTGCCAAAAATAATATTGCAAACTAGTGTTAGTATAAAATCGGTTTATTTTTTCTTTTATAATTGCGTTAGTTTTTAATCTGATTTTTTTAATTATATGTTGTTACGATAGTGTGTTTTATGTTTTTTTAATAATCGATTCACATTTTCTCTTAAAATGTCGAATGAAATGTCTTTTAGTTCGTTTTGAATTATTTTGTTCGAACAAATGTTTCATTAAACACAACCTTTCTCCACAAAATCTTACAAAAAAATAATGTTAATAATTTTATTTGTTGCACAGCAGTGCGCTTTTTGAATCAATATGAACTTTGCATTCTATATACGGAATACACATTCATGTATGAAAATGTATGAATATACATATATTATCATATATGTATGTCCATATACTCTCATTTTTCGGATCCGAACCATATATGGGATATCATATATGTATGCCCCATACATATTTTTTTAGCTGGGTTGTTAACTTTATCCAAGTTCTTAGTTAAAAAGCGATTTTGTAAAACTCTTTTCTTTACTTTATAGAATTCCGAAATCAATTTGTTAAATTCTTGTTTATCAAACTCTTATCATTTGTTACAATCATTTTGGTCAAGTTTATTATCGTATTCCAGAATATTAATGTATTGTAAGAAAAATGTTCAATGCTAATGTATTGTAAAAATGTATTATAGAAAAAAAAATATTTTATAAAATTATTAAAAATTCTGAGATATGAAAGAAAAAAAAATTAAATTCCCAGCTAAAAAAATTATATATGATCCATATATTTTTAATATATGAATGTATATAACTATATATGAATATGTATAAATTCATGTATGGAAATATATGGGATTATACATAGCAAAACTATTATATATGAACTAATATATGGACTAACATATGAAATGTATTATAATATATGAGCTCATATATGGAAATTTAATTATGAAGCTCTTCATATGTGGATCCATATATATAAATAAGATTTAATATATGGAGCCATATAAGAATGTATGCATACATGATATCTGACATAAGATCGTTTTTTCAATCAAAAATCTTGGTATTTTATCACTGGTGAATTGAAAATCCATTAGAAAATACATACGGTATGCAAAGTTTATATGCGTACAGCCTCAACCTTTAAAAGAGAAAAACTTTTGTTACAAAAAACCATTTTTGTATGATTTTATACATTGTGGCCCCATTTAAATATCAAATAATCAAAAGGATAATTCAGTCATTAATTTTATAGAAAATAACAGATTCTAGATAAGAAACAAAGTTCATATTATTGCAAAAAATTATATTAAAAACTATTGTTAGACGGACAATTTTTTCTTTTATAATTATTTGCATTAGTTTTTAATCTGATTTCTTACATTAAATTTTATGTACGAATATGATTTTTGTGTTTTTTAAATAATTGATTCACCTTTTGAATAAATATGATGAATGAAATAACTTTTATGTAGTTCGTTTTTTACTATTTGTCCAAACAAATGTTTCATTAAATACAACTTCCCTGTTCAAAATCTAAAAATAAGTAATTTTAGTAATTTAATTTATTGCACAGCAGTGCGCCTTTGTGATAGAGCTGCAAAACTATCGATAGTCGCTCCACTCGATAGTGTCGATAGTTTTATGTAAAACTATCGATACTATCGATAGTATCGGATAGCTTTATAAAAGTTGCCACATAAACTACATTTGACTCGAAAAAAAATCCAGAGTCCTCAACATTTTCATTAGTATATAAAAATATATCAAGCCTTTTTTTCGATTTTATCGTAAGCGGCATATTATCGAAAATATACTTTTTTATTGAACTTAAAATTTTATGGGCCTACCCATGGTTTAGAATTATCAAAATGTGAAAATTGTTGATAACTTTTAAGACACTAACTGTAAAGTTTTATCGTAAGAGACGATTGGCGGCCGTCGCGATATCAGTACCACCAAAATTTATCTTTGTGTCGACGATGTTGAATTTATTAAGATACTTGTGACTACTATTTGTCGAATAACACTCGGATTTATAAATAAATTCATATACATACATATGTATTTAAGTACTTATGTATACAGAAGCAGGGATGCGATGTCATATTTACAAATTGTACTAACTTTCAAAAAAAATTTTAATTTTTTCAGTACGATTGTACCTAATTCTTTATTTATATTTTTTTTAATATTTGTACTTTTTAATTAACTAAAAATCAATTAACAAAACGCCAGAAGGTGCACAAAGAATATTAGTTGCTGGGATCTGAATATAAAAGTAAAATTTACGATATACTACGTTTATAACCTTTTTTTATTCGATTGTTCACAGTCGATGCAAATAGTCGGCTTCTCCCCTTGGTACGAAAATAAAATTTCCACATTTGCAGATGAATTTGGAATAAATAACATTCCTCCAGCAATTCTTTAAGTAACGGAAAACATCGTTTGATTTACTTAATTTTCAAATACCTTCAAGCTAAAGATTAACCCCCTTGTGCAAAAAAATAAGTGAACATTAAAACCGGGTTTTCTATGGAAATTTTTTTAATGTACACTTCAAGCACGCATTATTTTTTTCATAAGGGGGTTAATATATTTTAATGCTATTTTTGGCATGTAATGTAATATAAAGAGATTCCAGTAGTGCTAAATGGGTCATTGCGGTGCTACGGTACTTTTGGCATTCAAATAGCGCTAAAATTATACAATTGTACCAACTTTTCCATCGCTGTACAAAAGCTTAAATCAACACGGATAATTTGCTTCAAAGCTGCCGGCTACTGTTTACTGACTTCGATTGGTTTTACTCTTTTAATTACTTTTTTTTGCCGATAGTATCGATAGTGGGAAAATACTATCGATATTTCATTTACAACAAAACTATCGATAGTACTATCGATAGTTTTGCAGCTCTACTTTGTGAATCAAGAGAATATGAATATGAACCTTGCATACTGTAGAGGGAATATTAAGCCAAATTACATGTGATAATTATTAATGAACAAATAATGATGAATAAAATGAATTTTATGTAGAATTCATACAAAAAAATATTTTAAATTAAACAGGTGACATAAAAGAAGATCAAAGTTTGAAGTTCATAGATCAAAAATCAAACTACAATTGTAATTAATCTATAGTTAAGGAAATTATAGTTTTGTTGCAACTTTAATGAAATATTTTCGTAACTACAATGAAGACAACTTCCTGCTGCTCGCTAGTAGGCAGTGTGCTACCCTTGTAATCTCAGGTTCAAATCCTTGAGATAAGACAAAGAATTTTTTCTATCATATATATTTATATACTAGTAATAAGCCTGTCCATGACAGGTCTCAATATATGTTTTTTAATATAAAAGCAAGTTAAAGTTAAATGCTTGTATTAAAAACAAATTTCGGAAGTTTAGTGCAGCTTTATTAAACAAATTTATATATAGGACTTCTTTGTATATATATATGGCAGGCATAATCAGGCCAAAAAATTTTGTATTTAAATAAATGCTTTTTATCATGCACTCCATTCCCAGACCAATTACAAAAAATCCAGCTACGTCTTCGTTGGGTTGTTTGTTGCGGTTAGTACTATAAATATGCCAATTTTCAGCTTTCTACACCGACTGATGGCTAGAGAAAGTTTTGGAATGTCAAGCAAATGAGGAATAAGGAAGGTGTAAAAACTGTATAATCTCAAAAATGGTTTTTATCACGCCACGCAGCCCCCAGACCGAATATCGGCTACGTTAGGTTCTTTTTCACGATTAGTACTATAAGTATGCCAATTTTCAGCTTTCTAGCCCGACTGGTGGCTTCAGAAACTTCTGGAAACCTAAATTAAAATATTGTAAAAAATTGAAAAATGTCAAAAATGGTTTTTGTCACGTACCCCAGCCTTCAGACCGAGTATCGAAAACGCAACTACGCTACGTTCTTTCTTCTAGTTAGTTCTATAAATACGCAAATTTTTAGCTTTCTACGGTGACTGGTGGCCTTAAAAAGTTATGGAAAGACAAACACATTAGGCAGGTGAAAAAATTGGCAAATCTGAAACATGGTTTTTTTCACGCACCGCAACTCCCAGACCGAAAATCAAAAATCCGGCTTCGTTTGGTTCTTTGTCGCGGTAAGTACTATAAGTACGCAAATTTTCAGCTTTCTAGGCCAACTGGTGGCTTCAGAAAGTTCTGGAAAGACAAAAAAAATTTACAGAAATTATATATGTAGATATTTATTTTTAAGTTATAACTTTTACAAATAAATTAAATAATGTTGAATTAAAATTTCATTAATGATGGTATATGTATATGTATTTAGTATGTATCTAAATAATATTTGAGGTTGTTGTGGCTGCAGCGGTAAGCGCGTTGACTACCACAATTTATATAAACTAAAACTAAAAAGCTTCATTGCAATAATTACATTTTTCATTTAAAATATTGTTACGGAAATAGCCGTCAACAATGTTAAGCAGCATTACACAAAAATATTCCAACAGGGTTAATGTAAATGCTACCCGAAAATATTCCTACAGGGTCAAAGTAAAGAATAGTCTAGAATAGTAGCCAACAACTAAATAAGCATGCCTAGCTTGATTAAACGTAAACAAGCAAAAGCAACAACAACAAAAAGCGTCTGCTTATTAAGAAGATTCACATATTTACACACATACATACATACATGCCAATTCAAACGAAAAGCAGAAGATAAACAACCACCGTGTATTGCTTAGTTAATGATGTACACACGTATGCATATACACATGTATATATGTATATAGTTACCACATGCACTTAATTAGGCAGCATATAAGATGATAATGATCGTCTAGACATCGCTTGAAACTTCTAGTGGAATTTGTGTGAAATATAAAAAGAGGTGACGCATCCAAAGAGTTAGTTAGTTGCAGTTGTAAGTCAGTCGCGAATAGTTATAGTTAGTGCTAATCAGAAAGTAGTGAAGTTAAGAACTCGTTAGTCAGTTGATAATTAAGTTGTGAATTAATAATAATCTGCGATACAGTTAAGAGCAGTCTGTGCTTTACACAAGAGTTGGAGTAAAAGAGAAACTATAGGACAGTCTATAGTGACAGCAAAGTCTGTCGTGGAATTGAGATTATTGTGGAGTCTATCGTGTCGACTGGAGTAAAGGGAACAGCGCAGCGAATAGACGTGTGTAAGGGTGTAAGTGAAGCCAGTGCGTCTTTATTGGTGTATCAACTGTGCGTGTCGGCAGACTGAGTGCCGTGTGTGACAAGCAGCAGACAAAGAGGTATTGGTGTATCAACTGTGAGTGACGGCAGAGATAGTCTCGTAAGTGACGGCAGCAGACAGAGAGGTGTCACGTGAATACTTGCGCAGCCAGCTAAGAGACGTGTGTAAACTACAGCGAGGAAGGCGTAGTGGTAACCAGTCGTGAATATTTGTGTGTAATTCAGTAGTTTAAGTTGTATTAGTTTATATAAGCTCTTGATTAATTTAGTTTAAGCGTATTTGTAAATAAAACTTGTATCATTCTTAACCCTAATTACTACACTCGGCTCTTGTATTCATTTGCAAATCTTCGGATCTACGGAAAAGCGTTTTTATAGAGAGAAAAACGTAACAATATGAAAATATATGTACGTTGCTTAGTAAAAAAATGTCGTTACAAGAATGAAAATATTTCGTTGTATACATGTCACTTTTTCAGCTAATGAAACAATTTTCGTAATGTGAATGAAGCGTTGCATTGATTGAAAAATAATGACAAATACATAAATATAATGTCCAAAATCATTGCATTTACGAAGGTCTTTCTCTCAGTGTACTATATGTACATAGGCAAAACCGTGCTCGCCGGTGAAAAAGAAAAATTACTCTTGAAAGTTTTGATTGTGCAATTGTTCTACGCACGGTTCTACCTTAGTTATTGTGTCACGCATAAAAAAAAACTATGTATTTGTGATTCCCAGAAAATATGAAAAACTTTGAACTTTTTAAAAATTTACAATTTAAGCACATTACATAACATAGATTTGATCCGGTGTATGGAATTTTGAAAAATGTTAGATCCAAAAGTGGCATTGAGCGTATATGAAAACCAATGGAATAAAATTGCGGCAGAAACAAGCAAAACAAAGTTTTCCTAAAGACATATTTGGCTTTTGGGCAATAGTATATCAGGTACGAAGATAATGCCGGAAATTACTTCTTTCGTGAAATTGTAGCTGCTGTGTTCAACCTGTTGATAGTGCCAATAAGTAATGCGTTAATGGAGAAAATATTTTCATGCATGAACACTACCAAACCAACACCAAATTAAGAATTAATCTGCAATATGAAATGTTAGAATCTTTCATAAGAATAAAATCACATTTAAATTTTATAAGATCTGCTGCCACAAATTTGAGCTTCCTGAAGAAAAAAAAGTTCAAATCGGAAAATATGTACAAGCGAGTTGTAGAGGATGGAGACGAACTTGATCTCTTTGAAGTTTTGGATTGGGAAATTATTTAGAATATTTCGATTGCAAAAATGTATGTATGTATGTAATATCTTCTTAAATTCGTATTCACCGCTATCGTGAATAAAATGTGAAATTTTTGTTCCCATGAAATTTTCATTCACCATGAAGCGAATAAAAAAAAACGGGAAGAAGACTTGTAAAGCTTCAAAGGGAATTGAAAATCAAACAAATTAAGTTAAATAATAACTTAACTGACTCCAATCGCATCAAAAAAATGGATGGAAAAGTAAATCCTAAATTTTAGTTTTATATTCTGATCTCAAAAACTAATATCCTTTTATGTACCTTCTAAAATTAAACATTAATATTAATTGATAGTATTAATTAATAATATTGTAATAAATAAACTTGAAAGTGCCTTTGTGTTAATTGTTAAGTTTTTACATACATACATATGTAAATATATGCATGTACAATTGAATTTTATGTACGTTTTAAGTTAATAAAAACATATAAAAAAATAACAAAAATTAAAAATTTTAAAAACCCCGACTTTTTTCAGAAAAGATGCTATATCTTCCAAACGGCTGGACAGATTTTCTTCAAACATAGTTAAGAACCCTCTCGATCAAGTCATCTTTCAAATAGAAAAAAACTAAATGAAAATCGGTCCAGCCGTTTGGCCTGTACGTGGACACGGACAGACACACAGATGCACAGACACACACTACAAACTTATTTCTTTTTTTTTTTGTAATGCATGTATTTATTTATTGTATCTTCATATATGAACTAACAATAAGTATTCAAATCTTAAATCTATAAAAAAAATTATTAGGCCAGACCAGTGTCGGACATAAGCTTAGTGGTAGTTATAAATAATACACTAGTAGTGATAATCAAAAAAAAGGTGGGGGGGGGGGGGAAGTATTTTCAAGTAGTCCCATCTGGAGTGTTAGGTATAAGAGCCCGTGTGTCCCTCTTTTTTAAGCGGACGTGTCCAGTAAAGTTCAAAATATTACGAGCAAGCGGATTAGGATGTGATTCGAGTTCTGTTAAATATTTGCCTGCGTATTTTGCAATTTCTTCAGTCACTAGTGGCATATTTAAATCACGATGTATAATAGAATTTTGGATGTACCATGGAGCCGATGTTATTAACCGTAAAATTTTGTTTTGCCTTCGTTGGATTCTCTCGACATTGGAAGCTGAAGCAGTGCCCCATAACTGAATTCCATAGCGTCATATTGGCTTCAAAAGCGACTTGTATAATAAAAGTTTGCAGTCTAGGCTGAGTGTTGAGTTTCTGCCAATCAACCAATATATTTGAGTTAACTTAAGTTTCCTCTGAGTTAACTTAGAGTCAATATTGTTACGTAAAAATATTCCTACAGGGTTAAAGCAAAGAACTATCTGGAATTATTTAACTAAAGCACTAAACGTACACACATATTTACGTACAAATACTATAGCAACAACAATAATTGTATACATAGCTACAGACACACACACATGCAAATAAAAGTGCGAGCACTGTACTACCAGTACAAACCGCATTGCCAACATAAGAGTCGTTACTTTTAAATTAAAAAGTAACGACCAATCGAATTATCTACAAACGCCTAGAAGCAGCAACATGAATTTTCCCGATTGTGCTAGAGGACTGTTTGAACATCTGGCTACCAATAGTAAATGACAATTCAGATGGCATCATGCACCTATCAGGCGAACATTCGAGAACCGGTTCCTGTACTATAAAAAGTGGCAGCATGTGCGAGAACAGGCAGTACTAATCAGAAAGTAGTCAAGTTAAGACCTCGTTGAAAGTGGATAATAACGATAAGAAGTAGTTAAGAAAAGACAAGTTGTAATTTGCTTCGTTAAGAATAAAAGGAAAAACAGTAGCAAATACAAATTGTGTATTATTTATTTTTATTTTTGAGCAATCAAAAGAACTCACACGCTTAATAAAATTTAAACGTAACAATATGATGTTTCCATGTAAGTCTTCAATCAAGGTGTATACCAAGGTATTTATTTCACTTGGGAATGTTGAGGAATATTTTGATTGTTGATTCGAATGGGGGAGCAAGTATCTCTTCTTAGGGTGAACGTTATATGGACACACTTTTGTTCATTGACTTTAATTCTCCATAAGTTCAACCATATTTCCAGCTGAGTGATATGTTCCTGGAGATTGCGGGATGCCTCATAAGGGGTTTCGTGCACACTCATACAGGCTGTATCATCGGCAAAAGTAGAAATATGGATATTATTGCTCACAGGCATATCACAAGTATATATTAAATACAAGACAGGACCCAGAATACTACCCTGGGGCACACCAGAAGATATAGATTCGGGCACACTCGTGAACTCTCCTTCCACAACAGTGAACTTCCTATCAATAATATAACTTTCCAAAAGCTTTTGAATGTTTATTGGCAGATATGTCTTCAATTTTAAAACTAGGCCTTCTTGCCATACCTTATCAAACGCCTGAGAAACATCAATAAAGAGAGCAGAAGAGAGCGTTTGTTCAATCGTGCTGTGCTGACTTCTAAAGCCAAATTGATGGTCCGGGATGCACCCATTATCAGTTAAAATTTTGGACAATTTAGTCATGAGGAGCTTTTCGAAAAGCTTTGAGATTGTAGATAGTAAGCTTATAGGCCTATATGACTCAGTCTTGGTAAGATCTTTGCCCGCCTTTGGAATCATTTTGATCTTGGCCAGTTTCCAGTTATGTGGAAAATACTGCATTCTTAAAATAGCATTAAAAGTAAATAGCAGGATTCTTATTGCAATATGAGGCAAGTTCATGAGCATTTTGTTACTAATGCAAACAAACTTAGAACACCCCTTTTTTTAGTCGGGGGTTAAAAATAAAGAATTTGGTCAATCGTACTGAAAAAAGTACAATTTTTCTTGTAAATTTGTGAAAATCTTATTTCGCATCTCTGCGCATAGGACTTAATAATCGTTTTTTATGAATCATATATTTTTGCGGACAAAAGTTAGGATTTTTCTGTTGAAATGGGGACTTTATTGGGGATATGACGTTTTAAATTGGGGACAAGAGTCAAAATTTTTCTGGCAGCACTACACTCACAGTATGATAAAAGCAACAGTTTGTTGAATATTAACATATTTATTCGAAGTTAAGGCCCAACTATAATATGAATAAGCTGGCTTAAGCTAATGTAAGAATTGAACGATAAGTCTGTCAAATGCTTAAACAATTCAGATGTGACTTTTAGGTGGTCACAATATACTTACATGCACTTAAGTATTCTTTAGCCACAGCTGCACATCTAGGTATTGTCAATAATTTTGTATTAATTTTGTTTCTTCTCATAACTCATAAATGAATGCAATTCAATCAAACTAACTTGAAAGAATGTCCTAATCTATTAGAAATTCACATATAAATATATCCATCACCTTATCACTTGTTTTATTTGTTTTGCCTACTAAAAAGTACAACAGTGAATATACATAAGTAAATACATGTGTATGTGTGTATATGTGTATTGTAAAACAAACAATGAAAATAAAAGTTTTGCTTTATTTTCCGAGTTTAAAATAAGAAACAATAAAAAAATATTTAAAATCAATGAATATTTTCTGCTGCTGCTTGTTTGAGTTTAAAAAAATGCACAAACAGTTGTTTCCTTACGGAATGTGCGTTCAGTTTGGCACTTTACTTAAGCAAATGACATTTGACGAAACTTGACGAAAAGTTTGTTAAGTACATACATTATAGTTTGCCACATGCGTTTTATTTGTAACCGCACAGTTGCTTAAGCTAGCTTATTCATATTATAGTTGGGCCTTTATGCTTTAGTAAGCAAACATTTCAGTAGTTTCATGGATGGAATTGTTCATGCAACTCTATATTATAGAATACTTAAAAACGTGTCATGTGTTTTCGACAAAAAAAAACTTCTTTGTGCACACACAACATACATACTAATTGCATTGTGCCCAGCAAACACTCATTTTTGATTTTAAATATGCGATTTATATGAAGTCAAACGCGAAAGTTCATATATGTATACGGTCTAATTCATAAATGATTATTAACAGTTCAATAACACATTAATAGCCAAAAATCGCTAAATGTGTATTCATAAATGATTAATAGCCTATTAGACGTTTAATAAACGTTTCATAACTCAGAGATTTTTAATGTAGACTCCATGCTACTTTAAGCGTTTGATAAACAATTATGAATAATATTTTCTTGATTTTTTTTATCCCTTATGTAAGATTTTCTGTGGTTTCTCACTTTTATGTTTCTTGTTTATTCTTATGCATGTCTCCTGAATAATGTTCTTGGGCAAATGTATTAATTTATGTAAGTTGGTACATGTATGTATGAATGCATAATTGTACAAAAAGAAAAATACATACATATAAACATCGTTGAAAATTAAAGAAATCCCATTCATTGGCAAAAAGAAAAATAGAATTATAAACATAAGGGCATATGTAAGTACAAGCATACGTATGAATGTATGTACAATAATATTTTAAAATTAAAACTAAATAGTGATGCATAATCGACCGCTATAAAATGGGTATTTGCCTACCTCTGTACTCAGCCGAATATAAATGTGTTTAAATACAATTTTTTGCAACATATAAATTTTTTTTGGTTTATTTATTAATAAAAAGTGAAACGCCTACTTTTTAAGTTATTTTTGATGTGTAAACATCTATACGCTAGGGGGTAAAAATCTTTTTCACTGAGATTTCTTTGCTGAGATGCACACAGCGTTGTCAAATCGGTGTGAGCTATGTATTAGTGTATTAGTGTTTGAAAGAAGCAATACAAACTTATTTACAATATTGTAAATACATAGGAATTTTTTGTTTGTTAGGGTTGTTAGGTTTTTTGCTTTATTAGGGTTCCGTACACCAAAGGTGAAAATGAACCATATTGTTTTCGCTACGCTGTCCGTTCCCCTGTTACAGGGTATTTCCTCGAGAACCGTAAGAGCTACGGACCTGAAATTCGGACACAGTGTGTAGACATTTGGCCGCTACAACAGCAAATATATGAGAGTTAAAAATTAAAGGGTGTTCCAAAACGAGCAACGAAAAATGTTAAAATCCCATGTATGTACATATATACACTTGAAATTTAAAAAGTTAGTGTATTTTTATACAGACTACAACAATTAACACTAAATTTAAAAAATTTAAATTAAAAGGTGTTCCATCAGTTAATGCAATTTTGACTTTGTAACTTTGACAACTTGCTGTATCTTGGAAACCGTAAGAGCAAAACTCTTGAAATTTTCAAAAACGGTAAAATTAAAAACCAAAAATTATAAAATCGCCAAATCTAAAAAAATCGCCAAAACTGAAAAAAGCACCAAATTAAAAAAAATTCTAGGACTAAAATAAATCGCGAAAAACCGGAAAAATCGTCATATTGAAAAAAATCGCCAAAGTGAAAAAAATCCAAAAACAGAAAAATAATCGCCAAAATGAAAAAAAAAATCGTCAAAATAAAAAAAATCGCAAAAATTCAAAAAAAAAACCATTAAACAAAAAAATCGCCAAAATAAAAAAATCGCCTAAATAAAAAAACCCCAAAAAGAAAAAAAAACGCCAAAATAAAAAAAAAACCCAAAAACAGAAAAAAATCGCCAAAATGAAAAAAATTTGGAAAATTAAGAGAACCCAAAAAGAGAAAAAACCGCCCTAAAGAGAAAAAAGCGACAAAGCTGAAAAAATCGTTTTAACTGGAAAAACTTAAAAAGGAAAAAAGCCACATCAAAAAAATGCTCAAAATCGAATGTACGGAACCCTTCCTGCGCGAGTCAAAGTCGCACTTTACTGAATTTATTTTAATTGCAATGCGTACACAAACACAAGAACAGCAACAACTAAATGATGAACAACAAGAATTAAAAAGTAAAAAGTAAAAGTAAAGGCATTTACCATAGATGAGCACTGCAGTACCACTAAAATTTCAGTAAAAATAACAAGAAAAAGCTCTAAAACAGAAAAAACTCAATAAACGAAAAAAAGCCAAAACTATTTGTTGTATAGGCTAAAGTGTCCGCACGGAACCCTTCGTACGCGGGTCAAAGTCGCACTTTACTGAATTTATTACTAATTGTCGTACATTAAGTTATCATAGGCAAATAAAAACAAATAAATAAAATGAATACAAAAACATTTAATTTTAATAACTTTTAAAGAGATTTTTTGCACTTTTAATAAGAAATTTGCTAAAACAAAGCAAAATAAGGAAAACAAAAACCTAAACTTGTCAAACTAAAAGTCTTCATCGTCTTTGAGACTGTCATTCATACGGACAACAAGAAGTACAGAGAAACTTAACAGCTTCATATAAGCACCATCTTGTATGCAATAGTAGCTACTAATTTTCACTAACATATAATTGTGCTAGCGCTGCATAGTTCGAAAACCATTGCTGTAAAATAACTACATGCATTACATTTCATTAAACAGCAGTGTGCCCATTTACTAATCAAATAAGTTAAATAAAACAAACAAAAACTAGCAAATTCCTATGTATTTACAATATTGAAAGTTTTGATACTTTTAATTGATTAATTAAAAAATATTGCTAAAGGCATAGTACTTCCAAATTAAGAACATTTTTCATTACTAGATGTTTACACATTTCCCCTGTGATCGGACTCACATTGCCTTTTTTAATAACATTATGCGTAATGATTTACTTGTTTTTCGACTCAAACAGACCACCTAGATAATCGATTCTTCGTTGTATGCATCCCTAAACATAAAATGAGAGCGTAAGTACCATGATGCTGCCAACATAAAATTACAAAAGAAACAAAATCACTGATTCACTGATATTAATCAGTTATGAATACAAATTTTTATTATTATTTATTTTTATTATTTATTATTTATTGCTCAATAAAGCAAAATCTGTTTCATAAGTAATGTACAGATTAAAGCTGAAATAAGGAATTTTTATGAATTAGACCGATAATATTTAAATTCATGAGATTCATTTTGATTGAAATGTACATTAGTGTCCTGCACAAGATATCTTATAAGAACTTTCAAGACATGAGGGATTTTTCAAATGCTTTACTACAGCGAAATCTTATAAAACAAATGTTAACAACACTGTTTGCAAGAAATTTGTTTGAGTAATGTAGGTATCACAGAATATGAAACAGAATTCTCACTTCTGAGTTAAAATTTAAATTTAAAAATAGCATCATTAAAATTGTATTTTTAGTTAAAAAAAATTAATTTTCTTGGAAAACATGCAGTAAAATGGCTTTTCAATTATAGAACTAAGGTTTTATATCCATAAAAAAAAGTTAAATCTTTTATAAACTGTTCTGGAGCGCGTAAAACGGCTTTTTATTTAATGAAAAGTGCTTTTTTGTCTCAAGTTAAAGTAGGACACAAAATGAACACATTTGCGTTCCAATTGATTCGAAAACTTCTTTTTTTTCGCGACTTACACACTTGTGTTATGGTACATTGGACAAGACCATCATCGTCCTTTCCAATGTACAAAATTCCACATTGTCAATTCACTTTAAAGGCACACATTAGTCTTATTTCTGCCAAGTACTAGTAAAAAAGAACACAAACCGAACACATTTGGATTTCAATTGATCCGAACACTTCACTTTTTTGCGGTTTGTTAGCCAGTGTCATTGGACAAGAACATGATTGTCCTTTGCAATGTACATGATTCCACAGAAACACTTCACTTATATGTACACATTAATCACAAAAACTAGTTATTTGTTTCAAGCACTTGCAAAAAAAAACTAACACAAAGCGAACAAATTTGAAATCCAATTGTTCCAAGCACTTAATTTCACCGCGACATGTTAACCATGTGTACATTGGACATGTGTACATTGGACAGGAACGTCATTGTACCTTCCAATGTACAAGATTCCACACTTTCAATTCACTTTACATGTACACATTACTCGTGCAGTGTATATTACTTTGCACCTTCTAAAAATAACAAAAAGCGATCGTATTTTTGATCTTGTTGATAGCAACACATATTTTCTGCACTACATGTTAACCGAGCACTTTTACATTGGATAAAAACATATTTGTCCCTTCCAATGTACAAAATTCCACACCACAATTCACTAAAAAATTCTTTTTGCACAGAAGTTTTCATCTAAATTACTTACTTAGTTGGCTCCATCGGGAACAAATCCACATTCTATCCTACAGGACAGCCAATAGTTCATCTGTGCCTCCTGGTAAATAAGAATAAATTATTAAAATTTATTATAAATAACTAAAATAAAAATAAATGTATACTTACATTTTCACTTTTGCTGTGTGATGCTCCTAGTAATCCATGTTTTTTTCACCATCAGTTTTGTTTTGTGCACTTTTCTCACTGTTGGTAATATGTGGACAAAATAATCTACCAAATTTTGTCCACAAATTACCAACTTTGGCAAGGATTTTGGCTCAAAATCATTTTTTATCCAATTTGCGCCAAGAAAATTTTTATTTTGTAAATAACTAAATGTCATTTTACTAAAATAATCTGACAGAGGAAGGCATTGAAAAAAGTCATATTTGCTATCTCTATCGCAAAATCTTATTAAACCGAACTCTCTTTAATTCGCCGGTGTCGTATCTAATTAAGTAGTCTATGGTAGGTATAAGAGTAAAGAAGAAAACACTGCGTGACGGAAGAATTTGTGATACTTGCTTCTTTCTACGCATGAGCGCGTGTACAAACGTCATGCATGTATGTGTGTATGATCTTTTATTTTTCTGCGCACATGCAAAGGCACACACACGCATTAATATTAGTTGTATGCGGTTAATCACATAATAGCTTACCATCTACATATTACAGTCAAACTCAAACGTACAA
Source organism: Tachina grossa (assembly GCA_949987645.1). Classification (NCBI taxonomy): domain Eukaryota; kingdom Metazoa; phylum Arthropoda; class Insecta; order Diptera; family Tachinidae; genus Tachina; species Tachina grossa. The sequence continues at coordinate 58,726,700 of OX465277.1, read as the reverse complement.
TATGAAAAATAACAAGCATATACTAATCAACAGTACTTCTTTTGAGTGTTTGTTACAAACAAGCTGTCTTGGCGACATCGCTTGTTAACACTGATATACAAGTACACCAATACATCCATCGTGTTTCGCTTCCCGCTTGTTCGGCAAAACTGCTATTGACGTTTTTTCTGTAATAAATTCGTCACTCACAGTTGGCAGTACTTACTTGGTGTACCAATATATTATATTATATGGTGTACCAATATGTCATATTCTAGTGTTTATGTTGAAAAGAAAAATTTGTACAATAGTTTTCTAGCATAAGCATGATGGTTTTCAAGGGAAGAAGAGCTTTAAAGAACACAAAAAAATTTTTTCAGTACTTTCAGGTAAAAAACACATACGGTTTAATTCATAAAAAATATTTTAGGTTTAGTACAGGTTTATTTGACAAATTTCCCCTAGAAATATGTCAAATAAGCGCTCAATAAACCTGAAGTATTTTTTATGAATAAGGCAGTTAATATTTTGACTGAATGTAAATTGACAATAAATTTTTAATCATTTCAGAAGCGGTCTTAATGACCGTTCATTATTTAACTCCGGCTTCAGTGTTCTTTTAATCATAGTATTTTTGTGAATGAAAACTACGATGAATATTCGTCACTGTTTTCGTCAACCGAATGTAAGAGAGAGGTTGGCGATTGTATACTTCCAATGACATCCCCATGTTAAATTCGTCACTCAAACGCACTGCGTAGGTATTGCCGAGCAAGTATAGGTCATTGCTTTGTGCATAATGGTATAATGACTTATGGAATTTATCCGCGGACAAGCGGTTTATAGTACGACAGCATTTATTATTGGTTTAGTATAATATATGCGACGTGAATACATTTAAAAATCATGACGTATTTACATTTAAAGACTGTTTACGCAGGTCTCTAATGTACATACATATTAGATATGTGCAAATGTCGTGATTTTATCGTGTCACGCGTGAATCACGCGTGACTCACGCATGATCGTGATCAAATTTGTAATTAATCACGCGTGAGTGCGTGAGCGTGCCTTAAAAATAAATTACTCGTGCGTGAGCTATTTTTAATAATCACGCACGAATTCTCACGCTCTCACGAGATATCATTCCTCCATAGGTGAGTATCAATATACTATACCATTTTGCACACATTACGATGCAAGACCACTTGCGCAAGATTGTGAATTGGGCTATTGTTATAATTTTTTAGGCGTAGTAAACTGGCTCATCTGAAATTCAAAAATACCAACATAGAAAAATTAAACTATTTTAATATACTTTTCTCATGGTACACAACTATATTTTCCCTATATTTCGACAATTTTCAGAAAATCAGCACGTATATCCGCATTTATGAAAACGCACTCTTAAATTTTGGTTAAAAATGTTTAAAACTATCTACATAATAAAATCTTATAGTTTAAAATTTCAAAATCTACCGTCACAATTTTTTATAGCCGCTAGGGTACATGTCCGAAATACAAAATAATTGGCTCTAAGCACATTCTTAATGCATTGTCCTTAGCGCTATTTAATTAAAAAGTTAAAAATGTATTAAACAAAGTTTTTCCAAAATTAAAATAATGAAGATACTTAAAAAAACACATGCCTTTTTCAGGGAAATTTTAAAATTTGGATTTTTCTTAGCCTCTTCCCGATTTCACGAATGGATATGTTAATAAATTTTTTTCCTATTTTTATTTAAAATTTTGTCAAAAATTGTATGCTGTTTTTTAACTTAAAATCCAACAATGAACTAAAAAGTAATAGGCGAAATACTATAAAAGGTGAAGGCAAAAAAATGTTTTTGTCTTAAGTAAAATATCTTATGAGAGATACGGAAACACATCTTGGGAAATTAAGAATTTCAAGTATATGTCAAAATGCTTTATCCGGTAAGAATCGGATAATTTTTAGAAAAGTTACTAGCTTCAGAAGTTTTGAGGACCAGGTAACTTTGGCCCACTGTGCCCAGCTCATGCCAGAAGGCTGCCATGACATGTGTTGTAAAGCATAAGTCCTCCTCTACGGATGTTAGGAGGTTCATATAAATCCAATCAGTAGTTTAGAAGTTCCAGATTTATTGTCATTTACTATGTAAAAGTCCCCACTGTGCAATGTAAATTTTACATAAACACGTGCATACATACGCACATACATACATACTAGTAATGTAACGAATGTCAATTTTTGATATTCGCGAATACGAATGCGAATACGAATATTTGAAACGATATTCGCGAATACGAATATTTCATGTGCAATTTATAAACATTAAATTTGGGTTCTATTTAAACATTAAAAGATTGTTATGAAAAAGAACATACTTCTGTTGGCGTACTTTAAAGTTAATAAAAACTACCCAAAGTTTTAATGATCGTTAATAAATAGTATTTGAAAATGATACAAAACACAAATTTCTATAAAAAATTTAATGGATTCGTACAAACTAATATTTTATCCATTTATTTAAATTAAGTTTAGGATTTATGCATTTATTAATTTTTTTTGAAAAATATTCGTATTCGTATTAGCTTGAATTTGACGAATATGAATGCTTCGTATTCGCATTAAAAATAGCCGAATGTTCCGCAATTTGAATACGACTACGAATATTCGAGCATCACTAATACATACATATGTAGGTGTAAAAACCTATTTTTCAACCCAAAAAAAAAAATACAAATTGGATTACATACTTTTTCGTGAGCGTGCGTGATCGTGATAAGTTGTAAACCACTCGTGCGTGATTAAGAATATTTTGTTCGTGAGCGTGCGTGATCGTGAAAATTTTCAATATCATTCGTTCGTGAAAGTGCGTGAGTAAAATATTTTTCTGCATGAGCGTGCGTGTCGTGAGTCAAAAAACGCTCACGTGCACACCTCTAATATATATGTATACGGACATACATACGAGTATGTATGTACATATGTATTAGAACTTATAAGTAAATAATATATAAAATAGTAATGTTTTAATTAATCCAAGATTTTTTAATAATTTCGCTGAAACTATTTTAATTTACTTTCTTTTGATGGCCTGATTTAGCCTGTTGCAAAAACCTAATTGAGTTTTTGAAATAACACCTTTTAGAACGAAAATGCGCCTAGAAGTTTTGAAAATTACTATTATTATTTTATTTAAATGAACTCAATTATAATAATTTTAATAGCAGCTGTAACGCTCAACAGTAATATTTGTCATTGTACCTTGCCAGTACAGATTTTGAGCAACTTCATCAGAAAGACGACGTATCTAGCTCTTTAATTTCCAAGAATATGTATGCTTGCAGTATCACCTCAATAAAATCTTTACTATCTCGTTTTATCCTTTTCTTATTAATGTTCATACCTACTCATAATAATTTAGTTTTATTTACAAACAATATAGGTACAATCATATGTATATTTTTTTAACAAAAATACATACATAACTATATATGTACATATACAGTACTTTTTGTTTGCTGGGTGTTTATCAGTATAAAAAAATCATATAAAATGGAAAACAGCTGTTCGAAACATTGATGAGAGTTCAACATCTTCACATTATTTTTGATTGCATGGAAAAAGTACCAAAATTATTTAAATGGTATCAAATCACTATTTTATACTTACAAACATTGTAATGACTTTGACATTTAGTGAAATTACAATTTAAGCTTCATACCCGTATATACAATTTCTTAGTGCGTAGTCGTAGAATTAAAAGGAGTTTGTTGAAGCACATTTAAAAATCTTGCCGCTGAGGTGTTGAATGTGCTAAAACAATATAACATCAATTTAAACCAAATAGTTTCGATAGCATCGGATAACGGTGCAAAAATGTTAAAAGCGATGAATTGTGCACCAAGGATGAGTATCTAAGAAAAATCGCCCTTGTAGAATAAGTTCCAAACGTACTCATAGGAAATATGTATACAAGTTTGCGGCTGTGTTGCACATACAACCCAGTTGGTTGCTTTTGTTGTTGTTAAATCTTCGGATATACTTAAATATATCTGGAATTGTCGAAATCTTGCAAATTATATTGTAACGCAGTTTATTTTTCGGCCGGGGTATGACTCAGTCTGCCCAGGGTCTAGTCAAAGGTGTGCTTCCTTTGGATAGTATGTAGATGTTGTTGTACTAACACAATCAGTTTTATATACGAACTCACGAATTCTAACGTCAAGAGTATTAAAAAGTGAAGAGTATGAAGTATATCCGAGAGGTGAGGTTAGGTCTGGTAACTTTACGAAATATTTACAATTAATACGAATATAAAGTAAATTCGGAAGACTTTATATTCGCCTAACGTGCAACTTACTACAATTAACACGAAGTAAATTCGGAAGACTTCGTATTCGGCTAATTTACGGAATATTATAACTACGAAATATAAAGTAAATTCGGAAGACTTTATATTCGGCTACCGTGCATCTAACTACAATGAGCGCGAATTAAATTCGGGAGACTTCGTGTTTGGCTAATTTATGAAATAATATTACTACGAAATATAAAGTAAATTCGGGAGACTTTATATCCGGCTACCGTGCAGCCAACTACCACAAATACGAAGTACATTCGGAGGACTTCGTGTTCGGCTTATTTACGAAATAATATTACTACGAAATATAAAGTAAATTTGGAAGACTTTATATTCGGCTACCGTGCAGCCAACTACCACGAATACGAAGTAAATTCGGAGCACTTCGTGTTCGGCTAATTAGCGAAATAATATTACTACGAAATATAAAGTAAATTCGGAAGACTTTATATTCGGCTACCGTGTAGCTAACTACAACGAATACGAAGTACATTCGGAGGACTTCGTGTTCGGCTAATTTACGAAATAATATTACTAGGAAATATAAAGTAAATTCGGGAGACCTATATTCGCTAAAATACGGTTTACTTGCTAACTACTTAGAACAAGAGTCGGTAAAGCTTTCGGACGACACTTTCAAGTGGCCTACTATAATTGTCGTTCGTACGATCTCGGCACTTGTTGATCATTATGTGCAAACGTTGATTACTTATGCCAACTCAGATATGACCTGAGTGAGAATCATACCTTGCGTTGGCATGTTGTAGTTTGGTGTTAATCAGTAGTGGTGTCTGGCTGCGTGCGTATGTGGTATTTATACGGTAAAAGGTATGTGAAATGTCACTACGGTATACGGTAAAAGGTACCGCTTTTAAATTTTTTTTTTATTGAACAAGAGTATAAGTGTATAAGTACTTGTAACTTCACGTTACATTCCCCTCTTAATCTATAAAAAATAAAAAGAAAGAAAAAAAGAGAGAAAAAACTTTAGTAGCACACGGAGAGTTTTGACTAGGTGGTCTGCACTACCTTGCCGGTAATATTTACCGAAATCTTCTAGATTTCGGCTCGGTTGTTGTGCTTTTATTCAGAATTCATTTTTTTTTCTAACTACTAAAAAAATACATGTACCCTCTATATACATATCTAGAAAATGAATAAAAAAAATATATGTACATTCTATACATGGTTTTGAAAAAAAAAATTTAATAATATACCAAATAATATGCACCCTCGGATTTGTACGTGCTCCAAGGGAAGAAAAAAAACTGGGGTATTCAATGTAAGGTGACTATTTTTTTCTTGTCCCTGGCATCTGAGTCTAGCTACTCCTTTGCTGACCCGGACTTGGACCTTCGGTTTCCCTTGCGATAAATGGTCCATTTCCGATTTTTGTTTGTCCCATCATCCTTTATCGTGATTCCCTCAAAAATGTCTTCCTCGTTGCCAAGGTCGGGTGTTTTTAGGCTGAGGATGTTGTTGCGAAGATCCTCCTCTAGAAGGCTTGGTGGTTCGTCATGTTCCACTGCGTTTGGGGTACTGTTGAGGATCCGGGTGATGGGGATCAATGTTGGCATGTCGGGCCACTTTGGGGGTGGTGATTTCCTTTTCGGCGATATTTTGGCCTTGGTGAGGGGTGCAATTGGGGTGGGTACTGTGTCTCGTATGGAATGTACTGGCGCGATACTTCTTTTTCCCAGATGTGCCTAGCTATGGTGTCCACCGATTCGTTCCCTGATACACCCACTGGTGACTTTTCGACGAATTGAAGTTTCGGACGGGCTTGAAATGGTGGCAGAAATACTGGAACATGTCATGGCATATGGGTGGCATGTATTGATCCGTCCAGGTGCTAGTGGTCTGGTTGGTTTGCGCTCTATTTTTAAACTGTTTCTAAATGATAATTTCGAGTCTTTTATACTTTTCTTACTGATGCCGTTTTGGTTGTTCTGTTACTGATCGCTCGTGATATGGCTTTAGATCTTGTACGTGTACCTTCGGTGATTTGCAACCGTCAGTTTTTAAAAGCCAAATGTTTGGAGATACTCTCCCAATGATTGTGTGTGGTCAAGAGAATTTAGGAGTTAATTTACTGGCGACATGATCAGCGGCTGATGACAGGGTGAGTTCGCGCTTCCAGACTTGTTCTCCTATTTTCGGTTGCTAATTCCATCGACGTAGTTGGTAATAGTGTTTCTATTTCAGGTAAGCCTCGGTGACGATTTTTTGGATGTGTCACCACTCAGTTGGTCCTCGTGGATTTGTTTGTGTATGAGTCGGCTGTTCTCCTTGATCTATATGTTGACTGGGTGGTTTGAGGTTTCAGCCAAATGTTACTACGGCGGGTGTCTGCTTCGTGGACTCATGCGTTGCTGTATTGATAGCGAATGCAATTTCACGTAACGTTTTGTCCCAATTTCGATGGTTTCCTTCGATATTTTGTGAGATGAGGGTTCTTATGACCCTGTTAGCTCGCTCCATTGGATTCTTCTGGGGTGTGTAGAGTGCCGTAGTACGATGTTCAATACCGCAGCTTGTTAGAAAGGTCTGCATTATTTTGCTACAAAACTGGAGTCCATTATATGATATTACGATCTTTGGACAGAGGAACCGATAGATTACTAGCTCTTTTAGTGCTGTCACAACAGTATTAGCGGTAGCGTTCCGCAAGGAAATCAGCTCCACCCATCGGCTGAACTTGTCTACTATGACCAAAAGCCATTTTCTCCCGCTAGAGGAACGGGGCAGAGGACCGGTGAAGTCCATACAGACTACCTCCCAGGGTTGAGAATTTGTCACTGTGGTCATTGAGCCGACTTTATGGTTTTGTTCGATCTTGTGGCGTCCACAAGTCAGACACGAACGAACGCACGTAACGTCGTATATCACGAGACATTCCTGGCTAATAGTAGTTTTCTTGGGCTCTTTTAAGGGTTTTGTGTGTTCCTAAATGGCCAGCAGTGACAGCATCATGTACTTCAGTTAATATGCAACTGACCTCGTATGGGAGAATACATAACTTCCATGGCGAGGCTATGACCAGTGCCATTTTTAGCGTTATATGACGAAATAGTCGTTCATTCAGTTCCTGATAGTCAGGGACCGATTCTCTATGATTTCGTACTTGCTTTTTCTGGTACCAATTCTCCTTGTGTATCCCTATAGCAGCGAAACCCACCGCAGGCGTCTCGGATGGTAATGGGCTTCGTGACAAGGCATCAGCGACTACTTTCAGGTTTTGCCTTCGGTAGTCTATGTCAAAACTGTACTGCTAAATTTCCAATGCCCAGCGAGCCAGGTGCCCTGACGGATTTTGTATTGTATGCAACCATTTTAAGGATTGATGATCCGTGATGACTGTAAAATGCTAACCTTCGAGATTGGATCTCATTTTCCGTATTCCCCATAGTACCGCCAGACATTCTTGTTCAGTAGCAGAATATTTTCGTTCTAATTCGTCTAAGGTGCGGCTGGCATAGGCAACTACTCTTTGTTGGTCTCCCCTTGAAAGAGTACGGATCCTAGGCCCTCTTTACTGGCATCGGTCTGTAAAAAAAACGATAGGTCATAGTTCGGACAGCTCAAAAATGGGGCTTCCGTTAGCTGCATTTTTATACTTTCGAATGCCTTTTCTTGTTCTGGTCCCCATTGCCAGTTGCTCTTCTTCTTTAGTAGCAGAGTCATTGGTTCTACTATTGTCGAGAAATCGGGAATGAAACGACGATACCACGACGAGAATTTTTTCCGGTGCTTTTAGCTGTTGCACCGCTTGAACTTTGTCTGGATCGGTGTGAATTCCCTTCGAACAGACCACGTGTCCGAGGTATCATAAATTGGTTCGGACGAATTCACAATTGTCATAATTGATTTGGAGGTTTGACGCTAATAAAAGCGAAAATACGTCCTGAAGCGTGTTGATGTGTTCCTCATCAAAGGTCTGCCCTAAAATAACAGTATCATCTAAATAGGCCAAAACCCGGGGGTGTAATTCTGGCCCGATAATGGTATCTAGGATTCGTTGGAAGGTGGCGGGTGCACTATGAAGACCAAAGGGCATAACTTTCCACTGGTATAGACCTCGCCCGGTAACGGTAAAGGCAGTGTACTGGCGAGATTGCCTTTTAAGAGGGATCTGCCAGTACCCATTTTTCAAATCGATGGTTGAAATGAATTTTGCTTCACGGAGTTGGTATAAAATCGAGTTTATCTGTGGTAAAGGGTATGCGTCAGGTTCGGCTGCAGCGTTAATTTGGCGGAAATCGGTACACATTCGCCAAGTACCCTGTTTATTCCTCACTAGTACAACGGGTGAGCTGTAGGGGCTCCTGGAGGGTTCTATACGGTCCGTTTCTAGCAGTTCGGTTACTTCGTGATCATTTATGGCTTGCATAGAGGGGTTACAGGGATAATACCCTTGCTTGATAGGGCGATCGTGTTTCATTCTGATGACATGATTACCTACTCGACAGAGTCCTTTAATTTCTTTCGCTGTTTCCAAAATTTTTTGTAGCTTTTGTCCTTTTTCGGGGATTATAAATTCTCTCTCGGTAATTGAATATAGGGTGTTCAGATGGTTATTCCCATGTGTTGGGTTTGATTCTAATTGGATCCCATCTACTATTAACTTGGCCTGTCTTCGGTGTAGGAAGTCCATGCCGAGGATTATGGGAGTATCTTATGTTGTTCCAATATCCCCCGTACGTCTTTCCCTATATATGTCAAAGTGGAGCCGGTATCGACCACGGCTCGAATTAATCTTCCGCACAGGGAGACATCCAAATAGTAGCAACCATACTCTTTGTCGGCCTGACCACATCGGCAGTCACAAGACATAATGTTTGGTCGTTCGCATCGGGAGCAGAATAACTGTCCGGTGTTAGGACATTGCTTCCGGGTGTGCCCTTTCTGCTTATATTTCCAGCAATGTGAGTTGCGATTATAATTCTGAATGTAGTGACTGGGTTGAGGTCGGTTCTGTTTTGCCTCTTCTTTCCGTAACAGCTCATACTAATCGGTGAGTCCAACGAGGTGAAATCACTTCTACGAACGTGCAGTCGGTAGTCATATCGTAGCCCATCATAGATTCGATCAGTATGATCCAAACCACAGAGATTGAGACATTGTCGGATTAGTGTCTACAATGCCAACACATAATCCCTAGCCTATTCTCGGGAACCCTGTTTCCTTTGGTATATGGCTTCGTCGAGGTGAACTAGATGTCGCTTTGGTAAGAAATACTGAGATGCTTTGGCCTTGAAATCTTCCCACGTCAGTATTTCTCTTCGTTGTACCCGGTACCATTGAAGAGCCTTACCCATTAGTACTTCCAATAAAGACAGTACTAAACGAGAACGATCAAAACCATTGCACTCGGCTAGTTCCTCCATTTGTTCTATGAAATCTGCTAAATCATCCCCCCTTCATAGGAGAGGTCCCAACGTTGGACTGTGGTCATGACTTCAGAGTCGCTTAATTAAGATGCTCTCATGTGGCTATGTGCAGTTGGTATTTCGAGCATAGATTGCCCAGTAGGGCTACTTACGATGGGAGTCTTATCTTCCGTGAGAACTTCCTCCTCTAATGCCCGTAGTAGATTGTCAGATGAGCCGCTTTGACGTTTACTTCATATGAGCTCTCCTAATTGTCGACGCAGCTGTTTAACAGTTCCCCTTTTCGTTATGAGAATCCCATGTTGTCGACAAACTTCAATCAACTTATCTTTCCGCAAAAGACATATGTAAAACTATTGTGTTCTTCGCCCGATCCAAGCTCGTTGGTGGTTTGAGTTTGGTTTTACCACAAGTCGTAAGATTGGAATCGGGTCCCTGCTCGGGCGCCATTGTAACGCACTTTATTTATCAGCCGGGGTATGACTCAGTCTGCCCAGGGTCTAGTCAAAGGTCTGCTTCCTTTGGATATTATGTAGATGTTTTTGTACTAACACAATCAGTTTTATATACAAACTCACGACTTCTAACGTCAACACTATAAAAAAGTGGAGAGTATGAAGTATATCCCAGTGGTGATGTTTGGTCTGGTTACTTTACGAAATACAATTAATACGAATATAAAGTAAATTCGGAAGACTTTATATTCGGCTAACGTGCAACTAACTACAATTAACACGAAGTAAATTCGGAAGACTTCGTATTCGGCTAATTTACGAAATATCACTACGAAATATAAAGTAAAATTCGGGAGACTTTATATTCGGCTATCATGTAGCTAACTACATCGAGCATGAAGTAAATTCGGGAGACTTCGTGTTTGGCTAATTTAAGAAATCATATTACTACGAAATATAAAGTAAATTCGGGAGACTTTACATTCGGCTACCGTACAGCTAACTACATCGAGTACGAAGTAAATTTGAAGGAATTCGTATTTGGCTAATTTCCGAAATAATATTACTACGAAATATAAAGTAAATTCGGAAGACTTTATATTCGGCTACCGTGCAGCTAAATACAATAATATTACTACGAAATATTTATAAAGTAAATTCAGGAGACTTCATATTCGGCTATCGTATAGCTAACTACAACGAGCACGAAGTAAATTCGGGAGACTTCGTGTTCGGCTAATTTACGAAATAATATTACTACAAAATATATAGTAAATTCGGGAGACTTTATATTCGGCCACCGTGCAGCCAACTACCACGAATACGAAGTACATTCGGAGGACTTCGTGTTCGGCTAATTTACGAAATAATATTACTACGAAATATAAAGTAAATTCGGAAGACTTTATATTCAGCTACCGTGTAGCTAACTACAACGAGCGCGAAATAAATTCGGAAGACTTCGTGTTTGGCTAATTTACGAAATAATATTACTAGGAAATATAAAGTAAATTCGGGAGACTTATATTCGCTAAAATACGGTTTATCTACTTGCTAACTACTTAGAACAAGAGTCGGTAAAGCTTTCGGACGACACTTTCAAGTGGCCTACTTATAATTGTCATTCGTACGATCTCGGCACTTGTTGATCATTGTGTGCAAACATTGATTAATTATGCCAAGTAAGATATGACCTGAGTGAGAATCATACCTTTCGTTGGCATGTTGTAGTTCGGTGTTAATCAGTGGTGGTGTCTGGCTGCGTGTTTATGTCGTGTTTTATACGGTAAAAGGTATGTGAAATTTCACTACGGTATACGGTTAAAGTTACCTGCATTTACATTTTTTTTTTTATTGAAGAAGAGTATAAGTGTATAAGTATTTGTAACGTCACGTTACAATATACATACTTGCACTTTGTTGCAGGACTTACTTGAAGCTAAAGATGTACTTGCCAAAATTGAATCCATTAAAAATTAATCTCTAGATGAGAATTTTGAAGTAGATGCATCATTTTGGGAATTCCTGGAAAGCTATTGCACAGTTTTTAGTCCCTTGCAGAAATCAATAAAAAAAAATTCAAGAGGAGGAATGGCACTACGGTAGTTTTTATGCACAATCGCTGAAACTAAAAATATGTACCGAAAGAATTGTTAATTATTCGAGTCAGGAACTGATAATAACCAATGGAAATATGATTTTGAAGCCTATGGAAACACGAACAAAAACATTATCAATAATAAATTCTTATACCATGTTCACACTTATGGTTTTAAACGTGTTTAACGCTTAAACATCTCAAACGTAATGTGAACGGTTGTGTTTAGTTTTTTAAAACACATGCCTTAAACACGTTTAAGACCATAAGTGTGAACATGGTATTAATTTAATGTTTGTTTCTGGACCCTCGTTTTCAACACACTCTGACAGCACAACAAAAAATGGACGCAATTCTGCACTTGAATCTAACATGGGATAGAATCCATGAAATGAATTCTACTGGAACCTTATACATATTCCACACCAAGTTCGGCTTACAATCCACCTCTTCATCACTTTTTAGATGAGGAAGAGGAACTGCTGAATAAATACTTAGTACGAGTTCAAAAAAAAAATTAACAGTATGTCCAACGTGTATACAAAAATTGCAACCCACCAATACAACCCTCTCAAATAATTGGTGTGGATGTGCTGACGTTTTGGAAAGAAAAACAACGTCACTGTAGTCAAAAATATTTCATTGTGAAAAATTTATTTGTGCTGTATGCTATTTAAAATAAAAATATTTCAGGGTTTAAAAGTTAAATTAACTAAAAAATATGCAAAGGGTTGTTGAAAATGAAGTGCGCTGATATAAATTGCAATTAAAAAAGTTAAAAAATTATTTGTTTATAAAAATTATTTGTTTTATTAATTGCAACTCTAGGCCGCAGTAATTTTCAGATTAAAATTAAAATTAAATTACTATAGCTTATATACTACTTATGAGAATAAATCTTAACCCTACATATTTACATAGTTATGTTGAAACATATGAACATGTATGCACAAAAATAAAGTGAAATTAAATCTATTATTTACTGAAAATTAGTGCACATATTTTCGTGTGGAATCTGGCCGTAATATGATGCTTGCTTAAAATACAAATTCATTCCCACGATCGCTAGTGTTTTGGTGCAGTAGGTATGCGTGGCTGTTCAGGTGACAACAAATTGGCAGTTTTATTATTCTGTTTTATATTTTGTATTTCTGCCGTTATTACTTCTACCGATTCACCCTTTACGGTATTTCGTAACTTATTTATAATTTCTGAGATGGCTGACTCATTGCTTATTAGATTTCTTGCGTTTCCTTTGAGTTTTGTTTTAATTAATGAAACTGCAGTTGTTTCATGTGAACCTTTAATAGATTCAACCAGTGATAGTGAGTCTAAAAAGGAACGCAAGTTTTCAGATTTGCCATCGAAGTCTGCAATTAACTTCGAAGCTGTACTGAGAAATTCTACGACTGTTGGGCTCATTTCGTAACAGTTTTCGTTATCTTTAGGGGGAAAAATTATTTTTTATTAGTTTGTTCATGTATTGTTTCTGGCAATTCGATTTGTATGTTCTTTTTAGCTGCTAGTTTTAGTATTTTGTTCCTAATATCATAAAAAATGCGTCTGCTGCAGTCTTGTGTGCTGTAACGTGGTTTATTTTTCCAGCTGGGGTATGACTCAGCCTGTCCAGGTTCGAACTCAAAGGTTCACTTCCTTTGAAATAAAAGATGAATTTTCTTGGGAGTTTAAGAAAATATACAAAGCTTTATTTAATGAAACTTAATCTATTTAAGATACCTTAAAAATACAGAGGGTATGTATGTCAGTGAATTTACGGGTGAAAACAGCTATAATTAATACCAATTTGTATTCGGCGGGCTTTGAAGCCGTTCTAGAGATATTCGGTTGTTCGTAAATATTTCCAGGTATGTAATTATATTCGGTGGGCTCTCTAAGGCCAGTACAAAGCAGGCGAGAGAAATTCGGTGGCTCGTAAAAATATTCAAGATGAATACGGCGGATATTGACTATAAATGAGCAGTTCAAGATGAATGCGGTAGATCTTGAACAAAAATAAAAATTATTTCAAGATGACTTCGGTAGATCTTGAAATAATTAAAAAACAGCGAGCAAAAGAAATAAATATTCAAGATGAATTCGGAGAATCTTGAATATAAACGAGAAGTTCAAGATGAATGCGGCAGATCTTGAACAAAATAAAAATATATTTCAAGATTAATTCGGTAGATCTTGAAATAAAAAAACCAAAAATAAATTCAAGATGATTACGATAGATCTTGAATACTAATTACAATTTATTAGAAAGCTCAAGATGAATGCGGTAGATCTTGCATCTTTCTGTCCAAAAAAAAGTTAGAACAAGCCTTTATGTTAAGACTTCCAGCTCGTCCTCCTTGCTTGTGGCTTAAGCTTGACATCATATAGTAATTATTATTTTAACAGGCTGAGAATTAGTTTCCCCTTTTGTATGGTTTGTTCGTTTTGGTTTTAAATCTATAAAAGTCTGCATGTGTTTATTGTATTTTAGCATGCATGTGCTTACAAATTCCTGTACATAGGTGTTGTTGTTTTACTTCTGTTGGTACGATGTCAACTAGGCTGTTTAAGCGTGGTTGTTGTATTCTGTTTTATTTATTATAGCGTACTTATATTTATGTAAGTATGTATGTGTAGTTACTTTGTATGATCGCAACTTGACTGCATGAGCGTGGTTGTTGTATTTGTTGTGTATTTATAAAACTAGGCTGTTTAAGCGTGGTTGTTGTATTCTGTTTTATTTATTATAGCGTACTTATATTTATGTAAGTATGTATGTGTAGTTACTTTGTATGATCGCAACTTGACTGCATGAGCGTGGTTGTTGTATTTGTTGTGTATTGTATTATTGTATTGTTGGTATTATTTCTGTTGGTAAGTTTTCAATAATAAAAAAATTTAAAATCGAATAAACAAGTATACAGTGTAGGAAAAAAATATGGAGGAATTTGTGACGGAACGTTACAGTACAGATGTTAATCGCTCATAATTAGTATTTAGGATCACTCTTGTTTTTTCTAAGCAATGTAAAAGAATTTTAAAATGTTTATTTAGGGTGTCGTCTTTTATTGGTCTGTCTATACTGAGACATTTATATGATTTTTCAAATTCTGTTTTAATACTTCTACATTTACTGAGGATAGTTTGCCAATCCATTCAGACTTAAACTTTATCTAAATCATTTGCCCTACTAATGTACTGCTTTTTGATCGATCTTTTATGTGCTAAGTAAATTTTAAATAGTAGATCAAGAGATGTTATTATTATAAGGATTAATATAAGTAGCCATATGGAGTTAATTTCTTCCTTGAGGTCAATAATTTCTGACAACATTAGCATTGTGATGATCTACTTTAGATTCTTTTGCCCCCATTTTATTGTCCCAAAAAAAATTTACCAATCCAGATATTTTCTCATTAACAACACTGTTTCTAATTCCACTTTTCGTCTGTTAATTACATCATCCCTAGTAGGGGTTCCTTCTATTCCTATATCCTTCCACAGTTCAGTTAAAAATCTTATAGCTCCTTCAATTTCCTCTTCTTCGTATTCCATTGGATTTTTTGGCCTAGCCTTATTATTCACCCCTATTCTGCGTTTCGATTCGAATCGAAAGTTTCTCCGTTTGGCAACTTTGGTATTCTGCGTTCCGTTCTTCGATTTCCCTTTCGATTCTATGTATTCTGCATTTCGATCGTAACTACGTTTTTGTAAGTTGTTATTTTAGTGGCGGAGCGTTTTCAATTTTTGTTTGTTTAGCTTTAAAAAGTGATTAATACAAAAAATAATGCAAGTATTAAATGAAAGAAGGTTTAATTAATGAACTAAACAGTTTGTTTTGTTTTTCTGTACTGAAGTTTATTACAGGTAGAAAGTTCACATACCTATTTAATGGCAACGAAAAACGATTTTGTCTACGGATTTAATTAAATTTAAACAAATAAACTTTATTTTTGTGTTACAATTATGTGTAAAAAATTAAAATATCACATCCGGCGCGACAGGATTCTTCAGACTGGAAAAGTTTGGCCACAAATACCTCTTGCTTATCCCGTTTTTTTTAACTCTCTGTACTTAAATTTGCAAGAGTTTATTTAATGAAAATTTTCACAATATTTAATTATTATTTGTTTTAATGGTTAAATCACTGTTTTTTGCACTAAATTTAACTTTTTGCTAAAAATTTTGCAAAATTGCTTAGTTTTACTGTTCCTATTTCACCCGTTTCAAAGTAAAGCAGCAGGTTTAAACATACTCTTCTCTTCTTCTTTTTCTTTCGATTCAGTTTTTTGGCAGAATACCTAATCGTAATCGAAACGCAGAATAGGGGTGATTATTGTTATTTCTATTCATTGCGACAACCAAAAATTTCAAACCATAAAGGCCATTTAAAAATTATTTTTACCAAAGAGTATGTTTTAATATGTACATACATATGCATTTATTTTGTAGAACTATTTTTCTAAACGAAAATAATACAAGAAATTTTTATATAAGGATGTATGTATTTCTTTTGTCTTTGAAATGGATACAAAATTTTTGCATAGAAAGCTTCAAATTGGTATTAAAAAAAATTTTTTTTGTGTGTTTTTATTTCTGTTTTTATTGAACTTATTCTATTGATGATTTTTTCCAGTTCTCCACCTTTAGTGTAAGTTTTTTGGTGCATGAGAGCACGTAGTTCTGTCTTCAATTTATTTAGTCGGCCACCTCTTGATCTTGTTGTGTTTGGTAAGGGGAATATTGGGTATTTTGGCTCTTCTTCCTTCTTCTTTTTCGGTTTTATGGGTTTTGGCCCTATGGATAAAATTTCAGGTTTTTGGCTGGAATCTGCGCCCTCTCGTAGCTGCTTTTCCCAACGGGCTTCGGCTTCCGCTAAATCCTTCAAGATTTGCGTCAAATTTGGGTCTATTTAAGGACAAACTTTTCATCGTGATAGAGAAGGGCTGTTGGTAGAATCTACTGCCTGATACTTTGCTGGCAGCTTCTAGTTAATGAGTCCCATGCCGTACAAAAGCATGTCAGAGCATTCAAATTTAAAGGAATCTAGCTTGGCGAAAAATAGTGAATAGGAATCCAACTCAGCATAAGCTCTCTATTGTCCTTTCTTATTTTTAGATAAAGGATAAGCAAATATGCTATGTATTCCTTTATTCCAAAAAATATGGCAGGATCGCCATAAAAACATT
This sequence comes from Tachina grossa, assembly GCA_949987645.1. NCBI lineage: Eukaryota > Metazoa > Arthropoda > Insecta > Diptera > Tachinidae > Tachina > Tachina grossa. The sequence continues at coordinate 58,709,744 of OX465277.1, read as the reverse complement.
CAAAAATTATTTGTTTATAAAAATTATTTGTTTTATTAATTGCAGCTCTAGGCCGCAGTAATTTTCAGATTAAAATTAAATTAATATAGCTTATATACTACTTATGAGAATAAATCTTAACCCTACATATTAACATACTTATGTTGAAACATATGAACATGTATGCGCTAAAATAAAGTGAAATTAAATGTATTATTTACTGAAAATTAGTGCACATATTTTCGTGTGAAATCTGGCTGTAATATGATGCTTGTTTAAAATACAAATTCATTCCCGCGATCGCGAGTGTTTTGGTGCAGTAGGTATGTGTGGCTGTTCAGGTGCCAACAATAAAAAACTCTTTCTTAAATTTGCCGCCGATGCACATTTGTACTTGTCCTTGAATAGTTGTCACTAGTACGACTTCAAGGTTAGTGAAATATTAGAATCTTTTAATTGTACGTGCAGACGTTCAAAGTAATGCAGATAAATTAGATACTGCTACACAATAAAATCAACGAATTTCTTTCTGCTGCCACCCAGACTGCTGAAGAATATATGTACATAGCATACAAAAGCCTTAGAAGGAACTTTCGCTAAAATTAATGAAGAAAATTTACTTATAGCAAAAAATTTCTTAATAATTCATCTCCTCCAATCAGAAAAAAACTATAAACTTGTTGTTTTTTTTCACAGAATGTACTTCAGAGTTAGAAATGTGAATGGAGGAATAATTGAAAATCTCACGAACCGAAAAAGAAAAGAACTTTTTCAATTAAAATCTATGTACATTAATACGTTAACAAGTGTATTCCATTTATTTTTTCATTCACGATATGCACTTATAATAAAATTTGTGTTTGACTTAAAATTTTAGAACTAAAACACACACTTTCAGCACACTCTTTTGTACATATAATAACACAAAATTATGAAGTATAATAGGTAAAACATGGGTTATAATTAAAATTTACTATAATTTGCGTAAAAGGTTGAAAAATAAATAATAAAAAAAAAATTTTTTTGTAGCAGCCGCAAGAAAAACAAAATAAAATTAAATCCAAATAAAAATGTAAATAAGATTTTCCTGTACCAAATACACATGTTTGTATGATGGTGTTTATGCTAATCGACTACTGTGACGTAGATGCGCAGAAGCGAAAAAGTTTTTCAACTTGAATGCGTTATCAGAGAAACAAGTCGACCGGCTCGAAGCCGACGGCGCGCCGCCACTGGTTATATTTCTGTGTATCAAGCCGCCGCCGATTGTATTGGCTCGCATCGGCTCAAAACCAGCCGAAATTTTATCTGCTCCAAAAGACAAATTTCGGAGAAAAAATTTTGAAAATCAATTTTCAATTTCAATTTTTATTTTCTCTCTAAATTTTCATATGCTTATTTGAGCCGCCGAAAATTCTCTCGGCGCGCCGCCACCGGTCACAAAACTACTGCGCCGCCGCCGCCGATAATTTTGCCTCGACTTGTTTCTCTGTGCGTTATCTTGTATTCTTTGTTTCATGGTTTAATTATACTACAACGACAAATGTAGCACGGACAATAACCTGTAGCCTGTTGCATTGTTACCTTCAAAATAATCATTCTCATATAAACATGTGTATTCTATTTATGATATTTTGTAGCCGGTAGCTTGCTGTGGTGAATGTCTTTAATGCTTTACTTGCATGCATTTATGCAAAACCATGATACAATAATACAGGTAGCCGCGAATCTAAAAAAAATGTACAACAAATAAAACAACAGTGATTTTTATTGCTGTTTTGTGATTGACAAGAGAGACAACCAAGAGAAAACAATATACATGTATTTGCGTTTTCTCTTAGCTTTTCAAAGCATGTTTGTATTAGTACAGTTTTAATAGGCACTGTGCGCATGTGTTGGTAAAACATAAACACCATTTGGCAGATCAAATCACGAAACAAGCAAAACAGCTGGCTCTTCGCGGTTACCTGTACAATTGTATCATGTGCAAAACAATATAATAAAAAAAAAATACCAGTGTTGGCAATATGTACCAGTGCTGGCACAGTGTTGCCGCTCCCGCTGGGATGACCAGATCAGGGCTTTTACAACATTTTTATGTCATTGTGTTTTCCCATTCTTCCTCATATCCTAACGCAATCTCATTCTGTGGTACTGTCGCCTTTCCGTTAGCTGCTGGTGGATTGCTTAGTGATGAAGGTATAACACTTAAAACAGTGGTTAACGTGACTGGAATCAATACCGCAGATAAAACATTCGCTTTGAATTTTCGCACGTTGCTATGGCTGACAAACTCAAAACTGACTTTTGCAACATACGGTGCCTAAGATCGATTTTTTTCTCTGTATATGCACACATTTGTCTCCATAGACCGGATGTTTTCGCCTTATGTGAGACCCAGGTGTCTGAGAATGCAGATCCACAGGATCTTCAGATACCTGGTTATCAACTTCTATCGCTTTTCAACCTTCATCGGGGACTTGAAATTTACATTCGCAATACATTTGTGGACCAATACCAGCAATCACTAGGTATATCTGATGCTGAATTTAGCTGTCTCTGGGATAGGGGTGGAAAACTATCGATGGCAGCATCGATACTATCGATAGTTAATTTTTTTGTGACTATCGATGTTTTAATTCTACAATTGATTAATACTTTAAAACAATCGATATTCTATATGTACGGTAAGGCGATAGTTTAAATTCAATTCAGACAGATAAATCTGAACTGAAACTATTTTTACCTTAATTCTTCTTACAAGCACTTGAACCTGAAGAACACGAATCAATTAAATAAAAGCACTTTGAATGCCTTAAAAAATGATTGATTAATTTCTTTATTTTTCATTCTTATATACTAAAATAGTGTTACAATAAATTGACAACTTTTGCATAACTTAAACTTAAAAACAATAATAAAATGTTTAATCAACAATAATGGTTAAAAACAAAATTAGGTCATTATAAAATATTTAATGGTTAATGAACTTAAAAGCAAAATAAAATGTTAAAATAATAAAAATGTTTAATCAACAATAATGTTTAATGAACTTAAAACAAAATTAGGCAATGTTTTTTAATGATAATTAAATAAAATAAAAAATAAGAAATTATGTTGATGTGAGTACCAACATTCTCCCCCGCGTTGACCAACGGTCACTGGTGATAGGTGTTCATTAGATTTGATATCTGCAATGTCGATGGTAAGAGGTCGCGGTAAGGGAACTGGATGAGGTTTCGGTTGAACGGCCTTATGAATTTTTCTTTCTTTATAGGTGGAGTATAGCTTAACTATGATGATGGCTACTAAAATGCTTAGAGAAATTAAAAGTGCAGTGTAGCTTACTGCATGGTGATGTTGGCCTTGGGACCTGATTAGCTCTGGTAATCGTACAATAGTTGCCTCATCAAGTTGTTTGTGCAGGTTATTCAGTTGATTTACATGGGGTTTGAACTGGTTGTTAGTATTATTAAGAATTCTTTTGATCTCTTGTGGGGTGCTAATTTGATCAATTTGCTTGGTTCTATTTGCATTATTCCAGTGCCTCTTATTAGCTTTTGGGAGACTTCTGTGCCGCAAGCTGCTGATATTTCTATTTTTGTTGTGGTAGTAAAGATCCATTTATTCGGACTTTTTAATTGCGTCCATGTTGTGTTATCTACCAGCCGGGTAAGGTTACAATTAGCTGTGCTTAGGCTGTTGAGGATATTAATTTCACAGGAATTCATATCCTTTTTAAATCTAAGTTGCTTATTTTGGCATATATCCCCCTTTGTTATAGTACAGCTTGACAAATCGTCGGTTGTAAATGAAATAAATTCCTCTCTGTGTGGATTCACTGCTAGAAAAGGTACATTGGATTTGATGGATATTAAAGCATTATTTCTTGTTGTTGGGACCGGGGTTATTTTCAGGAGTTCTAGGAACTGTTGATCGATTAGTGGCAGCTTAATTTCGAAGAGGACTTTGTCTTTTGTCACTGCTCCATTTGTCTTCATTAGCTTGTATAATAGCACCAAACTATCGTCTTCAATTGGAAGCGTACGTTGTACTGGTAGATGTGCTTTTATTGTGGTTAACTCTGTCCTTAGCTGATGAGGTAATAATTAAAGTGGAGTAATTTTTTCATGGTGACCATCAGTTAGTATGTCGATAATCTCCCTTTCTACCCTTTGCAAGTTCAGTGCTGTCAATGTTAATTGATTGGCAAGAAGTGATATTAGTTGTGTTTGGCTAATTTCTGAAGATTCTTTACCAAGTGCATTTGCTTCACTGTTGATTCTTGCAACAATTTCCGTTAGTTGTTTTTGTGTGCTAAGTTCATCTTATTTAATTATATTAATACTGGAATCAATAACTGATGTTTGGTGTTTAAATAATTTAAAAATATAGTCTGTTTCTACCCTCGCCCTTTTAATGACAGTCTGACTCCAGCACTCCAAACAATGACCTGGCTACATTTCCCGCAATGTTGAATGCACCTCTTTTTACTCTAGTAGTAACGAATAGTTCATTCTCCTCCAGCAACTCTTCTTTTACTTGATTGAAATTATTTATCAAAATATTACATGTTGACTGATGTGTGATGGTTGAACATAAGTGCTGTAAAGTGACTAATCCAGACTGAAAAGTCTTTAACTCAGATAGGATAGGTGCTAGATCATAATATACCATAAGTTTCCATTCAGCTGTTGCCAGTTTTACGGTTCCAATGGCTTCAAAGTACAGCAATGGGTCAGAATGAAAGTTGTTTATCTTTACATTACTGGTCATAACGGCTGGAATGAGGAGGGTGGCTACGATCATGGTGAGTACGATTGAGTTAGTAATAGTCTTTGATTTTTTTGTAGGTGGAGTATCTTCGTCAACAGGTATTGGATGACTAGGGTTGGATATTTCATTTGCAGGTAATTCGTCTTCGTGAAGTAGTGGCGCTAATCTATGGATAAGTCTTCTTTTTATTCCTGAAGTTGTTTTTACATCTGCCACCAGAACCTTGCCACCATTGCCTTTGTATGTTTGGAGGATTCTTCCAAGTGGCCAGATCATAACCGGCAAATTGTCCTCTTTTATAATGACCATCTGTTCTTCTTTCACGTTTTCAGATGATGATTTCCACTTCTGTCTTTCCTGCAATTGGTGTAGATACTCTGCTGACCACCGTCTCCAGAATTCATGTTTGAGTTGGAAGACGAGTTTCCATCTTGTGGCGAGAGAACTATTTGGTTGCACTGCTCTACTATCCACTTGAGCTGTGAGAGGTTCTCCACTTAAGAAGTGTCCTGGAGTCAGTGCAGTTAGATCATTTGGATTAGATGACATCGGAGTTAGCGGACGGGAATTTAATATGGCTTCTATTTCGATGATTACTGTTTCAAGCTCTTCGTGCGTTAGTGATGCTGTTGAAACACTTCGTAGTAACAGTTTCTTAGCAAATTTTACTGCTGACTCCCATAAGCCTCCAAAGTGAGGGGCTCGAGGTGGAATAAATTTGATTTCAATGCCTTCTCTACTGCATGACTGTAAGATTTTTTCTTGAGATTTATTATCAAAGATTGCTTGATTTAGTTCTTCTAGCTGATTCCGTGTACCTATGAAGTTTGTAGCATTATCTGAATATATGGTCTGACACCGTCCTCGGTGTGATAAGAATCTTTTGAGGGCTCCAATGAATGCGTCTGTTGACAGCTCAGTTACAACTTCCAGGTGTACAGCCTTCGTCAAGAAACAGACAAAAACAGCTATGTAAACTTTATGAGGCTTTTTACCCCTTATCTTATAATGAATCCAAAATGGTCCGCAGTAGTTAACACCAGATGGGCGTGATGGGTGACCCCGCTTGCTGGTAGATTCCCCATTATTTGAGAAAATAATCTGGGTTTTGCCCTTGTACATCGCACACAATTTTGGACTATATTTCTTGCCATTGATTTACCCTTGATGACCCAGTATTGTTGTCTAGAAATAGCCAATAATGATTGTGGGCCACAGTGATAGTTTTTTTCATGCAACATTGTGAGTACAAGTTTTGAAATCAAGTCGTTATAGGGTAAAAGTATGGGATGTTTTGCGTCATATGATAGAGTAGAGGCTTCCAATCATCCTCCTACTCGTAAGATGTTGTTTTTATATAAGAATGGAGATAAGCTGTTAATTGTGCTGGACTTGTCCACTTGGTTTTTTTTATTTAATTAAGATATCTCCTTGAAGTCGAATAGTTTTTAAACGCGAATCATCCAGTTCTTTAGGACTCAGCGAAATGTGTTTTGGTCGAAATTCATTTTGCGTTTTTGAATCATTGATGAATCTGAGTACGTAAGCCAAAACGTTTTGTAAGGTTTTAAAGGAGTTTTTGTGGTGAATTCTGTATATAAGGCTGCCGTCGTTTAACACCATAGTTGCAGTAACAGGAACCTCCTTCCTTTCCTCATTGTCATTGGCAATTTCTTGAGGTAAGTATTTCGATGGCCATGATTCCTCTTTTCCATGAAGGAAGAGTGGTCTATTTAGCCACAAGTTACATGCTGGCAGATCTACTGCACGAAGTCCTCTGGATAGTATATCGGCTAGGTTGTGTTTTGATGGTACATGGCGCCATTGTTCGGCTAGAGTTAGTGACTGAATTGTTGATACTCTGTTGGCGACAAAGGGTTTGTATGAAGATGATTGTGCGTATATCTATGATTATATGATTTCTGAATCAGTCCATAGAAAAGTAGCTTGGTTTTGAAACTGCAGGTCAATCTTTAGTCTGTGAGAAAGTTGTGCTGCTAAAACTGCTGCACATAACTCTAGTCGAGGTAATGTCTGCTGTTTTAATGGTGCAACTCTTGGTTTTGCACAGAGCATTCGCACGATTACCAGCTCATTCTTAAGAATTGCGCGAATGTATACAACTGCACCAAAGGCCTTCACAGAAGCGTCTACGAATACGTGTAGTTGTATTTTTACTGGGATTTCGCCCTGGAAGATGTGTCGCGGTATCGTAAAATTGTTAAGATTTTCTAGATAGTTTCTAAATGTGCTCCACGATGCACATAGATCACTTGTTAATGGTTCATCCCAATCTAATTTGTGCTGCCAAAGGTGTTGAATAAATATTTTGGCCTTAACAATCACAGGGACTAACATACCGAGAGGATCAAACAGTTTTGCGAGATCAGAAGTTACTGTTCGTTTCGAGATTTGCTGATGCTGGGTTAATTTGACTTTAACGCAAAAGAGATCGCTTTTAGGTAACCAATATAATACTAAGATTTTTATTGAATTAGTGTTGTTATTATCGAAATCTAAGTTAACCTCTTGGTCACCAGTTGGAATATTTTTAAGCAACTGTGGATGGTTTGCGCACCATTTTTTCAAATTAAATCCATATTTTTTCAGCATAGTGGTGAGCTCCTTTTGCGTTTCCACTGGTATGTTAAGGTTGTTTGAACCTCCAAGGCCGTCATCCACATAGAAGATGTCTTTCAGCATCTGAGAGCCATACGGAAACTTGAGAGAATTCTCATTAGCTATTTTTTTGTAGACATCTCGGGGCCAGATAAGGTACTGCATGTGTCCGATATGTTACTGTGTTGAGGTTGTAATAGGCAAGTGGCGATGATGGATCTTCCCTCCCCATAATAAGTTGATATTGATGGTCGTTTGTGTTGATTAGTATTTGTCTGTACATTTTTTCAATATCGGTTGCAAAAACGAACCCTCGCAATCGAAAACGAATTAATGAAAAATAGTTCACTTTGCACCACTGGACTAGTGTACATCAAGTCATTTAATGAATAGCCAATTGATGTTTTTGCTGATGCATCAAACTTTACCCGAAGCTTTGTTGTGGTGCTATCAGGTTTTAATACACAGTGGTGTGGAATAAAATATCTAGGATGTGGTACGTTATTTACCCTTTCCATGTGCCCTAGTTGCTCATATTATCTCTTGAATTGCGTGTACTGAATTCGGATATTTTCATTCTTTTGGAGTCGTCGCTCCAAACTAATAAATCTGCTGTATGCCATGGCTTGCGAATCACCCAATGATGTTGGGTTTTCCCGAAATGGAAGGCTAACGATGAAGCTAACATTGGGCATCTGCTGGGGACAGAATCCTTGCATTTGGTTCAATTTCATCGAGTTTCCATAGTCTCTCGACGCTTGTTCTAGTGATGACTCTTCACCAACTACTGCACATGTAAGTGGTGGTGATGAGCTATGAGCAATGGTTTGTCGTATAGAGCCGCCCACGATCCAGCCAAGTAACGTGTTTTGCAGCGTTGGGCCACCGTTAGTCAGTTTTATTGCCCCAGGCTGCATAAGATTAAAATAAAATTCTGCGCCAAGTAGAATATCGATTTCCCCTTGCTGATAGAATCTGTGTTCTGCTAAAGTGATATTGCTTGGAATATTCCAAGTTGAAACATCAAAGTTTTGATTTCGTTGAAGTTTGTCGAAAATTCATTATTTGTAGAGAACATCTCAGTAGTATGAATAAGGGGTTTCTAGATAGAAATGTGCAAAGGAAAAATGTGCATACCTTAACCCTTTAACGGTCGATGGGGTTAAATTCGACCCCATGATATTTTGTGTTATGAGGCGGCAGCGTGTTCGGTTTTGCTTAAAGTGAAGTCGTGGTGGGTGGTTCGGTTTTGCTTAAAGTGAAGTCGTGGTTGGGGGGGGGGGTTCGGTTTTGCTTAAAGTGAAGTCGTGGTGGGGGGGTTCGGTTTTGCTTAAAGTGAAGTCGTGGTCGATGTTATTTTTGTTGAAGTGAAGTCGTAACATTTAATGTGTTCGTTAGAGGGTTAATACAATATGAATTAAACTACATTAGGGCGGCTTACGAAAGTGTGATTTTTTTGCTAGTATTTAATAAATAAAATTCATTTACTGCGGTATATATTAATATCCCTAATACTACTCGTATTTGTTATCAGTATAAAATGTTAACCACATTATTTAAAAACAAAACATTTATTTATTTTTATTGTTAATCATATACCTACATACTTATTAAACATATGTATATTAGCAACAATTCTATATTTTTGTAGACTAAATAATTTACAATTACACATAACACTCGAATCAGCCGTAATTTGTTTTAATTTAAAACAATTTTCAAAATGAACACCATGAACTGATGAATCTACTAACTCCAAATCTTCATATAAAGGTATGATTTCTAGGAAATTTTCCATATATCTGATGAGATCTCCCGGAATATATCCTCTATAATAGTTTAGAAAATTTTCCACTTCAACTCTCAATTCAAATTCAACAAATAATTTCGGCTTCCGTTTTATCAGTGTCGTCGACGACATTTAAGATTCATATTGTTTCTTTAGTGTATCTTGAGCTAGAACGATAACAAAAAAAATAATATTTAGATTTAATAATAATAAAATAAAAAAAAAAAACTATTTACCAAAAATTACCTGTTGCAGCTGCATGTATATTCAGCTCGTAATATTCATTGCTGCTGCTACCTTTGCTACCTTTGCTACATTTTCTATCTTTAGTAAGATAGTAGGTATTGCGCTGGAATTCTTCTATACTATCATCGTCTAGAGTTTCGTTGAATATACCAGGTAGGTATATGTATTTGGTGTTTTCCACCAAACAACGTACTTTTTTCCCATAAGGCGTCTGGACACGCTCCATTTTTGTAATTTTATATTTATATTCAAAAAGCATCTCCTTTATGGGGAGAATGCTTTTTGTTTGGTTTTTTTTGAAAATTGATTTTAGGTGTGCTTCCATTTCTGTACTTAACTTGAATAGTAATTAAAGAAAAACTAGATGGAGGGTGGGTTTTTATATAAAATTATGAGAAGTAATTTTATAGCTTATCATTCTTTTCAATAAAATTTTAAAACAATGTTTCTGATGCGGTTTGTCCGTTGTTTATAAAGTTTCTATTTAATTAAAAGGTGTGAGAAAATTTTAAAAAGTTTCTGTTGCGGTTTTTCCGTTTTTTTATAAAGTTTCTATTTAATCAAATGTGAAAGAAATTTTAATGTATGCAGAGTTTTGTTGATATATATATATATATATATATATATATATATATATATATATATATATATATATATATATATATATATATATATATATATATATATAAATATATATGATTTTAGTTTTAAAAGGTTTCTGTTTAAAATGTTTCTTCTATTTCATCATCATCATCGTCATCTGCTTCTTCTTCAGTACTATCATACAAGTTGTTGTAGAATACATATTGCTTCTTCTTTTTAATGATTAGAGTATATAATCCATTCACTTCTTTAACTTTCTTTAAAATGTGTGGATTTGCGTTTAGATAATCCATCTGATTTTTAGTAATAATCAGAAATCGTTTAGGTAAATAAATATGATATTCTTTATTTACAAGACATCTTATACTTTCACCATATTTTGTATCTACTCGTTCTATCTTGTTGATTTCATATGCAGTATTTTCTTCCATATCCTTTAAAGGTAAGTATATAATATTAGGATTTTGAAACAATTTTCTTAAACTTGCTCTCATTATTTTGCTTTTAACTTTTCACCGTAAAACGAATTTTCAAACTGATTCTTTATATTCAATAATTGATACTATAAGGTGTTTTTAGATATTTTAATAACTTCTTATCAATTGCGGTTAAGCATAAATATTAAAAAAGTATACGTATGTATGTAATAATATATAAACAGCTGGTGTTTTAATCTTATTGTATCCAAGTTTGTGTTATATATATATACGTTATTTATAATGAGAGATTTAGTTGAATTAAAAAAACTTTGTTAAATATGTATTGGGGTCAATTTTTAAAAACTGGTGATAAATATTGTACTTGTCATGCACAGTGGAAAACTTTTCAAATATTAAATGCAGTAGTTTTGGATATTATAATGCAGGTGTTCCTAACCGCAGAAGGAGGGACAAGAACTCAAATTTTTTCTCTTAATAGAGGACAAGAAATGTCAACAAATATTCCAATATTTCATTTTAGTCACAATCAACATATAAAAATTGAGGTTATCGGTGGTATGATATCACTAGTTGGAACAGTCTATGAGGGTGGTTTTAAAGATATAAATGTACACTCATACAAACCATCGTGCGTTTATAGTGAAATAGAGGCTATTGTTTTCAGAGATACAAATAAACTATATAATAGTAAGACTGATATCCACTCATTGAATAAAAATCAACAAAAACCTCTTCTCCTTCAAAAAATAGTTAATGATAGTAAAGTTAAGAAAGGTGGCGACTCAGTTGATAAATCATTTGAATATGATGATTATTAAATTAGTATATAAATATGAGAAACAATTCTTATCATCTCATTTAAAAATATATCGCTAACTTAAGAACACATCTATTAAAAAGAAAAACTAAAATGAAAAATATTTTTATCATATTTTTTTCATATATCTATATCATACAAGTGTTTTCAGCTTCATTACCTATTGATTTGAGTGAAAATGAACTTAAAAATACAGAATTTGCTATAAAATTACCGAATAATGATACTGTGAGCATACAACTAAATTTCAAACTTTTAAAGTATAGTAATGATTTAAATAAAAACATCGAGTTAACAACAAAAGCAGAAAATAAATCAAACGAAGAACAAGAAGACTCCCCACCGCCTATAAGTCAACCTTTTACTGTTGAACAAGCTATTGAAACATTTAGGCAAGACTTAGTAAAAAAAGAAAAAAATATTGCAGGAATAATTGAAAGTTCGGCTCCATTTTATAGACATTTTCAACTTCAATACAAAGATAATATAAAATTGAGAATCCGTTGTACATATGACAGCAATTACTTGAAACGTCGATTAAATATTTCATGCTTCGAATACCGTCAAGTTGAATACGAGAGAATTTTAAGTAATGGTGAAATTGAGGTGGCTTCTGAGGATGATACAACGTACCGATCCGATGTTACATTAATCAACATTCAAGATTACACACATGATTTGGATATGGAAATAATATAAATTAGCTGATATGATGAAATACATTTACTATTAGTTAGTTAGTATAAACTTTGATGTTAATGTGATAGGAGGTTTTATTTAACATAAGTAAAAAAAAAAGTTAAAATAAGAAAATAATGAATAACGAGTTTTATTCGAAAATTTTACATAAATTCATGAAGGAAGAAAAGCTTTTGTGTTATGATCATGAGATTATTTTGAAAAAATTAAAAGCTCAATTCGATGAATACGCATTTTATAAGAAAAGTAAATCAAAATTTGGATATCATTATAACAATTGTGTGTGGTCCAACGATGAAACAACTTGTGGACCTGATACCTGTAAATGTTCCCTTATCGATAACAGTTGGGATCAAGCATTATATATAATGAATTTTTATTATAATTTAAAAGCATAGACTTTATCAACAGTTCTACAGTCATCGTTGTCACTTAATTAGTACTAAACAATGTCGGAGGAGAGAAATTTATTTGTAGACGTACAAGGTTTTTATCTCAACAATAAATTCATTGTAAAAGAACTGAGTATTTCAATTGACGACTCACAAGTTCAAACATTTATTATTAAACCACCTTTTCCATATTCATCGTTGACAACAAAAGAAAAAGCTTTAATTGACTGGCTTTATAATCATCATCATGGATTAAAATGGAAAGATGGTGATTCAACCTTATCAAATGTTATGAACTATTAAGTTACACATGTTAAAGACAACAATTTTATTTATTATGTTAAAGGATTAGAAAAAATTAAGTGGATTCAAAATATTTTTAAAGACGAAATTAATTTTTATAACCTAGATGATCTAAATTGTCCAAATTTGAAAACATTATATAAAAATGATAAATCTATAAATGTTTGTTCTTATCATAGGAAATATTGTATATGTGCTGAAAAAAATGTAATACTCTTAAGAAAGTTTATTAAATCAAATATTAATAAAGAAAACATAAAATTATAAAAAAAGAAATTTTTTATTATTATTATTTAACACTTAAATCGACTAAAATAAACATCAATCATCAGTTCATTCTAAATACTTGTAATGTCAATAACGATCTCTTTAACCGGAAACACTTCAACTTTGGTTGGAGAATATTTTCCTCCAATTGAACTGTCTACAAATTATGTTTGTGGACTTATTGATTTTGTAGCATTCAATTCCATACCCAATGTAGATGTTTACAACAATTTGTTTCATATAGGAAATCATGTTATTACTATTCCAGTTGGTTCATACGAACTTGAAGATATTGATTTTTTCCTAAACTCAAGCTTAAGAGATATCGATGAATCAATTTACCTAATAATTGAAGCTAATAATAACACACTTAAAACTGAAATAACCTCATCTATGGATATAGATTTTTCACAACCAAACAGTATAGGAAAGTTACTTGGATTTAGTAAAAGAAAACTAGAAGTAAATTCAACTTACTATTATAATACGAATCAAAATCTAAAAAATGATAAATCTTTGGAAGTGATGATTGTAGATGTTAATTCATTGAATACTACAAAGTTATTTGAATCTGATTTACCTACACATATTACGAATGTTAATACAATACGCATTGAAAGCAACTTAACAACCGGTTCATTTATTAATAATACTTCGAATCATACTATTCATGAATTTCCTCTTGATGTTCCTCCAGGATATAAAATAAACGAAAAACCTCGAAATGTTATTTATTTACCCGTCAACTGTCAACAAATAAACAACATAACGATTAAAATCTTAAATCAAGACGGTGAACTTATAAATTTTAGAGGAGAAAAAATCACTCTTAGACTCCACTTCAAACCAGAATAATGATCATTTACAATAAAAACATAGTGCAAAGAGGATTTCCATTCAATACCGCACCAACTCACATTCGAGAAAGTATAAAAAATAAAAAACTGTTGTCCTCATCTAATACAGAATACTTAAAATCGTTGGGATTTAATCTTCAACAATGAATGAAATACTAAATGTTCTTCAAAAACCTATGTATGATGAGAGTATTGTAAAAAGGGAATATCATAGTTACTCTCCATATCTAAAATCATTTAACAACAACGATGAGATTCGTATACCAATTCAAAATCAGGATCTCTTCGTCTTACCAAGTGAGAGTATGATTTACATTCATGGTTTTATAGTAAAGAAGGAAGCAACCAAAGAGGTTCCAGCTATAGATGTGAAATTAAAAAACAACTTTGCTTCATATTTGTTTGATGAAATTCGTTACGAAATTAATGGTTTTGAAGTTGATCGTACACGTAAACTTGGAATTTCGTATCGTTGAATAAGGCTGAAAGTGATGTATTAAAAAACGCTGGTTGGTCTCTTACTGAAACTTGCGCTTTAGTAAAAAGTCATTTTAGTTGTTGTATACCTCTGAAAATTTTGCTGGGTTTTGCTGAAGATTATAACAAAATACTATTAAATTCGAAACATGAGCTTATCCTTCAACGTTCTACATCCGATGAGAGATCATATTATTCTACAAATGCAACTGATCAGTTGAAATTAACAATTCTGGATATAACATGGAAAATGCCACACATTCAACTATCGGACTTTGCAAAATTGGAAATTTTTAAGATAATCAACAGCAAACATTCTATACCAATTGCGTTTAGAAGTTGGGACTGTCATGTAAATCCTGTTTTACCAAAGAGTACAAAGGTTTTATGGAATGTAAAGCTTTCTCCACAAAACGAAAGACCACGATTTCTTATAATTGGTTTACAAAAAGAGAAAATTAAAGAAGAAGGAAATATATTTGATCATTGCAATATCTCTAATTTAAAAGTTTATCTAAACTCAGAGTCATATCCATATGATGATTTAAATAATCGTTTCGAAATGGGTCAGTATTCTATTCTATATAATATGTATGCAAAATTTCAACAAAGCTTTTACATGCGAGAACCTGAACCATTATTAAATGTTGATGAATATAAGACTTATGCACCGCTTATTGTTGTTGATGTTTCACATCAAAATGAGGCTGTTAAAATAGGACCTATTGATGTACGAATTGAATTTGATACTGAAGCAAACAAACTAATTCCAGATAATACATCAGCATACTGTTTAGTTATTCATGATCGTTTAATCGAATACTCACCTCTAACAAGCGAAATTAGAAAAATTATTTAATTATATTTATTTTGAAATTTTTTTAATAAATGAAATAATATGTTTATTTATAAATAAAACAAATTCTTAATCAATGTATTTTATTAAAACAATTATAGTTTCTTTTTAGTTTAGTTTCGAAAACAAAAACTTTAAACATAAATGGCCACAATTTATTGTATTAAAATTTTGATATCTATCATAATTATAACTTATGTTTTTTCCTAAATATTTTATTAATTGTTTCGGTGGTTGCAAGTTACCAAAGCTATCAAAATATTCAATTTGATTGTTATTTTTCCAGTACGCTACCCAATGTGTGCCAGATCCCTTTGAAGTATCCAGATTAATTATTCCACATTCTTTTTTAAATGATGTACTTGGAAGAGTGTTGCACATAAACACACCTCTAAAATTTGGAATATGTTTTGCATATTTTCTCAAGTCTACATCAGAAAGGGCTCTTTTAGGTAGCTTCATTAAAAATTTTGTTGATAAGGCTTTAAATATAATCCAAAACCTTTTTTATATGGTTTTAAGAACATGCCTTTTCCCATCGCAATGGCTTCCATTGTATTATTGTGTCGTTTTGCTTCAGTCAGCTGTTCCTTTCCATTTT
This sequence comes from Tachina grossa, assembly GCA_949987645.1. Taxonomy (NCBI): domain Eukaryota; kingdom Metazoa; phylum Arthropoda; class Insecta; order Diptera; family Tachinidae; genus Tachina; species Tachina grossa. The sequence goes on along the minus strand of OX465277.1, from coordinate 58,694,023 downwards.
TAACTGCATTGATTGCTTTTGTAATACCAGATACACCACCAGCTAAACCACCAAGTGCACCCAGTGCAGCAAATATAGGGGCAAGTGGAAGAAAACCTCCAGATTTTGGTAGCGGTATTATTTGTGGTGTTTTTATTAACGATTTTTTCTTCCCCTTGAAAATATTGTTTACAACTTTTCGTGAAATCTTTATAGCATCTTTCAAGTTTTCACTTTTTTTTATATTCTTTCTTGCACTTTTCAATGCATGTGTAAATAGTTTGTGGGTATTTACTGGAGACGACTTTTTAGTTTTACTAATAACGTTACCCATACCGAATTTTGTTTTTGCTTTCATTGCAGTAGCAACAAACCAAGCGTTTGATTTTTCACCCAAACTACTATCGCTTGCTTTGACCCTTTGCCAAACCTTTTCAGTTAAAATTCTATCAGCAATATGTCTTTTCTCTAAATCTTTATTGTTTGAGTATGCTATATCGTGCTCTCTGCAAGCAGTATCCAATGGATTGATTCCTTGATCACCTCTAGCTAAACGTTTCTTTAATTTTGTACCAGGTCCGCAAAATTGATAACCGGGTAGATGAAGTTCAATGGGAAGTTTATTAATTATTTTATTTAGAAAACCTTTACCAATGAAGGATGGATGGCGACTGAATAACTTTTTATAAATGATAGCCATATCTATTGATAATTTATCGATTAAAGATTGAAATTAAATTGATTGAAAACAAATAAAAGAGACTGGTTTATATATTATGTTATCATTAGATTTCAGAATGCGTTTTTTTAAACAACATAAAAGGATTGATGTAAAGAATATCGAATCAAAGTTCGATTCATCAAATAAAATTCGTCATAGTTCATTACTACCGAATTCTATTCGAGCTCTTATTGTGGGTGCATCAAATTGCGGAAAAACAAATGTTATGATCAGTCTTATTGAAAGTCCTCATGGATTGAAATTTAAAAATATTTACTTATATTCGAAGTCGACACAACAACCGAAATATAAGTACTTAGAAAGTCTAATTAAACCCATTAAGGAGATAAATTTTTCATCATTTTCTAATAATGATGATGTTCTATCCCCAGACGAAGTTAAACCGAATTCAATATTTATATTCGATGATATAGCTTGTGAGAAACAAAATCATGTACGTTCTTACTTCTGTATGGGTCGCCATAAAGACATTGATAGTTTTTATTTATGTCAAACTTTTACACGTATACCAAAACACTTGATTCGCGATAATGCAAATATGATTATAATTTTTAAACAGGATGTAATGAATATTAAGCATATTTACAATGATCATGTTGGTTCTGATATGACTTTAAAAACATTTTATAAGTTATGTACCGAGTGTTGGAAAGAAAAATATGGTTTTTTAGTTATTAACAAAGATGATTCTATGAATAATGGTCGATATAGAAAAGGTTTCGATATATTTATAAACCTATAAAAGAAATATTACAGATATTTTAAAATCAGTACAAGATTAATTATTAAACTAATAACTTCTCAACTATAATCTGATACTAGCTATTAAATTGCTAACTGCTAAACTGATCTGTTTTGAATCTGTTTCTAATTCAATCTATAAATATGAACACAAATCTAGTTAATAATCTTATTAAAACTCGAAATATTTTAAAAAAGAAATATAAGAATATTTTGCTTGGAGAAATTGTAAATGATGAATTGTTGGAAAAGACATTTAAACCAATATCAAAACCATTAAAAGAATTAGTTCAATCAACTAATAATAACATTATAAAACATGAAAAATATCCGGATAACTCTTTTAAACATGATCTTGAGAATAATAAAGTTGCCTTCAGTACACCATATAAAAAGAGTAAGCTTGATTATAACACGTTTTCTCCAAACTTTAATAACAAGAAAATCGAGAAAAGTTCAAACACGTTTCAATCATTTGATGATGAAAATGATCATGATGACCGTGATGATGATGATGATGATGATGATGATAATAATGATAATGTTGATAATGAAGATGATAACAATGATGATGATAACACCATTGCAATACATCCCAATCAAAGTATTCAATATAATTTATCAAAAGTTAACTTAAATATATATGATAAAACCTATGGTCCTCATAAGGATAAAAATCAAATATGGAGACTGGGTAATGAACCCATCGCTTTCAATTCAACCAATATTACTGTAGGTAATTTAAAATGGCCCTTCACATCAGGCTTATATGAATTGTTAGTTTATAAGAACCCAATCAGTTATAATAAAACAGATTTAAATAATTATAAACAAATATTGGAGATGACTAATGTCCATAAACGAAATAACAGTATTAATGGACAAATTAAAGGAAATCGTTCAATTAAATATACAACGATTATTAAAAACCTATTTAAACAACAGAAAATTCATAAAGGAAAAGGTTTAATGAAATTGAATAGAAAAAAGCATAATTATGTTTATTGGGATGATCCTAATGAATTGGTTGATAGATTGCGTCTTTTGATTTCATCAACAACAGCTGGTCACTCAAATCATAATAATGAAATTGTATCAATTATTGAGGAATTGAGAGAAGCAAAAATTATTATATAAATAGTATTAAAAATGTTTAACAATTCATATTCATAAAATGCCTATCGATAAGTTTGGACATTATATTGAAAAATCTGCAAGATACCAAAATCAACATTTCAAGATTCATTTGGATAGTGATCGTAATTTCAACTTTAACTTGCGGAGAATAAAAAATATTGCTAGTCCTGTATTGGAAAACGATGCTGTAAACAAAATTTACATGAAAAGTTATTTAAGTGAAATAAAGAAACAACTGGATACAATGTACATGGAGAGAATTAAGGGAATGGAGGATCGTTTTAACGAAATAATACAACAACAAAACGTGTTGATTACAGAAAAATTTGATAATGTAGAAACACGTTTAAGTAAATTAATACATGATCAAAGTATAATACAAAATAATCTCAATCAATCACTAAGAGAAATGACATCATTATTTAATTACAAAATTGATTCAGTTGAAGAACGTCTAAATGAAAAAACGAAGCTCATTACAAACCATTAAAACATAGATATGTAAATCGTTTTTGATTTAAATTCAATATAAGCAGCATTTAAATTGATGTAATCTAAGATAGACGTTAGAAATGGAGCGACAAGAAGTGGTTCAGGAGCTTCATAAGCAAGCACGTAGAAATTTCATTCGACGTCGAGTGGTGATCAAGGGAATTGATGATCTTTGGCAAGCAGATCTTGTTGAAATGGGCGTTTACTCAAAATATAAGAAAGGCTATAGATTTATTTTAATAGTTATAGATACATTTTCAAAGTTTGCTTGGGCTGTACCCATAAAATCTAAAAGTAGTGAAGATATAACCAATGCTATGCAATCTATTTTTTCGCTAAAGAGAATTCCAAAAAACTTGCAAACAGATAATGGTAAAGAGTTCTATAATAAAATATTTCAAAACTTGATGATAAAACATAATATCAACCACTATTCTACATATAGTATCATGAAAGCGTCTATTGTAGAACGATTTAATAGAACTCTAAAAGGAATGATGTGGAAAAATTTTAGTCTACAAGGAAATTATCAATGGATACATATATGCAAGGATTTAATCAATCAATATAATAATAAAAAGCATAGAACAATTGGAATGACGCCAAAGTCTGTTAACACAGAAAATGAAAGTTCTATACTAAAACAAGTCTATAATCATCCCAAAATATATAAATTTGGTAAACTAAAAATTGGAGATCACGTTCGAATTAGCAAATATAAACATATTTTTTCAAAAGGATATACTCCAAACTTGTCAACTGAAATTTTTAAAATTCGTACTTTACAGAACACAAACCCCATCACTTATTTATTGGAAGACTATCAAATGAATCCGATTGTTGGTGGATTCTATGAACATGAACTATTAAAGACACATTTTCCAAATACATACTTGATTGAAAATGTTATTAAAACTAAGGGGCACCAGGCTTACGTAAAATGGTTGGGATTTTCCAATCAACATAATTCTTGGATCAATAAAGATGAACTTCAATAATATTATATATATATACTTCAATATGAGATTTATTTTTATTATATTATAAAATTCTCAAACAAATAAAATAATATATAAAAAAGTTTTGTTTTGATTTTTTTTTTATTTCTAAACGATTAAATTTTATATCAACTTAGTTGAGTAAGGTTAAGAACAAGCACGATTAAATTTTATTCACACAAAAACAAATTGTGGTTACTTGTGTTTAAAATTCCTATTCAATAGATAACTATAGTTTAAAATAAAAACAAACTAAAATATTTTAATGATATTCTTTATTTATTTATTTATTTATTTATTGTTTTTTCACGTTATATATATTCACTTATAATCTAAAATCACTTAATACTATTGTACAATATTATCACTTGAAGATGATGTTAATACATTTTCATTGGGATATGATGATAATGATGATGATGGTTGTTGACTATTTATTGCATAATGTCCCCATGCATATGTATTAATACTATTATCTCTAATAATAAATCGCTTATCATCTAAATAACTTAATGCTAATTTACTAATGTGTTGAGTATATATTTCATGAATCTTTGATCTAAATACATACATAGAATCATAATACATTTTTTTTCAAATAAACATTTTCTAAAGTCATTAATCGTTAGTCTATTGGTTACGCATTTTTTAACTCCTTTAATTTTTTTAATTTCTTTTTCCTCTTCATCAATTTTAATTGAATACATTTTAGCGCGTAAACCAATGAACTCTTTAATTATTTTACCATTACATTCATCCTTCATCATTCCTAAAACCTTTTTGTTTAACAAGGGTATATTAAAAACATTATCTTTCGGATAAGCAGACGTATCAAACTGTAAGATGATATCATCTAGAATATCCTTATATAGATCATATGTCTTAATATCGTAAACAAAGGAATCAGTTTCATGTATTCATAATGGAAATTATACATTTTCAACTTAGATAATTCTAGAACAGAAAACCCAATATAAATTGGTTTATTATATTCCGTTCGCACTCGACTCATTTCAATGACAATCATTTCTTCTTGAATCTTAAGTAAACTATGGAAATTTGGCTTAGCTATAAGAGCTCTAGCTCCCAACCTCTTACCTCTACTCTCCCATGAACAAACTATTTTAACATCTTTTCTCTTAGCTACATTTTCCATTGTTTTACCGTATACCGCATTATTTAAAAGTTTAAAAAAATTTTTTTCAAATTCATTTTCGGCATTGGTTCTATGATCATTATTTAAATCAATATAACTTTTCAACCAATCCGACTGATTGAATTTAAGAATTCTATGAATTTTCTTTAGAATAAGACCATGTTTAATACATTGTTTAAGATTTCTATAGTGTATTACATATTTTGTTTTATCATTTAAATCCGTTATTAATTTAGACTGTTTCATATGTTCATTTTTTTATTTTCTGCACAAAATGGGAAATCATTGTGATGATCGTGTATGGTGGATGGACATTCTAAATCCACTTCCAATATATACCCTAATGGTGAATCATCTTCCACAGCATTAAAATTAAAATATTCAATGTTTTCAACCCATTCAAAATTTTTATAAGGAAGGTACTGCGACATGACATAACCGTATAAATTGTTTACATCTAAATAAATAAGATAATTCGATTCTTTAGTAGAATCATAAATCATATTTATTGTTAGCTACAGAATGTCGTTTACAACATTGAACAATTCCTCCCCTAATACCACGTGTAACAAAATTATACATGTTAATGTCAGTTAATAGTTATAACTCTATTCTTGTTTTTTCAACATTGCATCCCAAGATAATCCAGGAACAGTATAATATTGGCATGGATCTAAATTATAAATGTTTTTGCAAACTTTACGGAAATTTTCAAAAACATCACATAGTAATAAAACATCTACTTTCAAGTATAATAGTAAATAGTCCAAGAGAGTCGTACATCTAAATGTATTCCATACCTTTTCAGCATGTTTATAATTATCTTCACTACACGCTTCATCAGTTAGTTTATTAAAGAAGAGAGAACGAGGTGGTAATTGTGTTTCCATGAGACGATTCTTTGAATCCAAATAATCATAGGGAAAGACACCTTTACGTTTCATTAAATCAAATTCATTATCATTTAAACAAACCAATTTTATAGTTTTCAAATCATCATCAGACAAGAAACCTGCAAGTTGATCTAAACTTGATGCTATAAAACGATATGAATCGAGAAAACGTAGCTCAATAGTATCTTTTTCACTCACACTAATTCTCTTCGATACGGATATATATAATTCCTTATTTAAAGGAATGATTTTTATATCACCTGCTACTGATGAAAGTTCTCTTATAAATAAATGACAATCATATGCCGAAAGGTTGTGAAAAAATATAGGGATAAAATTTCCAATTTGATACTCTAAGTTACATATATTATGTGCAGGACCTCTATAATCACCTGTTAGATGACAATGGTCAGTTACTTTATCTCCAATAGATATGATTTCACCGCATATATGACAATTCATATCTTCATCTTGTCTTTTTTGTTGTATAAACGTTAAAGGTTTCATTGGTATTACTACACTCAAATAGTTACTATAAATATATAATGCGTCCTCGACTAAACTTTTAAAAAAATGTGTTGATGCATTTTCACCACTATAAATTCTATGTATATCTAAACTAGAATTATAGGAACATTTAATATAATAACTAAATGCAAATGGAATATGCTTTTGTACTGAATTAATATTAGCTGAGTTTTGAATATCAACTGATTCCAGAATACATTCGAAATCTGCATAAACTACAAACGGAACATCTAGTTGGTTTTTATGATTCTTAAATCTAAGTATAGAATTTTTATCGGTTGGCATTATAGTTACGATTTTGTTGCATTCCTCCTTATGTTTCTTTAAAGATGATTCTTTGCAAAAGTGTACGAGGCATGTATTACAAATATACACCTTATTTTTATGTTTTGTAAATTGACTTCTTAATAATCTATAATTAAAGAAATATAAAAGGAAACATTTTTTTAATTAGTTTAATTTCACTTTGAGTATAAATTTAAATAACGATAAACATACCTTGATATTTTTAAAATTTAATAATATATTATTTTCCAGGACTATAATATCATCTTGAATGTTGGTTATGTTATACGAAGAACAAATTACACTATTATTTTCTATTGGATATAGCGCTGATATTATAGCCCACTTAAAACAGTATACGTCATTGTTTTGTATATTAACACAAGCTTTTTTTTTGATATGTATGTTGGTAAAGAAATATACTGTGAACCTTTTATACATGCATATTTATTAATATTAACATCAAGGTGATTAATTTTTGTAAACGCAAAACCACTATCACGTTCTTGGAACTCATCCATTTTTTGCATAATTATTTCACATTTATTTGCATAAAATCTTTCAATATCATTCATATGGTTAGTTAAAGACAAAATATACATTTTTGTTTGATGTAGTATTATAGTAATTATGGGTTCTTCATCGTCTTTCATCTTTATATATTCACAGAGTAATTCGAAATTAAATTTTAAACTTGTATGTTTTTGTAGATGATCTTTCAAAACACATGCTACATTATCCTTTATGTTATTGAAAAACAATTCGGGATTTAGATTATCCATATTGTTGTTTTTAAACCGAAATGTAGTAATACGGTTTTTGAAACAAGCATCTAAACACTTTATATTATTGATTTCATCAACAATTTTTAAACAATTATCTTTATGTTTGTTTGTGCGTTGATGATATATCCACAGTTTCCTTACTACATCTTCTTTACACTCCTTACAGTGTATAATTTCTTTCTTTTGATTATTTTGATGCTCTATTAAGTGGATATGTTTAAGATAATCTTGTTTACTTGAAAAATTAATGTTGCAAGTCGTACACCTTAATGAATAGCCTTGATGATGATGCATCCTGATATGTCTATTTAATGAAAAGTTGCGGCTGTACACTTTTCCACATATATCACAAATAAAGTTACCACCCATTTTAATTTGATTTATTTTATTATTTTTTTTTTTTGTGAATAAATAACTAAAAGTATAATCACACCTTAGAGTTTAGTACAGCAATGAATATATTTTATTAATTTGATTTTATTTTATTACCACTACACTTAATTAAATAATGTGGTTAACATTTTATACTGATAACAAATAGTATTAGGGAGATTAATATATACCGCAGTAAATGAATTTTATTTATTAAATACTAGTGTTTTGTTTTTAAATAATGTGGTTAACATTTTATACTGATAACAAATACGAGTAGTATTAGGGATATTAATATATACCGCAGTAAATGAATTTTATTTATTAAATACTAGCAAAAAAATCACAGTTTCGTAAACCGCCCTAATGTAGTTTAATTCATATTGTATTAACCCTCTAACGAACACATTAAATGTTACGACTTCACTTCAACAAAAATAACATCGACCACGACTTCACTTTAAGCAAAACCGAACCCCCCCACCACGACTTCACTTTAAGCAAAACCGAACCCACCCCACCACGACTTCACTTTAAGCAAAACCGAACCCCCCCCCTACCACGACTTCACTTTAAGCAAAACCGAACCCCCCACCACGACTTCACTTTAAGCAAAACCGAACACGCTGCCGCCTCATAACACAAAATATCATGGGGTCGAATTTAACCCCATCGACCCTTAAAGGGTTAAGGTATGCACATTTTTCCTTTGCACATTTCTATCTAGAAACCCCTTATTCATACTTCTCATCTCAACATTCACGCGGTGCTCTTTTCGTTTTTTAATTTTTCCCACACCATCAATGCATAACAACGCTTCCATTGGTGAAAGGGATAGCTTCTTGATAAGGCGTTCAGTCACAATATTTACTTGCGAGCCTGAATCTAGTAGTGCTCGGAAATCGTGTGTGATACCATTTGTGGCTCTGATAGATACCTTTGCGGTGGCCAACATGACATAATTCTGATGCCCAGTTGTTGGCTTCATAAATGTGGATGAGACAGTAATCTTCTCTCCTTTTTTGTTTGTAGGTTGCATATGCGGAACTGATGTCTTCTGTTTGTTTTGTATATTTTGTGGTAAATGTAATAATGAATTATGCTACTTGTTTCATTTCTTACATCTACTGGAGGTACAAACTTTTGTTACGTGATCATCTCTGAGACAGTTAACACAAAGTCTTTGTTGCTGTGCCCAACTTAACCTGCCTAATTCCGTCATGTTTAAGAACTTATTGCAGTGATAGATAGGATGATTTCCTGTGGTACATAGTTTGCAATTGCTATTATTATTATTCATAGATGCAACAGATGATACTGTCATCTTTTCCTTTCGATGGGTAGTTAATTTTTCCTTGTAACCAAATGACTCCATTGACTGGAATTGAATTTCAAGAAAGGAGAACAACTATTTCATTGTTGGCACATCTCTTGGTTTATTTAGTGACTGTATAAATCGAATATAGAGAGCACGATCCAGTTTTTTAATCATTAGCTGTATGATTATAGTATCCCAATATTTAAGTTATTTAACGTCAGCAAACATTCCTTGGTAGTTTTATGAAGAGTTTTAATTAACGCGCTAGATATGGTTCCTGTTGGTTGGTTAAGGATCTTCTCTACTAAAGTAGCTACTATGACTATTTTGTTCTCATACCGGTCCTGAAGTAGTGTCCATGCTGTCTTGTAGTTCTCTTCGGATAGTGTTAGTTGGCCAATAAGTTTTGCGGCTTCTCTTGAGACGTTTGATTTGAGGTACCACATTTTCTGAACGTCTGGTAGAAGTTGCTTGTCGACCATTTCTGAAAACAGTAAAATTGACACCACTTTAAACAATCTCCATTAAATTGTGGAATTGTGACCTTTGGTAGAGGCAATGAGCTATGTACGCTTGGGTTGATTTCCAACTGCACTCCACCATCTACATGCCGCCGTTTGTGTTGATCTGATACTTTCAGATCATTCATGCTGATCAAGTTCCAATCTTGTAGGATCTTCCACTTCATGCCATACTTCATCATACAATTTTTGAATTTTATCCCACAAAAATTGTGGCGATTGACCTTCTTCTAACGATAAACCATTTAATAAACGTGTTAAGGCTGTCATTCGAGCTTTTAGTCTCCTAGCTAGTCCTTTACCTTGAGGTAATAATACCTCATGATCAGATGGATTAGTTGACGGGAGTTCTAATGTCTCTTTTCTGATTGCTGGTAATGGCTAGATACTAATTCTGTTAATCTGAAACGTAACATACTCAAATGTCTCACTGTATTTTTCACCTATGGATTTGTGCAGGTTTTGGACAATATATGGATCGTTGGCTGATAGCGTATTATCTCTTCTAATCGCGTTTTCTTGTTTTTGAAAGGCCTGCCACAATGCAACTAGTTCTTCGTTTTTACTTCTGTAGAAGTCTAGCGTTCACCGGTCATGTGGGAGCCTTCTTGATGTTTGAGATAAGTTTTTCTATCTCAGTTGCTTTTTCTTGCTGCTGAGACTGGCTGTCCTGGTAAATTTTTTATACGGCCTGGCTGTCCTGGTAACTTGTTGTATATGGACTGGCTGTCCTTGAATTGCTTGCATATGGACTAACAATCCTGGTAAATTGTTGTTGCGTGTTTTTTCTTAATTTTTAAAGCTCCTTACCACTGGTGGGGGGAAACTTTGTAAATTATGAAAATCTAGGGGTCACCAAAATGTACGGTAAGGCGATAGTTTGAATTCAATTCAGATACATAAATCTGAACTGAGACTATTTTTACCTTAATTGTTCTTACAAGCACTTGAACCTGAAGAACACGAATCAATTTAATAAAAACACCTTGAATGCCTTAAAAAATGATTGATTAATTTCTTTATTTTTCATTCTTTTATACTAAGATAGTGTTAGAATAAATTCATTTAAATTGCTTAGTAAGTAGAATAAACAATATTTGCATAATTCCTTTTTTGTATTACAAAATTAAAAATATGAATTTCTATCTCGTCAACAGTAATGGTTAATGAAATAAAAAAACAAAAATAGATCATAATAAAATATTTAATGGTTAATGAACTTAAACCAAAATAAAATGTTAAAATAATAAAAATGTTTAATCAACAATAATGGTTAATGAACTTAAATCAAAATTAGGCAATCTTTTTTAATGATAATTAAATAAATAAAAAAAATAAAAAATTATGTTGATGTAAGTATCTACAACCCAGATATTTGACTTTATCCGACAGGGTTAGAGTAATGCCATTTAGCTTTGGGTGGTTAAAGTTGGGAATTTTATATTTCCTGGAAAATAGTACTAGTTCCATTTTATCCGGGTTGACACTAAGGCTACTCCGTGAGCACCAAGCACTAACCTCGTTTAGTGCATTTTCTAGTCTTTGTGATATAGTATCCAGGTGGAACCCTGATATTGCAATCGCTGCATCATCCGCATATGCAACTGTTTTGATATTCATGGATTCCAATTTTTTGAGCAGATTGTTTACTGTCACATTCCACAGCAAGGGTAACAGCACACCACCCTGAGATGTACCGCCTGTGGGACCGCCTTATGATGGTAGCTGCTCCCATGGTGGAAGTGATGATTCTGCGTAGTAGCAAATTTTCAATGAGCTGATAAATCCCGCGGTCCGCGGTCGATCCCTAGTTCTCTAAGAGACTGAATGATTTGCGACGGATCAATATTATTAAAGGCACCTTCAATATCCATGAAGGCCATCATGGTATAGTTTTTATGCTCGAGTGACTTCTCTATGCATCCTATAAGCGAATATAAGGCGGTCTCAACCAATTTGCCCTTGGTATATGCATGTTGAGAGGCCGAAAGTTGAGAGTTATCAATGAGTGTTCTAATATGCACATCGATTATTCTCTCAAGGGATTTCAGAAGAAAGGAAAAAAAATAATAGGTCTAAAATCCTTCCCCTTGGTATGTGACGCCTTACCTCCTTTGGGTATAAAGATCACATTACATTTAGTGCATGTATATATATAATATATGACCATGTAGTGCAGGCCTTGTATATTACAAGTAACCATGGGATTACTAGATGGGCATTATGTTGCAGATCCGCAGGAATGATATCATCTGGACCCAGAGATTTAAATCGGTGGTAGCTTTTAAGATCCCATTTCATTTTTTTCACAGTAATGTCTATGCATATTTGTGCCTGGGCATGGGAGCGGTATGTTCTTCGAATATCTCCACAGGGTTGACAGCCGGGAAAATTGGTGTCCATTAGGACCTCTAAAGGCCCGATACTATTTGTTGTCCAGTTTCCATCGTTATCCTGGATGTAACTGGGTATCGTCGGTTTTTTAGCTAGAATTTTACGCAGTCTACAAGTCTCGGAGTGGGATTCTACTTTATTGCAGAAATCTCTCCAAGTTTTGCGTTTAGCGTTCCTGACTTCGTTTTTGAATTTATTCAATGAGGATTTATAAAGTGACCAATTACCTGTCTTTTTGCCGCATTGAATAATTGTCTGCAGCTCTTGCGAGTTTCTGGATACAGGATAAACCGGTAGCTTCCTTAAATGCATTTGTTAGCGTATCTACGGCTAAGTCGATATCCGCGGCCTCCTCTATATTAGTAGGTTGCTCAATCAAGTTATTGAGGATTTGGTTCTGTACCTCCAAGTTTGTTTTGCGTCTGTTAACGTATAATTTTGATTTCCTATCCGAAATGATAATCAAGAATGTTATATAGCGATGGTCAGAGAATGAGCAGTCCGAGGAGACCCTCCATTCCCGAATCAAATGAGCGTGCCTCGAATTGACTAGAGTTATGTCTAATACTTCTTGCCTATTGGAGACTACGAAAGTTAGTTCCGAACCTTGATTCAGTACTACCACATTGTTATGAATAATAAAATAAAAAATGCACTCACCTCTGTCATTTGTATCTGAGCTGCCCCAGATCTGATGATGCGCGTTTGCGTCAGCACCTATTATAATAGGAATACCGCACGTTTTCGCTTCCTTCACTGCCTTATGGACCAAAATGCTTGGTGGGGGGTCCACATGGTCATGGGCCAAGTAGCATGAGAGTAGCCACCATACTGTGGATTCTCCTATCTCCCATGCCACTACTATTGTGTCTTCATCACTGAAATTAGATAGAATGAAGACATTTAAGCTGGTTTTCACCATAATACAGGATCTAATGTTTTTATCATTGTTACCTAATTTATGTACATACAGTAGTCTGTATCCCTTTGCACTGAGTCCAAGAATTTTGCCATTGGAAGTCCATGGTTTTTGGATAAGTGCAATATCCACACCTCCTTCTAAAATTCGGCTGGTTAATGCCGCTGAGGCTGCTTTTGAGCGGTGAAGGTTGATTTGTATTAGCTTTGCCATCCTCAGATATCAGGGTCATAGTTGACGACGATGTCTGTGTCTGCTGTATTTGGGTCCAGAAGAGCGTTTTCATCGTCCGCGAAGTCAAGTTTATCCAGGAGGTCCTCAATCAGACAAGAGTCTGTTTGAGAGCATCCCGAAGCGGCTGAATCCGCAGGTCCAACTATGGCTTCCGTGTTGGCCTTGGCATCATTATCAGTGTCAGCCCCTCTATTGCAACGGGATTTTCGGGATCGGGTTTGTCATCACCCCGGTAGACGCGAAGTCTGATGCCCATAAAGTAAACCAGACCTTGGCTTTCCCGGAGTAGTGACAACGCTTCCTTATTAAGGACCACGATCGCCTTCCTACGAACCGGTTCGAAGACCTTTACTACCTTCCAATCATTGGTTGTTAGGTCCGGGTTTCCTTTCCGGAAGATGTCCAGGATCTTCGCTGGGTCATGTGGATCCGCTGGAATGACAGCAATTTCTCTTGGCCTGCGAGATATTTCACTGACCGGGACCAATTCCAATCTCGCACCGGGCCACACTTCCCCTAAGGATAGGATGATTTCCTTTAGTTTGGACGCTGATAGATCGTCCATGCATGAGACTAGTTTCACATGTCCCTGAAGCCAGCTTGCGTCGATGAGCTGTGGCGAATGACCTTGGCTCATGTCACTGTCTTGCAGGTAAATGTCCAATAGCTTTTTGACCCACATTATCGTGATTGATTGCTCCATCGCAGTTACTATGGTCAAGAACAGCCCTTAGCCGTAGGTTTCTTGCAACCTCACTATAAGTTTTAGTTATGACCTTGGAGTCTGCCTGCTTTTGGCGCTTGCTGGATGGATGCTCCTTTAGCTGCGCTAATGGTTTCTCCCCTGAGCGTTGCCTTTTAGGCGCGGAGGCTGCAGGTGTTTTTGCAGCTGCTGCAGGGTTAGAGCCATCGTCTGCGGACAAGTGAGCCTTTGCCCATGCCAGCAAGGATTTTTCCTTACTAGTGAGCTCCCTAGACGGCTTATTGCTCAACTCGATAAAGCATCGAGCAGCCCGTTATTCACCGGTGGCCTTGCGCGTTAGGAAGCTTCGCTCTCACGTGTTTTGTGCGTTCGATCCAGATGCAGTAGGCACTGTCGGCTTGACGCTGACTGGCACATCCTTCTCGAGCACTTTCGTATTATTAAGTACAATTGGCACGGACGCGTCCGACAGCAGACTACTACTCGTACAGCATAGGTAGGTGCTAAGCTAGCGCTGTTGAATTAAATCCCTAAAAATATTTTTCATGACGCCAAAATCTATAACATCCGGAATTTTTCGTACGTCAGTAGGCCAGTAAGTGGGCTAGGTGTTACAAGACGCGAACCCCACTACATATGTTTTGCATTGTAGTCGCCAGCTGCCACGAAACAAGATCCAAGCGATTTGTAGAACTTCTCATACTGATCTTCGGTAACTGAAAATCTAGGAGGTGAGTAAATTGATGATATCACGAAATTCGCACAAAAATTTTCTACGAAAAAATTCGTTGCTTGCAAATATTCTTCACTAACGTTGTCAAGGATATAATGTTTGAGTCTTGACTTAATTAGAATTGCTGATCCCCCGCATGCTCTCCCTCTCGGGTCCTTTGTATCATATAAAATGTAACCATTTATTTTAAATAAGCTTGAGGTCAAATGAGCCTCATAAACCAATCAATATCAATATTTTTTCCATGAGAGAGTGCTCAAGTTCAGTTTTATGTTGGCGAATGCCGTTTGCGTTCCAGAAACATATTTTTAATGTATTCATGACTTGTTAGTTAATGCTTGTATATTCTGCATTCGTAGCATTTCTTGCATCATACTAGTAATATTTGTTGTAAAATTATTTATAGTTTGCACCAGATTGTCAATATTAGCTTCAAGGCGATTAAAATTGATGTTTGAATTTGTATTTGTTGAATAATTTGCGGTTAAACATTTTGTGTGGGAATAGAACTACCTTTGGCAGCATCGGCATACGATACACGTGAAATAACTGGTTGGCTCATTTTGGCACGATTGGTGGAGTAAGCGTTTACTGATTGAGCTGGAGCAAATTTAGGTTTTTGTCCCATAGTCTGTTTAACGAAAGAATATACAGAACATCCTCTATAATTAGCAGTGTAACTCCACAGTTACTACATTTTTTTCAGCTTGGTCTTTTGGTTTAGTACAACTAGCAGTACCGTGTAATTCACCGCAGATAACACAAAGAGTAGGTAAATTGCAGTAAGTTTTTGTATGGCCATATTCTTGGCAATTATGGCACTGCATGGAACCTGAACGCTTATGTGGCTCTTCAACTGTGATTTTTCGGTATAAGAGGTATTTTAGGCTATAAATTGGATGTGTCTCATTTTTTTTCAACTGTATATCATTCGGCTCCAGTTAAACACGAAATTGAGGCAGGGGGATCTTCTCTCTATTGATTATATTAGTAACATTTTTTACCTTAAATCCTTGTATGATGAGTGCATCTTTTACTTCTTCAGGATTTACATAAGAATCAATGCCCTTCAATATGATTTGCATATCTTTAGCACTCTTAAGCTGGTACGTATAAAAACTTGTTTTATTTTTTTCGAATTCTGTCACTATTTTGCGGAAATCTTTTTCTTCGTATATTTGAATTTTAGTTTCGTCGATGTTACTGCGTTTTAATGGAATAATATGAAATTCGTTTTTACCAATGGCCGAGACTAATTTTTTAGTAAGGGCGTTAGAATTTTTTTCTCTCAGGTATATTGGTGGTGGTTTGGAGATTTTTTCGATGATACTGCGGGTTGATCATTGTTAGCTTGTAATATTGAAAAAGGATTTTGACGGTTAACTAATGCGGCGTCGTTATCCCTGGATATCTTGGGAACCAACAAGATTTTTGATGAATTTGGGCTTCGCCCGCGGTTTACAACTGTGATATATCTGTCCATTCTGACTTGAACTTTAGATTTTTGACTACGGTTATCTATAGTGATAACTTGGTTAAGTGATGAACACGAGCCCGACGCGGATGACGCCACTGACTTAAATGATAAAGTACTAGGCAACTGTAATTTTAACGAATCAATAGTTGGCATTGGACAAAGCGAAGTAGATCTCTGACGAAAAATTGGATTTGCCGTTTTAAAAAGTCTATCATCAGATTTTTTATTTTTATTGTTTTCATTAAGAGCTTCAGAACTCACATTAAGTCTATCATCAGATTTTTAATTTTTATCGTTATCATTAAGAGCTTCAGAACTCACAGTAAAATAAGCTTTTCTGCCGTTATAACTGATTTCAAAATTGTTTGTTTTTGAGGTACTCATATAGAGTATTCCTCAGGGGCACTTTGTGTTTTTTTAATTACGGTTTTTTTGTTTTTGTTATTTATGACTATGTAAAAGAAATATTAGCAAAGCAATTAAAGCTTATTGATCAAGGTTAAATATGTATTACGAATATTTTTTTATTTTGTTTGTTTGTTGTTGCGAATTGTTCAAAAAGTGGTGTAAATAATGCAAATGGTAAATGTCACTATATCTTTAAAACTAGACCAGGGAGTCGATTCTGGTTCTGTAATAATGTGAAATGAAAACTTTTTTCATCTTCTCATAGTGTTTCTAATTCTAGTTCAGTGAAAAAATGAAAACAAAATTGAAATGATTTCATATGAAAAAAAAACAATTGGAATGAAACAAAACGTTTTCACAATTACACATCATTACTGATTCTCGTTTTATGAAAAAGTGTAAACAAATGTCAAAACCTTTTCATATGAAAAGTTTTTTTACACACACAATTCATTAGTGAAAAAGCATGGAAACCCATTAAAAACCCGTACTAATACTACTATAACACCTTTAAAATATTTAATTTACTTATCCTCATCCCTAATTTCGTCTGATAGTTCCATTAAAACATTTTATCCAGATATTTTCTATTTTTATTCATGTTCATATTTGCAAAAAATTAAACAAACAAAAAATATTCGTAGTACATATTATTCGTAATAGGTACATACTGTCTTTAATAAATAAGCTTTATGCTTTGCTGATATTTTTACATAGTAAAAATAACAAAAACAAAAAAAACCGCAAACAAAAAAATTAAACAAATTGATATTGAGGAATACTATATATATGTGTACCTCTAAACAAATAAACAATCATAAATAACAAAAACAAAAAAAGACCGCAAACATAAAAAAACACAAACAAATATCCCTTGAGGAATTCTTTGTATGAGTGCCTCAAATACAAAAAAAATTGAAGTGAGTTCTAACGGCAGAAATGCTTATTTTACTGTGAGTTCTGAAACTCTTAATGAAAAAAATATAAATAATAAATCTGATGAAAGTCTGTTTTTAACGTCAAAGCCAATTTTTCGTCAGCGATCAACTTCGCTTTGTCCAATGCCAAATAGTAATGATGCATTAACATTACAGTTGCTTAGTACTTCTTCATAAAAGCCAGTAATATCATCCCCTTCAGGCTCGTGTTCATCAATTAACAAAGTTATCACTACAGATTACAGCGGCTCGAAACTCAAGGTACAAGTCGGAATGGACAGATATATAACCGTGGTAAAGCGTGGGCGAAGCCTGAATTCTTCAAAAATTTTATCTGCTCCAAAAATCTCTAGGGATAACAGCGCAGCCTCAACTAATCGCCAAAACCGCTTCGAAATTTTGCAAGATGACAACGACAAACCCGAGGTATCCTCGAATAAAATATCCAAGCCGCCACCAATCTATTTGAGACAAAAAAATTCAAATGCCCTTATTAAAAAATTAATTTCGGTCATTGGTGAGAATAAATTTCACATTGTTCCAATAAAACGTGGAAACATAGATGAAACTAAAGTCCAAATTTATGACGAAAAAGATTTTCGCAAAATGGTCGCTGAATTTGAAAAAATAAAACAAGCTTCTACACATACCAGCTTAAGAGCGCTAAAGGCATGCAGATCGTATTGAAGGGCATAGATTCTTATGTTGTTCCCGAAGAAATAAAAGATGCACTCGTCCTCCAGGGGTTTAAGGTAAAAAATGTGTCCAATATAATAAACAGAGAGAAGATTCCCCAACCCTTATTTCGTGTTGAACTTGAGCCTAATGATATAAAATTGAAAAAAAATGAGATGCATCCAATTTATAATTTGAAATACCTCTTGTACCGAAAAATCACAGTTGAAGAGCCACATAAGCGTTCAGGTCCTGTACAGTGCCATAATTGCCAAGAATATGGCCATACAAAAACTTACTGCAATTTACCCTCTGTTTGTGTTGTGTGCGGCGAATTACACGGCACTGCTAGTTGCAATAAGCCAAAAGATCAAAGTGATAAAAAATGCAGTAATTGTGGAGGTAATCACACCGCTAACTACAGAGGTTGTCCTGTGTACTCTTTCGTAAAGAAGACTATGGTGCAAAAACCTAAATTAGCTCCAGCTCAATCAGCAAACGCTTACTCTGCCACTTTTGCGCAAATGAGCCAACCAGTTACTTCCCGTGTATCGTATGCAGATGCTGCTAAGACAAATTCAATTCCCACACAAAATGTTTCCCCACCAAATAATTCAAAAAATACTGACGCAAGCTTTAATTTTAATCACCTTGAGGCTACTATTAAAAATCTGGTGCAAACTATAAACAATTTTACAACAAATATGACTAGCATGATGCAAGAAATGCTGCGAATGCAGAATACTCTGCTTCAAGCATTAATTAATAAGCCATGAACACGTTAACAATATGCTTCTGGAACGCAAACGGCATTCGCCAACATAAAAATGAACTTGAGCACTTCCTCACGGAAAAAAATATTGATGTAATGTTAGTATCTGAGACTCATTTGACTTCGAGAAGTCTTTTCAAAATTTATGGCTACACTATATATGATACAAAGGACCCTAGAGGAAGGGCTTGCGGTGGATCAGCAATTCTAATAAAGTCAAGACTCAAGCACTATGTTCTTGATAACATTTGTGAAGAACACCTACAAGCAACAAATATTGGCATTGAAAGTTTTTGTACAAATTTTGTTATATCATCAATTTACTCCCCTCCCAGATTTTCAATCACTGAGAATCAATACGAGGATTTCTACAAGTCTCTTGGACCTCCTTTTGTAGCAGCTGGCGACTACAATGCTAAGCATACGTTCTGGGGTTCGCGTCTTATTACCCCCAGAGGTCGAGGATTGTTCAACACTATTTCAAAAATGGGCTTAGATGTAATTTCGAGTGGGGAGCCCACTTATTGGCCTACTGACATACAAAAAATCATGGATGTTATAGATTTTGGCGTCATAAAAAATATCTCTAGGGATTTAATTCAAGTTCAAGCTTCTCTTGATCTTTCGTCCGATCACTCTCCGACGATCATTACAATTTGTAGTCCATTAAGAAGTAACTTACCTGACCCATATGTGAAGATGATCAATCGTGTTAATTGGCTGGGGTTCAAAAAATATCTCAGTAGTCATTGTACGCAAAACATTACGCTTAGAACATCCAATGATATTGAATCTAACATTGCCAATCTCAGCGAGAATATTAAACAGGCTGCTGAACATGCCACTATCTCCCATCCGCAGACTGGGTTTAATAAAATTTATTCTACAGACATTGAACGTCTCGTACGTGAAAAAAGAAGAGCTAGAAGGGAATGGCAACAGCACAGATCACCACAAAATAAAATCAGATTTAAAGAGTGCACTAAACGACTCCAAGAGTTGCTTGCATCTGAAAAAACTGCATCTCTTAAAAATTATCTGGAAGGTCTTGATGTCACACCAGCGTCTAATTACTCTTTGTGGCGCGCTGCTAGAAAGCTTAAAACACCCATTGAGTATAAGCCACCTCTACGCACATCTACCGGAAGTTGGGCAAGAAGCGATACTGAAAAAGGTAAAATATTTGCTGAGCACTTAAAATCCGTTTTTACGCCAAACATATGTACTGGTGTTGCTGATTTGCCGAATGTAGTCGCTCTACCCCCTCAACACATAAAGTTTAAGACGCGTGATTTACAAACATTAATTGCCGAACTCAACCCGAAGAAAGCTCCGGGTATTGATGGAATTAGTAACCAGATGCTTATGAACTTGCCTCGTATTGCAATAAGAATCCTATTATTCATATTTAATGCCATTTTACGACTGGAGTATTATCCACACAGCTGGAAGCTTGCCAAAGTTAAAATGATTCCAAAGCCGGGCAAAGATCTAACCAAGGCTGATTCATATAGGCCAATAAGTCTACTATCAACTATGTCAAAGCTTTTCGAAAAACTGCTCAAAACAAAATTGTCCCCAATTCTAATTAGTAGTGGGTGCATACCAGACCATCAATTTGGTTTTAGAAGTCAGCATAGCACCATTGAAGAAACTCACAGATTGGTTCAATTTATAAGAAGAACTTTTGAGGAAAAAAAGTATTGTTCTGCGCTCTTTATTGACGTTTCCCAGGCATTTGATAAAGTGTGGCATGAAGGCCTAATTTTAAAATGGAAGACTTACTTACCAATAAACATTTTAAATATTTTGGAAAGTTACATTATTTCGCGTAAGTTCACTGTTGTGGAAGGAGACTTTACGAGTAGGCCTGAAACTATTTCATCCGGTGTGCCACAGGGGAGCATACTGGTACCAGTTTTATATTTTTTTTTTTTTTTTTTTTGTAGTGCATGTATTTATTTATTGTATCTTCATATGTGAACTAACAATAAGTATTCACATCTTAAATCTATAAAAAAAATTATTAGGCCCGACCAGTGTCGGACATAAACTTAGTGGTAGTTATAAATAATACATTAGTAGTGATAATGAAAAAAAAGGGGGGAAAAAGTATTTTCAAGTAGTCCCATCTGGAGTGTTAG
Organism: Tachina grossa; assembly: GCA_949987645.1. NCBI lineage: Eukaryota > Metazoa > Arthropoda > Insecta > Diptera > Tachinidae > Tachina > Tachina grossa. Next base: position 58,672,679 of record OX465277.1, on the reverse strand, counting down.
GTATAAGAGCCCGTGTGTCCCTCTTTTTTAAGCGGATGTGTCCAGTAAAGTTCAAAATATTACGAGCAAGCGGATTAGGATGTGATTCAAGTTTTGTTAAATATTTGCCTGCGTATTTTGCAATTTCTTCAGTCACTAGTGGCATATTTAAATCACGATGTATAATAGAATTTTGGATGTACCATGGAGCCGATGTTATTAACCGTAAAATTTTGTTTTGCCTTCGTTGGATTCTCTCGACATTGGAAGCTGAAGCAGTGCCCCATAACTGAATTCCGTAGCACCATATTGGCTTCAAAAGCGACTTGTACAGTAAAAGTTTGCAGTCTAAGCTGAGTGTTGAGTTTCTGCCAATCAACCAATATATTTGAGTTAACTTAAGTTTCATCTGAGTTAACTTAGAGTCAATATGATGTTTCCATGTAAGTCTTCGATCAAGGTGTATACCAAGGTATTTCACTTGGGAATGTTGAGGAATATTTTGATTGTTGATTCGAATGGGGGAGCAAGTATCTCTTCTTAGGGTGAACGTTATATGGACACACTTTTGTTCATTGACTTTAATTCTCCATAAGTTCAACCATATTTCCAGCTGAGTGATATGTTCCTGGAGATTGCGAGATGCCTCATAAGGGTTTTCGTGCACACTCATACAAGCTGTATCATCGGCAAAAGTAGAAATATGGATATTATTGCTCACAGGCATATCACAAGTATATATTAAATACAAGACAGGACCCAGAATACTACCCTGGGGCACACCAGAAGATATAGATTCGGGCACACTCGTGAACTCTCCTTCCACAACAGTGAACTTCCTATCAATAATATAACTTTCCAAAAGCTTTTGAATGTTTATTGGCAGATATGTCTTCAATTTTAAAACTAGGCCTTCGTGCCATACTTTATCAAATGCCTGAGAAACATCAATAAAGAGAGCAGAACAATACTTCTTTTCTTCAAATGTTCTTCTTACAACTTGGACCAGTCTATGCGTTTGTTCAATCGTGCTGTGCTGACTTCTAAAGCCAAATTGATGGTCAGGGATGCACCCATTATCAGTTAAAATTTTGGACAATTTAGTCATGAGCAGCTTTTCAAAAAGCTTTGAGATTGTAGATAAAAAGCTTATAGGCCTATATGACTCAGTCTTGGTAAGATCTTTGCCCGCCTTTGGAATCATTTTGATCTTGGCCAGTTTCCAGTTATGTGGAAAATACTGCATTCTTAAAATAGCATTAAAAGTAAATAGCAGGATTCTTATTGCAATATGAGGCAAGTTCGTGAGCATTTTGTTACTAATGCCATCAATACCTGGAGCTTTCTTCGGGTTGAGTTCAGCAATTACTTTTTGCACTTCACGCATCTTAAACCTTAAGGGACGAGGGGGTAGAGAAACTACACTCGGTAAATCAGCAGCACCCGTACATGAATTGGGAGTGAATACAGATTTTAAATGCTCAGAAAATAAGTTACCTTTCTCACTATCGCTTCTTGCCCAGCCTACGGTCGAAGTACGCAATGGTGATTTAAGATCAACGGGTCGTTTAAGATTTCTAGTAGCGCGCAATAAAGAGTAATTAGATGCGGACGTTACATCAAGACCTTCTAAATACTTTTCCAGTAGTGCAGTTTTTTCCGACGATAGCAGCTCTTTGAGTCGTTTAGTACATTCTTTAAGTCTGATTTTATTTAGGGGTGATCTGTGTTGTTGCCATTCTCTTCTAGCTCTCCTTTTTTCACATACAAGACGTTCAATTTCCGTAGAATAAATTCTGTTAAAGCCGGTCTGCGGATAGGAGGTAGTAGCATGTTCAGCAGCCTGTTTAATATTTTCGTTAAGATTGGCAATGTTAAATTCAATATCATCGCATGATCTAAGCTGAATGTTTTCTACGCAGTGACTACTAAGATATTTTTTGAATGCCAGCCAGTTGATTCCATTAATCATCTTCACATATGAGTTAGTTAAATCACTCCTTAGTGGGTTGAAAATTGTAACTATTGTTGGAGAGTAATCGGAGGACAAATCTAGAGAGGCCTCTACGTGAATTAAGTCCCTATGAATATTTTTCGTGACGGCAAAATCTATAACATCTGGAATTTTTCTTACGTCAGTAGGCCAGTAAGTAGGCTCCCCACTCGAAATGACATCTAAGCCCATTTTTGAAATTGTATTGAACAAGGCTCGACCTCTAGGTGTAACAAGACGCGATCCCCAGTACGTATGTTTTGCATTGTAGTCACCAGCTGCCACGAAACAAGATCCAAGCGATTTGTAGAACTTCTCATACTGATCTTCGGTAACTGAAAATCTGGGAGGTGAATAAATTGATGATATCACGAAGTTCGCACAAAAATTTTCTACGAAAATATTCGTTGCTTGCAAATATTCTTCACTAACGTTGTCAAGGACATAGTGCTTGAGTCTTGACTTAATCAGAATTGCTGATCCACCACATGCTCTCTCTCTCTCTCGGGTCCTTTGTATCATATAAAGTGTAACCATTTATTTTAAATAAGCTTCTTGAGGTCAAATGAGTCTCAGAAACCAACATTATATCAATATTTTTTTCCATGAGGAAGTGCTCAAGTGCATTTTTATGTTGGCGAATGCCGTTTGCGTTCCAGAAACATATTTTTAACGTGTTCATGGTTTATTAACTAATGCTTGAAGCAGTGTATTCTGCATTCGCAGCATTTCTTGCATCATACTTGTCATATTTGTATAGGGTGTTTTTTTCAGAGGTATAGAACTTCAAATTGAAATAAAACACAAGAAAATCGTTTTAATGTCCATCAATTTGGCTTTATTGGAAGGATAATTTTATGCCATTAATGTTTAAATATGATTTCGGGCATGTGGCCCCCGCGGCTGGCTCGAATAAAGCCAATTCTACAGGTCCAATTTTCAACCACTTTTTCGAGCATATGGGGCCGTATGTTGGCAATAACGCCACGAATGTTGGCTTCCAAGTCCCCTAACGTTTCTGGTTTGTTGGCGTAGACGAGCGACTTCACATATCCCCAAAGAAAATAATCCAATGGTGTCAAATCACACGATCTTGGTGGCCAATTGACAGGTCCATTCCGCGAAATTATGCGCTCATCGAATGTTTCCTTCAATAAATCGATTGTGACGTGCGGTGTGTGGCATGTAGCGCCGTCTTGTTGGAACCACAACTCATCGACATTCGTGCCATCCAATTCGGGAACAAAACAGTCAGTTATCATGGCTCTATACCGGTCTCCATTAACGGTAACTGACTCTCCAGCATTATTTCGGAAGAAGTATGGCCCAATGACTCCACCAGCCCATAGAGCACACCAAACAGTCAGTTTTTGTGGATGCAATGGCGTCTCAAGGGTCTCATGTGGATTCTCTTCGCTCCAAATGCGGCAATTTTGCTTGTTGACGTAGCCATTCAACCAAAAATGAGCCTCATCACTGAACAAAATTTTGCGATGAAAACCAGCATCGAGATCAATCTCATTTTCGGCCCATACACCAAAATCACGACGCATTGCATGGTCTCGCGGCCTTAATTCTTGCACAAGCTGGATCTTGTAAGGTCGCAAGCCAAGATCTTTGCGCAAAATCTTCCATAAAGTTGATGGACAAAGCTCCAATTGCTGTGCACGGTGGCGAATCGATTCGTTCGGGTCCTCTTCAACACTTTGCTCTACAGCGGCAATTGTTTCTTCGGTGCGCACTGTTCGACGTCTCTGCGGATGCGTATTATCACATAGAGTAAACGTAGTGCGAAAACGATCCATGGTTAACCGAATTAATTGCTCTGATGGATGATTACGTCGACCATAAAATGGACGGAGCTTGCGGTAAACTTCGCGAACTGAACCATTATTTTCGAAATAAATTTGCACGATTTACAAGCGTTGTTCTTTTGTCAACCTGTTCATGATGAAATGGCAAACCAAACTAAATATTAATCACTTGACAGCTGACAAAATGGCCGCCAGTTAAAAAAGTGATGCCAACTTAAAGTTCTATACCTCAATAAAAAACACCCTTTAGTAAAGTTGTTTATAGTTAGCACCAGATTCTCAATAGTAGCTTCAAGGCGACTAAAGTTAAAGCTTGAGTTTGAATTCGTTGAATTATTTGGCGGTGGAACATTTTGCGTGGGAATTGAACTAGTCTTAGCAGCATCAGCATACGATACACGTGAAGTAACTGGTTGGCTGATTTGAGCAAAAGTGTCGGAGTTCGCGTTTACTTGTAGCGCTGGAGTTAACTTGGGTTTTTGACCCATAGCCTGTTTAACGAAAGAAAATACAGGGCACCCTCTATAGTTAGCTGTGTGATTACCTCCACAATTACTACATTTTTTTTCTGCTTGATCTTTTGGCTTAGTGCAGCTAGCAGTACCATGCAATTCACCGCAGATAACACACACTGTAGGTAACTTGCAGTAAGTTTTCGTATGGCCATATTCTTGGCAATTATGGCACTGTACGGGACCTGAACGCTTACGTGGCTCTTCAACTGTGATTTTTCGATGTAAGAGATACTTTACGTTATAAACTGGATGGGCTTCATTTGTTTTCAATTGTATGTCGTTCGGCTCCAGTTCAACCCGAAATAGGGGTTGGGGGACCTTTTCTCTATTAAATATGTTGGTAACATATTTTACCTTGAATCCTTGGTCGACAAGTGCACATTTTACTTCTTCGGGTTCAACATATGAATCTATGCCCTTTAATACTATCTGTAGGCCTTTAGCACTCTTAAGTTGGTATGTGTAAAAATTTGTTTTATTTTTTTCGAATTCACTAACAATTTTTCGGAAATCTTTTTCATTATATATTTGGATTTTAGTTTCATCAATATTACCTCGTTTAATTGGAATGATGTGAAAAATATTTTCACCAATGGTCGACAGTAGTTCTTTTATAAGCGCGTTAGAATTTTTTTCTCTCAGATAAATAGGTGGTGGCTTAAAAGACTTTTGCAATGATGTAGAGGGCTTGTCGTCGGTGTCTTGCAATAATGAAAAACGATTTTGACGATTGGTAGATGATGCGCTGTTATCCCTAGACATCTTTGGGGCAGATGAAATTTTTGAAGAATTTGGGCTTCGCCCACGCTTTACCACTGTTATATATCTGTCCATTCCCACTTGTACCTTGGGTTTTGAGCTACTGTTATCTGTAGTGATAACTTGGTTTAGTGATGAAGGCGACTTAAATGAAGAAGTACTAGGCAATGGTAATGTTAACGATTCACTAGTTGGCATTGGACAAAGCGAAGTTGATCGCTGACGAAAAATTGGCTTTGCCGTTAAAAAAAGATTTTCATCAGATTTATTATTTATAATTTTTTCATTAAGAGTTTCAGAACTCACAGTAAAATAAGCATTTCTGCCGTTAGAACTCACTTCAAAATTTTTTTCCTTTGAGGTACTCATACAGAGTATTATTCCTCAAGGGAACTTTGTTTGTGTTTACGGTTTTTTTTTTGTTTTTGCTATTTCTTGCTATTTAAAAAATATTAGTAAAGCCAATAAGCTTATTTATCAAGGTGAATATGTATTACGAATATTTTTTGTATGATTTTTTATTTTGTTGTTTTTTATATTTGTTTCGTATGTATGTATGTAAAAAAAATCCGCTTTAATGTCTCTTCACTATGAAGGTTCAACGAGAACTCCAGTTTTATATTTGATTTATACTTGTGATATGCCTGTGAGCAGTAGTATCCATACTTCCACATTTGCCGACGATACAGCCTGCCTTAGTATGCACGAAAACCCTGATGAGGCATCCCGCAAACTCCAGAAACACATTAGCCAGATGGAGCTTTGGTTAAACTTATGGAGAATTAAAGTCAATGAACATAAGTGTGTCCATATAACGTTCACCCTAAGAAGAGATACTTGCTCCCCCATTCGGATTAACAATCAAGTTGTTCCTCAACATTCACATGTGAAATATCTTGGTATACACCTTGATCGACGACTTACATGGAAACACCACATTGACTCTAAGTTAACTCAAATGAAACTTAAATTAACTAAGGTACATTGGCTGATTGGTAGAAATTTAACACTTAGCCTAGACTGCAAACTTTTAATATACAAGTCGCTTTTAAAGCCAATATGGTGTTACGGAATTCAACTATGGGGCACTGCTTCAGCTTGAAATGTAGAGAAAATTCAACGAAGGCAAAATAAAATTTTACGCATGATAACATCGGCTCCATGGTACATCAAAAATTCAAATATACATCGCGATTTGAATATGCCACTAGTGACTGAAGAAATTGTAAAATACGCAGGCAAATATCTAACAAAACTCGAGTCACATCCTAATCCGCTTGCTCGTAATATTTTGAACTTTACTGGGCACACCGCTTAAAAAAGAGAGATACACGGGCTCTAATATTCAACACTCTAGATGATGAAGCTGCTTGAAAACACTTTTTTCTTTTTGTTGCTTATCACTACTTATGTATTATTAATAACTATCACTAAGCTTATGTCCGACATTGGTCGGGCCTAATAATTTTTTTATAGATTTAAGATTTGCATACTTATTGTTAGTTCATATTTGAAGATACAATAAATAAAAAATAAAAAAAAAAAAATATTTGCATAATTTGGCAATTGATCAGAAGCCGAAGGAGGCATAAGTTAAGTTATTATCGGCGACGAGTGGAAGTTAACTTGAAATGTTATTTATAATAGTTTTTATTATAAATTTTTTTAGTAATTAATATATCAAAATGTCATACCACACTAAAATTAATATGTTTTCTGAAGAAAGTTTCAAACTCCATTTGCAAAAGAATATATGTAGCTTTCTAGTACTGAAAAGAGAAATCAATGAAACAATTCCACAGTCTTTAAAAACAATTTGTATTTGTGAAGCACTATGAGGAATTTTGAAGAACAATATGCAAATTTCTACATGAAAAATATGTGTATTTACATAAATGTGTACACATGTACATACGTATGCTAGTTTGTTTGAATGAATGTTCCTATGCACATTACTAAAAAAAATAGGTAAAAAACGCATGTTGTTTAGCTTAAAGGTGCCTATACACTACATGTTTTTTACATTGCACCTGTCAAATTTTAGATAATTCGGTAAAAACATGTAGTTGGTGACCTCAAAAACTTTGCTTGTGTAGAAATACACAAGCAAAAACATAAGACAAATTTTCAATTAGAGCATGTTCTATTTTCTTATGTTCACACATGTGTTTTCAAATGTCTATGCCATGTGAAAACATTTATCGACGGTTGAATGTCTCCGATATCATTAGCCGTCCGTTAAAAGTATTTGCATTAGTGATAAATTAATTATTTTTTATCTGATTTTAAAATTTTAATAACAATGATATAAAGTATATAACAAATGTTGATACAAGCTCCATATTTTGCAGATTAAAAAGAAAAAAAACTTAAATAAATATTTGTGACGCCGGCACTTCAGCAACGCTACCAAAGAAATTTCCAGCGGCTTTAATGTTATAATAAAAGCTGTTGTAAACAATCATGGCCGATGTCACGTGTAATTGTGCATACAAGTTGGTGACCAAAAATTAAAAACCGTATGTAAATTAATCAAGTTTGACAGACACAAAAAAACATGTGAATTGTAAACTTGAAAAAACACAAGCAAAAACATGTAGTGTATTGGTACCTTTATCATTTTTTTGGAATCCTCGTTTGTGCTGGTATTTTCCACTTTTCTCTACCTGACAGAAACATGCACCTAGGTTCATAAATTGAACGACTTCATTGGACAAACATATTTTAAATTGTATTTCTCGTAAAATATTTTATTATTTTATGTTTTCATTTTTCTATTTAGGTTAGCACGAAGTTATATTACTCTACATACGTATGTTTAACTATTCTTGCTTATCTTTTACGATCATCACATTAATTATTTTTACTTATTCGATGTACCGTCGGTACAGGCATATAAGTATTATAGTAGTGGATATTATGTTACTTTTGTTGTTGCATTCTCCCGTTTATTTGGTTTTCGAACATAAATAGAAAAATGGAAAAACAGGGGAAATAAATAGTGATACTTACATATGTATTTACCAAACGTAAATCAATAATTGTACACAACAATCATTTCTCACATTCCGTTTCATTAGAATTTACGTTAAATAGCAGATGTTAATAACAATCTCTACCCAAGTAGATAGACTAGGGTGCTGATGAAGTGCGTTGCTGCACAGAAAAATATCGGTATTTCCCCCAGCTTAAAAGTCTAATTTAATTTTTCTTCTCTTCTTTAGAAACTCACATTAATTAATAAAATATTTCATTCAATAAAAAGAACTGAAATTACTGAACTCAAGCCTGACTAAAAATTATTTCTGATTAAAAATTCCCTATAGTTCAATTAAAAAATCTAAAAAATTTAAAGTTCTAAAAATCGGCTCAGCCATCTAGTTGTGTAAGTACCGCCAAAGAATATAAATCATATAGAATGCGCATCTCATACAAGCTACAATTTTCTATGACGGGTATTTCCAGTCAGGGCTACCAGAAGCTCTGCGCAGAAAATAATCATTTTTCGGAAAGAAAATCATATTTTGAAGAAATAAATCATCACAAGTTCAATCTTTTCAAATATCAAAAGTAACAACAGTTGACATATTTACAGTGGAAAAAAAACTATTCGAAATACAGCAACGTTATTTTGTTTTTTGATGATAAAAGTAACTAATATAAATATTTTATAAAATAAAAAATTAGCTAAGAAATTCAAACAAAAAAGTATTCGACATTCCTAATATTCTTACCATATAAAGTATGTACAGTTGTGTATAAAAGGCAAATTGTTTTTCCTTGGCAACGAATGACTTCTTTTAAAAGATTTGGTATAGATTTGTCCAAGATTTGAGCATATTCCGGACCGATTTTTTCTCACTTCTAAGATGATTTATTTCTTTTTATTTTTGCTTGTAAAGTGGCATTTTCTTGTTCTTTTTTTTTCAAACAACCCTAGAAGAGGAGAAAGAGTTGTGCTCTATCTCTTACCCTGCGTTTACACATGCAAGTACCTTGCATGCAAGCTCTGTGTACGTATTATTAACGAAAATTTTATACAAATGCCCGACTGTCTTGCAACTTGCATGTTTTCCTTTTAGTGCAGAGTTGTCCATAACATAAAAAAGTTTAATCTTAAGGGATCCAGATAGTGTTGAACTTTATTCGTATTGTTTCAATGTTATTTATGTCTAAAAAATTAATAAACTGCTCGATTTATGAATATTTAAGAAAAAAAATTATTAAATTAGCTTTTAAATGCATTTAAAATGAGTAAAAACTCATATAACATCACACTGAAATCCAGTTAATTTGTGCTGAGCTATTAATAGGGCAACACTGTTAGCTAACTTTCCATTTACTTGCTACAAGTTCAACAAGTCACTGTCTTGTAAAATTCCTTGGCAGTTGATTTGGAAGTAGACTGCAAGTGCCGAAAGTGTAGATGTGTTAGTAAAAGAGTTTGAGTGTATTGAGTTTTTCGAACTTGCACTTGCACGTGTAAACCCTAGATTAACAACCTGATCCCAGGTAGACGAATCTTTTCGCTGGGACAAAACTCTTTTTCTTATAGGTATAAAGCTATTGATAAACTTTGTAGAACAGCAAAGAAAATTGTACATACATACATATGCATTGAAAGTAAAACTCATAATTTGCAAAATTAAAAATCATCATTCGAGAAAAAAAATCTTGAAATCATATTTTGACACTAAATTATCACTTTTGACCCTTTTTCGTGCCAATGACACACAATTTATCCCTTTGTATCATTTTAACAGAATGTATGCCGTAGGGCAATCATATACACAGTTTAGCATATCAGTGCCTCATTTCTGTAAGGAATGTGAGAACTTTTCGAGTCGAGAAAATTGTTATCATCCTGTGAAACACAGGGTGAGTAAGAAAAAACTGTACTTGTTGATATTTTTCGTAAGTTTGTATTAGAGAGCTGCGTAAACAGTCTTGAATTGTAAAAACGTCATGATTTTTAAATGTATTCACGTCGCATGTATTATACTAAACCAATAATATATGCTGTCGTACTATAAGCGAAGAACGATGGATGTATTGGTGTACGTGTATACCAGTGTTAACAAGCGATGACGTCACGACAGCTTGTCTGTAAAGCCCCGTTCAGACTATTATACAAGTATTAATACTTTCATCACATTTTACGATACAGAAATCTAAATACATTCGTTGCGACTGTCAAAAAAATCTAACGTAAAATCACATACTGTGTTCAGACCATCACACTTCAAATCAAATGTGTAATACAAGTAGAAAACAAAACAGCTGTTCAATGAAAATGTCTGCGCTATTCACTTACTACCGGCGGCAAAACGGTTTCATGCAGGCGGGGACGTGCCGACACTTGAAAAAATTCAGCAGTTAAAAATATTCTATGTAAATAACAGAAAAAATTTAAGAAAATATATTACAAAAACGTTAAAAAATTACGTCAACGAAATATACTTCCATATGATTTACTTATTCAAAATTTTGAGCCGATATACATATGACAAAACATTACATTACTGACGACACGCTATCGGCGGCGAAACAGCCGACTTGGAAGTTTGGTTTGTGTGAAAATGCAACCCTGATCTAATGAAAAGTACTATCGTTTAGAAAATTTTCTAAAAACGAAAAAGTCTTATGGGATGTCAAAATTTGTATCGTATTATTTGCCACTTTGATGACATTTTGCGTTCAGACTATCACACTTGCACGTATTATTTGAATTTTTGACAAGTATAAATACAAAGTATAATAGTCTGAACGCGGTTTAACAAACACTCAAAAGAAGTACTGTTGATTAGTGTATGCTTGTTATTTTTCATATTGTACGTTTGAGTGTGTGTGTAATATGTAGATGCCCTGTCGTTGAATGTGTGGTTGACTACAAAAATAGTTAACTTATAGTTAACTTTTCTTAGACTGACCAAAAGCTAGCTGCAAAGTCATCCAGAACAAACCCGAAATTAATTCTAAAGTTGAGTACGTAATCGAATTTGGTGAGAGCCAACAAATTTATTCTCAGCTACTTTAAAACTTATTTCAGTTTTATATTAACATTTTGCTGTTTTTATTTTATATGGTAGCTTAGCAGAGTGGTAGCGCATTGAGTACTAGAGCTGCAAAACTATCGATAGTTTCGATAGTTTTATGTAAAACTATCGATACTATCGATAGTATCGAATAGTTTTATAAAAGTTGCCACATAAACTACATTTGACTCGAAAAAAAATCCAGAGTCCTCAAACATTATATATAAAAATATATCAAGCTTTTTTTTCGATTTATCGTAAGCGGCACATTATCGAAAATATACTTTTTTATTGAACTAATAATTTTATGGGCCTACTCATAGTTTAGAATTATCAAAACGCGAAAATTGTTGATAACTTTTAAGACAGTAACTGTAAAGTTGTATCGTAAGCGACAATTTTAACCTTCTAAAAATTTAATTTTTATCGCATACGATTACATCGAAGATTAGGCTGAATATGTAGGTATGTAGGTACAATTAAAAAAAATTTTGTAGGGAAACACGCTAGGGTATGTCAAAATAAATCCGAGACGATTGGCGGCCGTCGCGATATCAGTACTACCAAAATTTATCTTTGTGTCGACGATGTTGAATTTATTAAGATACTTGTGACTACTATTTGTCGAATAACACTTAGATTTATAAATAAATTCATATACATACATATGTATGTATTTAAGTACTTACGTATACAGAATCAGGGATGCGATGTCATATTTACAAATTGTACTAACTTTCAAAAAAATTTGAATTTTTTCAATACGATTGTACCTAATTCTTTATTTATATTTTTTTAATACTTGTACTTTTTAATTAACTAAAAAGCAATTAACAAAACGCCAGAAGGTGCACAAAGAATATTAGTTGCTGGGATCTGAATATAAAAGTAACAATTACGATATACTACGTTTATAACCTTTTTTTTATTCGATTGTTCGCAGTCGATGCAAATAGTCGGCTTCTCTCCTTGGTACGAAAATAAAATTTCCACATTTGCAGATGAATTTGGAATAAATAACATTCCTCCAGCAATTCTTTAAGTACCGGAAAACATAGTTTGATTTACATAATTTTCTAATACCATCGAGCTAAAGATTAACCCCCTTGTGCAAAAAAATATGTAAGTGAACGTTAAAACCGGGTTTTCTATGGAAATTTTTTTTAATGTACTCTTCAAGCACGCATTAATTTTTGCATAAGGGGGTTAATATATTTTAATGCTATTTTTGGCATGTAATAAATATAAAGAGATTCCAGTAGTGCTAAATGGGTCATTGCGGTGCTACGGTACTTTTGGCATTCAAATAGCGCTAAAATTATACAATTGTACCAACTTTTGCATCGCTGTACAAAAGCTTAAATCAACGACGGATAATTTGCTTCAAAGCTGCCGGCTACTGTTTACTGACTTCGATTATTTTTACTCTTTTAATTACTTGATTTTTTTACCGATAGTATCGATAGTGGGAAAAACTATCGATATTTCATTTACAACAAAACTATCGATACTATCGATAGTTTTGCAGCTCTATTGAGTACACAACGTGTGATATTATATGTTCGAGCCCCAGAATTTTTTTTTTAATTTACTGACTACCAAGTGATTTAAAAAAGTCAACTTTAAGTTAGCTTAAAGTAGTGCATAGTGAAACAATTGACTACCGCCTAGGACATCGCAATGTTAAAATATTCAGTTGATTACATTGTAAAATAATCCAAGTGCAGTCAGTACTAGTTGCGAAATAGTTAGCTTAAAGTTAGTTTAAAGTTAGCCAAATTTCCGATAGGGTGGTAAGCTATTATGTGATTAACCGCATACAACTAATGTTAATGCATGTGTGTGCCTTTGCATGTGCGCAGAAAAATAACAGATCATACTCACATACATGCATGACGTTTGTACACGCGCTTATGTGTAGAAAGAAGCTAGTATCACAAATTCTTCCGTCACGAAGTGTTTTCTTCTTTACTATTATACCTACAATACTCAAATAAATTTCTTGCAAACAGTGTTCTTAACGTTTGCTTTAAAAGATTTCGCTGTAGCAAGGCATTTGAAAAATCCCTCATGTCATGATACAATTATACTAGGTACATGCACGACTACAACAAAAATACAACACCAAAAAACACATGTATTTTGTTGGTATAAACAAATGAATAATTGTCAGAAACAGATGCCTTTTGTTTTTAAAAATAACAATTACAGGGTAACTAAAGTACAATTGCAGCCGCGGCATTCCTGCATGATTATAGTTATTCAGTGTTGCCAATCTGTGTGTAGTTAGACAGTGTGTAATTTCTACTCACATGTGTAGGCCATGTAATTAAATTCTTGTATAATCTGTGTGTAATTCTACTTTGGGTTTTATTTTTATTTATTTTTGTTTTAATTTTAACCTACACAAAAGATGTGTAGTGTAATTTTCTTCAATGTGTAGTTGGAGACACAGCCATGTATAAATTCATAGGCAACACTGTAATCATTTTATTCACACACATACACTAACATTTTTGTAGCTTGTAAACAAAGTTTAACAATTATCTGCAATGTATACAGTGACAGGCTGGGCTTGTGCATGTACCTGTTATAATTGTATCATGCCTCATGTCTTAAAAGTTCTTATAAGATATCTTTTGCAGGAGACTAGTTTGTATAAGTTTTTATGTGAGCAACCCTGTGTAAAATAGGACAACCAATATAATTATTTAATTTATCTCGATGCGAGAACTTCTCACAAGTTACAGAAATGGGGTATAGGTATTAGAAAAAAAGCTGCTCGTCCAGTTTGCGATATTCGGCTCGATGATGTCGATCAATTTATTGTTTTGGTCGATAGAAAAGAAAATAAATGGTGAAAATATTGCAAAAAATCTGACACCCAAATCCTTGATTCCAAATGCAAATTATTTCTCGGAGTATCACAAAATATGTATTTTTACTTACCCAGCTAAAAAAATTATATATGGTCCATATATTTTTAATATATGAATGTATATAACTATATATGAATATGTATGAATTCATGTATGGAAATGTATGGGATTATACATGCGAAAAGTATTATATATGAATTGATATATGGACTAATATATGAAATGTTTTATAATATATGCGGATCCATATATAGAAATAAGATGTAATATATGGCGCCATACAAAAATTTATGCATACATGATATCTTACATAAGATCGCATTTGCAATCAAAAAAGCTTGAATTTTTTCAATTCCATCTTTTTCTCCCTTTTTTATCACTGGTGAATTGGAAGTCTATGAAATGGGATAATGCGAGGTGGCCGAAAGAGACGCTAATGGGTAGTAAGACCGACCACTCTGAATCAGAACTCAGATCAAAATACAAAATTTTATTGACGCGTCAAGTAAGTGGTATTGTACCAAAATATAATCGTTTTTCTAAATATCGTAGGCTAAAACGTAGCATGGCATGGGTAAAACGGTATGTACAAAATTTGTTACACAGAGTAAGAGGTGAAGCTGTCATTATGGGTGAACTTAGGGTTGAAGAAGAGCTTGATGCCGAATTATACATATGCCGCTGTGTACAACAACAACAATATGCTGATGAGTTTTTAGATATAAAACAAAAAGGGTTTGTGTCGCCCAATAGTGACCTAAAAATGTTAAACCCCTTTATTGGTAAGGACGAACTGTTGCGTGTCTCTGGAAGAATTGAAAATGCGACCTGCCTGTCTATTGAAGCCAGACAGCCTATAATTTTACCGAAAGATCATCCGTTTACAAAACTTTTGGTTGAACATTACCATGTAAAAATTTGTCATATCAACACGGCTACTACTATGAATGAAATTCGACAGCGTTTCTGGGTACCTTCACTCCGTCAACTCTTGAACCACATACAGTCCAGATGTCAGGTCTGTAAGATCCGCCGCTCGAAGCCGCGCCAGCCACAGATGTCCGCCTTACCCGTAGAACGTGTAACACCATATGTACGAGCCTTTGCCTACACAGGGCTTGATTATTTTGGTCCGTTGACCGTGAGTATTCGTCGTAAAAAAGAAAAAAGATGGGTCGCATTGTTTACGTGCCTGTCATTCCGTGCCGTTCACTTGGAAATCGCCGCCGACCTGTCAAGTGATACGTGCCTGCTCTGTATTCGAAATTTTATAAATAGAAGAGGTGTGCCCGTAATGATTCGTAGTGATAATGGCACCAATTTCGTGGGTATTGCTAAGGAGCTAAAGAGCGTTAATAATTTCCTTGATAACAACTACATCACCGCATCTTTGACAACATTAGGTATAAAATGGGTATACAATACGCCAGCTAACCCCAGTGAAGGTGGTGCTTGGGAACGCCTAGTTCAGTCAGTAAAGAAAGCGCTGCACACCATGTTAAAGGAGTAGGCACCCAAGTTAGAAACGCTTCAGTCCCTCTTAATCGAGGCGGAAAATATAGTGAACGCTAGACCGCTAACGCATCTACCAGTCACACCAAATAACTCCGAGCCCCTGACCCCAAATAATTTTTTATTGGGTTGCCCCAACTCTACACAGACGCCTACACCATACGAGCCTCGTTTAATGTGCTTACGAAAGCAATGGCGAATAGCACAGAACCTGAAAAACGGATTTTGGCAGCAATGGATCAGAGAATATTTGCCTGAACTGACGCGCAGAACCAAATGGTGTGCTCCATCAAAGCCCATAGAAGTAGGATGCCTAGTACTGGTATGTGAGGCGGATTAACCAACATCGCAATGGAAACGAGGGCGTGTCATCAAACTCTATCCCGGTAAAGATGGTGTAGTCCGATCGGCGGAAGTTAGAACTAGCACAGGACTTTATCGAAGACCCGTATCGAAGCTGCTCATTTTAGATGTGGAGGTCAATGAGAGTGAATCCTCCCCCACTGGTTCGGTTCACGGAGGTGGGGATGTAGGCGATGGCCACCCCAAAGTTGGTAACGCTAATGGAATGTGAATATCCCAAGCCTAGAGTAGAAGCACTATATTGTTGTTAATTACGTGTAATTTACGTTTGTATGTATTAGTATTTTTTTTGTCGTATAAATAGGCCCTCAGGGCAGACATTTTTTCTTCTTGCTGTAACCACAAAATAAGTAAGTTTGTTCCAACTAATTTATCAATTTATATCTTATTTCTTATATATTTGTAATACTTTTTATCTAGAGAATAAACAACAAGTAAACAACAGAAGCCCGTCGTTGTGTATAGTTTATTTATAACAGCAAGAGCAACAATATGTATAAATTCATGTATGGAAATGTATGGGATTATACATGCGAAAAGTATTATATATGAAATGATATACTATATGGACTAATATATGAAATGTATTATCCTCACAAAAACATAAATGTGAAAAACAGCCAAGTTCCTATCCAAAATTTCGGCCATTAAAAGTTGTGAGATATAAGTTTTGACCAAGTTCTTCCTTGCCACAATACCTAACACAAAAATATATTATCCCAGCTAAAAAAATATGTATGGAGCATATATGATATCCCATATATGGTTCGGATCCGAAAAATGAGGGTATATGGACATATATGATAATATATATTCCCTACATAGAATGAAAGTTCATATTGATTCAAAAAGCTCACTGCTGTGCAATAAATTAAATTATTAAAATAATAATTTTTTTGTAAGATTTTGTGGAGAAAGGTTGTGTTTAATGAAACATTTGTTCGAACAAAATAATTCAAAACGAACTAAAAGACATTTCATACTCGACGTTTTAAGAGAAAATGTGAATCGATTATAAACACATAAAACACACAATCGTACACAAAATATAATTTAAGAAATCAGATTAAAAACTAATGCAATTATAAAAGAAAAAATAAACCGTTTTTATACTAACACTAGTTTTCAATATTATTTTTTTCAGTTATATGAATTTTGTTTAATGGTTGCATTATCTTTTTGGTTATTTGATTTATTAAATAGACCCACAATACATAAAATCAACAAAAAAGATTTTTTTGTTACACGAGTTTTTATATTTTAAACCTTCGGGCTCTACGCATATAATCTTTGCATATGCGTATGTATTTTCTAACAGACTTCCAATTCACTAGTGATAAAAAAGATGGAAAAAGATCGAATTAATAAAATTCAAGATTTTTTGATTGCAAATGCGATCTTATGTGAGATATTATGTATGCATACATTTTTATATGGCGCCATATATTACATCTTATTTCTATAAATGGATTCACATATGAAGAGCTTCATAATTACATTTCCATATATGAGCTCATATATTATAATACATTTCATATATTAGTCCATATATTAGTTCATATATAATAGTTTTGCCATGTATAATCCCATACATTTCCATACATGAATTCATACATATTCATATATAGTTATATACATTCATATATTAAAAATATATGGACCATATATAATTTTTTTTAGCTGGGATGTATGATATAAATTTGTAATCGTAAGGGTGTCATATAATTTCTAGATAATCTGCCATCTTGACAACATTTTTATCAATATAAAGAAATAAACATTTAAACATTATTCTCTCCTTTTTTAGAAAGGAAAAAATATTGCCAAGTTAACAGATTTATTTATTTTATTATTATTTATTATTTATTATTTTAGATTATTTTTTTGGTTTTCAAATTTTTCTAGTTTGTTTCTCACTTAGACCTACTTGTATATCAAATTTCAGCTCCTTAGACAACTTTTAATTTTTAAGTTTTATGGGCGCAGCCCCCGCCCCTCTAACTAAAATTTTCGGGTTTTTAGATTTTTCTAGTTGGTTTCTCACCTAGACCTACGTGTATATCAAATTTCAGCTCCTTAGCGCAACTTTTAATTTAAAATTTTTATGGGCGTAATGCCGCCCACTTTTCTAAAGTCAAATTTTTTTGGATCAGTGCTTATTATTAGTGTCTAGTTGCGTTACAAACGGATAATAATAGCTAGATAAATAGTATATCTAAATATGCTGAGCCGCAGGGCATTAAAATGAGGTTTAAATTGTATGGACGTGTCAACGCCCACTTTTTTAATGAAAAATGTATAGCCTTGCATTACCGCAGTATATATGCCGAATTTCAATAAAATAGCTTCCATAAAGCGCCTTAGATTAGCATTTTTAATTCTGACCTTTATGGGCGTAGCCCCGCCCTCCTAGCTAAAATTTCCGGGTTTTCAGATTTTTTATTTTATTTCTCACCTAGACGTAGCTCTGTATCGAATTTCAGCTCAAAAGCACAAATTTTAATTTTTATGGGCGTAGCCCCGCCCTCCTGGTTAAAATTTTAGGGTTTTCAGATTTTTCTGGTTCATTGCTCACCTAGATCTTCTCGTGTACAAAATTTTAGCTCTCTAGCTATAGCGGAAGTGCTTCATCAATTTGATGAGTGTGTCAGTGGTCACTGGTCAGTGAGAATGTCTTAAAATATGCACTTTTTGCACCTCTATATCTCCGGAAGCTTTCATTGTAAAACTCTCAAACTATATGAGGTTATATGAATTTATTCTAATTATGGCTTAAATTTCATAATTTTACGGTCGCGGAGAACAAAGTTATGAGGGGGGTAAAAACAGCTCGAATGGCTTCGTGTAAATATACACACTGCGTGCATTGGCCAGAACTTGGCCTGGCGCACTGCCGTGCGCCTAGATAATATATGAGCTCATATATGCGGATCCGTATATAGAAATAAGATGTAATATATGGCGCCATACAAAAATTTATGCATACATGATATCTCACATAAGATCGCATTTGCAATCAAAAAAGCTTGAATTTTTTCAATTCCATCTTTTTCTCTCTTTTTTATCACTGGTGAATTGGAAGTCTATGCAAAGTTTATATGCGTAGAGCCTCAAGGTTTAAGAAATAAAAATGTAATAAAAAAAATCATTCTTATAGGATTTTATATATTGTGTGCCTATTTAATAAATCAAATAATCAAAAAGACAATTCAGTCATTAAATTATTATTAATTTTATAAAAAGTAACGGAATCCTCAGATATATTAAGAACTAAAGTTCATATAAATGGATTATTTTTTCTTTTATAATTGCACTAGTTTTTAATCTGATTTTTTAAATTATATGTTGTTTACGAATGTGTGTTTTGTGTTTTTTTAATAATCGACTCACATTTTCTCTTAAAATGTCGAATGAAATGTCTTTTAGTTTGTTTTGAATTATTTTTTTCGAACAAATGTTTCATTAAACACAACCTTTCTCAACGAAACCTTACAAAAAATAACTTTAATAATTTAATTTATTGCACAGCAGTGCGCTTTTTTAATTAATATGAACTTTGCATACTATATAGGGAATACACATTCATGTATGAAAATGTATGAATATATATGATCATATATGTCCATAAACCCTCATTTTTCGGATCCGAACCATATATGGGATATCATACATATCCATACATATTTTTATACCCTTTACCAAAAAAATGGTAAAAGGGTATATATAGGTTTGTCATTCCGTTTGTAGTTTCCAGAATATTAATAAGGGAGCCATAAAGTATATATATTCTGGATCCTTATCCATAGGGAAGACGAATAAGCGATGTCCGTCTGTCCGTCTCTCTGTACGTGAAATCGGGTTTCCGAAGCTCCCAGAAAAGCTAGAGACTTCGTTCTTGGACTGGTGGATCAGAAATGGTCGAAATAAGATTGGTATTGAAAATCACCAAAATCGAGCAGACGGTTTCAGACCTGGGAGACTTAAACTTCATTTTGCCATACAAAATAACTACCGAAAACTAGTTTTTAATAATTTTTTATTAAATAAACTTATTTTATACTTCAGTATGAATAAAATTGGTATTTCTAACTAAAAAAAATTAAAAAGACGTTTCCAGGGTTGGAAAACCTTAACTTTTTTTGTTATACAAAAGTAACTTACTAAAACAAATTTTTCCTTTTTTTCTATAAACTAAACATATGTAATGTTTTTAAAAGAAGGAGATTGATGTAAGAGATCAGAAAAACAAAAAGGATGGTTCCAGGGTTGGAAAACCTACGATTTTTGTGATATATACAATTAACTACCGTAAACTAATTTTTTAATTATTTTTATTAAATAAACTTATTTTATACTTCACCACGAATAAAATTGGTATTTGAAATAAAAAATTAAACTTCAAAAAATTAATAAGATGTTTCCAGGGTTGAAAATCTTTAACTTTTTTTCTTGTACAAAAAAAAACTTACTAAAACAAATTTTTCCTTTTTTTCTATAAGTTAAACATATCTCATGTTCTTAAAAGAAAGAAATTTATGTTAGCAATCAGAAAAACAAAAAGGATGATTCCAGGGTTGAAAAACCTACGATTTTTGTGAAGTTTAAAATTAACTACCGTAAACTAATTTTTTATTTATTTTTTTTTTAAATGAACTTATTTTATACTTCACCACGAATAAAATAAAATAAAAATAAATAAAATAAAATAAAAATAAATAAAAAAATTTAAAAGACGTTTCCAGGGTTGAAAAACTTTAACCTTTTTTCTTATACAAAAGCAACTTACTAAAACAAATTTTTCCTTTTCTTTATAAATTAAACATATCTTATATTCTAAAAAGAAAAATACTGGTGTAAGAAATCAGAAAAGTCAAAAGGAATGATTCCAGCGTTGGGAAACCCACACTTTTTGTGATATAAAAAATTAGCTACCGAAAATTACCCCCTGTTTGTGTAAAACATTTGAGTTAAAAATTTTGGCGTTTTTGTGATAGACTAAAGGAAACTTGTACATCATTTCTTTAATCTATTACAGAAACGCCAAGATTTCTAACTCAAACGTCTTACACAAACAGGGGGTTAATTTTTATTTTTTTTTATAAAATAAACTGATTTTATACTTCAGTACGAATGAATTTGGTATTTCAAATTAAAACAAAAATTAAAATATTAAAACGACGTTTCCGGGGTTGGAAAACCTTATTTTTGATACAAAAGTAACATACTAAAACAAATTTTTCCTTCTTACTATAAATTAAACACATCTTACATTCTTAAAAAAAGATTGGTATAAGAAATGAGAAAAATCAAAAAGGAGGATTCCAGGGTTGGGAAACTTACACTCATTGTGATATAAAAAATTAACTACCGAAAGCTAATTTTTATTTATTTTTATTAAATAAAATTATTTTATGATTGAGTACGAATAAAATTAATATTTCAAATAAAAAAAAAAAACAATTAAAAAATTAAAAACACGATTCCAGGGTTGGAAAACTTTAATTTTTCTTTGTGGACAAAAGTAACTTACTAAAACAAATTTTTCCCTTTCTTTATAAATTAAACATATCTTATATTCTTAAAAGAAAAATATTTGTGCAAGAAATCAGAAAAATCAAAAAGGATGATTTCAGGGTTGGAAAAGTTACACTTTTTGTGATATATAAAAGTAACTAAGTCTAATTAATTTTTATCTTTGCTTTTATAAATTATATATATTTTACGTTTTAGAAATAAGTTTTTTGTAGAAAACTATAAAAATAAAAACCACAGCTCCAGAGTTCGAAACTTTGAACTTTTTTTTCTGGTTATTAAAGTAAATAAATAAAACATTTTTTTGAATTTTCTTTCTTCACTTAACACACTTTCTATATTTTTTTAAGAACTACTAGATTGGTATAAGTAATCAGAAAAATCTAAAAATGATTTTAGGGTTTGAAAGTTAATTTTTTTTTGTACATAAAAGTAACTAGGTCAAATTATTTTTTTCTTTTTGTTTATACTTTATGTATGTGCTTATGTATGTATCTCTATACTACATAAAAGCACTTTGGTAAAGGGTATATAAGATTCGGCACAGCCGAATATAGCACTCTAACTTGTTTTAGCTGGGTACTTTCATCTTTAATCTTAATAAAACTTTTTATAAGTCAGTAAGTAAGTTTTTATAAAATGTTTATAAGTTAAAATAGGTTCAAATGAAGTAAATTTGGAAGCCAAAATTGGGGCCTTAAAGTATACATGTATGTAAATATATAAATGATCAGCATAAAGAAAAGTAAAGTAAAATATAGATGGAAAAACTGAAGTTAATTCATTTTATTTTCAACCCCCGACTAAAAAAAAGGGGTGTTATAAGTTTGTAGTGTGTGTGTGTGTGTATCTGTACAAGTCTGTACGAGACTAAACGGCTGGACCGATTTTAGTTTTTCTGTTTGAAATGTGACTTGATCGAGAAGGTTCTTAGCTATGTTTTAATAAAATCGGTCCAGACGCTTAGAAGATATCACGTCTTTTCTATAAATATTCGGGGGGTTTTAAAATTTTTAATTTTTGTTATTATATTTTTTTTCTCATTTATAAATGAAAAAAGTAAAAATAATTCAAATAATTAATTAATTAACTACGCACATATTTCTATAATACTGGCTAGTAGACTATTTACAAATACAGCTTTTAATTGCAAATAAGACGAGTATAAACCTATTATAGCTAGCTACTAAATATAAATATATGAAATCCAAAAAAAAGAGTGGTCAAGTTGCGGCATTTCGTTTCGAATGAAATTCCAATCGAAATTAAATGCATATTTCGTTAGATATCGAGTGCCGTAATTTGCTCAATTACTTAAGATTTATAAAAAAAAGCAGTGTGATTCCGATCACAGAGGAGATGTGTAAACATCTAGTAATGAAATTTTTTTTTAAGTTGGAAGTATTTATGCTTTTAGCAGCTTTTTTTAAATTAATTAATTAAAAGTATCAAAACTTTCAATATTGTAAATACATATGAATTTGTTGGTTTTTGTTTGTTTTATTAAACTTATTTGGTTAGTAAATGGGCACCCTGCAGTATATGTATATGTACTGCTTTCAAAATTGCAGTAAGCAGTAAATTTACTGATTACTAAAAAAAATTCAGTAAATTTTTACTGCTAATGAAATTTAATTTGCATTACTAGTAAAATCGTAGGGCCGTAGCAAGTGGCAAAGTTTTTTCATTCAAATTTTGAAACTTTTGTATGAAAAACATTTAGCCACTTGGTAGAATTTCATTATGAATACAGGCATTACTGATTACTGAAAATTCAATGCACCTCATCATATAACAAATCATTTAGGCAATTTATAAAAATTGTAGAAAAAAATTTTAGTAATCAGTAATTTTTTTTTTGTTTTTACTGAAACTATAGTGGTACTGCAGTGCTCATCTATGGTAAATGCCTTTACTTTTACTTTTTAATTTTTAATTCCTGTTGTTCATCGTTTAGTTGTTGCTGTTCTTGTTGTTGTGTACGCATTGCAATTAAAATAAACTCAGTAAAGTGCGCTTTGACTCGCGCACATTCGGTTTTGATCATTTTTTTTAATTTAGCTTCCTTAATTTTTTAAGTTTTTTCAGTTTAAACGATTTTTTTCAGTTTTATCGCTTTTTTCTCGTTTTTGGCGTTTTTTTCTCTCTATTTGGGTTTTTTAATTTTCGCAATTTTTTTTTTTTCATTTTGGCGATGTTTTCATTTTGGCGATTATTTCATTTTGGCGATTTTTTTCTGTTTTTTTGGGGTTTTTTCATTTTGGCGATTTTTTTCTGTTTTTGGGGATTTTTTATTGAGGCGATTTTTTCATTTTGGCGATTTTTTCATATTGGCGATTTTTTGCTTAAGGATTTTTTTAATTTTGGCGATTTTTGCGGTTTTTCGCGATTTATTTTAGTCCTAGAGATTTTTTTTAATTTGGTGCTTTTTTTCGTTTTGGCGATTTTTTTATATTTGGCGATTTTATATTTTTTTGATTTTTTAGTTTTACCGTTTTTGGAAATTTCAAGAGTTTTACTCTTACGGTTTCCAAGATACAGCAAGTTGTCAAAATTACAAAGTCAAAATTGCATTAACTGATGGAACACCCATGGATTTAAATTTTTTAAATTTAGTGTTAATTGTAGTAGTGTGTATAAAAATACACTAACTTTTAAAATTTCAAGGTTATATATGTACATACAATTGTATGTATATTACATGAGATTTTAACATTTTTCGCTGCTCGTTTTGGAGCACCCTTTAGTTTTTAACTCTCATGTATTTGTTGTTGTAGTGGCCAAATGTCTACATATTGTGTTTAAATTTCAAGTCCGTAGCTCTTACGGTTCATTTTCACCTTTGGTGTACGGAAATATACAGAAAAATAACCGGCGGCGGCGCACCGTCGGCTTCGAGCCGGTCTACTTGTTTCTCTTCTTGGTATTGCTTCTTTCAAACACTAATACACTCATAAAGGGTGTTTTTTATTGAGGTATAGAACTTTAAGTTGGCATCACTTTTTTAACTGGCGGCCATTTTGTCAGCTGTTAAGTGATTAATATTTAGTTTGGTTTGCCATTTGATCATGAACAGGTTGACAAAAGAACAACGCTTGCAAATCGTGCAAATTTATTTCGAAAATAATGGTTCAGATCGCGAAGTTTACCGCAAGCTCCGTCCATTTTATGGTCGACATAATCGTCCATCAGAGCAATTAATTCGGTTAACCATGGATCGTTTTCGCACTACGTTTACTCTATGTGATAATACGCATCCGCAGAGACGTCGAACAGTGCGCACCGAAGAAACAATTGCCGCTGTAGAGCAAAGTGTTGAAGAGGACCCGAATGAATCGATTCGCCACCGTGCACAGCAATTGGAGCCGACTAACCGACTATTTTGTTCCCGAATTGGATGGCATGAATGTGGATGAGTTGTGGTTCCAACAAGACGGCGCTACATGCCACACAGCGCACGTCACAATCGATTTATTGAAGGAAACATTCGATGAGCGCATAATTTCGCGGAATGGACCTGTCAATTGGCCACCAAGATCGTGTGATTTGACACCATTGGATTATTTTCTTTGGGGATATGTGAAGTCGCTCGTCTACGCCAACAAACCAGAAACGTTAGGGGACTTGGAAGCCAACCTTCGTGGCGTTATTGCCAACATACGGCCCCATATGCTCGAAAAAGTGGTTGAAAAGTGGACCTGTAGTATTAGCTTTATTCGAGCCAGCCGCGGCGGCCACATGTCCGAAATCATATTTAAACATTAATGGCATAAAATTATCCTTCCAATAAAGCCAAATTGATGGACATTAAAACGATTTTCTTGTGTTTTATTTCAATTCGAAGTTCTATACCCCTCAAAAAAACACCCTATACATAGCTCACACCGATTTGACAATGCAAAGCAAAAGCAAAAAGCAAAGAAATCTCAGCAAAGAAATCAGTCAAAAGATTCTTACCCCCTAGCGTATAGATGTTTACACATCAAAATACAGACTGTAAAAACATAAATACATATATTGGACATGATTCATTTCACTTATTTACTTAAAAACCAGCATAACTCAAAAAATTTACTTTGAGGAAAAACCATTTAAAGTTTTGTAGAAATTTTTAAAATTCAATTCTGAAGAGGATAATATAGTTATACTATTCCTTCAAGGCATTATGCATAGTTCTTAAATACATATTTTTTTTTTAACTGAACATCCTGTATTTCTTAATAAGTTCTTCACTTGGAATCTAATCTTTGACAAGTATCTACTTTAAGTCTATTTGATAATTGTTTAGTAACGCTAATTTATGTTTATACTTTATGGTTTTTTTTTTTGTAAATTATATTTTATAAAGATGAAGAAATAAGGTGTAATTCACTGACTTTACAACTGCAGAATTTGAAAACTTATCATCCTTAAAACAAGCTTTATTTCATCAACAGCAACTTTTCTCCGAAAATCGGTATTTTTTGTGGTAAAACTCGGATATTTTTACATAGTTTTTTTTTCAATTGGCCGCATGTTTTGCTGTTGAAAAAATAGCAAAATGCGACTTAAGTCGCACAACGGCAACGCTGGTGATAAGAACAAAGAATATAATGATCTCAGTGTGTGTTTGCTTGCGCTTTATACTTTCCCCCCGCATCTAAAGCGTATGCAAAATTTTTTTAATTTTTTAGCTCAGATGGGCATTCTATACAATTTATATTCTTTGGCACCGCTCAAGGCCTATTTATCATGTTTGTGTGTGTTTCTAACAATTGCTCTGATTTACACGGGCATAATTGTGCTGGCATAACATGCCAGTTTGTAGGTGAGAGAGGCAAAGAGAGTGGTTTTGCGGTTGGCATAACTTTTCAACCAGCTTCAACCCCGCATTAGCAGCATAAAACCAATACACATACAACTTAGTGTGGATACGAATACATTTTGTGCCAGATGTATTAGTCTCGTGTAATTTGGAAAAGAGCAAAAATTGTGCAGCTTAAAAATTGTTCTCGTCTAAACTACCTGAAACACAAAGTTGTTTTTTGTGTTGCTGTGTTTTTGTAGAGTTGCATAGACCTAATATATAGGCCTTGGCACCGCTGACGAAAGCAAGTCGATGTCAGCCGCATGCATCGGCGGCGGCTTTGTCAATAAAAATAACATCGGCGGCGGCTGTAAGCCCGCTGTGAGCCACACGAATTGGACGTCTGCTAAAGAATTCTGCGGTATAAACTTGTAAAAAAAAATCAGCGGCAGGGAACGAAGCCAATACTGATTTGTCGGCGGCGGCTGAACAAAAATATCATCGGCGGTGGCTAAAAGTTGACTTGCGGCAGCTAGTACAAATCGGCTGAGAGCCGGCTAATGTCAACAATTTTTATAAACAAACTACCACCATAGAAGAGAGTTACAAGCCGAGGCCTTTTGATGGACGGCGGCGGCGCGGTTAATATTGAACGGCGGCGGCGGCGTTTTAAACAATGTCTCGGCGATATGTCGGCTTGCTGAACATGACATTATATTTCAAACGTTCGTGTGAAATGTGCTTAAGTTCTTGGAATTATCGTAACATAGAAGTATTTGTTAAGTAAAGCATAATATAATGGGTCTTAGTTTAGTATATACATATGTATGTACATACATGAATGCAGTACATATGTATGTATAAATAAATTTTACTGAGATATGCAGATATTGAAAAAAATTCGTATTTCATTTTTTATTCATAGCATAAGAATACCGAAGTATTTTTGTTTGGCATCTTTACAAAGAAACAGCCTCCCCGCCAAATAAGTTATCGAATATCGCTTACTATCGCCCTCATATTGTTATGAAAATGGCCGTTGACAAGGTTAAGCAGTATTACACAAAAATATTTCAACAGAGTTAGTGTAAGCGTTACGAGAAAATATTCCTACAGTGCCAATGCAAAGAATAATCTAGAATAGTAGCAAACAACTAAATAAACATGCGTAGCTTGATTAAAAGTAAACAAGCAAAACAACAACAAAAAGCGTCTGCTTATTAAGAAGATTCACATATGTACACACATACATACATGCCAATTCAAACGAAAGGCAAAAGGTAAACAACTACCACGCATTGCTTATACCCGTTTTACACACGGAAAGTTTACATTGCAAAGTCTGTATTCAGTTTGGTGAAAGACAGAGGGAGGTATACTCTCTCTTTCTGTCTTTCTCACAGATGAATTGAGACTTTACAAAGCAAACTTTCCGTGTGTAAAAGGGGTATTAGTTAAAGATGTACACACATATGCATTAGACATCTGCATGAAACTAAATAATGATGTTTATGAAACTTTCGCTGTCATTTTTTATTCGTTTCACTTCTATTTCATACAGATGAATAACTATGAAACAAGAGCAATGAATACTCAATAGTTAAGAACGCAGTAAAATGATGTTGGTTTGTTTACTTATACAAGAGCATATTAACATATACAAATGTGAAACAAAACATGTGTTGAGTAAAACTCGATTAAGTTCATGCAAAAACAATATGCTTTTAAAGATCAGTGTTGCCAGTTGTAGGAATAATCGCCGAAAAGGAAGTTAAAAAATTACACATACATAATTATCTTTCTCTTCAATGCAATATTATTGTTATTTAAAATTTCGTATTTTTACATAGGGCGATGATAATAAAATTTTTTGAGTTTTATTACAAATATTAATTTCAAAAATAATTGTTACCCCTATTTGTGTAAGACGTCTGAGTTAGAAATCTTTGCGTTTTTGTAGTAGATTAAAGGGAACTTGTACAAGTTTTCTTTAATCTATTACAGAAACTTCAAGATTTTTAACTCAAACGTCTCACACAAACAGGGGGTTAGTTATATTTTTGCTTGGAAGAATATAAAAAGTTATTTTCGCTTGGAAACGAGTACTTTTGTTGTGTTTTGTTTAATTTTTTCAATTTAAATTTTTTTATATCATATGAAATTTAAAAAAACAAGCACGTGAGTAGTAGGGGAATGTTCATCCGGCGACAATTAAAATTGTTAAATTGTTGCTGAAATTGTTAAATTTGGGTAATTAAAATTTGAAAATTGTTAAATTCTTGGAAATTTGTGAAAATTGATACCTACGAGGGTGGTTCAATAAATCCGTCTTATTTTTTGTTTACATAAGGAGTTTTTTGTTTACATTAACCCTTGTGGGAACGGCTGATTTTTTTAAGGTTACATTAATTGTGATAACGGGTGATTTTTCTTGAGGTTTTTTATGAGTATATATGCCGACGGGAAAACCATGAAAATGATTTTTTCTAATACCAATGGTGAAATAGTGATTATTAATTTTTCCTAATGCCTACGGCAATGCATGATCATTTTTCCTAATGCCTACGGCAATGCATGATTATTATTTTTTTCAAATGCCGACGGCAAAACATGATTATTATTTTCTAATGCTCCCAGTGTTGCCAGACTGTAGAAATTTGTTATCATAATACTATATCAGTAATATCAGAGAAAATAGGTTTGATGACTACTAGGCGATTCTCATATGAATCGTGGGAATGTGCTTGTGTGATTTCCTCACGCTAATAAATTGTTTATAAATAAACAATAAATAGTTATAAAATAAAATAGTTAAATAAATTATTTTATTTATTTATAAAACGTTCTCATGTATGTGAACACACCTAATGCGCGTGTGTTGGGGGGTCCAGCTTGTTTGTCGCTTGTAAGCTTATATTCTGTTTATTTGTTTAAGAAATATATTTGTATGTATGTGTGTATGATGTATGTATGTATGTATGTATGTATGTGCGATCGAAAGAAGTTGTGCGTGGAATATTTTGTGGCTGTGTAGAATACATTTATATATTGCAACGTAATCATTTTCTTTGGCTGCGATTATTTTAAAGTAGCAAAGTTTCAACTAACTACAGTCACAAGCAGAGAAACAAAAAGTAAAAATTTGCAAGTTAGCAAAAAAGCTAACTTCTCCTCCTCCTTCTCACTTCATTCTCTTTCCTTTATGTAGTTTGTATTTGAAATAAGAAAACACTTGTAGATTTTTTATTTTTCTATACATTTATTGTTTAAAATTTTTTAAAATTTCATAATAGTACATACATTAATATTTTAAAGAGTGAAAAAGTTCATTTAAAGCAAGATATTTCTTTTGTTAGTAAAATAGCATTTTTTAATGCGCAAACACCAAGTTTATGATAATTACAATAAAAAGATTCTGGATACTTAATCTCCATTTGTTTAAAGTTGATACAGCCAATATCCTCAACGTTAAAAATTTTTCGGCATAAAATTTTTTCCAACCATCGCCTTTCCTCTTCGCCTTTTACATAAATTTTAGAACATCTTGCGTTGGCTTTTAAAAAATTGCAAACGCTTTAAAAAGAAACTGATCCAGCAGTCCAGCTGAGGTGATGATAGTTTTTCGTTAGCCACTTTGCTTCTCCTTGCTTTTTTATTGATAAGCATTTAAAATCAAAAGGTGGTTTTATAATGAAATTGTTATATTCATAATTGTTGAAAACAATCGCTACTTCTTTTGCGATGAAATCATTCGAATTACTTTTGAAACCTTGTACGACTATAAAAATTGTGTTATTTTCTATATTACTCAATTTATAAGACTTTTCGAACTTGTCCTTTGATAGATATATATTCTATTATGCGATCATGAATAAGAATGCAGTAAGCTGATGTCTTTGCTGCAATATTAGTTGATGTTTCAAATGCTATTTTTATATCAATCGGTCCATTATTGAGTGATTCATTCTGGTGACTGACATCTACTACAATAATAGGAACTTTTGTCAGTAGATTAATAATGGCGGAGATAGTCCTGTTTTGGGAATTCAAAACCGGGGAAAAATAAAAATGATGGCAACCCTGTTACAAATTGGGGGATTTTGGGGATTTTCATGCTGATATAGTGTGTGTGTGTATGTGTGTGTGTGCGTGTGTGTGTGTGTGCGTGTGTGTGTGTGTGTGTGTGAGTCAGATTCTTGGGTTATGTCTATGCATGTGTATGTGGGTGTTTGTATGTGTATATGGGAGTGTGTTTGTGTATGTGTTTTTGTATTTACTTGTATGTTTGATGATGTCCGATACTTTTGTTGTAGTGGCAGACAATCATTATACCCAGTAGGAAATGGCGATGGTGAAAATGTACTGAGTCGCTTTTGACTTGTCGCTTGTGCGACGTACACACAAATTGACAAGTTATTGACAAGTCCACCACAAATACACCATATCTGTTTTCTTTACTTCCTTTATACTGACGGATAGAAGAAAACTTATTATAACAAAATTGTTACTAGAATTTTAGTGTTGACACAAAGACACTTGCTCCCAGTCTGACTGCAGGGTAGTTACAAGGGATCTGTGTATTTGTGTGCATATAGTGATTGTTATTTGATAGATTTTGGGCTGCTGTTTTGAGTTGTCGTTGGTATGCTTATGTAGGTTTATTGTGTATATATGCATTTATGTTTGCGATCTCTGGGGGAAATAATCTAATAGCTGCAGAGAGTGGCAACCCTGTTGCGAATGAAAGTGGATAGGGAATGTATTAAGGCGGTTCATAGTTTGACTGTTTTTATGTGTGTATATGCCGACGGGAAAATGATATTTCCTAATGACGACGGGAAAACGTGAAAGTTATTTTTTCTAATGCTAATGTAGGTGTTGCTAGACTGTGGGAATTTAAGGCTGACCGTGATTTGAGTGGGTGGCGTTGTTGGCGTAATATGTAACCATAGGAATTTGTGGATGTGTCTGTCTATAGTAGTTTAAGGCTGATCATGATTTGAGGTAGGTGAGGATGTTGTTGAGCTAAATTGGTTATGTGTATGTATGTATGTATGTATGTATGTATGTATGTATTTTTGTAAGAATTTAAGATGATTGTGATTTATTAGGGGCGAGGTGTTCTTGTAATATGTAGCCGTGAGAATCTATGTGTATAGACGTCTGTAGAAGTTTAAGACTATCTGTAATTTCAGGTAGGTGAGAGTGTTGTGTAGTTGAGATTAATCTTATATATTGTATATGTATGTATGTATGATCATGGGAATTTGTGTATGTATATCTGAGGGAGAATTTAAGGCTCGTCATGATTTGCAAAAGGTGTGTTGTGTTGTTGAGATTAATCTTATATATTGTATATGTATGTATGTATGTATGATCATGGGAATTTGTGTATGTATATCTGAGGGAGAATTTAAGGCTCGTCGTGATTTGCAAAAGGTGGGGTGTTGTTGAAATTTTCTTGGATATTTCTTATATGAATTCTGCTATGTGTGTGTATTTGAGCTGGTATTTATATGTAGGTAGAAATAAATTGTTTTCAATATCGACATTTGGTACTATAAAATACCTGTACTTCCCTAATCCTAGTATGCTTTTATACTTACGATTGCTTTATATTTTCTCATGCTTAAATTTGTCTCGCATTAAAGTCTGTCTGTGTGAAATTTGTTTATATTACAGATTTTGTTTGTCTAACTACATCCGTCTTCTTTGACTGAAAGAGTTTTCTGCACACAGAGAAAAACCAACTTGAAATCAGTAAAAACCATGCTGAATTAATAAGAACCATTAACAAATGTTTAGTCATATTGAAATTTCTTATTTCAATATGGACAAAATATTAATTTACAGTATTCATTTATTAAACTCATTAGTTTGTAGATATCTCAATATACATTTTCTATTATATTAAAAATTATTGAATTAATGTGACGAATTCTTATTTTTAAGCTGCAGATTTTCCCTGAGTGTATGGATTGTTTATATTTGCATTGTGCTTTAACTAAACGACGCTTCATATATTTTCATGATGTAGATCTAATAAATACTTAAGCATTGATAAGAAATTTGATATGTATACATTAGGGTGACAGCCAAAATCTTTTTCGCGAATTTTAAAGCTTTTTCAACGGAATATTGTGCCAATAGGTCCAAAAGTTTTGTGACGAAAATTTGAGCCAAATCGGGCAACGTTTTCTGGACGCGCATCCAGGTCAAAGGTCAGGTATTTTCATATTTTACAATATATACAAAATAAATTTTTTGAACTCGTTTATTTTTTTCAATATTTAATGAAAAAATGTGGATTTATATATTTTCGTGAAAAAAATAGTAAAAAGAACTTTTTTGGTAATTAACCTTTCCTTTATGTCAGGAAATTAATAGATGCTTTTATTCAAAAACGTTAACTACAAAAACACATTTGTTTGTTTGTATTAAATCACACCATCTACATGGCAAAAATTTTAAAATTGCTATTTTCCTAGACAACAACCATTATTTTTAACGGATTCTAATGATAAATTTCAAGGCCTACTAGATTTTTAAAATACGACTGAATTATGTATTTCCCCAAAAATTATATAAATTGCATTCAGTCGTGTGAATTACTTGTGTAAAGTGCTTTTGGTTAGAGATTTTTTGTGAATTTTGTAAAAATATATAACAATGCCCTCGTTAAGGGAAGAAATATTTTTAATAGGCTATTCAAAACACCAAATAGTTGGTTCTAAACTTCCCTCGAAGGGGGACTGCCTCAAAGTTTTTTTTCATAATATGAGGACAACGAAATTAACTGCAAAAGATAGTGCTGATCTTGTGGTAAGAGAGTGTATAATTTTTTGGGAAAAGGCCCGTATTCCTGTTCACGATTTGCACTGGTGTACAAAAAAAATGTTGCGTCTGTATGAGGAATGGAAAGATTTAAAAAAAAAATATATCTAGAGTGTCCGACATTCATAAAAACAGAAGAAAACTGTGGAGCGATAATTTAGGCGATCTCTTCGATATTGCTCGTACCGATGCACTGGAACTAATAGATTTAGAAGAAGACAAGCAATTTTTAATTAAACAAAGAATGAAAGGTCGCGAAGGTTGTATGTTGGGAGTCGACTGTAATCTAAAAAAAAGAGGAAAGAAAAAGAAATCGCAAAAAACAAGAAGAGTTGCGTAAAAAATTAAGTGACGAATTACCATCAACTTCATCAGGTAAAAATTTAATTAAATGTTAAATAACGTTGTTTTAAATTTTTGTTGGAAGTACTGAACTGTGACAAAATTTATTTCAGCCTGCAATATGATTGAATTTTCCGCATCTGAAGATGCTGCAACATCAGAGGAAGAATATTCTGAATGTTCGATTGAGGCAAAACGTTTTCGCAGTACTTCTTGTACGAAAAAGAAAAGTGTCTTAACGTCAAGACTAGCTGCAGTTTTCGACAAGTTAAAAATAAGTCAGAGAGATGCTGTACACTTATTGGTTGCAGTTATTGACGCCGTCGGACTTAATACATCCGATTATATTTTAAATCGAACCTCCATAAGTCGGGAAAGAGCGCAATTAAGATTAACGCAAAGTGAAAAAATTATAGAAAAGTTTACTGCAAGTGATCAACCTTTGACCATCCATTGGGACACTAAACTGTTATCGACAATAACAGGAAAATCAGAAGACCGTTTGGCTATAATTGCTACGGCTCCAGGCCTAGAGCAAATTATAGATATGCCTGATATTCCCTCTGGGACTGGAGCGGAAATTTCTTCTGCAGTTTATGATGCATTAGAAGACAAACATATTTTGGAACGAACGGAAGCGTTTGTTTTTGATACAACATCATCCAACACTGGTAGATTGAAAGATGCATGTGTGCTTTTGGAGAGATCAATTGGAAGAGAAATTCTATTTCTAGGCTGCAGACACCATATTTTCGAAATTGTTTTGGCAGCAGTTTTTACGGAGGCCAATGTTGGAGTGTCGTCTGGACCGGACATAACGATTTTTAAAAAATTCAAAAAACATTGGCCAGAAATAAATACAGATAGTTTTGTGCCAGGAATAGCTCATCCACGAATTATGGAAATTACAGGCGATAATGTTGGTGAACTTTTAGATTTTGCTTTAGGAAAAATGAACGATTCATTCCCGAGAAATGATTATAAAGAATTTTTGGAGTTAGTAATTATATTCCTTGGTGGCAATCCTCCTTCAGGAATAAAATTCAGAAAACCCGGTGCACTGCACTACGCAAGATGGATGGCCAAGGCTATATACTCTTTAAAGATAGTGATTTTTCGCAATCAATTTCCTGAAGTGACAGATTTTGAAATCAGTGCTTTGATAGAAGTAACAGGTTTCATTGTAAGTTGTTATTAAAATTTTTGGTTTGATTCAAATAAAGCGGATAAAGCTGCTTTAAATGATATTATGTTTTTGAGAAAATTGGAAAACTACAAAAGAGTCAATCAAAATATTACGGACAAAGCCATTTCAAATGTATTAAATCATCTGTATTACTTAAGCGAAGAATGTGTGGGCTTTTCTTTGTTTGACGAAAGGATAGACAACATAACAAAAAGCAAGCTAGTAACGAAGATGTCTGTAGATATATCTGGAAATGAGGATGAAGAGATAGCAAAGAAGCTAATAATAAAGAAGGAAAACTTAAAAAGTTTTATTTTCAGAGACAACTCTGATATTTTACAAGATTTGTTTTCAAAAAATACCAAAAAAGTTTTCAAGAGATTTGGAATTTCAATAGAGTTTTTCAGCAATGATCCACGTTCTTGGAGTGTTACAGGAGAGTACCTAAGAGCGAAACAAATTATTCAAAACTTGGCTGTTGTTAATGATTGTGCTGAAAGAGGCATTCAGTTAATTCAAGAATACCATGACAAAATAACAAAAGATGAGGGACAGAAACAACATTTAATGAAAGTAACTATCATATATTATAACTTATTTAATTTTTTTTCTCTTGACATGGTTTAATATTTTACAGGTGGTACAAAAATATAGGCAGCTGTATTCAAAAAATGCTAATCTATATTCTCTGCAAAAAGATTTTGATCTGTAGATTTTAAAAGAAAAAAAACCTACCAAATCACCGATCATAATTTTTGTTTTTAAAATTAGAAAAAGTAGTAGATTGACCATTGAATGCGGTCGACGCTGGTAGCGCAGCAGAAAATATATGCATATTCCATCCTGAAATGTAAAAACTTTATGTTAATTGAAAATTTTTCCTGCAATATTTTTAAGTTATTTTATCAAAAGTACACAGAATTTATATACATTGCCAATAATGGAAATTTGAGAGTTAGTTCCCAAAAAAACTATTTGAGTGTCCTCTTTATTAAAAGTCTACAGAATCCAGATGTTTTTGTAAAATAAAGTAGAAAATATATGAGTTTCTCAACTTTATTTCATACTAGCTGTGAAATATGCAAATACCTGACCTTTGACCTGGATGCGCGTCCAGAAAACATTGTCCGATTTGGCTCAAATTTTCGGCACAAAACTCTTGGACCTATTGGCACAATATTCCGTTGAAAAAACTTTAAAATTCGAACAAAAATTTTTTTACATACAAACCATTATCACCCTAGTATACATACATATCTACAAATTGATTTTATGTATGTATGTATGTACATATATGTGTACATACAAATAAGTGTTTAACTCAATTTTTGAATACATTTTTTATTTTATTTTTTGTCATGTGATGTCTGTTGTTGTTGAAATTAAAAACATTTTAATTTTTATCTGCGTTTACTTAAAAGTTTGTGAGGATTTTCTGTTTTAAGTAAAACTGAATTCGTGAAGATATGTACATACTCTATAGTAATAGTAACTATAATAGAAATATTTCTTATACTTAATTTAAATTTTTTGAAAGTTGATGCAGAGTTAGTTAGTCAACGTTTGACATTTTTGGGGTATAAAATATTTTCTAACTATAACCTTCTACATTTATTTTGGAAAGCTTGCTTTGCTTTTTAAAAATGTATAAACATTTTTAAATGAAACTGATCCGGAACTCCAGCTTAGGTACTGATAGTTTTTTGTTGTTAGTTAACTTACTTTTTTTTATTTTTTATTGATAAAATCAAACGGGAGTTTGATATTGTCATTATTATTTTCATAATTGTTGAAAACAATCGCTGCTTTTTTTTTTGTTTTTTTGCGATGAAATTATTTGAATTACTTTTAAGACCTTACGCGTTTATAAAAATTATGTTATTTTCCATATTACTCAATTTATAAGACTTTTAGAATTTGTCCTTTAGTGATTATATATTCTATTATGTGATCATGAATACGAATGCAGTAAGCTGATGTCTTTGCTTACTGTTTCAAATTAAAATTTTATTCAATTGAATAAAAGGAGCTTTTTTCTTAAACTGTGATGTAGTTAGAAGCGCTGGAGATTCTTTCATATAACAGCTTTCTTGGAATTTTAGATACATATAATATAGAATTGGATAACATTATGTACTTTTAATTTTTATATTAAGAAGTACGAATATGAGACTGAATTTAAATGTACTTTTAAATTAGTTAAATCATAATGAATAGCGATCAACAGAAAACGAACTCGTTTTCATATAATTTAGGTATACCCTATCGACGGCTCCTCTAAGATACAAGATGACTTTGTATGACGAAATTTCTGTTGCTTTATACTGATAATATGTTTACATTAATAAGGTACATATACATATGTTTATTTTATGAAGGGTGAGCACCTATGTCTTTTATTTAATGTTCTATATGATTTTTTTTTCATTTTATTAAAGTTCAGCGTATTGTGTATATATTCCTGAAATGTTTAAGTGTGTTTTGTGTTCCCATCGGACAGAGTGTACGTAGTAGTTGGTCAGTCAGTCTATATTTTTATTTATTTTTTTCTTCTAATGTACCATTCCTTTTTTCAGATTTTACTACTTGGAATAGAGTATTTTTGTCTAATTTTTTGCTGGGTATATACATTAGGTATGTAGAAATTAGTTTACTTACAAAGAAATGTATGTTTAATAAACAACTATTGTAGCAAATCGATTTCAAATAACTCAGTTACCTCTACCAGCAATTCACCGTCGGTGTTTTCATAAAGTGTTAGAAACAATGAAATATCTATGCTTGGGAGAATTTTTTTGCCTCAAGTAGGTATTTCTACATGAGTTTTGCTGGTTGACTCCTATCGCATTCATATGTAATGATTATTCACTTAAAAAAGGCCATCATGACCATCAATCACTCCCGTATACAATACATTCATGAGTTGGGTTGATCCAGATGCAATTGCCGTCTCATCACCTTCTAACAGCTTTATATATTTTGCTAGTATGCATGCCTTAGCATGCTTCTATCGATAGTGACGTAAGAGTCCGAGATGTAGTAGTGTTACAATTAAAAATCTTTACTATTAGAATTTACCAGTTCGCTCTTTTGAATTTTTGCAAAGTAGATACATATGTATGTATTTAAGTGACCACAAAATCATAAAATTTCTTTGCTTACAAAATTGTATGACGTGAGGATTTTTTTTTTTGAAATTATTCATGCTTCGGCATGCTTTCATTTTTTTTCTGTAAATTTATTTAATACTCATAGAGATACAGATATAAAGTAAGATCTGTTTGCAGTATGCAGCTTCAGCATGATTCTAATTGAAGCGTATATTCATTCACTAAGTTTGTTTGATACTTATTCATACACATATACATTCTTAAAGATTGGATATCAAAGTCCAAATTCCGTAGTTTATCTATATTTTCTAAAGATATGATAGCTAAAGAATAAATAGAGCGAAGATCTTCTATAATAATCCCATTTTCATATTGTATAATTTTGCGTTCTAGCGCTTTCGATGGAAAAATGTACATACAACTTTATAAAAAGTGATAATATGATGTGCTGCTGAATATTGCACTATGTTATAGTTTATTTTAAACACTGAAGTTTTAGCAAATTTCATTCAGACCAACAAGTTTAGAGAATTCCACTACATTTAGCTAATTATCTAATTCCACTACATTTAGTTAATTACCTTTCTTAAGACCCATCATTCCTAATCAATCCTACAAAAAACTAGATTTTTCGTTTTAATTTAATTTTTATTTTTATTAAATTCAACATTCATTCTTCAAATTACTTTATACTGTATTAAGCAGCTTTTTCTCATTTCTTGAGTTAACTTTAATCGTAAACATTTTAATGGTGAGATATATTTTTCTATTTTATGCACTAAGTAATTCTTTATATATGTATACCAATCCTTTTATATGAACCATTAAAGCTAATTCTTTTCACATCATTCCTTTTCATACTCAATTAAATCATTGTACTATTGATGCTTTCATATTAAGTAATGTTTAATCTTCTATTTATGTATGAGTTTTCCAAAGTATTTATTAAAAAATTCCTTAGAATCATCTGTTTGTAAATTTTTTTTTGGTACCCGTACCACTTCAAAAATATTTTCCAATCCTTGGTTTTTGGAGTGCGGCTTTTATTTTCAGCTGTACTACAATTTGAGAATGTGTCAATTACAGTCTTCAAAAATCAACAATTTCTATTTTCTGTAGAATAGTTCTCCATTTCACCTAACTTAGCTCCATAAAACTTCATATATTCCTGTCATTGCATCTCTACAAGCACAAACAATTTTCGAGTTTTAATATGGAGTTCGTTTACTAAACTTCTTTTTAAAGACATTGAGTTGTTTTACAGATTTTTTCGATAGTGTGGTGATCTACATGTTGCACTTTCAGCTTTTATACTAACATGTAGTTAATTTTCTAATCTATATATTTAATCGTACAACTCTTCAATTTATTTTTAATTATTTAATTTTTAGAATTGCTTTTCAATTTTATAACTCTCTTCCTTCTCTAATTTTATTTCACGTTGTAGTCCACCAATATGCATTTGAATATATTCTTGAATTATATCAATGCCTTAAGCTATATTATTAATTTGTTCTTTAGTTTGTCGATTTCAGTTTCCAGAAAAATTAACTTATATCATCGTTCTCTGGTTATCAGATCAGCTTATCAGGAGCTGGTCTGGTTTTCAGATCAGCTTATCAGGAGCTAGTGTGGTTATCAGATCAGCTTATCAGGATCTGATCTGATTTTCAGATCAGCTTATCAGGAGCTGGTCTGGTTTTCAGATCAGCTTATCAGGAGCTGATCTGATTTTCAGATCAGCTTATCAGGTAACAGATCAGGCTATCAGGAGCTGTTCAGATTTTCATTTCAAGATATCTGAGTCAGATTTAGTTATCAGTGTACAAGTAGCTAGCCATTTATAACATTTATATACATGAAGTTTAAAGTCAGATGAAATACGAAAAAGTAAAGTTTTATGTAGCAAAATTATTTTCAATAACGATCATCGTTCAATTCAATATCTTTGCTTATAATCAAAAATTCATATTTAGCCTTTCAACATGCTTTATATTTTTCTCACCTTACTTAAACATTAAATTTACATTATGATGATCTCTTATTAAATGTTTAGTGATTCTGGTGTAAGTTTTACATAAGTAGAATGAATCAACATTCTTATCTCTTCCCATGCAAAAATATGCTTCCCATACGCATCATCGTTAAATATCATATTGGAATTACTTTGGACTGAAATAACAGATTCACTATCGGTAAATTTTGTATTATATTATTATTTTAATTGATGTAATTAATTTCTTAAGATATTTATATATGGGTTGATATAAAGATTTTGAGTATAAATAAATGTTCTCAAATTTAAGTCCATTAGGACTTTCTAGCAAGCCAATCATAGCGTTTTTTTCGCAATTTGACAGGTCAACTATTGTTGCACGAATAGAATTTGATATAAAGGAACTATGATTTATTTTTGAACTATCGTTCGATGATTCATCAATATTTCGTACCATGCTATATTTATGTTGTTTTGACTAAGGGTATGAGTCAATATTTATAAAATCCATTTCATAAATATCAGCTCATGCTCATAGTCAAAACAAAGTGTGCTTTAAGTGTTTAAAACCAGTATTACTGTACAAATGTTGGTTTTAAACACTTAAAATATACTTTGTTTTACTAACCGCATTTTATAACTAAATGCATTTCATAAATATTGACGCATACTCATAATCAAAACAGTATATAAATATCCTTTGTTTTGACTATGAGTATGAGTCATTATCTCTTATTATAGAAAAATAAAATAGTATGATTATATGATATCAGAAATCATGTTTTCTAATATCATATAACCATACTATTTTATTCTTTCTATAATAATAGATAATATTTATGAAATGCATTTATTTACAAAATGCGATTAGTAAAACAACATAAATATAGGATGGTATGAAATTTTGATGATTCATAAATATTTCGTACCAAGGTATTTTTAGGTTCTTTTTACTATGAGTATGCGCCAATATTTATGAAATGTATTTCATAAATATTATCTCTTATTATAGAAAAATTAAATAATGTAGCTATACGATATCAGAAAATATTTTCTGAAATCGTATAGCTATATTATTTAATTTGTCCTATAATAAGAGATAATGGCCCCTATTCATAGTCAAAACAAAGAATATTTTAAGAGTTTCAAATCAGTATTATCATACAAAATACTGATTTTAAACTCTTACAGCCTTATTTATAAAACTTATTAAGGCTTTGTAAAGGCTTTTTTAAAAAAAATTTTTATAAATTTTTTTTCGTAAAAAGTCTTTATAAAGCCCTAATAAGTGTTATAAATAAGGCTGTTAAAATATACTTTGTTTTACTAACCACATTTTTGTAACTAAACGCATGTCATAAATATTGATGCATACTCATAGTCAAAACAAATGATATTTTTATGCTGTTTTGATTATGAGTGTGGATCATTATCTCTTATTATAGAAAAAATAAACTAATGCAGCTATACGATTTCAGAAAATATTTTCTGATATGGTATAGCTGTATTAGTTTATTTTTTTATAATAAGAGATAATATTTATAAAATGTGTTTAGCTACATAAATGCGGTTAGTAAAACAACCTACAATACCTTGGTACGAAATTTTGATGATTCATCGAACGATAGTTCAAAAATAAATCATAGTTCCCTTATACGAAATTCTATTCGTGCAGCAATAGTTGACCTGTCAAATTGCGAAAAAAAACGCTATGATTGGCTTGCTAGAAAGTCCTAATGGACTTAAATTTGAGAACATTTATTTATACTCAAAATCTTTATATCAACCCAAATATAAATATCTGAAGAAATTAATTACATCAATTAAAATAATAATATATTACAAAATTTACCGATAGTGAATCTGTTATTTCAGTCCAAAGTAATTCTAATATGATATTTAACGATGATGCGTATGGGAAGCATATTTTTGCATGGGGAGAGATACGAATGTTGATTCATTCTACTTATGTAAAACTTACACCAGAATCACCAAACATTTAATAAGAGATCACCATAATGTAAATTTAATGTTTAAGTAAGGTGAGAAAAATATAAAGCATGTTGAAAGGCTAAATATGAATTTTTGATTATAAGCAAATATAGTGAATTAAACGATGATCGTTATTGAAAATAATTTTGCTACATAAAACTTTACTTTTTCGTATTTCATCTGACTTTAAACTTCATGTATATAAATGTTATAAATGGCTAGCTACTTGTACACTGATAACTAAATCTGACTCAGATATCTTCAAATGAAAATCTGAACAGCTCTTGATAGCCTGATCTGTTACCTGATAAGCTGATCTGAAAACCAGACCAGCTCCTGATAAGCTGATCTGATAACCAGACCAGCTCTTGATAAGCTGATCTGAAAACCAGACCAGCTCCTGATAAGCTGATCTAAAAACCAGACCAGCTCCTGATAAGCTGATCTGAAAACTAGACCAGCTCCTGATAAGCTGATCTGATAACCAGACCAGCTCCTGATAAGCTGATCTGATAACTAGACCAGCTCCTGATAAGCTGATCTAGTAGCCGATACCTGAATTTGCTGTTAGCAAACATGGATGAGAAAGTTTTAAAGCATTTGGTGCTGAGAACAAATGTGATTAAGAAAAAGCTTCGTAGTATAAAAACTAGTGAAATATATACAAATGAACAACTAGGAGATGCATTTAAACCTATAACAGAAGAATTCATAAATAGTTCTAAAAATATTAAAAGAATTCTTATGAAAGAAAAAAGTAAAATCAAGACAGAAGTTGAAAATATACAAGTTTAAAGCATGACAAACCATCAGTCAAGATAGAGACAAGTACACCAAAGAAACTAGCAGAAGGAACAATATTTGATAATACCATCTTATTTAATGATGCTAATACTGAGAATGATGATGACGATGATTTGTACTCAAAGACTTCCAATTCCGAAGACTTATCAGTATTGGAAGG
Source organism: Tachina grossa (assembly GCA_949987645.1). Lineage (NCBI taxonomy): Eukaryota > Metazoa > Arthropoda > Insecta > Diptera > Tachinidae > Tachina > Tachina grossa. The sequence continues at coordinate 58,630,088 of OX465277.1, read as the reverse complement.
AAGAAATGAATTAGATACAAACTAATGGTGATAGTAACCTCAAACTGAATGAAGATAAAATACAAGTTGGTGGTCAAATATGGGCTCTAACACTAGGACTATTTTCTCTAATGTTTGATAAAATACCAAAAAATTATGATAAATTTGAACTCGAAATCTATAAAAAGATTTTAATTACTACTAATGTATGCATACAGAATCATCATCGTTCTCCGTCAGAGAACGATGATATAAGTTAATTTTTCTGGAAACTGAAATCGACAAACTAAAGAACAAATTAATAATATAGCTTAAGGCATTGATATAATTCAAGAATATATTAGCTTTAATGGTTCATATAAAAGGATTGGTATACATATATAAAGAATTACTTAGTGCATAAAATAGAAAAATATATCTCACCATTAAAATGTTTACGATTAAAGTTAACTCAAGAAATGAGAAAAAGCTGCTTAATACAGTATAAAGTAATTTGAAGAATGAATGTTGAATTTAATAAAAATAAAAATTAAATTAAAACGAAAAATCTAGTTTTTTGTAGGATTGATTAGGAATGATGGGTCTTAAGAAAGGTAATTAACTAAATGTAGTGGAATTAGATAATTAGCTAAATGTAGTGGAATTCTCTAAACTTGTTGGTCTGAATGAAATTTGCTAAAACTTCAGTGTTTAAAATAAACTATAACATAGTGCAATATTCAGCAGCACATCATATTATCACTTTTTATAAAGTTGTATGTACATTTTTCCATCGAAAGCGCTAGAACGCAAAATTATACAATATGAAAATGGGATTATTATAGAAGATCTTCGCTCTATTTATTTCTTTAGCTATCAGATCTTTAGAAAATATAGATAAACTACGGAATTTGGACTTTGATATCCAATCTTTAAGAATGTATATGTGTATGAATAAGTATCAAACAAACTTAGTGAATGAATATACGCTTCAACTAGAATCATGCTGAAGCTGCATACTGCAAACAGATCTTACTTTATATCTGTATCTCTATGAGTATTAAATAAATTTACAGAAAAAAAATGAAAGCATGCCGAAGCATGAATAATTTCAAAAAAAAAAAATCCTCACGTCATACAATTTTGTAAGCAAAGAAATTTTATGATTTTGTGGTCACTTAAATACATACATATGTATCTACTTTGCAAAAATTCAAAAGAGCGAACTGGTAAATTCTAATAGTAAAGATTTTTAATTGTAACACTACTACATCTCGGACTCTTACGTCACTATCGATAGAAGCATGCTAAGGCATGCATACTAGCAAAATATATAAAGCTGTTAGAAGGTGATGAGACGGCAATTGCATCTGGATCAACCCAACTCATGAATGTATTGTATACGGGAGTGATTGATGGTCATGATGGCCTTTTTTAAGTGAATAATCATTACATATGAATGCGATAGGAGTCAACCAGCAAAACTCATGTAGAAATACCTACTTGAGGCAAAAAAATTCTCCCAAGCATAGATATTTCATTGTTTCTAACACTTTATGAAAACACCGACGGTGAATTGCTGGTAGAGGTAACTGAGTTATTTGAAATCGATTTGCTACAATAGTTGTTTATTAAACATACATTTCTTTGTAAGTAAACTAATTTCTACATACCTAATGTATATACCCAGCAAAAAATTAGACAAAAATACTCTATTCCAAGTAGTAAAATCTGAAAAAAGGAATGGTACATTAGAAGAAAAAAATAAATAAAAATATAGACTGACTGACCAACTACTACGTACACTCTGTCCGATGGGAACACAAAACACACTTAAACATTTCAGGAATATATACACAATACGCTGAACTTTAATAAAATGAAAAAAAAAATCATATAGAACATTAAATAAAAGACATAGGTGCTCACCCTTCATAAAATAAACATATGTATATGTACCTTATTAATGTAAACATATTATCAGTATAAAGCAACAGAAATTTCGTCATACAAAGTCATCTTGTATCTTAGAGGAGCCGTCGATAGGGTATACCTAAATTATATGAAAACGAGTTCGTTTTCTGTTGATCGCTATTCATTATGATTTAACTAATTTAAAAGTACATTTAAATTCAGTCTCATATTCGTACTTCTTAATATAAAAATTAAAAGTACATAATGTTATCCAATTCTATATTATATGTATCTAAAATTCCAAGAAAGCTGTTATATGAAAGAATCTCCAGCGCTTCTAACTACATCACAGTTTAAGAAAAAAGCTCCTTTTATTCAATCGAATAAAATTTTAATTTGAAACAGTAAGCAAAGACATCAGCTTACTGCATTCGTATTCATGATCACATAATAGAATATATAATCACTAAAGGACAAATTCTAAAAGTCTTATAAATTGAGTAATATGGAAAATAACATAATTTTTATAAACGCGTAAGGTCTTAAAAGTAATTCAAATAATTTCATCGCAAAAAAACAAAAAAAAAAGCAGCGATTGTTTTCAACAATTATGAAAATAATAATGACAATATCAAACTCCCGTTTGATTTTAAATGTTTATCAATAAAAAATAAAAAAAAGTAAGTTAACTAACAACAAAAAACTATCAACCCTAAGCTGGAGTTCCGGATCAGTTTCATTTAAAAATGTTTATACATTTTTAAAAAGCAAAGCAAGCTTTCCAAAATAAATGTAGAAGGTTATAGTTAGAAAATATTTTATACCCCAAAAATGTCAAACGTTGACTAACTAACTCTGCATCAACTTTCAAAAAATTTAAATTAAGTATAAGAAATATTTCTATTATAGTTACTATTACTATAGAGTATGTACATATCTTCACGAATTCAGTTTTACTTAAAACAGAAAATCCTCACAAACTTTTAAGTAAACGCAGATAAAAATTAAAATGTTTTTAATTTCAACAACAACAGACATCACATGACAAAAAATAAAATAAAAAATGTATTCAAAGATTGAGTTAAACACTTATTTGTATGTACACATATATGTACATACATACATACATACATAAAATCAATTTGTAGATATGTATGTATACATATCAAATTTCATATCAATGCTTAAGTATTTATTAGATCTACATCATGAAAATATATGAAGCGTCGTTTAGTTAAAACACAATGCAAATATAAACAATCCATACACTCAGGGAAAATCTGCAGCTTAAAAATAAGAATTCGTCACATTAATTCAATAATTTTTAATATAATAGAAAATGTATATTGAGATATCTACAAACTAATGAGTTTAATAAATGAATACTGTAAATTAATATTTTGTCCATATTGAAATAAGAAATTTCAATATGACTAAACATTTGTTAATGGTTCTTATTAATTCAGCATGGTTTTTACTGATTTCAAGTTGGTTTTTCTCTGTGTGCAGAAAACTCTTTCAGTCAAAGAAGACGGATGTAGTTAGATAAACAAAATCTGTAATATAAACAAATTTCACACAGACAGACTTTAACGCGAGACAAATTTAAGCATGAGAAAATATAAAGCAATCGTAAGTATAAAAGCATACTAGGATTAGGGAAGTACAGGTATTTTATAGTACCAAATGTCGATATTGAAAACAATTTATTTCTACCTACATATAAATACCAGCTCAAATACACACACATAGCAGAATTCATATAAGAAATATCCAAGAAAATTTCAACAACACCCCACCTTTTGCAAATCACGACGAGCCTTAAATTCTCCCTCAGATATACATACACAAATTCCCATGATCATACATACATACATACATATACAATATATAAGATTAATCTCAACAACACAACACACCTTTTGCAAATCATGACGAGCCTTAAATTCTCCCTCAGATATACATACACAAATTCCCATGATCATACATACATACATACATATACAATATATAAGATTAATCTCAACTACACAACACTCTCACCTACCTGAAATTACAGATAGTCTTAAACTTCTACAGACGTCTATACACATAGATTCTCACGGCTACATATTACAAGAACACCTCGCCCCTAATAAATCACAATCATCTTAAATTCTTACAAAAATACATACATACATACATACATACATACATACATACACATAACCAATTTAGCTCAACAACATCCTCACCTACCTCAAATCATGATCAGCCTTAAACTACTATAGACAGACACATCCACAAATTCCTATGGTTACATATTACGCCAACAACGCCACCCACTCATATCACGGTCAGCCTAAAATTCCCACAGTCTAGCAACACCTACATTAGCATTAGAAAAAATAACTTTCACGTTTTCCCGTCGTCATTAGGAAATATCATTTTCCCGTCGGCATATACACACATAAAAACAGTCAAACTATGAACCGCCTTAATACATTCCCTATCCACTTTCATTCGCAACAGGCTTGCCACTCTCTGCAGCTATTAGATTATTTCCCCCAGAGATCGCAAACATAAATGCATATATACACAATAAACCTACATAAGCATACCAACGACAACTCAAAACAGCAGCCCAAAATCTATCAAATAACAATCACTATATGCACACAAATACACAGATCCCTTGTAACTACCCTGCAGTCAGACTGGGAGCAAGTGTCTTTGTGTCAACACTAAAATTCTAGTAACAATTTTGTTATAATAAGTTTTTTTCTATCCGTCAGTATAAAGGAAGTAAAGAAAACAGATATGGTGTATTTGTGGTGGACTTGTCAATAACTTGTCAATTTGTATGTACGTCGCACAAGCGACAAGTCAAAAGCGACTCAGTACATTTTCACCATCGCCATTTCCTACCGGGTATAATGATTGTCTGCCACTACAACAAAAGTATCGGACATCATCAAACATACAAGTAAATACAAAAACACATACACAAACACACACACACACACTCCCATACACACATACAAACACCCACATACACATGCAAAGAATCAGACTCACACACACACGCACACACACACACACACAATATCAGCATGAAAATCCCCAAAATCCCCAAATTGGTAACAGGGTTGCCATCATTTTTATTTTTCCCCGGTTTTGAATTCCCAAAACAGGACTATCTCCGCCATTACTAATCTAATTTTGTCTTAAACTCTGATGCAGTTAGAAGCGGTTGAGATTTTTTCATATAGTAGCTTTGTTGGAATCTTAGATACATATCATATAGAATTGCATATCGTTCATTTTTGAACTTTATGTTAAGATCATCATATGGATATGAGACTGAATTTAAATGTACTTTTAAATTAGTCAAATCACAATGAACAAACTTATTTTCTTGTTGAAAAGCAATCAATACAAAACGGGGGCGTTCTATATTTGCAGCCAGTTTAACATTCCAAATATGGCTAGTACCTGTGTTTAATTGTGGATTAACATGACAATTCCAACTGCGAAATACCATTGGCACCATTGTTAATAATTTTTATCATATTCAATTTGCTAAAGTCGGATAATTGTACATGTGGGATTCTCCATGAGATGAGTGAAATTGTAAGTTTAGCTTTTTCTGTAGAAACACTCGAGCGTACAAGATCTTCATCATTCTTATTGCGCAAGAGTATCAATTCATGTTTTCCATTTAGTATAACTTTGTTGTAGTCTTCGGCGAATCCTAGAAGCATTTTTAGAGGTACATAAAAATTGAAAAATCCATCTTCAAGAGTGACATCGTCAATTTTGTTCCATCCAGCATTTTGCATCACATTGCTTTCTGTTGGTGACAGAGAAACCAAATTTTTTATAGTGCTTGTGGCTCCTAAATATCTTGTATGGTCAATTTCAATTCCATTGAGCTCATAGCGAATTTCATCAAATAGATATGCCACAAAGTTGTTTTCTAATAAAAAGTTCTCCGAAGAAGAAGAAGATTTGGGGTTATTATCATCGGCAACAAACCCCTCTATATAAATGTAGCTCTCACTGGGTAATACGTACATATCTTGATTTTGTATTGAAATTCTAATTTCATCATTATTGTTGTAAGATTGTAAGTATGGTACATATGTATGATACTCCTTTTTGATTAAATTCTCATCAGACAAGGGTTTATCTAAGACATCTATTATTGAACTCATTTTGTCTTCAATTTAAAATTCAAGGACTTTAGAAAATTTTTATTTGATGTTGTTAGAGCTTTTTGTTGAGCTGGTCGCTTTAATGTTGTTGTTGTTCTTGCTGCTATATTTTTCAATGTATTTGTGTTGTATATTAGCATTATTTAGTTGGCCTTAAATGTATTCGTATTGTAATTTCCTCTCCTCGGAAATTAATTAAATCACCATGTTGATCAAGTACGCGCAGCGCTAGTGAACTTATCTCTCTGGTGTTTACAGGTAAATAGATGAGATTTCTTGGAACCTCGTCTATTTTATAGCCTGGAGGCACATTAATCGGAAATTCATGAAGTGTATGCGATTTGGAGTTATTTATATATGTGTTTATAGCGATATTACTTTCAATTCGCAAGAGATTCACTTTAAAAATATTAACTGGAAGATCTGAATAATAATATTTGCTTGGTGTTAGGATTTTGCTATTGAATCCTAAAAGTTTTCCAATTGTATTGTCTTTATTAAAATATACAGGATCCTTAAAATTATTAACTTTAACTTGCATTGTATTGTTATTGGCTTCAATAAAAATCTTATTTGCTGGGCAGAGTCGTTTGTATTTCTCTTCTATAAAATCAACTATATCATTTAATTCGTAAGATCCAATTGGTATTTCAATTATATGTTCCCCTATATGAAACATATTGTTGTAGGTGTCTACATTTGGAATACTGTTGTATGAATGAAAATCAGTTAGAGCACACTCATATGCACCATGTAATTCAATAGGAGGAAAGTAACTAGCAGATAGTTCTGATGAGTTAGAGCTCAGAGTAAGTGTTATTGACATTATAACAGACTGATTACAATTAAATAATGTTTAGTACACAGTATGGTTTATAAGCATGATTTACATATTTATTTCATTTTCTTATTTTAAAATTAACATTAGTTTCTTAATATTAATGCTATTGTTGTTGTTGTTGGTATTGATGTTGTTGTTGTTGCTAATTTAGTTTTTCTTCCAACTATAATATTTCATCTTTACTTATCCAAGAATTGTGTTGATTAGAAAATCGCAGCCATTTAACATATACCTCCTTCCCTTTAATTTTAAGAACCTTTTCAACTAGATAAGTATGTATTTGGAAATCTAGTTTTTGAAAGTTCCTCAGTATAAAAGCCACCTTTAATAGGATTGCCAAGATAATCTTCTAATATGTATGTTGCAGGATTTGTATTTTGAACTCTTGTAATTGTGAAAATTTCTGTAGTCCAATTTGGAGTATAACCTTTTTCAAATGTGTGCTTATATTTGCTTATGCGAACATGATCTCCCTCGTTAAATTTCGACATTTTATACATTTTCAAATGACTGAGTACTGTATTTAGCAGCTTTTCCTCATTTGTTGAGTTGACTTTAATAGGAGACATTTTAATGGTACGATGAACTTTTCTATTGTATGCATTGAGTAAATCTTTGTATATATTAATCCACTTATATGAACCATTATAACTAAATTCTTTCCACATCATTCCTTTCAATGTTCTATTAAATCGTTCTACTATTGATGCTTTCATAATGCTATATGTTGAGTAGTGATTAATGTTGTATTTATGCATTAATTTTCCAAAGTGTTTGTTGAAAAATTCTTTGCCATCATCTGTTTGCAAGTTTGTTGGTACTTTGGTTGTTTCGAGTGCAGCTTTTGTTTTAGCGGTACTGCCCATGCAAATTTTGAGAATGTGTCAATTACAGTCAACAAAAATCGATAATTTCTATTTTCTTTAGAATAGTTCCCCATTTCAACTAAATCAGCTTGCCAAAGATCATCTATTCCTTTCATTACAACTCTACGACGCACAAAATGTTTTCGTGCTTGCTTAGGAAGTTCGTTTACTAAATTTCTTTTTGAAGACATTAAGTGTTTTTAAAGATTTTTTGCAGAGTGTTGTGATCTACTCGACGCACTTTCAGCTATTGATACAAACATGTAATTTTCTAATCTATAAATTTTTTCATTTAGCTGTTCAATTTGTTCTTCAAAGGATGTTTTAATTTGTAGAATATCTTTTTCAATTTTATAATTTTCTTCTATCTCTAATTTTATTTCGCGTTGTAGTTCCTCAATTTGCATTTGAATATCTTCTCGTATTATAGTATTATCTCCCTTAAAGTATGTTAATAATTTCTCTTCTAATTTTTTGATTTGAGTTTGCAAAAACAATTTATTGATAACATCGTTTCCTCCATAGCTTTTGCAACATTTTTGATCCTTTTGTTTTGGACATCAATGTTGTTGTTCGTATCCACAAAGAACCCCAGCAGTTTAGGTGCATTTTTCAAAGAAATTGTGATGCTACTATCGTTTAAATAGTGTCCAAATTTATCAACAGACATACTCTATATACTTTATTAAAGTTATTGTATTATATTCGCTTCACGTAGTTCTTCAATAATTGACACAATCTCGTTATTGTGATTAGTATGACCTGCACCTTGTGATGCGAGCAGTAGTCGAAGTCGATCTATTAACTTATTTGGATCGTCCCAGTATATATAGTTGGGCTTATGATATTAAATTGCATCATTCTATCACCTAAATAGCTACCTTTGGGCTCAGATCCTGTTGATTCAGGTAAATTCTTCTGGTTTTTCTCATCAATAAAATTCTTAATAATATGTTTATATTTATATCCTCTAGTACCCTTAATTTGAACATCAGGTTTAAAGTCTATTCTATATGCATTAGTAGTAATTAAAATCTTTTTATAGATTTCAAGTTCAAATTTATCGTAATTTTTTGGTATTTTATGAAACATTAGAGAAAATAGTCCTGGTGTTAGAGCCCATATTTGACCACCAACTTGTATTTTATCTTCATTCAGTTTTAGGCTACTATCACCAAATTTCAATTCATTATTGTAATCTTTATGTGGGCCATAGTTTGTATCTAACTCATTTCTTCCTTCCAAAACTGATAAATCAGTATAAGTATATTCTGTATTGGAAGTCTGTGAGTAAAAATCATCTTCATCATCATCATCATCATTTTCAGTATTAACATCATTAAATAAGATGGTATTATCAAAAATTGTCCCTTCTACTAGTTTTTTTGGTGTACTTGTCTCTATCTTGACTGATGGGTTTTCAGGCTTTAAACTTGTATTATTTTCAACTTCTGTCTTGATGTTACTTTCTTCTTTCATATGAATTCTTTTAAAATTTTTAGAACTATTTATGAATTCTTTAAGAGGTTCTGTTATAGGTTTGAATGTATCTCTTAATTGTTCACGTGTATCTATTTCACCAGTTTTTATACTACGAAGCTTTTTCTTCAACACATTCCTTGTCAACACCAACTGTTTTAAAATTTTCTCATCCATGTTTGCTAAGGGCAAATAACAGGTATCAGCAATGAGATCAGCTTTTCAGGACCTGGTCTGGTTTTCAGATCAGCTTTTCAGGACCTGGTCTGGTTTTCAGATCAGCTTTTCAGGACCTGGTCTGGTTTTCAGATCAGCTTGTCAGGACCTGGTCTGGTTTTCAGATCAGCTTATCAGGACCTGGTCTGGTTTTCAGATCAGCTTTTCAGGACCTGGTCTGGTTTTCAGATCAGCTTATCAGGACCTGGTCTGGTTTTTAGATCAGCTTATCAGGAGCTGGTCTGGTTTTCAGGTAGCTGGTATAGTTTGGAGATCAGCTTATCAGGTATCGGATGAGGTTATAGCAAATAGATGTATCAAGTTTAAAGTTAGATTAATAACTAAAGTCAATCTTTTATGAGAAGTAGTTTATATAGTTATGAAAAAGTCAAATTGCTTTCTGTAGCGACCATCATTTAATTCATTATCTTTGCTTATCACTAAAAAGCCATATTTATCCTTCCAACATTCTCTACAAATTTCTTGGAACTTTTTGTAACTTATATCGCTGCCAACATGATCCCTATAAACATGCTTCATATTTGTATCATCTTGCTTAAACATTATAATAACATTTGCATTGTCTCTTATTAAATGCTTGGGAATTCTAGTATAAGTTTGACACAAGTAGAATGAATCAATATCCCTATGTCGCCCCATACAAAAATATGTACGTATATTATTCTGCTTTTCACATGCAACATCATCAAATATCATAATTGAATTAGTTCTAGCTTCGTCAGGTGGAATAACTGATTCATTATCGGTGAATGTATAATATCCCATTCCTTTAATTGGTGAAATTAGTTTCTTCAAGTACTCATTTTTGGGTTGATAAAGAGATTTTGAGTATAAATAGATGTTTTCAAACTTGAGTCCATTAGGACTTTCTAGTAAGCCGATCATAACATTAGTCTTTCCACAATTTGATGGTCCCACTATTAGAGCACGAATAGAATTTGGTAAGAGGGGGCTATGCTTTATTTTTGAAGTGATGTTCGATGATTCATCAATATTACGAACTAAAATATTTTTATGTTGTTTCACTAACTGCATTTTTGTAACTAAATACATTTCATAAATGTTACCTCTTATTATAGAAAAAATCAGATAATATGGTTATACGATATCAGAAAACGTTTAGTCATAAAAACACCTTCGTTGGAGGAGGTATAGTAGATACAATAATAAACTCTCTACCTGTTGAACTTCATCTTCCTGGATATCAGTACTGTGGACCTTTAACAAAACTACAAAAACGTTTAAATCGAGGTGATAAAGGAATTAATTTATTGGACTCTGCTTGTAAAGATCACGATATAGCTTATTCGAAAAATAAGGATTTAAGCACTAGACACAAGGCTGATAAAATACTTGAAAATTCAGCTTGGGATCGAGTTTTATCAAAAGATAGCAGTATTGCTGAAAAAACATTTGCCTATATGGTTACTAACGCAATGAAAGCCAAAACAAAATTTGGTATGGGTGTGGAGAAAAAGAAAAATGTTAAAAAGAACAAGCTAAATGATAAAAAACTGTTTAGAACATCAATTAGAGCTGCAACAAAAATACTAAAGAAGGAAAAACCATTAGATATTAACTCAGCAATTAAAATTGCCCGAAAAACTATCAACAAATCATTAAAAGGAAGAAAATCTCAAATTATAGTACCACGTGTAATACGTGTCCCAAAAATTGGTGGGTTTTTGCCTCTAATACCGATTTTAACTGCTCTGGATGCAATTGGTAGTCTAACAACTGGAGGTGCTGCTATAGCTAAAGCTGTAAATGCAACAAAGAATGCAAAAAATCAACTTGATGAAGCAACTAGACATAATAAAGCGATGGAATCTATTGCAGTTGGAAAGGGACTTTACTTAAAACCATATAAAAAGGGTTATGGTTTAGTTTTCAAAGAGGAATCAAATAACTATTAGAGATGCTACCCAACAGACCACTATCTGATGAGGACCTAAACCGTTTCTCTATAAATATTCCATATTTTAGAGGAGTTTTCATGTTGAATACTCTACCAAAACGAACAAAGAAAATAGAATGTGGAATAATCAATTTAGACGTATCAACAGGACCTGGTACACATTGGGTAGCATATTATAAAAACAACAATGGAAAAGAATATTTCGACAGCTTTGGAAACTTACAACCTCCTTCGGAAGTAGTCAAATATCTTGGTACAAATATAAAATACAACTATAATCAACATCAGAATTTCAATACATTTACCTGTGGTCATTTATGTCTTAAATTTCTTTATGAAATAACTGAAAATATTAAATAAAAAAGCACAAACATTTATTTTTTACAAAACTGTTTCATGTATTTTTATTTATAATTTAAAATACAAAATTATTATATATTATTGCCAAATTGGAAATTGGGAATTTTGAATTAGAAATTCACTCAGCTCGCTTTCAACAATTAAGCTTTGTTCACCTTCTCTACTTAAGCAATATGATCCGCTCGAGAGTTCTTTAATTTCATCATCGGTTAAAGTACTATATCGCTTTGGCAGGAACATTATGTGGTTTTCCATTTCAACTTTTAGTGTTGGCCCATATTTTGTTGTTACTCTTGTCACTTTTCGAATTGTGTATTTAATTGATGTCTCAAGCTCCTTTATGTGGATTAAGGTTTTATTTTTTAGTGAAATAAATTTTGATGTTAGATTTGTTGTAGACTCCATTTTTTATTTACTTCTGCTCACTTTAAATGTTTAACTAAAAATGATCTTAAAAGTAGCGATGATGACTTCTAGAAGGCTAATCGAAAATATTTATGGTGAAATAGTGAATAAGTGGGGGATAGTGATAGACAGAAAGAGATGGTTATAGAGAGAAAAGGGATAGAGAGAGATAGAGTGCTAAAAAAGAAGTATGGAATATAGATGATGGTATAGATATTTTAAATATCAAAAGATAGTACTTTTAAAATTTAAAGAGCAAATTAGTCTTAAAGAAACCTTCAAACAATCATCATTCATTAAATTATCGGCAAATACAATGAGCCAAATTAGACGTACTCTAAACCAATTTTTAAGAGATTTCGAAAGCTTCAGGCTTTTTGATCATTGGGAGATGATCAAATTTTTCGAAAATATGCTAGATGAGAACGAAGAATATGGTATCATGGAAGATGAAGACAATACAGAAGGACACTTCAAAAGCTGTCCTTGGTATGATCCTGAGTGTGAGGAAGGACCTGATACTTGCAGATGTACAATATATTTTTTGCGCAAAAGTATATTAGAAAATTTAATAATTAGATACTATGAAATGTTTCCATCATTATAATAAAAATAAATAAAATTAAATTAAATTATTCCTTGTTTTGTATTATTTTTTAAAGGATATTTAAGAATCATTTATTCGAATAGAAAATTACAGAAACTTGTATGTAGTGAAAAATATAAGGACTTATCCGATTATCTAAATTGTTTCTCTTTATGAACATATGAAATTTAATGGAATTTCATAATATTGTGAAATTCAATTTGTTTTGTGCAGAACCTCTCAGGGAAAACAAGACTGTGCATGTTTAAGCGATATGAAAACAAGAATTTGCAAATAAGCAAAAACGAAAGTTTTTTTGATTCAACGGAGTAAAGCCAATAAAGAAATAAACACTTTGGAAAATTAATGCATAAATACAACATTAATCACTACTCAACATATAGCATTATGAAAGCATCAATAGTAGAACGATTTAATAGAACATTGAAAGGAATGATGTGGAAAGAATTTAGTTATAATGGTTCATATAAGTGGATTGATATATACAAAGATTTACTCAATGCATACAATAGAAAATTTCATCGTACCATTAAAATGGCTCCTATTAAAGTCAACTCAACAAATGAGGAAAAGCTGCTAAATACAGTATACAGTCATTTGAAAATGTATAAAATGTCGAAATTTAATGTGGGAGATCATGTTCGCATAAGCAAATATAAGCACACATTTGAAAAAGGTTATACTCCAAATTGGACTACAGAAATTTTCACAATTACAAGAGTTCAAAATACAAATCCTGCAACATACATATTAGAAGATTATCTTGGCAATCCTATTAAAGGTGGCTTTTATACTGAGGAACTTTCAAAAACTAGATTTCCAAATACATACTTATCTAGTTGAAAAGGTTCTTAAAATTAAAGGGAAGGAGGTATATGTTAAATGGCTGCGATTTTCTAATCAACACAATTCTTGGATAAGTAAAGATGAAATATTATAGTTGGAAGAAAAACTAAATTAGCAACAACAACAACATCAATACCAACAACAACAACAATAGCATTAATATTAAGAAACTAATGTTAATTTTAAAATAAGAAAATGAAATAAATATGTATGTAAATCATGCTTATAAACCATACTGTGTACTAAACATTATTTAATTGTAATCAGTCTGTTATAATGTCAATAACACTTACTCTGAGCTCTAACTCATCAGAACTATCTGCTAGTTACTTTCCTCCTATTGAATTACATGGTGCATATGAGTGTGCTCTAACTGATTTTCATTCATACAACAGTATTCCAAATGTAGACACCTACAACAATATGTTTCATATAGGGGAACATATAATTGAAATACCAATTGGATCTTACGAATTAAATGATATAGTTGATTTTATAGAAGAGAAATACAAACGACTCTGCCCAGCAAATAAGATTTTTATTGAAGCCAATAACAATACAATGCAAGTTAAAGTTAATAATTTTAAGGATCCTGTATATTTTAATAAAGACAATACAATTGGAAAACTTTTAGGATTCAATAGCAAAATCCTAACACCAAGCAAATATTATTATTCAGATCTTCCAGTTAATATTTTTAAAGTGAATCTCTTGCGAATTGAAAGTAATATCGCTATAAACACATATATAAATAACTCCAAATCGCATACACTTCATGAATTTCCGATTAATGTGCCTCCAGGCTATAAAATAGACGAGGTTCCAAGAAATCTCATCTATTTACCTGTAAACACCAGAGAGATAAGTTCACTAGCGCTGCGCGTACTGGATCAACACGGTGATTTAATTAATTTCCGAGGAGAGGAAATTACAATACGAATACATTTGAGGCCAACTAAATAATGCTAATATACAACACAAATACATTGAAAAATATAGTACCAAGAACAACAACAACAACATTAAAGCGACCAGCTCAACAAAAAGCTCTAACAACATCAAATAAAAATTTTCTAAAGTCCTTGAATTTTAAATTGAAGACAAAATGAGTTCAATAATAGATGTCTTAGATAAACCCTTGTCTGATGAGAATATAATCAAAAAGGACTATCATACATATGTACCATACTTACAATCTTACAACAATAATGATGAAATTAGAATTTCAATACAAAATCAAGATTTGTATGTGCTACCCAGTGAGAGCTACATTTATGTAGAGGGATTTGTTGTCGATGATAATAAGGCCAAATCTTCTTCTTCTTCTTCGGAGAACTTTTTATTAAAAAACAACTTTGTGGCATATCTATTTGATGAAATTCGCTATGAGCTCAATGGAATTGAAATTGACCATACAAGATATTTAGGAGCCACAAGCACTATAAAAAATTTGGTTTCTCTGTCACCAACAGAAAGCAATGTAATGCAAAATGCTGGATGGAACAAAATTGACGATGTCACTCTTGAAAATGGATTTTTCAATTTTTATGTACCTCTAAAAATGCTTCTAGGATTCGCCGAAGACTACAACAAAGTTATACTAAATGGAAAACATGAATTGATACTCTTGCGCAATAAGAATGATGAAGATCTTGTTCGCTCGAGTGTTTCTACTGAAAAAGCTAAACTTACAATTTCACTCATCTCATGGAGAATCCCACATGTACAATTATCCGACTTTAGCAAATTGAATATGATAAAAATTATTAACAATGGTGCTTCTATACCTATGGCATTTCGCAGTTGGGATTGTCATGTTAATCCACAATTAAACACAGGTACTAGCCATATCTGGAATGTTAAACTGGCTGCAAATAGAGAACGCCCCCGTTTTGTATTGATTGCTTTTCAACAAGAAAATAAGTTTGTTCATTGTGATTTGACTAATTTAAAAGTACATTTAAATTCAGTCTCATATCCATATGATGATCTTAACATAAAGTTCAAAAATGAACGATATGCAATTCTATATGATATGTATCTAAGATTCCAACAAAGTTACTATATGAGGGAATCTCAACCGCTTCTATCTGCATCAGAGTTTAAGACAAAAGCTCCTATTATTGTAGTAGATGTCAGTCATCAGAATGAATCACTCAATAATGGACCGATTGATATAAAAATAGCATTTGAAACAGCAACTAATATTGCAGCAAAGACATCAGCTTACTGCATTCTTATTCATGATCGCATAACAGAATATATACCCATCAAAGGACAAGTTCGAAAAATCTTATAAATTGAGTAATATGGAAAATAACACAATTTTTATAGACGTACAAGGTTTCAAAAGTAATTCAAATGATTTCATCGCAAAAGAAGTAGCGATTGTTTTCAACAATTATGAATATAACAATTTCATTATAAAACCACAATTTGATTTTAAATGCTTATCAATAAAAAAGCAAAGAGAAGTAAAGTGGCTAACGAAAAACTATCATCACCTCAGCTGGACTGCTGGATCAGTTTCTTTTGAAAGCGTTTGCAATTTTTTAAAAGCCAACGCAAGATGTTCTAAAATTTATGTAAAAGGTGAAGAGAAAAGACGATGGTTGGAAAAAATCTTATGCCGAAAAATTTTTAACGTTGAGGATATAGGCTGTATCAACTTTAAACAAATGGATATTAAGTATCCAGAATATTTTTATTGTAATTATCATAAACTTGGTGTTTGCGCATTAAAAAATGCTATTTTACTAACAAAAGAAATATCTTGCTTTAAATGAACTTTTTCACTCTTTAAAATATTAATGTATGTACTATTATGAAATTTTAAAAAATTTTAAACAATAAATGTATAGAAAAATAACAAATCTACAAGTGTTTTCTTATTTCAAATACAAACTACATAAAGGAAAGAGAAGGAAGTGGGAAGGAGGAGGAGAAGTTAGCTTTTTTGCTAACTTGCAAATTTTTACTTTTTGTTTCCCTGCTTGTGACTGTAGATAGTTGAAACTTTGCTACTTTAAAATAATCGCAGCCAAAGAAAATGATTACGTTGCAAAATATAAATGTATTCTACACAGCCACAAAATATTCCACGCACAACTTCTTTTGATCGCACATACATACATACATACATACATACATCATACACACATACATACAAATATATTTCTTAAACAAATAAACAGAATATAAGCTTACAAGCGACAAACAAGCTGGACCCCCCAACACACGCGCATTAGGTGTGTTCACATACATGAGAACGTTTTATAAATAAATAAAATAATTTATTTAATTATTTTATTTTATAACAATTTATTAGCGTGAGGAAATCACACAATCACATTCCCATGATTCATATGAGACCATATGACCTAGTAGTTATCAAATCTACTTTCTCTGATATTACTGATGTAGTATTACGATAACAAATTTCTACAGTCTGGCAACACTGGGAGCATTAGAAAATAATAATCATGTTTTGCCGTCGGCATTTGAAAAAATAATAATCATGTTTTGCCGTCGGCATTAGGAAAAATTATCATGCATTGCCGTAGGCATTAGGAAAAATTATCATGCATTGCCGTAGGCATTAGGAAAAATTATCATGCATGCCGTATGCATTAGGAAAAAAATAATAATAATCATGTTTTCCCGTCGTCATTAGGAAAAATCATTTTCCTGTCGGCATTTGAAAAAATTATATTCATGTTTTGCCGTCGGCATTAGGAAAAATTAATAAACATGTTTTGCCGTAGACATTAGGAAAAATTAATAATCACTATTTCACCATTGGTATTAGAAAAAATCATTTTCATGATTTTCCCGTCGGCATATATACTCATAAAAAACCTCAAGAAAAATCACCCGTTATCACAATTAATGTAACCCAAAAAAAATCACCCGTTCCCACAAGGGTTAATGTAAACAAAAAACTCCTAATGTTAACAAATAATAAGACGGACTTATTGAACCACCCTCGTAGGTATAAAATTTCACAAATTTCCAAGAATTTAACAATTTTCAAATTTTAATTACCCAAATTTAACAATTTCAGCAACAATTTAACAATTTTAATTGCCACAGAACCGCCAGTTCACAACTACTCACTTGGTAGAATTTCATTATGAATACAGGCATTACTGATTACTGAAAATTCAATGCACCTCATCATATAACAAATCATTTAGGCAATTTATAAAAATTGTAGAAAATAATTTTAGTAATCAGTAAAAATTTACTTGTTAAACATTTTTTATTGTTTTTACTGAAACTTTAGTGGTACTGCAGTGCTGATCTATGGTAAATGCCTTTACTTTTACTTTTTAATTTTTAATTCCTGTTGTTCATCGTTTAGTTGTTGCTGTTCTTGTTGTTGTGTACGCATTGCAATTAAAATAAACTCAGTAAAGTGCGCTTTGACTCGCGCACATTCGGTTTTGATCATTTTTTTTAATTTAGCTTCCTTAATTTTTTAAGTTTTTTCAGTTTAAACGATTTTTTTCAGTTTTATCGCTTTTTTCTCGTTTTTGGCGTTTTTTTCTCTCTATTTGGGTTTTTTAATTTTCGCAATTTTTTTTTCATTTTGGCGATGTTTTCATTTTGGCGATTTTTTCATTTTGGCGATTTTTTCTGTTTGTTTGGGGTTTTTTCATTTTGGCGATTTTTTTCTGTTTTTGGGGATTTTTTATTTAGGCGATTTTTTCATTTTGGCAATTTTTTCATATTGGCGATTTTTTGCTTAAGGATTTTTTTAATTTTGGCGATTTTTGCGGTTTTTCGCGATTTATTTTAGTCCTAGAGATTTTTTTTAATTTGGTGCTTTTTTCGTTTTGGCGATTTTTTTATATTTGGCGATTTTATATTTTTTTGATTTTTTAGTTTTACCGTTTTTGAAAATTTCAAGAGTTTTACTCTTACGGTTTCCAAGATACAGCAAGTTGTCAAAATTACAAAGTCAAAATTGCATTAACTGATGGAACACCCATGGATTTAAATTTTTTAAATTTAGTGTTAATTGTAGTAGTGTGTATAAAAATACACTAACTTTTAAAATTTCAAGGTTATATATGTACATACAATTGTATGTATATTACATGGGATTTTAACATTTTTCGTTGCTCGTTTTGGAACACCCTTTAGTTTTTAACTCTCATGTATTTGTTGTTGTAGTGGCCAAATGTCTACATATTGTGTCCAAATTTCAAGTCCGTAGCTCTTACGGTTCATTTTCACCTTTGGTGTACGGAAATATACAGAAAAATAACCGGCGGCGGCGCACCGTCGGCTTCGAGCCGGTCGACTTGTTAATCTGCTTGGTATTGCTTCTTTCAAACACTAATACACTCATACATAGCTCACACCGATTTGACAATGCAAACCAAAAGCAAATAGCAAAGAAATCTCAGCAAAGAAATCAGTCAAAAGATTTTTACCCCCTAGCGTATAGATGTTTACACATCAAAATACAGACTGCAAAAACATAAATACATATATTGGACATGATTCATTTCACTTATTTACTTAAAAACCAGCATAACTCAAAAAATTTACTTTGAGGAAAAACCATTTAAAGTTTTGTAGAAATTTTTAAAATTCAATTCTGAAGAGGATAATATAGTTATACTATTCCTTCAAGGCATTATGCATAGTTCTTAAATACATATTTTTTTTTAACTGAACATCCTGTATTTCTTAATAAGTTCTTCACTTGGAATCTAATCTTTGACAAGTATCTACTTTAAGTCTATTTGATAATTGTTTAGTAACGCTAATTTATGTTTATACTTTATGGTTTTTTTTTTTGTAAATTATATTTTATAAAGATGAAGAAATAAGGTGTAATTCACTGACTTTACAACTGCAGAATTTGAAAACTTATCATCCTTAAAACAAGCTTTATTTCATCAACAGCAACTTTTCTCCGAAAATCGGTATTTTTTGTGGTAAAACTCGGATATTTTTACATAGTTTTTTTTTCAATTGGCCGCATGTTTTGCTGTTGAAAAAATAGCAAAATGCGACTTAAGTCGCACAACGGCAACGCTGGTGATAAGAACAAAGAATATAATGATCTCAGTGTGTGTTTGCTTGCGCTTTATACTTTCCCCCCGCATCTAAAGCGTATGCAAAATTTTTTTAATTTTTTAGCTCAGATGGGCATTCTATACAATTTATATTCTTTGGCACCGCTCAAGGCCTATTTATCATGTTTGTGTGTGTTTCTAACAATTGCTCTGATTTACACGGGCATAATTGTGCTGGCATAACATGCCAGTTTGTAGGTGAGAGAGGCAAAGAGAGTGGTTTTGCGGTTGGCATAACTTTTCAACCAGCTTCAACCCCGCATTAGCAGCATAAAACCAATACACATACAACTTAGTGTGGATACGAATACATTTTGTGCCAGATGTATTAGTCTCCTGTAATTTGGAAAAGAGCAAAAATTGTGCGGCTTAAAAATTGTTCTCGTCTAAACTACCTGAAACTACCTGTTTTTTGTGTTGCTGTGTTTTTGTAGAGTTGCATAGACCTAATAAATAGGCATTGGCACCGCTGACGAAAACAAGTCGATGTCAGCCGCATGCATCGGCGGCGGCTTTGTCAATAAAAATAACATCGGCGGCGGCTGTAAGCCGCTGTGAGCCACACGAATTGGACGTCTGCTAAAGAATTCTGCGGTATAAACTTGTAAAAAAAAATCAGCGGCAGGGAACGAAGCCAATACTGATTTGTCGGCGGCGGCTGACCAAAAATATCATCGGCGGTGGCTAAAAGTTGACTTGCGGCAGCTGGTACAAATCGGCTGAGAGCCGGCTAATGTCAACAATTTTTATAAACAAACTACCACCATAAAAGAGAGTTACAAGCCGAGGCCTTTTGATGGACGGCGGCGGCGCGGTTAATATTGAACGGCGGCGGCGGCGTTTTAAACAATGTCTCGGCGATATGTCGGCTTGCTGAACATGACATTATATTTCAAACGTTCGTGTGAAATGTGCTTAAGTTCTTGGAATTATCGTAACATAGAAGTATTTGTTAAGTAAAGCATAATATAATGGGTCTTAGTTTAGTATATACATGTGTATGTACATACATGAATGCAGTACATATGTATGTATAAATAAATTTTACTGAGATATGCAGATATTGAAAAAAATTAGTATTTCATTTTTTATTCATAGCATAAGAATACCGAAGTATTTTTGTTTGGCATCTTTACAAAGAAACAGCCTCCCCGCCAAATAAGTTATCGAATATCGCTTACTATCGCCCTCATATTGTTATGAAAATGGCCGTCGACAAGGTTAAGCAGTATTACACAAAAATATTTCAACAGAGTTAGTGTAAGCGTTACGAGAAAATATTCCTACAGTGCCAATGCAAAGAATAATCTAGAATAGTAGCAAACAACTAAATAAACATGCGTAGCTTGATTAAAAGTAAACAAGCAAAACAACAACAAAAAGCGTCTGCTTATTAAGAAGATTCACATATGTACACACATACATACATGCCAATTCAAACGAAAGGCAAAAGGTAAACAACCACCACGCATTGCTTATACCCGTTTTACACACGGAAAGTTTACATTGCAGTCTGTATTCAGTTTGGTGAAAGACAGAGGGAGGTATACTCTCTCTTTCTGTCTTTCTCACAGATGAATTGAGACTTTACAAAGCAAACTTTCCGTGTGTAAAAGGGGTATTAGTTAAAGATGTACACACATATGCATTAGACATCTGCATGAAACTAAATAATGATGTTTATGAAACTTTCGCTGTCATTTTTTATTCGTTTCACTTCTATTTCATACAGATGAATAACTATGAAACAAGAGCAATGAATACTCAATAGTTAAGAACGCAGTAAAATGATGTTGGTTTGTTTACTTATACAAGAGCATATTAACATATACAAATGTGAAACAAAACATGTGTTGAGTAAAACTCGATTAAGTTCATGCAAAAACAATATGCTTTTAAAGATCAGTGTTGCCAGTTGTAGGAATAATCGCCGAAAAGGAAGTTAAAAAATTACACATACATAATTATCTTTCTCTTCAATGCAATATTATTGTTATTTAAAATTTCGTATTTTTACATAGGGCGATGACAATAAAATTTTTTGAGTTTTATTACAAATATTAATTTCAAAAATAATTGTTACCCCTATTTGTGTAAGACGTCTGAGTTAGAAATCTTTGCGTTTTTGTAGTAGATTAAAGGGAACTTGTACAAGTTTTCTTTAATCTATTACAGAAACTTCAAGATTTTTAACTCAAACGTCTCACACAAACAGGGGGTTAGTTATATTTTTGCTTGGAAGAATATAAAAAGTTATTTTCGCTTGGAAACGAGTACTTTTGTTGTGTTTTGTTTAATTTTTTCAATTTAAATTTTTTTATATCATATGAAATTTAAAAAAACAAGCACGTGAGTAGTAGGGGAATGTTCATCCGGCGACAATTAAAATTGTTAAATTGTTGCTGAAATTGTTAAATTTGGGTAATTAAAATTTGAAAATTGTTAAATTCTTGGAAATTTGTGAAAATTGATACCTACGAGGGTGGTTCAATAAATCCGTCTTATTTTTTGTTTACATAAGGAGTTTTTTGTTTACATTAACCCTTGTGGGAACGGCTGATTTTTTTAGGTTACATTAATTGTGATAACGGGTGATTTTTCTTGAGGTTTTTTATGAGTATATATGCCGACGGGAAAACCATGAAAATGATTTTTTCTAATACCAATGGTGAAATAGTGATTATTAATTTTTCCTAATACCTACGGCAATGCATGATCATTTTTCCTTATGCCTACGGCAATGCATGATAATTTTTCCTAATGCCTACGGCAATGCATGATTATTATTTTTTTCAAATGCCGACGGCAAAACATGATTATTATTTTCTAATGCTCCCAGTGTTGCCAGACTGTAGAAATTTGTTATCATAATACTATATCAGTAATATCAGAGAAAATAGGTTTGATGACTACTAGGCGATTCTCATATGAATCGTGGGAATGTGCTTGTGTGATTTCCTCACGCTAATAAATTGTTTATAAATAAACAATAAATAGTTATAAAATAAAATAGTTAAATAAATTATTTTATTTATTTATAAAACGTTCTCATGTATGTGAACACACCTAATGCGCGTGTGTTGGGGGGTCCAGCTTGTTTGTCGCTTGTAAGCTTATATTCTGTTTATTTGTTTAAGAAATATATTTGTATGTATGTGTGTATGATGTATGTATGTATGTATGTATGTATGTGCGATCGAAAGAAGTTGTGCGTGGAATATTTTGTGGCTGTGTAGAATACATTTATATTTTGCAACGTAATCATTTTCTTTGGCTGCGATTATTTTAAAGTAGCAAAGTTTCAACTAACTACAGTCACAAGCAGAGAAACAAAAAGTAAAAATTTGCAAGTTAGCAAAAAAGCTAACTTCTCCTCCTCCTTCTCACTTCATTCTCTTTCCTTTATGTAGTTTGTATTTGAAATAAGAAAACACTTGTAGATTTTTTATTTTTCTATACATTTATTGTTTAAAATTTTTTAAAATTTCATAATAGTACATACATTAATTTTTTAAAGAGTGAAAAAGTTCATTTAAAGCAAGATATTTCTTTTGTTAGTAAAATAGCATTTTTTAATGCGCAAACACCAAGTTTATGATAATTACAATAAAAAGATTCTGGATACTTAATCTCCATTTGTTTAAAGTTGATACAGCCAATATCCTCAACGTTAAAAATTTTTCGGCATAAAATTTTTTCCAACCATCGCCTTTCCTCTTCGCCTTTTACATAAATTTTAGAACATCTTGCGTTGGCTTTTAATAAATTGCAAACGCTTTAAAAAGAAACTGATCCAGCAGTCCAGCTGAGGTGATGATAGTTTTTCGTTAGCCACTTTGCTTCTCTTTGCTTTTTTATTGATAAGCATTTAAAATCAAAAGGTGGTTTTATAATGAAATTGTTATATTCATAATTGTTGAAAACAATCGCTACTTCTTTTGCGATGAAATCATTCGAATTACTTTTGAAACCTTGTACGACTATAAAAATTGTGTTATTTTCTATATTACTCAATTTATAAGACTTTTCGAACTTGTCCTTTGATAGGTATATATTCTATTATGCGATCATGAATAAGAATGCAGTAAGCTGATGTCTTTGCTGCAATATTAGTTGATGTTTCAAATGCTATTTTTATATCAATCGGTCCATTATTGAGTGATTCATTCTGGTGACTGACATCTACTACAATAATAGGAGCTTTTGTCAGTAGATTAATAATGGCGGAGATAGTCCTGTTTTGGGAATTCAAAACCGGGGAAAAATAAAAATGATGGCAACCCTGTTACAAATTGGGGGATTTTGGGGATTTTCATGCTGATATAGTGTGTGTGTGTATGTGTGTGTGCGTGTGTGTGTGTGTGCGTGTGTGTGTGTGTGAGTCAGATTCTTTGGTTATGTCTATGCATGTGTATGTGGGTGTTTGTATGTGTGTATGGGAGTGTGTTTGTGTATGTGTTTTTGTATTTACTTGTATGTTTGATGATGTCCGATACTTTTGTTGTAGTGGCAGACAATCATTATACCCAGTAGGAAATGGCGATGGTGAAAATGTACTGAGTCGCTTTTGACTTGTCGCTTGTGCGACGTACACACAAATTGACAAGTTATTGACAAGTCCACCACAAATACACCATATCTGTTTTCTTTACTTCCTTTATACTGACGGATAGAAGAAAACTTATTATAACAAAATTGTTACTAGAATTTTAGTGTTGACACAAAGACACTTGCTCCCAGTCTGACTGCAGGGTAGTTACAAGGGATCTGTGTATTTGTGTGCATATAGTGATTGTTATTTGATAGATTTTGGGCTGCTGTTTTGAGTTGTCGTTGGTATGCTTATGTAGGTTTATTGTGTATATATGCATTTATGTTTGTGATCTCTGGGGGAAATAATCTAATAGCTGCAGAGAGTGGCAACCCTGTTGCGAATGAAAGTGGATAGGGAATGTATTAAGGCGGTTCATAGTTTGACTGTTTTTATGTGTGTATATGCCGACGGGAAAATGATATTTCCTAATGACGACGGGAAAACGTGAAAGTTATTTTTTCTAATGCTAATGTAGGTGTTGCTAGACTGTGTGAATTTAAGGCTGACCGTGATTTGAGTGGGTGGCGTTGTTGGCGTAATATGTAACCATAGGAATTTGTGGATGTGTCTGTCTATAGTAGTTTAAGGCTGATCATGATTTGAGGTAGGTGAGGATGTTGTTGAGCTAAATTGGTTATGTGTATGTATGTATGTATGTATGTATGTATGTATGTATTTTTGTAAGAATTTAAGATGATTGTGATTTATTAGGGGCGAGGTGTTCTTGTAATATGTAGCCGTGAGAATCTATGTGTATAGACGTCTGTAGAAGTTTAAGACTATCTGTAATTTCAGGTAGGTGAGAGTGTTGTGTAGTTGAGATTAATCTTATATATTGTATATGTATGTATGTATGTATGATCATGGGAATTTGTGTATGTATATCTGAGGGAGAATTTAAGGCTCGTCATGATTTGCAAAAGGTGTGTTGTGTTGTTGAGATTAATCTTATATATTGTATATGTATGTATGTATGTATGATCATGGGAATTTGTGTATGTATATCTGAGGGAGAATTTAAGGCTCGTCGTGATTTGCAAAAGGTGGGGTGTTGTTGAAATTTTCTTAGATATTTCTTATATGAATTCTGCTATGTGTGTGTATTTGAGCTGGTATTTATATGTAGGTAGAAATAAATTGTTTTCAATATCGACATTTGGTACTATAAAATACCTGTACTTCCCTAATCCTAGTATGCTTTTATACTTACGATTGCTTTATATTTTCTCATGCTTAAATTTGTCTCGCATTAAAGTCTGTCTGTGTGAAATTTGTTTATATTACAGATTTTGTTTGTCTAACTACATCCGTCTTCTTTGACTGAAAGAGTTTTCTGCACACAGAGAAAAACCAACTTGAAATCAGTAAAAACCATGCTGAATTAATAAGAACCATTAACAAATGTTTAGTCATATTGAAATTTCTTATTTCAATATGGACAAAATATTAATTTACAGTATTCATTTATTAAACTCATTAGTTTGTAGATATCTCAATATACATTTTCTATTATATTAAAAATTATTGAATTAATGTGACGAATTCTTATTTTTAAGCTGCAGATTTTCCCTGAGTGTATGGATTGTTTATATTTGCATTGTGCTTTAACTAAACGACGCTTCATATATTTTCATGATGTAGATCTAATAAATACTTAAGCATTGATAAGAAATTTGATATGTATACATTAGGGTGACAGCCAAAATCTTTTTCGCGAATTTTAAAGCCTTTTCAACGGAATATTGTGCCAATAGGTCCAAAAGTTTTGTGACGAAAATTTGAGCCAAATCGGGCAACGTTTTCTGGACGCGCATCCAGGTCAAAGGTCAGGTATTTTCATATTTTACAATATATACAAAATAAATTTTTTGAACTCGTTTATTTTTTTCAATATTTAATGAAAAAATGTGGATTTATATATTTTCGTGAAAAAAATAGTAAAAAGAACTTTTTTGGTAATTAACCTTTCCTTTATGTCAGGAAATTAATAGATGCTTTTATTCAAAAACGTTAACTACAAAAACACATTTGTTTGTTTGTATTAAATCACACCATCTACATGGCAAAAATTTTAAAATTGCTATTTTCCTAGACAACAACCATTATTTTTAACGGATTCTAATGATAAATTTCAAGGCCTACTAGATTTTTAAAATACGACTGAATTATGTATTTCCCCAAAAATTATATAAATTGCATTCAGTCGTGTGAATTACTTGTGTAAAGTGCTTTTGGTTAGAGATTTTTTGTGAATTTTGTAAAAATATATAACAATGCCCTCGTTAAGGGAAGAAATATTTTTAATAGGCTATTCAAAACACCAAATAGTTGGTTCTAAACTTCCCTCGAAGGGGGACTGCCTCAAAGTTTTTTTTCATAACATGAGGACAACGAAATTAACTGCAAAAGATAGTGCTGATCTTGTGGTAAGAGAGTGTATAATTTTTTGGGAAAAGGCCCGTATTCCTGTTCACGATTTGCACTGGTGTACAAAAAAAATGTTGCGTCTGTATGAGGAATGGAAAGATTTAAAAAAAAATATATCTAGAGTGTCCGACATTCATAAAAACAGAAGAAAACTGTGGAGCGATAATTTAGGCGATCTCTTCGATATTGCTCGTACCGATGCACTGGAACTAATAGATTTAGAAGAAGACAAGCAATTTTTAATTAAACAAAGAATGAAAGGTCGCGAAGGTTGTATGTTGGGAGTCGACTGTAATCTAAAAAAAAGAGGAAAGAAAAAGAAATCGCAAAAAACAAGAAGAGTTGCGTAAAAAATTAAGTGACGAATTACCATCAACTTCATCAGGTAAAAATTTAATTAAATGTTAAATAACGTTGTTTTAAATTTTTGTTGGAAGTACTGAACTGTGACAAAATTTATTTCAGCCTGCAATATGATTGAATTTTCCGCATCTGAAGATGCTGCAACATCAGAGGAAGAATATTCTGAATGTTCGATTGAGGCAAAACGTTTTCGCAGTACTTCTTGTACGAAAAAGAAAAGTGTCTTAACGTCAAGACTAGCTGCAGTTTTCGACAAGTTAAAAATAAGTCAGAGAGATGCTGTACACTTATTGGTTGCAGTTATTGACGCCGTCGGACTTAATACATCCGATTATATTTTAAATCGAACCTCCATAAGTCGGGAAAGAGCGCAATTAAGATTAACGCAAAGTGAAAAAATTATAGAAAAGTTTACTGCAAGTGATCAACCTTTGACCATCCATTGGGACACTAAACTGTTATCGACAATAACAGGAAAATCAGAAGACCGTTTGGCTATAATTGCTACGGCTCCAGGCCTAGAGCAAATTATAGATATGCCTGATATTCCCTCTGGGACTGGAGCGGAAATTTCTTCTGCAGTTTATGATGCATTAGAAGACAAACATATTTTGGAACGAACGGAAGCGTTTGTTTTTGATACAACATCATCCAACACTGGTAGATTGAAAGGTGCATGTGTGCTTTTGGAGAGATCAATTGGAAGAGAAATTCTATTTCTAGGCTGCAGACACCATATTTTCGAAATTGTTTTGGCAGCAGTTTTTACGGAGGCCAATGTTGGAGTGTCGTCTGGACCGGACATAACGATTTTTAAAAAATTCAAAAAACATTGGCCAGAAATAAATACAGATAGTTTTGTGCCAGGAATAGCTCATCCACGAATTATGGAAATTACAGGCGATAATGTTGGTGAACTTTTAGATTTTGCTTTAGGAAAAATGAACGATTCATTCCCGAGAAATGATTATAAAGAATTTTTGGAGTTAGTAATTATATTCCTTGGTGGCAATCCTCCTTCAGGAATAAAATTCAGAAAACCCGGTGCACTGCACTACGCAAGATGGATGGCCAAGGCTATATACTCTTTAAAGATAGTGATTTTTCGCAATCAATTTCCTGAAGTGACAGATTTTGAAATCAGTGCTTTGATAGAAGTAACAGGTTTCATTGTAAGTTGTTATTCAAATTTTTGGTTTGATTCAAATAAAGCGGATAAAGCTGCTTTAAATGATATTATGTTTTTGAGAAAATTGGAAAACTACAAAAGTGTCAATCAAAATATTACGGACAAAGCCATTTCAAAGGTATTAAATCATCTGTATTACTTAAGCGAAGAATGTGTGGGCTTTTCTTTGTTTGACGAAAGGATAGACAAAAAGCAAGCTAGTAGCGAAGATGTCTGTAGATATATCTGGAAATGAGGATGAAGAGATAGCAAAGAAGCTAATAATAAAGAAGGAAAACTTAAAAAGTTTTATTTTCAGAGACAACTCTGATATTTTACAAGATTTGTTTTCAAAAAATACCAAAAAAGTTTTCAAGAGATTTGGAATTTCAATAGAGTTTTTCAGCAATGATCCACGTTCTTGGAGTGTTACAGGAGAGTACCTAAGAGCGAAACAAATTATTCAAAACTTGGCTGTTGTTAATGATTGTGCTGAAAGAGGCATTCAGTTAATTCAAGAATACCATGACAAAATAACAAAAGATGAGGGACAGAAACAACATTTAATGAAAGTAACTATCATATATTATAACTTATTTAATTTTTTTTCTCTTGACATGGTTTAATATTTTACAGGTGGTACAAAAATATAGGCAGCTGTATTCAAAAAATGCTAATCTATATTCTCTGCAAAAAGATTTTGATCTGTAGATTTTAAAAGAAAAAAAACCTACCAAATCACCGATCATAATTTTTGTTTTTAAAATTAGAAAAAGTAGTACATTGACCATTGAATGCGGTCGACGCTGGTAGCGCAGCAGAAAATATATGCATATTCCATCCTGAAATGTAAAAACTTTATGTTAATTGAAAATTTTTCCTGCAATATTTTAAAGTTATTTTATCAAAAGTACACAGAATTTATATACATTGCCAATAATGGCATACATATAATAAACATTTTTGAAATAAAATAGTTTGTGGATCACTTTGACGCAAGGGAAATTTGAGAGTTAGTTCCCAAAAAAACTATTTGAGTGTCCTCTTTATTAAAAGTCTACAGAATCCAGATGTTTTTGTAAAATAAAGTAGAAAATATATGAGTTTCTCAACTTTATTTCATACTAGCTGTGAAATATGCAAATACCTGACCTTTGACCTGGATGCGCGTCCAGAAAACATTGTCCGATTTGGCTCAAATTTTCGGCACAAAACTCTTGGACCTATTGGCACAATATTCCGTTGAAAAAACTTTAAAATTCGAACAAAAATTTTTTTACATACAAACCATTATCACCCTAGTATACATACATATCTACAAATTGATTTTATGTATGTATGTATGTACATATATGTGTACATACAAATAAGTGTTTAACTCAATTTTTGAATACATTTTTTATTTTATTTTTTGTCATGTGATGTCTGTTGTTGTTGAAATTAAAAACATTTTAATTTTTATCTGCGTTTACTTAAAAGTTTGTGAGGATTTTCTGTTTTAAGTAAAACTGAATTCGTGAAGATATGTACATACTCTATAGTAATAGTAACTATAATAGAAATATTTCTTATACTTAATTTAAATTTTTTGAAAGTTGATGCAGAGTTAGTTAGTCAACGTTTGACATTTTTGGGGTATAAAATATTTTCTAACTATAACCTTCTACATTTATTTTGGAAAGCTTGCTTTGCTTTTTAAAAATGTATAAACATTTTTAAATGAAACTGATCCGGAACTCCAGCTTAGGGTTGATAGTTTTTTGTTGTTAGTTAACTTACTTTTTTTTATTTTTTATTGATAAACATTTAAAATCAAACGGGAGTTTGATATTGTCATTATTATTTTCATAATTGTTGAAAATAATCGCTGCTTTTTTTTTGTTTTTTTGCGATGAAATTATTTGAATTACTTTTAAGACCTTACGCGTTTATAAAAATTATGTTATTTTCCATATTACTCAATTTATAAGACTTTTAGAATTTGTCCTTTAGTGATTATATATTCTATTATGTGATCATGAATACGAATGCAGTAAGCTGATGTCTTTGCTTACTGTTTCAAATTAAAATTTTATTCAATTGAATAAAAGGAGCTTTTTTCTTAAACTGTGATGTAGTTAGAAGCGCTGGAGATTCTTTCATATAACAGCTTTCTTGGAATTTTAGATACATATAATATAGAATTGGATAACATTATGTACTTTTAATTTTTATATTAAGAAGTACGAATATGAGACCGAATTTAAATGTACTTTTAAATTAGTTAAATCATAATGAATAGCGATCAACAGAAAACGAACTCGTTTTCATATAATTTAGGTATACCCTATCGACGGCTCCTCTAAGATACAAGATGACTTTGTATGACGAAATTTCTGTTGTTTTATACTGATAATATGTTTACATTAATAAGGTACATATACATATGTTTATTTTATGAAGGGTGAGCACCTATGTCTTTTATTTAATGTTCTATATGATTTTTTTTTCATTTTATTAAAGTTCAGCGTATTGTGTATATATTCCTGAAATGTTTAAGTGTGTTTTGTGTTCCCATCGGACAGAGTGTACGTAGTAGTTTGTCAGTCAGTCTATATTTTTATTTATTTTTTTCTTCTAATGTACCATTCCTTTTTTCAGATTTTACTACTTGGAATAGAGTATTTTTGTCTAATTTTTTGCTGGGTATATACATTAGGTATGTAGAAATTAGTTTACTTACAAAGAAATGTATGTTTAATAAACAACTATTGTAGCAAATCGATTTCAAATAACTCAGTTACCTCTACCAGCAATTCACCGTCGGTGTTTTCATAAAGTGTTAGAAACAATGAAATATCTATGCTTGGGAGAATTTTTTTGCCTCAAGTAGGTATTTCTACATGAGTTTTGCTGGTTGACTCCTATCGCATTCATATGTAATGATTATTCACTTAAAAAAGGCCATCATGACCATCAATCACTGCCGTATACAATACATTCATGAGTTGGGTTGATCCAGATGCAATTGCCGTCTCATCACCTTCTAACAGCTTTATATATTTTGCTAGTATGCATGCCTTAGCATGCTTCTATCGATAGTGACGTAAGAGTCCGAGATGTAGTAGTGTTACAATTAAAAATCTTTACTATTAGAATTTACCAGTTCGCTCTTTTGAATTTTTGCAAAGTAGATACATATGTATGTATTTAAGTGACCACAAAATCATAAAATTTCTTTGCTTACAAAATTGTATGACGTGAGGATTTTTTTTTTTGAAATTATTCATGCTTCGGCATGCTTTCATTTTTTTTCTGTAAATTTATTTAATACTCATAGAGATACAGATATAAAGTAAGATCTGTTTGCAGTATGCAGCTTCAGCATGATTCTAGTTGAAGCGTATATTCATTCACTAAGTTTGTTTGATACTTATTCATACACATATACATTCTTAAAGATTGGATATCAAAGTCCAAATTCCGTAGTTTATCTATATTTTCTAAAGATCTGATAGCTAAAGAAATAAATAGAGCGAAGATCTTCTATAATAATCCCATTTTCATATTGTATAATTTTGCGTTCTAGCGCTTTCGATGGAAAAATGTACATACAACTTTATAAAAAGTGATAATATGATGTGCTGCTGAATATTGCACTATGTTATAGTTTATTTTAAACACTGAAGTTTTAGCAAATTTCATTCAGACCAACAAGTTTAGAGAATTCCACTACATTTAGCTAATTATCTAATTCCACTACATTTAGTTAATTACCTTTCTTAAGACCCATCATTCCTAATCAATCCTACAAAAAACTAGATTTTTCGTTTTAATTTAATTTTTATTTTTATTAAATTCAACATTCATTCTTCAAATTACTTTATACTGTATTAAGCAGCTTTTTCTCATTTCTTGAATTAACTTTAATCGTAAACATTTTAATGGTGAGATATATTTTTCTATTTTATGCACTAAGTAATTCTTTATATATGTATACCAATCCTTTTATATGAACCATTAAAGCTAATATATTCTTGAATTATATCAATGCCTTAAGCTATATTATTAATTTGTTCTTTAGTTTGTCGATTTCAGTTTCCAGAAAAATTAACTTATATCATCGTTCTCTGACGGAGAACGATGATGATTCTGTATGCATACATTAGTAGTAATTAAAATCTTTTTATAGATTTCGAGTTCAAATTTATCATAATTTTTTGGTATTTTATCAAACATTAGAGAAAATAGTCCTAGTGTTAGAGCCCATATTTGACCACCAACTTGTATTTTATCTTCATTCAGTTTGAGGTTACTATCACCATTAGTTTGTATCTAATTCATTTCTTCCTTCCAATACTGATAAGTCTTCGGAATTGGAAGTCTTTGAGTACAAATCATCGTCATCATCATTCTCAGTATTAGCATCATTAAATAAGATGGTATTATCAAATATTGTTCCTTCTGCTAGTTTCTTTGGTGTACTTGTCTCTATCTTGACTGATGGTTTGTCATGCTTTAAACTTGTATATTTTCAACTTCTGTCTTGATTTTACTTTTTTCTTTCATAAGAATTCTTTTAATATTTTTAGAACTATTTATGAATTCTTCTGTTATAGGTTTAAATGCATCTCCTAGTTGTTCATTTGTATATATTTCACTAGTTTTTATACTACGAAGCTTTTTCTTAATCACATTTGTTCTCAGCACCAAATACTTTAAAACTTTCTCATCCATGTTTGCTAACAGCAAATTCAGGTATCGGCTACTAGATCAGCTTATCAGGAGCTGGTCTGGTTATCAGATCAGCTTATCAGGAGCTGGTCTAGTTATCAGATCAGCTTATCAGGAGCTGGTCTGGTTATCAGATCAGCTTATCAGGAGCTGGTCTAGTTTTCAGATCAGCTTATCAGGAGCTGGTCTGGTTTTTAGATCAGCTTATCAGGAGCTGGTCTGGTTTTCAGATCAGCTTATCAAGAGCTGGTCTGGTTATCAGATCAGCTTATCAGGAGCTGGTCTGGTTTTCAGATCAGCTTATCAGGTAACAGATCAGGCTATCAAGAGCTGTTCAGATTTTCATTTGAAGATATCTGAGTCAGATTTAGTTATCAGTGTACAAGTAGCTAGCCATTTATAACATTTATATACATGAAGTTTAAAGTCAGATGAAATACGAAAAAGTAAAGTTTTATGTAGCAAAATTATTTTCAATAACGATCATCGTTTAATTCACTATATTTGCTTATAATCAAAAATTCATATTTAGCCTTTCAACATGCTTTATATTTTTCTCACCTTACTTAAACATTAAATTTACATTATGGTGATCTCTTATTAAATGTTTGGTGATTCTGGTGTAAGTTTTACATAAGTAGAATGAATCAACATTCGTATCTCTCCCCATGCAAAAATATGCTTCCCATACGCATCATCGTTAAATATCATATTAGAATTACTTTGGACTGAAATAACAGATTCACTATCGGTAAATTTTGTAATATATTATTATTTTAATTGATGTAATTAATTTCTTCAGATATTTATATTTGGGTTGATATAAAGATTTTGAGTATAAATAAATGTTCTCAAATTTAAGTCCATTAGGACTTTCTAGCAAGCCAATCATAGCGTTTTTTTTTCGCAATTTGACAGGTCAACTATTGCTGCACGAATAGAATTTCGTATAAGGGAACTATGATTTATTTTTGAACTATCGTTCGATGAATCATCAAAATTTCGTACCAAGGTATTGTAGGTTGTTTTACTAACCGCATTTATGTAGCTAAACACATTTTATAAATATTATCTCTTATTATAAAAAAATAAACTAATACAGCTATACCATATCAGAAAATATTTTCTGAAATCGTATAGCTGCATTAGTTTATTTTTTCTATAATAAGAGATAATGATCCACACTCATAATCAAAACAGCATAAAAATATCATTTGTTTTGACTATGAGTATGCATCAATATTTATGAAATGCGTTTAGTTACAAAAATGTGGTTAGTAAAACAAAGTATATTTTAACAGCCTTATTTATAACACTTATTAGGGCTTTATAAAGACTTTTTACGAAAAAAATTTTATAAAAATTTTTTTTAAAAAAGCCTTTACAAAGCCTTAATAAGTTTTATAAATAAGGCTGTAAGAGTTTAAAATCAGTATTTTGTATGATAATACTGATTTGAAACTCTTAAAATATTCTTTGTTTTGACTATGAATAGGGGCCATTATCTCTTATTATAGGACAAATTAAATAATATAGCTATACGATTTCAGAAAATATTTTCTGATATCGTATAGCTACATTATTTAATTTTTCTATAATAAGAGATAATATTTATGAAATACATTTCATAAATATTGGCGCATACTCATAGTAAAAAGAACCTAAAAATACCTTGGTACGAAATATTTATGAATCATCAAAATTTCATACCATCCTATATTTATGTTGTTTTACTAATCGCATTTTGTAAATAAATGCATTTCATAAATATTATCTATTATTATAGAAAGAATAAAATAGTATGGTTATATGATATTAGAAAACATGATTTCTGATATCATATAATCATACTATTTTATTTTTCTATAATAAGAGATAATGACTCATACTCATAGTCAAAACAAAGGATATTTATATACTGTTTTGATTATGAGTATGCGTCAATATTTATGAAATGCATTTAGTTATAAAATGCGGTTAGTAAAACAAAGTATATTTTAAGTGTTTAAAACCAACATTTGTATAGTAATACTGGTTTTAAACACTTAAAGCACACTTTGTTTTGACTATGAGCATGAGCTGATATTTATGAAATGGATTTTATAAATATTGACTCATACCCTTAGTCAAAACAACATAAATATAGCATGGTACGAAATATTGATGAATCATCGAACGATAGTTCAAAAATAAATCATAGTTCCTTTATATCAAATTCTATTCGTGCAACAATAGTTGACCTGTCAAATTGCGAAAAAAACGCTATGATTGGCTTGCTAGAAAGTCCTAATGGACTTAAATTTGAGAACATTTATTTATACTCAAAATCTTTATATCAACCCATATATAAATATCTTAAGAAATTAATTACATCAATTAAAATAATAATATAATACAAAATTTACCGATAGTGAATCTGTTATTTCAGTCCAAAGTAATTCCAATATGATATTTAACGATGATGCGTATGGGAAGCATATTTTTGCATGGGAAGAGATAAGAATGTTGATTCATTCTACTTATGTAAAACTTACACCAGAATCACTAAACATTTAATAAGAGATCATCATAATGTAAATTTAATGTTTAAGTAAGGTGAGAAAAATATAAAGCATGTTGAAAGGCTAAATATGAATTTTTGATTATAAGCAAAGATATTGAATTGAACGATGATCGTTATTGAAAATAATTTTGCTACATAAAACTTTACTTTTTCGTATTTCATCTGACTTTAAACTTCATGTATATAAATGTTATAAATGGCTAGCTACTTGTACACTGATAACTAAATCTGACTCAGATATCTTGAAATGAAAATCTGAACAGCTCCTGATAGCCTGATCTGTTACCTGATAAGCTGATCTGAAAATCAGATCAGCTCCTGATAAGCTGATCTGAAAACCAGACCAGCTCCTGATAAGCTGATCTGAAAATCAGATCAGATCCTGATAAGCTGATCTGATAACCACACCAGCTCCTGATAAGCTGATCTGAAAACCAGACCAGCTCCTGATAAGCTGATCTGATAACCAGAGAACGATGATATAAGTTAATTTTTCTGGAAACTGAAATCGACAAACTAAAGAACAAATTAATAATATAGCTTAAGGCATTGATATAATTCAAGAATATATTCAAATGCATATTGGTGGACTACAACGTGAAATAAAATTAGAGAAGGAAGAGAGTTATAAAATTGAAAAGCAATTCTAAAAATTAAATAATTAAAAATAAATTGAAGAGTTGTACGATTAAATATATAGATTAGAAAATTAACTACATGTTAGTATAAAAGCTGAAAGTGCAACATGTAGATCACCACACTATCGAAAAAATCTGTAAAACAACTCAATGTCTTTAAAAAGAAGTTTAGTAAACGAACTCCATATTAAAACTCGAAAATTGTTTGTGCTTGTAGAGATGCAATGACAGGAATATATGAAGTTTTATGGAGCTAAGTTAGGTGAAATGGAGAACTATTCTACAGAAAATAGAAATTGTTGATTTTTGAAGACTGTAATTGACACATTCTCAAATTGTAGTACAGCTGAAAATAAAAGCCGCACTCCAAAAACCAAGGATTGGAAAATATTTTTGAAGTGGTACGGGTACCAAAAAAAATTTACAAACAGATGATTCTAAGGAATTTTTTAATAAATACTTTGGAAAACTCATACATAAATAGAAGATTAAACATTACTTAATATGAAAGCATCAATAGTACAATGATTTAATTGAGTATGAAAAGGAATGATGTGAAAAGAATTAGCTTTAATGGTTCATATAAAAGGATTGGTATACATATATAAAGAATTACTTAGTGCATAAAATAGAAAAATATATCTCACCATTAAAATGTTTACGATTAAAGTTAACTCAAGAAATGAGAAAAAGCTGCTTAATACAGTATAAAGTAATTTGAAGAATGAATGTTGAATTTAATAAAAATAAAAATTAAATTAAAACGAAAAATCTAGTTTTTTGTAGGATTGATTAGGAATGATGGGTCTTAAGAAAGGTAATTAACTAAATGTAGTGGAATTAGATAATTAGCTAAATGTAGTGGAATTCTCTAAACTTGTTGGTCTGAATGAAATTTGCTAAAACTTCAGTGTTTAAAATAAACTATAACATAGTGCAATATTCAGCAGCACATCATATTATCACTTTTTATAAAGTTGTATGTACATTTTTCCATCGAAAGCGCTAGAACGCAAAATTATACAATATGAAAATGGGATTATTATAGAAGATCTTCGCTCTATTTATTTCTTTAGCTATCATATCTTTAGAAAATATAGATAAACTACGGAATTTGGACTTTGATATCCAATCTTTAAGAATGTATATGTGTATGAATAAGTATCAAACAAACTTAGTGAATGAATATACGCTTCAACTAGAATCATGCTGAAGCTGCATACTGCAAACAGATCTTACTTTATATCTGTATCTCTATGAGTATTAAATAAATTTACAGAAAAAAAAATGAAAGCATGCCGAAGCATGAATAATTTCAAAAAAAAAAAAATCCTCACGTCATACAATTTTGTAAGCAAAGAAATTTTATGATTTTGTGGTCACTTAAATACATACATATGTATCTACTTTGCAAAAATTCAAAAGAGCGAACTGGTAAATTCTAATAGTAAAGATTTTTAATTGTAACACTACTACATCTCGGACTCTTACGTCACTATCGATAGAAGCATGCTAAGGCATGCATACTAGCAAAATATATAAAGCTGTTAGAAGGTGATGAGACAGCAATTGTATCTGGATCAACCCAACTCATGAATGTATTGTATACGGGAGTGATTGATGGTCATGATGGCCTTTTTTAAGTGAATAATCATTACATATGAATGCGATAGGAGTCAACCAGTAAAACTCATGTAGAAATACCTACTTGAGGCAAAAAAATTCTCCCAAGCATAGATATTTCATTGTTTCTAACACTTTATGAAAACACCGACGGTGAATTGCTGGTAGAGGTAACTGAGTTATTTGAAATCGATTTGCTACAATAGTTGTTTATTAAACATACATTTCTTTGTAAGTAAACTAATTTCTACATACCTAATGTATATACAAAGCAAAAAATTAGAAAAATTTCTCTATTCCAAGTAGTAAAATCTGAAAAAAGGAATGGTACATTAGAAGAAAAAAATAAATAAAAATATAGACTGACTGACCAACTACTACGTACACTCTGTCCGATGGGAACACAAAACACACTTAAACATTTCAGGAATATATACACAATACGCTGAACTTTAATAAAATGAAAAAAAAATCATATAGAACATTAAATAAAAGACATAGGTGCTCACCCTTCATAAAATAAACATATGTAATGGGTGTTTTTTATTGAGGTATAGAACTTTAAGTTGGCATCACTTTTTTAACTGGCGGCCATTTTGTCAGCTGTCAAGTGATTAATATTTAGTTTGGTTTGCCATTTCATCATGAACAGGTTGACAAAAGAACAACGCTTGCAAATCGTGCAAATTTATTTCGAAAATAATGGTTCAGTTCGCGAAGTTTACCGCAAGCTCCGTCCATTTTATGGTCGACATAATCGTCCATCAGAGCAATTAATTCGGTTAACCATGGATCGTTTTCGCACTACGTTTACTCTATGTGATAATACGCATCCGCAGAGACGTCGAACAGTGCGCACCGAAGAAACAATTGCCGCTGTAGAGCAAAGTGTTGAAGAGGACCCGAATGAATCGATTCGCCACCGTGCACGGTATAGAGCCATGATAACCGACTATTTTGTTCCCGAATTGGATGGCATGAATGTGGATGAGTTGTGGTTCCAACAAGACGGCGCTACATGCCACACAGCGCACGTCACAATCGATTTATTGAAGGAAACATTCGATGAGCGCATAATTTCGCGGAATGGACCTGTCAATTGGCCACCAAGATCGTGTGATTTGACACCATTGGATTATTTTCTTTGGGGATATGTGAAGTCGCTCGTCTACGCCAACAAACCAGAAACGTTAGGGGACTTGGAAGCCAACATTCGTGGCGTTATTGCCAACATACGGCCCCATATGCTCGAAAAAGTGGTTGAAAATTGGACCTGTAGAATTGGCTTTATTCGAGCCAGCCGCGGCGGCCACATGCCCGAAATCATATTTAAACATTAATGGCATAAAATTATCCTTCCAAAAAAGCCAAATTGATGGACATTAAAACGATTTTCTTGTGTTTTATTTCAATTTGAAGTTCTATACCTCTAAAAAAACACCCGTTATATGTATCTTATTAATGTAGACATATTATCAGTATAAAGCAACAGAAATTTCGTCATACAAAGTCATCTTGTATCTTAGAGGAGCCGTCGATAGGGTATACCTAAATTATATGAAAACGAGTTCGTTTTCTGTTGATCGCTATTCATTATGATTTAACTAATTTAAAAGTACATTTAAATTCAGTCTCATATTCGTACTTCTTAATATAAAAATTAAAAGTACATAATGTTATCCAATTCTATATTATATGTATCTAAAATTCCAAGAAAGCTGTTATATGAAAGAATCTCCAGCGCTTCTAACTACATCACAGTTTAAGAAAAAAGCTCCTTTTATTCAATTGAATAAAATTTTAATTTGAAACAGTAAGCAAAGACATCAGCTTACTGCATTCGTATTCATGATCACATAATAGAATATATAATCACTAAAGGACAAATTCTAAAAGTCTTATAAATTGAGTAATATGGAAAATAACATAATTTTTATAAACGCGTAAGGTCTTAAAAGTAATTCAAATAATTTCATCGCAAAAAAACAAAAAAAAAAGCAGCGATTGTTTTCAACAATTATGAAAATAATAATGACAATATCAAACTCCCGTTTGATTTTAAATGTTTATCAATAAAAAATAAAAAAAAGTAAGTTAACTAACAACAAAAAACTATCAGTACCTAAGCTGGAGTTCCGGATCAGTTTCATTTAAAAATGTTTATACATTTTTAAAAAGCAAAGCAAGCTTTCCAAAATAAATGTAGAAGGTTATAGTTAGAAAATATTTTATACCCCAAAAATGTCAAACGTTGACTAACTAACTCTGCATCAACTTTCAAAAAATTTTAATTAAGTATAAGAAATATTTCTATTATAGTTACTATTACTATAGAGTATGTACATATCTTCACGAATTCAGTTTTACTTAAAACAGAAAATCCTCACAAACTTTTAAGTAAACGCAGATAAAAATTAAAATGTTTTTAATTTCAACAACAACAGACATCACATGACAAAAAATAAAATAAAAAATGTATTCAAAGATTGAGTTAAACACTTATTTGTATGTACACATATATGTACATACATACATACATACATAAAATCAATTTGTAGATATGTATGTATACATATCAAATTTCTTATCAATGCTTAAGTATTTATTAGATCTACATCATAAAAATATATGAAGCGTCGTTTAGTTAAAGCACAATGCAAATATAAACAATCCATACACTCAGGGAAAATCTGCAGCTTAAAAATAAGAATTCGTCACATTAATTCAATAATTTTTAATATAATAGAAAATGTATATTGAGATATCTACAAACTAATGAGTTTAATAAATGAATACTGTAAATTAATATTTTGTCCATATTGAAATAAGAAATTTCAATATGACTAAACATTTGTTAATGGTTCTTATTAATTCAGCATGGTTTTTACTGATTTCAAGTTGGTTTTTCTCTGTGTGCAGAAAACTCTTTCAGTCAAAGAAGACGGATGTAGTTAGATAAACAAAATCTGTAATATAAACAAATTTCACACAGACAGACTTTAACGCGAGACAAATTTAAGCATGAGAAAATATAAAGCAATCGTAAGTATAAAAGCATACTAGGATTAGGGAAGTACAGGTATTTTATAGTACCAAATGTCGATATTGAAAACAATTTATTTCTACCTACATATAAATACCAGCTAATATACACACACAAAGCAGAATTCATATAAGAAATATCCAAGAAAATTTCAACAACACCCCACCTTTTGCAAATCACGACGAGCCTTAAATTCTACCTCAGATATACTACATACACAAATTCCCATGATCATACATACATACATACATATACAATATATAAGATTAATCTCAACAACACAACACACCTTTTGCAAATCATGACGAGCCTTAAATTCTCCCTCAGATATACATACACAAATTCCCATGATCATACATAAATACATACATATACAATATATAAGATTAATCTCAACAACACAACACAACACAACAACCTACCTGAAATTACATATAGTCTTAAACTTCTACAGACGTCTATACACATAGATTCTCACGGCTACATATTACAAGAACACCTCGCCCCTAATAAATCACAATCATCTTAAATTCTTACAAAAATACATACATACATACATACATACATACATACATACACATAACCAATTTAGCTCAACAACATCCTCACCTACCTCAAATCATGATCAGCCTTAAACTACTATAGACAGACACATCCACAAATTCCTATGGTTACATATTACGCCAACAACGCCACCCACTCATATCACGGTCAGCCTAAAATTCCCACAGTCTAGCAACACCTACATTAGCATTAGAAAAAATAACTTTCACGTTTTCCCGTCGTCATTAGGAAATATCATTTTCCCGTCGGCATATACACACATAAAAACAGTCAAACTATGAACCGCCTTAATACATTCCCTATCCACTTTCATTCGCAACAGGCTTGCCACTCTCTGCAGCTATTAGATTATTTCCCCCAGAGATCGCAAACATAAATGCATATATACACAATAAACCTACATAAGCATACCAACGACAACTCAAAACAGCAGCCCAAAATCTATCAAATAACAATCACTATATGCACACAAATACACAGATCCCTTGTAACTACCCTGCAGTCAGACTGGGAGCAAGTGTCTTTGTGTCAACACTAAAATTCTAGTAACAATTTTGTTATAATAAGTTTTTTTCTATCCGTCAGTATAAAGGAAGTAAAGAAAACAGATATGGTGTATTTGTGGTGGACTTGTCAATAACTTGTCAATTTGTATGTACGTCGCACAAGCGACAAGTCAAAAGCGACTCAGTACATTTTCACCATCGCCATTTCCTACCGGGTATAATGATTGTCTGCCACTACAACAAAAGTATCGGACATCATCAAACATACAAGTAAATACAAAAACACATACACAAACACACACACACACACTCCCATACACACATACAAACACCCACATACACATGCAAAGAATCAGACTCACACACACACGCACACACACACACACACAATATCAGCATGAAAATCCCCAAAATCCCCAAATTGGTAACAGGGTTGCCATCATTTTTATTTTTCCCCGGTTTTGAATTCCCAAAACAGGACTATCTCCGCCATTACTAATCTAATTTTGTCTTAAACTCTGATGCAGTTAGAAGCGGTTGAGATTTTTTCATATAGTAGCTTTGTTGGAATCTTAGATACATATCATATAGAATTGCATATCGTTCATTTTTGAACTTTATGTTAAGATCATCATATGGATATGAGACTGAATTTAAATGTACTTTTAAATTAGTCAAATCACAATGAACAAACTTATTTTCTTGTTGAAAAGCAATCAATACAAAACGGGGGCGTTCTATATTTGCAGCCAGTTTAACATTCCAAATATGGCTAGTACCTGTGTTTAATTGTGGATTAACATGACAATTCCAACTGCGAAATACCATTGGCACCATTGTTAATAATTTTTATCATATTCAATTTGCTAAAGTCGGATAATTGTACATGTGGGATTCTCCATGAGATGAGTGAAATTGTAAGTTTAGCTTTTTCTGTAGAAACACTCGAGCGTACAAGATCTTCATCATTCTTATTGCGCAAGAGTATCAATTCAGGTTTTCCATTTAGTATAACTTTGTTGTAGTCTTCAGCGAATCCTAGAAGCATTTTTAGAGGTACGTAAAAATTGAAAAATCCATTTTCAAGAGTGACATCGTCAATTTTGTTCCATCCAGCATTTTGAATCACATTGCTTTCTGTTGGAGGCAGAGAAACCAAATTTTTTACGGTGCTTGTGGCTCCTAAATATCTTGTATGGTCAATTTCAATTCAATTGAGCTCATAGCGAATTTCATCAAATAGATATGCCACAAAGTTGTTTTCTAATAAAAAGCTCTCCGAAGAAGAAGAAGATTTGGGGTTATTATCATCGGCAACAAACCCCTCTATATAAATGTAGCTCTCACTGGGTAGCACGTACAAATCTTGATTTTGTATTGAAATTCTAATTTCATCATTATTGTTGTAAGATTGTAAGTATGGTACATATGTATGATACTCCTTTTTGATTATATTCTCATCAGACAAGGGTTTATCTAAGACATCTATTATTGAACTCATTTTGTCTTCAATTTAAAATTCAAGGACTTTAGAAAATTTTTATTTGATGTTGTTAGAGCTTTTTGTTGAGCTGGTCGCTTTAATGTTGTTGTTGTTCTTGCTGCTATATTTTTCAATGTATTTGTTATTAGCATTATTTAGTTGGCCTTAAATGTATTCGTATTGTAATTTCCTATCCTCGGAAATTAATTAAATCACCATGTTGATCCAGTACGCGCAGCGCTAGTGAACTTATCTCTCTGGTGTTTACAGGTAAATAGATGAGATTTCTTGGAACCTCATCTATTTTATAGCCTGGAGGCACATTAATCGGAAATTCATGAAGTGTATGCGATTTGGAGTTATTTATATATGTGTTTATAGCGATATTACTTTCAATTCGCAAGAGATTCACTTTAAAAATATTAACTGGAAGATCTGAATAATAATATTTGTTTGGTGTTAGGATTTTGCTATTGAATCCTAAAAGTTTTCCAATTGTATTGTCTTTATTAAAATATACAGGATCCTTAAAATTATTAACTTTAACTTGCATTGTATTGTTATTGGCTTCAATAAAAATCTTATTTGCTGGGCAGAGTCGTTTGTATTTCTCTTCTATAAAATCAACTATATCATTTAATTCGTAAGATCCAATTGGTATTTCAATTATATGTTCCCCTATATGAAACATATTGTTGTAGGTGTCTACATTTGGAATACTGTTGTATGAATGAAAATCAGTTAGAGCACACTCATATGCACCATGTAATTCAATAGGAGGAAAGTAACTAGCAGATAGTTCTGATGAGTTAGAGCTCAGAGTAAGTGTTATTGACATTATAACAGTCTGATTACAATTAAATAATGTTTAGTACACAGTATGGTTTATAAGTATGATTTACATATTTTATTTAAAACTTTTTCTCATTTTAAAATTAACATTAGTTTCTTAATATTAATGCTATTGTTGTTGTTGCAATTGATGTTGTTGTTGTTTCTAATTTAGTTTTTCTTCCAACTATAATATTTCATCTTTACTTATCCAAGAATTGTGTTGATTAGAAAATCCCAGCCATTTAACATATACCTCCTTCCCTTTAATTTTAAGAACCTTTTCAACTAGATAAGTATGTATTTGGAAATCTAGTTTTTGAAAGTTCCTCAGTATAAAAGCCACCTTTAATAGGATTGCCAAGATAATCTTCTAATATGTATGTTGCAGGATTTGTATTTTGAACTCTTGTAATTGTGAAAATTTCTGTAGTCCAATTTGGAGTATAACCTTTTTCAAATGTGTGCTTATATTTGCTTATGCGAACATGATCTCCCTCGTTAAATTTCGACACTTTATACATTTTCAAATGACTGTATACTGTATTTAGCAGCTTTTCCTCATTTGTTGAGTTGACTTTAATAGGAGACATTTTAATGGTACGATGAACTTTTCTATTGTATGCATTGAGTAAAT
This sequence comes from Tachina grossa, assembly GCA_949987645.1. Classification (NCBI taxonomy): domain Eukaryota; kingdom Metazoa; phylum Arthropoda; class Insecta; order Diptera; family Tachinidae; genus Tachina; species Tachina grossa. The sequence continues at coordinate 58,585,216 of OX465277.1, read as the reverse complement.
CTTTGTATATATTAATCCACTTATATGAACCATTATAACTAAATTCTTTCCACATCATTCCTTTCAATGTTCTATTAAATCGTTCTACTATTGATGCTTTCATAATGCTATATGTTGAGTAGTGATTAATGTTGTATTTATGCATTAATTTTCCAAAGTGTTTGTTGAAAAATTCTTTGCCATCATCTGTTTGCAAGTTTGTTGGTACTTTGGTTGTTTCGAGTGCAGCTTTTGTTTTAGCGGTACTGCCCATGCAAATTTTGAGAATGTGTCAATTACAGTCAACAAAAATCGATAATTTCTATTTTCTTTAGAATAGTTCCCCATTTCAACTAAATCAGCTTGCCAAAGATCATCTATTCCTTTCATTACAACTCTACGACGCACAAAATGTTTTCGTGCTTGCTTATGAAGTTCGTTTACTAAATTTCTTTTTGAAGACATTAAGTGTTTTTAAAGATTTTTTGCAGAGTGTTGTGATCTACTCGACGCACTTTCAGCTATTGATACAAACATGTAATTTTCTAATCTATAAAGTTTTTCATTTAGCTGTTCAATTTGTTCTTCAAAGGATGTTTTAATTTGTAGAATATCTTTTTCAATTTTATAATTTTCTTCTATCTCTAATTTTATTTCGCGTTGTAGTTCCTCAATTTGCATTTGAATATCTTCTCGTATTATAATATTATCTCCCTTAAAGTATGTTAATAATTTCTCTTCTAATTTTTTGATTTGAGTTTGCAAAAACAATTTATTGATAACATCGTTTCCTCCATAGCTTTTGCAACATTTTTGATCCTTTTGTTTTGGACATCAATGTTGTTGTTCGTATCCACAAAGAACCCCAGCAGTTTAGGTGCATTTATCAAAGAAATTGTGATGCTACTATCGTTTAAATAGTGTCCAAATTTATCAACAGACATACTCTATATACTTTATTAAAGTTAGTGTATTATATTCGCTTCACGTAGTTCTTCAATAATTGACACAATCTCTTTATTGTGATTAGTATGACCTGCACCTTGTGATGCGAGCAGTAGTCGAAGTCGATCTATTAACTTATTTGGATCGTCCCAGTATATATAGTTGGGCTTATGATATTAAATTGCATCATTCTATCACCTAAATAGCTACCTTTGGGCTCAGATCCTGTTGATTCAGGTAAATTCTTCTGGTTTTTCTCATCAATAAAATTCTTAATCATATGTTTATATTTATATCCTCTAGTACCCTTAATTTGAACATCAGGTTTAAAGTCTATTCTATGTGCATTAGTAGTAATTAAAATCTTTTTATAGATTTCAAGTTCAAATTTATCGTAATTTTTTGGTATTTTATGAAACATTAGAGAAAATAGTCCTGGTGTTAGAGCCCATATTTGACCACCAACTTGTATTTTATCTTCATTCAGTTTTAGGCTACTATCACCAAATTTCCATTCATTATTGTAATCTTTATGTGGGCCATAGTTTGTATCTAACTCATTTCTTCCTTCCAAAACTGATAAATCAATATAAGTATATTCTGTATTGGAAGTCTGTGAGTAAAAATCATCTTCATCATCATCATCATCATTTTCAGTATTAACATCATTAAATAAGATGGTATTATCAAAAATTGTCCCTTCTACTAGTTTTTTTGGTGTACTTGTCTCTATCTTGACTGATGGGTTTTCAGGCTTTAAACTTGTATTATTTTCAACTTCTGTCTTGATGTTACTTTCTTCTTTCATATGAATTCTTTTAAAATTTTTAGAACTATTTATGAATTCTTTAAGAGGTTCTGTTATAGGTTTGAATGTATCTCTTAATTGTTCACGTGTATCTATTTCACCAGTTTTTATACTATGACGTTTTTTCTTCAACACATTTCTTGTCAACACCAACTGTTTTAAAATTTTCTCATCCATGTTTGCTAAGGGCAAATAACAGGTATCAGCAATCAGATCAGCTTATCAGGACCTGGTCTGGTTTTCAGATCAGTTTATCAGGACCTGGTCTGGTTTTCAGATCAGCTTATCAGGACCTGGTCTGGTTTTCAGATCATCTTATCAGGACCTGGTCTGGTTTTCAGATCAGCTTATCAGGACCTGGTCTGGTTTTCAGATCAGCTTATCAGGACCTGGTCTGGTTTTCAGATCAGCTTATCAGGACCTGATCTGCTTTTCAGATCAGCTTATCAGGACCTGGTATGGTTTTCAGATCAGCTTATCAGGACCTGGTCTGGTTTTCAGATCAGCTTATCAGGACCTGGTCTGGTTTTCAGATCAGCTTATCAGGAGCTGGTCTGGTTTTCAGGTAGCTGGTCTAGTTTGGAGTTCAGCTTATCAGATGTCAGATCAGGTTATAGCAAATCAATATTTTATGAGAAGTAGTTTATATAGTTATGAAATAGTCAAACTGCTTTCTGTAGTGACCATCATTTAATTCATTATCTTTGGTTATCACTAAAAAGCCATATTTATAATTCCAACACTCTTGACAAATTTCTTGGAACTTTTCATAACTCATATCGCTGCCAACATGATCTCTATAAACATGCTTCATATTTGTCTCATCTTGCTTAAACATTATAAGTAGAATGAATCAACATCCCTATGCCGTCCCATACAAAAATATGTACGTATTTATATTATTCTGCTTCTCAAATGCAACATCATCAAATATCATAATTGAATTAGTTTTAGCTTCGTCAGGTGGAATAACTGATTCATTATCGGTGAATGTATAATATCCCATTCCTTTAATTGGTGAAATTAGTTTCTTCAAGTATTCATATTTGGGTTGATAAAGAGATTTTGAGTATAAATAGATGTTTTCAAACTTGAGTCCATTAGGACTTTCTAGTAAGCCGATCATAACATTAGTCTTTCCTCAATTTGATGGCCCCACTATTAGAGCACGAATAGAATTTAGTAAGAGGGGGCTATACTTTATTTTTGAAGTGATGTTCGATGATTCATCAATATTACGAACTAAAATATTTTTATGTTGTTTCATTAACTGCATTTTTGTAACTAAATACATTTCATAAATGTTACCTCTTATTATAGAAAAAAAATCAGATAATATGGTTATACGATATCAGAAAAAGTTTAGTCATAAAAACACCTTCGTTGGAGGAGGTATAGTAGATACAATAATAAACTCTCTACCTGTTGAACTTCATCTTCCTGGATATCAGTACTGGGGACCTTTAACAAAACTACAAAAACGTTTAAATCGAGGTGATAAAGGAATTAATTTATTGGACTCTGCTTGTAAAGATCACGATATAGCTTATTCGAAAAATAAGGATTTAAGCACTAGACACAAGGCTGATAAAATACTTGAAAATTCAGCTTGGGATCGAGTTTTATCAAAAGATAGTAGTATTGCTGAAAAATCATTTGCCTATATGGTTACTAACGCAATGAAAGCCAAAACAAAATTTGGTATGGGTGTGGAGAAAAAGAAAAATGTTAAAAAGAACAAGCTAAGTGATAAAAAACTGTTTAGAACATCAATTAGAGCTGCAACAAAAATACTAAAGAAGGAAAAACCATTAGATATTAACTCAGCAATTAAAATTGCCCGAAAAACTATCAATACCACGTGTAATACGTGTCCCAAAAATTGGTGGTTTTTTTACCTCTAATACCGATTTTAACTGCTCTGGGTGCAATTGGTAGTCTAACAACTTGAGGTGCTGCTATGTCTAAAGCTGTAAATGCAACAAAGAATGCAAAAAATCAACTTGATGAAGCAACTAGGCATAATAGAGCGATGGAATCTATAGCAGTTGGAAAGGGACTTTACTTAAAACCATATAAAAAGGGATATGGTTTAGTTTACAAAGAGGAATCAAAAAACTCTTAGAGATGCTACCCAACAGACCACTATCTGATGTGGACATAAACCGTTTCTCTATAAATATTCCATATTTTAGAGGAGTTTTCATGTTGAATACTCTACCAAAACGAATAAAGAAAATAGAATGTACACATTGGGTAGCATATTATAAAAACAACAATGAAAAAGAATATTTCGACAGCTTTAGAAACTTACAACCTCCTTCGGAAGTAGTCAAATATCTTGGTAGATATATAAAATACAACTACAATCAACATCAGAATTTCAATACATTTACCTGTGGTCATTTATGTCTTCAATTTCTGTATGAAATAACTGAAAATATTAAATAAAAAAGCACAAACATTTATATTTTACAAAACTCTTTCATGTATTTTTATTTATAATTTAAAATACAAAATTATTATATATTATTGCCAAATAGGAAATTGGGAATTTTGAATTAGAAATTCACTCAGCTTGCTTTCAACAATTAAACTTTGTTCAACTTCTCTGCTTAAGCAATATGATCCGCTCGAGAGTTCTTAAATTTCATCATCGGTTAAAGTACTATATCGCTTTGGCAGGAACATTATGTGGTTTTCCATTTCAACTTTTAGTGTTGGCCCATATTTTGTTGTTACTCTTGTCACTTTTCGAATGGTGTATTTAATTGATGTCTCAAGCTCCTTTATGTGGATTAAGGTTTTATTTTTTAGTGAATTAAATTTTGATGTTAGATTTGTTGTAGACTCCATTTTTTTATTTACTTCTGCTGACTTTGAATGTTTAACTGAAAATGATCTTAAAAGTAGCGATGATGACTTCAAGAAGGCTATGGTGAAATTGTGAATAAGTGGGCGATAGTGATAGACAGAGAGAGATGGTTATAGGGAGAAAAGGGATAGAGAGAGATAGAGTACTAAAAAAGAAGTATGGAATATAGATGATGGTATAGATATTTTAAAGATCAAGAGATACTACTTTAAAAATTTAAAGAGCAAATTAGTCTTAAAGAAACCTTCAAACAATCATCATTCATTAATTTATCAGCAAATAAAATGAGTCAAATTAGACGTACTCTAAACCAATTTATAAGAGATTTTGGGAGCTTCAGGCTTTTTGATCATTGGGAGATGATCAAATTTTTTCAAAATATGCTGGATGAGAACGAAGAATATAGTATCATGGAAGATGAAGACAACAAAGAAGGACACTTCAAAAGCTGTCCTTGGTATGGTCCTGAGTGTGAAGAAGGACCTGATACTTGTAGATGGACAATATATTTTTTGCGCAAAAGTATATTAGAACATTTAATAATTGGATACTATGAAATGTTTCCATCATTATAATTAAAGTAAATAAAATTAAACTAAAATGTATTATTAATATAAATAAAATTAAATAAAATAGTATTATTAAAATATTCCTTGTTTTGTATTATTTTTGTTTTTCGAATAGAAAATAACAGAAACTTATATGTAGTGAAAAATATAAAGACTTATCCGATTATCTAAATTGTTTCTCTTTATGAAAATATCTAATGAAATTTAATGGAATTTCATAATATTGTGAAATTCAATTTGTTTTGTGCAGAACCTCTCAAAGAAAACAAGACTGTGCATGTTTAAGCGACATGAAACGAAGAATTTGCAAATAAGCAAAAACAAATTTTTTTTTGATTCAACGGAGTAAAGCCAATAAAGAAATAAACACCATTCACATATTTCATTCTCTTTTCAATATTTTATTTCAAATTTTTTCTTAAAAATTTATTTACATATGTATGTATGTACAATAGTTTTTCTTAATAAATAGGATTTTATTCATTTCATTTATTCATTTTTCTTAATAAATAGGATTTTATCTACAATCATTTTTCTTAATAAATAGGATTTTATTTCAAAGCATTTTAACAACAAGTAATAAGATTTTATATACAATTTAAAAATTAACCACTTAACTAAAAATTAACTAATTTTAACTATTATCTTGCATTCTAGTAATATCATCTAGCAACATATCAAGTTAGTATTCCGGGTTAGTTTCCTTAATACGAAAATGATACCATGCATATGTATTAATGTTATTTGACCTAATTTTTCTCTTATCGTCTCCATAACTTAAGACTACCTTATTTAATTCACTAGTATATATCTGGTGCAGCTTATATTTAAATGTTATCGTATACATTAGTCTTATTGATAAACAGTTTCTATAAGTAGCTAAACTATATTTATCTAGTATGGATCTTTTTACCCCCTTCGATTTTTTAACGTCATTTTGATTTTGTACACTGAATGAGTACATTTTTGATCGCAGCCCAACAAATTCTGTCATTATCTTACCGCAGTTTTCATCTTTCATCATACCTAAAACTTTTTTATTTATTAAGGGGAAATTATAAGTATTGTCCTTGGGATAGTCCGATGTATCAAAATGTTCTTCTATGTCATTTGTTATGTCAGCGTAAAAGTCATCCGTCTTTATTGAATATATAAAAGAGTCCGTGTCCATATAGTTCAATGAGAGTTTTGTCTTAAACTTAGGTTGCATGTACCTGTAATGAAAATTATTTATTTTCCATTTGGACAACTCAAGTACACAAAATCCTAAGTAAATTGATTTATTGTAGCAGGTTTTGATTCTAGTCATTTCGATTGCTACCAGATCTTCGAAAAATATAGATAAACTATGAAAATTTGGTTTTTATATCCAATCTTGAGCCCCCAAACGATTACAATTCGTTCTCTCCCAATTATTGACAATTTTAACACCTCTCCTCTTATCCACATTTTCCATGGTTTTACCATAGACTGCATTATTGAGTAGTTTGAAAAAGTTTTTTCGAAAGCAGTTTTAGCAGTGGCTCTATGTCTGGTATTTAGGTCAATATAGCCTTTTAACCATGGAGATTGTTTAAATGCTAGAATACGATGTGTTTTCTTCAAAACTAAACCATTTTCTAGGCATTGTTTCAGAACTCAAAAGTGTACACGTATGATTTCTTTGTAGAGAAATGGATTATCAACTTTCTATACTTCGCTTGCAGTGGTTTTTTATTTTCAGCGCAAAAAGGTAGATCTTTATGCAAGTCATGTAGGTGAGAAGGATAATCCAAAGTGATCTCATATACATAACCGTCTGTTCCATTGTCAGATATGCTGTTTGGATCCAGATTCAGCTCGTCTTGCGATAACCATCTGAACCCACCATGAGGAAGATATTCCGACATTGCCCAACCGTAAAGGTTATTTGCGTCTAAATAGACAAGAAACTCTGTGGGCTTCTCTTTACCGAAATCTTCCAAATATTTGTTATTCGCTTTCGAATATCTTTGGCTACACTGTACAATTCCCCCACGTATACCTTTTTTCATAAAATTGTACATGTCTATGTCCGTCAATAATTCTAGTTCAATTTTTGTGTATTTTAACATTGCATTCCAGGAAAGTCCAGGTGCGGTATAGTATTGATATGGATCCAGCTCATAAATACCTTTACAAACTTTTCTAAAGTTCTCAAAAATATCTCTCAGTAAGAGGACATCTGTTTTTAAGTAAAGTTCCATGTAATCTTTCATTGTTTTGCAACCAAAAGTATTCCATACCTCTACAGCATGTGAGTATTCGTCTAAAGAACACTCTTTATTGTTCAACTTATTAAAGAAATCACTGCGTGAAGGCAGCTGGCACTCGTCTAATTTTTGAAATGAATTTAGGTACTCATAGGGGAAAATGCCTTTCTTCTTAATAAGCTGAAATTCTTTTTCTGACTGAAATAAGGACCTTATAGTGTTAAAATCATTATCCGACAAATTGCAGGCTAATGATTCCAAACTCTCAGCCATAAAGCGAATGTATTAAGAAATCTTATTTCAAGATTATGACCATAGCTCATTTCTGTAAATTGCGAGAGTGATATATAAGGCTCCTTATTGAGAGGGAGTATTTTCAGTTGCATAGAAATTTCACCTAGTTCTTTAATAAAAAGACGTGAGTCATAATTTCAGTAATTGTGAAAGTAAATTGGTATAAACTTGGGAATTTGGTAATTCAAATTACAGTTATTGTGGGCTGCACCTCTATATTTACCGCTAATGTGACAATGATCTCTAACGCGATCTTTACCTAGAAATTTTTGACAAATATGACAATTCACCGCACTATAAAGATTATAAATATCAAAAGGGGATGAAGTATCCATTTGTCTATTATTTACTAAATGATTATTATAAATATCCTCACAATCTTTAGTTAAAAATGAAACAAATTTTTGTGAAGCATCTTTCCCTGTATAAACCCTTAATTTATCTAACTTATTGCTATGGAGACAATTAATGTAGTAACTAAAAGCACAAGGAGTGTGCTTTTTCACAAGACTGGTTTTACTACTCACGTTATTACTAATGTCTTCCAGGATGCATTCGAAGTCTGCGTACACCACAAAGGATGGATGTCCCATTTTCCTCTGATGCCCCTTAAAGCTTAGAACTGCATCTGGTCCTGACGGCATAGTTGTCACGATTTTGCCGCATTCCGCCTTATGGCTACTCATACTATTTTCGTTATGAGTGTACTGTAGGCAGCTATTACAAAAATGTAGTTTATTGTGATTTTTGGTAGGCTGACTTCGTAAAAGCCTGTGAATGACAAAAAATATATAAAAGTTTATTAGTAAAATGTACATAGTATAAAATATATAAAACAAGTAAATGTATCATTAAAATTAAAGAGTAGTAGTATAATTTTCTAACTTACTTTGATATGTTCTTTATCAATATGTAGTGATGAACTTCACCATTCTCCAAAAGCAACAAGTTGACATGCTTTACTTTCTCATCCTTGGTCACATAATAGGGACCAATGATTTGATCTGCTCCCTCATCGTACCCAAACACATTAACACTTATTGCTGGATTATTTACTTCGAACTCCTTAATTATGTTTAGTGCTAATGGGTAAGTTAAGTTTTTGAAATTTAGTGTTACACCATTTCGCGTAGAAATAATGTCTGCAGAAATGTCCTGAATATTATAAGAACTGCAACGTTTTGGCTGATCGTATTTTGTAGTATCCATGGCAGCGATTATACACCATTTGAAGCAGTATTCATCACTATTTTCAACATTGATGCATGCAAATTTTCTTACTAATTTTGTAGGTGTGGATATCCAACTTGATCCTTTGACTAGCGAAGAATCTCGCTCTTCAAATTCGGAAATTTTGGTTGAAATCTACTCAACTTGTTTACGGAATAATTCTTCAATGTTATCTGCCTTCGTCAGCAAACTCATTTTGGCTACATGTGTTATAACACACAACTCCAATTCTTCTTCTACAATTTTGATGTACTCCGCCACAATACTCACATAAAATTTAATTATTGTATGCTTAGACAAAGACATTTGAAGTCTCTCAATAAAAATATTCATGTTTTCTTTAATAAATTCTTCCAAGAGAAGTTAGTCCTTTTTATTTAGTATTATATATGTGGCGATATGGTTTTTGAAGGCTTTCGATATTTTGTAATATCTCACATTCTCTTCGACTTCTTCTTCTCTCCTAGCATGCGAAGTACTCATTGCAGTTGGCAGAGTTTCTTTCTTTTTTCTTATACTTCTCCATCACTTTCCGGTAAACTTATGTCCATAGCATCGTTGTATAAAGTCCCTCCAAGGATATCCACACCTTCTTGATGAGCTTGTTGTTGTAGCTGCTGCTCTTGTTGATGATAATTAAGTGGTTGCCATTGCATCAAATTGGAATACTGCTCCATTTGATTAACTGGTGTGACGGGATTATAATTGTAACTTGGATAGTCATATTGCATTGGTACTCCTGATGCCAAAAACTGATTACTCCATGAGATTGGTGTAGGGTAACAGTTAGGCATACCGTATTGTTTATATTGGAGATACTGTAGAGAAGGGTGCTGCTGGTGATGAAATAAATTTAGCTGCTGTTGACGATTTTGAACAAATGTCTGCGGTTGCTCTTGATTTGTACCCCGACTTACGACCATTTGTTCCTGCACGCTATGACTTTTCACATGATCCAAAAAGGACTTTTGGTATTTGTATACCTTATGGCATCTATTACATTGATAGCCTGTATAACTCATTTTTAATTATTTTATTATTATAAAACTTTAACACAATTGCTGATGATACTACTTGTAAATACAATAAAGTACTGATGTGTTGGTTAGAAAAGTTGGCGTATTTATACAAAAATTAGAGGCAGTATCCTTGCAGCATTCACAGTTTTTACTTTTTGTTTCTCTGCTGATGACTGTACTTAGTTGAAACTTTGCTGCTTTAAAATAATCGCAGACAAAGAAAATAATTACGTTGCAAAATATAAATGTATTCTACACAGCCACAAAATATTCCACGCACAATTTCTTTCGATCGCACATACATACATACATACATACATACACATACATACATACATACATACATACACATACACACATACATACAGACATACATACATACATACATACATGCATCATACACACATACATACATACACATATATTTCTTAAACAAATAAACAGAATATAAAGCTTACCAGCGACAAACAAGCTGGACCCCCCACACACAAGCATTAGGGGTGTTCACATACATGAGAACGTTTTATAAATAAATAAAATAATAATTATTTTATTAATTTATTTAATTATTTTATTTTATAACAATTTATTTATATTTTTATTTATAAACAATTTATTAGCGTGAGGAAATCACACAAGCACATTCCCATGATGCATATGAAACCATATGACCTAATAGTCATCAAACCTTCTTTCTCTGATATTACTGATATAGTATTATGATAACAAATTTTTACAGTCTGGCAACTCTGGGAGCATTAGAAAATAATAATCATGTTTTGCCGTCGGCATTTGAAAAAAATAATAATCATGTTTTGCCGTCGGCATTTAAAAAAATTAATAATCATGCATTGCCGTAGGCATTAGGAAAAATAAGAATCATGTTCTGCCGTCGGCATTTGAAAAAAATAATAATCATGTTCTGCCGTCGGCATTTGAAAAAAATAATAATCATGTTCTGCCGTCGGCATTTGAAAAAAATAATAATCATGTTTTGCCGTCGGCATTTGGAAAAATTATCATGCATTGCCGTCGGCATTTGAAAAAAATAATAATCATGTATTGCCTTAGGCATTAGGAAAAATTATCATGCATTGCAGTAGGCATTAGGAAAAATTAATAATCACTATTTCAACATTGGTATTAGAAAAAATCATTTTCATGATTTTCCCGTCGGCATATATACTCATAAAAAACCTAAAGAAAAATCACCCGTTATCACAATTAATATAACCCAAAAAAATCACCCGTTCCCACAAGGGTTAATGTAAACAAAAAACTCCCTATGTAAACAAAAAATAAGACGGAGTTATTGAACCACCCTCAAAGGTATCAAATTTCCAAGAATTTAACAATTTTCAAATTTTAATTACCCAAATTTAACAATTTCAGCAACAATTTAACAATTTTAATTGTCGCCGGATGAACATTCCCCTACTACTCACGTGACCAAAACCGTTAGACACCTACACAACTAATAATCAAATTTGCTTAAGAATATATTCATTTCTCATAAAGCAATACCTTTTTTTCATCTAAAAGTGTGTGTTTCTTTCCATAGCATTTCATTTCAGGGTTGTGTGCAGTTCATTACAAAAATATATAATATATTAAAATAGTTTAGAGATTTATATTATTTAAAAATGCAAATGACAAATTAAAATATGTATTACTAATATGTATGGAATATACATATGTACTTAGTTATGTATGTATGTGTAAAAGTTAAAACTTTAATTTGAAAGTGAAACCTATTCCACATGTGCGACCCATACAAAAAATTCCATGATTTCACTATATTGGCAACAACCCTGCAAGAAATGAATGACTGAAACTAACACAAAAGTAATTTTTTCACTAACACAGTTACAACAATTTTGTATTGAAATCAACAGTGACAGTCAATTGCTCTAGTTGCTCTACTCTAACATGTATGTAAAAGTGGAACATTTAATTTACGTATGCCAAAAATTAAACAACTCGCATTTTATTGTAAAATATACAATTCGGTCTGTGAAATTAAAATTAATATAAGTGTTCAAAAAGTTAAGTAAAAATCAATAGTGTATAAAAGAAATTTCAAAAGTTTAATTAAATATATGTGTACATATGTATTTCTTTTTCAAACTTTACGTATTTATAAAAATCAAAGTGCGTTGCAGGTTGAAGAAAGCGTGAAGAGGCTAGACAACCTACATTATAGGACAGTCTATAGTGACAGCAAAGTCTGTCGTGGAATTGAGATTATTGTGGAGTCTATCGTGTCGACTGGAGTACAGGGAACAGCGCAGCGAATAGACGTGAGTAAATCCAGTGAGTCTTTATTGGTGTATCAACGGTGAGTGTCGGCAGAGTGAGTGTCTTGTGTATCGAGCAGCAGACAAAGAGCTATTGGTGTATCAACTGTGAGTGACGGCAGAGTGAGTCTCGTAAGTGACGAGAAGCAGACAAGAGGTGTCACCTGAATACTTGCGCAGCCAGCTAAGAGACGTGCGTAAACTATAGCGAGGAAGTCGTAGTGGTAACCAGTTGTGAATATTTGTGTGTAATTCAGTAGTTTAAGCTATATTAGTTTATATAAGCTCTTGATTGATTTAGTTTAAGTGTATTTGTAAATAAAATTTGTATCATTCTTAACCCTAATCACTACACTGGGTCTTGTATTCATTTGCAAATCTTCGGGTCGACGGAAAAGCGTTTTTTAAAGAGAGAAAAACGTAAAAATATTGTACAAAAAAATTTTATTTCGTAATTGCGTTACAAATATTGATAAATTTGAAATTCAGTAGGTAATGCAAGTAGTAAAACATAAAAATTATATTGTTTAATAAAAATTAAGAAAAGCGTTCACTGAAGGCCCTGATTAACTAATTCATTCACAAGAAAATCTTGCAGAAGTCTGACCGACTTTAAAAAATCGCTTCGAAATGGTGTTTTAGGTGCCACACTATCATACAAAAATTATGCAAAAACAACATTCTCAGCTGTCTGACAATAAAAACAACTCTGATCGCATGGGTTCTATCATTTTATGGAATTTTTCATAAATATCTCTAAAATCGCACGACTTGCAAAAAAAATCTGTCACACAATTGAATTCTTAGTCCACACCACCACACTTTTTTTTAGCACACATGTCATAATTATTTGGCATATCGCACGATTTTGTAGGATAGTGAATCACGGCCTTTAGGGGCCATTCACGTATTACGTAATGCTATTTTCGGAGCTTTCATACCCACCCGCTTTTGTAACGTTTTTAAAAAATTTTCAGTAGAGATTTTCTAAACCGCAACAAATTCTTACCCCCACCTCACGGAACGTTACATAATATGTAAGCAGCTCCTTAGTAACAGTACGTTTATTAAACGTAGATTGGTTAACCATAAAATATAAGAATGTACGGGCGTATAAAAAAAATTGGCATTTGAATCTTGTGACAAAATCTAGGCGCACGGTAGTGCGCCAGGCCAAGTTCCGGCCAATGCACGCAGTGTGTATATTTACGGGAAGCCATTCGAGCTGTTTTTACCCCCCTAATAACTTTGTTCCCCACGACGAATTATGAAATTTAAATCATAATTAGAATAAATTTATATAACCTTATGTGCAAAGTTTGAAACTTTTGCAATGAAAGGTTCCGGAGATATGGAGGTGCAAAAAGTGCATACTTTAAGACATACTTACTCACTGACTCACTCATCAAATTGATGAAGCACTTCCGCTATAGCTAGAGAGCTAACATTTGGTAGACGAGTAGATCTAGGTGAGCAATGAACTAAAAAAAATCTGAAAACCCGAAAATTTTAACCAAGGGGGCGGGGCTACGCCCATAAAAATTAAAATCTGTGCTAGTGAGCTAAAATTTTCTACAGAACTAGGTATAGGTAAGCAATAAACTAAAAAAAATTAAAACCCGAAAATTTTGGTCAGGAGGGCGGGGCTACGCCCATAAAGGTTAGAATTAAAAAAAGCAAATCTAAGGCGCTTAATGGAAGCTATTTTATTGAAATTCGGTATGCATGCTGCGATAAAGCAAGCCTTAAAGTTTTTAATTAAAAAAGTGGGCGTTGACACGCCCATACAATTTCAACCTCATTGTCGTGTACTACGGCTCAGCATATTTAGATATACTATTTCTGTATGTATATATTATTATCCGTTTGCAACGAAACTTGACAAGAATAATAAGCAGTGACCGAAAAAAATCTTAAGTTTGGAAAAGTGGGCGGGGTTACGCCCATTAAAATTATAAACGAAAAGTTGCGCTAAGGAGCTGAAATTTTAAACACGAATAGGTATAGGAGAGAAAACAACAAGAAAACCCGAAAATTTTAGTCCGAGGGGCGGGACTGAGCCCATAAAAATTAAAAGTTGCGCTTGCGAGCTGAAATTTGATGCACAAGTAGGTCTAGGTGAGAAACCAACTAGAGAAATCTGAAAAACAAAAATTTTTTACCAGAATGGGCGGGGCCACGCTACTATTGTTTCAACCTGAAAGCTTACAGCCTTATTTATAAAACTAACTAAGACTTTAAAAAAAAAAATTATGAAAATTTTTCTTAAAACCCCTTTATAAAGCCTTAATAAGTTCTATAATTAAGGCGGTTAATATATAGCTTTTAACTTAAGCCATTTTAGTGAAACCTTGCATATAGGTTACACGTATACAATACTTTAAACTATCACCTAAAAAAGTGGGCATGATAACTCCCATAAAATCTTAGCCTTGTGCTTAATCTACTTCGGTCTAGCATATTTTAGAAGAAAATAAGCATGAATTATAAGCGCGGCTCACAACAATATTATGAGTTTAAAATAGCGGGAGGGGTAATGCTCATAAAATTATAAGGCAAAGTTCACACTAAAGAGCTGAGGTTTTATACACAAGCAAGTGTAGATGAGTAAGCCAATGGAAAAATCTTAAAACCAAGAAGCTTTATCTGCTAAAACTCTAATTCGCAGTAGAGTGCTGAAATTTGGTACACAAATTAATCTAGATCAGAGATCACTAAGAAAAATCTAAGAAACCAGAAGTTTCAATCAGGGGTTGGGAACAAGCACTGTAAACTCAAAATTAAGTTAAATTTTATTGAAACTTTTCATCCACATTGCACTTATCCAAAGTAAAAATTTCCTGTTTTGAAAAGTGGACGTGACTACACCCATAAATCGTAGCTTTTTCTTTCATGTACTTCGGCTTAGCAGTTTTTAGTCATGTATTTCTCAGGAGATTTTTCCTACAAAACTTTACATGAACCATAAGCACTAACAGATATAAAAGTCGGCGGGGCCATACCTATAATAATTTTACGTAATATTATGCTGCAGAGAGCTGAAATTTTTTAGACAAATAGTCCTAATTGATTTACTCTATCGAAAAATCCAAAAAATTAAAGCATCAGCTACCCTATTGAAACTTTACATACACATTGGGCATATCCTTTTGATTTATGTACTTCGGCTAAACAGACTTTAATATGTAAATATATTCAGAAAATAGGCGGGATCACTTCCACTAGAATTGACGCTGTATTTTACATGTTTCTTTCCAGACGACTCTTAACAAATAGCGTACACACTGGCGACCCGTTCTAATAGCACAATAATTCATTTTTAAGGTCTACAATCCAACACCCATCACGCTCTAACACATTATTTTATGCAACTATGCTATTTTCAACTGGCACAGTGATCATTAATAGAAATAAGACATACTAGAAATTTTAAGTTTAAAAAGTGTTATTATAGAAAATTTTTTTCAAAAAGTAGTCAGATCCTCACAAAAACATCAATGTGAAAAAAGGCCAAGTTCCTATCGAAAATTTCGGCCATCAAAAGAAGTGAGATATAAATTTTGACCAAGTTCTTATTTGGCACAACACCTATCACTGACATATGCTATGCATTATATACATTTGTAATCGTAAAGGTGGAAGTACATAACTCGCGTTGAATGCGCTAATGCGATACATGCGGCTGTCAAAAAAGTTGAAATAGTGTGTTTTCATAAGGCAAGTTACATAGAGAAGTTCGCGACGCGCGTACCTCGCAAAAAGTTGAACATTCTTCAACTTTCATGCGTTGTATACAAAATGACAGCTAGTGTTACCAGATTCTTAAACTAACATACACAAAAATGATAAGAAATTAATTTTTGTATTAAACAATGGATAAGAAATGCATTAAATATTTAAACAAAAATAAAACGAAAATGCAAGACAAAAAATAGCCGGCAAAGGCTTTAAATTTTACAACAAAAAAAAAACTCAAAAGCGTGTTGTATAACTTTCCATTTGTATAGAGTTAAACGTTTAACAAGCCAAAAAAGCGTTGCCGCGTAACGCGTGGTATGTACTTCCACCTTAAGGATGTCATATAATTTCTTGATAATCTGGTAACTTGGCAATATTTAAATATATAATTTAAAATTACCTTGAAAGCCTGAATTTTGAAAAAAAACCAATTAACATCAAAATCATAGAAAATAAAAAGAGGTCGATACTAATTACATTTAAACATTTACCCATAAATAATTGAATTTAGTTGGCAAATAAACAAAATTTTTACCAGATTAGTTGTTGTATTATGTTTTAAGAATATAAACGGTATTTTTTTATTACATGTGTCGAAAACAGTGTATGTATCATTATAAGACTGATATTAATAACACAAAACAAAACTTGTTGTTATAAGCAAACATATCGAGCCTTATTTTCGATTTTATCATAAGCGACAAAAATTAAATTTTTCAGGAGAAGTTTTTTTAAAATTTTCAAATTGGTTTTTGTACGTAAAATGTCGCTTACGATAAAATTGTATAGCAAGTATCTTAAAAGTTATCAACAATTTTGGCATTCTGATAATTTTAAACAATGGGTAGGCCCAAAAAATTTTAATTTCAATAAAAAAGTCAATTTTCGATAACATGTCGGTCGCTTACGATAAAATCGAAAATAAGGCTCGATATAATAGTGAAGAAAAAAAATTTTTAAGTATTACCGGGATATTTTTTCTTTCATTTTATAACAAAAAGTATGTTAATTTATAAAAATAAAAATTTAGCTGTGCTTAAGTGCGCCAATTTAAACAATTGTTATTTTTTTTAGTGTCGACTCAAATGAAAATGCGAAACTTTTTTAAGTCTTGGATGTAGTTAAAAAATTATCAGGAATTGTGGGAGCTCTAATAGGGAAATCTTTGGAAGCGAAAGACGTTCAAACAATATATAATTTAAATTCTAAATTAAAGCCGATGTGGTCCGATTCCAACCGAAAAAGGGACCGGTTCGGGTGTAAGTTCTGTGACTGGCTAAATACCGATTTGCCAATACACGGAGTAAATTTGAGTGATGTTTGTATTTTTTTAACTGCCAGTTTATAGAAGTAATGTACAAATTCTCGTCTGCACAAATTTTGAGTGCTTTGTTTTTGTTTTCAATACAAAAAGACAAGCGAGAATTTTTACATGGCTTCTATAAACTGGCAGTAAATTAGTCACACCTAATTCACACGAAGACTTTTATGAAGTCTATTTTTCGACGTCACTTTTTGTTTGTAAGCGAACGGGGTAGAAAAAATGACTCGATTTCTGTTTTCCATGGTTTTTTTTTCATATTTCTCTTTACATTGCTCTTGTTGTTATTGTTGTTACGTTTCAGTGTTACTCTTCTATCTTATTGTTATTTTTTATTGTTACTCTTCTAGCTTATTGGCTATATGAGTGGAGAGAAGTAAAATTAGACGTCAAAAAAAAACATCGTATGAATGCAAGGAATTTTTGGTAGCAACTTCAAAAGAGAATTAAGAAAAATAGACGTCATAAATTTCACCGTGTGAATTAGCACTTACTGTATTGTGAGTGCTTTTAATAGTTTTTATTATTTTTCGCTTTTGCTTTGTAGAACCCTAGTCACAAAACATACAGAAGTGTCACGAGACGGAAGATACGGGTATTTTTCAGTTTGTCTCGTTTTCCCTCAAATTTTGTCGTTGGTTTTGTTTTGCTACGTCTTTCTAGTGCAATACATTTTTATTAGCTGTGTTAATTGGTAAGTAGTAATACACTAGAGTATCAAATACACTATGCTTTTCTCTTTCTTCCATGAATTTTAACAAAAACCTGATTGGAGCTTTTTTTACCTGTCACTTTCTTCACTTCTGTGTATTCTGTGCCCTAGTCACAAAGTAGACCAGAGTTGTAATAACTGACGTAAGGAAAAAGCTAAAATCAGCAGATTTGGTCACTGTTAAAAAGGGACAAATAGTGTGTGTTTGTTATGAAAATTGCTTAGCAAAATAATCAAAACATACATCAGAAAATATAATAAAGAAATTTTACTTTTGCAATATTTAAATAATTTAAATTAAAAGTATTTATTTCTTTCTAATTCGAAAAATATAATGCGGAAAAGATTATTTGCATTAATATGTGTACATATTATATTTGTTTTTGAATGGTATCGGTGTGTGTGCGTATGTGTTTATAAAAAAAATGGATGCCTTCAATCTTTGAAGGACGAATACCGGCTCCGGCGTACGTGATGTGTCTTATTTGGGGTTGGGGTTGATGGCTGCCAGACATGCATCTGATGATGATACTACGATACCTATTGCGAATGTAATGAACCAGTATTATATTTATTTAAAGAAAATAATAATTTGGTGTCTTTTCATCATTCAGTGCGTTTGAAACATGGTATTATAAACATCCGGATGTGATGTCCACTGTGGTTATATATTTACTTGATCTAACTTTTCAACCTCGGAAAAATAATTAAATTGATTTATGTAAAGTTGGAGTTATTATTCGCCTTTATCGGGAATGAAAGTTCGCGTGGAATGGGTTCCCTTTCCCTAAAACTGTGATCG
Organism: Tachina grossa; assembly: GCA_949987645.1. Classification (NCBI taxonomy): domain Eukaryota; kingdom Metazoa; phylum Arthropoda; class Insecta; order Diptera; family Tachinidae; genus Tachina; species Tachina grossa. Next base: position 58,566,396 of record OX465277.1, on the reverse strand, counting down.
CCAATGTTTGCGTTGTTGTGTCAGTATACTATTTTACATTTTGTCCACCATTTCTTGTTCATGGGAAATATTTCAGGTGAACAAAATGTTCGCCTTTTAGTCCCGATAAGGGTGATTATTTGTGAATAGATTAAGTTCGTTTGGATTTTTCTTTATGTACATAGCTAATTAAAAACAACTTATTTCATTTGCAAATAAATTTATGCATTTTATTTTTCTATATTTCCTGAAATTTTAATTATAAGCATGTATATAAAACTTATTGAATTCAATATTTAATTATTAGTAGTAGGACCAGGTGATGCGTAATTTGCGTGTTTGCCTGCACATTTGAGGGTGTGTTCATAAGCAAAACCGTATGTGTGTTTTGGTAAAATTTTAATCACTTAATGCTGTATAATCAAATGTCTGACTATATTACTGCGATGCAATTGCACGTAGTTGCATATGGAACGATCTTGGCTCCAATGCAATAATGCAACGATTTGGAGTCGTAGGAATAATCTTGTGCTATGGCGCCCATATTTGCATTTGATGTTCTGTTATTAGGGATCGTGTTGGCTTGCGAAGGCCACAACCCGAACAGCGGTGCGAATACTCTCCGGTATGCATAATGAAATGTTGATACCAAAAGGGAAATATAAAACTTGGATGTTCAATTGATTATAGGCGTTTTGGCCATGGCAGCTCATGCTGCCGCGCAACACAAGACAGGTTGAGAAAACTTTCCAGCCAGTTGGCAGTTGTGCAGCTACTCCCCAGGCGGGCAGCCTTTTATGCATTTGTTGCTCCTAAGAAATTAAAACAATTTAAATTAATATACATATGTATATTAGATAGAATTATAGTTTTTTTACTCACATATGTAGGTATTTTTCTGTTTTGCCAAAAATGTGCTTCTGAAAATATAGACAAAAAACTAGCTTTTATGACAATATACAGACATAAATTAAAAATTGCAGAGACTACTCACCTTTAATTTCAACCAAGATTGTGTATTTGTTACAAAAATCTGCAAATAAATTAAATTTAAAACATATTTCTTTATATATAAAAAATTTTTACCTTTTAGTTACCAAAATCACACAGCGAATGAGGCAACAAAGCACAAAACGAAAATACGTTACAAAAATGGCATACGAAAAAGCTTTAAAGAGGATTTGATGACTGTGTGAGCGAGACATAAAGAAAACGCAATTATCTTCCGTCTCGTGTCATCTCTGTATATCCTCTGTGCCCTAGTACTAGCCATGTTCGTGGTAGACCTTCTGTACCCTTTAAAGAAAGTTCGAGTAGGTAAAAAAAAGAAAGGTTCAAAAATTAATTTCAGCTAACTCTGCGGAGGCAATTAAAAAAGCAGCATTGAAGGTTGATCCCTGTATAGAAAAAACAATTTCTGTTGTAAATTCCGTTCATAAAAATTGTTTTCCTTCATATTACTGTGTTGCTAATGCAAAGAAAAATTTTATACCTGATGATATTGTTGCTACAGAAGTTCCTCTCCAAAGCATTTTAAATATAACTGCAAAAAGTATTTTGGATTTACATCATTTTGATTTAAAAAATGATATACTATTGGAGTGCAAATGGGGATTTGACGGTAGTTCAGGTCGCAGTATATGCAAACAAAAAAGTAGTGACGCAAATCTAATGTATGAATTTTTATTATCATTTGTTCCAATAACGGAACGGAAATACAGAAACTGGCAGGTTATTGTTATGAGTAGAAAGGAAACAAAATTAAGGTTCATTTTAGAATGAAATTGATAGATGGTGCAGTATTAAATGTTTTAACGGGAAATAAGAGTTCTGCTTCCTGTTTTTTGTGTAAAGCTAAACCGTCAGATATGAATTTTGAGAAAGTTTATGAAAAGTCAGTAAATGAAGAATTTTACAAGTATGGTTTGTTCACCCTTCATGCATGGATAAAAACTTTTGGGTGTTTACTTCGCATTGGATATAAGCTCCCATTCAAGATGTGTAGAGTTTTTGGAGAAGAGAAGAAGCAAATTGTTTTGAAATTCAAAACTCGTATTCAGATGAGTTTAAAAAAGAACTTGGTTTAATTGTTGATAGAGTTAAGACTGGATATGGTATGGAGGCTAATATATCATCGAAAATAACAGGAGTACATGTATATTTAATCATCGATTCGATCATATTAAGAACCTTATCTAGTGGAAAGAATATAAATGTAATAAATTTTGAAAAATTGTTAAGAGAAATATTTTCATTATACGTATCACTACATAGTTGGTACTCTATGCCACCAATAGTACACAAGATATAAGTTCATGGTATAGAATTTATTTAATATTCCACTTTATCAATAGGGATGTTGTCTGAAGAGGCTTTAGAATGTACCCATAAAGTCATTAGAAAATGAAGGTTAGACCATAGTCGAAAAAATAGCAGACAAAATACAAACATGGATTTATTTGTGTATTTGATTCTGCAATCAGAACCGGTAATTTCATTACATAGCCAAGTAAAGAAAACCGATCAAAATTGCTTAAAGAACATAGAAAATTATATAACCTAAGAAAACATGAGTCCCAAAATGTGGACGATGATAATATAGAAGATATAACTTTTGAAACTGTATCACTGCATAGTGAAGATATGTATAGTTTAAGCGAATCGTAAAGTTATAATAAATCTATTAATTATTTTATAGATATTTATGAAATAAAATTTTTTGATTTTTTTTACAAAATTTAAATTTATTGTTTCACTATAGTATTTTACTCCAAATTTAATATCATGAAAAAAATTACTTAATAAGTGAGTTATATTTACATATTTCGTAATTTAAGACCAGTTCTTAAATCTCGAATATATCCTACATAGATACATATATATGTATATACTTAAGTTTAAAAATATATTTAAGCCTTAAATTTTAAGGTGAGGGCATCCATTCATCTAATTGAAAAAAATATAAGGGCCTAATTGTGTAAAATGCAACGCCAAGCGTTGTCAAATTTTATATGGAAAAAATTTAAATTACAAAAACAAAATACATACAAAATTTATCAACGCCAAGCGTTGCGTTCTACAAAATTAGGCCCTAAGTGTCTTGTCTTCGGAATTAATTTAAAAAAATTTATTTAACTTTTAATTTTTTTTTAATTTTTTGAAAAAATATATTTCTCTGTGCGGTCTTCTCATCAGCGATGCCAATTTAGCGCGTTTCGCGCTAGATTTAGCGCGTTTTAACTATGCCAAACGCGCTTTTTCCCGTTTTAGCGCGTTTATTAAAAAAAGCGCTAAATTAGCGCGTTTTGAATAAAGTCAATAATATCATTTCAGTTCAATATTTTTTTAACTTTTTTTGTATAGATTTAACAATTTTCTAATATCCAAAACTCTGATAAAATTTTTAAATTAGTTAATGATTCAGCTGTCGCAAACAAAATTAGCTTGACTGTGGTTAGAATTAAAAACTGATTTTAATACTGTAATGGCAAATATTTTGAAATTTTACAACTAAAAGTATTTACTACATACAATGACCCAAAAAATGTACATAACTTATATAGCATCTACTATAGCTGAAGTACAAAAAGTACTTGAATCGCAAAACTATTGGACAATTAATATGTTGTTACAAAGTTTTACAAATAAATTAAAAGTAAAAACTAAGGATTTCGATTGTTTGGAAGGCGATTCTAATCCTGGGGACAAATTATGGCACTCGTTACCGAACGAAATTATGAAATATTTCAATATATGTTTATATGGAAACATTTTAAAATTTCGAACCGTATCGAATGCCGTAATTTGCCTCCTGTATTAAGTGATTTATTAAAACATAATGTCGAGGAAGCAATATTGCAAAATCTGACAAATTAATTGTGATACGAGTACTAATACGTACATCGACTTTTATTGAAATTTAATTTAGCGCTTAAAAAATAGTGCGTTTTGCTATAAATATTTGACAATGTTGTAACTTAGCGCGTTCTAGCGCGTTTTGAGAAGGGTAGTAGCGCGTTTGGGTTATAAATAGTTGGCATCGCTGCTTCTCACTCAAAAGACCTAAAAAAATGAGACGGAATCACTCACAGCGTGACCGTTTGACCGACTAAAGTGGCAAATTGATACTTTTTTGACTGCCTTGCCACGTTTTGTCCCCTTTTTTTTAGGGTGAGTTACATGAAAATACATTAAAAATAAAAAGTTTAGTGTACTTTTCTCGTTTTTTTTTAATTTTGCCCCTTTCTTTTGATAAATCCCCTATTAAGTACCACTTTTTGAAAAATGTCATCGGTCACCTTGATCACTCAGTGTCTGAACAGCAACCGTCTTTTTCGGTTTAATCGTATTCTCGCTCCCGGGTTATGGATTGAGCGTAACACACGAATCGGTCTCTTACTGACCGCATGATACGAACAGAATCATTAAGCCCATGTCAGATAAAACATTTGCTTCGCGTCGCGTTGAAGATTCGCTTTGACATTTAATGAAGGGTATACACCTTACTTAATTTCGTACTTAGCGTAGTATGAGATGTAGTACGGTTTTTAACACATTGACTGCCAAGGCACTTTCAGCAAATAAGATGCTGGGGCCCACAGTATTTTTTTTGCGTAATTTCATAAAAGATTTACTTTTTCGGGAAAATCAGGCCTACAAGGAGATGTCCCACAAAGTATCACCCCGTTTGACGATTTTTCGTCTGTTTATTGACGATGAGGTTATCAACGTTATCGTGGTAGAAACCTTTTATGTGTTTAGAATGTTTTGGAAATCACCACAAACAAGTTTAAGTTTCTTTTCATTATAAAAATAATATGTAAAATAATTTTTCGTTTACTTTTTTTTCAAAATCTATTTTTTTTTCAATTAATTTTTGAGCTGCGCCAAAACCATTTATACAGCAATTTCATGGGGGGCCATACATTATATTACCATACATTATATTACTGCAATAAAATTCTATTTATCGTCAGCCACTATTGTGTGACATGGCTAGAGAGAATGAAACTCGTGTCAGACATATGTGTCTGACGTGGTATAAACCACATAGTGCAGTGTCACCCATCTGTGTCCGACGTGGCAGTCAATGTGTTAAGATACACGTTACTACAAATCGTTCTAATTCATTTGAAAGAAGAATTTTAAATGCAATACATACGCGGATGAATGAATAATGTGGAGGATTTATTAATAACAAGTGAACTGCAGTTGAAAATAATAAAAAATAATGCAAAAAGAAAAAGGAGATTTTTTAGAGAATGGTTATAATAATGTCTTATCTTCTTTGTTTTTAATAAAATATTCGCTACATTAAGCTAACTTTAAAATTGAATGGCAGAAACACTGCGTTTTCTGAATCATTTCCGCATAAAACTTATTTTGCTGCACAACAGCATGATACAGAATACTTATAATCGTCCTTATCGAAGCTCCACCCACAAAAATCAAAAATTTTTGATTTTCATACTACATGATACACGTTACTAATTTCATACTTGTACGATTTACCGTACGATTTGTAGCATCGTGTATACTCGCCATAAGATGAAATGTACATGCTTATATGAAACATGTCCTCTGTGGAATAGTCTATTATCCAGCGTGACCGTTTGTGCTACTAAAGTATCAATTTGCTACTTTATTACATTTTTGATACTTTTAGTGACACTTTTTTAAAATCAGCTAAATCTGCTACATTTTATAACGCTTTGACCCTTTTTGCCCCTTTTTAGAAATACCATTACTTGATTTAATTTTTCCGCAACAATATGCTTGTGTATTAGTATTATTTCTTAAGACAGACAGCGTTGTCAACTCGGTGCTTTTCCCACCGTTTTTAGTGCTTATTGATATTTTCGACGCGAAAAATTTTTTTTGGTGCTTCTTATTTCTTGGCGGTGGCACTTAACCCAAAATTTAAAAAGGATTTTCCTTATATAATATAACTATATATTTTTTTTTGAAGTCTAACATTTAAAAAACATAAGCACTGAAGTTAAATGGATAATTTCAAAATATTCTAATAAGATTGTACAAAACTTGGTTGAAGAAATACGTGCATTTTATTCTCAAACTTTCACATTTTAAGCACAATTAATGGACACAGTGTTTTGCCACACGACAAAGAAGACATAATGCAAGTATAGTCTAATAACGAAATATTTTCTAGTATATACAGTAAATAGAGAATAATTCACTTAATGCAATGGAGAAACTTCGAGTTCGCTATCGAGTTTTGGGCAGAAATAAAGTCTTATAACGATTCATTTTATATAAACTCGTTTGGGGAATTATCGAAATTGCATTCCCATCACGTTTTTACCTTTATTAATTTATTTAAGTCTCAAATACGTAAACAATTGTCTTTACACTTGGCTTTATATAAAAGCGGTCTGAAACGAGAAAATTGTGTTGCTAATAGAGCTGCCGTTTAAGGTTACATATTTATAACCTACTTCGTTCCTTTTTTTCTAAAATAATAGTACATATAATTTAAGTTTATATAACTTGGTCAACTTGCAAATTACTTTTTTTTTAATTTTGTAACTTTGTTATTATTAATATTGCGTTTGCTGTGAAAGAATGTTTCCACAGCATTGTTTAATAAAAATCACATTTTGAAAGTCTTGATTTTAAAAAAATTAACTACTACTCCCATCGAGTTCAAAATCTAATCAGCAAGACAAAAAGACTTACCCACTGCTGCTAATTTGACTAATTTCAGGTGATTTGTTTCTTCGTTGACGAAAAAAAAGCAATGTGAGTCCGATCACAGAGGAGATGTGTAAACATCTAGTAATGAAAATTTTTTTAAGTTGGAAGTACTTATGCTTTTAGTATCATTTTTTAAATTAATTAATTAAAAGTATCAAAACTTTCATATTGTAAATACATAAGAATTTGTTGGTTTTTGTTTGTTTTACTAAACTTATTTGGTTAGTAAATGGGCACCCTGCAGTATATGTATATGTACTGCATTCAAAATTGCAGTAAGCAGTAAATTTACTGATTACTAAAAAAATTCAGTAAATTTTTACTGCTAATGAAATTTAATTTGCATTACCAGTAAAATCGTAGGGCCGTAATCATAATAAAATTGTAGCAAGTGGCAAACTTTTTTCATTAAAATTTTGTAACTTTTGTATGAAAAACATTTAGCCACTTGGTAGAATTTCATTATGAATACGGGCATTACTGATTACGGAAAATTCAATGCACCTCATCATATAACAAATCATTTAGGCAATTTATAAAAATTGTAGGAAAAAATTTTAGTAATCAGTAAAAATTTACTTGTTATACATTTTTTATTGTTTTTACTGAAACTTTAGTGATACTGCATTGCTCATCTATGGTAAATGCCTTTGCTTTTACTTTTTAATTTTTAATTCCTGTTGTTCATCGTTCATTTGTTGATGTTCTTGTTGTTGTGTACGCATTGCAATTAAAATAAATTCAGTAAAGTGCGACTTTGACTCGCGCACATTCGGTTTTGATTATTTTTTTTTTATTTATTTAGACATTGAACGTCTCGTACGTGAAAAAAGAAGAGCTAGAAGGGAATGGCAATAGCACAGATCACCACAAAATAAAATCAGATTTAAAGAGTGCACTAAACGACTCCAAGAGTTGCTTGCATCTGAAAAAAACTGCATCTCTTAAAAATTATCTGGAAGATCTTGATTGAGTATAAGCCACCTCTACGCACATCTACCGGAAGTTGGGCAAGAAGCGATACTGAAAAAGGTAAAATATTTGCTGAGCACTTAAAATCCGTTTTTACGCCAAACATATGTACTGGTGTTGCTGATTTGCCGAATGTAGTCGCTCTACCCACTCAACACATAAAGTTTAAGACGCGTAATTTACAAAAATTAATTGCCGAACTCCACTCGAAGAAAGCTCCGGGTATTGATGGAATTAGTAACCAGATGCTGATGAACTTGCCTCGTATTGCAATGAGAATCCTATTATTCATATATAATGCCATTTTACGACTGGAATATTATCCACACAGCTGGAAGCTTGCCAAGGTTAAAATGATTCCAAAGCCGGGCAAAGATCTAACCAATGCTGAGTCATATAGGACAATAAGTCTACTATCAACTATGTCAAAGCTTTTCGAAAAACTGCTCAAAACAAAATTCTCCCCAATTCTAATTAGTAGTGGGTGCATACCAGACCATCAATTTGGTTTTAGAAGTCAGCATAGCACCATTGAACAAACTCACAGGTTCAATTTATAAGAAGAACTTTTGAGGAAAAAATATTGTTCTGCGCTCTTTATTGACGTTTCCCAGGCATTTGATAAAGTGTGGCATGAAGGCCTAATTTTAAAATTGAAGACTTACTTACCCATAAACATTTTATATCTTTTGGAAAGTTACATTATTTCCCGTAAGTTCACTGTTGCGGAAGGAGACTTTACGTGTAGGCCTGAAATTATTTCATCCGGTGTGCCACAGGGGAGTATACTGGTTTTATATTTGATTTATACTTGTGATATGCCTGTGAGCAGTAGTATCCATACTTCCACATTTGCCGACGATACAGCCTGCCTTAGTATGCACGAAAACCCTGATGAGGCATCCCGCAAAACTCCAGGAACACATTAGCCAGATGGAGCTTTGGTTAAACTTATGTAGAATTAAAGTCAATGAACAAAAGTGTGTCCATATAACGTTCACCCTAAGAAGAGATACTTGCTCCCCCATTCGGATTACCAATCAAGTTGTTCCTCAACATTCACATGTGAAATATCTTGGTTTACACCTTGATCGACGACTTACATGGAAACACCACATTGACTCTAAGTTAACTTAAATTAACTCAGGTACATTGGCTGATTGGTAGAAATTCAGCACTTAGCCTAGACTGCAGACTTTTAATATACAAGTCGCTTTTAAAGCCAATATGGTGTTACGGAATTCAACAATGGGGCACTGCTTCAGCTTGAAATGTAGAGAAAATTCAACGAAGGCAAAATAAAATTTTACGCATGATAACATCGGCTCCATGGTACATCAAAAATCCCAATATACATTGCGATTTGAATATGCCACTAGTGACTGAAGAAATTGTAAAATACGCAGGCAAATATCTAACAAAACTCGAGTCACATCCTAATCCGCTTGCTCGTAATATTTTGAACTTTACTTTTACTGGCTTGAAAACACTTTTTTCTTTTTGTTGCTTATCACTACTTATGTATTATTAATAACTATCACTAAGCTTATGTCCGACATTGGTCGGGCCTAATAATTTTTTTATAGATTTAAGATTTGAATACTTATTGTTAGTTCATATTTGAAGATACAATAAATAAAAAACATGCATTAAAAAAAATATTTAGCTTTCTTCCTTTTCTAAGTTTTTTCAGTTTAAACGATTTTTTTTCAGTTTTATCGCTTTTTTCTCGTTTTGGCGTTTTTTTTTTCTCTTTTTGGGTTTTTTTTAATTTTCGCAATTTTTTCATTTTGGCGATTTTTTTCTGTTTTTGGGGTTTTTTTATTTAGGCGATTTTTTAATTTTGGCGGTTTTTTCATATTGGCGATTTTTTTGTTTAAGGATTTTTTTCATTTTGGCGATTTTTCCGTTTTTTCGCGATTTATTTAAGTCCTAGAGATTTTTTTTTAATTTGATGCTTTTTTTCGTTTTGATGATTTTTTTTTTTTGTTTTTCGCGATTTTTTTATATTTGGCGATTTTATATTTTTTTGTTTTTTAGTTTTACCGTTTTTGAAAATTTCAAGAGTTTTGCTCTTACGGTTTCCAAGATACAGCAAGTTGTCAAAATTACAAAGTCAAAATTGCATTAACTGATGGAACACCCATTGATTTAAATTTTTTATTTTAAATTTAGTGTTAATTGTTGTAGTCTGTATAAAAATACACTAACTTTTAAAATTTCAAGTGTATATATGTACATACAATTGTATGTATATTACATGGGATTTAAACATTTTTGGTTGTTCGTTTTGGAACACCCTTTAGTTTTTAACTCTCATGTATTTGTTATTGTAGTGGCCAAATGTCTACACATTGTGTCCAAATTTCAAGTCCGTAGCTCTTACGGTTCATTTTCACCTTTGGTGTACGGAAATATACAGAAAAATAATCGGCGGCGGCGCACCGTCGGCTTCGAGCCGGTCGACTTGTTTCTCTGCTTGGTATTGCTTCTTTCAAACACTAAACCACAGAATACACAGAAGTGAAGAAAGTGACAGGTAAAAAAAGCTCCAATCAGGATTTTGTTAAAATTCGTGGAAAAAAGAGAAAAGCATAGTGTATTTGATACTGTAGTGTATTACTACTAGCTAATAAAAATTTATTGCACTAGAAAGACGTAGCAAAACAAAAACGACGACAAAATTTGGGGAAAACGAGACAAACAGAAAAATACCCGTATCTTCCGTCTCGTGACACTTCTGTATGTTTTGTGACTAAACACTCATACATAGCTCACACCGATTTGACAATGCAAAGAAATCTCAGCAAAGAAATCAAAGTCAAAAGATTTTTACCCCCTAGCGTATACATAGATGTTTACACATCAAAAATTAAATTTTTTATAATAACTTAAAAAGGTTTCGTCAAATTGATTTTAGAATGCACTGATTCTCATAGAATCAAAATGTGTATCGGATGCTTCAAATTTGAAGTTTTAGGGATGAAATGCAAGGTTAACCGATTTCTATATTTTTTATATACAAAAAATTAATTTTAAAAAACAAAAATGTTCATTTAGTGCTTTTTTACTTAAATTACGCGTTTTTTTTCTCTTTTCAACGCTGATGAAATAAGTAACTGTCTATGATTAAATTTGTTGGAAATTGATTTGAAAGATTGGAGTCCAACAGAAGATCTTGTCAAGAAATATATAGCCACATTTCCAAAAAATTTAAACCTCAGAAAATTTTGCATATATTATTTATTTAAAGTACAATAGTTTCTAATTTTATTATACATACATATCGTTACCTTTATATAGAAAGGCCCCACGTCAATTTTTTTTTAAATCTAGCTTTTTGTATATATCGATAAAAGAATTATGTTCGAAAAAATGAAAAAATTTCCATTTGGAAAAAAATGAGTTAGGGCCTTTCTATATTAAGGTAACGATACGTATGTACTACATGCTTATTGTTTCGATTAAGCAACGTCTATGTTGGTTTCTTTCCTGCTTAAGAAATTCATCAGTAAAAAACTTCATAAGGCACACTAAATAATAAACAGTAAAATAAATATGAGTGATGCATTTTCTTCTGACGGACCTTTCTTTATTTTGGAAAGATTTTCGTCATCCTACGTCAAATAATTTTACTTCGGTATTTCTTATACATACATATAAGATATTCATGAATTGTTAACTAGTTTTTTTTATCTATAAATTGTTAATGTTTTTATTATATTTTTCAATTATTACTCGCAAATAAATTATAATCTATGAAAAAACTAACTCAAAATCGTGTTTTTACTTTGAATTTTTGTTTCTAAAATAGTTGCCCCTTCTTTGAAAAAAATCCCCTTTTTTGCCACTTTTATTTCTTAAATACCCTTTTTGTGCTACTTTTCGAAATTTCTCAACGGTCACACTGCTATTATCCCGTTTATACTAGAGCCGCTCACGTAAAAAAACATCGATTTTTTTTCTCATTCGATTCATTCATGATACAATTATAACAGGTACATGCACAAGCCCAGCCTGTTAATGTATACAATACCTACAGTTGTCAAACTTTGTTTACAAGCTGCAAATATGTTAGTGTACGTGTGTGCATAAAATGATTACAGTGTTGCCAATGAAATTACACATGGGTGTGTTTCCAATTATATGTTGAAGAAAATTACACTACACATCTTTTGTGTAGGTTAAAATTAAGACAAAAATAAATAAAAATACATGAATGTAATTATATGGCCTACAAATGAGAGTAATTGCTCACTCTGTGTAATTACACACCTATTGGCAACACTGAATGTCTATAATCATTCATTAATGCCGCGTCTGCAATTGTACTTTAGTTACCCTGTAATCGTTATTTTTAAAAACAAAAGGCATCTGTTTCTGACAATTATTCGTTTGTTTATACCAACAAAATGAATGTGTTTTTTGGTGTTGTAATTTTGTTGTAGTCGTGCATGTACCTAGTATAATTGTACCATGGATTCATTATTAATTCACATCGATGTTATTCAATGTATCGATTTAAAAAACATCGATATTTACGATGCATCGTATTGATTAATTGGAACCAAGAAAATTTATTAAATAAATAAAAGTCGATTTTAAAATTTCATAAGGATTAAGAAAAGCATATGTGCAAATCACGGTATGTGCTTCTTTTTTCAAAGGCCAGTTCTACAGCCTTGCAAATCGGCCCAAATGTCAGTTGTCAATGTAATATTTTCCATATACACGTATTTAAATCTTTAAAATGGCTCTCCTGAGCGCTGTCACATATAGTGAAACATTGACATTTTTAAATTGTACCAAGTAACTCGCGGTAGTACCACGGTACCAACAAGGTCAAAAATGCACCATAAAAAGTACAATTGTACCATGATTTCCATCCGTGGTATAAGGTATATTTACCCTACGTCTCCACTAGCCATCGACTTGGACATGACGCCGGCAGAGCAACTCTGAAAAATTCATCAACTTCCTTGTTGTGGTTAACACGTGCGATGTCCATGTTCAGGCATATCAAAGTATTTTGCGGTAGTGCAATAGAGATGGAATATTTACCAATTTTGTTCTGTCTCTTTTTTTTCTATTACAAATGGTTGCGGACGTCAAATCTCATGGCGAACATTTTTGCTCAGACATATGCTCGGGCATTGATGTCAGAGCACGGACGAAAGTTCGACATGAGCGGTCTCCATTAGCCATTTGCGATGTCCGACATGATGCCCATACCAAGTTCATGGCTAGTGGTGACTGCCACTACTGCGTTAGTGCAACAGAGATGGAATATTTACCAATTTTTTTCTGTCTCTTTTCTTTCTATTGCAAATGGTTGCGGTCGTCAAATCTCATGGCGAACATTGTTCGTTAAATTGAAAAATTCGTTAAACCGAGTAGTATTTATGACAAAGTTTGTTTACTCAAAAACTATGGAAATAACAACTCTAAAATTTTTGGAGTATTATTTTAATTAAATATAAACAGAGTAATAAATAAAATAAATGCAATTCATTTGAATTTGTATTAAGATCTTGCATCAGAATCGTGTTAACAAAGAATAATTAAACAAAAAGTTCATTTTTTATCTAACAAAAAAATAATAATACTTCAACCTTATTTTTTGAGATCTACTACTAATACAAATCTATTTTAAATGGCTTCGACGGAAAAAATTGTTAATTTTTGTTTGTATTTTAGGAACTTGTAGTCATCTCCGCATTTTTTAACAGATTTTCCTTTGATTTCAAAATTGTGGATATAGTGGATTTGGCCAATCCATATTTAACACACAATGCACGCACGCATTCACTTTTTTTATAGTCATCCACTATATTTAATTTTTCTTTTAATAACAATCTTTTTCTGCTTTCCATGTTTTCTAATGTTTACACCACAAACGATCGTACAAGAATGCTAAAAAATCCAAAAGTAAACACAGAAAACGCAGCCAGAACATCGTTGGGGAATCCCCTTTCTCTATATGTCTATTGCTTTTGCATATTGTTTGCGGAAATCTTTGTATTTGCATCTCATTCTATATTTAAGACTCTAATTTTGTATTTGTTCGCTATATCGAGTACAAAATTACGGTACAAAGTCACGGTATTCGTAATATAAGGTACTCAATTCAAAATTTTTATGAGTTCGTTAAATCCCAGTAGTAGGGAACTGGCGGTTCTGGACCAATTAAAATTGTGAAATTGTTGCTGAAATTGTTAAATTGTGGGCTGAAATTGTTAAATTGTTGCTGAAATTGTTTAATTTGGGTAATTAAAATTTGAAAATTGTTAAATTCTTGGAAATTTGTGTTTTCGGCGGCACTTTGATGTTTTTTGTTTACATTAGGAGTTTTTGTTTACATTAAGTTTATGTCTGTCTGTCCGTCTGTCGGTCTGTCTGCCTGACCGTGGATGTTTGTGTGTGGAATATTTTGTGTGAATGTATTAAGGTGGTTCATAGTTTGGCGGTTTTTATGTGTGTATATACAGACGAGGAAAATCATGAAAATGATTTTTCCTAATACCAATGGTGAAATAGTGATTATTAATTTTTCCTAATGCCTACGGCAATGCATGATAATTTTTCCTAATGCCGGGCAATACATGATTATTATTTTTTCAAATGCCGACGGGAAAATGATTTTTCCTAATGACGACGGGAAAACGTGAAAGTTATTTTTTCTAATGCTAATGTAGGTGTTGCTAGACTGTGGGAATTTTAGGCTGACCGTGATATGAGTGGGTGGCGTTGTTGGCGTAATATGTAACCATAGGAATTTGTGGATGTGTCTGTCTGTCTGTGAGAATTTAGGTGAAGGTTTGATTGGCAGGGGGCGGGGCTTAGTTGAGGTAGATCGATTGCGTGTGTAGTTGTGTGTGAATGTGTGTGTGTGTGTGTGTATGTTTGTAGGAATTTCAATGTGTGTATTTCTGTAGGAGCTTAAGGCTGATTGTGATTTATGAGGGGTGAGGTGTTCTAGTAATATGCAACCGGGGGAATCTGTGTGTTTGTATGTCTGTAGGAGTTTAAGGCTGACCATGATTTGGGTGGGCAGGGTTGTTGACGTAATATGTATCCATGGGGATTTGTGGATGTGTCTGTCTATAGTAGTTTAAGGCTGATCGTGATTTGAGGTGGGTGAGGATGTTGTTGAGGTAAATTGGTTATGTGTATGTATGTATATATGTATTTTTGTAAGAATTTAAGATGATTGTGATTTATTAGGGCCGAGGTGTTCTTGTAATATGTAGCCGTGAGAATCTATGTGTATAGACGTCTGTAGAAGTTTAAGACTATCTGTAATTTCAGGTAGGTGAGAGTGTTGTGTTGTTGAGATTAATCTTGTATATTGTATATGTATCTATGTATGATCATGAGAATTTGTGTATGTATATCTGAGGGAGAATTTAAGGCTCGTCATGATTTGCAAAAGGTGGGGTGTTGTTGAAATTTTCTTGGATATTTCTTATATGAATTCTGCTATGTGTGTGTATTTGAGCTGGTATTTATGTGTAGGTAGAAATAAATTGTTTTCAATATCGACATATGGTACTATAAAATACTATCATATATCTGGACTTCCCTAATCCTAGTATGCTTTTATACTTACGATTGCTTTATATTTTCTCATGCTTAAATTTGTCTCGCGTTAAAGTCTGTCTGTGTGAAATTTGTTTATATGACAGATTTAGTTTATTTAACTACATCCGTCTTCTTTGACTGAAAGAGTTTTCTGCACACAGAGAAAAACCAACTTGAAATCAGTAAAAACCATGCTGAATTAATAAGAACCATTAACAAAGGTTTAGTCATATTGAAATTTCTTATTTCAATATGGACAAAATATTAATTTTCAGTATTTATTTATTAAACTCATTAGTTTGTAGATATCTCAATATACATTTTCTATTATATTAAAAATTATTGAATTAATGTGACGAATTCTTATTTTTAAGCTGCAGATTTTCCCTGAGTGTATGGATTGTTTATATTTGCATTGTGCTTTAACTAAACGACGCTTCATATATTTTCATGATGTAGATCTAATAAATACTTAAGCATTGATAAGAAATTTAATATGTATACATACATATCTACAAATTGATTTTATGTATGTATGTATGCATGTACATATATATGTACATATAAATAAGTGTTCAACTCAATCTTTGAATACATTTTTTATTTTATTTTTTGTCATGTGATGTCTGTTGTTGGTGAAATTAAAAACATTTTAATTTTTATCTGCGTTTACTTAAAAGTTTGTGAGCATTTTCTGTTTTAAGTAAAACTGAATTCCTGAAGATATGTACTTACATACTCTATAGTAATAGTAACTATAATAGAAATATTTCTTATACTTAATTTACAGTTTTTTAAAGTTGATGCAATGTTAGTTAGTCAACGTTTGACATTTTTAGGGTATAAAATTTTTTCTAGCTATAGCCTTCTACATTTATTTTTTTGTATTTTTTATATTTGCTCTTTAAAAATGTATAAACATTTTTAAATGAAACTGATCCGGCACTCCAGCTTAGGTACTGATAGTTTTTTTGTTGTTAGTTAACTTACTTATTTTTTATTGATAAACATTGGAAATCAAAAGGGAGTTTTATATTGTAATTATTATTTTCATAATTGTTGAAAACAATCGCTGCTTTTTGTTTGTTTTTTGCGATGAAATCATTTGAATTACTTTTGCAACTTTACGCGTTTATAAAAATTATGTTATTTTCTATATTTCTTAATTTATAAGACTTTTAGACTTTGTCCTTTAGGGGTTATATATTCTATTATACGATTATGAATAAGAATGCAGTAAGCTGATGCATTTGCTTACTGCTTCAAATTAAAATTTTATTAAATTGAATAAAAGGAGTTTTTTTTCTTAAACTCTGATGCAGTTAGAAGCGCTGGAGATTCTTTCATATAACAGCTTTTTTGAAATTTTTGATACATAGTATAATATAGAATTGGATAGCATTTATTTTTAATTTTTATGTTAAGAAGTTCGGGTATGAGACTGAATTTAAATGTACTTTTAAATTAGTTAAATCATAATGAACAAACATATTTTCTTCTTTAATAGCGATCAACAGAAAACGAACTCGTTTTCATATAATTTAGGTATACCCTATCGACAGCTCCTCTAGGATACAAGATGACTTTGTATGACGAAATTTCTGTTGCTTTATACTGATAATATGTCTACATTAATAAGATACATATACATATGTTTATTTTATGAAGGGTGAGCACCTATGGCTTTTATTTAATGTTCTATATGATTTTTTTTCATTTTATTAAAGTTCAGCGTATTGTATATATATTTCTGAAATGTTTAAGTGCGTTTTGTGTGCCCATCGGGCAGAGTGTACGTATTGGTTGGCCAGTCAGTCTCTATTTTTATTTATTTTTTTTTCTTCTAATGTGCCACTCCTTTTTCAGATTTTACTACTTGGAATAGAAAATTTTTGTCTAATTTTTTGCTGGGTGTATACATTAGGTATGTAGAAATTAGTTTAGATACAAAGAAATGCATGTTTAATATACAACTATTGTATCAAATCGATCTCAAATAACTCAGTTACCTCTACCAGCAATTCACCGTTGGTGTTTTCATAAAGTATTAGAAACAATAAAATATCTATGTTTTGAGAGAATTTTTCCCCTCAAGTATTTCTACATGAGGTTTGAGGGGTCAATCACTGTCGCATTCATATGTAATGATTATTCACTTAAAAAAGGTCATCATCACCATCAATCATCTCCGTATACAATACATTCATGAGTTGGGTTGATCCAGATACAATTGCTGTCTCATCACCTTCTAACAGCTTTATATATTTTGCTAGTATGCATGCATTAGCATGCTTCTATCGATAGTGACGTAAGAGTCCGAGATGTAGAGTGTTACAATTAAAAATCTTTACTATTAGAATTTACCAGTTCGCTCTTTTGAATTTTTACAAAGTAGATACATATGTATGTATTTCATTGACCACAAAATCATAAAATTTCTTTGCTTACAAAATTGTATGACGTGAGGATTTTTTTTTTTTTTTTTTTTTTGAAATTATACATGCTTCGGCATGCTTTCATTTTTTTTCTATAAATTTATGTAATACTCATACAGATACAGATATAAAGTAAGATCTGTTTACTGTACATTTTAAAATTTATGCATGCTTCAGCATGATTCTAGTTGAAGCGTATATTCATTCACTAAGTTTGTTTGATACTTATTCATACACATGTACATTCTTAAAGATTGGATATCAAAGTCCAATTTCCGTAGTTTATCTATATTTTCTAAAGATCTGATAGCTAAAGAAATAAATAGAGTGAAGATCTTCTACAATAATCCCATTGTCATATTGTAAAATTTTGCGTGCTAGCGCTTTCGATGGGAAAATATACATACAACTTTATAAAAAGTGATAATATGATGTGCTGCTGAATATTGCACTATGTTATAGTTCATTTTAAACACTGAAGTTTTAGCAGTATTTCATTCAGACCAACAAGTTTAGAGAATTCCACTACATTTAGTTAATTATCTTTCTTAAGACCCATCATTCCTAATCAATCCTACAAAAAACAACACAAACTAGATTTTTCGTTTTAATTTTATTTTTATTAAATTCAACATTCATTCTTCAAATTACTTTATACTATATTAAGTAGCTTTTCCTCATTTGTTGAGTTGACTTTAATAGGAGACATTTTAATGGTACGATGAACTTTTCTATTGCATGCATTGAGTAAATCTTTATACATACCAATCCACTTATATGAACCATTAAAGCTAATTCTTTTCACATCATACCTTTCAATGATCTATTAAATCATTCTAATATTGATGCTTTCATATTAAGTAATCTTTAATCTTCTATTTATGTATGAGTTTTCCCAAGTATTTATTAAAAAATTCTTTAGAATCATCTGTTTGTAAGTTTTTTGGTACCCGTACCACTTCAAAAATATTTTCCATTGCCTTGGTTTTTAGAGTGCAGCTTTTATTTTCAGCTGTACTTTGAGAATGTGTCAATTACAGTCTTCAAAAATCAACAATTTCTATTTTCTGTAGAATAGTTCTACATTTCACCTAACTTAGCTCCATAAAACATCATATATTCCTGTCATTACATCCTACAAGCACAAACAGTTGTTGAAATTTAATATGGACTTCGTTAACTAAATTCCTTTTTAAAGACATTGAATTGTTTCACAGATTTTTTCGAAAGTGTTGTGATCTACATCTTGCACTTTCAGCTATTTATACTAACATGTAGTTAATTTTCTAATCTATATATTTAACCGGAAACTCTTCAATTTGTTTTTAATTATTTACTTTTTAGAATTGCTTTTTCAATTTTATAACTGTCTTCTTTCTCTAATTTTATTTCACGCTGTAGTTCCTCAATTTGCATTTAAATATATTCTTGAATATTAATGCTTTAAGCTATATTATTAATTTGTCTTGTATTTTATCTTCATTCAGTTTGATGTAACTATCAACAATAGTTTGTACCTAATTCATTTATGCCTTCCAATACTGATAAGTCAGTATAAATGTCTTCAGAATTGGAAGTCTATGAGTAAAATCATCGTCATCATCATTCTCAGTATTAGCATCATTAAATATGATGGTATTATCAAATATTGTTCCTTCTACTAGTTTCTTTGGGATACTTGTCTATATCTTGAGTGAAGGTTTCTCAGGCTTTAAACTTGTACATTTTCAACTTCTGTCTTGATTTTACTTTCTTCTTTCATAAGAATTCTTTTAATATTTTTAGAACTATTTATGAATTTTTCTGCTATAGGTTTAAATGTATCTTTTAGTTGTTCACTTGTATCTATTTCACCAGTTTTTATACTACGAAGCTTTTTCTTCAACACATTTCTTGTCAACACCAACTGTTTTAAAATTTTCTCATCCATGTTCGCTAAGGGCAAATAACAGGTATCAGCAATCAGATCAGCTTTTCAGGAGCTGGTCTGGTTTTCAGATCAGCTTTTCAGGACCTGGTCTGGTTTTCAGATCAGCTTTTCAGGACCTGGTCTGGTTCTCAGATCAGCTTATCAGGACCTGGTCTGGTTTTCAGATCAGCTTTTCAGGACCTGGTCTGGTTTTCAGATCAGCTTATCAGGAGCTGGTCTGGTTATCAGATCAGCTTATCAGGAGCTGGTCTGGTTTTCAGATCTGCTTATCAGGAGCTGGTCTGGTTATCAGATCAGCCTATCAGGAGCTGGTCTGGTTATCAGATCAGCTTATCAGGACCTGATCTGATTTTCAGATCAGCTTATCAGGAGCTGGTCTGGTTTTCAGATCAGCTTTTATCATGTAAGCGATCAGGCTATCAAGAGCTGTTCAGATTTTCATTTCAAGATATCTGAGTCAGATTTAGTTATCAGTGTACAAGTAGCTAGCCATTTATAACATTTATATACATGAAGTTTAAAGTCAGATGAAATACGAAAAAGTAAAGTTTTATGTAGCAAAATTATTTTCAATAACGATCATCGTTTAATTCACTATATTTGCTTATAATCAAAAATTCATATTTAGCCTTTCAACATGCTTTATATTTTTCTCACCTTACTTAAACATTAAATTTACATTATGGTGATCTCTTATTAAATGTTTGGTGATTCTGGTGTAAGTTTTACATAAGTAGAATGAATCAACATTCGTATCTCTCCCCATGCAAAAATATGCTTCCCACACGCATCATCGTTAAATATCATATTGGAATTACTTTGGACTGAAATAACAGATTCACTATCGGTAAATTTTGTAATATATTATTATTTTAATTGATGTAATTAATTTCTTCAGATATTTATATTTGGGTTGATATAAAGATTTTGAGTATAAATAAATGTTCTCAAATTTAAGTCCATTAGGACTTTCTAGCAAGCCAATCATAGCGTTTTTTTTCGCAATTTGACAGGTCAACTATTGCTGCACGAATAGAATTTCGTATAAGGGAACTATGATTTATTTTTGAACTATCGTTCGATGAATCATCAAAATTTCGTACCAAGGTATTGTAGGTTGTTTTACTAACCGCATTTATGTAGCTAAACACATTTTATAAATATTATCTCTTATTATAAAAAAATAAACTAATACAGCTATACCATATCAGAAAATATTTTCTGAAATCGTATAGCTGCATTAGTTTATTTTTTCTATAATAAGAGATAATGATCCACACTCATAATCAAAACAGCATAAAAATATCATTTGTTTTGACTATGAGTATGCATCAATATTTATGACATGCGTTTAGTTACAAAAATGTGGTTAGTAAAACAAAGTATATTTTAACAGCCTTATTTATAACACTTATTAGGGCTTTATAAAGACTTTTTACGAAAAAAATTTTATAAAAATTTTTTTTAAAAAAGCCTTTACAAAGCCTTAATAAGTTTTATAAATAAGGCTGTAAGAGTTTAAAATCAGTATTTTGTATGATAATACTGATTTGAAACTCTTAAAATATTCTTTGTTTTGACTATGAATAGGGGCCATTATCTCTTATTATAGGACAAATTAAATAATATAGCTATACGATTTCAGAAAATATTTTCTGATATCGTATAGCTACATTATTTAATTTTTCTATAATAAGAGATAATATTTATGAAATACATTTCATAAATATTGGCGCATACTCATAGTAAAAAGAACCTAAAAATACCTTGGTACGAAATATTTATGAATCATCAAAATTTCATACCATCCTATATTTATGTTGTTTTACTAATCGCATTTTGTAAATAAATGCATTTCATAAATATTATCTATTATTATAGAAAGAATAAAATAGTATGGTTATATGATATTAGAAAACATGATTTCTGATATCATATAATCATACTATTTTATTTTTCTATAATAAGAGATAATGACTCATACTCATAGTCAAAACAAAGGATATTTATATACTGTTTTGATTATGAGTATGCGTCAATATTTATGAAATGCATTTAGTTATAAAATGCGGTTAGTAAAACAAAGTATATTTTAAGAATTTAAAACCACTATTCTTATGGTAATACTGGTTTTAAGCACTTAAAGCATACTTTGTTTTGACTATGAGCATGAGCTGATATTTATGAAATGAATTTTATAAATATTGACTCATACCCTTAGTCAAAACAACATAAATAATTCTTTGGTACGAAATTTTGATGATTCATCGAACGATAGTTCAAAAATAAATCAAAGTTCTCCTGTCAAATTGCGAAAAAAAAGCTTTGATTGGCTTGCTAGAAAGTCCTAATGGACTTAAATTTGAGAACATTTATTTATACTCAAAATCTTTTTATCCATCCAAATATGAATACCTGAATAACTTAATTTCATCAATTAAAACAATAAGATATTACAAAATTTATAGATAGGGAATCTGTTATTTCAGTCCAAAGTAATTCAAATATGATATTTAACGATGATGCGTATGGGAAGCATATTTTTGTATGAAGAGAGATAAGAATGTTGATTCATTCTACTTCTGTAAAACTTATACTAGAATCACCAAACATTTAATAAGAGATCATCATAATGTAATTTTAATGTTTAAGTAAGGTGAGAAAAATAAAAAGCATGTTGAAAGGATAAGTATGGATTTTTGATTATAAGCAAAGATAGTGAATTAAACGATGATCCTTATAGAAAATAATTTAAAATATATAAAAGTTTACTTTTTCGTATTTCATCTGACTTTAAACTTCATGTATATAAATGTTATAAATGGCTAGCTACTTGTACACTGATAACTAAATCTGACTCAGATATCTTGAAATGAAAATCTGAACAGCTCCTGATAGCCTGATCTGTTACATGATAAGCTGATCTGAAAACCAGACCAGCTCCTGATAAGCTGATCTGAAAATCAGATCAGGTCCTGATAAGCTGATCTGATAATCAGACCAGCTCCTGATAGGCTGATCTGATAACCAGACCAGCTCCTGACAAGCTGATCTGAAAACCAGGCCAGCTCCTGATAAGCTGATCTGATAACCAGACCAGCTCCTGACAAGCTGATCTGAAAACCAGACCAGGTCCTGATAAGCTGATCTGATAACCAGACCAGCTCCTGATAAGCTGATCTGAAAACCAGACCAGGTCCTGAAAAGCTGATCTGAAAACCAGACCAGGTCCTGATAAGCTGATCTGAGAACCAGACCAGGTCCTGAAAAGCTGATCTGAAAACCAGACCAGGTCCTGAAAAGCTGATCTGAAAACCAGACCAGCTCCTGAAAAGCTGATCTGATTGCTGATACCTGTTATTTGCCCTTAGCGAACATGGATGAGAAAATTTTAAAACAGTTGGTGTTGACAAGAAATGTGTTGAAGAAAAAGCTTCGTAGTATAAAAACTGGTGAAATAGATACAAGTGAACAACTAAAAGATACATTTAAACCTATAGCAGAAGAATTCATAAATAGTTCTAAAAATATTAAAAGAATTCTTATGAAAGAAGAAAGTAAAATCAAGACAGAAGTTGAAAATGTACAAGTTTAAAGCCTGAGAAACCTTCACTCAAGATATAGACAAGTATCCCAAAGAAACTAGTAGAAGGAACAATATTTGATAATACCATCATATTTAATGATGCTAATACTGAGAATGATGATGACGATGATTTTACTCATAGACTTCCAATTCTGAAGACATTTATACTGACTTATCAGTATTGGAAGGCATAAATGAATTAGATACAAACTATTGTTGATAGTTACATCAAACTGAATGAAGATAAAATACAAGACAAATTAATAATATAGCTTAAAGCATTAATATTCAAGAATATATTTAAATGCAAATTGAGGAACTACAGCGTGAAATAAAATTAGAGAAAGAAGACAGTTATAAAATTGAAAAAGTAATTCTAAAAAGTAAATAATTAAAAACAAATTGAAGAGTTTACGGTTAAATATATAGATTAGAAAATTAACTACATGTTAGTATAAATAGCTGAAAGTGCAAGATGTAGATCACAACACTTTCGAAAAAATCTGTGAAACAATTCTATGTCTTTAAAAAGGAATTTAGTTAACGAACTCCATATTAAATCTCAACAACTGTTTGTGCTTGTAGAGATGTAATGACAGGAATATATGATGTTTTATGGAGCTAAGTTAGGTGAAATGTAGAACTATTCTACAGAAAATAGAAATTGTTGATTTTTGAAGACTTTAATTGACACATTCTCAAAGTACAGCTGAAAATAAAAGCTGCACTCTAAAAACCAAGGCGATGGAAAATATTTTTGGAGTGGTACGGGTACCAAAAAACTTACAAACAGATGATTCTAAAGAATTTTTTAATAAATACTTGGGAAAATTCATACATAAATAGAAGATTAAACATTACTTAATATGAAAGCATCAATATTAGAATGATTTAATAGATTATTGAAAGGTATGATGTGAAAAGAATTAGCTTTAATGGTTCATATAAGTGGATTGGTATATATAAAGAAAATAAAATGTCTCCTATTAAAGTCAACTCAACAAATGAGGAAAAGCTACTTAATATAGTATAAAGTAATTTGAAGAATGAATGTTGAATTTAATAAAAATAAAATTAAAACGAAAAATCTAGTTTGTGTTGTTTTTTGTAGGATTGATTAGGAATGATGGGTCTTAAGAAAGATAATTAACTAAATGTAGTGGAATTCTCTAAACTTGTTGGTCTGAATGAAATAATGCTAAAACTTCAGTGTTTAAAATGAACTATAACATAGTGCAATATTCAGCAGCACATCATATTATCACTTTTTATAAAGTTGTATGTATATTTTCCCATCGAAAGCGCTAGCACGCAAAATTTTACAATATGACAATGGGATTATTATAGAAGATCTTCACTCTATTTATTTCTTTAGCTATCAAATCTTTAGAAAATATAGATAAACTACGGAAATTGGACTTTGATATCCAATATTTAAGAATGTACATGTGTATGAATAAGTATCAAACAAACTTAGTGAATGAATATACACTTCAACTAGAATCATGCTGAAGCATGCATAAATTTTAAAATGTACAGTAAACAGATCTTACTTTATATCTGTATCTGTATGAGTATTACATAAATTTATAGAAAAAAAATGAAAGCATGCCGAAGCATGTATAATTTCAAAAAAAAAAAAAAAAAAAAAAAATCCTCACGTCATACAATTTTGTAAGCAAAGAAATTTTATGATTTTGTGGTCAATGAAATACATACATATGTATCTACTTTGTAAAAATTCAAAAGAGCGAACTGGTAAATTCTAATAGTAAAGATTTTTAATTGTAACACTCTACATCTCGGACTCTTACGTCACTATCGATAGAAGCATGCTAATGCATGCATACTAGCAAAATATATAAAGCTGTTAGAAGGTGATGAGACAGCAATTGTATCTGGATCAACCCAACTCATGAATGTATTGTATACGGAGATGATTGATGGTGATGATGACCTTTTTTAAGTGAATAATCATTACATATGAATGCGACAGTGATTGACCCCTCAAACCTCATGTAGAAATACTTGAGGGGAAAAATTCTCTCAAAACATAGATATTTCATTGTTTCTAATACTTTATGAAAACACCAACGGTGAATTGCTGGAAGAGGTAACTGAGTTATTTGAGATCGATTTGATACAATAGTTGTATATTAAACATGCATTTCTTTGTATCTAAACTAATTTCTACATACCTAATGTATACACCCAGCAAAAAATTAGACAAAAATTTGCTATTCCAAGTAGTAAAATCTGAAAAAGGAGTGGCACATTAGAAGAAAAAAAAATAAATAAAAATAGAGACTGACTGGCCAACTAATACGTACACTCTGCCCGATGGGCACACAAAACACACTTAAACATTTCAGAAATATATATACAATACGCTGAACTTTAATAAAATGAAAAAAAAATCATATAGAACATTAAATAAAATCCATAGGTGCTCACCGTTCATAAAATAAACATATGTATATGTATCTTATTAATGTAAACATATTATTAGTATAAAGCAACAGAAATTTCGTCATACAAAGTCATCTTGTATCCTAGAGGAGCTGTCGATAGGGTATACCTAAATTATATGAAAACGAGTTCGTTTTCTGTTGATCGCTATTAAAGAAGAAAATATGTTTGTTCATTATGATTTAACTAATTTAAAAGTACATTTAAATTCAGTCTCATACCCGAACTTCTTAACATAAAAATTAAAAATAAATGCTATCCAATTCTATATTATACTATGTATCAAAAATTTCAAAAAAGCTGTTATATGAAAGAATCTCCAGCGCTTCTAACTGCATCAGAGTTTAAGAAAAAAAACTCCTTTTATTCAATTTAATAAAATTTTAATTTGAAGCAGTAAGCAAATACATCAGCTTACTGCATTCTTATTCATAATCGTATAATAGAATATATAACCCCTAAAGGACAAAGTCTAAAAGTCTTATAAATTAAGAAATATAGAAAATAACATAATTTTTATAAACGCGTAAAGTTGCAAAAGTAATTCAAATGATTTCATCGCAAAAAACAAACAAAAAGCAGCGATTGTTTTCAACAATTATGAAAATAATAATTACAATATAAAACTCCCTTTTGATTTCCAATGTTTATCAATACAAAATAAGTAAGTTAACTAACAACAAAAAAACTATCAGTACCTAAGCTGGAGTGCCGGATCAGTTTCATTTAAAAATGTTTATACATTTTTAAAAAGCAAATATAAAAAATACAAAAACATAAATGTAGAAGGCTATAGCTAGAAAAAATTTTATACCCTAAAAATGTCAAACGTTGACTAACTAACATTGCATCAACTTTAAAAAACTGTAAATTAAGTATAAGAAATATTTCAATTATAGTTACTATTACTATAGAGTATGTAAGTACATATCTTCAGGAATTCAGTTTTACTTAAAACAGAAAATCCTCACAAACTTTTAAGTAAACGCAGATAAAAATTAAAATGTTTTTAATTTCACCAACAACAGACATCACATGACAAAAAATAAAATAAAAAATGTATTCAAAGATTGAGTTGAACACTTATTTATATGTACATATATATGTACATGCATACATACATACATACATACATAAAATCAATTTGTAGATATGTATGTATACATATTAAATTTCTTATCAATGCTTAAGTATTTATTAGATCTACATACATCATGAAAATATATGAAGCGTCGTTTATTTAAAGCACAATGCAAATATAAACAATCCATACACTCAGGGAAAATCTGCAGCTTAAAAATAAGAATTCGTCACATTAATTCAATAATTTTTAATATAATAGAAAATGTATATTGAGATATCTACAAACTAATGAGTTTAATAAATAAATACTGAAAATTAATATTTTGTCCATATTGAAATAAGAAATTTCAATATGACTAAACCTTTGTTAATGGTTCTTATTAATTCAGCATGGTTTTTACTGATTTCAAGTTGGTTTTTCTCTGTGTGCAGAAAACTCTTTCAGTCAAAGAAGACGGATGTAGTTAAATAAACAAAATCTGTAATATAAACAAATTTCACACAGACAGACTTTAACGCGAGACAAATTTAAGCATGAGAAAATATAAAGCAATCGTAAGTATAAAAGCATACTAGGATTAGGGAAGTCCAGATATATGATAGTATTTTATAGTACCATATGTCGATATTGAAAACAATTTATTTCTACCTACATATAAATACCAGCTCAAATACACACACATAGCAGAATTCATATAAGAAATATCCAAGAAAATTTCAACAACACCCCACCTTTTGCAAATCATGACGAGCCTTAAATTCTCCCTCAGATATATATACAATATACAAGATTAATCTCAACAACACAACACTCTCACCTACCTGAAATTACAGATAGTCTTAAACTTCTACAGACGTCTATACACATAGATTCTCACGGCTACATATTACAAGAACACCTCGGCCCTAATAAATCACAATCATCTTAAATTCTTACAAAAATACATATATACATACATACACATAACCAATTTACCTCAACAACATCCTCACCCACCTCAAATCACGATCAACCTTAAACTACTATAGACAGACACATCCACAAATCCCCATGGATACATATTACGTCAACAACCCTGCCCACCCAAATCATGGTCAGCCTTAAACTCCTACAGACATACAAACACACAGATTCCCCCGGTTGCATATTACTAGAACACCTCACCCCTCATAAATCACAATCAGCCTTAAGCTCCTACAGAAATACACACATTGAAATTCCTACAAACATACACACACACACACACACACACACACACATTCACACACAACTACACACGCAATCGATCTACCTCAACTAAGCCCCGCCCCCTGCCAATCAAACCTTCACCTAAATTCTCACAGACAGACAGACACATCCACAAATTCCTATGGTTACATATTACGCCAACAACGCCACCCACTCATATCACGGTCAGCCTAAAATTCCCACAGTCTAGCAACACCTACATTAGCATTAGAAAAAATAACTTTCACGTTTTCCCGTCGTCATTAGGAAAAATCATTTTCCCGTCGGCATTTGAAAAAATAATAATCATGTATTGCCCGGCATTAGGAAAAATTATCATGCATTGCCGTAGGCATTAGGAAAAATTAATAATCACTATTTCACCATTGGTATTAGGAAAAATCATTTTCATGATTTTCCTCGTCTGTATATACACACATAAAAACCGCCAAACTATGAACCACCTTAATACATTCACACAAAATATTCCACACACAAACATCCACGGTCAGGCAGACAGACCGACAGACGGACAGACAGACATACACTTAATGTAAACAAAAACTCCTAATGTAAACAAAAAACACAAATTTCCAAGAATTTAACAATTTTCAAATTTTAATTACCCAAATTTAACAATTTCAGCAACAATTTAACAATTTCAGCCCACAATTTAACAATTTCAGCAACAATTTCACAATTTTAATTGGTCCAGAACCGCCAGTTCCCTACTACTAATCCCGAATTCGTTATTCCGATGGTTCCTTAAATCGGAAAACTACTGTGTTTAAAATGTAATTGCATGAAATTTTGCAAAAAGCTTTTAAATTTTTAGGTTGAATTGATGCAGTAAAAATGGAGTATTTCTTTTATTCGACTTTTCAGTTTTTCGATTAATCAAATAATTGAAATTGAAAACTTAAATTAAGACCCCCTAATTTTGTAAAACGCAACGCTAAGCGTTTTCTTTTAAAATTAATTAGTTTTGTTATTGTTTTATATTTTTAACCCCCGCGGGGCCACGACAAAAAAGGGGTGTTATGAGTTTGTAGTGTGTGTCTGTGTACCGATGTATGTGTGTGTCTGTACGAGTCCACATACAGACCAAACGGCTGGACTGATTTTGATTTAGTTCTTGCTGTTGGAAAGGTGACTTGATGGAGAGTGTTCTTAACTACGTGTGAAGAAAATCACTCCAGACGTTTACAAGATATCAAATACTTTCTAGATGAGATCGGCGGTTTTTAAAATTTTTAATTTTTGTTATGTTATTATTTAAAATAACAATAACAAAAATTAAAAATTTTAAAAACCCCCGACTTTTTTCAGAAAAGATGTTATATCTTCTAAACGGCTGGACCGATTTTCTTCAAACATAGCTAATAACCCTCTCGATCAATGCATCTTTCAAACAGAAAAAACTAAATGAAAATCGGTCCAGCCATTTGGCCTGTACGTGGACACGGACAGACACACAGACACATACTACAAACTTATAACACCGCTTTTATTAGTCGAGGGTTAAAAAATTAAAAATTTTAAAAACTCCCGATATATCCAGAAAAGATGTGATATCTTCTAAGTGGCTGGACCGATTTTTTTCAAACATAGCAAGAACACTCTCGATCAAATCACCTATTAAAAATGTAATGTTGAGAAAGGATAATATATATTATTTTCATTAATGCTCTATATTATTTAATTTAAATCAAAGTAAAGGCAGAATTACCCGACTGTAAATGTAGAACTGTAAATGTAAATGTGTCAGCTGATCGAATCTGTTGCATGAAAAGCTATGCAAACGCTTACCTGACTGAAATGGCATGTAAATGTAGCGTCTGAACCTGCAGAAAATAGAATTTCATGACGACGTTACGTGACATTTGTAGACAATGATGGGATGTATGTATATTGAATGAGAGTGTGGCACAATAGCCCTGATTTGGCACTTTTGTTTCTTTTAATAATTTAAGCTTTTGAGTGGTTAATTTGTATACGTACATGGCATATTTAATAAATTTAGTTTTCTAAAAAAGTTTTTTTTATAAAATCTAGCCAGACTTTGCCAATCGTATGTGTTTATTTTTTTGTTAATATACATACATACACATATGTATATGTACATATGTATAAATTTGTAAAATATACATACATATGTGCGTACAAACATACATTCAAGCGTACAAAAAACTATTTTTATTTAAAAATAACAATAAAAATACAAATAGGTACGTATAATCCTAATAATTATAATGATAATAAAAGTATAAACATTTGAGTGAGACATTTTTAGATTTTAATTGAACTATAGTGAATTTTTAATCAGAAATAATTTCTAGTCAGGCTCAAGTTCAGTACTTTCAATTCTTTATTGAATGAAATATTTTTATTAATTAATGTGAGTTTCTAAAGAAGAGAAGAACAATTTTTATTAAATATGAATATTTCATTCAATAAAGAATTGAAAGTACTAAACTTGAGCCTGAATAAAAATTATTTCTGATTAAAAATATAAATATTTTTTATAATTATAATACGTTGTAATGTAAATATGTATATACGGCTATGAAGCTTAAATTGTAATTTCACTAAATGTCAAAGTCATTACAATGTTTGTAAGTATAAAATAATGATTTGATACCATTTAAATAATTTTGGTACTTTTTCCATGCAATCAAAAATAATGTGAAGATGTTGAACTCTCATCAATGTTTCGAACAGCTGTTTTCCATTTTATATGATTTTTTTATACTGATAAACACCCAGCAAACAAAAAGTACTGTATATGTATGTATTTTTGTTAAAAAAATATACATATGATTGTACCTATATTGTTTGTAAATAAAACTAAATTATTATGAGTAGGTATGAACATTAATAAGAAAAGGATAAAACGAGATAGTAAAGATTTTATTGAGGTGCTACTGCAAGCATACATATTCTTGGAAATTAAAGAGCTAAATACTTCGTCTTTCCGATGAAGTTGCTCAAAATCTGTTCTGGTAATGTACAATGACAAATATTACGGTTGAGCGTTACAGCTGCTATTAAAATTATTATAATTGAGTTCATTTAAATAAAATAATAATAATAATTTTCAAAACCTCTGGGCGCATTTTCGTTCTAAAAGGTGTTGTTTCAAAAACTCAATTAGTTTTTTTCCAACAGGCTAAATCTTGCCATCAAAAGAAACTAAATTAAAATAGTTTCAGCGAAATTAATAAAAATCTTGGATTAATTAAAACATTACTATTTTATACATATATAATTTACTTATAAGTTCTAATACATACATACATATTCGTATGTATGTATGTCCGTATACATATGTTTGTAAATTTCAATCAAAATGAATTTCATGAATTTAAATATTATACATAAGTATATGAACTTTCGCGTTTGACTTCAAATAACTCGCAATTTAAAATCAAAAATGCGTGTTCAAAGTGTCACCAAATAGGGGATTTATCAAGAAAAGGGCAACATAAAAAGCGAGATAACTACACTATTTTTAGTTTTAATGTTCAATTTATGTCAAAATATCCACATACTTATATACATATGTACAAACATGTAAAACCTTAAAAATATACATATGTATATATATCGTCGGTTGGTTTCTGCTTTGATGTATGGAATTTCGAATTC
Source organism: Tachina grossa (assembly GCA_949987645.1). Classification (NCBI taxonomy): domain Eukaryota; kingdom Metazoa; phylum Arthropoda; class Insecta; order Diptera; family Tachinidae; genus Tachina; species Tachina grossa. Next base: position 58,534,768 of record OX465277.1, on the reverse strand, counting down.
ATCAAAATTTGTCACACAGTGTTAGTAAATAATAAAAAAATAATACATATGTACAAACAAAACTTTTCCTATTTTTATTATAATACAGTATACTTTATGAGCACCTGTGTGAATTTTAACTAAATATCTGGTGCCGAGAGAGTACACAGTAGCATAACCAGGTAGTACCTCCCGATGCTGCTGAAAGTAATGCACCAAAACTTTTTTTAAATCCATTAATAAATGTGTTTTGCGATTCATTAAATGCTACCTGTTTGTTATTAGCACAAGTACACTTACATGATAAAACATATCGTATAATTACGATAAATATTTTTTGTTACGAAAAGTGTACATAGACTTATTGTATAACATTCCAAATTTATTTTTGTTTTTCTATTTAGGTTGAATTTGAGAATTCACAAAAGTTTTAAACAGCTGATGTGTGAATAAAGGCAAAATAGTTAAGCGCATTCTGTATATTTTTTGAATTTCAACCTACAATCGGAATATCTCGGTATGAGTATCTACGTATGTATGTACTCTCCAAAATTTTAGTTAAACATGGTGAAAACCATCTATATAATTAAACGTTACAGTTAAAACTTTAAAAATCGACCGTCACAACTTTTTATAAGCGCTTAAACACAAAAAATATTTTTAAAATTGGTAATTTTCGGACACTGCTGAATGTAGGGTGCATGTCGAAAATAAAAAATAATTGGCTCTAAACAAATTCTGAATAAATTATTTTTAGAGCTATGTGGCTTATGTGTGTTCAAAAAATTTAAAATAATGAAGAAACTTTTTCTTAAAAAACATGCCTTTTTCAGGAAAATTTTAAAATTTTGAATTCTTAGTATTTTCCCGATTTCACGAATGAAGATACTAATAAGTTTTTTTACGTTTATTTGTTTAAAATTTTGTCAGAAATTGAATGCTATCTTTTAACTTAAAATCTAACAATCGACAAAAAAGTTATAGGTGAAATACTAAAAAAAGTCAAGGCAAAAAAATTTTTTTTTGCCTAAAGTCAGTTGTCTTCTTAGCTATGAGAGATATGATAACACATTTTGGGACATTATTTCTTAAAAATTGTAAGTTTAGCTTAAAACGCTTCATCCCATAAAAATCGGATAATTTTTCTAAAAGTTACAAGCCTCAGAAGTTTTTTTGAGTCCCATGTGGTAAACTTCGGCCCACTGTAACTCCTGCCCAGCTTAAGCCAGAAGCCTGTCAAGACATATGTTATAAGGCCTAAGTCCTCCTCTACAGATGTTCGAAGTTTCATATAAATCCAATCAGTAGTTTAAAAGTTCCAGATTTATTACTATTTGCTTTGCAAAAGCCCCACTGTGCACTGTATATATTGAACAACAACTTTAATAAGAATATATTATATTAATAAGAATACATGTATTATATTCTTATTAAAGTTGTTGTTTGTATGAATTCTTATTTTTGTTTGTTTTTGTATTAAAAAAGTGATACGTTTCCGTTTTGTTAATAAAAAAAATTATTATTTTGTATGCATTTGTATTTGAACATGTCAACGTGTTTGTGTTTGCTCATAGTTATTATGATTGTTTGCAACTATGTTCATGTTCATGAACACAGATACTAGTTTACTACACAGAAAAAATTATACCCAAAAAATTTTTAAACAAATATTTGTTTGAAATCAAACTTAGTTTCAGTAAATATTCTGTACTGTTCCATTAAATTAATTTGTACAAAAAAATTTGTAGAGAAGAAACAGTCCACGACGTTTGTCGGCTACTTTTCGGCATTTACATGTATACAACACGATCAATCAAAATAAACAACAACAACCGCACAACAGCACGTTGTTCCTATCTTCAAGCAAGATAAACACCAACACACTGAAATAACAGTTTCTCTCAGCCGAACTCTGATTAATTTAAATTTTTACAACATTTATATTAGAATTTACAAAATTATTTGTAGGACCGCATTGAAGTAAAATATTTACTGATTCAACGAATTTGGTTACTGAAAATGAAATTTAGTTTTTTCTGTGTACTAGTATTCTATATATTTATATCTATACTATTCATGTTCAAGTCCATACTTTATCGGTAGTGTTTATATTTCATACATGTTTAATCACCGTTGTTTCAATACAATCAACACAGTTAAGCCGAATCATCTTCAAACATGCTTTTTCTTATGTTCATGCAGCTGTCTAATATCAAACCAACGAGTCACAGTAGCTCTACTTGGAACTTTCACTAGGTGTCTAAAACCTTATGTAACAGTAATTTTAAACCAAATAATCTGCCTTATCGTGCTTGGCGTATAGACTTGGGTCGAACTCGTTCACTAGTTAATTTTTGCCACAAACCAATGATCAAACCCATGTAATTTAAATGGGTTTGATCAGTGGTTTGTGGCAAAAATGAACAAGTGAACGAGTTCGACCCAAGTCTATTAGCGTATTTCGAATACGACTACGACTGTTAGGTAATAGATTAAAGAAAAACTGTTGAAGTCTTTTTTAATCTATTACCAAATAGTCGTAGTCGTATTTGAAATACGCCCACCACGATAAGGCAGAATATTATATTATTGATTTTAACATCAAATATGGAAAAAGAACTTACATAGCTGATTATTACCATTGTAGTGCCAACCCTGTCCACTTACATACATGTTATAATTAAACAAGACAAGAATGTAAAAATAAAGAAATTACACTTAAGTTTGAACACTCAACGTGATCGGGTCACTTTCATTTATTTAGAACTTCTATATGGTGACCGTGATTTTTGTTGTTTCTTTTATGAACAACAAAGAAATTGTAGAAATCGTTTATAAAAAAAGAAAACTTTCGTTTATGTTATGGAAGTGTGTTTTTTAAATAATTAAAACAAATAAAAAAATTATTAAATCCTAGACAGAGGCTTTCCTCTGTAAAGTGCGTGTGGTGCTAAAAATAGAAATAAGGAATAAGAAATAATAACACAAAATGAATATGTAAAAATCTGAAATAGGACGGAATCCACAAAGAAAAAAAAGCCACTTTGAAATCTAATTTTGTTTTCCTAGGCCCGCCCGGCTGGCGTTCCTTCACCCATTAGACACACATATAAATATAATTGTTGTAATTAAGGATTGTGTGGATAATTGTCACCGCAAGCAGGGGTAGAAAAGCGCAGAAAGCTGTGAATAAAGGTTTTAAACATGAAACGAATTTAAAAAAAAGTGAAACGAATTTAAAAAAAATGTGAAACGAATTCAAAAATAATGTTTAACTAAGTAAAAGCCTATACAACTGTACCTAAAAATAAGCGAAAAACCGTAAAAAGAAGCATAAGAAACAGTTACCAATTCGAAAAAACTTCTGGTAAAGAATCCAACTCTAAAAGGAAACACAAAATATTAAAAACAGAATAAGAAAACAACAACAAACGAAAAGATCTGAAAAAAACTGAAGAGACAAAAACTAAAAGCAACGTGTAAAATAAAGAAATTATTAAAAAAAAATTAGTGCAAAAGGAGTGCTAAAATGGATTTACAAACCTCAAAAAAAAAATAGAATAAATACACTGCAAGAAAAAAAAGCAATGTGAGTCCGATCACAGAGGAAATGTGTAAACATCTAGTAATGAAAATTTTTTTTAAGTTGGAAGTACTTATGCTTTTAGTATCTTTTTTTAAATTAATTAATTAAAAGTATCAAAACTTTCAATATTGTAAATACATAAGAATTTGTTGGTTTTTGTTTGTTTTATTAAACTTATTTGGTTAGTAAATGGGCACCCTGCAGTATATGTATATGTACTGCATTCAAAATTGCAGTAAGCAATAAATTTACTGATTACTAAAAAAATTCAGTAAATTTTGAAATTTAATTTGTATTACCAGTAAAATCGTAGGGCCGTAATCATAATAAAATTGTAGCAAGTGGCAAACTTTTTTCATTCAAATTTTGAAACTTTTGTATGAAAAACATTTAGCCACTTGGTAGAATTTCATTATGAATACGGGCATTACTGATTACTGAAAATTCAATGCACCTCATCATATAACAAATCATTTAGGCAATTTATAAAAATTGTAGAAACAAAATTTTAGTAATCAGTAAAAATTTACTTGTTAAACATTTTTTATTGTTTTTACTGAAACTTTAGTGGTACTGCAGTGCTCATCTATGGTAAATGCCTTTACTTTTACTTTTTAGTTTTTAATTCCTGTTGTTCATCGTTTAGTTGTTGCTGTTCTTGTTGTTTTGTACGCATTGCAATTAAAATAAATTCAGTAAAGTGCGACTTTGACTCGCGCACATTCGGTTTTGATTATTTTTTTTTTAATTTATTTAGACATTGAACGTCTCGTAAAGAGTGCACTAAACGACTCCAAGAGTTGCTTGCATCTGAAAAAACTGCATCTCTTAAAAATTATCTGGAAGGTCTTGATGTCACACCAGCGTCTAATTACTCTTTGCGGCGCGCTGGTAGAAATCTTAAAACACCCATTGAGTATAAGCCACCTCTACGCACATCTACCGGAAGTTGGGCAAGAAGCGATACTGAAAAAGGTAAAATATTTGCTGAGCACTTAAAATCCGTTTTTACGCCAAACATATGTACTGGTGTTGCTGATTTGCTGAATGTAGTCGCTCTACCCCCTCAACACATAAAGTTTAAGACGCGTAATTTACAAAAATTAATTGCCGAACTCAACCCGAAGAAAGCTCCGGGTATTGATAGAATTAGTAACCAGATGCTGATGAACTTGCCTCGTATTGCAATGAGAATCCTATTATTCATATTTAATGCCATTTTACGACTGGAGTATTATCCACACAGCTGGAAGCTTGCCAAAGTTAAAATGATTCCAAAGCTGGGCAAAGATCTAACCAAGGCTGAGTCATATAGGCCAATAAGTCTACTATCAACTATGTCAAAGCTTTTCGAAAAACTGCTCAAAACAAAATTGTCCCCAATTCTAATTAGTAGTGGGTGCATACCAGACCATCAATTTGGTTTTAGAAGTCAGCATAGCAACATTGAACAAACTCACAGATTGGTTCAATTTATAAGAAGAACTTTTGAGGAAAAAAAGTATTGTTCTGCGCTCTTTATTAACGTTTCCCAGGCATTTGATAAAGTGTGGCATGAAGGCCTAATTTTAAAATTGAAGACTTACTTACCAATAAACATTTTAAATCTTTTGGAAAGTTACATTATTTCCCGTAAGTTCACTGTTGTGGAAGGAGACCTTACGAGTAGGCATGAAACTATTTCATCCGGTGTGCCACAGGGGAGTATACTGGTTTTATATTTGATTTATACTAGTGATATGCCTGTGAGCAGTAGTATCCATACTTCCACATTTGCCGACGATACAGCCTGCCTTAGTATGCACGAAAACCCTGATGAGGCATCCCGCAAACTCCAGGAACACATTAGCCAGATGGAGCTTTGGTTAAACTTATGGAGAATTAAATTCAATGAACAAAAGTGTGTCCATATAACGTTCACCCTAAGAAGAGATACTTGCTCCCCCATTCGGATTACCAATCAAGTTGTTCCTCAACATTCACATGTGAAATATCTTGGTATACACCTTGATCGACGACTTACATGGAAACACCACATTGACTCTAAGTTAACTCAAATGAAACTTAAATTAACTCAGGTACATTGGCTGATTGGTAGAAATATACAAGTCGCTTTTAAAGCCAATATGGTGTTACGGAATTCAACAATGGGGCACTGCCTCAGCTTGAAATGTAGAGAAAAGTCAACGAAGGCAAAATAAAATTTTACGCATGATAACATCGGCTCCATGGTACATCAAAAATTTAAATATACATTGCGATTTGAATATGCCACTAGTGACTGAAGAAATTGTAAAATACGCAGGCAAATATCTAACAAAACTCTAGTCACATCCTAATCCGCTTGCTCGTAATATTTTGAACTTTACCGGACACATCCACTTCAAAAAGAGAGATACACGGGCTCTAATATTCAACACACTAGATGATGAAGCTGCTTGAAAACACTTTTTTCGTTTTGTTGCTTATCACTACTTATGTATTATTAATAACTATCATTAAGCTTGTGTCCGACATTGGTCGGGCCTAATAATTTTTTTTATACATTTAAGATTTGAATACTTATTGTTAGTTCATATTTGAAGATACAATTAATAAAAAACATGCATTAAAAAAATTTTGCTTTCTTCCTTTTTTAAGTTTTTTCAGTTTAAACGATTTTTTTCAGTTTTATCGCTTTTTTTCGTTTTGGCGATTTTTTTCTGTTTTTGGGGATTTTTTATTTAGGCGATTTTTTCATTTTGGCGATTTTTTCATATTGGCGATTTTTTTTTTTGGATTTTTTTTTATTTTGGCGATTTTTCCGTTTTTTTGCGATGTATTTTAGTCCTAGAGATTTTTTTAATTTGGTGCTTTTTTTCGTTTTGACGCTTTTCTTTTTTGTTTTTGGCGATTTTTTTATATTTGGCGATTTTATATTTTTTTGATTTTTTAGTTTTACCGTTTTTGAAAATTTCAAGAGTTTTGCTCTTACGGTTTCCAAGATACAGCAAGTTGTCAAAATTACTAAGTCAAAATTGCATTAACTGATGGAACACCCATTGATTTAAATTTTTTAAATTTAGTGTTAATTGTTGTAGTCTGTATAAAAATACAATAACTTTTAAAATTTCAAGTGTATATATGTACATACAATTGTATGTATGTATGTTACATGGGATTTTAAAATTTTTCGTTGTTCGCTTTGGAACACCCTTTAATTTTTAACTCTCATGTATTTGTTGTTGTAGTGGCCAAATGTCTACATATTGGTGTCTATTCTGTAATACGCGTCGACTTGGTGAAATTTACATGTAAAACAAAAACAAAACTTCAGAAATGTTAAAAATTTGTTTTTGTTTATCATATAAAATTCACCGTTTTTGAAAAAGAGAGCAACGCGTTGAAATTCTCACGTTTATTTCAATTTAGAATTGCATGGAAAACAAAAACAATTTTTGAAACTTTGTTTTTGTTTTAATGTAAAGTTTCACTTCTTCGACGCGTTTTTCCGAATAGCCACCAATGTGTCCAAATTTCACGTCCGTAGCTCTTACGGTTCATTTTCACCTTTGGTGTATGGAAATATACAGAAAAATAACCGGCGGCGGCGCACCGTCGGCCTCGAGCCGGTCGACTTGTTTCTCTGCTTGGTATTGCTTCTTTCAAACACTAATACACTCATACATAGCTCACACCGATTTGACAATGCAAAGCAAAAGCAAAAAGCAAAGAAATCTCAGCAAAGAATCAAAGCCAAAAATTTTTTACCGCCTAGCGTATAGATGTTTACACATCAAAACAGTTACAAATTTTAAAAGCAAGTAACTACATAAGTATGTACATAAAACAAAGCAAACATCAAAATTCTGCAGACTACAGAAAGCAACATGCTAGAGATACAACAGAAAGCAACAACAAAACATCAATACACAGTTCAACGACAAAAAGTCAACAACGAGGATCGACGCAAAATGCTTTAAAGATGACATCATGCACAACAGTAAGAATAAATATAAGGATATTTATTATTGATTTTTACTTTTATATATGTCTTATATAATTCACTAAAATTTTATAAGAATTATTTTTAAATATTGCATATGTAGCTTATTATAAAATGTATACCCAGCTAAAAAAAATATGTATGGAGCATATATAATATCCCACACATGGGATATCATATAATGATATCCCTGATCGCTGCTCTACAGTATTCAAAGTTCATTTTCATACTCTCTTGATTCACAAAAGCGCACTGCTGTGCAATAAACTAAATTACTTCTTTTTAAGATTTTGAACAGGGAGGTAGTATTTAATGAAACAATTGTTTGGACAAATAATGAAAAACGAACTAAAAGTCATTTCATTCATCATTTTAAGTCAAAAGGTGAATCGATTATTTAAAAAACACAAAAACTCATATTCGTACATAAAATTTAATTTAAGAAATCAGTACCCCGTTTCTGTAACTTGTAAGAAGCTCTCGCATCGCATTGGTTGTCCTATTTTAGACAGGGTTACTCACATAAAAACTTGTACAAACTTACAAAAAATATCAACAAATACAGTTTTTTTCTTACTCACCCTGTGTTTCACAGGATTATAACAATTTTCTCGACTCGCAAAGTTCTCACATTCCTTACAGAAACGAGGCACAGATTAAAAATTAATGCAATTAATTATAAATGAAAAAATATTCCGTTTTTATACTAACACTAGTTTTTAATATTACTTTTGGCAGTTATATGAATTATGTTTCTTAAATATATCTGAGAATTCCGTTATTTTTTATAAAATTAATGACTGAATTATCTTTTTAATTATTTGATTTATTAAATGGGGCCACAATGTATAAAATCATCTAAGACTGGTTTTTTCGTAACAAAAGTTTTTCTTTTTTAAACGTTCAGGGTACGCATATAAACTTTGCATACGGTATGTATTTTATAATAGATTTCCAATTCACCAGTGATAAAATACCAAGCTTTTTTGATTGCAAAAACGATATGACTCCATATATTAAATCTTATTTCTATATATGGATCCACATTTGAAGAGCTTCATAATGAAATTTCCATATATGAGCTCATATATTATAATACATTTCATATATTAGTCCATGTATAAGTTCATATATAATAGTTCTGCCATGTATAACCCCATATATTTCCATACATGAATTCATACATACTCATATATAGTTATATACATTCATATATTAAAAATATATGGACCATATATAATTTTTTTAGCTGGGTAGATATATAATATTATTACATACTTATAAAATACTACATATATTACTATATCAACAAATACATATGTAGGTAAATCTTTATTATTATACTATATACTAACTTATTATTACATATTATTATTCTCCTTTATTACAAAATCATAAATATTTAAATAATCTTTTAAATTGTAGGTATTTTATAATTTACTAATATAAAAAATATACTCGTACACTACATTAATAATTTTTTTTTTAATTTGAAAAAGAACAAAACAAAAATAAAAACAATTTACAATGAAACAAAAACCTTAAACTTAATACTTATTATTTTTTAACGAATTACAAAAGCTTGATTTTTTTTAAATCCTTTTCTTCACTTTCATTAATTTCGAAGAATCTTTTAACAAAAATATTTTTTTTAAGCAAATTTATTATTTCTATATATTATATATTCTTATTTATAATATATAACTTCCAAAAAAAACGAAAAAACCGGAGATGAAAATTAAAAACAAAGGTAAATAATACTCTAACCCAGCTAAAAAAATATGTATGGACCATACATGATATCCCATATATGGTTCTGATCCGAAAAATGAGGGTATATGGGCATATATGATTATATATATTCATACATTTTCATACATGTATGTATGTGTTAAGTTATAAAATTTATTTCATTTACTCCTCTGATAAAGTTTTTAAAATATGTACATTAGAGCGACTCACTTGAAAAAAAGGTTTTGTTACTCCTCTCAAATCAAAGATCGGTCTTTTTAATGAGGACTCCAGAAATATTAGAGGGGTCTAGCGATGCCTGCACGTGAGCTGGACTTTGTGTAATTAAGGTATATTTTTTGGAAGTTTTTTTTGCATATTTTTATATTTTGTTCCGACACAACATATTAAAAAAGTATATCATCTGAAAGGTTTGTTCAAACCGCTTTCAACGTTCCGTTAAACCTTACCATTTGTGCGCTGTAAATAAATCCCAAATATTATGTGTAAGTTGCTCTATATTTAGCAATAATCACTTCAGCATTATTATCAGTACTTTTAGAGGGTTTCACGGAATCTAAACATTCATCGTAAATGAGCTTAACTTTCTCCTATAAAGGTCTCTATTCTTTAGCGTGAAGCTCTAAGGTATCAACTGTATGAACTTCATTATTAATGTCATTAAAACAAGCCTCGAATCCGATAAGAGCATCCGAAGCTCTAGTAAATTTAGCAAGTGCCTTAACCGACATTATTTTCTTCTTTGAAAACTTCTAAAAAATGAAAAATATCTATTTGTGTTTATGTACACTTAAAATTTCAGAATTCGATTGCACCTTAATTTCAATGAAAATAAATAAAATTTCTATTAAATTTCAATAAATCTGTATTTAATTCTATATACGTATTAAATTAAATAAACTTTAATGAAAATAAGCAATTATATTTATTCCAAACGTATTAATAGCGAAACTGACCTACCGTAGGGTGTACTTTATAAGTTCAAGAAGAAGAATTTGCATTATGTGTGAATGCATGTATGTACTATATACTTATGTATTTATTAATAACTATAGTTAGTTATGTATACATACTTTGTTTCAGATGTATTATTTATTTTAGAGTTAATAAAGATGATTTATGTATACATATTTTGAATAAAATTTCACCAAATCTGCGTGAACCGAAAAGAAGGACAGGTATATCAAAGCTAATCAAACTCAGAGCGACAATGAGAATACCCGCGGAGGGTAGTTACAAAAAACAGTGCTGGCAATGATCATCATGTCAACCTCTGCCAAACAACAGTAAGCGAGTCTTTTCATGAGTGCATAGAAGCGATGTACAGCGTACTTTGTCCAAAATGGATTTTATTTGAAATGGATGAAGCAGAACAAATTGGAATTAAACGGCACTTTTATCGGAAAACTGGATTTCCTGGTGTAATTGGTCGCATAGACGGCACACATGTTTCAATTATACCACCCCTACTTGAAGATCGTTTTAAATATCTGAACCGAAAAGGATTTTATTCTCTTAACGTCACGCTGATAAGTTTGAAAATGTATTGTTAATAATATTTTTAAAGTTATTTGAAACATTTTAGGTTTGCAATCACAGACTTTGTATTAGGTACATTCAGACGCATTCTCCTGGGTAAAGCCATGATTCGCTAATATTTATATTTTGATACAAGAACTAATTAATTTTTTTTTGTAAGTTTCCAGGACACGCAGGCTATCTATTGGAAGTTTACCTTCTAACGCAATTTCGATTGGCACAAGAGGCTACACCAGAAAGTAATTTCAACAACATTCATTTCCAAGCTAGAAATGTAGTGGAACGATGCATAGGGGTTTTCGGTGTTTACTTGGTGCCAGGCAACTGCATTATAGCCCTGAGTTTGCTGGGAAAATTACAGCCGTTTGCGCTGCTCTCCACAATATTTGTGTCCACTCTAATATAGAATAGCCTGAAATTAATATAAGGGTTGAAGTGACACATGATTTTGCTGATGAAGACAACTTAAGCGCTTCAAATATACGGTTGAAAATTATGCAACAACTTGTTTAATTCTTTGAAATTAACTGCCAGTTTTTAGAAGCCATATAAAAATTCTCGTCTGCCTCAAGCACTCAAATTTGTTTTTGTTTTCAATGTAAATGGACAGACGAGAATTTTTGCCTGGCTTCTATAAACTGGCAGTAAGTTTTTTTTATTATTATAATTAAACTTATAAACACCATTAAAAATATTACCCAAAACCAAGATTTCGAAATGTTAATTTTGCATTTGGCTTTTTTGAAACACATGAAATTAAAAATAATACAAACATATACATAAGTGAAAATGAAAATACATACATACATATGTACTAGGGATGCCAATCGGGATCGATTTTTGGAAGTCCCGGGATTCGGGATTTTGGAATCCCGATCCCGAAAATCCCGGGATTTTCAGGATCTAGGGATTTTCGGGATCACGGGATTTTCGAGATTTCGGGATCTAAATATTTTTCGTAAAATAAATTATTTGTTCTACACCTTTTATGTTCATAATTTATCATTGCACAATTGTCTTTAAAGTGAACAATTTTCTAATAGGAGTATGAAATAAAAATCAAAAGAATTTTTCTCATCTATTTTTAAGTTGATTAATCACATTTGATGTTATAGAATTTATAGTGAAAACAATAACTAAATATGAAAACTTGTTTTTGTTTTCAATATACATAAATGTTTTTCTGTTATCTAAACCAAAACGAATATATGTACGTATCGGTGGACTTTTAGCACTACCGCTTAGTTGACTTACGAAAATTTTTAGATTCACTTTCATACAAATTAGTTCCAAAAACAATATTGTTTTGCTAAAAATATATCTACTAACGTTTTTAGGGTTCCGTACACCAAAGGTGAAAAGAAACCTTATTGTTTTCGCTACGCTGTCCGTCTGTCCACGGTATTTTCTCTGGAACCGTAAGAGCTACTGACCTGAAATTTGGACAGAGTATGTAGAACCTTGGCCGCTACAATAACAAATACATGAGAATTAAAAATTAAAGCGTGTTCAAAACGAGCAACGAAAAATCTTAAAATCCCATGTAATATACATACAATTGTATGAACATATGTATGTATATTGAAACTTGAAATTTGTAAAATTAGTGTAATTTTATACAGACTACAACAATTAACACTAAAATTTGAAAAAAATTAAATTAAACGGTGGTCCATCAGTTAATGCAATTTTGACTATGTAATTTTGACAACTTGCTATATCTTGGAAACCGTAAGAGGCAAACACTTGAAATTTTCAAAAACGGTAAAACTAAAAAAACCGAAAATTATAAAATCGTTACACCAAAAAAAAAAAAAAAAAAAAAATCGCCAAAAAATTTAAAAAAGTCGTTAAAATTAAAAAAAAAAATCTAACACTAAAATAAATCGCCAAATTCGAAAAAATCTCCAAAATTAAAAAAAATCCCAAAAATTAAGAAAACACAAAAAATCGCCAAAAATTAAAGAATAATCACCAAAATGACAAAACGCCAAAAACCGAAAAAATCGCCGAAACGAGAAAATAGTGTCAAAACTAAAAAAAAGAGCCAAAACTTAAAAAAATCTCCAAAACCGAAAAAACGCCAAGACAAAAAAACCGAAAAAACCCCAAAAACGAAAAAAATGCCAAAACTATATATTATATAGGATGAAGTTTGTATTAAATTACATATCTAGTGTTCGTACGGAAGCCTTCGTGCGCGAGTCAGAGTCGCACTTTACTGAACTTATTTTAATTGCGATTGATCAACAACAAGTATAACGGTTGTTACATACATATATGTAACAACCGTCATACATATATGTATGTACACCAAGCATTATCTAATTTTTTATTGATTTCGTTACGATTATGACAATGATAATAAGGCTGAGCATGTCGAAAAATTAAAAGAAATGTATACACTATTATAATCAAATTCGATTAATTACGTCTAAAGATCACATTTTTATAGGCACATATGTACATTGAAAGTTTGCCTGAGCACTTGAACAGTATTTTTGCTCTACTGAAAAATTTTAAATTCATACATAAGTTTTTTTCTACAAGTTCAACAGATACATATGTATGTATTCATACGTTCGCTAAGAGGAGTATGGTTTATTAGTGTACTGGCCTTCTACTGTGCACCTCGAATACAACTATAATTGAGTCGAACTCATTCATTCAGTCGGTTGTTTTTGACTAAAATTATTTATCAAATCCATGTAATTTAAATGGGTTTTAGGTTTGTATCAAAAACGACCTAAACGGTCTAAATAAAAAACAAAATAATTTTGAACCGCAATGTAAAAAACATACATACACACTCGAGCAGTTTTTTAGACAAAATACTCCGCATTATTCTGTAAATATTTCTCGCTTTTACGGCAACCCGACAACAAAAAGTTTTCACTGGCATTGTATTGTATTCTACTCCAATTGTAAGGAGGTGTTAATAGTACTCAATTGTTACCGACAAGTGCTAATTTTGAGGAGTCGACATACAGATAGTTAGTTGTACACTGCAATTATGAATAAATTTCCGCAAGAAATTTCTCCCTTTTCCAATTAGATTTTTTTCCTATTATTTGCTACTGTTTGAAATTATTCCCAGGGAAAAATTTCTCGTGGAATTTGAATTATAATTGCATTCATAATATAGGATAAGACGAAATAAATTTGTCAAACTTATGAATTTTTCAAATGTTATTTTTCTTCCAAAGGTAATATCCCTACAAGAAATGGATGACTGACACTAACACAAACAACATTTTTTTGCTAACACATTTGCAACAATTTTACATTCAATTCAACATTTATTATAGTTGCTCTACTCTAACATATATGCTAGAGTGGAATGACTAATGTACATATGTCAGAATTTTTAAAATATTGAATTTTATTGAAAATAATTCATAGTTCGTTCATTTTGTAAAATTAAAATGTAAATATAAAAGTGGTAAAAAAATTATGGTGTTTGTGAAAAAGGTAAGATAAAAACAATAATGAACAAAAGAAATTTTATACAATTTAATTGAAAATATACATGCATATGTATGTATGTATGTATTCGTTTAATTTTCAATTTTTAGATTTTTGGAAAGATCAAGATGCGTTGGGAGTTGAAGAAGGCGGTAATGCAATTTATTTTGCCTGTGAAGAGTTTACAAAAGTGTTAAAAAGATAAGTAAAATAGCGAATAAAAGAATTCACATTAATTTAATATGTATATTTATTTTCAATATTTCAGATAACGCTAGGTGCGTTGGAGATGAAAAGGTGTGAAGAGGGCTAGATACCGCTGAAGTTATTTTGTGTTTTTATTTGTATTTTTTGTTTTAAATATGCATGTTATTTACTTGTGTAATTTAGTTATTTTTTATAATAAAAAGCATATAAAATAAAAATTATATTTGCTGTCAATATATCAATCATAAATGAATACTCAATTGTGGGGGATATATTATTCAATTATGAACAGTCAAACTTGAGTAATATTTATGCTTTCCTTGATTAGTAAAAGGCACTGTAGTGAGCAGTTCAACTATATGTTATATTCATTGGTTAGAGAGAGATGCGACATCACACGTACACAAAAGTTTCCATCACGTTTTTCATTTTGCCTTTAACAATGTGATAGAAACTTTGTTCTACGCATTGATGGATATATCCTGCATTACTTCCGATCAAATGAGCAGTCAATTGACTGGTAGTGTTCTTGTAGGGATGTTTCTTTTCTTTTCAAAATAATTCTAAAATGTAAATATGTATATTGTATCACCTTTGATGAAAATAACCGTAAGAAAGTAGTTTATTTATTTTGCTCTTGTTGTTAATTTATGAGAAATATGTCACGAATAGTCATTAAATTGTTAAAACTGTACTAAAATTGGTACAATACAGAGAAGATTAGCATGGCCCCTGCGCAAGGATGACACGCAAAATCGTGGATCGTTCCACATTTTTTACCTTTTACTGACTATTCTATCCCTCCTTGTCCTCCATGGCATTTAAAAAATGATACGTTAAATACCTCTCTTAGCCAATATCCAAAAGATATCACATCCCCTGAAATTTATAGAAAATTATTTTTAGAAACATCCTCCCTTTATAAAAACTGCAACATCATATATACTGGTGGATCCAAAGATGACATGAATGTATCATATAGCATCACAACTCAAAACACTGTAATAAAAAGGTCCTTACTCCCAGAATACACATCCATCTTCTCAGATCTAATTGCCATATTTGAAGCTATAAACCATATAGGTCATAACACCACAAAAACCTTGATTTGCACTGACTCCCTTTCATCTATTTATGCAATACGAAACTTACACAACGATAATTATTACGCCAATTACATTAGAAATTACCTTATTAACAATTATCCTAGAACCATAATACTTTGGACTCCATGGCACTCCTTTATCACTGGCAATGAATTTGCCAATAAATCCGCTAACGAATCCCAGAAATGGCCTCTTATACTTACCGAAAATATCAATTATAACGATATACTCACATACGTTTGCAAAAAATTACTCTCGTAAATAACACATGGACTAAAACCAATAAAAATAAAATTAACATAAACAATCACCTTAATTCAAATATAAGTCTATTTTTGAACAGCACAGACTGCAAGAAGTACATAAGACTCAGGCTTGGTCATACGTTTATAATAAAAAAATTCTTAATAGACTCAATCACTTCAAATATATGTCCCTACTGCGAGACAAATACATTATCTATTAAACATATTCTAATACATTGCACAAAACTCAGCACAAACCGAAATCGTTTCCTTCTGATGAATCCTACCATATACCTAACTAATCCTTCCATCCACAACATTCAAACTAATACAATAGCATTTCTAAAAGCAGGCAATATATATAAAGACATCTAAAATCACACAAACTCATAAATACTTATTTGCACATCCTTTGAATCCAATTTATCAGCAATATTTTGACATACAACCGATTCCTTTTTATTTTTTCATTTAAAAAGCTGAAGGCCCTAGTAGCCATTGCTTTCTAATATATGTAAGTTATATTAGCTTGTTTTTTTTAGTATAGCTTATAATTGTAAATAAATAAACAAATAAATAAACCTTAGAATCAACGAAAATTTTAATTTATAAAGTTTTTATATAAAAATGCTAAGAAATCCCGAAAATGAAATCCCAGGATTGAATTTTACAAATCCCGGGATTTCCGGGTTCGGCATTTCCCGTTTGGCATCCCTAGTAGCTACTTATACAAAATAATTCTGAGTTCTTGGAACAACCAACTTAATATTCTTCCTTCCCCAGTTGTCCAAATCGTCCTGGACGACATTGTCTTCGACGATTCATATACGACATGTCGTCTGTAGATTAAGTTTTCTATTCGACAATTTAAAAGAAATCGGCGTTCATGACTATCTGAACGACAATGTCACACGTTTTCTCTTCAATAAAACTTTGTTGGGGACCATCTGAGCGACAGTGTCATACGTTTTGTCTTCAATAAAGCCTTGTCGAGGACAATCTGAGCGACAATGTCCCTCGTTGTGTCTTCAATAAAGCATTGTTGACGACAATATGAGCGACAATGTCCCTCGTTATGTCTTCAATAAAGCCTTGTTGATGACAATCTGAGCGACAGGGTCACACGTTTTGTCTTCAATAAAGCCTTGTTGAGGACAATCTGAGCGACAATGTCGCTCATCTGGTCTTGTGTGACCTCGCCGCCATTTGTATGAAAATTTCGTCAACGATTTTTATGGAGTTGTCTTTAATATGTCTTCTACGACTTACCATTGTCTTGTACCCGTCGTCAAAGATGTCTTAAGGACGTGGCCAACTGGGTCAATACGTTTGCTGGCACATTGTTGCTGTTTTAGTAGACAAAAACAACAACAAACAACAATATTCTTTCAATACAGTTGGTAGCATATTTTGTTGTTGTAGTTGGTTCAACGCAGCATACATACAATCTTATGGAAGGGTATATTTACACACAAGTAAGTATGTATGTGCGAGTGTTTATACCCAGCGGTAAAACTCAGAGGACTTTCTTAGTGAAGGCCTTATTAAAGGACTCTTTCGCATAAAATATACGATACACATTCCACACTCGCTTCTATGAGAAGGGAGAAGAGAAGGAGTAACATGTTTTGTTTTGTTTTTTTACCAAAGCAAAAACAAAATCTATTAGTTTGAAGGCCTCCCAGAATCTCTGGCGAAAGAAGCAAGAAAAGAAGGCCTGCTCCGCAATGACAACGCGTGTAAAAAAGATATGAGTATGGAATGGAGCGAGCAGGCCTTCTACATCCAAAAGAAGGCGTACAGAGGCCTTCTAGAAGGCATCCCTACTCCTTCTAGTTCCCGCTGGGTACCTATAGTTTTTTCTTAACACTACACATTCTGTGCAAACACATTTCTATACATACATATGTACATGCACAAGAATAAGAATGTTCCATGCAAATTAGTGGTGACAAAAAGGGGTTTTATAGGAAACAATGTATAAACAGAAAATGTTTAAATAAATACAGTCAGCCGTATTCATAAAAATTTTAAACCGCGTTTCAAATATTGTTTAAGCAAAATTCGCTAAAATTGTATTCATAATAGAATTTTAGCTTAAAAAACGGTTTTTAAACCTTGCGTAAATCAGCAAATTTTAAAATTGACTGCCCCCATGTTTAAACCAATTTTAAGGTGACGTTGTTGTAATTTTGCTTCGTTTTTGTTTACATTTTGAACTTTACCTGTATGTATATACAATGTGTGTATGTATGTATGTACTTATGTATGCATGTATGTATGCATATGCCAGTGTTATTTAGAAGAAAACAATGTAATTTTTTTTTATAGAAACTATTGCCGAAATAACAAATATACTCCAAAGAATATTTAAAAGAAAAGGAGCGATCCAGTTTCCAGTCCGTCATTGTTTTCTCATTTTATGTGTTAACAAAAATAGTATAATTGTAGAAAATTAACTAGTGATGTATAAACACTCAAAACAAACAAAATAAAGCTCGTTATTCTAGTGCTTCTTTATCTGCAATAAAATAAATAATATAAAAAGCACTTTTAACAAAGATTTGTTGTGAACTTTTTTTATTATTTTATTAAATACAAGTTGGAACATATCTTTTATTTTATAGAAACAATATTTCTCTGAAAACCGACAAATAAACAAAATAGACACGAGTACTTTGTGAGTTAACAATCGTTGTTTTGCAGAACTAATATGCAAGTGACAAATAAAGAATACAGTGTTGCCACGATATTTTAAAAAAATTTAGTTAATTGATTTTTAGTTAAAAAACTGATTATGAATACCAATATTTAAAAAACGTTATTTAGCCTTAAAACGTTTTTTAACTAATACGAATTTTAAACCTCAATCAACTTTTTTTTTATGAATACGGCTGAGTGAATATAACCAAAATTTAAGCAAGCTTCAGTGGCTGAGTAGCTAGTGATGTTAACAAGAAAATTTTAAAATTCTTGGTTCTATGCACGGTAGTTTTTTTGTATTTTTTTTAAAAATGGGTGATAAAACTATATATATAGAAAATGCAAGAACCAATTCTTTATTTTTGCTGATTTTCAATACCAATGAAGTCAAGACAACTGCGGTCGTTTCAGTCCAACTCCGAGCTCTCTAACTTTTTTGGGAGCTCTTTCAAGCTATCTGTACATGCAGACGGACAGACGGACATGTACTTTTTATCTCCTCTTCATAAGGATTCAGAATAACTAACTTTATGTGGCCGCAAATGAATATTGTAGAAATTACAAAAATCTGGACAAACCTATATATACCCTCTACCATTTTTGGTGAAGGGTATAAAAAGGGAAGAATTTTTGTAAAGCTTAAAAATTAATTGAAAATCGCAAGGTTATACCTAAATGAAATTTATTCAACTTTAAAGTTGTACTCATGGAGGCGCTTCTGTTGATTTAGCTTTTTTTGATGTGTAAACATCTATACGCTAGGGGGTAAAAATCTTTTGACTTTTATTTCTTTGCTGAGATTTCTTTGCTGAGATTTCATTGCATTGTCAAATCGGTGTGAGCTATGTATGAGTGTATAAGTGTTTGAAAGAAGCAATACCAAGCAGAGAAACAAATCGACCGGCTCGAAGCCGACGGTGCGCCGCCGCCGGTTATTTTTCTGTTTATTTCCGTACACCAAAGGTGAAAATGAATCGTAAGAGCTACGGACTTGAAATTTGGGCACAATGTGTAGACATTTGGCCACTGCAACAACAAATACATGAGAGTTAAAAACTAGAGGGTGTTCCAAAACGAACAACGAAAAATGTAAAAATCCCATGTAGTATACATACAATTGTATGTACATATATACACTTGAAATTTTAAAAGTTAGTGTATTTTTATACAGACTACAACAATTAACACTAAATTTAAATCAATGGGTGTTCCATCAGTTAATGCAATTTTGACTTTGTAATTTTACAACTTGCTGTATCTTGGAAACCGAAAGAGCAAAACTCTTGAAATTTTCAAAAACGGTAAAACTAAAAAATCAAAAAATTATAAAATCGCCAAATATAAAAAAATCGCCAAAACAAAAAACATCGCCGAAACGAAAAAAGCACCAAATTAAAAAAATCTCTAGGACTAAAATAAAAAACATCGCCAAACTGAAAAAAATTGCCAAAATGAAAAAATCGCCTAAATAAAAAAACCCCAAAAAACAGAAAAAATCGCCAAAATTAAAAAATCGCCAAATTGAAAAAAATTGCGAAAATTAAAAAAACCCAAAACGAGAAAAAAGCGAAAAAACTGAAAAAAATCGTTTAAACTGGAAAAACTTAAAAAAAAGGAAGAAAGCTAAATCAAAAAAAAAAAAAAAAAAGTTATTAAACCCGAATGTGCGCGAGTCAAAGTCGCACTTTACTGAATTTATTTTAATTGCAATGCGTACACAACAACAAGAACAGCAACAACTAAACGATGAACAACAGAAATTAAAAAGTAAAAGTAAAGGCATTTACCATAGATGAGCAATGCAGTACCACTAAAGTTTCAGTAAAAACAATAAAAAATGTTTAACAAGTAAATTTTTACTGATTACTAAAATTTTGTTTCTACAATTTTTATAAATTGCCTACATGGTTTGTTATATGATGAGGTGCATTGAATTTTCAGTAATCAGTAATGCCCGTATTCATAATTAAATTCTACCAAGTGGCTAAATGTTTTTCAAACAAAAGTTTCAAAATTTGAATGAAAAAACTTTGCCACTTGCTACAACTTTATTATGATTACACGGCCCTACGATTTTACTGGTAATGCAAATTAAATTTCATTAGCAGTAAAAATTTACTGAATTTTTTTTAGTAATCAGTAAATTTACTGCTTACTGCAATTTTGAATGCAGTACATATACATATACTGCAGTGTGCCCATTTACTAACCAAATAAGTTTAATAAAACAAACAAAAACCAACAAATTCATATGTATTTACAATATTGAAAGTTTTGATACTTTTAATTAATTAATTTAAAAAAAGATACTAAAAGCATAAGTACTTTTAACTTAAAAAAAAAAAAATTCAATGCTAGATGTTTACACATCTCCTCTGTGATCGGACTCACATTGCTTTTTTTTCATTAAATATACCACCGTGGTGCACCATCCTGAAATTTATGCCGTTTTCTTTTCTGAGCAATATGCTGAATTTATACTGCCTTTTACATTTCTTTGTGTTCTTTTCTGAAAAGTATGTATTATTTTAAAAATGGAACGCGTTCTTTTCTCATGATGTTACCCTTAAAAAGAAGAAAAATGCTACATGTTCAAAAGTCATTTTCCGTAAAGGGGCATGAGTGCAGCATTATTTTAACAGCTGTTTTTGTTATTGTCTATGAAAAAAACAAATAATTTTCTAGTTCATTATTTTATGCAGAAACTTGTTGGAAAATTGTTCTTTTGTGAACGTAAGATATGCAACACTTCTTAAAAATCAGGTGAGTATTTAAAAATGTTGCCAAATCACATGTAATATATATGTTGCATTTTTCTTTTAGAAAAGAAAACGCCATTACTCTCTGTGAACCAAAGAGATTCATACTCTGTGAAAAAATGTGTTGTAGGGAATTATTGTTAGCAATAGTAAACTTTACTTACTAAAAATAAATAATTTTAACTTTTAATAATGAGTGTTTTTTATTGAGGTATAGAACTTTAAGTTGGCATCACTTTTTAACTGGCGGCCATTTTGTCAGCTGTCAAGTGACTAATATTTAGTTTGGTTTGCCATTTTATCATGAAGAGGTTGACAAAAGAACAACGCTTGCAAATCGTACAAATTTATTTCGAAAATAATGGTTCAGTTCGCGAAGTTTACCGCAAGCTCCGTCCATTTTATGGTCGACATAATCGTCCATCAGAGCAATTAATTCGGTTAACCATGGATCGTTTTCGCACTACGTTTACTCTATGTGATAATACGCATCCGCAGAGACGTCGAACAGTGCGCACCGAAGAAACAATTGCCGCTGTAGAGCAAAGTGTTGAAGAGGACCCGAATGAATCGATTCGCCACCGTGCACAGCAATTGGAGTTTTGTCCATCAACTTTATGGAAGATTTTGCGCAAAGATCTTGGCTTGCGACCTTACAAGATCCAGCTTGTGCAAGAATTAAGGCCGCGAGACCATGCAATGCGTCGTGATTTTGGTGTATGGGCCGAAAATGAGATTGATCTCGATGCTGATTTTCATCGCAAAATTTTGTTCGGTGATGAGGCTCATTTTTGGTTGAATGGCTACGTCAACAAGCAAAATTGCCGCATTTGGAGTGAAGAGAATCCACATGAGACCCTTGAGACGCCATTACATCCACAAAAACTGACTGTTTGGTGTGCTCTATGGGCTGGTGGAGTCATTGGGCCGTACTTCTTCCGAAATAATGCTGGAGAGTCAGTTACCGTTAATTGAGACCGGTACAGAGCCATGATAACCGACTATTTTATTCCCGAATTGGATGGCATGAATGTGGATGAGTTGTGGTTCCAACAAGACGGCGCTACATGCCACACAGCGCACGTCACAATCGATTTATTGAAGGAAACATTCGATGAGCGCATAATTTCGCGGAATGGACCTGTCAATTGGCCACCAAGATCGTGTGATTTGACACCATTGGATTATTTTCTTTGGGGATATGTGAAGTCGCTCGTCTACGCCAACAAACCAGAAACGTTAGGGGACTTGGAAGCCAACATTCGTGGCGTTATTGCCAACATACGGCCAACACATGCCCGAAATCATATTTAAACATTAATGGCATAAAATTATCCTTCCAATAAAGCCAAATTGATGGACATTAAAACGATTTTCTTGTGTTTTATTTCAATTCGAAGTTCTATACCTCTAAAAAAACACCCGTTATATAACTAGAAAAAAATATCGAAATTATTGGATGCAATAATTCAGGTCGCCTGCAAAAATAAAGTAAACAAAACCAAGGGAAAAGTGAAAAAATTCACGTGAAAAATATTCTGCCTTATCGTGGTTGGCATATTTTAAATACGACTACGACTGTTTGGTAATAGATTAAAGAAGATTCAACAGTTTTTCTTTAATATATTACTATAAGGTGAACCAAAAAAGGGAAAATATTTCTGGAAAAAATTTTTCGAGGAAAAAAATTGTTACTATTGTGGTGATAAAGTTTCTCTGGTTTACATTCAATTCATGTACTGATATTAGAAAAGGATCATTTAGTAGTGAGTATGTGTATAAAAAGCTTAAGAATAAAAAATTTATATTTAATTATCCAAGTAATAAAATTTCAGTCGTTTAAACGAAATCTTATTTTTGTGCAGAAGTTACCAGCGACATAAAACACTCTTTCGCTTTCAGTTGAAGGGGGCTTTATTATGTTATTGCCTTGTGAAGCAATAATATGTTGGTTGTTTTGTTATTCGTTTTTTTATAAAGTACAAATTCTTGTCGAAGAACGATATTCTTCTTGTCTATAAAACAATTCTGGTATTTCTACAAATTTTGAAACATGTGTTAATAATCATTTGGACTCCATTCTAAACTGGATGCGTCTAAATTATCTGGATATTAATTCATCAAAAACTAATGCCATGTACTTTCATTTAAACACTCACCATATAACTTATCCCAGACTTTGTATCGGAAATTAGCAAATTAGCTATGCTGACTCTCTCAAATGCCTTGGTATAGTTGTTGATTACAAACTAAACTTTGAATCACATATATTCAATATCACGTCAAGTTTCTATGACCTTAAGAAAATTGTATGAATTAAAATCATATGCACCCAAGCATACTGAAAATCACATAAATTCAATATCACGTCAAGTTTCTATGACCTTAAGAAAATTGTATGCATTAAAATCATATACACCTAAGCATATTAGATATCGACTGGCCCATGCAATGCTTATGACTAAGGTTAACTAACTACTGTCTCGAGTTGTATTCCGGTTCACTAAGAGGCAATATTGATATTACTGAGATAGTTGTTAGAAAAGTTGTTAGATATGTATTTTAAGTTAGAGTACGTGAGCATGATCGTGTTTCAACACTTGTGTCGGAGTTTCTAGTATATAATTTCCTTGGCTACTTTGACCTGCGTTTGCTTCTTTACTTCTAAAAAGTTATTGAAATAGGACAGCCTACACTTCTTGCAAATAACTTTTCTTTTATTATTTCTACACGTAATGTTTAGATTGAAATTCCTTGCATATTCCCCTATATTTTTGAACGGTCATTTAAAATAAGAGTCTGCAGGGTTTGGAATAGTTTGCCATCACCTTTGAAACTATTCTCATATTATTTTTTTTATGTGTAAACATCTATACGCTAGGGGGTAAAAATCTTTTTCACAATACAATCACAAATTTTGAGTAAGATGCACACCGCGCTATAAAATCGGTGTGAGCTATATATGAGTGTATTAGTGTAATCATACACTGCAGTCAGACTGGGGCCAAGTGTCTCTATGTCAACACTAAAATTATAGTAGTAGTTACATTGTCTATAATTTCTCTTCTATTCGTGAGTATAAAAGAAATAGAGAAAACAGATGTGGTGTATTTCTGGTGGATTTTGCAACAACTTGCCAATATACATAAATTTGTATGTACGTAAGGTATAGAAATGTACCAGTAAATGTCTGGTTGGTATGTCTCCATGTTCCCATAAGAACTATGAATTCACTACCTAGCCAATTGTTTTAGTGTTACTAGTAGATTTTCAATGACAAGCACATGCTAAATGTCTATAGCATAAAGTATTGTATGGGGAATAATTGTAGAGTAGTACTGGTGACAAAGTCAAAAGCGACTCAGTACATTTTCACTATTCGCACTTTCTGCAGGGTACGAACAAGAAGTAAATACAAAGAAACTTAACAGCTGCATAGAAATACACTCATCCGAATTTTAAAGCTTACCTTCAGGAGTTAATTTTAATAGAAATTGCTTGTGATGTGTAATAGTGTTGACAGTGGGGATAACTTTGTTAAAAAGTTGACAAATATAAAATAAATAAAATATAAATAAACTTTTTGATAAAAGAGCGTTTTAAAACTCAAATATTTGTTTAAAACATATATACCATTCTTTATAACATAGAGTCTACACCTAACATACTATGTAAGATGAGACCGTCAAATTCAATCGCAGAGAGAATTTTTTTACGTGTAGACTTAAAATTAGTGTTATCTCAATCATAACAAAGGGTCCGCCACCTAACGTTTTTTTTCAACTAGTGCTTATTTCGTGAATGGTAACACTTAGTTCGCTAAGTGGGCCTTTGATCGACTTTCAGAAGATGCCGATTTTGCCAAAAAAATCATATTTCCAGATGAAGCTCATTTTGATCTTGACGGGTATGTAAACAAGCAAAATTGTCGCATTTGGGGCAAAAAAAAACCCGCACGCATACATTGAAATGCCGACGCAACCAAAACGAGTCACTGTTTGGTGCGGATTTTGGTCCAGAGGCATAATTGGGCAATTGAGCAAGGAGTGGCCGTTACAGTCAATGGCGATCGTTATCGGGCCATGTTGAACGAATTTTTGTTCACAAAAATTGAAGAGGAGGATATTGGCAACATTTGGTGTCAACAGGACGTCGCTACGTGCCACACAGCCGAAGCTTCAGTAGTTTTTTTTTATAGCATTTTCTAAAAAAAAGTTATCTGGCGGACCCTTTACAATAATACAGGTAACCGCCAGCTGTTTTGCTTGTTTCGTGATGTGATCTGCCAAATGGTGTTTATGTTTTACCAACACACGCGCACAGTGCGTATTAAAACTGTACTATTACAAACATGCTTTGCAAAGCCAAGAGAAAACGCAAGTACATGTAAATATATTGTTTTCTCTTGGTTGTCTCTCTTGTCAACCACAAAACAGAAATAAAAACCACTGTTGTTTTATTTGTTGCAGATTCGCGGCTACCTGTATTATTTAGAGATGTGCAAATGGCGTGATTTTATCGTGTCACGCGCGAGTCACGCGTGATTCACGTGATTCGTGATAAAATATTATAACTAATCACGCGTGAGTGTGTGAGCGTGATTGAAAAAAATTTACTCGTGCCTGATCGTGCGTGCTCGTGCGTGAGCTTTTTTTTCCTAATCACTCACGCTCTCACGAGATAACATTCCTGCACAGGCACATATGTAACTGTATTCAATCATTTGAAATAAATTATTTTATAATAATAAATGCATATATGTATGTATAGTAATATTTATGGTAGTATGAGCTTATAAACATAATGAATACCCCCAAACAAAATGTTTCGACTTTTTCTGAAGTCAGACTTGTCGTACCGAATTCGTTAAGACATTTCGGTAGTTTCTCTGAACAATTTTTTTTAACATTAAAACTTTGATTTTTGAGTACTTAAGTAAAAGTCTGTGAAAATTTTTTTCAAATAAATATGTATATGTTGATAAAAAAAAGGATTGGAACAAATATTAAAAAACGTGAGTATGTGCAAATTATTTCGACAATAGCAGCAACATAACGGTGAAGCGGTACTCTGCTATAAAAGCAAAAAGAAATCGTACCTACATGTCGTTAGGAATTCGTATCGACTTATCGTACCGACTTATCGTAACGAATTCGTACTGACATATCGTTACGAAGTCATGTCAACCATTTCATACAAAAATTGTTACGATTTCGGTAATATTTCGGTGCCGAAATCGGAAGATTTTGTTGACCAATCGTTACAAATTCTTTACGAATTCGGAGCATTTTGTTTTGTATACACCCAGTCAGCAATTTCTGAAATTTTCAATCGAATTCGAGTCTTTTTTGACTCCTCTGCGCGATTAAAAAGCTAGAATATGTGCTCATTTTCTGATCATAAATTATACTTTTGTCAGTAGAAAAACGTGACTACCCGCGACTTTTCTTGATAAGTCATTTATGAGTCTTTTTCTATATTAGTTAGGAGTCATTTTCGACCTCTTTTCTAGTAGTATTTAAGGTCTTTTTCGAATCGTTTTCTGATAATTTATTAATCTTATTTCGCTTAATTTTTTACTCTTTTTCGAATTGCCTTTCAGCCATGTTTCTAATCGCTTGCGAGTCATATTTGAGAAATTTATCAGTCAGTTCATGAGTCTTTTTATTGTCACATTTTACACATCTGGATGATTAATTTGTGATTGCTATACAATTTGTTATTCTATTTTAAATCGAACTATTTTTACCAATTAGCACGAATCTTTTTCGAGTCCTTTTTTGATCGTGTAAGTGAGTAATCAGTTTTTGATTACGAACAGTGATCTAAAAAGACTCAGCAAGGTGATATTTCAGAAAACTATCTTCCATATGCTAGATGGGCATACACCTTTGTAAAGCCTGTAGTACACGGCATGTAAAAAACCACATGCGCATGTGGTTCTGACGTAATTTTGACGTCATCACAAAGCTACACTTGCTACATGCCGTGTACTAGTAAAATATGTACATGCAAATATTCAGATGCTTACAAATTTTCTGCCTCAGAAAATGTATTCAACTCGGCTAAATATGTCACATTTGTATTTTCGAACAAAATTTTGTATCAAAATTTTACGGCATGTAGCCACTGCTAGTAATTTTAAAAAATGCAACCAACATGCTGAAAATGTCCGTGGTGACATCGCCACATGTGCATGTGGCTTTTTACATGTAGGCTTAAGTATATATGTATGTTTCTGAGATACCCTGTAGGAAGTATCAATTGAGAAACACTACTGATTCGACAGTGCCTTTGTCAACAATACTACTGACGAATTGTACCGCAGAAAATGTTTTTTGCTTTAGGGGCCGTCCATATATTAGGTAACGCTGTAGGCGTGAGGGGTGGGGTTCGAGTTTTGTTATGATTTTTTATGGTGGGGGTGGGGGGAATTTTTGAAAATGTTACGTAACAGAAAAATTTTAGTAATTTGTATGTTTTCTCATTTAATATGCTTTTCTAATTTATTTGATTATCATTTATTTAATTGATCATACGTCTTACCTTCACATTTATAGTATGAATGTATACATACATTGATGTGCGGAATGTCAATTTTTCATATACGAGAATTCGATTTCGAGTATTTAAAATGATATCCGCGAATACGAATATTTAAGACGATATGAAATTAACTTTGCTTTATTTTAATTTACATTATAAATTTTACAAAAACGCGAGCATACATATATACATAGATATGTACATATTTTTCAACCCAAAAAACATGAAAATTATATTATACATATACTTTTTCGTGAGCGTGCGTGATCGTGATAAGTGTTAAACCACTCGTGCGTGATTAAAAATATTTTATTCGTGAGCGTGCGTGATCGTGAAAATGTTCAAAATCATTCCTGCTTGAAAGTGCGTGAGTAAAATATTTTTCTGCGCGAGCGTGCGTGTCGTGAGTCAGAAAATACTCACGTGCACATCTCTAGTATTATTGTACCATGATCTCAATCTTATAAGATTTTTCATGAGAGCGTTGTTATAAGAAATCCTATATTAACAAACAAAAAACACACGTACATGAAAATAAATTAGTGTGCATGTGTTTCTTAAAATAAATTAAAAACTATGCTTTGAAAAAAATTTCTGGGATGTTATATGCTTAAGAGCTATTATTACAACCTAAAGATAAAGTTCCTGATAGTTAACCTTAACATTAGCTAACGTGAACGATAAAGTGACCATTATTTTTTTTCATTATTACAACTGTCCGATAGAATAAATAATACAAATGATACATTGTGGCAACACTGGTGTATATACCGGCTACTTTGACTGTTAAAATGCTTAAAGTTCACTTTGAAAGTTACCATCAGGATAAACCTGCTGTTAGCTTATCATTCTCTTTTACATTAATGTTTACTTGTAATAATCAAAATATATTTACCTGTCAGATAACATCCTAAAATTAACTATTTGTAAGTTGTAATAATGGCCCTAAATGTGTTTAATTGATTTATAAATTAAAGGTTGTGTGAAAAAGTAAAAATAAAATAACTAATTATACAAAAATAAAACATGGTAACTCGATGAAAATTTTGCATAAAATTAAATGTTATAAGAAAAGTTAAATTACGTTGTCCTCTTGTATAAGATGAAAAGAAATATCGGAATTTTATTTTTGTTATTCTGCCGACGTTTTCTCACATATTATGTCAGAGTTAATCGCAGTTGTAGATGCTATGTAATGAATTTATAATATTATATTATAGCATATCAGAAATAATTTTTAGTCAGGGGGCAAATCACCGCATTCGAAATCGAGTACTTTGTCATCGAAATGTTGCTAACGTGGATCACGGCAATTGTTTTCGAAACGTATCTACTCGAAGTTGCACTCGAGTAGAGATTGGTAATCTACTATCCAAAACAAGTAAACTCTAGCTTTTTGCCCCGAAACAAAACAAAGGAAAAAAATAAAGAAGTAATAAAAATATAAGTAATTTTATGTTATTTTCGCACAATTAGTTTAGAAAATATAATTTAAATTGTTTTTAGGGAAAGTTAATATGAATACAAAGATTGCCCAATATACAGTGCAAAAAAATAAATAAGGGAAAATCCCTTCCAGAACAAATACAAATAAAGTAAACGGGAAACAAAAAGAATTATTGGAGCAATTTATGATGGAACATCACGTTTCGTTTTGTTTTCCTTATTGTCATATGCTAACAGCAATGTAAAAAATAGTAGTAGGTGACATACAATACGATCGAATACCGTGATTCGAAAAATTGCAGCCATCGAAATATTTCTCTGCACGAACGTGCCGTGATTTGTCCCCAGGCTAAAGTTCAGTAATTTCAATTATTTTATTGAATGAAATATGTTTATTAATTAATGTGAGTTTCTAAAAAAGAGAAGAATAACAAAAATTAAAAATTTTAAAAACCCCCGACTTTTTTCAGGAAAGATGTTATATCTTCTAAACGGCTGGACCGATTTTTTTCAAACATAGCTAAGAACCCTCTCGATCAAGTCATCTTTCAAACAGAAAAAACTAAATGAAAATCGGTCCAGCCGTTTGGCCTGTACGTGGACACAGACAGACACACACTACAAACTTATAACACCCCTTTTTTTAGTCGGGGGTTAAAAATTAAATTAGACTTTTAAGCTGGGGCAAATACCGATATTTTTCTGTGCAGCAACGTACTTCATCAGCACCCTAGTCTATCTACTTGGGTAGAGATTGTTATTAAAATCAGCTATTTAACGTAAATTCTAATCAAATGGAATGTGAGAAATGATTGTTGTGTACAATTATTGATTTACCTTTGGTAAATACATATGCAAGTATCACTATTTATTTCCCCTGTTTTTCCATATTTTCATTTTTTTTCTTTTATTTAGGTTAGCACGAGGTTATATTACTCTACCCACGTATGTTTAACTATTCTTGTACAATAAAAGAGTTGAAATTACTGAACTTAAGCCTGACTAAAAATTATTTCTGATTAAAAATTCACTATAGTTCAATTAAAATCTAAAAATGTCTCACTTAATTCATCATGGGCACGTGACAAAAATATGTTCACTTGGCAATCACTGTTCACTTGGCAATCACAAATGTTTGAAAGTCAAATTAACTGTAGAAAGCAAAAACAAAGTAACATAATATCCACTACTATAATACTTACATGTATGTACCGACGGTACATCGAATAAGTAAAAATAATTAATGTGATGATCGTAAAAGATAACCAAGAATAGTTAAACATACGTGGGTAGAGTAATATAACTTCGACTAGGGTGCTGGTGAAGTGCGTTGCTGCACAGAAAAATATCGGTATTTCCCCCAGCTTAAAAGTCGGAACGTTTTTTTCCGCCGAGCTTTAACGGTGAAATGCCATACCTAAACAAAAGCGGCAACGTTATGTCAAAAGGATAAAAACAGGGTTATGAAACAAATAAATAAAACAACCCTGATTATTTTAACAGCCGGACGGACGACATTGTTGTTTGTGATTTTGTTATTAATATTTGGTTACATAAATTTTGTTATTTAAATTAAAATAAAATAAAAAAATTAGTTATTTAGAAGATTTGGAAAACTTGCTTGTTTTAAGGATGATGGTCAGCGTTGCCACATTTTTTTTCTTCTCAAAGCCTTCAAGTCGAACAAAAATCTTTTTTTCTCATTAATTTTTTTTTTTGTGATTTTACTCAATATATATTAATATGCATTGATTTTACTGAATTCAAATTCAGGAAAAAATTTATTTTGTTTCAAATGAACTAACTCTACAAGAACAGTATTAATTAATTGACCGGTCATTTGATCGGAAGTCATGCAGGATATTTTCATCATTGCGTAGAAAAAAGTTTCTATAACATTATTAACTGCCAAATAAAAAATGTGATAGAGTTAAAATATAAATTATTGAGGGTACGACAACGTTTGCCGGGTTCAGTTAGTATATATATGTATATATAAATATAATTTTTGTTTTATTTTTATTTTAAAAAGTCCATTTAAAATACACAAGTAAATAAAATATTTAAAATTAAAGATATAAATAAGCAAAAACAGAATAACCTAGGAGGTATCTAGCCCTCTTAACACATTTTCACGGCCAACGCAACTTGCTTGTTACAAATATCTAAAACTTTGAAAAGAAATATGTATATATTAAATTAAATTTTGTGAATTTCTTTTATTCACTATTGTTTTTACTATCTTTTTCAACACTTATAAATTTTAATTTTCACAGACGGAATAAATTTTATTTATTTAATAAAACTCGAGTTTTAATAGTTTTGGCATATGTATGTACATTAAATGCCCCATTCTAACATAAATGCTAGAGTAGAGCAACTATAAATAATAAATAAATCTATCATCACTTCGGATCAAATGACTAGTGAATGTAAAATTGCTGCAATTGTGTTAGTGAAAAAAAATTTGTTTGTCTTAGTTTTAGTCATTCCCCTGCAGTCAAACTGGGGCCAAGTGTCTCTATGTCAACACTAAAACTCTAGTAGTAGTTACAATGTCTTCAATTTCTCTTCTATTCGTCAATATAAAAGAAAGAGAGAAAACAGATGTGGTGTATTTCTAATGGATTTTGCAACAACTTGTCAATATACATACATTTTTATGTACGTAAGGTATAGAAATGTACCAGTAAAAAATGTCTGCATGTTCCCATAAGAACTATGAATTCACTACCTAGTCAATTGTTTTAGTGTTACTAGTAGATTTTCAATGACAAGTACATGCTAAATGTCTATAGCACAAATTATTGTATGGGGAATAGAGTTTTTCTTTTCTGGGACTTTTTCATTTCCCGGGAAAGCGGGAACGACTTTTCGGTTTCCCGGAAAATCCCGGGAATTCCCGCACAGTGCAAAACAATACAAAATATTTTTTAATTTAATTTATTTTAACAAAAAATAAAATGTAATTCATGAGATCGGTTAAATAATAACGTTTTATAAACACATTAAGGCTTCATTAGCCTTGCTGTTGCTGTTCTGTGCTCTGACGTTCTGCTTCCAATTTGACTGCTTCCTTTTTCTGTAGTAACTTATCAGCAGTTTCTGACCAAAAGGGTCGCAGTTTTCCACTAAAGCGATGAGTTTTGCATCGTCCATTGTTAAGTTTAAATATAATTTATGTTTTTATTTTAAATTAGATTTTTTAAATTCTAAAAGCACAATCACAATTCATTTCAAAACATATTTATTTAATTTATGCTGTCACTTAAAATTACTTAAAAATTTTTTTGATTTTCAAAGTTTAAACTGAAACAGAACAGAACGAAACAGAAAAACTAACGACTTGTATTAGATTTCCATAAACAAAAGATTCAGCTGATTCCTAACAGAACAAAAGGTAAAAATAATAATATTTCAGTTCTTTATGTAATAGTAATGCATAAATATCAATATTATACGTAAATCCAAGGCCAAATAAATTGATATAACGCAAAAAGAAACAAATTATGTTATTAAAAAAATATTCCAAAATATTTGTTTGGGAATAGGACTGTAGTAGAGCATTAATAGAATCGTTCATTTTACCAAAGAGAATCTGTAATTATTTAGTAATTTTTCTTTTGTTGCCTTGCGCATTTCTGTTTTTACTTTTATGAATTGTTGTAGAATTAAATTTTGAACGCCGCGTTCCGCTTTTGGTAAATAAAGGCCTCTAAGTTTCATAGCACAAGTGTGCCAGATGTAAACTCGGCCTTAATTGTTGTAAGGTTTTAGCTATTGTGCTAGTATGGTGTAATTAAATTTGTTTATTAGAAATGGTGTGTTTAAATTGTTTATTAATTTTTCAGTATTACTAAGCTCTGCAGCCGCTTTTCTTCAGCACCAGAAGTGCCGATCTTAATAGAGAAATGAAAGATCTCACTTGATTGCTTGATCAATTATTTCTAAATTTTATTTACAAAAATCACTAACTTATATACT
This sequence comes from Tachina grossa, assembly GCA_949987645.1. Taxonomy (NCBI): domain Eukaryota; kingdom Metazoa; phylum Arthropoda; class Insecta; order Diptera; family Tachinidae; genus Tachina; species Tachina grossa. Next base: position 58,501,466 of record OX465277.1, on the reverse strand, counting down.
AACTTATTCTAAGGGTAGATTTACTGTTCCCACGGAACTTTGCAATCTTGACAAATTTTTGGTTATCAAACCCAGCAACAAATCAATACCAAAAATTTCAATTTAATTTCACATTATAAATTGTTTTATGCCAACAGTTTACTTCACACAGTATTCATGTTACAATTTCGCTTGATACAAATTATTTAATACAAACAAAAAAAAAAAAAAACGTAATGTCCATTACTGCTGACCAACAAAAAAATATTTAGCGTAAACAAAAAAATGAATTCAAGTTCAATGTCTTAGAGTAAATAAAATTCTTACAGTGCTTATGTTAATTATAGATTCACTACACCCTTACCCTTCTAGGTTTGGGTATTATTAAAAATTAAACATATGTACATATATAAGTATGATTATGTATTAATATTTATAAAGTGAATTTTAAGTATTTACTCTGTATATTTCTTATTCATATTGTTACATATAGATTTTATGTTCTTATATTATTTATCTTTTTTATTTGCCTATGTTAATTTAAATAATTTTTTTTTATAGCAAATTCTTATGTACTAGTTTTGTTTTTGTTTTATCAATTTCTATTAGTACATTTAAATCATCTAAGTCTAATACTTTGTATGGCCTTTGTATGGAGGTTCATACTTTTTTCTATTCAAAACTTTAACCAAAACTTCATCTCCTATTCTAAGCTCTATTCTATTTTGTTTCTTTTCAGATTCTAATTTCCTTTTTCGTTTTACTTCAAGGATTATTTCTCTTGCTCTTTGTAATGAGTTATGAAGTCTAATCTTTAGTTCATTTAAATAGTTGTCAATATTATAAATCTTTCTAGTATCACTTAAAGTGTCGTTTGGCAGTCTAGGAAGTCTACCAAAAATTAGTTCAAATGGTGAATAGTCTGTATCGACATTTGGTGTCGTATTAAAAGCAAAAGTATAATATGGTATCCACTCATGCTAATTATTGTCATCTACAACATTTAGAAAATATTCATTTAAAACGCGATGATTTCGTTCTATTGTACCTAAAGTTTCATGATGGTAAGGCGTTGAGAAATTTTGTTTTATTTTTAATAATACACAAATCTCTCTCATTAATTCATTGCTAAATTCAGTTCCTCTATCTGTTTTGAGAATGTTAAATAGACCGTATTTCAATACAATATGTTCTATTAAAGCCTTCGCGACTGTCTTGGCATCTTTGGCTTCGATCGGACAAGCAACAACATATTTTGTCAGTTCGCACTGCATTGCAAGTATGTATCTAAATTGTTCGGATGGTCTTAATGGTCCAACTGTGTCCATTACAACAGTATCAAACCCGTGTGATGGTGTATCTGCTATAGTAAAGGGTTCTTCTGTATTTTTTATCTGTTTATGTTTTTGGCATGAATCACATGTTGTTATGTATTTTTTTACCATTTGTTCATATTTTTCCATATATATCTTTGTTTCAATTTGGAAAGTGTTTTCCTAATTCCAAAATGTCCTCCATGTGGTGAGTCATGAAATTCTTCTATCAATCTGAATTGTGTTATATTATCTTTTATTTCTCTTGGCATTCTGTATATAATTATTTCTATATCATTTTTCTTTATATTGTTATACAGGGTGGGCCAAAAGAAACCAAGTGGTGTATAAGTTTAATAACTTTTTTTTATTTTTTCTTTCAGATTATATAATATACAAAATGGAAATTTTTTTACACTAAGTATGAAAAATGATGTCTCTTAAATGACCACCGTTTTCAGCTTCGCACTGATGGGCTCTTTTTAGAGCATTTTCCATAACATCTTTCAAAACTTGTGGCTGTAGCGTTCGAATTTCTGCAACAATGTTTGCCTTGAGTTCAAGGATTGTCTCTGGCTTGTTCACATATACTCGCTCCTTCAAAAAACCCCAAAGAAAATAGTCGGGTGCTGTCAAATCTGGCGATCGCGCTGGCCAAATAATTTCCGAATTTTGAGAAATTATTCGCTCTCCAAAAATTTGACTTAAAAGTGCCATTGTGTCTCGGGCAGTATAGGCAGTAGCTCCGTCCTGCTGAAACCACATACCAGGTCTGTTTTCAAGAGCAGGACGTAAAAAATTTTCTATCATAAACCGATACCGCTCTCCATGTACGGTTACAGCACTTCCATCTTCATTCTCGAAGAAGTAGGGCCCAATGACATTTTCAGATGTGATCCCACACGATACTGTACACCTGATGGGGTGCAATTGGCGTTGATGAATGGCTCTTGGATTTTGAGAACCCCAGAACCTACAGTTGTGCTTATTAACAAAGCCATTCAAATGAAAATGAGCTTCATCACTCATAATCAAATTTTCAGTAAAGTTGATTTCATTTATTCATTTCTTATTTTCTGATTTTCATTTATTATTTTCATTCATTATAAATTCTCCAAGTGTTGTCTATATAATCTGAAAGAAAAAAATAAAAATAAAATTATTAAAGCAAAAAGTTATTAAACTTTTACACCCCTTGGTTTCTTTTGGCCCACCCTGTACTTTCCTTCAATTCTTCGGCCGTTATATATTTAAATATTTCATCATTATCATATAGTACGTACTTTTTAAATTTAAATTTCTTCAATCTTAATAAAAGTTTCTCCATAAATGTTCCTGAAAACATAGGATTTTCGCTTTTATTGCATATTATGCGCGTTATTTTATCATTCTTTTCCTTTAGTTTATTCTTTAATTGTTGCTGCAGCTTATTATCATATATAAATTCAATCTTTTGGGTACCCTTAATGTTATTTATTGACGTGCATTCCCACATATGGAGGTGATCAGTCTCCTTTCGAGATATGCAGTCGTTCTTTTTATTTTCATCTTCATCATATTTATTTTTCATTTCGTTGTTAAACATATTTCTTGTTATTGCCAAGGTTTTCTTTTCTTTTTCATCAATATAGATTGGAATCATGTCTCTTAATATTTGTGAGTTTATTTCTACACGCGATAGAGCGTCTGCGTTCGTATTATTCGCTCCCTTTTTATATTTTATATCAACGTCATAATCCGATAATTCAAGTCTAATTCTGGTTAATTTTGAAGACGGGTTTTTATGGGTAAACAAAGCAATAAGAGGTCTATGGTCTGTGACTATGGTAAATTTTCTACCATATAGATATGGTCTAAAAAATTGTATTCCCCAATGAATACCTAATAATTCTTTTTCAATTACTGATTTATTTTTCTCATGTTTATTTAATGTTCTACTTGCATATGATATGGGTAAATCGTTTCCGATTTCACCCTGTGAAAGAACTGCTCCCAAAGCTACATTTGAAGCGTCTGTCGTTAAAATGAATGGTTCGTCAAAGTTGGGATATCGTAATATGGGCGGGTTTTTTAATTTGTCTCTTAGTGTCGCAAATGCTATTTCGCAATCTTCTGTCCAATTGAAAATTACTTTTTTTTTAATAAATTATTAAGACAAGTTGCCGTTTTGGCGAAGTCTGGAATGAATCTTCTGTAATAATTGCAGAAGGCTATAAACCGTCTAACGTCGTCTGGGTTTTTTGGAACAGGATATTGTTCAATTACTTTGTATTTCGTCGGGTCGGTTTTTATACCATTTTTTGTAATCAAATGTCCTAAATACAAAACTCCTGCTTTTAAGAAACAACATTTTGATGGATTCAGCTTCAAATTGTATTGTTTTAGTCTTTCTAAGACTCTTATGAGGTTCTCATTGTGGTGCTTCAAACTGCATCCGAAAATAATGACGTCGTCAACATACAAAAATGCTTCTGATTCTAACCCAGATAATGCTATGGTCAACATTCTTTGATGATATTTTTAAACCAAATGGTAGTCTTGTATATTGAAAGTGACCGTTTGGTGTAGAAAATGCTGTTAGTGGTCGTGATTGTGGTTCGAGTTGTATTTGGTGAAATGAGCTTGTCATGTCTAAAGTGGAATAATATTTAGCTCTACCTAATCTGTCCAATACATCTTCAAGTCTGGTTAAAGGGAATTTGTCGTTTACTATCTTGTCATTTAAACGTCTGAAATCTACAACTAAACGCCCTTTTTTCCGTGTCGTTCTGTCCTTTTTTTGGTACTAATAATAATGGAGAATTATATGGACTAATAGATGGTTCTACTATGTCTTTTTCTAATAACTCTTGTACTTGTTTACTTGTATCGTCTAACTGAGTTTGTGGCAGTCTATAGTTTTTAATGTAAGTGGGCGTGTTATCATTTAATTCAATACTTTGTTTATAAAAATTGTTTACCGTTAATGGTTCATCTTCAAGATGAAATACTTCTTGATATTGTCTTAGAATATCACATATGACTCTTTTATTTTTTTCTTCAATGTTCTTGAAATCTAGTTTTTCTAGTAATTTATTAAATCTTTGCTCTGAGTATTTATTGTTATTGCGCATGTTAGTTTTACAAATTGTATAATTTTTTAATGGTATTGTTGTGACTCCCAATTTCTCTAGGCGCACTGGTTCCTCTAAAGTGTTCAAAATTTTAACATAGCGTTGGCCATCTTTGGGTATTATAGTGTTTGCTAAAAATACTCCATTCATTATTTCCTTACTACATGTGACACTATCTTCTTTTATGTCAATGTTTATAGGTACTATCTTCTCTGTTCTTGGAGGTATAGTTATATTATGTATTCTTTTTGTGTTAATCTCTATTGGGATTGTTATTTTCTCTCCCTCTATGCAAGTATTTAAAGTCAGTGTTTCATAGTCAATCTGACAGTTGTATTTACAGAAAAAATCAATTCCCAAAATTCCATCAGTAATGATTGGAAATGCTTTGTCCACTAATTGAAATCTGTGTGTTATTGTTGGTTCTCCTAATATTATCTTCAAATCAGCAGAACCTACTGTTTCTTTGCATTCATTTGTAATGCCACTCAATCGGCAAATATTGTCAGTATTTTTGTAATAGTTGTATATTACATTTTCTTTACAGAGTGATATTTCTGAACCTGTGTCTATTATAAATGTTTATGTACACTACTGACAATATGTCAAATGATGGATTTTCTATAAATGTTAATTTATAATTAATGCTTTTTACCGTTAAGAAAAGAAAATTCGTTGTCCCAATATGCAGTGTATAAACCCTTAATTTTCCCTGTTCGGAGATTCGTAATGAGTCTCCAGGGTTTGTACGTTTCCCTGTTGTTGTACTGCATGAACATTGGAATAGCTTCTTCCTCTTGTGTTATTATTGTATCTATTACCTCTGTTGGATGTATTGTTGTTATAGCCATTGTAATTATTGTTGTAGTTGTTATAGTGTCTGTTATTGTTATTATTTCTGTTATGGTTTCTGTTGTTATTGTTAAAATTTTTGTTGATATTGTTATAGTTTCTGTTGTTCTTATTTATGTTAAAATGTCTATCCGTCTGTGGATTGATATGATTTCTGTTTCTGTTATTTCTAATTCCTGAATTATTTCTGTTTGTGCTATTGTAATAATTTCGTTTATTATTGTTTATTTGTAAAGTTGTAAATGTATCTGATAGTTGTAATGATCTTTCCTGTGTACTTGCAATGTCATAGGCTTGTGCCAAAGTCTTGGGTTGTGCAGCTATTACAGCGGTTCTTATGTCTTTATATAAACCTTCTTGAAAATTTTCTAGAGCCAGTTTTTCGTTCATAGTCTTAATCGTAGAACGAGCTACTTGATTTGAACTGTCCTCTAGTTCTGAAATTTGTATCAATGTCAAGTCCGCTATTAAAGTGTTAATCCGTTCTTTGTAATTAAGTACATTTCCTTTTTGCTTGGTATTCTTTAAATCAAAATGTATGCTGCTTGCCGTTCTTGTGGATTTGAAATGTTTTGTTAGAACTGTTTTAAGTTCTTCGAAAGTTTCAGGTGTGTTTTCTATAATCAAAATATCCCTGACTCTGTCTACTAATTTTATCGCCAATACATATTTTAATAGGTTGTTTTTTCCTTGCTCATTTAGTTCAGAATGAACCATTTCTATCATTGAAAGGAAAATATTAACATGTTTTGGTTTTCCGCCGAAGACTGGAATTATATCCGAAGCCTTTTTGCTGTCAACGTTCGACATGATTTTAGGATTTTCAACTTCTTGCTCTATTTCTAATTTTTGTCCTTTATGTTCTGTCAACAGCTGAATTGCTCTTTCTCTCAAATCTCTGAATTGAGTAATTTTCTCATCTCTTAAGGGATTTGCTAAATGCCCTACAAGTTTTTCGAATTTTTCACTCAACTGTTGTATTGACTTTAATTTTTCCTGTATAGTTTCTCTTGTGTATTTCTTTGCTATCGATTTTCTAGCATTCGTAATTAACTTTTCTAATTCTTCAAAAATCTGTTCCATTAATTATATTTATTTCTACAGCATTTGATAAAAAAAATTTTTGTTTAGATTTTCTTTATTTAAATTTTGTTTTGTTATTTATACATTTTGTACAGAGTTTCTTACAACCTGTTTCTTTATATAATGCTGTAAGAATTTAAATATGGCTACTAGTATGAAAATTATCAACAAAATTATTATAATTTCTTGATCTGTTATTTTATTTGTGTTTATAGCATTGGCATTCGCATGGCCCTCTACTTTTGCATCTGCGATGCCCATTTTGAGTTGTTCTAATGTATATTCTATTCTATCTTCCTCGGTTAACTGAAAAGTGTGTAGTCATAGATTCATAACCTCTCTTAAAATCTAACATTGAAGCCAAATTTTCTTATTCTTTTTTCCAAATCTTTAAAGTATAACTTAATGTTATATTTATTTATATTAATTTATTTAAAATTTGTAAAATCTTAGCATAATTAAGGAAAAATTTTGAATTAAACTGGATTAAGGAAAAAAAATATTTTTATTTATTGAGTATGTTGGTTGATGTCTAGTTTCTCCAACCGGTTCTTCTGAGTTCTATCAGTTGCTGTATCAATGTTTGTTTTTGTTTTCCCTGACTTTGGAGTCGGTGTATAGGTTGGTGGTTCTTCAATTGGTGTTCCTTCTGGAACGTACTCTTCTTGTATAAATTTTTGCCAGCGTTTGAAAATTTCGTTGACTTCCTCTTGAGTCATTTGGAAAAATAAATTTAAATGTTAAATTTTGTAGAATTCTCCAGCAAGGGGAGAAAAGAAAAAAATTTCAAAATCTCAAAAAGGTAAACATGCAGGATTTCAAAAATTTATCCTCTTTCTTTATATTCTCCAGAAATAGATTGGCAGGATCGCCATATGGTGTAATTAAATTTGTTTATTAGAAATGGTGTGTTTAAATTGTTTATTAATTTTTCAGTACTACTAAGCTCTGCAGCCGCTTTTCTTCAGCACCAGAAGTGCCGATCTTAATAGAGAAATGAAAGATCTCACTTGATTGCTTGATCAATTATTTCTAAATTTTATTTACAAAAATCACTAACTTATATACTAACTTATTCTAAGGGTAGATTTACTGTTCCCACGGAACTTTGCAATCTTGACAAATTTTTGGTTATCAAACCCAGCAACAAATCAATACCAAAAATTTCAATTTAATTTCACATTATAAATTGTTTTATGCCAACAGTTTACTTCACACAGTATTCATGTTACAATTTCGCTTGATACAAATTATTTAATACAAACAAAAAAAAAAAAAAACGTAATGTCCATTACTGCTGACCAACAAAAAAATATTTAGCGTAAACAAAAAAATGAATTCAAGTTCAATGTCTTAGAGTAAATAAAATTCTTACAGTGCTTATGTTAATTATAGATTCACTACACTAGTGCCATCACATTATTATTACACCATCGCATTCATAAACTTAATAACGACACTAATCAATGTATGTATAATGTATATACAAACTAAAGTTACCATAATAAAATCCCGGGAATTCCCGCACAAATTTTCCGGGATTTCTTTCCCAGAAAATGTGCGGGATCCCGGGAAATCCCGTATGAAAAACACTAATGGGGAATAATTGTAGAGTAGTACTGGTGACAAACCCAAAAGCGGCTCAATACAGTTTCACCATCGACATTTCCTTCAGGGTCATTTCTTGTAGGGAACAAACGTAAAGGTAAATAACACAAAATATTTACTGAATAGAACTTGTATAAGATAAATATATATATGCACATACTTTTGATGATGGAAAGAAGAAATGTGTCTGTACTTTAGTTAAAAGGACATTAAATAATATACTAAGAGTTCCAAATATCATATTCATAAGAATCTTATTTTTAACAAAGAAATCTTTTAGTCTTTTTAACATCCCGAAAAACTTCGAAAATAAGATAAATCTTCACATACAGCAACGCTGATGATGGCAAACAAAAGGCAATTATTTTCTTTTGCAATGTAGTGAGTGTAGTTGCATGTTACTCTAACCCTAGTGTTTTTTTACTTGACGCCATCTGTATGTCATGTCATGTCTATAAACATCAGTGTACAAAATGAGTACCTTACTTTTTGAGCAACTACGCAAGCGCAGCCAACATTAGAATATAAGCATAATAATGTAAGAATATAAAAAAGGGCAGCCAATATTGTAATATAAGAAGAAAATGTAAGAAGTCATATTAACTTTTGCCCTGGACAAATAAAGACGCAAGTGCTATTACGATCGTTTTGGATTTTTTAATTTCAATATTATTGAGCACTATATCGTCAGAAGTGGACACGAAAAGGAAGAAATTGACAAGATGGAGTCGAATCTATATAGAAGACAGCTGCAAGATGCACTGAAATTTGTAGGAATATCAGTTTCGACTAGGTGCCCCATTGATGGTCTTCGCAGAATTTTTTCTGAGCATCGTAATAAGGTAGAAGCCGCCTTAAAAGAGAATCCTACTTTAATTAACGAAGTAGATAAAAAGGATGAAAACAACATCAATGAGGAAATAAAACCATCCGAGTATTTAGAGGATTCTACACAGATTGTCATTCCGACGTCATCTACAAATACTCCGCTCATTTTGTGTTCTAATTCCCAAACCTCTGCTGCCGCTCCCTATACAGAACCGCCGATGATAGTTTCTAGTGCCACATATTCAGCTCCCTCTACCGCTCCACGGACTGAAGTGTGCGCTAGTTCCGCAATACGTGCCACAACCTTAGCTGCATCTACTTTTATAAAATTCCCGACGACCACCGATGATAACTACGCTGCAACACACGAAGATCTTACAGCCTTAAAACTTCTCACCCAGACTACTTTAAAAGGCCAACATTTTTTAGCCGCCCCAATGAATGTAAATCCCATCGCCGAAAATGTTTGTATTCGTAACGCCGCTACCCATCATGTATCGATGACATCATTAATCGATAACTCCGATCAAACACAGGCACAGAGACTGGATGACGAAATAGCGATTTTACGCCGCCGTCATGAAGTTTTACGTCTACGTAAGGAAATTGAACAAATGGAAAGAAATGTATATATTGATTCAATTAACTCTGCTTCACCTAAGCGTGTTGTTAATTTCCATGATATTGAACACGCATTAATAAAATACAGTGGTGAAGACCGCACGTTCGGGATTATGGAATTTTTTAGGAATCTTGAGGAAGTATTAGAGCACGTGAAAGCTGACGAGCTATTTAAATTTTTAACACTAAGAAACTGCTTAATTGGACCAGCACGTTTGATGCTTGGCAGAGGAGCGATGACATACGACGATCTAAAAGCGAAACTGATAAAAGAATTTGGGTGTACGGTTAGCCGTCAGGAAATCTACAATACGCTACGACGCCGAATAAAAAAACCCAACGAAAGCGTAACACAATACGTTATGGAAATGGAATCCATTGCTATACGTAGTGATGTGAGCGACTTTGAACTCGTAGCATTTGTACAAGAGGGTCTAAACGGACGTATATCTGATTTCATCCTTTTTGCTGCTGCAAAAACTATGGATGATATAAAAAATGCTGTACATATGTATGAACAAAGGCAGAGTGTGAGAAGAGGCGCAGATGGTACATCAAACATAAGGACAAATGTGACTGAAACAAAAACCAGTGGACCAAAAACCAACGAAGGAATACGTTGCTACAATTGCTCAAAGATGGGACACATGAAGCCACAATGCCCTTATGAAGAGCGACCAGTTGGTGTCTGTTTTAATTGCTGGCAAATGGGTCACGATCACAAATCGTGCCCGGTAAATTTGGTACGCGAATCTGAAGTCCCTTTTGAAATTAATAGAAATCTAATTAAAACTAAATATCAAGGTCTTGGTAGGACGAAACTAACTACTTTTGGAAAGCTTACACGTCAAATCTCATTTGGAAATCAATCTCATTTAATTACCTTACTTGTTGTTCCTGATGAAACTCTACCAATCACTTTGTTATTAGGGCGAAACTTTCTGAAAATTTTTAATATTCATTTGTGTCAAATAGATAAATCGACTAAATCTCTGAATAAATTGAATTTTGAGAATTATGAGAATTCACTTTTGTGCTCGCTGGATTCAGATATTCCGGAAGGAATAGAATTGGAAATTCTTGATTGTGTAACCTCCGCTTTTATAAACAATTCAATTAATTTTCCTAAGGAGATACGTCCAAAGCAAACTGATAACCAATTTGATTCGATTGAACAAGAATCCTTGTCTGCGTTCGAGTTTGCTCGCAGTCAGATTATGGCCATTGACCTGGATTGTGAGTCCGATAAGTTGAACATAAACCCTAGATTAGCCCAACGTGAAAAAGGCATTATTAGTGCCTAGTAATGATACTTATGCATTTGAATATAAAATGACGATTAGGTTGAATAGCGACGATAAATTGTTTTTTCCGACCACGCAGATTAGCTATTGCAGAACGTACAGCACTTAGGTAAATTATTAACGGGTTATTAGAAAATGGAGTGATTAGACAGAGTGAGTCACCATATGCTTCTCCGGTTGTTATGGTTTTGAAGAAAAACGGGGAATATAGTAAATGCGTTGATTACAGGGCATTGAACAGAATTACTGTGAGGGATAATTTTCCATTACCGTTGATTGAAACATGTATGGAATACTTAGGTGCTAACAAATATTTTTCTACACTAGTCTTAAAAAATGGATTTTTTTATGTCAAATTAGACGAGGCATCAAAAAAATATACTTCCTTTGTCACACCTGACGGACAGTTTGAGTACAATCGTATGCCATTCGGTCTAAAAAATGCACCGGCAGTTTTTCAAAGGTACATTCATTGCGCTCTGTGTGATCTAATAGAATCGGGTAAGATAATTGTTTATCTCGACGACATATCCATTGCCACACCGAATTTCAAAACACATTGCATTATTTTATCTGAGGTTTTACGTCGATTAGCATCTTTAGGCCTAAAGCTAAATTTAAAAAAGTGTAGCTTTGCTTACGATACTATAGAATATTTGGGTTACACTGTGAACGAAAAAGGTATTCGTCCGAGTGATTTACATTTGAGGGCCTTGGCAAAATATCCTTCTCCGGAAAATTTCAAACAACTCCAATCATGCCTCGGGCTCTTTTCGTACTTTCGAAAGTTTGTAAAAGACTATGCAAAAATTGTTTATCCTCTACAACGCTTGCTAAAAGATGGTAAATATTTTAAGTTTGATGATTCTTGTAAGCTGTCATTTTATAAATTAAGGGAAAAACTGGCTTCTCCACCGGTTTTGTCCCTATACAACGCTTATAATGACACTGAATTACATACAGATGCAAGTAAAGTTGGATTTGGGGCTGTATTGTTGCAAATGCAAACAGATGGAAAATTCCATCCTGTGTTTTTCTTTTCTAAGGCTACTACAGCGTCAGAATCCCGAATGCATAGTTTTGAGCTCGAAACGCTGGCAATCATTCATGCCCTTAATCGCTTCGATATTTATATGAGGGGCATCCCCTTTAAGATTGTTACCGACTGTAATACTCTTGCATTGACCCTAAACAAAAAGGATGTTAGCCCCAAAATTGCGAGGTGGAGCTTACAGATGGAGCACTACGACTATAAAATTGTACATAGGGGAGGAATGACGATGGGTCATGCTGATGCTCTGAGTAGGTGGCATGAACCCCATCCGGTATCGAACGATTTTTATAACAATATATCGAAGAGATTATTCATGAAATCGGAACAAATAATCAATTACGTTGACTCTGAATGCCCCTCTGAGGTTGGAACTGAAACTTCCCCTCAAGATAATTTACCTCCGTACACAAATACTCTTCTACCAACTACTGGTACTAAAAATAAAGAACTATCCGCTGACCGATCCGAAGAATACGATGACTTTGACATACCGAATATTATTCCGTGTAAGATTGTGAGTGTGTCTGACGAAAGAGAGATAGATTTCATGATTCAGGTAACGCAGAACAGGGACTATGAGATAATGGCGATGAGGTTACGCTTGGAAAAAAAAGAAATACAGAACTTTAATTTAGTTGATGGCATAGCATTCCGAGAGGACAGTATGAACAGTTTATTATTGTGGGTCCCTCGTGAATTGGAGGAAAATGTCATTAGGTCAGTACACGAGCGAACTTGCCATATGGGCATTGGTAAGACCTACGAGCAAACAAAGAAGAACTATTGGTTCAGAAATATGAAAGAAAAAATTTATAAATTTATAAAAAAAACTGTATTCGATGCATTATGTGCTCCCCTCCGGTTAGAATACATGAACAGAATTTATACAACATACCTAAAGAACCTATACTATTTGATACGATATACATCGATCACTTTGGTCCACTCCCCTCCGTAAGCTCTCAGCGAAAGCATATTTTAGTAGTAATTGACGCATTTACAAAGTTCCTTAAACTATTTGCTGTAAAATCAACTAGTACCAAGGAGGTCATTGCATGTTTGAACAAATATTTCTTTACTTACTCGAGACACAGACGGATTATAAGTGATAGAGGAACATGTTTTACATCTTCCGAATTTAGTTCTTATCTCCTAGAAAATAATGTAGATCACATTCGAATTGCAGTGACATCCGCGCAGGAAAACGGACAAGTCGAAAGGGTGAACAGGGTGATTAAGGCAATGTTAAGTAAGGTTACAACTCCCCTAAATCACCCTAATTGGTCGCAGATGCTCACACAGATTGAGTTTGCTCTAAATAACACACCTCGTTGCTCATCAAAGCAATCACCCAGTAGATTATTATTTGGCGTTAAACAGCGTGGATCGAACATAGATTTTTTAACTGAGTATTTGCAAAGGAATAGTAGCGACTATTCTCGTGACTTAGAGCAAATTCGAACCAACGCGTCGAACGCTATCATAAGGTGGCAACAGAAAAATTTGAAATATTTCTTAGAAAGGAGCAAACCAGCGAAATTATTCAGCAAAGGAGATTTTGTCGTCATTCGATATACTGACACTACTATTGGAAAAAATAAAAAATTAACTGAGCTTTACCGAGGTCCTTATGTCGTCCATAAAGTCTTGCCTAACGATCGATACATTATTAGAGACATTGAAAACTGCCAAATTACCCAGCTGCCATACGATGGAGTAATAGAAGCTTCTCAAATGAGAAAATGGATAAATTAATTAATTTTATTGAGGGCAATCAAAAGTCAGGTTGGCCGAGTTGTAGTGAGTGTAGTTGCATGTTACTCTAACCCTGGTGTTTATTTACTTGACGCCCTCTGTATGTCATGTCATGTCTATAAACATCAGTGCACAAAATGAGTACCTTACTCTTTTGAGCAACTACGCAAGCGCAGCCAACATTAGAATATAAGCATAATGATGTAAGAATATGAAAAAGGGCAGCCAACATTGTAATATAAGAAGAAAATGTAAGAAGTTATATTAACTTTTGCCCTGGACAAATAAAGACGCAAGTGCTCTTACGATCGTTTTGGATTTTTTAATTTCAATATTATTGAGCACTACAGCAACTAACTTCATTGTGAAACGCGATGTCAAAATCGGATTTTCCAATAGCAAAGCGTTGCCGTCGCGTTGCCGCTGCGTTATTTCGGTATGCTCCATACAAAATATATGGACATGAGAACTTTTGACAGCTAAAAAACGCTTGCCGCTTTTGTTTAGGGATGGCTGTTACACTGAAGCTGGTGCACGACAATTGGGTAACAATCTTTATCTCATGCCAATTATTATGAGTGGAGATTTTAACACAAATTTTTCAAACCAACAGTCGCAAGCTTTTTCAAAATTTTTATTTGACGTTTTCCACTTGCATATGAGCAATTCTCCACAAACCCCCACAACTAATAATTCCACTACTATAGATGCAGTTTTCTATAGATTTTTAAATACAGTAGAGTCAAACATTTATAAATCTTATTTTAGTTACCATAAGCCAATATTAACTATTTGTACTTAAGGCATTTACCATAGATGGGCACTTTGCAGTACTAGATACTAAAATTTCCGTAACAATAATTTTTTAACCATTAAATTTCTACTGATTACTAAATTTTTTTTCTGTAATTTTTATAAAGTGCCTAAATGATTTATTATATGATGAGCATTGAATTTTCAGTAATCAGTAATGCCCGTAATCATAATGAAATTCTACCAAGTGGCTAAATTTTTTTCATACAAAAATTTCAAAATTTGAATGAAAAATACTTTGCCACTTGCTACAATTTTATTATGAATACGGCCCTACGATTTTACTTGTAATGCAAACAAAATTTTATTATCAGTAAAAATTTACTGGATTTTTTTTAATAATCAGTAAATTTACTGCTTACTGCAATTTTTAATGCAGTACATACATATAAAGGGTGTTTTTTATTGAGGTATATAATTTTAAGTTGGCATCACTTTTTTTAACTGGCGACCATTTTGTCAGCTGTCAAGTGATTAATGTTTAGTTTGGTTTGCCATTTTATCATGAGCAGGTTGAACAACGCTTGCAAATCGTGCAAATTTATTTCGAAAATAATGGTTCAGTTCGCGAAGTTTACCGCAAGCTCCGTCCATTTTATGGTCGACATAATCGTCCATCAGAGCAATTAATTCGGTTAACCATGGATCGTTTTCGCACTACGTTTACTCTATGTGATAATACGCATCCGCAGAGACGTCGAACAGTGCGCACCGAAGAAACAATTGCCGCTGTAGAGGAAAGTGTTGAAGAGGACCCGAATGAATCGATTCGCCACCGTGCACAGCAATTGGAGCTTTGTCCATCAACTTTATGGAATATTTTGCGCAAAGATCTTGGCTTGCGACCTTACAAGATCCAGCTTGTGCAAGAATTAAAGCCGCGAGACCATGCAATGCGTCGTGATTTTGGTGTATGGGCCGAAAATGAGATTGATCTCGATGCTGATTTTCATCGCAAAATTTTGTTCAGTGATGAGGCTCATTTTTGGTTGAATGGCTACGTCAACAAGCATAATTGCCGCATTTGGAGTGAAGAGAATCTACATGAGGCCCTTGAGACGCCATTACATCCACAAAAACTGACTGTTTGGTGTGCTCTATGGGCTGGTGGAGTCATTGGGCCATACTTCTTCCGAAATAATGCTGGAGAGTCAGTTACCGTTAATGGAGACCGGTATAGAGCCATGATAACCGACTATTTTGTTTCCGAATTGGATGGCATGAATGTGGATGAGTTGTGGTTCCAACCAGACGGCGCTACATGCCACACAGCGCACGTCACAATAGATTTATTGAAGGATACATTCGATGAGCGCATAATTTCGCGGAATGGACCTGTCAATTGGCCACCAAGATCGTGTGATTTCACACCATTGGATTATTTTCTTTGGGGATATGTGAAGTCGCTCGTCTAGGCCAACAAACCAGAAACGTTAGGGGACTTGGAAGCCAACATTCGTGGCGTTATTGCCAACATACGGCCCATATGCTTGAAAAAGTGGTTGAAAATTGGACCTGTAGAATTGGCTTTATTCGAGCCAGCAGCGGCGGCCACATGCCCGAAATCATATTTAAACATTAATGGCATAAAATTATCCTTCCAATTAAGCCAAATTGATGGACATTAAAACGATTTTCTTGTGTTTTATTTCAACTCGAAGTTCTATACCTCTAAAAAAAACACCCTTTATAAACTTTACTCTTTTTATTTATAGTATTTATGTAATTAAAATATGTCCTGCACACAGGGCATGTGTAAGAATTGTAATGTTTAAAACATTTTGTGCAAAACTTGTGATTGCAATTAATTAAAATCATATTCCTACCCAATATATTTATTCTTAGACATATTGGGCAGGTATGCTGTTGGTTATACAATATTCTAAGGGAATTTACTTCCTCCTTTTCTTTTTTTATTTTAAGAATAATGTTTTTTTTTGTTTTTTTTTTAACAAATTCATTTTTTTTTGGGCGAAGTATAAAAAGGGGTGCCGTATCCAATGGCGAGTCAGTAGTGAGCAGCATTACCATATGTGAAGATTTATCTTATTTTCGAAGTTTTTCGTGATGTTAACAAGACTAAAAGATTTTTTTGTTAGATATAAGATTTTTGAGAATATGATTTTTGATACTTTTGGTTTATTATTTAAGGTCCTTTTGAATAAAGTACTGACATGGTTTCTTCTTGTCTTCATCAAAAGTATGAACTATGTGCATACAGACAAGCTAATCGATTTGCGAATTTTGTTTGTGTTTTCTTAAAAAAAAAAAATACATATTTATCTTATACACGTTCTATTCAGTAAATATTTTGTGCTATTTACCTTTACGTTTGTTAGTCATGTAAAACAAAATAATTTTTTCCTGAATTCGAATTAAGTAAAATCAATGCATAATAATATATTTTAAGTAATATCACTAAAAAAAAAAGATTTTTAATGAGAAAAAGTTTTTTTTTGTTAAAAAAAAGTATGGCAATTCTGGCCAACCACAAAACCTCTCTCTTTGCCTCTCTCATCCACAAACTGACATGTTCCCAGCGGCAAATTAAGCTAAGTACTTCGATAATAATTAGTGACTTGGATTCTAATGTAAATTTTTACCACTGGGTTATGCCAGCACAATTATGCCCGTGTAAATCAGCGCAATAACAGCAACAGCTATTCAAGAATGGAGTGTTGCCACACAAGTATTTTTGATACTTTGTGACCATGTATTTAATTCGACTGCAATTTATTTAATTTATTATACAAATTTTGTATTATTTTCAACAATCATTAAAGTTTTGGATAGTTTTCATTAAGCACGCTGACAAGAGTATGAAGTTTTTTCCATATATTTTTTTAATTTAATTTTGGAGAATAAAATAGACCCCCAAATAAAATGTCTATAAATTTCACATAAAATAGATATTCGTATTCGCGAATATCGTTTTAAATCTTCGTATTCACGGATATTGTTTTAAATATTCGAATTCGCGAGTATCAAAAATTAACATTCGGCACATGTTAAAAAAATTTAGGAAAAAGAAGTAGAAAAAGCACCACATCTACAGAATCAAACCACTTCAAATTTAGATAAAAAACCTTTCTTTCTTTCTGGATAAGATGGGCAAGAGAGATCCGAAGCTATATACGGCAAAGGAGAGACATCTGGTCAGGAAGCACAGGCAGGACGTTAAGAAGTTCGAAAGAATTTACGGCCCTGTTGGTGTTCTCCTGGGTAGATCATCTCCTTTGGAGAAGGTTGTGGGTGTCGACGGAGTCCAGGCTATACCTAGCAAGAGTGTAGGGGCTGTATCGACGGGCACATGCAGCTCCAAAAATAAGGAGTCTGGTGGTGCCTTGTTTGCCAATGCGATCAGGTCGTCGATGGTTAAGGCTGACAAGGCACATTCAGGTAGTAAGAAGAAGGCTGTCAAACCAGATGGCTCTCGTAGGGACTCCTGAAAGGAGTCAACGAAGAGAGCGAGATCTGGCGATGACATACCCTCTACGTCAAAGAAGGTGAAGAAGTCGACGAGCCAGGAAGGTGATCTTCGGGCGGCTGTCATAGATAGGAATGATCCGGATGGGAGGATCAATCCTGAACTGTGGCAGCTGGTTGAAGGTAGGCTCATCAATGAAATCGGCCTAGCGGGGGTAGAAAATGAGGAGGAATTGCAATTCCATGGCGCGGAGTGGGCGAGGGGTGTCAAATTTGTTAACTGCAGTAATAAGAAATCATTTGATTTCCTTAAAACCGTCGTTGACAGGTGTGGCAACCTTTGACCGGAGGCGAAACTGGAGGTAATTTGAGCTGCAGATCTGCCTCTCCGAGCAGTGGTGACAGCATGGTTTCCACCACCCGTTAGATCGGTGGAAACCGTACTGTCGGTACTGACAGCGCAGAACTCTCCTCTCAGTACAAACCAATGGAAGCCTTTGGCTTTAATGGATTGTAGAGAGAACGCGGGTACAGATCTTCGGTTTGCCGTTGATCAGGAGACTCTAAAAAGACTGCAGTCGTTGGTTGGTGTTGTGAAGTTTGGCTTGGGGACTGTCAGATTTAGATTTACTAACTCGGATGATCCCAAGAAGGCTGCGGGTGGTGCAGATAAACTTGCACCACAGTGAGGCAGCCTCGGCTGAACTGGTAACACACCTCAATAGGTCGCAAGTAGACTCGGCTCTTATCCAAGAACCCTAGATAAATAAAAATAGGGTTTGCGGTTTAAGAGTCACGGGCTACATATTGTATGTGCCTGTCACAGGGGATAAGGTAAGGACTTGCATTTTAGCAAGGGATGGGCAAGAATCCTAATCCGCTTGCTCGTAATATTTTGAACTTTACTGGACACATCCGCTTAGAAAAGAGGGACACACGGGCTCCTATACCTAACACTCCAGATGGGACTACTTGAAAATACTTTTTCCCCCCCTTTTTTGATTATCACTACTAATGTATGATTTATAACTACCATTAAGTTTATGTCCGACACTGGTCTGGCTGCGGGTGGTGCAGATAAACCTGCACCACAGTGAGGCAGCCTCGGCTGAACTGGTAACACACCTCAATAGGTCGCAAGTAGACTCGGCTCTTATCCATGAACCCTAGATAAATAAAAATAGGGTTTGCGGTTTAAGAGTCACGGGCTACATATTGTATGTGCCTGTCACAGGGGATAAGGTAAGGACTTGCATTTTAGCAAGGGATGGGCAAGAATGTACATTATTTAATTCTTTCAGTAACGAATATCTTACAGTCGTTAATGGAGGGGCCAGGGGTAAGCAGGAAATTGTGCTTGCATCGGTCTATATGCCCTGTGATGTGGTTGATCCAACGGGGGCTGGTGTGCAGAAGCTGACCGAGTATGCAAGGGTAAGAAAGATTACATTGGTACTCGGCTGTGACGCTAATGCGCATCATAGTCAGTGGGGGAGCAGCGGCATTAACAAAAGCGGTGAGTTGGTGTTTGATTTTATAACCTCTAGCAATATGTTTATTTGCAACAGGGGTAACGTACCCACGTTCAGGAATAGGGATAGGGCAGAGGTTATAGACATAACACTGACTAACAGAGATAGGAACCTGCTAGGGGACTGGATGGTAGACAAGGACTGTACGTTTTCGGACCACAGTAGGATATCATTCAGTCTAAATTTTTTAGAGGAAAGGCGTGACCCATACAGGAAACCAAGAAGAACTGACTGGGATACCTGTAGGGCCACTGTTGATATGAGAGCAAGGGAAACACTCGCAGGGTGTGGATACACAGAGAGCAGTGGAAGATGAGGTGGAATATTTCACTTATACTTGTAGGAATTGTTTTAAACAGTCCTGTCCAGTGGTTTACCCGGGCAAAAGAAAGCAGTCTTCGTGGTGGACCAAAGATCTAAAAAATCAGAGGTCTTCGGTTAGAAGATTGTTCAATAGGGCGAAACTCTGGACTGGAACAATCATAAGGTATTGTATAATTAGTACAAGGGTGACCTCAAAAGGGCGAAAAGAGCCTCATGGAGGAAGTACTGTGAGAAGATTGATTCCGTTAATGAGTTATTGAGGTTTCGGTGAGTATTGTCAAAAGACCCTAGGGCTCCTGGGAATATTCAACGATTGGATGGCACATGGACGGAATCCAGCTCGAAGACACATTCTGTTCTGATGGACACTCACTTTCCTGGCTGTAGGGAAGTAGGGGAAGAGGCAACGACGGAGGTTAATTTGAACTACTTGTCGGAACCGGGATTAGAAGGAGCAGTGGACGACATAGTGACATTGGAAAAAGCAACATAGGCATACAACGATATAAATCACCGGGTCCAGATGGTATTTTGCAGAATGTTACAGAGCACGTACTACTGTCTCTGGTGTATATCTTAAGATATACTGAAGCAGGAGGTTTATACCAAAAGGCTGGAGAGAGGTTAGGGTCATCTTCATACCCAAAGCGGGTAAGGCAAGCCTCTCAAAACCGCAGGATTTCAGGTCAATCAGTCTTTCGTCGTTTCTTTTAAAAACATTAGAACGACTGATTGATCTGCATCTAAGGAACACAATTGATACCCGCATCATAAATGTATTCAGCATGCCTATCGTAAAGGCAGATCTGTTGAGAGTGCGCTTCATGACGTGGTTGGTGTTATAGAGAGAGGATTGCAGCACAAGAATTACACACTGGCTGCATTCTTAGACATTGAAAGAGCCTTTAACAATATAAGTACAGAGGCTGTTAGGGAGTCGCTGGAGACTCTTAGGGTTCACAACTTTCTAGCGGAGTGGATAATTATCATGGTTAAAAGTAGAATCATCAACTCGAGTATTTTAAAATGAACCTGAGGAGATTAGTGACAAGAGGTACACCACAGGGAGGAGTTTTATCACCTCTATTGTGGTTGTTGACAATGAACACGATTCTTAAGCGTTCTGACAGGAGCGGACGGAAGATAGTTGCATATGCGGGTGACGTGGTTTTGCTGGTAACGGGAAAGTTTCTTGGCACTATCAGTGAAATCATGCAGTCGGCGTTGGGTGATCTATCCTCCTGGGCCAGCAGAAAAGGACTAGGAGTCAACCCAGAGAAAACCGAGCTAGTCGTCTTTACTAGGAGATACAAAGTAGAAAGCTTTATACTACACAGTATTGGAGGGGTGGAGCTGAGACTAGCAGAGGGGGCTAAATACCTGGGTGTTTTCCTAGATAGGAAGCTTTCTTGGAAAATAAACACGCAGGCAAGGCTAACGAAAGGGCTCAATGCCTACTACGCATGCAGGAAATTTATAGGAAAGAACTGGGGTCTGCAACCGAAGGTAGTAAACTGGATTTACACATCGGTTGTCAGGCCGATTATTTCCAATGGTTGTGTGGTATCGTGGGCGGCATTGAGGAAGGAGTCACAGAAAATCACTAGGTAAGGTTTAGAGATCAGTTCTCGTGGTACCTTCATAGGGAACAGTTGATTAGCGGAATTTTGCTTACATAATTACATATACTGCAGTGTATAGTAATAATAAATTCAGTAAAGTGCGACTCTGACTCGCGCACGAAGGGTTCAGTACGAACACTAGATATGTAATTTAATACAAACTTCATCCTATATAATATAAAGCTTTGACATTTTTTCGTTTTTGGGGTTTTTTCGGTTTTTTTGTTTTGGCGTTTTTTCGGTTTTGGCGATTTTTGAAGTTTTGGCTCTTTTTTTAGTTTTGACACTTTATTTTCTCGTTATGGTGATTTTTTTTGATTTTTGAGTTTTTTTTTCATATTGGCTATTTTTTTCATTTTCGCGATTGTTTCGAATTTGGCGATTTATTTTAGTGTTAGAAATTTTTTTTTCATTTTGGCGGTTTTTTTCGTTTTGGCGATTTTTTTAATTTTTTGGCGATTTTTTTTTTGGTTTGGCGATTTTATAATTTTTGGTTTGCTTAGTTTTACCGTTTTTGAAAATTTGAAGTGTTTACCTCGTATAGTGTTTTCACACTGAAAGTTAAAACCTGGTTTTAACGTTAAAACCATAAACAACTGATTTTGCTTTCACACTGCAAGTTTGTTAAATTCAGGTTTTAACTCACAGGCTGCCTAATAACTTTGCTCAAAATAAAATAAATCTCCTGCCGAAATGCGTGTATTTGTTGTTGCATTTTTTCTGCTTTTTAATAACACTTGCGATTTTTTTTATATAAAATTTTTCTTTGGTTTTGGCGACATTTTCGTGTTTTGGCGATTTTTTTCGATTTTTGATTTTTTTTTTCATTTTGGCGATTTTATCGAATTTGGCGATTTATTTTAGTGTTAGAAATTTTTTTTTATTTTGGCGATTTGTTTTTAATTTTTGGCGATTTTTTTTTGGTTTGGCGATTTTATAATTTTTGGTTTGTTTAGTTTTACCGTTTTTGAAAATTTCAAGTGTTTGCCTCATATAGTGTTTTCACACTAAAAGTTAAAACCTGGTTTTAACGTTAAAACCATAAACAGCTGATTTTGCTTTCACACTGCAAGTTTGTTAAATTCAGGTTTTAACTCACAGGCTGCCTAATAACTTTGCTCAAAATAAAATAAATCTCCTGCCGAAATGCGTGTATTTGTTGTTGCATTTTTTCTGCTTTTTAATAACATTTGTTGGACATACTGTTCAACTATTTTTGTTTGTATGAAAACCTGAGATATTTCACAATGCGCTCTAAAATGGAAATTACTTTATATTTTGTAAATAAAAATTTTTTAAATTATGGAACTTCTTATACAGAATGAAGAAGTGCTTGGAAATATTGTAAATAATATAAAAATGCACAAATACATTATAAGATAAATCTTTTTTATGGGCAGATGAATGTCAGTCATGTTGTCTTTTTTCACTTTCCACAGTTTTTTTTTTTTTTTTGCATGAATTTAGTTATTGTATCTTCATATATGAACTAACAATAAGTATTCAAATCTTAAATCTTTAAAAAAAATTATTAGGCCAGACCAGTGTCGGACATAAACTTAATGGTAGTTATAAATCATACATTAGTAGTGATAATCAAAAAAGGGGGGAAAAAAGTATTTTCAAGTAGTCCCATCTGGAGTGTTAGGTATAGGAGCCCGTGTGTCCCTCTTTTCTAAGCGGATGTGTCCAGTAAAGTTCAAAATATTACGAGCAAGCGGATTAGGATGTGATTCGAGTTTTGTTAAATATTTGCCTGCGTATTTTGCAATTTCTTCAGTCACTAGTGGCATATTTAAATCTCGATGTATAATAGAATTTTGGATGTACCATGGAGCCGACGTTATTAACCGTAAAATTTTGTTTTACCTTCGTTGGATTCTCTCGACATTGGAAGCTGAAGCAGTGCCCCATAACTGAATTCCGTAGTGGCATATTGGCTTCAAAAGCGACTTGTATAATAAAAGTTTGCAGTCTAGGCTGAGTGTTGAGTTTCTGCCAATCAACCAATATATTTGAGTTAACTTAAGTTTCATCTGAGTTAACTTAGAGTCAATATGATGTTTCCATGTAAGTCTTCGATCAAGGTGTATACCAAGGTATTTAACTTGGGAATGTTGAGGAATATTTTGATTATTGATTCGAATGGGGGAGCAAGTATCTCTTCTTAGGGTGAACGTTATATTTACACATTTTTGTTCATTGACTTTAATTCTCCATAAGTTCAACCATATTTCCAGCTGAGTGATATGTTCCTGGAGATTGCGGGATGCCTCATAAGGGTTTTCGTGCACACTCATACAGGCTGTATCATCGGCAAAAGTAAAAACATGGATATTATTGCTCACAGGCATATCACAAGTATATATTAAATACAAGACAGGACCCAGAATACTACCCTGTGGCACACCAGAAGATATAGATTCGGGCACACTCGTGAACTCTCCTTCCACAACAGTGAACTTCCTATCAATAATATAACTTTCCAAAAGCTTTTAAATGTTTATTGGCAGATATGTCTTCAATTTTAAAACTAGGCCTTCGTGCCATACTTTATCAAACGCCTGAGAAACATCAATAAAGAGAGCAGAACAATACTTCTTTTCTTCAAATGTTCTTCTTACAACTTGGACCAGTCTATGCGTTTGTTCAATCGTGCTGTGCTGACTTCTAAAGCCAAATTGATGGTCCGGAATGCACCCATTATCAGTTAAAATTTTGGACAATTTAGTCATGAGCAGCTTTTCGAAAAGCTTTGAGATTGTAGATAGTAAGCTTATAGGCCTATATGACTCAGTCTTGGTAAGATCTTTGCCCGCCTTTGGAAGCATTTTGATCTTGGCCAGTTTTCAGTTATGTGGAAAATACTGCATTTTTAAAATAGCATTAAAAGTAAATAGCAGGATTCTTATTGCAATATGAGGCAAGTTCATGAGCATTTTGTTACTAATGCCATCAATACCTGGAGCTTTCTTCGGGTTGAGTTCAGCAATTACGTTTTGTACTTCACGCATCTTAAACCTTAAGGGACGAGGGGGTAGAGAAACTACACTCGGTAAATCAGCAGCACCCGTACATGAATTGGGAGTGAATACAGATTTTAAATGCTCAGAAAATAAGTTACCTTTCTCACTATCACTTCTTGCCCAGCCTCCGGTCGCAGTACGCAATGGTGATTTAAGATCAACGGGTCGTTTAAGATTTCTAGTAGCGCGCCATAAAGAGTAATTATATGCGGACGTTACATCAAGACCTTCTAAATACTTTTCCAGTAGTGCAGTTTTTTCCGACGATAGCAGCTCTTTGAGTCGTTTAGTACATTCTTTAAGTCTGATTTTATTTAGGGGTGATCTGTGTTGTTGCCATTCTCTTCTAGCTCTCCTTTTTTCACATACAAGACGTTCAATTTCCGTAGAATAAATTCTCTTAAAGCCGGTCTGCGGATAGGAGGTAGTGGCGTGTTCAGCAGCCTGTTTAATATTTTCGTTAAGATTGGCAATGTTAAATTCAATATCATCGCATGATCTAAGGTGAATGTTTTCTACGCAGTGACTACTAAGATATTTTTTGAATGCCAGCCAGTTGATTCCATTAATCAACTTCACATATGAGTTAGTTAAATCACTCCTTAGTGGGTTGAAAATTGTAACTATTGTTGGAGAGTGATCGGAGGACAGATCTAGAGAGGCCTCTACATGAATTAAGTCCCTATGAATATTTTTCGTGACGGCAAGATCTATAACATCTGGAATTTTTCTTACGTCAGTAGGCCAGTAAGTAGGCTCCCCACTCGAAATGACATCTAAGCCCATTTTTGAAATTGTATTGAACAAGGCTCGACCTCTAGGTGTAACAAGACGCGATCCCCAGTACGTATGTTTTGCATTGTAGTCACCAGCTGCCACGAAACAAGATCCAAGCGATTTGTAGAACTTCTCATACTGATCTTCGGTAACTGAAAATCTGGGAGGTGAGCAAATTGATGATATCACGAAATTCGCACAAAAATTTTCTACGAATATATTCGTTGCTTGCAAATATTCTTCACTAACGTTGTCAAGGACATAGTGCTTGAGTCTTGACTTAATCAGAATTGCTGATCCACCACATGCTCTCCCTCTCGGGTCCTTTGTATCATATAAAATGTAACTTTCCACAGTTGAATTTAAAATATTTTCGTTGTTTTCCTTCCAAAGAACTCTCTTTTTCCCATAATTTTTTGATTATTGTTGCTGCTGCATACATTTTTAAGTTGAAAATTTTTTAAGCGCCATCTATTGTTATACACTGGTATAACATTATCAGCTTCTGTCGGTCATTTTGACTTGGCAGCATTGAATTTATTACAGCGAAAACAAGGTTGCATTTCATAAAACCAACTTAAAACCAATTCAAAAATGGTTTTAATTTGGTTTTAACAAAAACAATTTGTATGGTAAAACCAGGTTTTAAAAGTTGGTTTTAACGTTAAAACCAACTTTTATTAAAACCATGTCAGTGTGAAAACACTATTACGGTTTCCAAGATATAGCAAGTTGTCAAAATTACATAGTCAAAATTGCATTAACTGATGGAAAACCCTTTAATTAAATTTTTTTAATTTTAGTGTTAATTGTTGTAGTCTGTATAAAACTACACTAGTTTTACAAATTTCAAGCTTCAATATACATATATATGTTCATACAATTGTATGTATATTACATGGGATTTTAAAATTTTTCGTTGTTCGTTTTGGAACACCCTTTAATTTTTAATTCTCATGTATTTGTTGTTGTAGCGGCCAAGGTTCTATATACTGTCCAAATTTTAGGTCAGTAGCTATTACGGTTCCAGAGAAAATACCGTGTGACGGACAGACGGACAGCCTTTTCATTTTATTGCATATTCTTATTCTCTTCTTCAAGATCTATCACTCAACTAAATTTCAATTGAAAAATGTCATTATTAATAAAACTATACGCATTTATATTTTAACGTATGTAAGTCTTCTTGGAAAATAATACGTAAGCCATAACATCTTACCTCACCTTAATTTTTTTCGGTAGCTACATCAATATTAAAATATTTGAGCATAAAACTTGAATACACTTAAGTTCAATAACTAACATCGCATCCAAATTATTCTTCATTAAAAAAAAACTTATATTTAACTAAGCTTTTAAAAAATTATTTTATCTCAGGCTTTCCGCATTTTTCAATTTAACCTATAGCACTTATCTCGACTTACCATCAATAAAAATTATTTTGCCTTTCAATAGAGTTTAGAGTTCTCATGGTACCTTCATAGCGAACAGTCGATTAGTGGAATTTTACTTACATACAAACAAAAAATTATACAAAAAAATATTCGTAGTACATATTATTCGTAATAGGTACATACTGACTTTAATAAATAAGCTTTATGCTTTGCAAATATTTTTTTTACATAGTAGAAATAACAGAAACAAAAAAACCGCAAACAAAAAAAAAAACATAAACCAAGTTACATTGAGGAATACTCTATATGTGTACCTCGAAACAAATAAACAATCATAAATAACAAAAACAAAAAAAGACCGCAAACAAAAAAAAAAAAAATAAAAACGAATAACCCTTGAGGAATTCTTTGTATGAGTGCCTCAAATACAAAAAAATTTGAAGTGAGTTCTACCGGCAGAAACGCTTATTTTACTGTGAGTTCTGAAAGTCTTAATGAAAAAAGTATAAATAATAAATCTGATGAAAGCTTTTTATTAACGGCAAAGCCAATTTTTCGTCAGCGATGAACTTCGATTTGTCCAAATATAAGCCAGTAATATCACCCCCTTCAGGCTCGTGTTCATCAAACATTGTTTGTTCAGAACAAACATTGTCAAAAACATAGTGCTTGAGTATTGACTTTATTAGAATTGCTGATACACAGCATGCTCTCCCTCTCGGTCCTTTGTATCATATAGAGTGTAACCATTTATTTTAAATAAGCTTCATTTTTTTCAAATTCACTAACAATTTTTCAGAAATATTTTTCATCATATATTTGGATTTTAGTTTCATCAATATTACCTCGTTTTATTGGAATAATGTGAAAAGCATTTTCATCAATGGTCGACATTAGTTTTTTTGAAGCGCGTTGGAATTTTTTCCTCCCAGATAGATATGTGGTGGCTTAAAAGACTTTTGCGATGTTCCAGCGGGCTTGTCGTCGGTGTCTTGCAATAATGAAAAACGATTTTGAAGATTGGCAGATGATGCGCTGTTTTCCCTAGACATCTTTGGAGCAGATGAAATATTAGAAGAATTCGGGCTTCGCCCAAGCTTTACCACGGTTATATATCTGTCCATTCCAACTTGTTCCTTGGGTTTTGAGATGCTGTTATCGGTAGTGATATCTTTGTTAAGTGATAAACACGATGATGACGAACACTTCTTCATATAAGTCAGAGTCTGAACACAATGTGGGAGAATTCATTGCAGTGCGGTTTTTCATACGATTTTGAAGTAAAAACCCGTAGTGCGGAACGGCATAAATTTAAAATCTAATTTTTTTTCATTGCGGACTTTCTTATTCTCTCAATTTTTGACTCTCTTTATCTTTCAGATGTTGCCATAATTTTTGAATAATTGGCGGTGTTCACAACTAAAAACCTGATTTTGGAGTTCAAAAATGTTTGTCATAAAATATAAAAGCTTAAAAAATTTATCAAATATATCTGCGAATGTATAAAATTTTAATAATTTTTTGTTTTTAGTTACTGCCTTTACAAAATATTTAACAGAAAGAGTAAATTTTTTTATAAAAATGTATGCACAAAAAAAAGTAATAAAAATTTAAACAAACAATGAGAAGTATTGCCGTCGCCGTCTTCCATTGTATTATGTTTATTTTTCTCTCCCGCAACGAGAAATCGCACCAAACCGCAAACATTGTGTTTAGACTATCATACTGACTTATATGAAGAAGAACTAGGCAACTGTACTGTTAATGAATCACTAATATTTGAAGCGAAGCTGATCGCTGTCGAAAAATTGGTTTTGCCGTTGTGACGATAAAACTCGGCTAATTTTTGCCGTCAACAACGATGTTGAGCCTTAATGTTTTTTAAGGCAAACGAAGAAACTAATTTAAAGTTTTTTATAATTTAGTTTCAATTAACTATTAAATCAAGTTAACTAATAATTAATGCAATGGATTTAAAAAGCACTTTCAATGGATAAGAGAAACACGTCTTGTTCGGTAAGTATATACATATTTACAAACTGTAACTATTTATTATAAATTTTAATGTTCATGTTATATCTTTTCTTTTCAAGTACACAGTTACAAATTAACGAAAAAATATTCCAGGTATTAATTATAATTAATGTAAGTAATTAAGTTCAAGTATATGTTATTAATTAAATTTGTTTTATATTAATTAAGTTTTGTAATTTAAAGCTTCCGATAAAATCCTACTTTTAACTATCTATAAGTTGTAATAATGGCCCTAAGAGTGCTAAAAGCCTGCAGATCGTATTGAAGGGCATAGATTCCTATGTTGTTCCTGAAGAAATAAAAGATGCACTCGTCCTCCAGGGATTCAAGGTAATAAATGTATCTAACATAATAAGCAGAGAAAAGGTACCCCAACCCTTATTTCGTGTTGAACTGGAGCCGAATGATATACAGTTGAAAAAAACGAGACTCATCCTACTTATAGCCTAAAATACCTTTTATACAGAAAAATCACATTTGAAGAGCCACATAAGCGTTCAGGTCCCGTGCAGTGCCATAATTGCCAAGAATATGGCCATACAAAAACATACTGCAATTTACCCTCTGTTTGTGTTGTGTGCGGCGAATTACACGGCACTGGTAGTTGCAATAAGCCAAAAGATCAAAGTGATAAAAAATGCAGTAATTGTGGAGGTAATCACACCGCTAACTACAGAGGTTGTCCTGTGTACTCTTTCGTAAAGAAGACTATGGTGCAAAAACCTAAATTAGCTCCAGCTCAATCAGCAAACGCTTACTCTGCCACTTTTGCGCAAATGAGCCAACCAGTTACTTCCCGTGTATCGTATGCAGATGCTGCTAAGACAAATTCAATTCCCACACAAAATGTTTCCCCACCAAATAATTCAAAAAATACCGACGCAAGCTTTAATTTTAATCGCCTTGAAGCTACTATTGAAAATCTAGTGCAAACTATAAACAATTTTACAACTAATATGACTAGCATGATGTAAGAAATGCTGCAAATGAAGAATACTCTGCTTCAAGCATTAATTAATAAGCCATGAACACGTTAACAATATGTTTCTGGAACGCAAACGGCATTCGCCTTCATAAAAATGAACTTGAGCACTTCCTCACGGAAAAAAATATTGATATAATGTTAGTATCTGATAGTCTCCTGCACAAGATACCTTATAAGAACTTTTAAGACATGAGGGATTTTTCAAATGCTTTGCTACAGCGAAATCTTATAAAACAAACGTTAACAACACTGTTTGCAAGAAATTTATTTGAGTATTGTAGGTATAAGAGTAAAGAAGAAAAAACTTCGTGACGGAAGAATTTGTGATACTAGCTTCTTTCTACACATAAGCGCGTGTACAAACGTCATGCATGTATGTGTGTATGATCTTTTATTTTTCTGCGCACATGCAAAGGCACACACATGCATTAACATTAGTTGTATGCGGTTAATCACATAATATCTTACCATTTACATATTACACACACACTGAAACGTACAATATGAAAAATAACAAGCATACACTAATCAACAGTACTTCTTTTGAGTGTTTGTTACAGACAAACTGTCTTCACGTCATCGCTTGCTACAACTGATATACACATACAACAATACATCCATCGTGCTTCGCTTATAGTACGACAGCATTTATTATTGGTTTAGTATAATACATGCGACGTGAATACATTTAAAAATCATGACGTTTTTACATTTCAAGACTGTTTACGCAGCTCTCTAGTATCTGAGACTCATTTGACTTCGAGAAGTCTTTTTAAAATTTATGGCTACACTATATATGATACAAAGGACCCTAGAGGAAGGGCTTGCGGTGGATCAGCAATTCTAATAAAGTCAAGACTCAAGCACTATGTTCTTGATAACATTTGTGAAGAACACCTACAAGCAACAAATATTGGCATTGAAATTTTTTGTACAAATTTTGTTATATCATCAATTTACTCACCTCCCAGATTTTCAATCACTGAGCATCAATATGAGGATTTCTACAAATCTCTTGGACCTTGTTTTGTAGCAGCTGGCGACTACAATGCTAAGCATACGTTCTGGGGTTCGCGTCTTATTACCCCCAGAGGTCAAGCATTGTTCAACACTATTTCAAAAATGGGCTTGGATGTCATTTCGAGTGGGGAGCCCACTTATTGGCCTACTGACATACAAAAAATTCCGGATGTTATAGATTTTTGCGTCATAAAAAATATCTCTAGGGATTTAATTCAAGTTCAAGCTTCTCTTGATCTCTCGTCCGATCACTCTCCGACGATCATTACAATTTGTAGTCCATTAAGAAGTAACTTACCTGACCCATATGTGAAGATGATCAATCGTGTTAATTGGCTGGAGCTCAAAAAATATCTCAGTAGTCAGTGTACGGAAAACATTACGCTTAGAACATCCGATGATATTGAATCTAACATTGCCACTAACATGCCACTATCTCTCATCCGCAGACTGGGTTTAATAAAATTTATTCTACAGACATTGAACGTCTCGTACGTGAAAAAAGAAGAGCTAGAAGGGAATGGCAACAGCACAGATCACCACAAAATAAAATCAGATTTAAAGCGTGCACTAAACGACTCCAAGAGTTGCTTGCATCTGGAAAAACTGCATCTCTTAAAAATTATCTGGAAGGTCTTTGTGGTGCGTTGCTAGAAAGCTTAAAACACCCATTGAGTATAAGCCACCTCTACGCACATCTACCGGAAGTTGGGCAAGAAGCGATACTGAAAAAGGTAAAATATTTGCTGAGCACTTAAAATCCGTTTTTACGCCAAACATATGTACTGGTGTTGCTGATTTTCCGAATGTAGTCGCTCTACCCCCTCAACACATAAAGTTTAAGACGCGTGATTTACAAAAATTAATTGCCGAACTCAACCCGAAGAAAGCTCCGGGTATTGATGGAATTGGTAACCAGATGCTGATGAACTTGCCTCGTATTGCAATGAGAATCCTATTATTCATATTTAATGCCATTTTACGACTGGAGTATTATCCACACAGCTGGAAGCTTGCCAAGGTTAAAATGATTTCAGAGCCGGGCAAATATCTAACCAAGGCTGAGTCATATAGGCCAATAAGTCTACTATCAACTATTTTAAAGCTTTTCGAAAAACTGCTCAAAACAAAAATGTCCCCAATTCTAATTAGTAGTGGGTGCATACCAGACCATCAATTTGGTTTTAGAAGTCAGCATAGCACCATTGAACAAACTCACAGATTGGTTCAATTTATAAGAAGAACTTTTGAGGAAAAAAAGTATTGTTCTGCGCTCTTTATTGACGTTTCCCAGGCATTTGATAAAGTGTGGCATGAAGGCCTAATTTTAAAATTGAAGACTTACTTACCAATAAACATTTTAAATCTTTTGGAAAGTTACATTATTTCCCGTGAGTTCATTGTTGTGGATGGAGACTTTACGAGCAGGCCTGAAACTATTTCATCTGGTGTGCCACAGGGGAGTATACTGGGACCAGATTTATATTTGATTTATACATGTGATATGCCTGTGAGCAGTAGTATCCATACTTCCACATTTGCCGACGATAGAGCCTGCCTTAGTATGCACGATAACCCTGATGAGGCATCCCGCAAACTCCAGAAACACATTAGCCAGATGGAGCTTTGGTTAAACTTATGGAGAATGAAAGTCAATGAACAAAAGTGTGTCCATATAACGTTCACCCTAAGAAGAGGTACTTGCTTCCCCATTCGGATTAACAATCAAGTTGTTCCTCAACATTCACATGTGAAATATCTTGGTATACACCTTGATCGACGAATTACATGGAAACACCACATTGACTCTAAGTTAACTCAAATGAAACTAAAATTAACTCAGGTACATTGGCTTATTGGTAGAAATTCAACTCTCAGTCTAGACTACAAACTTTTGATTTACAAGTCGCTTTTAAAGCCAATATGGTGTTACGGAATTCAACTATGGGGCACTGCTTCAGCTTCAAATGTAGAGAAAATTCAACGAAGGCAAAATAAAATTTTACGCATGATAACATCGGTTCCATGGTACATCAAAAATTCAAATATACATCGCGATTTGAATATGCCACTAGTGACTGAAGAAATTGTAAAATACGCAGGCAAATATCTAACAAAATTCGAGTCACATCCTAATCCGCTTGCTCGTAATATTTTGAACTTTACTGGACACATCCGCTTAAAAAAGAGAGATACACGGGCTCTAATATTCAACACTCTAGATGATGAAGCTGCTTGAAAACACTTTTTTCTTTTTGTTGCTTATCACTACTTATGTATTATTAATAACTACCACTAAGCTTATGTCCAACATTGGTCGGGCCTAATAATTTTATTATAGATTTAAGATTTGAATACTTATTGGTAGTTCATAGTTGAAGATACAATAAATAAAAAACAGGCATTAAAAAAAATTATTATTATTTAAATTAATATATTTAAATTATAAATTTAAAAAAATGGAAAAAAGTAAGTATATAAAAAACCAATATTGTGGAGAAAACCTCAATTGGCCTAAAAACTCCACGATCCAACATTCCGGCCCCATTGAAGGACCGTATGTCTTCAAGATACTGGGAGTGGGGTTAGTTTTGCAATTGGTCGTTTAAAGACGCCGTTTTTTGTCTTTACCTCCGCCACTCTGACCTTGCCGTCTTGGCCGCGGACGACTTTCCCGGTCAGCCACTCTTGGGGCGGGAGATTGTCTTCATGGACCACCACTATTTGGCCGCATTGCAGATTGGGCTCCTCCTTAAGCCACTTGCCTTTGTCTTGCAACCCCAGGACGTAGTCTTTGGACCAAGCTCACCAGAACCTCTGCTTGAGAGCGCATAGCATTCGCCATCGCTTCAAGCCCCGCAGTTTGTTATCTTTGACGTCTCCGACGGATTCTTGCGGCAGCGAACGCAGATCCTCCCCGATTAGAAGATGCGCCGGAGTTAGTGCATCCCCGTCGTTCGGATCTGGTGACAGCGGTGCTATTGGTCTGCTGTTGAGCACCGCCTCTACTTCTACGGGCATTGTCACCATTTCTTCTTGCGTGAGCAGCGCATTGCCCACAGCTCGTAGAAGTAGGTGCTTCGCTTGTTACGGCCGCTTCCCACAGACCTCCGAAGTGCGGCGCTCTGGGAGGTATGAAGATGAAGTCGACCTTGTACGACGCTGCGATGGACACGATGTCCTCTTTCTGGGTCTCGAATGCCTTCACGAGTTCCGTTAATATTCGGCTGCCTCCTACGAAATTCGTCACGTTGTCGCAATACACCTTGCTGGGAAGCCCTCTCCTGGCAGTGAACCTTTTGAAAGAAAGAATAAAGGCATCAGATGATAAGTCAGATACTAATTCTAAGTGGACAGCCTTCGAGGTGAAACAGACATAAACCGCTATATACATTTTAACTGGTGGTTTCCCACGTATACGCAACGAAATGTTTACGGTACCACAGAAATCTACACTAACTATTAAAAATGGCCGCAAAGCTTTTACCCTATCGCCGGGCAAGTTTCCCATTATTTGGGTCATAAGCTTTGGTTTGTAGTGGTAGCAGTGGATACAATTATTCACAATTTTACTGCACTGCTCTTTGGCATTTATGAGCCAAATATTTTCCCTTGAAAGGGCTATTAATGCCTTCGTACCAGCGTGGCAATTTTCAAGGTGAAGATGTCGTAAATATCGCATGACAAACATGTTATTTCTTGGCAATAAAAGTGGAAATTTAGTGTTATATGGTAAAGGTGCATTTAACTACCTCTCACCTACCCTTATTAGTGAAAAGTTTCGCTTATTTTCTGTAAAATTATGGATAAACGGTGTGAGTCCTTGAATATTTGCCGGCAATACTTGAGATTTTTGTAATTTGTTAATCTCATCAGAAAAATATTCTTTCTGGACAACTTCTACAAGCCTATAGAAAGCCCAGCTGAGTTATTTTGCAGTAGGGGTTTTTAGTTTACAAGTTTCTAATTTTTTGCAAAAGTTAATGAATCTTGATATAAAGCATACAATTCGCAGAATTTTCTTGTATGACGAATGATTTTCAATTAGAGTTATGAAAACATTTTCTAGATTCATTGAATTGTCCTTTAACAGAAATGAAGGACCATTATACCAATTGGATGTCTTTAGACCTTCTACATCACATCCTCTAGATACAATGTCGGATGGGTTTTCTCGTGTAGGCACATGTCGCCATACAACGCGAACTGACCATTCTTGTACTTCGGCAACTCTATTCGAAACGAGTGTTGCGAGACTGGATGGATGAGTTTTTATCCAATGTAATGTAATTTCCGAGTCTGTCCAGAAGGTTATACTCTCGATTTCAAAGCTAATCATTTTCTCAATTCGATTCCACAATTTGGCTAAAAGATGTGCTGCACACAGCTCAAGTCTCGGAAGAGATATTGTCTTAAGCGGAGCTACTTTTGACTTTGCTGTCAATAAAGTGCAAGAAACTCCCAATGAGTCCCGACTTCGAATAAATAGGCAATATCTATAAGCCCGAATTGAAGCATCAGCAAACCCATGAATTTGAATTTTGGCTGATGAAGTGGTTTGTACGAATCTTGGGATTTTAATAGAGTTAATTTTTTCTAAATTCTCCCTAAAATTTTCCCACGCAGTATGTAATCGCATAGGTATAGTTTCATCCCAATCGAGTTTCTGAACCCAAAGTTCTTGAAGTAATATTTTTGACTTTGTTATTATTGGACACAGAAGTCCGAGCGGGTCGAACAACTTAGACGAAACTGACAAAATGTTTCTTTTCGTTGCTTTCAGATTTTTAAAATTATCTTCCAAATGAAACTTAAAAGCATCATTCTTCGGAATCCAATGTATCCCCAAAGCCTTAGCTGAATCGGAATAATTATGTAACAATTTTTCTTTGCAATTCGATAAATTAAAATCGGGGTGATTTGAAAACCATTTCGTTAAATCGAATCCAGCTGAACTCAGTATTTGAGTCGCTTGATCTCGAATAGTTAAGAGGTCTTTAAAACTATCGGCCCCAGTTAGCAATTCGTCCACATAAAAATCACTTCGAATAACTTTTGCCCCGACAGGCAAAGTCTCCTTGTGCAAATATGCGTGAGACATCTGATCGCTAAAAACGGTGCAGAAGATGCACCATATGTTACAGTATTTAACCGGAATACTTGCAGCGGATCAGAAGCATTTGGCGATACATTTTCTCAATGTCTGCAGTGATAACAAACTTGTGGAAACGAAAACGGAGTAGAGTCGAATATAATTCTTCTTGCACAGTAGGCCCGACCATTAGTATCTCGTTGAGCAAAATTCGTGACGAAGTCCGACTCGAAGCATCAAAAACTACCCTAAGCTTAGTAGTTGTACTCTGAGGTCTTAACACGCATTGATGCGGTATGAAGTAGTGAGGAAAATCTGGAATATTGTTGTCTGCAATCGACATGTGACCTAAATCAACATATTCTTTCATGAAATCATGATACATAGCTCTCATTGTCTCATCATTTGCAAGTTTGCGTTCAAGGGCAAGAAATCGCCTTTTGGCAGTTTCAAAAGATGATCCTAACACATGAGGGTCTGATTTGAAAGGAAGTGAGACTTCAAGCCGCCATGACGGTAAATGTCGTATAGTCTTTATAAAATTTTCCTCGCATTTTTGTTTCTCCTCAGTGTACATTATTTCTGATTCGTTGGAAACTTTTTCTAATTCCCAAAATTTGCGAACAATTGAATCAATAGCTTCCTCGTTTTCTATTCTGTTGCTAACGTGACATACATTTGAACTTGAGCCTTTTGACTGATTATGCTTTCCAGCGACAACACAGCCAAGAGATATTTTTTGAAAAATAGGAAGGCTTGGATTAGACTTTATTTGTCCAACACATAATAATTCAAGGAACATTTCACCACCGATTAATAAGTCAACCTTTTGTGGCCTATGGAATTCAGGATCTTCCAATTCAATATTTTTTGGAATGCTCCAGTTATTGATAGAAATTCTGCGATCAGGTTGGAATTTTGTGATTGAACTAAACACCCAAAACTTTGCAGAAAATTTGGCAGAATTAACCGTCGACATAAAGAAAATTTCAATATTGGATTTCGCAACAGAATTAGTTTCACCTATACCTGACAAATTGAATCTACCTCCTCTTCGCTTGATTCTCAGGGTTTGAGTTAGCTCCTCGGTAATCAAATTAGATTGAGAATCGGAATCCAATAATGCTCTTGCTAAAATATAATCTCCAGAGCTACATCTCACCTTTACCACTGCTGTGACAAGAATTACACTTTCATCTGAAGATGAGTATTTTGTAGACGCAAGAGAGGTGGATGGTTGCTCAGAGATAAAATTTGCAGGAGAATTTTGAGCACTGTCATTGTTCTGAATTTCGGAGCTGTAGCGATGCAAAAGCTTATTATGCGCACCACCACAAACTCTACATTTTTGAGCAGTAGACCTCGCCACAGTGTGGCCTTTTTTCAAGCAATTTATGCATGCAGGTGCACCTTTTATGAATTCAAATCTCTGAATTACTGGTACTGTAGCAAAGGAAGAACAATTATAGATGTTGTGATTTCCAGATTTACAGAATAAACATTTTTCAACAGATTGTTTCTATTTTGTTACAGCTACTGATGTTCTTTCATTTTTCTTAGAAACGAATTCTTGTTTAGATTTAAATGAATTCTTAGGCTTTGTAGTTGAAGATTCACCAGCAGAAATGTGCTTATACCTTTTATTCAACATAACCTCACAGTTAGACCATAATGGCAGCCTTTCAAAATCGAGCTGTTCTTCCCACTTGGATTTAGTGACTGGGTCAACTTTCGACATCACTAAATGAATCAAAGTAGCATTTGAAATCTTTTTATCATCGCCAATTGACAATAACGAATCATATATAGCGGAAACTGTGTCGATTAAGCTTCTCAAGGCTGGAGCTGAAGGTTTACTTATCTCAGGGAGATCGAATAGTTTTGATATTGTTTTCAAGAAAATTAAACAATCATTGTCGTAAACTTTTTTCAAGCTCGCTAGTGCCTTGGGATAGTTTTCCTCAGTAACTTGAAATGCTTTTACTGTGCTTAACGCTTCATCAGTTAAACAATATATCAAGTGGTTGAATTTTTCGATGTCTGTTAAAGTTGGATCGTTGTTGACTAAATTTTCAAAAAGGCTCATAAAGTTTTTATATTCGGAATATTTTCCACTGAATTTAGGAAGCCGCATATTGGGAAGCCTAGAATGATGAGCTTGCATAAATGAAGCTTCTGTCAAACTCGTTCGTCTATTTTTGGCCTGAAGACTCAATAGTAGAGACTTCGTAGTCACACATAAATCTTCAAGCTCTGAACGGTCGTCATTACCTGGATTTAAAATATCCAGTTCCGACTGAAATTCCATTGCTTGAGCGATATGATCTTTCAAAATTTCCAAATGACATTCGATATCAAAGGGATTGAAGGAAATAGTTTTTTCAATAATTGATTTTTTAATTCTTTTAATATTTTCAACCACTTTGAATTTTCTCTGCGTCAGTGTATCGATATTTTCTGAAGCAGGAGCGCTTTGATGTCTTTTACCACCAGCCATATTTTAAACGAAAATTTCAAATGCAAGCAAATATAATAATCGATAATTCCGAGAATTTTTGCAGAATTTTCTTTGGGTAAATAATGCACACACGCTAGATTGATATACAAAATTCTAACTAGTACACAATATGAATATGAATCTTTAAATTGATATATTATTCACAATAAGTAAAGGTACTCGCGTCGGCAAAAGTTCGCAATAATATTTGCACTTTTTTTTTAAATGCATGTTTTTTATTTATTGTATCTTCAAATATGAACTAACAATAAGTATTCAAATCCTAAATCTATAAAAAAATTATTAGGCCCGACCAATGTCGGACATAAGCTTAGTGATAATTATTAATAATACATAAGTAGTGATAAGCAACAAAAAGAAAAAAGTGTTTTCAAGCAGCTTCATCATCTGCAGTGTTGAATATTAGAGCCCGTGTATCTCTCTTTTTTAAGCGGATGTGTCCAGTAAAGTTCAAAATATTACGAGCAAGCGGATTAGGATGTGACGAGTTTTGTTAGATATTTGCCTGCGTATTTTGCAATTTCTTCAGTCACTAGTGGCATATTCAAATCACGATGTATATTTGAATTTTTGATGTACCATGGAGCAGATGTTATCATGCGTAAAATTTAATTTTGCCTTCGTTGAATTTTCTCTACATTTGAAGCTGAAGCAGTGCCCCATAGTTGAATTCCGTAACACCATATTGGCTTTAAAAGCGACTTGTAAATCAAAAGTTTGTAGTCTAGACTGAGAGTTGAATTTCTACCAATAAGCCAATGTACCTGAGCTAATTTTAGTTTCATTTGAGTTAACTTAGAGTCAATGTGGTGTTTCCATGTAAGTCGTCGATCAAGGTGTATACCAAGATATTTCACATGTGAATGTTGAGGAACAACTTGATTGTTAATCCGAATGGGGGAGCAAGTATCTCTTCTTAGGGTGAACGTTATATGGACACACTTTTGTTCGTTGACTTTAATTCTCCATAAGTTTAACCAAAGCTCCATCTGGCTAATGTGTTCCTGGAGTTTGCGGGATGCCTCATCAGGGTTTTCGTGCATACTAAGGCAGGCTGTATCGTCGGCAAATGTGGAAGTATGGATACTACTGCTCACAGGCATATCGCAAGTATAAATCAAGTATAAAACTGGTCCCAGTATGCTCCCCTGTGGCACACCGGATGAAATAGTTTCAGGCCTACTCGTAAAGTCTCCTTCCACAACAGTGAACTTACGGGAAATAATGTAACTTTCCAAAAGATTTAAAATGTTTATTGGTAAGTAAGTCTTTAATTTTAAAATTAGGCTGCCACACTTTATCAAATGCCTGGGAAACGTCAATAAAGAGTGCAGAACAATACTTTTTTCTCCCAAAAGTTCGTCTTATAAATTGAACCAATCTGTGAGTTTGTTCAATGGTGCTATGCTGACTTCTAAAACCAAATTGATGGCCTGGTATGCACCCACTACTAATTAGAATTGGGGACAATTTTATTTTGAGCAGTTTTTCGAAAAGCTTTGACATAGTTGATAGTAGACTTATTGGCCTATATGACTCAGCCTTGGTTAGATATTTGCCCTGCTTTGGAATCATTTTAACCTTGGCAAGCTTCCAGCTGTGTGGATAATACTCCAGTCGTAAAATGGCATTAAATATGAATAATAGGATTCTCATTGCAACACGAGGCAAGTTCATCAGCACTTGATTGTTTAAACTTTTACTTGTTGGATTTTAACGTTACTTTAAGTTATTTAAAACCTCGATCATATAATTCAAACCGTATGCTATTACCACTTTACTCGAAAAACTATAACATTTTTTTTTAACCGTTCACAGATTCGTGCAACTTATTAACATGTATAAAAACTTGATAAAATTTTAAATACGTATTTGTTTGAAGTGTGAACAGTTACTCTGTAATCAGTTGTGATTATTTTAATATGATAGCAACACGGAACGAACGGAATGGAACAAGTAGGTGATCAACAACAACAATCTCGTTAGTTTAATTATGTGCAAAGAATAACAAATAATAGAAGAAATCAAATAAATTATGAAATGTAGAATTAAATGTTCGTATATAGTTAAAATACAAAGTAAATTAAACGCGATTTTTTTATAATTGTAATACCGACGGTTGTGAAAATTTGTTTAAGCAATAATTTATTGCAATTTATAAATATGTATGTTTTTATGTACGTTTGCTTGTTTGTTCTATATAACATATGCTCACATATGTATGTATATAAGTATGTATGTACATATGTATAACACTCGCGAAATTTTGTGTTTCACTTAATACCCTTTTCACACTCACTCGCATCTTTGAGGAATGCGTGGAATATGTTGAAAATTTAAAAAACCTCTTCACATTATAGGGTTGCATTTGTATACTCGTTTGTGTACCCAAAACAAATATATATACCATGGTATGTACCATATAATTGTAGTGTGAGCGACAGTACTAGTATAAGAGTTATTGTGTGTGCGTGCTTTTCCAAATTAAAATACAATTAAAACATATAACAATTGCTTATTGTATTGCTGCTGAGCAACTGTTTGATCTGTTTTTGCCCAAAAATACATATTGCAATACAAATATATGAAAAAACCACTATTGAAACAAATACATGATGTGCGGATGTATGTGCGGACGTTCCTTATGTTATTTTGTGGCGCAGCCAAAGTATAGAGAGAGAAAGAGACAATTTTGCTCTGAGAGTAATTACAAATGCATGTGTTTCATGTACATGTATCATTTACTTACGTGTGTATGTGAAATTTTACTTTCATTCATTCATTCATCAACCATGGATTTTTTTTCAACACACCATGTGGAACTGATGTTAAAACCAGTTTTATGTATCTTATTTGTTATAGAAAAACAAATACATACAAACCTGTTTTTCTCATTTGGTCATTGCACAACCATACAATAACTGCTTTAAAAATCAACATTTACAACTAGTAAAAGAAACGCTAAATAACATATTTTTTCATACAAGAACCAAAAAACACGCAAAACTGGTGCAAACAGATGCATCTGTGCAATGCTATAATTCACATTACAACATCTTTCATCTTTCATCTGTCATGTATTATAATACTATTTTTACAAGTGTGAGCAACTAAAAATTAAATAATAAAATGCAATTTCAAAATTCACTAGAAATTGATTTAATTGCCAGCTCCTGAGGAGCAGAAACAAATATTGCTACAATATGCAGAATTAGTAGATACTATGCCAGCGGACAATGATGATGAAGAAATATTACGAACTTTATCCGCAAAGATTTCGCGTAGACATTTGCAACTACTTTTATGTAATTTATTTCGATTAGGAAAAATATATACAAGATTTAATTATGTACATAAATATACATACATATGTATATAATAAAATTTTGGAGTAATTACGGATCTTTTTTTGGGAAGGATATTCCAAAATGTAGCCTTGAATGTATGTACATATGTACATGCATATGTAGATATACATACAAACATATGAATACATTTTTATAGTATGTATGCATGTACATATGTATATAAAGGGTGTTTTTTATTGGGGTATAGAACTTTAAGTTGGCATCACTTTTTTAACTGGCGGCCATTTTGTCAGCTGTCAAGTGATTAATATTTAGTTTGGTTTGCCATTTCATCATGAACAGGTTGACAAAAGAACAACGCTTGCAAATCGTGCAAATTTATTTCGAAAATAATGGTTCAGTTCGCGAAGTTTACCGCAAGCTCCGTCCATTTTATGGTCGACATAATCGTCCATCAGAGCAATTAATTCGGTTAACCATGGATCGTTTTCGCACTACGTTTACTCTATGTGATGATACGCATCCGCAAAGACGTCGAACAGTGCGCACCGAAGAAACAATTGCCGCTGTAGAGCAAAGTGTTGAAGAGGACCCGAATGAATCGATTCGTTAATGGAGACCGGTATAGAGCCATGATAACCGACTATTTTGTTCCCGAATTGGATGGCATGAATGTGGGTGAGTTGTGGTTCCAACAAGACGGCGCTACATGCCACACAGCGCACGTCACAATCGATTTATTGAAGGAAACATTCGATGAGCGCATAATTTCGCGGAATGGACCTGTCAATTGGCCACCAAGATCGTGTGATTTGACACCATTGGATTATTTTCTTTGGGGATATGTGAAGTCGCTCGTCTACGCCAACAAACCAGAAACGTTAGGGGACTTGGAAGCCAACATTCGTGGCGCTATTGCCAACATACGGCCCCATATGCTCGAAAAAGTGGTTGAAAATTGGACCTGTAGAATTGGCTTTATTCGAGCCAGCCGCGGCGGCCACATGCCCGAAATTATATTTAAACAATAATGGCATAAAATTATCCTTCCCATAAAGCTCAATTAATGGACATTAAAACGATTTTCTTGTGTTTTATTTCAATTTAAAGTTCTATACCTCTTAAAAAAAACACCCTATAGTTCTATACATTTTTTCTAGTGATGACACTAAAATAGTCAAAAGATGTTGAACGGAACAAAGTGAGATAGGAACATCTTTTGAAGATGTTGAAATATGTTGAACATTCAGCCCCGTGTAATTCTTATGGGAAGATGTTATCATCTTGCCAAATTGATGAAAGATGAAAGATGTGAGTAAGTGTGAAAAGGCTATAAGGGCGTTAGCCGCCACCAGGTTATGGCAAGACATTGAGGAGCTACACTACAAGATCTCAGAAATATGTGATGAAGGAAATCAGAATGTATACAATATGGAGAGGTTTATCCAGCCTGAAGGGCAGGTCCGAGCAGCCTCCAGAAGATTTAGAGACAACACAGTTCAGAGTAATCATGGGCAAAACATTGGGCATTCAGACACATTGACAGTACCTATTCCGAAAATCACTATACCCAAATTTGATGGAAACCAGATGAAATGGCAGGAATTTCATGATCTATTTTTATCACTGGTTGTCAATCAACCAATGACAAGAGTCCAAAAAATTTGGTACTTATAAACACACTTAGTAGGAGAGGCAGCAAACTTGATAAAACATTTTGCTGCAACAGAAGAAAATTTTGAAGCCGCATGGACGATGGTCATAGACCGCTACAACAACAAGAGATTACTAGTCAGCAGATTAGTTCATGAATTGGTCGAAGATGCAGATGATAGAATAAGTGACAACTTTAAAGAGCTTCATGACAAGACTCAAGAGTGCCTTTTAGCACTACAGAACCTTCAAATTGATACATCATCTTGGGACCCGATTCTGCTGCACTTATTACTAAAAAGGCTAGATCGAAACACACGATTGCGCTTTGAACAGTCTCTATTACAACCACGAGAATTTCCAACAGTTAAAGAATTTTTGATGTTTTTGGAAAAACACTTCCAGTCCATTGAAGCAATGGGGGTCAAAAAGAAACACCCAATTTCGAAGGTTTGCACTTCAGTGGTAACTTAAGACGATTCCTGTGTCATGTGCAGAAACGGTAAACACCCCTTATTTGCTTGCAAGATTTTCCTTGAATCATCACCGGTAGCTCGGCTTCAATTCGTTCAAAAGAAAAAATATTGTTTCAATTGCTTAAAAACAGGCCATAACGTAAAGAATTGCATTTCTAGAAGCTGCATGAAGTGTAACGAAAAACACAACACACTTCTTCACCTAGAAACCTCAGAACAAACCAGAAGCAACACGGCTTCAAAGAACCAGACATCTAAAGGAAGCTTAACTCTTAATGCACACGAAGCTGCCACATTAACCACAGCTAAAAATTCAAGTTCAAGCAATTACGTGCTTCTTAGCACAGCATTAATCATCGTCAAGGCAAACGGAAAAGAAATACAATGCCGAGCAATTCTTGACTCCGGATCTCAACTTAATTTCGTCAGTGAGCGACTAGTTGAGCGCTTAGGACTTTGAACAAAACCAGCTTCTATCTATATAAATGGAATCGGAGCAAGCAACGCTAAGGTTCGGCACAGAGTCAATATCACGTTACATTCTAGACTAAACAACTTCACGACGCAACTCGAAGCAGCTGTTCTTCCTCAGATAATTTCTTCACAACCGTCACAAACAATTAACATTGACAATTGGCCAATTCCCAAAAACATCAAACTTGCAGACCCGGAATTCAATCGTCCTGATAAAATAGATGTGCTTCTAGGTGCAGAGTTTTATCATCAGTTATTTTCAATCGGACAAATAAAATTGGGCAAGGAGCTGCCGACTTTGCAAAATACGGTATTGGGTGAGTTATTTCAGGAAGGGTTGGTGAAATTCAGCTATCATCGACAACCTGTGGAATGTGTACTGAGGAGGAAATCAAGCTGGAAGAAACAATTACGCAACTATGGGAGCTAGAAAAGGTGGAAGCAGCAGATAAAACACTTTCTACTTCAGAAAGGCTTTGTGAAAATCATTTCGCAAATACTTATACAGTCGATCAGAATGGAAGATTTGTCGTGAGACTGCCATTTTGCAGTAATCCCGAGGAACTAGGGGAGTCTCAGGGAATAGCATTCAACAGGTTTCTTGCTTTAGAGCGTCGACTTGCAAAGACACCAGAAATTAAAATGGAATACATACGATTCATGGAAGAGTATAAGTCGTTAGGACATTGACCGAAATAGACAACAATTCCATAGATAAACCTAACTACTTCATTTCTCACCACTGCATACTCAAGCCTGAAAGTTCGACAACTAAATTAAGAGTAGTCTTTGATGCCTCTGCGAAGACTTCTACTGGTGTATCATTAAATGACTTAATGTACACTGGGCCAACCGTTCAAAGCGAACTCTTTTCCATTATACTCCGTTTTCGAATACCACGCTTTGTGCTTACCACAGACGTGGAAAAAATGTATCGACAAATGCTTATACATCCGGAAGACAGGAAATTTCAAACCATCATTTGGAGAGAGAGTCCAACTGCAGCA
Organism: Tachina grossa; assembly: GCA_949987645.1. Classification (NCBI taxonomy): domain Eukaryota; kingdom Metazoa; phylum Arthropoda; class Insecta; order Diptera; family Tachinidae; genus Tachina; species Tachina grossa. Next base: position 58,456,475 of record OX465277.1, on the reverse strand, counting down.
ATCAAGCATTACCAATTGAACACAATAACCTATGGCACCCGAGCTGCACCGTATTTAGCAACTAAATGCGTGGAAAAAATCGCAAAAAAGAATATAGCACGAGAGCCAACTTTCTACTCAATAATTTTTACGTCGATGATGGGATGGGAGGAGATGATAGTTTGAGTACAACAATCACCATTCAGCAAGAATTGAAGCACATATTAAAACAGCATGGCCTAACTTTGCAAAAGTGGAGTGCAAATCATCACCAACTACTCCAAAACATCTCAACGAACGAAGAAGTAAACATTGATTTTAACAACGAAAATCATCAAACAGTCAAAACCCTGGGATTGACATGGATACCAAAAGTCGATGAGTTTTGTATAAAGGTATGTTTGGGTGATACCAAACGTGTTACTAAACGAACAGTTGTCTCAGATTTGGCTCGATTATTCGACCCGCTGGGAATTGTATCTCCAATTGTAGTCACGGCAAAAATGTTCATTCAGGAATTGTGGCAATTAAAACTTGAATGGGATGAAGCCCTACCAGCAGAACTACATACAAAATGGATGAACTTTCGGAACGACTTAACACACATAGACAACCTCAAGTTTTCGAGACATATCTTCCAAGGGCAGATTGCATCAGAAATGCAAATTCATACATTTGTAGACGCTTCAGAGAGAGCATATGGGGCAGCAATATACATAAGGTCAATTATAAAAAATGGCCAAATAATAGTAAGGCTACTATGCTCAAAATCACGAATAGCACCTTTAAAACAACAAAGCCTTCCCCGTCTTGAACTCTGTGCAGCACGCTTAGGTGCTCAACTAACGGCTCGAGTGAAAGAGGACTTAAAACTTGAGGATAAGCCTACCTTCCTCTGGACAGACTCAATGATTGTTTTGGCCTGGATTAACTCGCAGTCATCATCTCATCAAACGTTTGTGGCCAATCGAATAGCCGCGATTCAGGAGTTAACAATGGCCGAACAATGGCGACATTTAACTTCAAAAGAAAATCCTGCTGACATCATATCGCGAGGACTGTCTCCAAAGGCATTACCATCATGCAACTTATGGTTCTATGGCCCAATCTTCCTACATGGGCATGAAGCAGTTTGGCCACAAAGATACTCGAAGGCCACAGAAATACTGGAAGGTAACATGGAGCGAAAGAAAACAGCTACCGTGTTAGCAATTGAGAATACAACACCAATAATCTACAACGTTGATCACAAGGGATCATTTCGAACATTGCAAAGAATTGTAGCCTATATGCTACGATTTATTAGCAAGACAAGAAAAATAAACACACGTCCAGAACTCGCCTTGACAGTAATGGAACTCGAAGAAGCCCTTGTAGTTATTGTACGAGCAATGCAGTCAGATTTCGAAGACGACTTAAAACATTTAAAAAGAAGTAATGTAGTTAGTAAGGCAAGTCCTTTCAGCAATCTTACCCCATTCTTGGATTCAAATGGTATAATTAGAGTGGAGGGACTATTAAGCACATCTTCCCTTTCATATGACGCCAAACATCCGATGCTGCTTCCCTACAATGACCCAATCGCAAAGTTACTCATGCAAATGGTGCATGAACAAAACAGACATTGCGGTCCACAAGCACTCCTGTCATACATTAGACAAAGATATTGGCCAATCAAGGGGAAGTCCGCAGCAAGATCTACTGTACAACATTGTATACGATGCTCCAAGGCCAAGCCAAGGCTGCTCAATCAGATTATGGGCAACTTACCAGCGGCGCGTGTCACACCAGCTCGACCATTCATCAACGCTGGAGTTGATTTTTGCGGACCATTTTTTGTCCATTATAAAGTCAGAGGGAAAAGGCCTCAAAAGGTTTACATCGCAGTGTTTTGCTGGTTTGTTACCAAGGCAGTACACCTGGAATTAGTGAGTGATCTTACCACCGAATCGTTTATAGGATCACTAAAAAGATTTTTAAGTAGGCGAGATCAATGCCGAAACCTCTATTGTGACAACGCTACCAATTTTGTAGGAGCAAAGAATCAATTAACAGAATTATCAGAAACTATCCATTCTGGCTCAGCTCAAGAAATAATTAACCGAGAATGTACATCAAAAGGGATAACATTTCATTTTATACCCCCAAGAGCACTTCATTTCGGTGGCTTGTGGGAAGCTGCGGTCAAGTCAGCAAAACATCTTCTCGTCAGAAGTGTGTCAACAGCATCGCTCACGTATGAAGAACTTGACACGGTAATCATTGAAATTGAAGGAATACTCAATTCAAGACCAATAAGCCCGTCATTACTTACTCCGATACAACTGCAACATGAAATAGACAAAATATCACTTCATCTGCCCGAATCACTTCAGTTACCTGCAAAAGGAGAAGATTTATTACAATTATACAAACTCATGAAGGTCACAGGAGGACTCGCCAAGACCACAACAATTTTTAGTGTTACTTTACCACTGATTGAGAGTGAACCGTTCGATCTCTTCAATCTCATACCAATCCCAAGGTGGACTAACAACACGCTGGTATCAATAAAACCATGTTCTCCGCTCTTGGCAATCAATAAGGTTCAAGCCGCATATTTCACCATAAGTAACTCAGAACTCGACGTATGCATTAGCCTCAAAGAAGAAATATATATATGTTCAAAGGGTCAGATTCAATACAGGCCAGGTGCAGCAGCATGTACTTGCGAATTCAATTTATTTATAAACAAAACAAAATCTGACTGTACATTACAGCAGTTAACAGCAAATTCTGCTTGAATTCCACTACGACTTCAGAACAAATGGATCTATGCAACACCGTCTTCATCTGATGCAATTATTGTATGCAGAAAAGAGATCACGCATTTAACTCTCACAGGATCAGGCTTACTTGGTTTAGAACCAGAATGCGTGCTCCAATACAATTCCACAACCATACAAGCGCGGCAGAAAATATCTAGCTCAATAAAAACATCATACACCAAGTTTTGGGAGATCTCGGATGAAGCACATACAAAATTTGTCAAACCCCTTCTACATAAAATACATGAAAGCGAGTACATCTCACAAATCCAAACCTTAACAGAACTACAAACCTCATTAGCAGAACAAAATATTTTCCAGCTTCCAAACCAAATTGAAGCCCAAAACTACCACCACATAACGATCGGCTACTCCACCTTATTCATTACTGGTGTCATCATTGTTTATCTTATCATTAAAAGGAATACCAACGTCACACCAACTCCAGCTCCTCGTAACTTGCAACCCACACCAGATTTCACAGTCCATATTTAGACCAAAAGATGTTTACCCAGCACTTCAACTCAAGAAGATAAGAAATGTCAGTTCAGCATCTTCAACAAACCGCAATTCAACACCGATTTTGAGCTGCGCTCAACGGCGGGAGCATGTTTATAATTAACATAGTTTTTTATTTATAAATTTATTATTATGATTTTATTCTTTTGTCTTTATAATTCTGATTAACTCTTGCTTATTATGCATTTTTAGTTTCGTTGCACTCTTAAGTATTTTATTACAATTATATAGTCTGTTTGTAAGTCACTCTTGTCTATTATGCATTTTTTGTTAATTTGTTTGTTTTTTGTAGTACGATCACCTTTTAGACATTAAATTGCATGCTAAGTATTTTGTTCGCCTCATGTTCATGGTCACACAGCCAATGAACTTAAAATATGGTACATAATACCATAAATGCTAAGTATGTAAAATTAACAGTAAATAACATTTTATATTAAATTAATAGTAATCAATATTTCTGTATAAAATGAAGAAAAATTTAAATAAAGAAAACCTTTTTGTTATTGAACATTAAAGAGTCTACATCAAATCATTTCTTCAAACAACTCGGTTCAAGTACTGTTTGTTGTTGAATAAACCTTAACACTTTAACACTTTAATCCAGTTTATGTGCTGAGATTAAAACAAGCATCTAATTAACAAACGAGTTAATTAACATTTTTTCAGTTGATAATCAAACCGTAATTATTTTTAAGTTCTAATTAAATACGAAATTGTGTTTTTGAGTGCTTATTTAAATAATAATTAAATGCCCAACTTTGCGAAATTAAACACTACTTAAGTTTTATGATTGTACCATATGTTTTTATGCGTGTGTGTGTTTACTGAAAACATGCACATGAGCATCATGCGGTCGTATTAAAAAGAATTTCGTTTAAATTTCATAAATATATAAAATATACAGTACAAAGTTTCATATCATGGAATAAAGTAATATAAAAAGGCATTATGATGTTCTTTTGGTCTCATAAAATGAGTTTTTATGCAATTTAATTTTCTACATGTTGATAACCTAACTTTTTTGTTTACGTTAAACAGCTGCTGTTTGAAAGGCCTTCAATAATACTGGGAAATCTTGCAGTGCTACCGTACTTTCAACGTAATTTAATAAGAACTTTAATTAACCACTGAAAAAATTAAATCGTATTTAATTACAACTTAATTTTAAATAAAAATTAGCTAATTACGTACTTAATTTTTAAGTTAAAAACTAGGAGTTAATAATTTAAAGAATTTTTAATCTGAATAATTTACAGATTATAAGGAATAAACACAATATTGTTTAAACTTTTTACCTCTGTTTCTGATCGACCAGAATCATTATTACTCCCCTGTATTTTGTTGAGACAGCAAAGAATGCAGCGGCAACGACGAGGCATTTAATTTATCCAATGACGGTTGGTAAAAATTTAAATTTTAAATTTAGTTTGAACACAATTAATTTATGTGCGTTTTTGTTGTTTTTTATGTTCTAATTGCAACCAACAATTGTTGCAAATACAAACCAGTCACAAATGTTGCAAACTAAAAGAAGTCAATAATATTTTCTTTGAAATAAATTATCAAAGAAATTAGTTTGATTTCTTGACCGAAATTAACGCGCACACAGATATTAATTAATTTTTCTTTGAAATAAATTATCAAAGAATTTATACACTTTTTAAACTAGTCCCTGCTCGGGCGCCAAAATGTTGAGCCTTAATGTTTTTTAAGGCAAACGAAGAAAGTCCCAAATCACGCTGTGCAAGTCTTATTACTAAGCTGATTAGTTTCAGGGAGAGAGAGAGACGAGGGGAACAGCAACGTTTCTTTTCCCCCCGTCTCTCTCTCCTAATAAACTAATCAGATTAGCAATAAGACTTGCATAGTGTAAATAGACAAACTAATTTAAAGTTTTTTATAATTTAGTTTTAATTAACTATTAAATCAAGTTAACTAATAAATTAATGCACTGTATTTAAAAAGCACTTTCAATGGACAAGAGAAACACGTCTTGTTCGGTAAGTATATATTCACAAACTGTAACTATTTATTATAAATTTTAATGTTCATGTTATTTCTTTTCTTTTCAAGTACACAGTTACAAATTAACGAAAGAGTATTCCAGGTATTAATTATAATTAATGTAAGTAATTAAGTTCAAGTATATGTTATTAATTAAGTTTGTTTTATATTAATTAAGTTTTGTAATTTAAAGCAGTTCAATAAAAGAATTAATTCATTTAATAATTCATAACAATTATTATTTAAATTAATATATTTAAATTATAAGTTTAAAAAAATGGAAAAAAGTACATAAGTATATAAAAAACCAATATTGTGGAGAAAACCTCAATTAGCCTAAAAACTCCACGCTCCAACAAACGATATTTAATTTTTTGTACTAGATTGCAATATATTTGTTTGTACTATTATACAGTATTATTATTATACAGATTATTATCGGACATAAGCTCTTTTGGGATTAATCAATTTAATTAATTATAAGCTTTGATAAGCATGTTTTGTAATTATGGGTTGTATTTATTTACTTTCATTATTACTACCTAATATTACAATTTGAATTTAACGGATTTTAGTTAAAAGCCTCCTAGTGAGCAATAGCAAAATTAAGTGACAGTACATCCACTGAATATCACTCGCTTAACAAAGCTAACATCTGTGTTTTAATTAAAACGTCAGCATTGAGCAGAGAGATCAACGAATGGGACAGTAAAGCAGCGTAGCAGCGTGACCATTTTAGCATTTTTGCAGCTACAATTTAGCATTTTTTTTGTTGATTTAGCTGCAAAATTTTCGATTTAGCAGTTAGCATTTTCTTTAGCATTTTTCAATTATTTATTTAACATTTTCTAGCATTTTTCATAATATAATCAACGTAACTTGTAACACTTTCGGTTATACGTAAAAAAGGCTGAGTTCCAAAGCGTCAGCTGCCTTGCCTTCCAACAGAGTGTAGTATTTCATAATACAGCAGAACACATCATTGATGAACCTCAAACACACTCATTTAATTGAGCATCCGAAAAAAGTGGAAGAAACTAGTGTTTATTGTAAAGATTGTGGAGATTATATATATTATCTTCATGTAAGAACAAATATACATAAAATTAATTGTGCTGAGATGTTATACAATGGTTTAAGGTGTATAAACTCAGTATACCGGGGCCGCATTGCAACATATATGATCGAAAATAGCCATAAAAACAACTTAATACCTGAAACTTTTTTGGGTGAAATTAAAGCCCAAGTGGTTGAATTGTTGAGGAATATGCTGCAAAAACATTGCTCCATAAAATTTAATTGTGAACTATTTTGTGAATACGTATTGATAAAAGAAGAACAAGACGCATGTGATATCAACGTAAAATCACATCAAACTAAAATAACTATACTTAGCAGAGCCTCAACAACAGATGATATTGACCACAGTTACAGTGAACAGTGCAATATTATTTTGAAAAAGATGAGCAAATTTCAAGAGCGTGATAGCGGATGGGCTTTAATAGAAATATCACAAATCGAAATTAATATTAATGAATACATATCCATTAAAGGTTCACAATACATCCCTCTACCACTTACAATACAGAGAAAGTTTGCATGCGTTAACGTGCAAAATAAGGATGAGTATTGTTTCAAGTCGGCCATAATATCGGCTCTATATCTAATTGCTCATGGACAGCATCCAACGAGATGTTCATCATATAAAATTAATAACGTACAAGATGAAACTATAGTGCTGGAAAATAACATCGTTTTGAATTGCAAATAACTTAATTGTCCCTTGTCCGTAAATAAAATAAAGGTATTTGAGTTGAATAATCTAAATATCAGTATAAATGTGTTTGTGGGTCCATATTATTTTACTACAGAAGAAAAAGCCAAGCACATCAATTTACTACTCTTGAAAGATGGTGAACGATTCCACTAAAATATATAAATAAAAAAATATTCTGCTTCTCTTATTTAATTACAGATTGATTAGAAGTCAACTAAAAAACACGAGAAATGTATATAAGTATATGTATGTAACACTTGCCTTATTTATTTCCATAACGAGACATCATTAAAAATTCATAAGGAGCAATGCAACAAAATTGTAACTAAGATGCCAAACGCAGAAAATAATTTAGTGAATTTTAAGAATTTAAAAAAGCAAATGAATGTGCCTTTTGTGGTGTACGCTGATTTTGAATGTATTCTGGAATCAGTTAATGTTCAAAATTCAGCCAATGTGAAATCTAGAAAAAGGCATGTCCCATTTGCTTATAGTTATTATATAAAATGCTCCTTTATTTCTTCTTTAAATATTTTTAAAATATATAGTGGTGATAACTCACCAAAACATTTTTTTTACTAATTTAGTTAAGGATAGTCTAGATATATACAACAATTATTTAAGTGTAATTAAACAAATGAATTCCTTAACATCGCTTCAACAGATTAGACAAAAAGAGGACACAGTTTGGCACATTTGTAAAAAAAATTTATCTGTTGAAGATCGCGTGGCCGACCATTGTCACTTAACAGGTGAATATAGGGGGCCAGCACATAACAAGTGCAATTTAGAGTATCAAATCCCAAACTTCATCCCTATATTTTTCCATAATCTTTCGAAAACTTACTGCAAGTTACCTACAGTGTGTGTTATCTGCGGTGAATTGCATGGTACTGCTAGCTGCACTAAGCCAAAAGATCAAGCAGAAAAAAAATGTAGCAATTGTGGAGGTTATCACACAGCTAACTATAGAGGGTGCCCTGTATATTCTTTCGTTAAACAGGCTATGGGTCAAAAACCCAAGTTAACTCCAGCTCAACAAGTAAACGCGAACTCCGACACTTTTGCTCAAATCAGTCAACCAGTTACTTCATGTGTATCGTATGCTGATGCTGCTAAGACTAGTTCAATTCCCACGCAAAATGTTTCACTGCCAAATAATTCAACGAATTCAAACTCCAGCCTTAACTTTAGTCGTCTTGAAGCTACTATTGAGAATCTGGTGCTAACTATAAACAACTTTACTACAAATATGACAAGTATGATGCAAGAAATGCTGCGAATGCAGAATACACTGCTTCAAGCATTAGTTAATAAACCATGAACACGTTAGAAATATGTTTCTGGAACGCAAACGGTATCCGCTAACATAAAAATGAACTTGAGCACTTCCTCATGGAAAAAAATATTGATATAATGTTGGTTTCTGAGACTCATTTGACCTCAAGAAGCTTATTTAAAATAAATGGTTACACTTTATATGATACAAAGGACCCGAGAGAGAGGGAGCATTTTGTGGATCAGCAATTCTGATTAAGTCAAGACTCAAGCACTATGTCCTTGACAACGTTAGTGAAGAATATTTGCAAGCAACGAATATTTTCGTAGAAAATTTTTGTGCGAATTTCGTGATATCATCAATTTACTTACCTCCCAGATTTTCAGTTACCGAAGATCAGTATGAGAAGTTCTACAAATCGCTTGGATCTTGTTTCGTGGCAGCTGGTGACTACAATGCAAAACATACGTACTGGGGATCGCGTCTTGTTACACCTAGAGGTCGAGCCTTGTTCAATACAATTTCAAAAATGGGCTTAGATGTCATTTCGAGTGGGGAGCCTACTTACTGGCCTACTGACGTAAGAAAAATTCCAGATGTTATAGATCTTGCCGTCACGAAAAATATTCATAGGGACTTAATTCATGTAGAGGCCTCTCTAGATCTGTCCTCCGATCACTCTTCAACAATAGTTACAATTTTCAACCCACTAAGGAGTGATTTAACTAACTCATATGTGAAGTTGATTAATGGAATCAACTGGCTGGCATTCAAAAAATATCTTAGTAGTCACTGCGTAGAAAACATTCAGCTTAGATCATGCAATGATATTGAATTTAACATTGCCAATCTTAACGAAAATATTAAACAGGCTGCTGAACACGCCACTACCTCCTATCCGCAGACCGGCCTTAACAGAATTTATTCTACGGAAATTGAACGTCTTGTATGTGAAAAAAGGAGAGCTAGAAGAGAATGGCAACAACACAGATCACCCCTAAATAAAATTAGACTTAAAGAATGTACTAAACGACTCAAAGAGCTGCTATCGTCGGAAAAAACTGCACTACTGGAAAAGCATTTAGAAGGTCTTGATGTAACGTCCGCATCTAATTACACTTTATGGCGCGCTACTAGAAATCTTAAACGACCCGTTGATCTTAAATCACCATTGCGTACTGCGACCGGAGGCTGGGCAAGAAGTGATAGTGAGAAAGGTAACTTATTTTCTGGGCATTTAAAATCTGTAATCACTCCCAATTCATGTACGGGTGCTGCTGATTTACCGAGTGTAGTTTCTCTACCCCTCGTCCCTTAAGGTTTAAGATGCATGAAGTACAAAAAGTAATAGCTGAACTCAACCCGAAAAAAGCTCCAGGTATTGATGGTATCGGGTGTTTTTTTAGAGGTATAGAACTTTAAATTGAAATAAAACACAAGAAAATCGTTTTAATGTCCATCAATTTGGCTTTATTGGAAGGATAATTTTATGCCATTAATGTTTAATTATGATTTCGGGTATGTGGCCGCCGCGGCTGGCTCGAATAAAGCCAATTCTACAGGTCCAATTTTTAACCACTTTTTCGAGCATATGGGGCCGTATGTTGGCAATAACGCCACGAATGTTGGCTTCCAAGTCCCCTAACGTTTCAAGTTTGTTGGCGTAGACGAGCGACTTCACATATCCCCAAAGAAAATAATCCAATGGTGTCAAATCACACGATCTTGGTGGCCAATTGACAGGTCCATTCCGCGAAATTATGCGCTCATCGAATGTTTCCTTCAATAAATCGATTGTGACGTGCGCTGTGTGGCATGTAGCGCCGTCTTGTTGGAACCACAACTCATCCACATTCGTGCCATCCAATTCGGGAACAAAATAGTCGGTTATCATGGCTCTATACCGGTCTCAATTAACGGTAACTGACTCTCCAGCATTATTTCGGAAGAAGTATGGCCCAATGACTCCACCAGCCCATAGAGCACACCAAACAGTCAGTTTTTGTGGATGTAATGGCGTCTCAAGGGTCTCATGTGGATTCTCTTCACTCCAAATGCGGCAATTTTGCTTGTTGACGTAGCCATTCAACCAAAAATGAGCCTCATCACTGAACACAATTTTGCGATGAAAATCAGCATCGAGATCAATCTCATTTTCGGCCCATACACCAAAATCACGACGCATTGCATGGTCTCCCGGCTTTAATTCTTGCACAAGCTGGATCTTGTAAGGTCGCAAGCCAAGATCTTTGCGCAAAATCTTCCATAAAGTTGATGGACAAAGCTCCAATTGCTGTGCACGGTGGCGAATCGATTCATTCGGGTCCTCTTCAACACTTTGCTCTACAGCGGCAATTGTTTCTTCGGTGCGCACTGTTCGACGTCTCTGCGGATGCGTATTATCACATAGAGTAAACGTAGTGCGAAAACGATCCATGGTTAACCGAATTAATTGTTCTAATGGACGATTATGTCGACCATAAAATGGACGGAGCTTGCGGTAAATTTCGCGAACTGAACCATTATTTTCGAAATAAATTTGCACGATTTGCAAGCGTTGTTCTTTTGTCAACCTGTTCATGATGAAATGGCAAACCAAACTAAATATTAATCACTTGACAGCTGACAAAATGGCCGCCAGTTAAAAAAAAGATGCCAACTTAAAGTTCTATACCTCAATAAAAAACACCCGATATTAGTAACAAAATGCTCATGAACTTGCCTCATATTGCAATAAGAATTCTGCTATTTACTTTTAATGCTATTTTAAGAATGCAGTATTTTCCACATAACTGGAAACTGGCCAAGATCAAAATGATTCTAAAGGCGGGCAAAGATCTTACCAAGACTGAGTCATATAGGCCTATAAGCTTACTACCTACAATCTCAAAGCTTTTCGAAAAGCTGCTCATGACTAAATTGTCCAAAATTTGAACTGATAATGGGTGCATCCCGGATTGAACAAACGCATAGACTGGTCCAAGTTGTAAGAAGAACATTTGAAGAAAAGAAGTATTGTTATGCTCTCTTTATTGATGTTTCTCAGGTGTTTGATAAAGTATGGCACGAAGGCCTAGTTTTAAAATTGAAGACATATCTGCCAATAAACATTCAAAAGCTTTTGGAAAGTTATATTATTGATAGGAAGTTCACTCTTGTGGAAGGAGAGTTCACGAGTGTGCCCAAAACTATATCTTCTGGTGTGCCCCAGGGTAGTATTCTGGGTCCTGTCTTGTATTTAATATATACTTGTGATATGCCTGTGAGCAATAATATCCATATTTCTACTTTTGCCGATAATACAGCCTGTATGAGTGTGCACGAAAACTCTTATGAGGCATGCCGCAATCTCCAGGAACATATTACCCAGCTGGAAATATGGTTCAACTTATGGAGAATTAAAGTCAATGAACAAAAGTGTGTCCATATAACGTTCACCCTAAGAAGAGATACTTGCTCCCCCATTCGAATCAACAATCAAAATATTCCTCAACAATCCCAAGTGAAATACTTTGGTATACACCTTGATCGAAGACTTACATGGAAACATCATATTGACTCTAAGTTAACTCAGATGAAACTTAAGTTAACTCAAATATATTGGTTGATTGGCAGAAACTCAACACTCAGCCTAGACTGCAAACTTTTATTATACAAGTCGCTTTTGAAGCTAATATGGCGCTACGGAATTCAGTTATGGGGCACTGCTTCAGCTTCCAATGTCGAGAGAATCCAAAGAAGGCAAAACAAAATTTTACGTATGATAACTTCGGCTCCATGGTACATCAAAAATTCAAATATACATCGTGATTTGAATATGCCACTAGTGACTGAAGAAATTGCAAAATACGCAGGCAAATATTTAACAAAACTCGAATCACATCCTAATCCGCTTGCTCGTAATATTTTGAACTTTACTGGACACATCCGCTTAAAAAAGAGGGACACACGGGCTCTTATACCTAACACTCCAGATGGGACTACTTGAAAATACTTCCCCCCCCCCTTTTTTTTGATTATCACTACTAATGTATTATTTATAACTACCACTAAGTTTATGTCCGACACTGGTCTGGCCTAATAATTTTTTTTTATAGATTTAAGATTTGAATACTTATTGTTAGTTCATACAAGGTGGCGCAAAAGTAATCCTCCTATCAGAAAATGCTATAAATTTTGCGATTGGCGCCTAGTGTTAGTTCTGTTTTGACATTTGTGTAGTAAACACATGCGAAATATACGTTAATAAACAATGTTACGCTACACTGCTCCAGAACGCGGAATATTGCTGACTATTTATTTGACCAATAACCGGTCGGTGACTTTAAAACAATGTACTGGCCAGCAAGATCGCCTGATTTGACCGCTGCAGACTTCTCTTTTTGAGGCTTTTTGAAGTCGCGGGTTTATGTCAACAAGCCTCAGACTCTTGCAGCTCTTAAAGACAATATCCGTCAAGCATGTGAGGACCGATCGCCGGAAGTTTTGGCCAAAGTGATGGAAAATGCCATAAAAAGGGCTCAAATGACAATCAACTGTGGCGGCGGCCATTTACATGACATCATATTCTCGACTTGATGTAAAAAATTAAAAGACCAAATAAAAATAATCCACAAGAAGAATCAAAGTTTTTCATTTTTTTTTAAATTACAGCCAAATAACATCGGAAGGTTATTTTTGCGCCACCTTGTAAAGGGTGTTTTTTATTGAGGTATAGAACTTTAAGTTGGCATCACTTTTTTAACTGGCGGCCATTTTGTCAGCTGTCAAGTGATTAATATTTAGTTTGGTTTGCCATTTCATCATGAATAAGTTGACAAAAAAACAACGCTTGCAAATCGTGCAAATTTATTTCGAAAATAATGGTTCAGTTCGCGAAGTTTACCGCAAGCTCCGCCCATTTTATGGTCGACATAATCGTCCATCAGAGCAATTAATTCGGTTAACCATGGATCGTTTTCGCACTACGTTTACTCTATGTGATAATACGCATCCGCAGAGACGTCGAACAGTGCGCACCGAAGAAACAATTGCCGCTGTAGAGCAAAGTGTTGAAGAGGACCCGAATGAATCGATTCGCCACCGTGCACAGCAATTGGAGCCGACTAACCGACTATTTTGTTCCTGAATCGGATGGCATGAATGTGGATGAGTTGTGGTGCCAACAAGACGGCGCTACATGCCACACAGCGCACGTCACAATCGATTTATTGAAGGAAACATTCGATGAGCGCATAATTTCGTGGAATGGACCTGTCAATTGGCCACCAAGATCGTGTGATTTGACACCATTGGATTATTTTCTTTGGGGATATGTGAAGTCGCTCGTCTACGCCAACAAACCAGAAACGTTAGGGGGACTTGGAAGCCAACATTCGTGGCGTTATTGCCAACATACGGCCCCATATGCTCGAAAAAGTGGTTGAAAATCGGACCTGTAGAATTAGCTTTATTCGAGCCAGCCGCGGCGGCCACATACCCGAAATCATATTTAAGCATTAATGGCATAAAATTATCCTTCCAATAAAGCCAAATTAATGGACATTAAAACGATTTTCTTGTGTTTTATTTCAATTCGAAGTTCTATACCCCTCAAAAAAACACCCTATATATGAAGATACAATAAATAAATACATGCAAAAAAAAAAAGAAAAAAAATCTTTCGGGATTTTGTTTGTGCAAGAGCTTTCATCTATCAAAGGTGATATAAATATAATTCCTTTAAATAAGAAATTATATGTATCCATATCAAAAAGAATTTTTATAAATGAAAAAGACACGATTGAACTGCGTTTTCTATGCCATCGCGTTTAGAAAAACTAGCAGGGTTTTTGTCCGATGATGATTTGTCAACTGTTAAATCAACCTATCGCATTGACAATGAATTCAATTTAATGAAGCGTAAAGGTGTCTTTCCGTATGACTATCTAGATTCCGTAAATCGACTCCAAGAAACACAGCTACAAACTCGTTCATGGTTGTTTAATAAACTCTCTAATGAGTCGTGTAGTGTTAATGATTACGAACATGCTGAAAAGGTTTGGAATACATTCAATTTTAACACTTTGTTGGACTATCTGTTATTATATTTAAAAGTAGACGTTTTATTGCTTTGTGATATATTTGAAAACTTCCGTAAAGTTTGTAAAAACATTTACAATTTAGATCCCTGTCAATATTATACTACCCCGGGTTTATCTTGGGACGCAATGTTGAAAACAACGGAAATAGAATTAGAATTGTTAACTGATATTAAATGTAAAATTTCGTAGTACGGGGTATTAGGGGAGGTATAGTTCAATGCAGTAAGCGACATTCGATAGCAAATAACAAATACATCACTGATTATGATCCTATATACAAAAGAATCAAATTACGTTATGTATTTAGATGTAAATAACTTATATGGTCATGCAATGTCTCAATACCTACCCTTCAAAAATTTCAAGTGGGTTGAAAACTGTGAAAATTTTGATGTAAATAATGTAAAAGAAGATTCTACAGTTGGTTACATATTGGAGGTAGATACAGAATATCCAACCACATTACACGACTATCGTAGTGACTTGCCATTTTGTGCAGAAAACAAGAAAATTGAAAGCATGAAACAGCGAAAGTTAATAACAGATTTAAACGATAAAACCAATTATATAATAGATTATCGCAATCTTCAACAATATATGAAACATGGTCTAATTTTAAAGAAAATTCATAGAATTCTTGAATTTAATCAGTCAAATTGGTTGAAAAAATATATCGATATAAATAATCATTATAGAACATTAGCTAAAAATTCATTTGAGCAAAACTTTTTTAAACTGTTAAACAACGCTGTATATGGCAAAACTATGGAAAATGTCAATAAAAGAAAGGATATAAAAATAGTATGTGAATGGGAGAATAAGGGTAAGCGATTAGGAGCAAGAGCTCTTATTGCTAGACCTAGTTTTTATAGTTCCCTCAAAATTCATGACGAAATGGTTGCAATTGAAATGAGTGTAGTACGAACTGAATATAATAAACCCATTTACATTGGATTTGTTGTTTTAGAATTATCAAAATGTAAAATGTATAATTTTCATTACGGTTATATGAAACCTAAATATTATGAAAATATTAATCTTAATTATATGGATACTGATTCCTTTATATATGATATCAAAGCAAATGACCTATATGATGATATTAGAAATGATATTAAAATGCATTTTGATACATCTGCATATCCGGAAGATAATGTATTTAATTTTCCTCTGATGAATAAAAAAGTATTAGGGATGATGAAGGACGAATGCAATGGTAAGTTAATTAAAGAGTTCATTGGTTTACGAGCTAAAATATATTCTGTAAAAATAGATAAGCTAGATAAGGAAAAAAAAATAAAAGGTGTGAAATAATGTGTTACAAATAAGTTAAGTATTAATGATTTTAGAAATTGTTTATTAAATAAACAGTTATTTTATGATTCTATGTATGTATTTAGGTCTAAGGTACATAATATTTATACGCAATACATTAGTAAGTTAACATTAAGTTATTTAGATGATAAGAGATTTGTACGTGAAAATGGTGTTGATACTTATGCGTGGGGGCATTATAGATTAAATTACCATTCATCAGTATCAACACCAGAAATAGCACTAGAAACAAAAAATTTAAATATGTATGAAGAATTTATGGAAGATGATGATGATGATATATTGTAAAATAAAGAGATTATGAAAAAATAAAAGTATAAAATGTTTTTATTTCAAATTATATATATTGAATAAAAATTTTAAACATAAATGTCCACAATTAAATGTATTGAATTTTTGTTTCTGTTTATAATTATATTCAACATAATTATATTCAACATAATTTTAAACATAAATGTCCACAACTAAATGTATTGAATTTTTGTTTTTGTTTATAATTATATTCAATTGGTGTTTTTAAGTAATTAACTATTTGAACTGGTGGATGTAGGTTTCCAAAACTATCAAACTATTCTTTATAATTACGATTTTTATAATAGGCTACCCAATGCGTTCCAGGACCAGTAGAACTATCTAAATTAACAATACCATATTCTTGAATTAATGCCTTTTTAGGTAAACGATCACGCATAAAAACACCTCTAAAATTATTGAGTTGTTTAGCACATTTCATTAAATCTAGATCAGTTAATGGTCGATTGGGTAGACTATCTAAACGTTTTTTGGAGCTGGGTTATAATAAAATATAATAAATATCCAGATTTGTATGGCTTAAGGTATAGACTTTTTCCCATAGCAATTGATTCCATGTGTCTACTATGTCTTGTAGCCTCTGCTAGCTGTTGCTTCCCATTTTTTATATCATTTACAGCCTTAATAATAGCTGATCCACCGGTAGCTAAACCTCAAAGGGCTGATAAAGCTGTTAAGATTGGAATTAGTGGAAGAAATCCACCAATTTTTGGTATTGGTATAACTCTTGGTATCACAATATTAGCCCTCTTTTTCCTTTAAAATTTGAAGTGACGGCTTTTTGTGCAATTTTAACAACAGCATTTCAATTGTCTGGATTTTCATTTTTCAAGAGTTTCAGGGTATTTTTTACAGTGGTTGAAAATAATTTGGTATCACATGCCTTTCTCTTTTTACAGTTTCTCTTCTTCGATTTTCTACATTTAGAGTTACTAGTATTCTTCATGCCTAATCCAAATTTTACTTTTGCTTTCATTGCGTTCGTTACGAACCAAACGTGTGCTCGTTCTTTTAAGCCACTATCTTTAGATTTTACCCGTTGCCACGCTTTTTCAGCTAGTATTTGATCTGCTTGATGTCTTTAATTAATATTGCTTGTTTCTGAATATGCAATGTCGTGCTCTCTACAAGCTACATCTAATAAATTTATCCCCTTGTCTCCTCTTGCTAAACGTTTTCAAGTTTTGTTCCGGGTCCACAAAACTGATAACCAGGTAAATGTAGTTCAATAGGTAATTTGTTTATTAAGTTCTTTACTAAGCCACTACCAATCTTACACTGATTATCTCTAACTCCTTTGTTATAGTTTATAACCATGTTAATGTTTATTCTTCTTTAATATACATATTTGTATATTATGTGTTCCATAATAAAAATGAAAATGATGAGATTTCCGTATATAAGATTGAATTTATAGCAAAAACATATTAGTTATCAATATGTGATCAGTAGTGCAAGCAAAAAAAAAATTGTTACAAGAAATGTTGACGTATCACAAGAAGAGAAAACTAAAATTAAACATAGCACATTATTACCCAATTCAATACGTGCACTTATTGTAGGACCTTCAAACTGCGGTAAAACTAACGTAATGATTAGTCTAATATAAAGTCCTAATGATCTTAGCTTCAGAAACTTATATATGTATATATATATATTCGAAGTCTTTATATCAACCGAAATACTGTTACCTTAAGAAACTGATCGATCCGATAAAAGGAATTAATCTTTTTATATTTTCGGAAAATAAAAAGGTTTTAAGTCCCGCTAAAGCAAATTCTAATTCCATAATAATATTTGATGACGTTATTTGTGGTAAACAAGATAATATAAGAGATTACTTTTGCATGGATAGACATAAGCATATTGACTGCTTTTATTTATGTCAAACATATACAAAAATTCCCAAATATCTAATATGTACGTGATAATGCGAACATGATCATAATATTTAAACAAGATGAAATGAATTTACGACATATATATAATTACCATGTTATTGGAGATATGTCGTTTAGAGAATTTACGGATATATGTAGTGAGTACTGGAAAGATAAATATGGATTCGTTGTTATTAGTAAGGATGATGTTGTAAATAAGGGACGATATAGAAAAGGTTTTGATAAATTCACACAACTGTAAGTGGTTTTGTCCAGAAGCAGATACAGAGCAGATGAAAAGCAGATACAGAGCAGATAAAAGCAGATACAGAGCAGATACAAAGCAGATACAGAGCAGATACAGAGCAGATACAAAGCAGATAAAAGCAGATACAGAGCAGATAAAAGCAGATACACAGCAGATATAAAGCAGATACAAAGCAGATAAAATGCAGATACAGAGCAGATAAAAGCAGATACAGAGCAGATACAAAGCTGATATAGAGCAGATAAAAAGCTGATACAGAGCAGATAACAGCAAATAAAAAGGAGATAAAAAGCAGATACAGATCAGATAAAAGCAGATACAGAGAAGGTACATACAAAGCAGATATAAAGCAGATACAAACCAGATCAATATCAGATACAAAGAAGTTAACAACCAGATACAAATTAGTTCGAAATGAATAATAACAAATTATTAAAAAATATTGTTAAAACCAGAACAATATTAAAGGAAAACTAAAAAATATAAAATTAAACGAAGTAGACAGACTCAATTTATTGGAAGATACATTTAAGCCTGAAACCCCTGAATAAGATAATTAAAAAAATTGATGATTATCAATCCGGTGATTTATGTATTGAAAGATTAAAAGATTAATAAAAGACACCTGATTACAAATCAGATGCTTATCAATCAAATAATAATGATATATCAGATTCAGAACTTCCATCACTACCATACGATGATAGTTCTGATAACTTTGATGATGCTAAGGGTTATGACCCTACATTACTCTAAAAATGATTTGAAAACTTACAAAGAACTTTTAACGAGTACAAATGCATACAAACGGCAATATCAGCCACATGGTCAAATTAAAGGTACACGAGCATGTAAATATGTTAATATAATAAAACATTTATTTACTACGAAATCAAATGTTTTAAAAAAAGGTAATGGATTATTATTAAAAATTGCAGAAAATCGTAAATCTAATTATATATATTTGGATGATCCAAATGAACTAGTTGACAGATTATGTTTACTTCTTTCATCGGAAAGTGCTGGTCATAATAATCATAAAAACGAAATTATTTCCATTGTTGAAGAATTAAGAGAAGCTGACATAATATATTAAAAATGAGTTATATAAATAAGTTTGGAAAAAGTTCCATTAAGACTAATATAAATAATTTAAAGTTAAGTACGTACAAGTATAATTTGCAAATGGATGCCATTGCAAAAGATATCCAGAAAATACATGTTATCATCAAAACCATTAAGGACCAAAGTGAGGAACTTAAAAACGATTATAAAAAAGTAAAAGTATTACGAGAGTTGATTACAAAAGGGATCGATGACGATGTTAAAGCTATTGAAAAAGTAGTGATTGATCAAGTTCATTTTGCAAATAAGGGCTTCTTAAAGAATATCGAGGAAAGATTTGATAATATTGAAGAATTTATATTTAAGTCAATTAATAAAAATGCTGCTGTAGATGTTGTTAAAAAACGAAAACTCGAGCTTCCTAAAATCAAAGGATAAAAATTATATATAAGCATATGATATTTCCGTTTAGATATTAATAAGGAACAACTATTATAAAGGAAATAAATTCAGATAAGAGAGAAATAGTTAATGAACTGCACAAACAAGCGCGAAAAAAATTTAAAAGAAGACGAGTTATAATGAAAGGAATTGATGATTTATGGCAAGCAGATTTGGTGGAAATGGGAAATTATGCAGAACATAATAACAGATATCGATATCTTCTAACAGTAATAGATACCTTTTCAAAGAAAGCTTGGGCTGTAGCATTAAAAAATAAAACTGCATCAAACGTAGCGAATGCTATGGAAAGTATTTTTACCAACAACAATAGGAAACCAAGAAATTTACAAACAGATGACGGTAAAGAATTTTTCAACAATCAATTTCATCAACTAATGCAATCGAATCATATTAATCACTATTCAACGTATAGTGTTCTAAAGGCATCTATAGTATAACGATTTAACAGAACCTTAAAAGGAATGATGTGGAAAGAGTCTAGTTACCAAGGAACATACAAATGGATAAACAAATATCAAGAACTTGTTGATATATATAATGATACATTTCATAGAACAATACAGATGAACCCAAATGAAGTAAGTTCGTCAAATGAAAATTTATTGTTGAATACAGTCTACAACAATTTAAAAGTATTTCAAAAACCCAAGTTTAAAGTAAATGGTAATGTTCGAATAAGTAAATATAAGCATACATTTGAAAAAGGTTACACACCAAATTGGACAACAGAAATATTTAAAATCAAAACTATAAAAAATACTAACCCTAATACTTATATATTACAAGACTATCAAGATCATGAAATTAAAGGTGGTTTTTACGAACATGAGCTAATGAAAACTAAATTTCCAGAAACATATTTAGTTGAAAAAATTTTTAAAAGAAGAAATAATATGGTTTACGTTAAATGGTTGGGATTCTCGTCAGAACATAACTCTTGGATTAATATCGACATAACATCATCATAAAAATCATTGCAAAATTTATTAATAATTTATTCACTCATCAACTGTTAAAATGTCAATTACATTAACATTGAACGGAGACTCTTCATATCTTGTTGCAAACTATTTTCCATTAATCGAACTAAATGAAAACTATGTTTGCGGCTTAATAAGTTTCGATACGTATCACTCAATCCCAAATGTTGTTGTCGAAAACAATTTCATATTGGGAATCATGAAATAGAAGTTCCAGTTGGCTCATATGAATTATCAGATATAGCTGAAGTATTAACAAATAAATATCACAGTATAAATGCAAAAGGATCGCTTGATGTACGAGCAAATTACAATACTCTGCAAACATTCATAAAAAGTACTACAGATTCAATTTATTTTAATAAGAAGAGATCAATCGGATCCTTATTAGGTTTTAGTACAAAAGTATTAGAGCCTGGCGTGGAACATTACTCTGATAAAACAATAGATATAACCCAAATTAATACAATAATCGTTGAATGTAATATTGTAGGTGAATCATATATAAATAACATGTCTGCACATATTTTGCATCAGTTTTCACTTAACGTCAGTCCAGGATATAAAATAACTGAGGCTCCAACTAATGTAATATATTTACCTGTAAGTTCAAGAATAATAAAAAGTCTTATTTTGAAAGTCGTTGATCAAGACGGAAACTTAATAAATTTTCGTGGTGAAAAACTAACAATACGATTGCATTTAAAGCCTATGGGAGAATGATTATATATAATAAAACTGAGTTGCAAAAGCATTCACCATTCATTCTGACCTTATCAACGGAACACGAAACCGGAAAGCTATCGAATTGCAATAAAACAAAGAAGAAACAGAAAAAACGACAAATTAAAGAAATAATACAACAGAAACAAAATATTATTCTTCGTGAGGCTAACAAGGAGTTTTTAAAAAATTTGGGGTTTCCTCTAAAAGTAAAAGCGTAAATATACAGGAACAATGAGTAGTATTATTAATATTTTACAAAAACCGCAATTTGATAACTCAATTGTCAAGAAAGAGTACCACAGCTACACATCATATTTACAATCATTTAAAAATAATGATGAGATTCGTATAACGATTTAAAATCAAGATTTGTATGTTTTACCAATTGAAAGTCTTATATACATAGAAGGACTTGCTGCAAAGGAAGATTCAACAGTTTCTGCATCCATACGTCTCTTAAACAATTGCATGGCATTGATGAAATTCGTTATGAAATTAATGGTGTAGAAATTGATCGCACACGGCATTTGGGTATTGCAACAGAATTAAAAAAACTATGTCTCGCAGAATAAATCTGAAAGTGCCAGTCTACTAAATGCTGGAAGGTCTCCTTTTAACATTCATGATCTTACGCTTGAAAAGGGTTATTTTAATGTTTGTGTACCACTAAAATATTTACTCGGATTTGCTGAAGACTTTAATAAAATTATAGTTAATTCTAAGCATGAATTGGTACTTTCACGATCTAAAGATGATAGCAAGTTCTTAAATCTCAAACGATAGCTGAAAAAATTAAGTTATCAATTTTAAATATTACTTGGAAAGTACCACACATTCAACTTGCTGATGCGTACAAATTGCAGATGTTTAAAACAATAAACAATCGTCACCCATTAAATATATGTTTTAGAAGTTGGGATATGTACTACTATCCTTTACTTCCAGAAAGTCCAACAGTTTTATGGATTGTTAAGCTAGCTACCGAAAACGAAAGACCGCGTTTTTTATTATTGGGTCTACGAAATAATGACAACAAGTTTCAACATTGCGATTTAAGTGATATTAAAGTGCATCTTAACTCTGTTACACATCCTTATGATGATTTAAATCTAAAATTCGACAGAAATCGTTTTGCAATTCTATACGATATGTATTAAAAATTTCAACAAAGTTATTATTCACGAGATTCCCAACCATTATTAACCCCAGAAAATTTCAAAACTATGGCGCCAATAATAGTTTTAGATGTTACTCATCAAAATGAATCAGTTAAAACTGGACCTATCGATATTCGTATTGAATTAAAAACCTTGAAAAATATTCCACCTAATACATCCGCATATTGTTTAATTATACATGATAAAATGTTTGAATATATTCCTCTTACAAACGAAATAAGAAAACTATTGTAACCATACTAATTATCTATATTTTATGGTTAGTTTAAGACAGATAATTAAAATAAAATAAAATAAAATAAAAAGATTAAAATATTTTTTATCTTTTTGTTAAAAAAGTAGAAAAGAATGATTAAGTAAGTAATTATTAGAGTATAAATAACGAACGAAACTTTCAACATTAATGGCTATTCATAATCATTTAGTGCACTCATGTAGTCATACTCACTAGTTAGAATGATATTAAAAGATATATATAATTTCTTAAAAAGATGTTCTCATATTGTTTCTGATGAAGACAAATATAAACTCATCAATATTCAAACACATTTGGAGATTTCAAGCAGCTTGAAAACAATGAAAAATAAATATGGAGAGCATTATGACAATTGTTGTTGGTCTAACGAAAATGAAATATGTGGACCAGACAACTGCCCCTGCTCGTACTATAGAAGACAACATATGGAAGCAGAAGAAGAAGCAAAACAGCTAATACAAACTAATTACAATATCTACAATGTAACTAAATGCAAAAATTGTAATGTCAATAAAATTTAAAAGATATACAATGTAACTAAATGTTTTTTATTTTTTGCAAAAAATAAAAACAAACAAGCTAAAAATTATATACATGTACATATATCTCTTAATAAAGAGAACATTGAAAACATCTGAAAACTGTTGCTTATTAAATAAAATTTATATTATGATTTAAATGCAAAATTTATGTTTTATCTATTCGATTGGTAAAAAGGTTGACATCGGTTCTGTGTGTATTATATTTATAAACTTCACTCTTTTTATTTATAGTATTTATGTAATTAAAATATGTCCTGCACACAGGGCATGTGTAAGAATTGTAATGTTTAAAACATTTTGTGCAAAACTTGTGATTGCAATTAATTAAAATCATATTCCTACCCAATATATTTATTCTTAGACATATTGGGCAGGTATGCTGTTGGTTATACAATATTCTAAGGGGATTTACTTCCTCCTTTTCTTTTTTTATTTTAAGAATAATGTTTTTTTTTTGTTTTTTTTTAACAAATTCATTTTTTTTTTAAATATTAAATTTTTTTTGTTATAGCTACTCCTTTTTCCGACAATCGTATTATTTTTTTTCATTACTTATAAGTAATGAAAGAAAATTGTCGTCTTCTTCTTCGGATTCTTCGTATTCTTCTTCCTCTTCGCCTTCTTCGTCTTCTAGTTCTTCTTGAGAGTTTGTATTTATGAGGTTCGAGAAGCATTGTCTCCTCATCATCCGGGTGGAAAATTGCTGCATTCATTTCAATTGACTGATGTTTTTATACCACTGATAACTAATTGAAAAACAAAACTGTATTTATAGGATTTTTAAAAGAAAAAGAAAAATCATATGAATTGTATTTAAAAATACATTTTCGACATATCTGTATGTCCGGAAAATCCTTTTTTTACTGAAAAAAATATGTGTAACAAAAATAGCCAGAGGAGACAAACGAACATAAAAATTTAATTTTAAACAAAAAACATAGAAATTCAAACCAAAAATGTGCACTAAGAAAAGATTTACATTTACAGTGTACTAAATACTTGACATATGTTTAACATGTGTTGAGATTTTCCCATATACGGCATACATTTACGTGCTGCAAATGCACGTTTGTTTTCTTTCATCCTTTTTTTAATTACCGATCCTTTTTCCTGGAGAAGGCTATAAAATATGTGTAATAAAAATAGCCAGAGGAGACAAACGAACATAAAAATTTGATTTTAAACAAAAAACATAAAAATTCAAACCAAAAATGTGCACTAAGAAAAGATTTACATTTACAGTGTACTAAATACTTGACATATGTTTAACATGTGTTGAGTTTTTCCCATATACGGCATACATTTACGTGCTGCAAATGCACGTTTGTTTTCTTTCATCCTTTTTTTAAATTATGGGCGTGGTTTAAATTTATGCACATCTATATAACTAATAGGCGAACATGTTTTTTGTAATCCCTTTTACGCTGGTACCACTGCACCGATTTCAAAAAGATTTATATGGTTTTAAAGGATTTTTTGTACAGATGTGCAGAATCTATATTTTATTGAAATCGGTTTAGTATTTTGGGAGCTATAAGCGTTTAAAGTTGCTACTACTACATGCACACATATTACACACGCATTTATTAGCTTACAAGTAAAAAAAGAAACAAAACATGAGTATGTGTAGTATTTCTCTTGATCTAATAATTATTTTTCTCTTATTTGTTGTTGTATGAAAGCCATAATACTTGAAGGAAGAGAGTTGAATAAATTGAATTAGCTTGGTTGAAGGGATTTTGTTTATGTTTTTTAATTTCATGTATTATTTAATTATGGTTGCATATGTGTGTAAGTATGTGTGTGGCTGTGTTTTAATAAATCTTTTATGTAGTTTAGATACATTTTCTTTGAATCTTAATAAAATTATTTACATTTTGTTTCTAGAATACGGACGAGTGTGTCGTCCGTTTGGTATATCTAGTAGTATATATTAAAGTGTAATAAGAATAGACAGAACTGTTACAAATATGCTGCTAGATAATTTATATACAGTTCTATTAATAACAATAGAACTGACGAATGCATGCAAACATACACATTTGTAATAAAAAGAGACAACAACAAGATATGTGATATAAAAACACAGTTAGAAAATTATTCAATGCAAAAATATTCCCCACAGACATACATATATAACATTATGAAATATACTAACGCACACAAACACAATAACCAATAGAAATGTATTACTTGTAAGTGCATAAAATAGAAAAAGATAAAATAAAGATACGAAATATTTAAAAAATTCCCCTCAACAAAATTTTCATCGTAATATAATACAATTTTCTAACGTACACAAACACAATAACCAATAGAAATGTATTACTTGTAAGAGAATAAAATAGAAAAAGATAAGATAACGATACGAAATATTTAAAAAATTCCCCTCAACAAAATTTTCATTTCAAATTATCTTCCCTTAAAAATAATAGTGATGAAGGAAAATAACACAACGGCAATACCTAGCATGATGTGCATTTTTACATTGCACTTTGATTCATACATAAAATAGCAAGAAGAAAAAAACCATTTTGGCAACACCTTGCATGATGTGCACTTTTACATTGATCCTTATGGCACATTTTGGCCCCCGCCTGACATAAACACACTACTAGTGCATGTAAGTACATTATGGCCATCTAAAAGTCACATCTGAATTGTTTAAGCATTTGACAGACTTATCGTTCAATTCTGACATTAGCTTAAGCCAGCTTATTCATATTATAGTTGGGACTTTACTATGGTGTTTTACCGCGGTAGTAAATAAATTATAGGATAATTCCAGTGTAGGAATTAAAGAATATTTACTACGGTGGTTTTACCGCGGTAGTAAATAAATTGTAGGATAATTCCAGTGTATGAATTATAGGATAATTCCAGTGTAGGAATTATAGGATAATTCCAGTGTGCGAATTAAAGAATATTTACTATAGTGGTCTTACCGCGTTAGTAAATAAATTATAGGATAATTCCAGTGTAGTAATTATAGGATATCTGCTACGGTGGTTTTACAGCTGTAGTAAATCTATTGTAAGACAATTCCAGTGTAGGAATTAAAAAATATTTACTAGGGTAGTAAATACAATGGAGGAAAGATCTAGCGAGGAACTATTAGATGTTTATCACGGAGGTTTTACCCCTGTGATAAACCATGAATTATTATTTGAATAATAAAAATAAATATAAGAAAAAAATATGTGTGTTATCCTTTCTAAAGGTAATAAATAATTTCTGACACGATCCTGGACACCGGAAAGAAAACGTCGTTACAATGGCGCCCGAACAGGGACCAAACAGAAAGGATAATTAAATAATATAATATTGAAAAGTGAAATTTGGAAACATAAATTAAAAAAAAATTAATAAAATTCTTACTGAACATTTTAAATTGCAATAAAACACGCAGTGACTGTTTCTAAATAAAAGAAGAGAAACAAAATTCATGCCTAAAAGGTTTAAATTTATAAAATTAAAATATGCAACTATTTTTTTTTTGTCATTAAACCCAATAAGGACTAAAAAGAATAAAGCAGTAAAAAAATTGAAAAAAAAATAATTGGAGTGATTTTCTGTAAAGAAATAAAATCCTGCGGGAGCAAGAAAATTCTAAATTTAAATAAAAGAAAAGTGACTTTTTTTAAAGAAATTTCTTTTTGTTAAATTTGAATAATAAAAAAGTAACAAATAATTAAAAATAAAAACAAGAACTAATAGTTGACACCGTGATACAATAATATAAAGGTAAAACCGTTCTCTCTTTCCGTCGCCATATTAACCTTCTGACGTTTGTCCCGATTATTTTTTAAGGCTTCATTAGTCTTTACTTTCTGTTGCTGTTCTGTGCCGTTCCTTTCTGTATAAAATATTTTGCAATTGCTTTGTCCGTGAAAAAAATCAGCTGGCAATCTATAGAATTGATTACACTTGTAAACAAAATATCGCAACACACTAATCCATACACACTTTTGGCTGTCACTTAACGTTGAATTCTATTTTCTACAGATTTGTCCGCAACAGAACAGAACGAAAAAGGAAAAACTAACCACACATACAGATTTTCAACTCAACAGAAACAAAACAGCTGATTCAGAACAGAACAGCACGTACAAACTAATTCTGCCCTTACTCTCAAAATTAATGCTACCTTATTAATTTATGAAATCCGAGTTTTTTTTTAATTTTTTGACGTTCTTGTTTATTAAAATAAAAATAATTTAAAATATTTTAATTATTTCATAAATTTATAAAAAAAATAAACAGCAAAAAAGCTACAGCAGTACCAACAGCGGCAGCAAGCAAGATACAACAGGAAAAAATTTCCCACTGAATCAAGACGGAACTTTGTCTTTATACTCTCTGGTGTATTGCCTTACATCAACTGCGTCCAAGCTATACGCACCATGTGCAAAGTTTTACAAAAGACTTTTTAAGTTTTCTCACTGACGAGAGCACAACATCCAAGCAGGGTGCAAATCGTGGCAATCGTTATCGAACGTAATTACGAAATATTTCAATAGAATTTATATGGAAATATTTCGTAATTCGATAACGAGTGCCGCGATTTGCCCCCAGATCTCGGCGACATCTTTGGTCTTTGTAAAGAAACAATAACAAAGCTGTTTATCTGAAATACATATACTAGAGTATGTGTGTTTGGACGTAGCTGCCTAACATTATTCGGATGAAATTGTTAATGGGTTGTAGCATTCTTAAGGATATAATTAAACCACGTGATCCATTTTAAAGAGAAATGTGATAATTACATGTTCCTATTCCAATCATAGGCCATGTCCTTAGCAAACAAAAAAGAAGAACAGTGTTTGTTGTATATACATATCAACAAAGCCTTAACTCGTATTCAGCTACGTCCAAGCCATATGCACAATGAGCAAACTTTTATAAAAAGCTTTTTGTACTTTCACACCGACGACAGCACAACAGCCAACCAGATCTCGGCGACAACAATGCTTGCTGTTACTTTGGCTGAGTTTACATCCGGCATTTCTTGTGTGTCATTTGCCCAAAAAACGTAACCAACTAATTACTAATGAAAAACTGTTTGATTCAGACATATATTTATTGATTTAAACAGTTTCCAATCATGGTGGATTCTATAAAAATGTCTATTAGTTATGTATGGAACTATTTAACTTAACTTTTCAATTCCCATGGCTAAATTAAAAAAAATTTTACCTTCTCTATAACTTAAATAGCTTAGAAATATTATATTAACCAGAAAAAAAATAACCTCTATTCGGGGCGGTCACCTACAGGTGACGCTGGGCACAGTGTCAAGTCAAAACTCTGAATGGAACGTTTTTTTATTTTGTTGTTGTTGAAATTAATCATTTGTTTATTTAATAACATTTATTTATGCACAAAGTATTAACATTTATTTGTTGTGAAAGTTGTACCAACACTTTAAATGCAGACCGATATTACACTTAGCACACATTTTTCTAGTGCGTTGATGACAATAGCCACGTCTTCGTTGAGAGCAGTCGACTTGCGAGTGATCATCCGCAGTTCCTGCGCTTCTCATCTCGGTAGGTACTCTCATCCCAACAGGAACTCAACAAGCAGAATTACGGGTTGGATGCTTGCTATATTTTTGAAGGTATATAGTCGCCACATTTCTGCGGAAATCGCAGTAGGTACAGTTGTTTTCTGACTGTCTTTTGATTAGCCATGCATTTTGGCAAGCTGCATGTAAGACGAAGGCAAACAGAGGAAACCACCACTTTTTTTTCCGCGAAGAGCTACTCTCATTGAGTCCAATGTTTTCATCAAAACGATCTACGCCGCCCATATATTTATTATACATTTTTACAACTGAAGGAGAGTCGACTTGAATTTTTTTCCGTTTCTTATCCATAAAACCAATCCGATCTATTTTTGTGATAGGATCTAATGCATGACAATTGGAAACAATGGTGACAATACTATTATCATGCCACTTAGCTGCAATAACATCCTCAGAAGCTATATAACAAAGCTTACCTCTTGGCTCTTTTTTCATGTCCTTTGAGTTTGGCAAATTGCTCTAAAATGACAGCAGCTCCTAAGCCTAAGTCAGATTGCATCTTTAGGCCAGAACCCGACGCACCCTGGTAAAGTTCGCAATTGACTAAATATCCACAACGGGTAGCTGCAGAGCAGAGCTTGTAACCGAACCTCATTGGTTTTCCGTGGATATGCTGTTTAGTACCATGTCTCCCAAAGTACGGTATTATAGTTTCATCTATGGAAATATGTGAAGAACCGGCTTTTTTGAAATTTGCTGTGAAATTTCCATTCAGTTTCGTGAAATATTCTCGAACTTTAGCAAATTTGTCGTTGGACTGTAAGGATGTGCTGTCTGCAAGATGAAGGTATTGCTGAATTTCATAAAACCTATTTCGCCTTATACTAGATGCCACTAGCTCATTGTGGGTATCACTTTTTATTTCCCAAAACATTCTCATATACTTTGGCGTCAAATATCCTGTAAGTAACAGTATTGCAACGTATACTCTAATTTCATCAACAGTTGCATTTAGAGTATGATTTCTTTGTAAAGCGTATAAATTACTCATAGCTGCAATGAATTCCACTATGTCGACGCTATAAAGCAGTTCGAAGCATTCGACAACAGTCATGTCTTCTTGTAAGCTTTTAAAAACTTCTTCATCGCGGTCTTCTTTACCGCAAGAAGCAAAAAAATTATTGCTGACAGTGGTATACCATTTTTTTATAGTGTAGTCTTTCTTCTTCGGCACAGGTTCTACATTTTCTACTCCATCATCTTCCCTACTGTGTCCACTATTGTCTCTATTTTGTAACTCCACATTTGACTGAAGCATGCGACCAGAAAGATGAACAATATTAGCTTCGTTTTCATCCCCAGTGTCTTCATCAGTCACCATACCATCATCAGGAGGAAATAAAATAATATCCCCTAGGACGTCCTCTTCGGCATTCAACACATCAGCAATCTCAATCTATATATTACATAAGCAAACAATAATCCAACAAAATATACTTATGTAGTACATACATATATGGTAATTTTCGCAAGAAGGTCAACCAAGAGTCCCAAAAAAAAGTACCGAAGATCTTGCAATTTTTTATCATATATTATTTAGAAGTATTGAAATATAATATTTTTGGGTTAAAATAGTGAATAAAAGTTTATATGTAAAAAATAATTGTAAGCGAAGTTGAGTTTGTATGTTTCTTGCACTGGGTACGTTTTATAGACTTATTTCGTTAAAATATTTACTACATTTAAAGTTCTCTTACTGTAGAGCTTCTCTTCTTTAATTGTACTTAGATAAGTGAAGTTACGGTAAAAAGTATGAAGAGAGACAACAGAGCACGAATTAAACGCATTTAGGCCCAACCATAATATGCATAAACTAGCTTAAGCCAATGTCAGAATTGAACGATAAGCCTGTCAAATGCTTAAGCAATTCAGATGGGACTTTTAGGTGGCCGCAATGTACTTACATGAACTTAAGCACTCTTTAGCCATAGCTGCTCTTCTAGGTATTTGTTCATAATTTTGCAGTAATTATGTTTTTTCTCATAACTTCTAAATGAATGCAATGCAATCAAATTAACTTGTTGGAATGTCCTTATCTATTAAAAATTCACAAATAATTATATGTATCTTTTTATTAGTTGTTTTATTTATTTTGCCTACTAAAGAGTACAATAGTGAATATAAATAAGTAAATACATGTGTATGTGTGTATATGTATATTGTAAAACGATAACAGCCTGTTCAACGATGTCTAAGCTAGGCATTCTTTCGCGTTCTAAGCGAAAGCAAATTGATTTGGGTTCATCAACAACGAACATTTATTCAAATGGGAACGCGAAAGAAAACGTAAGTGTTTTCATATAAAAAAACAGTTCAGCTACGTCGACAAGACTATGAACAATACGAACTCACATGTCAAAACCACTCACTTGCTATTTTGCTTTCGACTGGTACAATTTATTTCCCAAGAAGCCATTAAAGTTAGCAAAAAGATTATTTTATCAATTTATTATTTTTTTGATTCAAATTTTATAAATTATTTTTTTATTTTTTCTCAACGAATGTAGTTGTAAAACAAAACAATGATAATTAGGTGTTGTAGTGCTACTATATATTTTGTTCAAAGTTTTTTCATTGTTCAATATGGTTTTATTTAATCTCATACAAATGAGTAGTATTATTTTTAAATTTTAAAGAAATCGACTAAATATAATGAAAATTCCTATCTGGCAATGTTTTAATGCATTACCACGTAAGAAACATAAACTGATAAACGTAAGTACATGCGAACGAGCACTGCCGACATCGTTGAATCCAAATTGACTCGAATTCGAGTGACTGGCCTTCGATCGCTTCGATTTTCTTGCGATATCGTTGAACAGGCAGTAAGTGAAAATAAAAGTTTTGCTTTATATTATGAGTTTAAAATGAAAAAACAATAAAAAAATATTTAAAAGCAATGAATATTTTCTCTTGCTGTTTGCTTGATTTTAAAAAATGCACAAACAGTGTTTTCCGCACGGAATGTGCGTTCAGTTTGGCATTCTGCTTAAGCAAATGACATTTGACGAAACTTGACGAAAAGTTTACTTGAGTACATTATAGTTGTCCACATACGTTTTATATGTAACCGCACATTTGCTTAACTTGACTTAAGCTATCTTATGCATATTATTGTTGGGCCTTTTGTGTTAATCTTTAATCTGATCTTCTTTTGTCGCGTGAGTGAGCGAAAAACAGCATAAGTTGTCAAAACTTTTGCATTTGTTGACAAAAGTGGAGGAAAATTTGTAGTTTACGTGAGCTTGGTTCAACAATCAGTAAAATAAAATTAAATCAATTTTTTTAACCCCAGACTAAAAGGGGGTGTTATAAGTTTGTAGTGTGTGTCTGTGTATCTGTGTGTCTGTCCGTGTCCACGTACAGACCAAACGGCTGAACTGATTTCGATTTAATTTCTCTGTTTGAAATGTGACTTGATCGAGAGGGTTCTTAGCCATGTTTTAAGAAAATCGGTCCAGCCGTTTAGAAGATATCGTGTCTTCTCTAGATATATTCGGGGGTTTTTAAAATTTTTAATTTTTGTTATTTCAAATAATTTATTTTTTATTCATTGCGAAAGTTTGTCGTGTGAGTGACCGTTAGTGCAATCCCTTCTAAAAAATAATATTTTTTTTAGTTAATTTTAATTATTATTCGAACTCCATTTGTTTCTATATTTGTGATTTGAACGGGCTAAAGTTCGTATCGCTTTTTAAGCCAAATTACATGTGATAATTATTAATGAACAAATAACACCAAAGTCTGTTGTAAATATTCTGACTAACAACACATAGTTGAACGGAACAGCCAGCCGTTTTCGAAGGCCACTAAACCTTCATCATCAGCGTTCTTTTGTGTTTGGTCCACTGTGTGTGGTGTCACTTGATGTAGATTTCTGCTTTATATACTTAGCATTTTATTGCAAATGGAATATGTGAATTGTTTTGATTCATCGTATTTCAATTTGCTGAAAGCTTTTTTTTTTGTATTGTAAGCTCAATTTTACCATCACTATATTTACAACAGTCTTACCATTGTCGTTTTTGTTCTTTTTACTAATTATACACATGTTACTTAATTTGCTTATTTTTTGTTCTACTTAAGACAAACTTTTTTGGTTTGTTACTATTAAGTATATTTTTATTTTTAATTTTTGCCACAGGACCATGGCTATTAATTTTTAGTTAATTTTAATTATTATTCGAACTCCATTTGTTTCTATATTTGTGATTTGAACGGGCTAAGGTTCGTATCGCTTTTTAAGCCAAATTACATGTGATAATTATTAATGAACAAATAACACCAAAGTCTATTGTAAATATTCTGACTAACAACACATAGTTGAACGGAACAGCCAGCCGTTTTCGAAGGCCACTAAACCTTCATCATCAGCGTTCTTTTGCGTTTGGTCCACTGTGTGTGGTGTCAGTTGATGTAGATTTCTGCTTTATATACTTATCATTTTATTGCAAATGGAATATGTGAATTGTTTTGATTCATCGTATTTCAATTTGCTGAAAGCTTTTTTGTATTGTAAGCTCAATTTTACCATCACTATATTTACAACAGTCTTACCATTGGCGTTTTGTTCTTTTTACTAATTATACACATGTTACTTAATTTGCTTATTTTTTGTTCTACTTAAGACAAACTTTTTTGGTTTGTTACTATTAAGTATATTTTTATTTTTAATTTTTGCCACAGGCCCATGGCTATTAATTTTTAGTTTATTTTAATTATTATTCGAACTCCATTTGTTTCTATATTTGTGATTTGAACGGGCTAAGGTTCGTATCGCTTTTTAAGCCAAATTAGTAGTAGGGAATTGGGGTTCCGGGGACAATTAAAATTGTTAAATTGTTGCTGAAATTGTTAAATTTGGGTAATTAAAATTTGAAAATTTTAAAATTCTTGAAATTTGATACCTACGAGGGTGGTTCGATAAGTCCTTTAAATATTTTTCGAGGGTGGTTCAATAAGTCTGTCTTTTTCCTAATGCCTACGGCATGCATGATAATTTTTCCTAATGCCTACGGCAATACATAATTATTTTCAAATGCCGACGGGAAAATCATGAAAATGATTTTTTCTAATACCAATGGTGAAATAGTGATTATTAATTTTTCCTAATGTCTACGGCAAAACATGTTTATTAATTTTTCCTAATGCCGACGGCAAAACATGATTATTATTTTTTTCAAATGCCGACGGCAATACATACTTATTTTTCCTAATGCCTACGGCAATACATAATTATTTTCAAATGCCGACGGCAATACATGATAATTTTTCCTAATGCCTACGGCAATGCATGATAATTTTTTCAAATGCCGACGGCAATACATGATTATTTTTTTTCCTAATGCCGACGGCAATACATACTTATTTTTCCTAATGCCTACGGCAATACATAATTATTTTCAAATGCCGACGGCAATACATGATAATTTTTCCAAATGCCTACGTCAATGCATGATAATTTTTCCTAATGCCGACGGCAAAACATGATTATTTTTTTCAAATGCCGACGGCAATACATAATTATTTTCAAATGCCGACGGCAATACATGATAATTTTTCCTAATGCCTACGTCAATGCATGATAATTTTTCCTAATGCCGACGGCAAAACATGATTATTTTTTTCAAATGCCGACGGCGAAACATGATAATTTTTCGTAATACCGAAGGCAAAACATGATAATTTTTCCAAATGCCTACTGCAATACATGATAATTTTTCCTAATGCCTACTGCAATACATGATTATTATTTTTTTCAAATGCCGACGGCAAAAAATTAATATAATTTTTTTAAATGCCGACGGGAAAATGATTTTTCCTAATGACGACGGGAAAACGTGAAAGTTATTTTTTCTAATGCTAATGTAGGTGTTGCTAGACTGTGGGAATTTAAGGCTGACCGTGATTTGAGTGGGTGGCGTTGTTGCCGTAATATGTAACCATAGGAATTTGCGGATATGTCTGTCTGTCTGTGAGAATTTAGGTGAGGGTTTGATTGGCAGGGGGCGGGGTGTAGTTGAGGTAGATCGATTGCGTGTGTAGTTGTGTGTGAATGTGTGTATATGTGTGTGTGTGTGTGTGTGTGTGTATGTTTGTAGGAATTTCAATGTATGTATTTCTGTAGGAGCTTAAGGCTGATTGTGATTTATGAGGGGTGAGGTGTTCTAGTAATATGCAACCGGGGGAATCTGTGTGTTTGTATGTCTGTAGGAGTTTAAGGCTGACCATGATTTGGGTGGGCAGGGTTGTTGACGTAATATGTAGCCATGGGGATTTGTGAATGTGTCTCTCTATAGTAGTTTAAGGTTGATCGTGATTTGAGGTGGGTGAGGATGTTGTTGAGGTAAATTGGTTATGCGTATGTATGTATGTATGTATTTTTGTAAGAATTTAAGATGATTGTGATTTATTAGGGCCGAGGTGTTCTTGTAATATGTAGCCGTGAGAATCTATGTGTATAGACGTCTGTAGAAGTTTAAGACTATCTGTAATTTCAGGTAGGTGAGAGTGTTGTGTTGTTGAGATTAATCTTGTATATTGTATATGTACCTATGTATGATCATGAAAATTTGTGTATGTATATCTGAGGGAGAATTTAAGGCTCGTCATGATTTGCAAAAGGTGGGGTGTTGTTGAAATTTTCTTGGATATTTCTTATATGAATTCTGCTATGTGTGTGTATTTGAGCTGGTATTTATATGTAGGTAGAAATAAATTGTTTTCAATATCGACATTTGGTACTATAAAATACTATCATTTATCTGGACTTCCCTAATCCTAGTATGCTTTTATACTTACGATTGCTTTATATTTTCTCATGCTTAAATTTGTCTCGCGTTGAAGTCAGTCTGTGTGAAATTTGTTTATATTACAGATTTTGTTTATTTAACTACATTCGTCTTCTTTGACTGAAAGAGTTATCTACACACAGAGAAAAACCAACTTGAAATCAGTAAGAACCATGCTGAATTAATAAGAACCATTAGCGAAGGTTTAGTCATATTGAAATTTCTTATTTCAATATGGACAAAATATTAATTTACAGTATTCATTTATTAAACTCATTAGTTTGTAGATATCTCAATATACATTTTCTATTACATTAAAAATTATTGAATTAATGTGATGAATTCTTATTTTTAAGCTGCAGATTTTCCCTGAGTGTATGGATTGTTTATATTTGCATTGTGCTTTAACTAAACGACGCTTCATATATTTTTATGATGTAGATCTAATAAATACTTAAGCATTGATAAGAAATTTGATATGTATACATACATATCTACAAATTGATTTTATGTATGTATGTATGTATGTACATATATATGTACATACAAATAAGTGTTCAACTCAATCTTTGAATACATTTTTTATTTTATTTTTTGTCATGTGATGTCTGTTGTTGGTGAAATTAAAAACATTTTAATTTTTATCTGCGTTTACTTAAAAGTTTGTGAGGATTTTCTGTTTTAAGTAAAACTGAATTCGTGAAGATATGTACATACTCTATAGTAATAGTAACTATAATAGAAATATTTCTTATAATTACTTAATTTAAATTTTTTGAAAGTTGATGCAGAGTTAGTTAGTCAACGTTTGACATTTTTGGGGTATAAAATATTTTCTAACTATAGCCTTCTACATTTATTTTGGAAAACTTGCTTTGCTTTTTAAAAATGTATAAACATTTTTAAATGAAACTGATCCGGCACTCCAGCTTAGGTACTGATAGTTTTTTTTTTTTTTTGTTAGTTAACTTACTTATTTTTTATTTTTTATTGATAAACATTGGAAATCAAAAGGGAGTTTTATATTGTAATTATTATTTTCATAATTGTTGAAAACAATCGCTGCTTTTTGTTTGTTTTTTGCGATGAAATCATTTGAATTACTTTTGCAACTTTACGCGTTTATAAAAATTATGTTATTTTCTATATTTCTTAATTTATAAGACTTTTAGACTTTGTCCTTTAGGGGTTATATATTCTATTATACGATTATGAATAAGAATGCAGTAAGCTGATGTATTTGCTTACTGCTTCAAATTAAAATTTTATTAAATTGAATAAAAGGAGTTTTTTTTTTCTTAAACTCTGATGCAGTTAGAAGCGCTGGAGATTCTTTCATATAACAGCTTTTTTGAAATTTTTGATACATAGTATAATATAGAATTGGATAACATTTATTTTTAATTTTTATGTTAAGAAGTACGGGTATGAGACTGAATTTAAATGTACTTTTAAATTAGTTAAATCATAATGAACAAACATATTTTCTTCTTTAATAGCGATCAACAGAAAACGAACTCGTTTTCATATAATTTAGGTATACCCTTTCGACGGCTCCTCTAGGATACAAGATGACTTTGTATGACGAAATTTCTGTTGCTTTATACTGATAATATGTTTACATTAATAAGATACATATACATATGTTTATTTTATGAACGGTGAGCACCTATGGCTTTTATTTAATGTTCTATATGACTTTTTTTTTCATTTTATTAAAGTTCAGCGTATTGTATATATATTTCTGAAATGTTTAAGTGTGTTTTGTGTGCCCATCGGGCAGAGTGTACGTATTAGTTGGTCAGTCAGTCTCTATTTTTATTTATTTTTTATTTTTTTCTAATGTGCCACTCCTTTTTCAGATTTTACTACTTGGAATAGAGAATTTTTGTATAATTTTTTGGTGGGTATATACATTAGGTATGTAGAAATTAGTTTAGATACAAAGAAATGCATGTTTAATATACAACTATTGTATCAAATCGATCTCAAATAACTCAGTTACCTCTACCAGCAATTCACCGTTGGTGTATTCATAAAGTGTTAGAAACAATGAAATATCTATGTTTTGAGAGAATTTTTCCCCTCAAGTATTTCTACATGAGGTTTGAGGGGTCAATCACTGTCGCATTCATATGTAATGATTATTCACTTAAAAAACGTCATCATCACCATCAATCATCTCCGTATACAATACATTCATGAGTTGGGTTGATCCAGATACAATTGCTGTCTCATCACCTTCTAACAGCTTTATATATTTTGCTAGTATGCATGCCTTAGCATGCTTCTATCGATAGTGACGTAAGAGTCCGAGATGTAGTAGTGTTACAATTAAAAATCTTTACTATTAGAATTTACCAGTTCGCTCTTTTGAATTTTTGCAAAGTAGATACATATGTATGTATTTCATTGACCACAAAATCATAAAATTTCTTTGCTTACAAAATTGTATGACGTGAGGATTTTTTTTTTTTTATTTTTTTTTTTTAATTATACATGCTTCGGCATGCTTTCATTTTTTTTCTCTAAATTTATGTAATACTCATACAGATACAGATATAAAGTAAGATCTGTTTACTGTACATTTTAAAATTTATGCATGCTTCAGCAT
Source organism: Tachina grossa (assembly GCA_949987645.1). NCBI lineage: Eukaryota > Metazoa > Arthropoda > Insecta > Diptera > Tachinidae > Tachina > Tachina grossa. Next base: position 58,418,025 of record OX465277.1, on the reverse strand, counting down.
GATTCTAGTTGAAGCGTATATTCATTCACTAAGTTTGTTTGATACTTATTCATACACATGTACATTCTTAAAGATTGGATATCAAAGTCCAATTTCCGTAGTTTATCTATATTTTCTAAAGATCTGATAGCTAAAGAAATAAATAGAGTGAAGATCTTCTATAATAATCCCATTTTCATATTGTAAAATTTTGCGTGCTAGCGCTTTCGATGGGAAAATATACATACAACTTTATAAAAAGTGATAATATGATGTGCTGCTGAATATTGCACTATGTTATAGTTCATTTTAAACACTGAAGTTTTAGCAATATTTCATTCAGACCAACAAGTTTAGAGAATTCCACTACATTTAGTTAATTATCTTTCTTAAGACCCATCATTCCTAATCAATCCTACAAAAAACAACACAAACTAGATTTTTCGTTTTAATTTTATTTTTATTAAATTCAACATTCATTCTTCAAATTACTTTATACTATATTAAGTAGCTTTTCCTCATTTGTTGAGTTGACTTTAATAGGAGACATTTTAATGGTACGATGAACTTTTCTATTGCATGCATTGAGTAAATCTTTATACATACCAATCCACTTATATGAACCATTAAAGCTAATTCTTTTCACATCATACCTTTCAATGATCTATTAAATCATTCTAATATTGATGCTTTCATATTAAGTAATGTTTAATCTTCTATTTATGTATGAGTTTTCCCAAGTATTTATTAAAAAATTCTTTAGAATCATCTGTTTGTAAGTTTTTTGGTACCCGTACCACTTCAAAAATATTTTCCATCGCCTTGGTTTTTAGAGTGCAGCTTTTATTTTTAGCTGTACTTTGAGAATGTGTCAATTACAGTCTTCAAAAATCAACAATTTCTATTTTCTGTAGAATAGTTCTACATTTCACATAACTTAGCTCCATAAAACATCATATATTCCTGTCATTACATCTCTACAAGCACAAACAGTTGTTGAAATTTAATATGGACTTCGTTAACTAAATTCCTTTTTAAAGACATTGAATTGTTTCACAGATTTTTTCGAAAGTGTTGTGATCTACATCTTGCACTTTCAGCTATTTATACTAACATGTAGTTAATTTTCTACTCTATATATTTAACCGTAAACTCTTCAATTTGTTTTTAATTATTTACTTTTTAGAATTGCTTTTTCAATTTTATAACTGTCTTCTTTCTCTAATTTTATTTCACGTTGTAGTTCCTCAATTTGCATTTAAATATATTCTTGAATATTAATGCTTTAAGCTATATTATTAATTTGTCTTGTATTTTATCTTCATTCAGTTTAATGTAACTATCAACAATAGTTTGTATCTAATTCATTTATGCCTTCCAATACTGATAAGTCAGTATAAATGTCTTCAGAATTGGAAGTCTATGAGTAAAATCATCGTCATCATCATTCTCAGTATTAGCATCATTAAATATGATGGTATTATCAAATATTGTTCCTTCTACTAGTTTCTTTTGGGGTACTTGTCTATATCTTGAGTGAAGGTTTCTCAGGCTTTAAACTTGTATATTTTCAACTTCTGTCTTGATTTTACTTTCTTCTTTCATAAGAATTCTTTTAATATTTTTAGAACTATTTATGAATTCTTCTGCTATAGGTTTAAATGTATCTTTTAGTTGTTCACTTGTATCTATTTCACCAGTTTTTATACTACGAAGCTTTTTCTTCAACACATTTCTTGTCAACACCAACTGTTTTAAAATTTTCTCATCCAGGGCAAATAACAGGTATCAGCAATCATATCAGCTTTTCAGGAGCTGGTCTGGTTTTCAGATCAGCTTTTCAGGACCTGGTCTGGTTTTCAGATCAGCTTATCAGGACCTGGTCTGGTTTTCAGATCAGCTTTTCAGGACCTGGTCTGGTTTTCAGATCAGCTTTTCAGGACCTGGTCTGGTTTTCAGATCAGCTTATCAGGACCTGGTCTGGTTTTCAGATCAGCTTATCAGGAGCTGGTCTGGTTTTCAGATCAACTTATCAGGAGCTGGTCTGGTTTTCAGATCAGCTTATCAGGAGCTGGTCTGGTTATCAGATCAGCTTATCAGGAGCTGGTCTGGTTTTCAGATCAGCTTATCAGGAGCTGATCTGATTTTTAGATCAGCTTATCAGGTAACAGATCAGGCTATCAGGAGCTGTTCAGATTTTCATTTCAAGATATCTGAGTCAGATTTAGTTATCAGTGTACAAGTAGCTAGCCATTTATAACATTTATATACATGAAGTTTAAAGTCAGATGAAATACGAAAAAGTAAAGTTTTATCTAGTAAAATTATTTTCTATAACGATCATCGTTTAATTCACTATCTTTGCTTATAATCAAAAATCCATATTTATCCTTTCAACATGCTTTTTATTTTTCTCACCTAACTTAAACATTAAATATACATTATGATGATCTCTTATTAAATGTTTGGTGATTCTGGTGTAAGTTTTACATAAGTAGAATGAATCAACATTCTTATCTCTCCCCATACAAAAATATGCTTCTCATACGCATCATCGTTAAATATCATATTGGAATTACTTTGGACTGAAATAACAGATTCACTATCGGTAAATTTTGTAATATATTATTATTTTAATTGATGTAATTAATTTCTTCAGATATTTATATCTGGGGTGATATAAAGATTTTGAGTATAAATAAATGTTCTCAAAATTTAAGTCCATTAGGACTTTCTAGCAAGCCAATCATAGCGTTTTTTTTTCGTAATTTGACAGGTCAACTATTGTTGCACGAATAGAATTTGATATAAGGGAACTATGATTTATTTTTGAACTATCGTTCGATGAATCATCAATATTTCGTACCAAGGTATTTTAGGTTGTTTTACTAACCGCATTTATGTAGCTAAATACATTTTATAAATATTATCTCTTATTATAAAAAAATAAACTAATACAGCTATACCATATCAGAAAATATTTTCTGAAATCGTATAGCTGCATTAGTTTATTTTTTCTATAATAAGAGATAATGATCCACACTCATAATCAAAACAGCATAAAAATATCCTTTGTTTTGACTATGAGTATGGATCAATATTTATGAAATGCGTTTAGTTACAAAAATGTGGTTAGTAAAACAAAGTATATTTTAACAGCCTTATTTATAACACTTATTAGGGCTTTATAAAGACTTTTTAAGAAAATTTTTTTATAAAAAATTTGTTTTAAAAAACCTTTACAAAGCCTTAATAAGTTTTATAAATAATGCTGTAAGAGTTTAAAATCAGTATTTTGTATGATAATACTGATTTGAAACTCTTAAAATATTCTTTGTTTTGACTATGAGTAGGGGCCATTATCTCTTATTATAGGACAAATAAAATAATATAGCTATACGATTTCAGAAAATATTTTCTGATATCGTATAGCTACATTTTTGATTTTTCTATAATAAGAGATAATATTTATGAAATACATTTCATAAATATTGGCGCATACTCATAGTAAAAACAACCTAAAAATACCTTGGTACGAAATATTGATGAATCATCAAAATTTCATACCATCCTATATTTATGTTGTTTTACTAATCGCATTTTGTAAATAAATGCATTTCATAAATATTATCTATTATTATAGAAAGAATCAAATAGTATGGTTATATGATATTAGAAAACATGATTTCTGATATCATATAATCATACTATTTTATTTTTCTATAATAAGAGATAATGACTCATACTCATAGTCAAAACAAAGGATATTTTTATGCTGTTTTGATTATGAGTATGCGTCAATATTTATGAAATGCATTTAGTTATAAAATGCGGTTAGTAAAACAAAGTATATTTTAAGTGTTTAAAACCACCATTTTTATGGTAATACCGGTTTTAAACACTTAAAGCATACTTTGTTTTGACTATGAGTATGAGCTGATATTTATAAAATGGATTTTATAAATATTGACTCATACCCTTAGTCAAAACAACATATTTAATTCTTGGTACGAAATTTTGATGATTCATCCAACGATAGTTCAAAAATAAATCATAGTTCCTTTATGTCAAATTCTATTCGTGCAACAATAGTTGACCTGTCAAATTGCAAAAAAAAAAAACGCTATGATTGGCTTGCTAGAAAGTCCTAATGGACTTAAATTTGAGAACATTTATTTATACTCAAAATCTTTATATCAACCTAGATATAAAGAAATTAATTTCATCAATTAAAACAATAATATATTACAAAATTTACCGATAGTGAATCTGTTATTTCAGTCCAAAGTAATTCCAATATGATATTTAACGATGATGCGTATGGAAAGAATACTTTTTTATGGGGGGAGATAAGAATGTTGATTCATTCTACTTATGTAAAACTTACACCAGAATCACCAAACATTTAATAAGAGATCATCATAATGTAGTTTTAATGTTTAAGTAAGGTGAGAAAAATATAAAGCATGTTGAAAGGCTAAATATGAATTTTTGATTATAAGCAAAGATATTGAATTAAACGATGATCGTTATAGAAAATAATTTTATTACATAAAACTTTACTTTTTCGTATTTCATTTGACTTTAAACTTCATGTATATAAATGTTCTAAATGGCTAGCTACTTGTACACTGATAACTAAATCTGACTCAAATATCTTGAAATGAAAATCTGAACAGCTCCTGATAGCTTGATCTGTTACCTGATAAGCTGATCTGAAAACCAGACCAGCTCCTGATAAGCTGATCTAAAAATCAGATCAGGTCCTGATAAGCTGATCTGAAAACCAGACCAGCTCCTGATAAGCTGATCTGATAACCAGATCAGGTCCTGATAAGCTGATCTGAAAAACCAGATCAGGTCCTGATAAGCTGATCTGATAACCAGACCAGCTCGTGATAAGCTGATCTGATAACCAGACCAGCTCCTGATAAGCTGATCTGATAACCAGACCATCTCCTGATAAGCTGATCTGATAACCAGACCAGCTCCTGATAAGCTGATCTGAAAACCAGATCAGGTCCTGATAAGCTGATCTGATAACCAGACCAGCTCCTGATAAGCTGATCTGATAACCAGACCAGCTCCTGATAAGCTGATCTGATAACCAGACCAGCTCCTGATAAGCTGATCTGATAACCAGACCAGCTCCTGATAAGCTGATCTGATAACCGGACCAGCTCCTGATAAGCTGATCTAGTCGCCGATACCTGAATTTGCTGTTAGCAAACATGGATGAGAAAGTTTTAAAGCATTTGGTGTTGAGAACAAATGTGATTAAGAAAAAGCTTCGTAGTATAAAAACATGTTGAAAGGCTAAATATGAATTTTTGATTATAAGCAAAGATATTGAATTAAACGATGATCGTTATAGAAAATAATTTTACTACATAAAACTTTACTTTTTCGTATTTCATTTGACTTTAAACTTTATGTATATAAATGTTCTAAATGGCTAGCTACTTGTACACTGATAACTAAATCTGACTCAAATATCTTGAAATGAAAATCTGAACAGCTCCTGATAGCTTGATCTGTTACCTGATAAGCTGATCTGAAAACCAGACCAGCTCCTGATAAGCTGATCTGAAAAACAGATCAGGTCCTGATAAGCTGATCTGAAAACCAGACCAGCTCCTGATAAGCTGATCTGATAACCAGATCAGGTCGTGATAAGCTGATCTGAAAAACCAGATCAGGTCCTGATAAGCTGATCTGATAACCAGACCAGCTCCTGATAAGCTGATCTGATAACCAGACCAGCTCCTGATAAGCTGATCTGATAACCAGACCAGCTCCTGATAAGCTGATCTGATAACCAGACCAGCTCCTGATAAGCTGATCTGAAAACCAGATCAGGTCCTGATAAGCTGATCTGATAACCAGACCAGCTCCTGATAAGCTGATCTGATAACCAGACCAGCTCCTGATAAGCTGATCTGATAACCAGACCAGCTCCTGATAAGCTGATCTGATAACCAGACCAGCTCCTGATAAGCTGATCTAGTCGCCGATACCTGAATTTGCTGTTAGCAAACATGGATGAGAAAGTTTTAAAGCATTTGGTGTTGAGAACAAATGTGATTAAGAAAAAGCTTCGTAGTAACGGGTGTTTTTTTTAGAGGTATAGAACTTTGAATTGAAATAAAACACAAGAAAATCGTTTTAATGTCCATCAATTTGGCTTTATTGGAAGGATAATTTTATGCCATTAATGTTTAAATATGATTTCGGGCATGTGGCCGCCGCGGCTGGCTCGAATAAAGCCAATTCTACAGGTCCAATTTTCAACCACTTTTTCGAGCATATGGGGCCGTATGTTGGCAATAACGCCACGAATGTTGGCTTCCAAGTCCCCTAACGTTTCTGGTTTGTTGGCGTAGACGAGCGACTTCACATATCCCCAAAGAAAATAATCCAATGGTGTCAAATCACACGATCTTGGTGGCCAATTGACAGGTCCATTCCGCGAAATTATGCGCTCATCGAATGTTTCCTTCAATAAATCGATTGTGACGTGCGCTGTGTGGCATGTAGCGCCGTCTTGTTGGAACCACAACTCATCCACATTCATGCCATCCAATTCGGGAACAAAATAGACGGTTATCATGCCTCTATACCGGTCTCCATTAACGAATCGATTCATTCGGGTCCTCTTCAACACTTTGCTCTACAGCGGCAATTGTTTCTTCGGTGCGCACTGTTCGACGTCTCTGCGGATGCGTATTATCACATAGAGTAAACGTAGTGTGAAAACGATCCTTGGTTAACCGAATTAATTGCTCTGATGGACGATTATGTCGACCATAAAATGGACGGAGCTTGCGGTAAACTTCGCGAACTGAACCATTATTTTCGAAGTAAATTTGCACGATTTGCAAGCGTTGTTCTTTTGTCAACCTGTTCATGATAAAATGGCAAACCAAACTAAATATTAATCACTTGACAGCTGACAAAATGGCCGCCAGTTAAAAAAGTGATGCCAACTTAAAGTTCTATACATCAATAAAAAACACCCTTTATAAAAACTAGTGAAATAGATACAAATGAACAACTAAGAGATGCATTTAAACCTATAACAGAAGAATTCATAAATAGTTCTAAAAATATTAAAAGAATTCTTATGAAAGAAAAAAGTAAAATCAAGACAGAAGTTGAAAATATACAAGTTTAAAGTATGAGAAACCATCAGTCAAGATAGAGACAAGTACACCAAAGAAACTAGCAGAAGGAAGAATATTTGATAATACCATCTTATTTAATGATGCTAATACTGAGAATGATGATGACGATGATTTGTACTCAAAGACTTCCAATTCCGAAGACTTATCAGTATTGGAAGGAAGAAATGAATTAGATACAAATTAATGGTGATAATAACCTCAAACTGAATGAAGATAAAATACAAGTTGGTGGTCAAATATGGGCTCTAACACTAGGACTATTTTCTCTAATGTTTGATAAAATACCAAAAAATTATGATAAATTTGAACTCGAAATCTATAAAAAGATTTTAATTACTACTAATGTATGCATACAGAATCATCATCGTTCTCCGTCAGAGAACGATGATATAAGTTAATTTTTCTGGAAACTGAAATCGACAAACTAAAGAACAAATTAATAATATAGCTTAAGGCATTGATATAATTCAAGAATATATTCAAATGCATATTGGTGGACTACAACATGAAATAAAATTAGAGAAGGAAGAGTATAACTCTCTTCCTTAACTCTCTTCTTCTTAAATAATTAAAAATAAATTGAAGAGTTGTACGATTAAATATATAGATTAGAAAATTAACTACATGTTAGTATAAATAGCTGAAACTGCAACATGTAGATCACCACACTATCGAAAAAATCTGTAAAACAACTCAATGTCTTTAAAAAGAAATTTAGTAAACGAACTCCATTTTAAAACTCGAAAATTGTTTGTGCTTGTAGAGATGCAATGACAGGAATATATGAAGTTTTATGGAGCTAAGTTAGGTGAAATGGAGAACTATTCTACAGAAAATAGAAATTGTTGATTTTTGAAGACTGTAATTGGCACATTCTCAAATTGTAGTACAGCTGAAAATTAAAGCTGCACTCCAAAAACTAAGGAATGGAAAATATTTTTGAAGTGGCACGGGTACCAAAAAAAACAAAAAACTTACAAACAGATGATTCTAAGGAATTTTTTAATAAATACTTTGGAAAACTCATACATAAATAGAAGATTAAACATTACTTAATATGAAAGCATCAATAGTACAATGATTTAATTGAGCATTAAAAGGAATGATGTGAAAAGAATTAGCTTTAATGGTTCATATAAAAGGATTGGTATACATATATAAAGAATTACTTAGTGCATAAAATAGAAAAATTTATCTCACCATTAAAATGTTTACAATTAAAGCTAACTCAACAAATGAGAAAAAGCTGCTTAATACAGTATAAAGTAATTTGAAGAATGAATGTTGAATTTAATAAAAATAAAAATTAAATTAAAACGAAAAATCTACTTTTTTTTTGTAGGATTGATTAGGAATGATGGGTCTTAAGAAATGTAATTAACTAAATGTAGTGGAATTAGATAATTAGCTAAATGTAGTGGAATTCTCTAAACTTGTTGGTCTGAATGAAATTTGCTAAAACTTCAGTGTTTAAAATAAACTATAACATAGTGCAATACTCAGCAGCACATCATATTATCACTTTTTATAAAGTTGTATGTACATTTTCCCATCGAAAGCGTTAGAACGCAAAATTTTCCAATATGAAAATGGGATTATTATAGAAGATCTTCGCTCTATTTATTTCTTTAGCTATCAGATCTTTAGAAAATATAGCTAAACTACGGAATTTGGACTTTGATATCCAATCTTTAAGAATGTACATGTGTATGAATAAGTATCAAGCAAACTTAGTGAATGAATATACGCTTCAACTAGAATCATGCTGAAGCATGCATACTGCAAACAGATCCTACTTTATATCTGTATCTGTATGAGTATTAAATAAATTTACAGAAAAAAAAATGAAAGCATGCCGAAGCATGAATAATTAAAAAAAAAATCCTCACGTCATACAATTTTGTAAGCAAAGAAATTTTATGATTTTGTGGTCACTTAAATACAAACATACATATGTATCTACTTTGCAAAAATTCAAAAGAGCGAACTGGTAAATTCTAATAGTAAAGATTTTTAATTGTAACACTACTACATCTTGGACACTTACGTCACTATCGATAGAAGTATGCTAAGGCATGCATACTAGCAAAATATATAAAGCTGTTAGAAGGTGATGAGACAGCAATTGTATCTGGATCAACCCAACTCATGAATGTATTGTATACGGGAGTGATTGATGGTGATGATGACCTTTTTTAAGTGGATAATCATTACATATGAATGCGATAGGAGTCAACCAGCAACCCTCATGTAGAAATACCTACTTGAGGCAAAAAAATTCTCCCAAACATAGATATTTCATTGTTTCTAACACTTTATGAAAACACCGACGGTGAATTGCTGGTAGAGGTAACTGAGTTATTTGAGATCGATTTGTTACAATAGTTGTTTATTAAGCATCCATTTCTTTGTATGTAAACCAATTTCTACATACATCACACACATTTACCTAATGTATATACCCAACAAAAAATTAGATAAAATTCTCTATTTCAAGTAGTAAAATCTGAAAAAAGGAGTGGTACATTAGAAGAAGAAAATAAATAAAAATAGAGACTGACTGACCAACTACTACGTACACTCTGTCCGATAGGCACACAAAGCACACTTAAACATTTCAGAAATATATACACAATACGCTGAACTTTAATAAAATTAAAAAAAAATCATATATGACAACAAATAAAAGTGAAAGGTGCTCACCCTTCATAAAACAAACATATATGTACCTTATTAATGTAAAAATATTATCAGTACAAAGCAACAGAAATTTCGTCAAACAAAGTCATCTTGTATCCTAGAGGAACCGTCGAAAGGGTATACCTAAAGTCTCTGAAAACCACTTCGTTTTCTGATGATCGCTTTTCAACAAGAAAATAAGTTTGTTCATTATGACTAATTTAAAAGTACATTTAAATTCAGTCTCATATCCGATCTTAACTGCATCAGAATTGAAGAAAAAAGCTCCTTTTATTCCATTGAATAAAATTTTAATTTAAAACAGTAAGCAAAGATATCAGCTTCAACTTCAAATGATTTCATCACAAAAAAAAACCAATGATTGTTTTCAACAATTATGAAAATAATAATTTCAATATAAAGCTCCCTTTTGATTTTAAATGTTTATCAATAAAAATAAAAAAAGAAGTAAGTTGACTACCAAAGAAAAAAAAAGTATCAGTATATAAGCTGGAGTGCCGGATCAGTTTCATTTAAAAATGTTTATACACTTTCATAAAGCAAAGCAAGATTTCGAAAACAAATGTAGAAAGTGATGAAAAAAGTCTATAGTTAGAAAAAATTATGTACCCCAAAAATTTCTAATGTTAACTTACTAACGTTGCATCAACTTTAAAAAATGTAAATTGAGTATAAGGAATATTTCTATTATAGTTGCTATTACTATAGAGTATGTATCTTCAGGAATTCAGTTTTACTTCAAAACAGAAAATCCTCACAAACTTTTAAGTAAACGCAGATAAAAATTAAAACGTTTTTATTTTCAAATAAAAAAAAACTGAATATATCGCATCTATACACAGACGAATATTTACAACAACAACACCAACAACAAGAAGAACAAAAGACATCAATGACAAAAAAAAATGTATCCAAAGATTGAAATAAACAAAATCTGTAATATAAACAAATTTCATATAGGCAGACTTTAACGCGAGACAAATTTAAGTATGAGAAAATATAAAACAAGCGTAAGTATAAAAACATAATAAGATTAGGGAAGTCCAGACATATGATAGTATTTTATAGTACCAAATGTCGATACTGAAAACAATTTATTTCTATCTACATATAAATATTAGCGCAAATACACACACACACATAGCAGAATTCATATAAGAAATATCCAAGAAAATTTCAACAACACCCCACCTTTTGCAAATCATGACGAGCCTTAAATTCTCCCTCAGATATACATACACAAATTCCCATTATCATACATACATACATATACAATACATAAGATTAATCTCAACAACACAACACTCTCACCTACCTGAAATTACAGATAGTCTTAAACTTCTACAGACGTCTATACACATAGATTCTCACGGCTACATATTACAAGAACACCTCGCCCCTAATAAATCACAATCATCTTAAATTCTTACAAAAATACATACATACATACATACACATAACCAATTTACCTCAACAACATCCTCACCTACCTCAAATCACGATCAGCCTTAAACTACTATAGACAGACACATCCACAAATCCCCATGGATACATAATACGTCAACAACCCTGCCCACCCAAATCATGGTCAGCCTTAAACTCCTACAGACATACAAACACACAGATTCCCCCGGTTACATATTACTAGAACACCTCACCCCTCATAAATCACAATCAGCCCTAAGCTCCTACAGAAATACACACATTGAAATTCCTACAAACATACACACACACACACATACACACACACACACACACACACACATACACACGCAATCGATCTACCTCAACTACACCCCGCCCCTTCCAATCAAACCCTCACCTAAATTCTCACAGACGGACAGACACATCCGCAAATTCCTATGGTTACATATTACGGCAACAACGCCACCCACTCAAATCACGGTCAGCCTTAAACTACTATAGACAGACACACCCACAAATCTCCATGGCTACATATTACGGCAACAACGCCACCCACTCAAATCACGGTCAGCCTTAAATTCCCACAGTCTAGCAACACCTACATTAGCATTAGAAAAAATAACTTTCACGTTTTGCCGTCGGCATTAGGAAAAAAATAATAATCATGTTTTGCCGTCGGCATTTGAAAAAAATAATAATCATGTTTTGCCCGGCAATAGGAAAAATTATCATGCATTGACGTAGGCATTAGGAAAAATTATCATGTATTGCCGTCGGCATTTGAAAATAATTATGTATTGCCGTAGGCATTAGGAAAAATAAGTATGTATTGCCGTCGGCATTAGGAAAAAAAATAATCATGTATTGCCGTCGGCATTTGAAAATATTATAATGCATTGCCGTAGGCATTAGGAAAAATTATCATGTATTGCCGTCGGCATTTGAAAATAATTATGTATTGCCGTAGGCATTAGGAAAAATAAGTATGTATTGCCGTCGGCATTTGAAAAAAATAACAATCATGTTTTGCCGTCGGCATTAGGAAAAATTAATAAACATGTTTTGCCGTAGACATTAGGAAAAATTAATAATCACTATTTCACCATTGGTATTAGAAAAAATCATTTTCATGATTTTCCCGTCGGCATTTGAAAATAATTATGTATTGCCGTAGGCATTAGGAAAAATTATCATGCATGCCGTAGGCATTAGGAAAAAGACAGACTTATTGAACCACCCTCGAAAAATATTTAAAGGACTTATCGAACCACCCTCGTAGGTATCAAATTTCAAGAATTTTAAAATTTTCAAATTTTAATTACCCAAATTTAACAATTTCAGCAACAATTTAACAATTTTAATTGTCCCCGGAACCCCAATTCCCTACTACTCAAATTACATGTGATAATTATTAATGAACAAATAACACCAAAGTCTGTTGTAAATATTCTGACTAACCACACATAGTTGAACGGAACAGCCAGCCGTTTTCGAAGGCCACTAAACCTTCATCAGCAGCGTTCTTTTGTGTTTGGTCCACTGTGTGTGGTGTCAGTTGATGTAGATTTCTGCTTTATATACTTAGCATTTTATTGCAAATGGAATATGTGAATTGTTTTGATTCATCGTATTTCAATTTGCTGAAAGCTTTTTTTTTGTATTGTAAGCTCAATTTTACCATCACTATATTTACAACAGTCTTACCATTGTCGTTTTTGTTCTTTTTACTAATTATACACATGTTACTTAATTTGCTTATTTTTTGTTCTACTTAAGACAAACTTTTTTGGTTTGTTACTATTAAGTATATTTTTATTTTTAATTTTTGCCACAGGCCCATGGCTATTAATTTTTAGTTTATTTTAATTATTATTCGAACTCCATTTGTTTCTATATTTGTGATTTGAACGGGCTAAGGTTCGTATCGCTTTTTAAGCCAAATTACATGTGATAATTATTAATGAACAAATAACACCAAAGTCTGTTGTAAATATTCTGACTAACAACACATAGTTGAACGGAACAGCCAGCCGTTTTCGAAGGCCACTAAACCTTCATCAGCAGCGTTCTTTTGTGTTTGGTCCACTGTGTGTGGTGTCAGTTGATGTAGATTTCTGCTTTATATACTTAGCATTTTATTGCAAATGGAATATGTGAATTGTTTTGATTCATCGTATTTCAATTTGCTGAAAGCTTTTTTTTTTGTATTGTAAGCTCAATTTTACCATCACTATATTTACAACAGTCTTACCATTGTCGTTTTGTTCTTTTTACTAATTATACACATGTTACTTAATTTGCTTATTTTTTGTTCTACTTAAGACAAACTTTTTTGGTTTGTTACTATTAAGTATATTTTTATTTAATTTTTGCTACAGGCTAATGGCTATTAATTTTTAGTTAATTTTTAATTATTATTCGAACTCCATTTGTTTCTATATTTGTGATTTGAACGGGCTAAGTTTCGTATCGCTTTTTAAACCAAATTACATGTGATAATTATTAATGAACAAATAACACCAAAGTCTTTTGTAAATATTCTGACGAACAACACATAGTTGAACGGAACAGCCAGCCGTTTTCGAAGGCCACTAAACCTTCAGCATCAGCGTTCTTTTGCGTTTGGTCAGTCAGAATATTTACAACAGACTTTGGTGTTATTTGTTCATTAATAATTATCACATGTAATTTGGCTTAAAAAGCGATACGAACTTTAGCCCGTTCAAATCACAAATATAAAAAATATTTTTGTTTAGTTACTTGTTAGCTTTTTTAATTCAAATTTAGATGGATCAATAGAATATTAAATAAAATGAAAAGCAAATGCAATACATGGACAAAATAATAAATAACCCATAAAAACTGATGGATTATAGAGCAAAACAAAGAGAATTGTCCCGAAAGTACAGAATAATAGTGCGAGAGAATCCAATAGAAGTCGATAGCAAGTTAAAAATAAAGAGAGAATATGATAGATCGAGAGTAAAAATGATTCAGACTAATCGGCAAGTGGAGAACAAGAAAAGTGATAGGTATTGGAGCAAGCAATCTCTTGGAAAGGGCGTAAAGAAGGCAGAAAGGGCACTGCCAAAAAATGTAGAAAGGCGAAAAATTGTTCTTGATGTATTAAATAAAAAATACGATATGGATATCTCTTTTTTATTTTTTCTTCTTCTTAGCTTAAATACTAATGTAATGACTATAATTGTATATATCACTGCACACAAAACTGCAGTGGAAAAAATGTCGCTTGAGTGACCCAGAAGAATCCTTCAAAAAAAAAAAAATGGCAGGCCAAATTTTTAAAAATCGTAAGTCTAATAATAAAGCTTGATATATCTTATTTATGTCAAAAACATTTAAAGTTCAAAATTTTCACACAATTCGCAGAGTTTGTCGATTATTAGCAATGATGTCTAAGTCCATGTCTGTTTGAAGTCGCGTGAGCGACCGCTCTTTTGTGGCTTTTATCTCAAAAGATAAAAACCGGAGGCTCTCAATTTTTTTTTACCATTGGTAGTACTCTCAAAATACTACAAAAAATTATAGTGGTGAATTGTAAAAAAATTAATTGTGTTTAATTTATTTAACATTTAAAATTTTATTTTGCTCCCGAAAGTCGTGTGAGTGGCCGCGGAAATGCCCATATACATTAAGTAGTAATAACACCCAGTGTCACCTATAGGTGACACTTGGTGTTACTAGATAGTTTTTCTAGAGGAAAGCTTTTTATTTTTTTATCAATTGGCTATTGTATAGTTAGTCTGAATATATCACAATTACAGGGAATAAAAATTTTTATAGTACTTATCCTTTTGGCGTTTTTATAAATAAATTAGTTTCAATACACAGCCAGTAGCTAAAAATCACAAAACTGTTTTTAACAAATGCAAAATTTTGACAGATAAAGCAATGCTAGATTAAAGCAATGTAGATTGGAACGGTACATTTAAAATTGAAAAGAAAAAATTGTTCAATGATGTCAATTGGCATGTTAAAAAAATGGCTAATCTGTGTCACCTGTAGGTGACACTGGGAATTGACGAGTTAATAAATACATGTCTGAATCAAACAGTTTTTCATTAGTAATTAGTGGTTACACTTTTGTTACGCTTGTGTGGCACAGGGTTACCGTTCATGCGACTAAAGTCGCAATTTGACCCTTTTTAGCCGTGTGCGACTTTTAATGAGACTTTTTTTTTATCACCGACTTTTGTGACTTTTTTAATTTTGTTGGGACTTTTTACTCTTTTTGTAAAGATTCTCACTGAAAACATTAAATTTGCAGTAAATTAAAAATTTTCTTATATATTTATCAAAAAAAAAAAATCGACAAAATTTTAAAGCAATTCACAGATTAGTATTTACTTTTAAACACTTTTATTAATTGCAACCTTGTCACGTGCAAAATATATTTAAGAAATTTTTCGCAAATTTTCAGTAGAAGTTTCAAAGAATGTCTAAGCAAAATAAAGCTTTTAAATAAATTAAAAGTTGTAGTTTTTAAAGTGCTTATTTTACAACATTATTTTTACCCGCTGAGTCAATGAAAGAAGTTGTCTTAACATATGTACATTTTAAAATTTGCTTTGCTTAATTGTAAATTAACTACTAAATTAAAAGTAAAATCATGCAACTCAATGCTGTCAGCCTTAAATTTAATAGACAAAGATATAGAAAACCAGATTTCTTCTGCTGAACTTATTTTTAAAAACAGAAATGAAATTTCAAAAATCTAATACTTATGTTAAAAAAATATTGTTGAAGTACACATACATTCACCCATCTTTGACCTCGGCAGCATTCGACAGCCAAATTTATTAAACTTAAGTAAATTTGTTCAGTATACATACATGAAAACATGTATAGAAGGACATACATATAATGGAACTGTATATGTAATTTAATATGCATTGTTTCAAATTATTTTTATGTTGTGTTATGCTTTTTATTAATAAAAAAACGTTAAAAAACGATGTGCAACTTTTATTTTCTAAAACGACTTTATTTTTACAAAACGACCTTTTGCGCGACTTTTCAAAAATTCTTAACGGTAACCCTGGTGTGGCACATGTCACACAGATGTAAACCCGGCCTTTGCAAAGAAACAAGAACAAATTTAAGAGCTTTGAAAGGTATTTACCTCAAATGCAAATGTCGCAGTATGTGTGTTGCGCTTGATGTAAACCAGCAATAAATTTGCACACGAAATATATGCGAATGTGTATTATATATCTGAAACAACAGTGAATTCCGCTAATAAAACATCGATGTATCGCTTCTATTTACTGCGTTTCTTTACATCGATGTTTTTAAGAACGAAGTTGCATCCCAAGCCGTGAGGCTTTTTTGTTATCTATTGCATTAAATAATTAATCAAATATTTGCTTTTGTAGGTCTTATTACACACAGATTTTGTTATTCTGGTGTTCAATTAACATTAAAAAAATATGTGTTTAACTACAATTTCTAAACTCAAATTACACATTTCAAAAAGCATTCCTAAATAAAAGTTGCCATTTTATGTGTGTAACAGTAACCAATTAATTGGGACAAAAGTCAGAATTAATTTTATACGTCAAATGTGGTTGTACCCTTATATTATTGTATCATGGTTGACACAATAAAAAAACAGAACCTTAAAAAAGGGGGTTGAAAGTATTTTTGTTGTTAAATCCCATAATTACTAAAAGGAATAAATCATTTAAAGAGAAAAAATTTTTAACAAGTTTAAGGACAGAATAAAAATTTTCGTTTATGGAATAAAAATAGGATGGATTGAACAAAAATTTTATAGAATGAAAAAAAAATAATCAACTTTTTTTTGGAAAAAAAGAACAAGTTGAAAGAAAAGCACGAATATTGAACTGAATGAGTAAAGTAAAAAAAGGAAAGTTTGAACATAACGAAGGAATAATTTTTTTTTTTGGTGCAAAACGAAGAAAATAAGAATAAATATATTTGAAGTGACTTAATTTAATGAAAATTTAAGAAAGCAATAAGAACTTTTTTTTAAATAAAAATAAATAGAGTATTTTTTTTTGTGGAAAAAAGCAAAATTTAAGCTTGGGGGGGACGTAGACATATTTTGTGCAATAAAAGAAAATTTATCAATGAAAAAAATAGGTATAAATTGAAATCTTAAGAATAAATAATAAAAAATTATGATTGGTCAACCGTAGAAGGAATATAAATGGATAATTTTAGTTGTGAATTCGGAGTATAAAGGCAGTAATTAAAAAAAATATTATTAAAATTAAAATCGAGAACAATTTTTGTGTATCAAAAATATAAAAATCGATATTTTATTATCATTCTGGACTAATTTCTTTCTTAGGAATTTTGAGTTTTAGAAAATATCAACGTAGATATTCTGTCCTTAGCTAAAAACACTTAAAGTCAAAATGTTAAGAAGCAGCTGGGTATATTCACTAAACAAGGACGAACTCCAGCCCCATCTGAACGAATTTACCGTAGATACTAGCGGTACAGTGGATGAACTAAGGAAAAGATTTGCGAAATTTATTGGAGTAGAACACGAGGGAAATGTCACCACACGCTTACTACCGCTCCAGGACAGGTATGTAGCATCGAGCTCATTAACCGTGACCGCAGCTAGGGATATCCGTCCTACCTCGCCTGCTAAATCGACGGAAGTAAATAAGGTAGTGAGCACCGAAATCGAAAAGAAAGCGAACATTATCGACCATGACCCCCTAGAGTTTATTGAACGAATAGAAGAACTGGCAGAGATTTACGAAATATCGCTTGACCAGTTACCTAGAGTAATGCCGGAGTTTCTGAGATAATATTGGTCACTATGCATCTCAATGCTCGGCTCGGCAGAGTAGCCGTCCATGAAAGGAGCCAGCAGAACTGAGGGTTGCCGGCCCCTCCCCAAAGAAAAGTAAGTCCTCGACAAATCAAATCAGGTTAAACAGCGAAGATACACGTTTGACAGCCTCCGTATTAATAGAAGGAAAGTTAAGGGAGGCGATAATAGATTCAGGGGCAAACCGCAGTTTCATAAAGGAAAGTTTCATCAAACAGTTCAGAAGGAAGCCCGTTTTTGTCCCAGAAGAAATTGATGTTATTTTAGCCGATGGATCTACCAAGACCCTTTACGATACCGTAGAATTTGCCATCACATTAGGCTAGACTACCAAGAAGTGTATATTCTTAGTAATGCCTAATGCTAGCGATGAGCTTATTGTGGGGTTGGAATTCTTACGGCAATTTAATACGGTAGTAAAAATAGCAGGATTGACCTTAAAATGTTCAAAAATAGACACTAACTGTCGGACCACCGAAACCAGCAGGGTATGTAGTGAGTCGAAAGAACACAAGCCAACGAGAACCAAAAGTATGGTGAGTACCGATGAGATTAAGCCACTTATTCAAAATTAACTAACGCGAAACGAACAAGAAATCGTTTCCAAGTTCTTAAGAGAAGAATTCCCCATCGCAAATTGCCTGCCATAAGATTATTTTGATGGATGACCGCCCTATCAAAGTCCGATATTCACCGCGCAATTCAGCCATGCAAGCCATAATTGACGCCGAAGTAGATAACCTTATTGAACAAGGATGTATCGAACCCTCACCTAGTCCATATTGTTTCCCTATCACCCTGGTGAGAAAGAAAAATGGGACATGGAGGACCTGTATGTATTTTCGACAATTAAATCTCAGGTTAGTACCCCCGATGCATACCCTCTGCCCCGCATAGTATTCTAAATAGATTACGGGATGCCAAGTACATCAGCAGCTTAGATCTCAAGAATGGTTACTGGCAAATTTTCATGGAAGAAAAGAGTAAGCCGTATACCACTTTCGCAGTACCAGGGCGTGGATTATATCAGTGGAGAGTGATGCCATTTGGCTTACACTCCGCCCCATCAAATTTTCAACGAGCCCTCGATAATGTAATTGGCCCAGGAATGGAGCTCCACGCCTTCGCATATTTAGATGACATTATAGTTCTTGGTAAATCTTTAGAGAACCATCTACAAAACTTAAAGGAGGTATTTCGAAGACTAAGGCAAGCAAATCCAAAAATTAACACCGAAAAATGTAAGTTTTTTACTAGGGAAACAAAATATTTGGGCCATGTGGTAAGTGAGGATGGTATTAAAACGGATCCCGAGAAGGTAGCGGCGGTCACCCGGTTACAACCACCTAAAAATATACGGGAGGTACGGCATTCTTGGGAATGGCTTCCTGGTAGAGGAGATTTGTTCCAGAATTCGCCAAGGCCTCGCATCCATTAACGCAGCTATTGAAGAAGGGTAAGCATTGGAAATGGGGTCCTGAGCAGCAGCAGGCGTTCGAAGCACTAAAATGCAAGCTTACAGAGGCACCAATACTGGCGTGTCCCGATTTTTCCAAAACATTCACGCTGTAAACAGATGCCAGCGATTACGGACTGGGAGCCGTATTAACACAGGAACTCGAAGGGGCCGAACGGGTAATAGCATATGCTAGCCGACATTTGAATGGAGCCGAAAAGAATTACTCGGCGACCGAAAAGGAATGCCTTGCAGTTGTATGGGGCGTCCGGAAAATGCGAGCGTATATCGAAGGTTACAAATCTATGGTCATCGCCGATTATCTTGCCCTGAAGTGGCTGAATACCTTAGAAAGTCCCACGGCATTAGAACTATAGAAGTTCAACTTTTTGATCCAGTATCGTAAAGGTAAGCAAAACCTCGTCGCTGATGCCTTGTTGCGTCAACCTGTAGATGTCGCGAACCTTGTAAGTTGCGGTTCACCACCGTCGAATGAGTGTAAGTGGCTGCAGAAGATGCAACAGAAAGTAAAAGATGACCCAAAGAAATATGCTGACTATTCGATGGTGAATAGCCAATTATATAGAAATTTTCCTCGAAATAGTACTGATGCAGATGATATTCCATGGAAGTTATGTGTGGCTACACATAAACGTGAACACGTAATGCAAGAAAACCATGACAGTGTAACAGCCGGGCACCTGGGTATCCGGAAGACAATAAATAGAGAAGCAAACCGCTACTATTGGCCTGGAATGTTCCGGGATGTTAGCCGTTTTGTCCGATGGTGCCAGTCCTGCCAAAAGTATAAGATAAGTCAACAGAAACCGGCAGGAGAAATGTTAACCAACATCCCTGAAGAACCGTGGGCTACAATTTGTGCGGACTTTGTTGTAAAGCTACAGCAGAAGGTGTGATAAAGGCCTTAAGAGAACGTATCCTTGCACGTTACGGTGCTCCTAAGTTGCTGATCACTGACAATGGCACACAGTTTACCTCTCGGGTTGTGAAACGTTTCCTGGTTGAGATAGGTGTGCGACACAAATTCACTGCACCATACATGACAGTTTTTGCGTTTTTTTCGGTTTTGGCGATTTTTTAAGTTTTGGCTCCTTTTTTAGTTTTGACACTTTATTTTCTTGTTTTGGCGATTTTTTTATTTTTGGCGATTTTTTCATTTTTGCGATTTTGTTTAATTTAAATTTTTTTTTAGTTTTGGCGACAATTTTGCGTTTGCGCGATTTTTTGCGTTTTTTTCATTTTTGCGTTTTTTTTTCATTTTGTCGATTTTTTCGAATTTGGGGATTTATTTTAGTGTTAAAATTTTTTTTTTAATTTTCGCGATTTTTTTCGTTTTGGCGATTTTTTTTTGTTTGGCGATTTTATAATTTTCGGTTTTTTTAGTTTTACCGTTTTTGAATATTTCAAGTGTTTGCCTCTTACGGTTTCCAAGATATAGCAAATTGTCAAAATTACATAGTCAAAATTGCATTAACTGATGGACCACCCTTTAATTTTAATTGTTTTAAATTTTAGTGTTAATTATTGTAGTCTGTATGAAAATACACTAATTTTACAAAATTCAAGTTTCAATATACATATGTACATGCCATTGTATGTATATTACATGGGATTTTAACATTTTTCGTTGCTCGTTTTGGAACACCCTTTAATTTTTAATTCTCATGTATTTGTTGTTGTAGCGGCCAAGGTTCTACATACTCTGTCCAAATTTCAGATCTGTAGCTCTTACGGTTCCTGAGAAAATACCGTGTGACGGACAGACGGACAGACGGACAGCATAGCGAAAACAATAGGGTTCCTTTTCACCTTTGGTGTACGGAACCCTAAAAAAGGAATAAACAAAAGGTTATTTGATTTTTATGACCGCGAAGTAATAAACGCTAATAAATGTGCGTGAACAATTAAAAGGAATAGTGGACTGTTTTAATTATTTGGGGTTTTTCGGTGACTACCTTTATGATTTTTTTTACAGAAATTGCACCCTCATTGATTATTTGGAAAGTTTTGCACAATTTGAAACGTACAAGTGATGAATCAGGTATATGCCAGGTACCCTTAAAACATGCGCCCATTTATAAGTACCTGCCAGTAAAATATTGAAAAATACGTAGTATTTATAGTTGATCGATTTTTGTCATTCAGCCAGTGCCGACGAACGCGAACAGTAAAAGAGATTTTTCTCCAGTTTTTTAAAAGTGAATAACAAGAAAACATAAAATATATAAATATGGAAAATAACAAGTGCCAAAAATGGGATAATTTTTGTTACGTTTGTGGTCAAATTGTCCTTAAAAAAAACAAAAACTATCGACAAAATTTGTGTACTGAGGAACTCAAAAAAGCGTATTGTGATTATTTTGATGAAGCAGATTTAAGTGGTTAAAATTTTACGCCGAACACATTGTTATAATACCCTTGTAAATTGGATACATGGAGGAGGTGCAACGTTGTCTTTTATGAAGCCAGTAATTTGGGTGTAAGACACAACTGGACATGATGAATCCAGGTGCTAAGCATGCATAAATTTTCGTCCTGGATTAAACAGACAACAATTGAAAACAAAAGTATACACTGCTGCATTTACTGCCACACTTCCAGTTAACCGCCCTGCTGATGTCGATCCACCTAAACCTCCGAGTCTGGATACTGTGTCCCTGCAAGCCGAAACCGTTTTCACCAATCCGACCAACGTGAATGATGCGGATTGGACACCCGATATTGAAAATAATACAGGACAACCGCTAACACAAATCGAAATGGCTTACATTGTGGCCAAGCTCGGAATATCACAACAAAACTCCGAATGATTGACATCATTTTTGAAGAGAAGAAAACTCACACAGCAAAATGTCAGCGCAACATCATACCGACAACGCCAAGCTGATTAAAAATTAGATACGGTACGTATCGTTGTCTGTATTTAAATATTGTCATATCTAAATTTGTTGACTTCGATATATTCCCATTACCAATAATTTTTTCGCTTTTTTATATTTAAAACAGGTATTCTCAATGGACCAGATATAAGGAAATTAATGAAAAGCGAATCTTTCACAAATGTGCTTTCGAACCATAGTAACCACCTACATGCATGGAACGCATTGAAAGATGTCATCGAAGGCGTTTTAGGAAAGAACCGAGTACAGCGAGATGACATACAGAAACGAGTGGACAAGTTGCTGTATTATTTTGAAAATATCAATGCATCCATGACATGAAAATTACATTTCCTGCATTTCCACGTTGATACCTTTCTGGCACAATTACCTCAGGAATCAGACGAACAAGGAGAGAGGTTCCACCAGGTGACCATGCCAATGGAAGAGTGATTCAAAGGCAAAAAATTAGATGCGATGCTGGCGGAGGTTTGTTGGTGGAGTTCTAAAATTATGCAGTATGAAGATGAAAGCACCGAAGAAGAAGATGACACTGAAATTGGTGGACCCATGGGAAAAAATGATCCCTTGAATATTATGGATTCCTCGGATGACGACGCAAACTCAGACCACGAATATCAACAACCTACAAAGAAAAGCAGATCATCAAAACCACAAGCGTCAACTTCAACGAGAATGGATATTGACAATAATTGAAAATATTTTAAATTTTGTTTTTATGCATAGATTCCATATTTTCTGTGTAAGAATAGCTGCAATACAAATTGGAATTTTTATTTTAAGTTTTGTGTATATTCATTCATAACATTATTGGAATAAATTTATTCATCGATTTTCTCAAAAAATTTCTCACTTTACTCACAGGTTACGTGGCTTTATGCGAAAGTAATTAGATTTGACACATTTTTGCATTTTTGATTTTTTATGAATTTAAAAAAAAAATTTAGTTTTTAGGCAAAAAATACTTTTTTCCCTTCATACATTAATTTTTAACTTCGAAAGTGTTGTACACATAGGAAAACAGTATAAGAACAGATTAGAGGAATTGTAATGCTTAATTTTTCCAAATTTGTTTCAGCTAAATCGGACTAGTGGTTCTCGAGTTATGTCAAACAAAAGAGCCTAAAACGTGAAAAATTCCCCTATGCGATAGTTACTAACTTCAAATCGATATTAAAAATATTTTAGCAGGTAAGAAGACAAAACGAATGATGCACAAGTTCTTCTTTTTGGGCCTACTTTCACGTGAAATTGTCATAATTGAGTCCCGAATCAATGACTTCAAAAATGTTGTACTGAGTTATACTAGCATTTTCCCGCGACTTTGTTCGCACTTAGAAAGAAACTGAGTAGGCTTTAAATTGTATATAGGCCAGTGTTGGTATCTCTACGAAGAGCAAAAGCACATTAAGCTGTTGCAAAAAGGGTAAAAAGCGCAAGAAAATACGAAAAATAGGGTAAAAAAGCACCAAAATATATTTTTTTTAATTTTAATACATTAAGCCATTTAAAAAGGAGAGTTTAGAGTGTAAAAGCTCAAAATATAATTTAAAATTTTTGCTTCGAAATAAACAAAGTATTTGAGATGTAATAACAGAATTTATTAACATATTAATTAAAACAAGATCTTGTTTAATTTAATAAAAATAAGTATGTGAAAACAAATAATAAAAAAAAAAACATGAGTCAAATAATTGGGTATGTTCTGCATTCCACGTGAAATTAAAACGTGTGGAATTGCTGTAGAATTGTTGTTGGAAATATGTATTTACAACAACAATGCTATGGCAATTCCGAACTATTTAATTTCACGTGAAATATAGAACATACCCGAATATAGTAGCATATACTCGCATACATACATACATACAATAGTAGGTGAAGCTTAGGCTTAGATTAAGATATGTATGTTACTAATCATTTACACATAAAGAATGCATTAAAAGCGTCACTCTTTTCATAAGTACTCTTAACTTAAAAGTTTTTGTTTTTGCGATATTCACCCTTATTATAGTTGTCAACATTGACAGCACGGCAATACGATATAAAAAAATTGCGGGTTGGCTACGCGTTGTCTAAAAGAACTGATTGCTATTGATAACCTCATGCTTTCAATCGAAATCGGCCCTTAAAATTTAACCACCCTATAGTATGATTAAATATTTGTGTAAGCTGTAACAAATGTGTTATTCCATACTACTTTCAATCAGTTATTATGCAGAGAATTATGTGGTACTTTCCAGTTACTTCCATTTTTTATTTTTCAAAAAAAAAAAAAATAAATTTTTTAATCCCAATTATGAAAAGTTTTCTAGATTGTTTTTAACATAGTTTCCGTTATTGTCATTAAAACGAATTTAATAAGCCTCAGTTAAAAGATGCTGATATTAGCGCTTAAAGGTATTTTAGTTTTGTAAATTAATAATATTTTTATTTAACAAAAAAGCACCAAAAGCACTGTAAGAAATTGTTAAAAGCACTGTAAATACCCGTTTTTTAAAAAAGGGTATTAGCCAAAATTTCGCGTTTATGAAGAGGCAAAAAGCACCAAAAATACCCGAAACGCACCAAAATACCATCACTGATATAGGCCAATCTTATCTAAAATAGACAAAATACCAACAGTGAAAATTCTCGCGATTTATACTGTTTCGCACTACTTTCTCAATTTTGTCTTTCATATCATTCCTCTCCAGACAATAATAAACAAAACAAAAAAAGGATAGGTGATCCAGGCGTTCACGCGTCCTGTCGTGACCAAGGGAAATAGGGATTCACGCTCTGCAGATAATGCGACTAGTCCATACATTCATGTAGGAGCACTCCAAAACTACTCCTACTCTACACTTATCGTGCAGCATTGAATGCTTGTATGAAAACGACATTGTCCATGACTGCATTACATGGGACCATGATGTAACTAGTCTATTTCACCTATGTATATATATTGGACCACGTACTCCAATATTATTTGCAGGATTTTTATATACATACTTACATACATATGTATGTATATATGTATGTTTTTTTTTATTAGGGTTCCGTACACCAAAGGTGAAAAGGAACCCTATTGTTTTCGCTACGCTCTCCGTCTGTCCGTCACACGATATTTTCTCAGGAACCGTAAGAGCTACGGACCTGAAATTTGGACACAGTGTGTAGAACCTTGGCCGCTACAACAACAAATACATGAGAATTAAAAATTAAAGGGTGTTCCAAAACGAGCAACGAAAAATGTTAAAATCCCATGTAATATACATACAATTGTATGAAGATATGTATATTGAAACTTGAAATTTGTAAAATTAGTGTATTTTTATACAGACTACAATAATTAACACTAAAATTTAAAAAAATTAAAATTAAAGGGTGGTCCATCAGTTAATTCAATTTTGACTATGTAATTTTGACTATTTGCTATATCTTGGAAACCGTAAGAGGCAAATACTTGAAATTTTCAAAAACGGTAAAACTACAAAAACCGACAATTATAAAATCGCCAAACCAAAAAAAAAATCGTCAAAAATTAAAAAAAAGCCAAAACGAAAAAAATCGCGAACATTAAAAAAAAATTCTAACACTAAAATAAATCGCCAAATTCGAAAAAATCGCCTAAATGAAAAAAAAACGCCAAAAATCTAAAAAAATCGCCAAAACGCGAAAATGTCGCCAATACTAAAAAACAATTTTAAATAAAAAAAAATCGCAAAAATGAAAAAAATCGCCAAAAATAAAAAAATCGCAAAAATGAAAAAACGCCAAAAACCGAAAAAAATCGCCAAAACAAGAAAATAAAGTGTCAAAACTAAAAAAAGAGCCAAAATTTAAAAAATCGTCAAAACCGAAAAATGATGAAGTTTGTATTAAATTACATATCTAGTGTTCCTACGGAACCCTTCGTACGCGAGTCAGAGTCGCACTTTACTCAATATTCAATATTCAAATGCCATAATTTTTAAAGTCATAATTTTCATTAACATAGAATATTAACTATAAAATTTGGTTTTTTGTGACTGTTATCCCGTTTATACGCAATTCTTATTTGCAAATAAAACTGGAAAGCGTTGCCGTATAATTTTTTTATTGTAAGTTAATAACCCACGAAAACTATTTGTAAATAGAGCACTATTTACAAATAAAGTGTAAAATGTTGCCAATTATTTTTGTTTTGTAAGAAATTTAATACAAATTTCACAATGTGTGGCAATATCATTCACAGATAGTAATGTATTCTATCTATGTATAAACGGTGAGGTTAGTATTTGCTAATAGTTTTATTTGCAAATAAGATTTGCGTATAAACGAGGTATATGTTACGAGAATACAAAATTAAGACCGAGTCACAAGAGTAAATATAGAACTCTGTCATAACAAAAGTTGTGACTGAATTGAGGTTTTTCTGTGAATAGGCATGTAAGCCCCACAAAATATTAAATTTTTTAATATGCGGCTTTTATTCATTCTTAAGTTCTAACGATTTCGCTAGGATTAAAGGACTAATTGCTATAAAAAAAACCAAAACAGGGAATGAAGGCATATCTTGGTATATAAAAAAATATATTTCATATGAATACTGTCTTTGTGGTTACGGGAATCGAGCAGGCTCTAAGAAAATCCATGCAAACTGTTTCCCTAATGCATGATGAATATGTTGCTAGTAAGTAAATGTTTTCTGTGCTTTAATATATATTTTTTAATTGATACCTCCGCCTTGAATTCGCCTAAACAGAACAATACCTTTTAAGGAAATGAATTGGAATTATAATGGAGTAGATTTTGTATTTCTGTGTGGATATAATTGTATTTGCATTTTTATTTCAAGTAAAACTTGGAATGTTAACCATAGAAAAATTAAAGGAAAGGTATATATTTTAAAAATCGCGCGACAAATCGGAAAAATTTAAGTTTAATAAAAAAATCACACAAATTTTAGGTTATAAATAAAATCTATTTAACTTTAAAGTTGTACTCATGGAGGCGCTTCTGTTGATTTAGCTTTTTTCATTAAGTATACCACCTTGGTGGTGAAATTTACTGTCTGTGAACCAAAGAGATTCATACTCTATGAAAAAATGTGTTGTAGAGAATTATTGTCAACAATCGTAAGCTTTACTTACTAAAAATAAATAGTTTTAACTTTTAATACATATATAACTAGAAAAAAAATATCGAAATTATTCGATGTAATAATTCAGTTCTCCTGCAAAAATAAAGTGAACAAAACCAAGAGAAAAGTGAAAAAATTCACGTGAAAAATATTCTGCCTTATCGTGGTTGGTGTATTTCAAATACGACTACAACTGTTTGGTAATAGATTAAAGAAGACTTCAACAGTTTTTCTTTACTTTATTACCAAAAAATCGTAGTCGTATTTGAAATACGCCAACCATGATAAGCCAGATTATTCATGATAAGGGGAACCAAAAGAGGGAAAATATTTCTGGCGAAAATTTTCGAGGGAAAAAATTTTTACTATAGGGGAGATAAAGTTACTCTGGTTTGTATTCAATTCATTAATTGTATTAGAAAAGAAACAATTAATAGTGTGTATGTGTATAAAAAGCTTAAGAATAAAAAATTTATATTTAATTATTCAAGTATTAAAATTTCAGAAACGTTAAAGCGTTCAATGTTGAGTCCTTTAAATGAAATCTTATTTTTTTGCAGAAGTTACCAGCGACAGCGCTTTCAGTTGAAGAGAGCTTTATTGTGTTATTGTAATATGTTAGTTGTTTTTTGTTCGTTTTTTTATAAACTACAAATTCTTGTCGAAGAACGTTAAAATTATCGTCTTTTTGCTTTACATCTGCTAGAGCTTTTTTGATAACAGATTACAATTCTTCCTGGAAAGAATTGTTATAATTTTCCTAAAATTTTACAATTTTCTTACCTTTCATTATTACAGAATGCTTATGCCGGCCATGCACTACACAAGTTCAGTGCTCAATTCTGGCACTGCGTAAACTAAGCTTGTGACACACACTATACAAGTAAACTGTGCAGTTTTTATTTTAAAGCTATAAGTGAAGAAGACAACATGTGCAAATACTGCTCTATTTTATTAATTGCTGTGACAATAAAAACAGCCTAAATCCTAAATGTGTTAATCTTTTTAACAGCCATTTCTCTATTTGCATCGGGGTATTTTTCCTTTAGTTTATTAATTAATTTTTCGTAGGCTTCGATTTTCATAATTCTATTGCTATAATCACTGCTTTTAATGCGCCATAATGCAGGCGATTCTTTGTATAATTCTAGGAACTCTGTCCAGAATATTTTTTCTGCGCTCATTTTTTGTTTTTAACTCTTAAAAAATCACGACAAAACTGAGCGTTTGCAACATACACTACACAAGTTCACTGTACAGTTTTCAAACTTGAGCAAATATCAAAATCGTTTTGATATTTACCCAGTTCACTGCGTAAATAGCACAACCGCCCCCATACACTACACAAACGCACTGTACAGTGCCAGACTTGAGCACTGAACTTGTGTAGTGTATGTCCGGCATTAGTAATGTATAAAACTCTTCAATGTAAAGTATTTGCTGTATTTTTAAACAATATAACAATGTTAAGGTAAAACTTAAAAACCGAAGCTTTTTTTGTCGGTTTCGGTTTTTGTGGGTTAAAAAGCGCGGCTTCGGTTTCGGTTAAAACCGAACGGTAATCCCTATTTGCGGTAATCCTACTCCTCTTTGGACTAGTCTTTACATGCTTATATGGAAAAGTCGCATTATTTGCAGGGAAGTTGTGTGGCAAGCTATTTTCATTACAAGTGATTTTTTTACTTGCATGTTTGTAAATTGTCAAAAGTAAAAACGGTGTTACCATTTAAGGAGTTTATTTTAATTTTAATGGATAGTTTACATGGAATCATTTTTAAAATATTATTATTTCAACTTATATACAGAAAAAAAAATATAATAACAAAAACTAAAAATTTTTAAAATATTTCTAGAAAAGATGTGATATCTTCTAAGCGGCTGGACCGATTTTATTAAAACATAGCTAAGAACCTTCTATCAAGTCACCTTTCAAACAAGAAAAACTAAATCAAAATCGGTCTAGCCGTTTGGTCTGTACGTGTACTTGTACAGACACACACTACAAATAGTGTTGTAAAAGTATTGAGTATTTGAGTACTGAGTACTCAATACCGAGAGTTTTTACCGGTACTCAATATACAAAAGTAACTACTCAATACTTTCAGGGTTGCATTTAGTAGTATTAAAGCGAAAGTCTTCCTTTAAAATACATCAGATTTATACAACTCTGTGAGCTTGATACAAACAAATATGACTCTGAACCTCATGAAGTTAGTGTAACAAATACCAATTCAGAAACCAATGTTCTGTTAGGAATTATTTTGATACGAAAACAGCCACTAAAAAAGTACTACAAAATGCATCATTGAACTACTTCAGTCATTAACAAATACTATTGGACAGAAAAAGTGACCCTTTAGAGTAGTGGAAGGAAGGCACGTGATAAAATATAACCAGCAAGTCAGGTCGTCACAAATATGAAAAATCTTTTAAATTCTTTTAATATCGGTAAAATTTTATTTCTACATTTCAACAATGACTAAGTAATAACATCAATTGTGAAAAAAAAATGTTTATTAAGAAGTATTTAGAAGATAAGAAAGAGTACGTAAAAAATTTTTTATGTACAAAAACTAATCTTCAAACTTATTTATTTTCATTTGATATAAATTAATTTAAATATGCTCGTCTTAATCTTTGTTTTTTCCATATTGCATTATAAATAAAATACTATAGATAATAGTTTTTAACTTTCCATACAAATACATATATAAAGTATTGAGTAGTATCGAGTACCCAATTGAAAAAGTGTCAAGTAGTACTAAGTATTCAAAAGTAGCCGCTTTTTACAACACTAACTACAAACTTATAACACCCCTTTTTTTAGTTAAAGAGTTAAAAACTAAAATCATGTAATAAAATATGAATTATTATTGAATTTCAGTAAAAATTTATTATTTATTTTGTTAAAAAGCTCTTCACTTAATTTGCTTCCCTGCAATGTTCCTACGCTAAAGATTTGGTAACCCAGACATTAAAAACTTATGCAGACACACAAAAAAATAGAAACAACATACGGATAAATTTTCTTTATAACCTTTGCGTTCCAAGACATTTTAAAAATAAACTTTATTTACTGCCATATTTATAAAAAATATATTATTATTGTTATTAAATAACAGCTGTCGGAAAAAAGCTGTTAAAAAAGCTCTAAATAAACATTAAATAATTTTTGGAAATAAGAAGGTTAAACTTTAACAGCCATATTCATAAAAAGTTATTTCTGGTTTATTAGCAGTTTTTTGACATAATTGACTAAAATTGTATTCATAAATCGAGAAAACCTTATTTGACGTTCAATAAGCAAATTATAAAATCAAAAATTCTATTGTTCGATTTACCCTTGTTTAAACCAAAAATAAGACACGTACGTATGTACACATATATAGTTACATACCTATTTTGTCATGATGACATTGTTTATATTTTTTCAAAACATTTTATCGTGAATTTTTATAACAAAATATAATATTACTTTTTTGTGTTAATAAGTATTAAATATACATACATATATACATACATGCTAAAATTTAACTATGGATGCAATAAGTACAATTCGCAGAATAGGCGCAGTAGAATTTTATCAAAAGAAAGCAATTTACTTAAAAAATTTCTTCCAACAGAAACTATAGCCCACATTTCAAATAGTCTTCCACCAAAAATTTACAAAGAAAAAATCAATCTCTTCTCTATTCCCGATGATCAATTTAAATTAAAGTATCGCTTTAAGAAATCTACTGTTAAAAGTGGTCGATATGGTTAAAAAAGACGTATCATTAGACAGCAGAGGGTGTGGAACTTCAGTCGAGCTCCAGGTATTAGTTGCCTTACGTTGTTGGGGTCGCGGAGAGGTATGCAAATCATTTATGTACATAATTATTGCTATATTATTTTTCCCTTTTAGTACCAAGATGACGCAGGTGATCTTCATGGTCTCACGCAACCAACAGTGTCGAGAATTTGTTTCAGAGTTGGTCATGCTTTGGCTCGTTACATTCAAGAGTTTATTAAAATGCCAACATCTGTAGAGGAAGAGGCAACGTTGATTAGAAGGTTCGAAGAAATTCGAGGCTTTCCAGGAGCAACTGGGGCCATCGATGGTACCCATATAAGGATTAAGAAAACTGGGGGCGAACTCGCCCAATATTACATCAACCGAAAAGGTTAGTACTCGCTAAATGTGCAGGTCAAAAAGCTTTAAAATTTTTATTTCAGTTTTTCTCACTTTCTTTTACATATGTAGGTGATTTGTGATGCTCACTTAAAAATCCGCGATATAGTGACAAAATGGAGGGGCAGTACACATGACTGTAGGATTTTCAATGAATCCAGCATAAGCAACGTTTTGAAAATTCAGAATTTAGGGGCAGGTTATTAGGCGACTCAGGATATAAGCTAACACCGTACTTGTTTACACCTTTACTTCAACCTCAAAATGAAAAAGAGGTCAAGTACAACATTGCTCACATCGCAACTAGAAATACAGTGGAGCGCACAGTGGTGACTTTTGCAAAAAAATGGTAATAAATCTGGAACTTCTAAACTACTGATTGGATTTATATGAAACTTCGAACATCCGTAGAGGAGGACTCAGGCTTTATAACAACTTGGCAGCCGTCTGGCTTAAGCTGCACAGGAGTTACAGTGGGCCTAAGTTGACAACATGGGACTCAAAAAAAATTCTGAGGCTTGTAACTTTTAGAAAACTTATCCGATTTTTATGAGATAAAGCGTTTTGATCTAAGCTTAACATTTTTAATAAATAATGTCCTTAGATGTGTTTTCGTATCTCTCATAACTTAGAAGATATTTGACTTTTAACAAAAAAAAAAAATTTTTTTTTGCCTTGACTTTTTTTAGTATTTCACCTACAACTTTTTAGTTAATTGTTGGATTTTAAATTAAAAGTCAGCATTAAATTTCTGATCAAATTTTAAATAAAAATAAGTAAAAAACGTATTAATATCTGCAGTCGTAAAAACGGGAAAAGGCAAAGAATTCAAAGTTTTAAAATTTTTCTGGAAAAGTCACGTTTTTTTAAGAAAAAGTATCTTCATTATTTTCAATTTTGTGAAAAACTTTGTTTAACACATACACTTTTAAACCACATAGCGCTAAAAACAATCTATTCAGAATATGCTAAGAGTCAATTATTTTGTATTTTGGGCATGCACCCTACACTCAACAGTGTCCGAAAATTGCCAATTTCAAAATTTTTTTTTGTGCTTATGCGCTTATAAAAAGTTGTGACGGTATATTTTGACAGCTTTAGCTATATCATTTAATTATTAGGATAGTTGGCAACATGTTAAACTTAAATTTTTAACAGCCTTTTCATAATTGCGAGGATGCGCGCAAATTTTCTGAAAAAAGTCAAAATTTTGGAAAAATTTTGTTTTGTACCATAAAAAATATATATAAAAACAATTTCCTTTTTTTATGTTGGCATTTTTAGCTTTCATGTGAGTCCTTTTACTTTGCCTGAAAAAATTATTCCAATATAATTAACTGATCTCGAGATATTCCGATTGTAGGGTGCAATTCAAAAAATATGTAGAATGCGCTTAACTTTTTTCCCTTTATTCACACATCAGCTGTTTAAAACTTTTATGAATTCTGAAATTCAACCTAAACAGAAAAACAAAAATTAATTTGGAATGTTATCCAATAAGTCTATGTATATTTTTCGCAATAAAAAATATTTATGGTAATTATACCACATGTTTTTCCATGTAAGTGTAGTTAATGTTAATAACAGGTAAGCATTTAACGAATAACAACGCACATGTTTAATGGATTAAAAAAAGGTTTTTGCGGATTTTATTACAGCAACATCGGGAGGTGCTACCTGATTGTGCTACTACTACTTAATAACACTTCACAGTACTAGGTAATTAGACAAAATTAGCAAAGGTTCTTATAAATTATGCTGTATTACATAAAAACGCAAGAACAATCACTCTATATTGAACTGTTATGGAGATTAGTATTAAATATAACGCGGTATGTAAACTTCTATGGGAATACGTTCCTGTTAGTTTATTGCGCCAAGAAAAATGTTCTAAAATCATAGATATAATTGACAACTCATTTGGATTAAAACTAAATGAAGATGCTAATAAAAAAATAGAGAACTTTTTGGTAGCGTACGAAAGAAAATTGAAAGAATTAAATTATAACAAAACTAAGTTCCAAAAACAAAATGAACAATGGCTAAAAACCGAGATAGTTACACAGATTGGTGTGAAACAATTGGGAAGGCCTAATAAATTATACGAGGAACTTCAACCAAGAAGCCAGAAAAGAAAGCAAGAAGACCTCATTGAAAACCACTCTTTTTGGCCTTATAAAGGATGCCTTTAGAAGTGCCTTAACCAAAAACAAACCGAAGGAAGTTGGCAAAATTGTAGATGCTCTTCCAAAAGCATCTCCAAAGAGAATACAACGTATGGTGGAAAGCATACCAACGCCTAAGTCTAAAACAGATTTTACTAATGAAGATGCATTAGCCCTTATTCTAAACTTGGGTCTAACAAGGAATAAATATGAAATATTAAGAAAAGCTATGACTGAAAAGAAATGGGGAAATTTGCCATCTACAAAGTCATTGAAGGCAACAAAGGGTGTAATTTTGCCATCGGTTTCGAACGTTAGTAGCACGGGCGCCACTATTGAGTTATGCAGTCTCCTCGAAAATACTGCTTCTAGGATAATTTCAACCTTTAGCAAAGAAGACATAAGTAAATGCCACAAGTCCGAGCTAGTATTAATTTGTAAATGGGTTGTGATGGGACTACTGGATTTTCTGAATATAGACAACAAAGCGAAGATAATATATCTTTTTCATCGATATTTATGTCTACGTTGGTACCTCTTAGAATGCGTTTATATATCGGGTGTTTTTTATTGAGGTATAGAACTTTAAGTTGGCATCACTTTTTTAACTGGCGGCCATTTTGTCAGCTGTCAAGTGATTAATATTTAGTTTGGTTTGCCATTTCATCATGAACAAGTTGACAAAAGAACAACGCTTGCAAATCGTGCAAATTTATTTCGAAAATAATGGTTCAGTTCGCGAAGTTTACCGCAAGCTCCGTCCATTTTATGGTCGACATAATCGTCCATCAGAGCAATTAATTCGGTTAACCATGGATCGTTTTCGCACTACGTTTACTCTATGTGACAATACGCATCCGCAGAGATGTCGAACAGTGCGCACCGAAGAAACAATTGCCGCTGTAGAGCAAAGTGTTGAAGAGGACCCGAATGAATCGATTCGCCACCGTGCACAGCAATTGGAGCTTTGTCCATCAACTTTATGGAATATTTTGCGCAAACATCTTGGCTTGCGACCTTACAAGATCCAGCTTGTACAAGAATTAAAGCCGCGAGACCATGCAATGCGTCGTGATTTTGGTGTATGGGCCGAAAATGAGATTGATCTCGATGCTGATTTTCATCGCAAAATTTTGTTCAGTGATGAGGCTCATTTTTGGTTGAATGGCTACGTCAACAAGCAAAATTGCCGCATTTGGAGTGAAGAGAATCCACATGAGACCCTTGAGACGCCATTACATCCACAAAAACTGACTGCTTGGTGTGCTCTATGGGCTGGTGGAGTCATTGGGCCATACTTCTTCCGAAATAATGCTGGAGAGTCAGTTACCGTTAATGGAGACCGGTATAGAGCCATGATAACCAACTATTTTGTTCCCGAATTGGATGGCATGAATGTGGATGAGTTGTGGTTCCAACAAGACGGCACTACATGCCACACAGCGCACGTCACAATCGATTTATTGAAGGAAACATTCGATGAGCGCATAATTTCGCGGAATGGACCTGTCAATTGGCCACCAAGATCGTGTGATTTGACACCATCGGATTATTTTCTTTGGGGATATGTGAAGTCGCTCGTCTACGCCAACAAACCAGAAACGTTAGGGGACTTGGAAGCCAACATTCGTGGCGTTATTGCCAGCATACGGCCCCATATGCTCGAAAAAGTGGTTGAAAATTGGACCTGTAGAATTGGCTTTATTCGAGCCAGCCGCGGCGGCCACATGCCCGGAATCATATTTAAACATTAATGGCATAAAATTATCCTTCCAATAAAGCCAAACTGATGGACATTAAAACGATTTTCTTGTGTTTTATTTCAATTTAAAGTTCTATACCTCTAAAAAAAAACACCCGATACAAATTCATCATCATCATCCACTGTACCTGCATTTGAAGACGTATGGATAAATAGGACGCCTGCATCAAAGTTATTATGTCGACCAATAAAATTTGAATATATGAAAGAAAATAGAGATGAAACTCAAAATATTGTAGTTACTATATCAGAAGAAATAAGGAACTTACAAAGCATTGCAATAAAAATTTCTGACTGCATTATAAATGTCACATTTGATTTACAATTCACTATGATAGATGGAAAAGTTGCCAATGCCCTAACGGATACCAAGTCATACTGGAAATGCAATATATTTGGGAAAAAAAGCTCTGAGT
Source organism: Tachina grossa (assembly GCA_949987645.1). NCBI lineage: Eukaryota > Metazoa > Arthropoda > Insecta > Diptera > Tachinidae > Tachina > Tachina grossa. The sequence continues at coordinate 58,381,907 of OX465277.1, read as the reverse complement.
TTGAAGATAAATCTGATGAAACTATAAAGGAGGAAGCCCTTAAATTTGGAATTTCCCCACTTCATGCTCGCATTAGAATTATGGAGTATTGCTTGCATCTATCATATGATATAAAATATAGAAATATCAAAGGTAATGAAACTGTCTCCTCACGAAACAACAAAGACTTAGCAGATACACGAAGAACTGAGAAGAAAAGGATACAAGATGAATTTAGAAAGCATGGGCTTATAATTGATAAGCCAATTAACGGTTATGGTAGCTCGAATAATGGAAATACTGCTAGACGCTTTTTTGAGGATCCTGAGACTACATCCTTGATAACCGGCTTGGATAAAAAACTAATAAGGAACTTCAAAATAATACTGGCAACTATTAACAGTAAAAAGCAAATTAATGCAGAAAAATTTGATGCTTTTGCTAATGAAACAAAAGTATTGATAAAAAATTTATATCCATGGAGATTGATGACGCCAACTGTACATAAGGTATTATCTCATGGAAAAGAAATCAGTGAAACCAACATCCTACCTCTGGGAGAACTTACAGAAGAAGCTCAAGAAGCAAGGAACAAAGATGTAAAGCAGTACAGATTATTTAATAGTCGAAAGTGTTCAAAATTAGCAGAAAATTATGATTTAATGCTTCACTTATTGTTATCCTCAGATCCAGTTTTACAAGCAATACGGTTGAAATGGTTACCAAAGATAACTAAAGAAATAGAGAAAGACGACAGTGAAGCAATTCAAATAAAAAACCTCTTAGGCTTCGATATTTCGGATTGTTTTCTTAAAAATAATTGAAATAAATAAATTGTAAAATTATGGTAATTAACATAGCTCAAACATGTAATTTAAACATATATAAATTATTTAGTCTTAAATAGTTTTTCTTAGCTATAGCCTAATATTAAATAGATTATCTATTGGTAAATAATAATAAAAAAAACAATACACACAAATAAAACTTTTCACATTTTTTATGGAACACAGCATAATTTATAAGAACCTTTGCTAATTTTGTCTAATTACCTAGTACTGTGAAGTGTTATTAAGTAGTAGTAGCACAATCAGGTAGCACCTCCCGATGTTGATGTAATAAAATCCGCAAAAACCTTTTTTTAATCCATTAAACATGTGTGTTGTTATTCGTTAAATGCTTACCTGTTATTAACATTAACTACACTTACATGGAAAAACATGTGGTATAATTACCATAAATATTTTTTATTGCGAAAAATATACATAGACTTATTGGATAACATTCCAAATTAATTTTTGTTTTTCTGTTTAGGTTGAATTTCAGAATTCATAAAAGTTTTAAACAGCTGATGTGTGAATAAAGGGAAAAAAGTTAAGCGCATTCTACATATTTTTTGAATTGCACCCTACAATCGGAATATCTCGAGATCAGTTAATTATATTGGAATAATTTTTTCAGGCAAAGTAAAAGGACTCACATGAAAGCTAAAAATGCCAACATAAAAAAAGGAAATTGTTTTTATATATATTTTTTATGGTACAAAACAAAATTTTTCCAAAATTTTGACTTTTTTCAGAAAATTTGCGCGCATCCTCGCAATTATGAAAAGGCTGTTAAAAATTTAAGTTTAACATGTTGCCAACTATCCTAATAATTAAATGATATAGCTAAAGCTGTCAAAATATACCGTCACAACTTTTTATAAGCGCATAAGCACAAAAAAAAATTTTGAAATTGGCAATTTTCGGACACTGTTGAGTGTAGGGTGCATGCCCAAAATACAAAATAATTGACTCTTAGCATATTCTGAATAGATTGTTTTTAGCGCTATGTGGTTTAAAAGTGTATGTGTTAAACAAAGTTTTTCACAAAATTGAAAATAATGAAGATACTTTTTCTTAAAAAAACGTGCCTTTTCCAGAAAAATTTTAAAACTTTGAATTCTTTGCCTTTTCCCGTTTTTACGACTGCAGATATTAATACGTTTTTTACTTATTTTTATTTAAAATTTGATCATTTACTGTCTTTTAATTTAAAATCCAACAATTAACTAAAAAGTTGTAGGTGAAATACTAAAAAAAGTCAAGGCAAAAAAAAATTTTTTTTTGCTAAAAGTCAAATATCTTCTAAGTTATGAGAGATACGAAAACATATCTGAGGACATTATTTATTAAAAATGTTAAGCTTAGATCAAAACGCTTTATCTCATAAAAATCGGATAAGTTTTCTAAAAGTTACAAGCCTCAGAATTTTTTTTGAGTCCAATGTTGTCAACTTAGGCCCACTGTAACTCCTGTCCAGCTTAAGCCAGACGGCTGCCAAGGCATTTGTTATAAAGCCTGAGTCCTCCTCTACGGATGTTCGAAGTTTCATATAAATCCAATCAGTAGTTTAGAAGTTCCAGATTCATTACCATTTATTTTGCAAAAGTCCCCACTGTGGAGCGTTGTTTTGGTGTGTGGAAGCAACGATTTCGATGTTTGCAACGCGGAATGACCGTTGATTTCCCTAACGTAAAGGTTGTTATTGTCGCACTTGCCGTACTTCATAACATTGCGATTGTGGAAAATGATTTAGTTCCAGGTAATATGTCAAATCTACACACACAAAGTACAAAGTGTTTTAACAAAATCATGTTATTTTAAGATGACTTCGATGAAAGTATTCAGAGGCCAGTATATGCAATCCAAAATCCACCATACTCAAGCGCTTCTGATAGAAGAGTGAAAATTCTTTTGAAATGTTTCATTCAGAATAATTTTTAATTAATTTGTATAACCTATAGGTACATACATACATACCAGAGCTGTAAATAAATTATTAGTTTTTGAGTTAATTCGCTAATCATTCATGCACTGAAATAGCAAATCTTGAATTAATTATTTTCACACAAGAGAAAAGAATTTAATGAAATTTGAATCAATTAAAAGGAATTAGGCAGAAATGAATTTCAATTCGTTACCAATTCAAATGAATTTGTAGAATAAGTTGCAATTCGTTTTTAATTCAAATGAATTTGAATTGCAATTCATTTCCAATTCCTTTGAATTGAATTGATTTTGAACTAATTCAAGTGACTTTGCAAATTTGAATTGAATTAATGATTCATTTGCAGCTCTGATACAAGCTTGCATGTGTATATATGTATAATGCTAAGGGCAAATTTCATCAATTCTATTTATTAATAGTTGTTTTCCATATACATACTTATGTATTTAATTTTTTATCAATGAAAAATTTAACTCTTACAGGATGTTTGTATGTAGATTCATAAAACATTTTATTACTTCACTTACCTTAAATTCTAATCAACTGAAAGATTAATAAAGAAAATAGTTTTTATAATTTTAATTTTCAATATTGTTTTAATGTATTTTTATTTGTTTTACAAACACAAATTTTTTTTAATTCTTCCAAAATTACATATAAATTAAAATAAAGGAACAAATTCAGTCAATGTTAAAACAAACAAAAAATTATATACATACATATATATAAGGTACAAGGTGGAATTATTTGTTATTATAAATATAAATTGAAGAATTATCTTTGAATTAAACGATTTGTCTTGATATATTATTTAAATTTCAAAATTATCTGCAAAAATTTAAAATTATCAAAAATTTTTATTCATGATGATGCATATTTTTAAAATTCAACTTTTCCTAAAACACAACTTAAACAAATTCCTTTAACTCATGACTTTCGTGAGCTGGACCATGTCTACAAAAGGTATATTCTTATAGTTTATGCATATTTTGGTATTTCTCCCAAAACAACATATGTATATTAAAAATCTTTCAAATTGTGTGCTTTTTTAAGTTTTCTTGGGAGAACATATCAAAATATGAAAAAATATAAAAATAGAACTTTTGTAGACTCGCTCCAGCTCACGATAAGTTGACTATAAGGTTTAATGTGCCCTTAAAGTTTATAAATAAATACTTACCAAATGACTTTTTTTTATAAAAATTAAGTCAAGCTTGTATTAACTCAAACTCTACGTCATAATTCCTAATACGTTTTTTTCTGCTTCAACTTGCAGAAGATGCAGTTCTCTTCTGCATTCCACATCAAAACTTACAATGTTATGGATGCTATCGTCAGCTACATTGCTCTTTTCTGGGATGGTTTTCTGAAATTGGCACTTCCTTTTCACAAATATGCTGTGGAAGTTCCGCGATGGTACCGCAATTTTTTCTAGTTGTACTTTCCTTGAAAGAAAAATTTAAAACAATAGCAGGGTTTAATTTACATGAAAATAAAAATTAAATACCTTCATAAATATTTCATCTGAATCGTAGATGTTTGTATCAACCGCAAACTCATTGGGGAGCCATACAGCAATATCGTTGCCTGAGATATCTAGATCGGTGGGCGGTTCGCCTCCGCCAGTTTGCTTCAATTTCAAGCGGTGCTCAGACACTTCTTTTTTGGCATTAATTTTTATTGTTGTCCATTGCGATTTTATTTGTCCAACAGTCCGTTTTTCGCATGAACACAAACTGTTAAAACTTGAAATAGAATTGAAAAAATTAGGTTTTAAAAACTATTTTTATTATTATAACAGGTACATATGTACATATGTACATAGCCTACTCATTTTGAAGATCTAGCCAAGCTTTTTTCTTCATGTTGTTGGTGTTCGTGTCAGTGTTTTTGTTCTCAATGCATTTAACACGTATTCTAACCAACTCCTTTAGCAATTCCTTTAATAAAATATTATTTTTAATTTTTGAACCGATATAATAAAAAGATATACATACCTTATCTACTTCACTCCAATTTTCGCTTCTCTGCCTTTTCAAACTCTTGGTTTTTATATCCTGTAAATATAAAATGTGCATACATAAGTATGTATGTATGTTAGTTAACTTAACACTGATGTTATGGGATTGGAACCCAAGGTATTCCATTTCCCATACAGAACTTCTCTGCAGATATTCGACAATGTCGTCCAATGTAGATGAAACAGGCTAGAAACAAGAGGGTCCCATGTAATTTAGTCATGGACCATGCAGTTTTCACACAAGTTTTCAGTGCTGCACGACAAGTGTTCATCCTGATCCTTTATGGATAACACTTTACACGCATTCACGGAAAAGTTGCGGTATCTACATGGTTACATATTACCGAATATGTGTTTATATATGTACATACATACACACGGATACCATTCATACCTGAAACTCCACACTAAAATTTCCTGGTGCATTATTTTAATTTCTTCACTCATTTTAATTTTTTAATTTAAACACAATGCAAAATATTCTACAACTTCCCGCTTTTAAATTATAAAATGCAAATAATGCTAGTGGTGAGTAAACTAAACACATATATACAAACCTGCTACTTGGCCGGTACTCGAATGCTTTTAGTGTTGTATACTGCTAAAATCTGATTACACACACATCTTTTGTTATATTTATTGTTTTATTTTTATTTTTTTAACCGGTAAAACAAATTTTTATCACCATAAAGAAGTTTTCTTTTAACAAAATATATACTATTAACTTTTTTCACTTTACTACCAGGTAAATTGATATTCTGGTTTTACACATCACTTAGATTGAGATGACAGCCGAAAGTAACGAGAGTTGCCATACAGACACCTAATATTGCTTAAATCGTTTATTAGTTATTTATCAGCTATTTGGCGTTTATGAATACAAATTTTTAAATATGGTTTATTTGGCAGTAAAGCTTTAATAGCTATTTCTTTGTTAAAAGCTATAATAAAATATTTTTTTGAATATGGCTGTACGAGATATTCAGTAGAATGCAAAACTGAGGACACACCACCATATAATTAAAGTTTCTTCGATTTTTCTTTTTATTTCAAAAACTAAGCAAGAAAAAACGACTAAACACACAAGAGTAAAGCATAATTAATAAACTAAATCGAAGAATTATGACCTTAATTTCGTAAATGTAGAAAAATAAAAAAAAATATTAGAGAAACATTGTAAGCTTGAGCCGCAAAAGATTTTTTTTTATGCATGTTTTTTTTTATTTATTGTATCTTCAAATATGAACTAACAATAAGTATTCAAATCTAAAATCTATAAAAAAAATTATTATGCCCGACCAATGTCCATGGCTTATTAATTAATGCTTGAAGCAGAGTATTCTGCATTCGCAGCATTTCTTGCATCATGCTAGTCATATTTGTTGTAAAATTGTTTATAGTTTGCACCAGATTTTCAATAGTAGCTTCAAGGCGATTAAAATTAAAGCTTGCGTCGGTATTTTTTGAATTATTTGGCGGGGAAACATTTTGTGTGGGAATTGAATTTGTCTTAGCAGCATCTGCATACGATACACGGGAAGTAACTGGTTGGCTAATATGCGCAAAAGTGGCTGAGGAAGCGTTTGTTGTTTGAACTGGAGCTAAATTAGGTTTTTGCACCATAGTCTTCTTTACGAAAGAGTACACAGGACAACCTCTGTAGTTAGCGGTGTGATTACCTCCACAATTACTGCATTTTTTATCACTTTGATCTTTTGGCTTATTGCAACTAGCAGTGCCGTGTAATTCGCCGCACACAACACAAACAGAGGGTAAATTGCAGTATGTTTTTGTATGGCCATATTCTTGGCAATTATGGCACTGTACAGGACCTGAACGCAAAAGTAATGACACACTTTATATATTATGGGAATTTACCTCAACAAATTACAAAATTTATGCAAAATATTACTTTTTAAATACTTGGGTAGTGGTAATTGATTGTGTAAAGCACTCATTTAATATTTTTTGTCGTTTGCGCCCTAATTTTAATTCCATATATCCGAGAAAATTGGGTTTACCCAAGATTTGCTTCCGATTACGCGCTTCCCATTTTTTTGTTTGTTTAACAAGCTCAAGTAGTCGTTTTGAATAAAATGTGGACTTTAAAGAGTTCTTATTTGCTATACAGTGTCTTGAAAAATACAAAATTTTCGTAATATGGGATGTGGACTCTTTTTGTAAAAGTTTGCACATTGGACGTAGCTGTTTTAAATTAAAAATTAATATACATATTTCTTGTACTTACGAATGATTAGTTTCTCTCTGTATTTAAATAAGTAGCACCTTAACAAACAATTTATAGAATATCAAATTTCGCTATTTATTTTCATCTAAAAATATTTAAGTTTAAAATGAAAGTGAAGTGCTGTGTGAATATTTTTGTCCGCTTCTGTATGTATATGTACATATGTATGTATCTATCTAAAGCTACGGTCACACTTGTCAAACATTTGCCCAAAAAAGCGTAACCAACAAACAAAAAAAAGTCTTGATCCCGATACTTGTTTATCATATTAAACAGTTTCGAACACAACTAATCGAGAGCCTATATTCAAAACACGTCAACTCAAAAAAGCTAACTTTACAGTAGAGCGAAAAAAACTAGTTAATTCGCTCAATATTGTAAAAATAAATGATATGCCTTCCATAATATGATTTAAATATATTTACTAATTTATAGGTCTGCAAAAAATATTTTATTTTGCACTGGTTTGCATATTTTTATGATAGATAGCATATTTTAGTTGATCAAATACAAATATTTTTTTAGAGTTAGCATATTTTGTCGGAAAAAATATGATTTTTTTTAATATATTTATTTTTTAATCAATTTGTGAAATCTTTTACTCAACACTAGATATGAGAATTGAAAAGCTAAAAGAAAAAACTTAAAATACCTTAAAAAAATAACATAAGCCTGACTGAAAGCCTCTTCAATCTCAAGGTGGTCGGCTTTAGCACTCTCTAACTCACTCTCTAGTATAACAGGGTCACTACAAATTATCAATTTCGAAAGCTTATGTCATTGGCTATAATCGGTCCATACATTATGTTTCTATTCGACTAACTGTTTAAAAGTTTTATCGGAACCCCTCTGTAATAATAAACTAAAAGTGACCATATCTCAAAAACTAGCCATAGGATACCAAAATCCTTACCAGATTCGTGTTCAGCACGCCAAATGCAATCAGATATGAGGTAGAATTTTGACGAAATTTGAGTTGACGTGTTTTGAATATAGGCTCTCGATATGTACATATTAGAGTTTCTAGTCTCCCGGACTTTTTCAATTTCCGGGAATCGAGAAAAAAATATTCTAATCCCGGGAATTTCGAAAACATATGGATTTAATCAAATGGCCTCAATAAAAAATATAATTTTTTGAAAAAAAAACATACAAAATTTAACATATAAGAAATTTATTATTTGTGTTTATTTTAATTGAAATTTATTTGCTGGTGGTTAAGCATTGTCTTTGATATTCAAAAATATTATTATATGTATGTGAATCCTCAAATACAGGCAAATCCCGGTATAACGAACGATATAATGTCTGACCCATTCGTCATACTGAAAAATTCGTTATATCGCAAAGTTTTTTTCAGGTGTTATTTTAACTATTATTATTGTTGACAAGATACAATACAATTAAAATAATGAGGGCAATTTTTTCAAGTAAGCTACCAAATACAAACTAACGGTATCACATTTTTTTTGCATTTACATTGCAGCTGTAGATTTTGTTTAATATTTTTTTTGCCGTTCGTTATACAGAGCACACATTTATCAAAACATACGCTATACAAAGAACTAAATGCTAGTGGCCTTATTTATAAAACTTAAAAAGGCTTTATAAAGGCTTTTTAAGAAAAATTTTGTATGAAAATTTGATTTAAAAAATCTTCATAAAGACTTTTTAAGTTTTATAAATAAGGCTTTAGAAATATATTCTTATCAAGTTTTTGTTTTTTATTTTGCCATTTTTTCTTTATCGTTCGCTATATCCAGTACAAAAATGGGATATTATTCGCTATATAAGGTTGTTAATGTAAGAAATTTGGAAGTTCGTTATACCGTATTTTCGTTAAAGAGAGATTCGTTATACCGAGATTTGCCTGTAGTTCTTAAAAGTCTTTGTGTTCAAAGAACTGATAAGTGCATTTGAAATTTAATTAATTACTGAATATTTTACTTTTTACTCGTGTTTTCTCTCATAAATTATTAAATCACAAAGTGCATTCTATTTAGAAATATTCCCGTCCCTGAATTCAATCATTATGAATTTATGTATGAGTATGTTAAACTGGCTGCACTTTGTAACGCCAAAAGTTTTCTTAGCACATTTTTTCTTAAAATTCTCTCTCATTCTTATAACATCACGTTCAGAAAGCACACATAACATCCTACGGGTCATCACCATTTCCAAACAAAGTACTGTTAAACTGTATGAAATTTTCCAATATTTTATTTAAATAAATCATTGAATTTAATATGTAAGTAATAATATTGGCAAGTGGTTTTTTTGGAAAAGGACTCATTCCCGTGATCCCAGGTAACTTCTCCTGCCCTCTCCCCGTGTCAAGCATATAACTCCATATGCTACCTTGTCAAAAGAGATAAGTGATACATTTCCAAGTCACCCCTCGCTAATCCTTACTCTAACGTTAACATTATATTAGCCTATAATTCATATTCGTAGGTAATCTTAAATGTGGTCACTACCTCACATTTAAACACTTTGCATAACATAAGAGGTTTGTGACTGTTCAAAATATGTGGTTGTGCTTTGGATAAGCACAAATGAAATATATAGATAATGCTTAACCGCCCCCAAATTAATTTCAATTAAAATACAGCATTTAAATTAAAAACAAATTAACTTCATTCGTTCATTTCAAGAACAACAATATTTCAAAAACAAAAACAATTAAGTTCATATGCTGTGAGTTATAGCATGGATGAGAATTCCATCTACATCTGCCAACCTAAAAACTATTTCATATAAAGAGTTTTTAGGTTGAAAATATTTCGTAACTCTTGAAGTTGTTCGAGTCACCTCGGAAACTTATATTACATCTGTTTCCATCCTTATACGAGTATTATACAGAAAAAAAAAAAACAAAGAACAGCAATGTAAAACAAGCAAATTCCAAAAACTTAAATATTAAATTCCCGAAAATTCACGTTGAACTCCCGGGATTTTTTTCCTGCGTAGAAACTCTAGTACATATGTATATACTTATAAATTTTTTGTTTTAAAATCCTTATCGGGAGCCTATATTCAAAACGCGTGATCTCAAATTTGGTCAAAATGAGTTTCCGATGGCAAATATCTCCCCTATGCAATATTCCTCTGTAGTATAAATTTCGAATCAAAAAAATGATTTTTCCCCATTTTATATCAATTTTTCTTATTCTGCTATCTCAAAGTATAATTTTTTTTTGGTGAAAATAATCGCTAACTCCTAATCGTAAATTTCCAATATTTTTAAAAAATTAGTAATTTATTGTAAATCTACCTCGTATCATATTTTCACGATTATCATGATTTTGGTAAGGGTTTTGATATCATATGCCTAGTTTTTGAGATATGGTCACTTTTAATATATTAGTACAGAGGGGTTCCGATAAAAAGAAATTCTTGATATATGTATAACTTTTAAACTATTAGTCGAATATAAACATTATATATGGACCGATTATAGTCAATGACAATAGCTTTTGAAATTGATATTTTAGAGCACTGCTGGCCAGAGAAGCGCCAGAGTGCCGAACATAAATCTTCTTTTTGTACAAATGAATGCACATACGCTTATACATTTCTCTCGGTTTTCTCTCTGTGGGCAGCATTGTTTTAGAGTGACCCTGTTACACTAGAGAGTAATTTAGTGAGTGGTAGAGCTGACCACCTCTAGATGGAAGAGGCTTTCAGCCAGGCTTAAGTTATTTTTTAATGGTATTTTAAGTTTCTTCTTGTGGCTTTTCAATTCTTATATCTAGTATTAAGTTAAAGATTTCAAAAATTTATTAAAAAATAAATATACTAAAAAATCATATATTTTTTCCGACAAAATATGCTAACTCTAAAAAAATATTTGTTTTTTGATCGACTAAAATATGCTATCTCATAAAAATACAGAAATCAGTGCAAAATAAAAGATTTTTTGCAGACCTTTAAATTAGTAAGTATATTTAAATCATATTATGGAAGGCACATCACTTATTTTTACAATGATGAGCGAATTAACTAATTTTTTCGCTCTACTGAAAAGTTAGCTTTTTGGAGTTGACGTGTTTTGAATATAGGCTCTCGATTATTCTCTTAAACTAATTATTTAACCGTTTCAGGAATTTAGATTTAATTTTGCCACTATGCACATGCATATGTGCATATTCGTCGCGTTTCTTCTTAAGCCATGTAGATGAGCGCCATTTATTCAAAACAGAATTTTTGGTTTTTACGGTATAAAATAACATTTTCCACCCGATTGCATTCTCATCTTGACAACTTTGTATGAAAAAACAAAAATTAAATTCATTTCTAAAACCTCGTAAGCGCCATACAAAATAACATTTTCATGGAAAATAGAATGGCTTTTATATTTAACGCTAGAAATATTAAAGTCTTACCCACACCCACCACGGTAAAATTGACACTTTTCGTGCAGTAACTCAAAAACAATATAATCTATGCAGCACAACATGCCTCGAGCCCACACTATTTTAATAAAATTCAATTTAAATTTTTATATAACCAATATGTCTTTTAAGGAACTCAAAGCTCTATATCTGCTCTTTATAGTGACTCCCATACAAACCGTAATATGTATTGAAAAAACATGAAATTTGTGGAATTTGAGTTGTTAATATTTTGACGTCAGAGAAATTGGAGTACCTGGGAAGTTATTATGTATTTCGATTCGAAAGATAACATTTCAGATATACAATGTATAAGTTTATCAGTACAAATAATTTTCTTTTCGAATTGAGAAACATAATAACCCCTCGATTTAAATTTTTAGCATATATGTACATTAGAGTTGGTAGATTTTTTTGTCAACAGGCGTCTATCAAAAATGAAATCTACACAAAATTCTAAGAATATTACCCTAAGAAACTAGGGGTCTAAAATCAAAACCTAGATCCCGCCGAGAGGCATAACAATTCAAGCTATTCGTTGGGTAAAAACATTTCTAGCCAAATAACAAAAGTAACATTTTAAAAATTTTCGCTTCCGATTTTCATGAAATTTTGTAAAATGATGCCTCTGGAATCATTCTGGCTAGAAATGTTTTTACCCAACGAATAGCTTGAATTTTGATGCCTCCCGGCGGAAGCTAAGTTTTGATCTTAGACCCCTAGTTTCATGGAGTAATATTCTTAGAATTTTGTGTTGATTTCATTTTTGCTAGACGCATGTTGCTTTGTTTTCTCACACGAACAAATCGACCCACTCAAATATAAATATAATAAAATTAACTTAAAAATTTATTTGAACGTATAGGAAATAATTGGCCTCGTGGTTTTAGCTGCATTTTACATAATACAAGCTCTTTTACATGAACTTTTTATTTTTTGTACTTGTATTATATTCGGTTTATTTGTTATATTTTTTCTGCGTCACAATGGACCTTATTACAGTTATAAAATCGACTCGAGAGTTTGTTGTAGAAAAAGTATTCTGCCTTATCTTAGTTGGCGTATTTCGACTTCTACTACGACACTTTGGTACTAGATAAAGAAAAACTCTTGAAGTCTTCTTTAATCTATTACAAAAACGTCGAAGTCGAAATACGCCAACCACGATAAGGAGGATTTTTCTTAAAACTCTCGAGAGTTTGTAGTAGATAAAGTATTTTTCTTCAAACTCTCAAGAGTTTGTAGTAGAAAAAGTATTTTTTGTAGTAGAAAAAGTATTTTTTGTAGTAGAAAAAGTATTTTTTGTAGTAGAAAAAGTATTTTTCTTCAAACTCTCGAGAGTTTGTAGTAGAAAAAGTATTTTACTTCAAACTCGCGAGCCGATTCGAAAACCGTCATAAGGTTTTTGGCCTTTGAATTTTTTAAGTGATCTTGAGAGTGAAATAAACAATAATGTTTCTTTGTATACATTTTATATTTATATATTCAAATAACATTTTATATATGAATTTTTAATTTGAAATTTATTTGCTGGTGTTTCAGCGTTGTCTATATGCATTTCATTGTTGCTGTAGCAAATCGTCAGTAGACTGCAACCACACATTTTAAACAGTCAATAATGAAGTGCATATGGACAACGCTGAACCACCAGCAAATAAATTTTAAATTAAAATAAGCTTATGACAATATGTCGAATAATAAATTTCGTAATACATAAATTTTTTTAAACATAAGAATAACTGCCAATTTGCACACCAAATCTTATGTTTATTAATTTTAGAAAAACCTCTTACAACCTCTTACCTCGATACAATTTGCAAATTGCTATTTGCGCCAAAAGAACGTAAGCGACAAATTGGCTAGTTACTTTTAAGTAAAAAATTAAAAAAAATTTCTACACCCTTCACAGAGTCGCAAATCCATGTTTTGTCAAATAAAAAATAGTTTTTAACCCATCTTTTAAAATTTATTAAGTTTTCTGAAAAATTAGTTGTTTGCGCTTACGTGGTGTAAGAAGAAACGCGACGATATGTCGTACTGTAACTGATAAAAAAGCTTAAGCGACATAAATTTCAAACTTATTTTTTTTTGTCAAAATCAATTATTTGGTATCGTAAATAATCCATTTTCGTCAAAAAATTAGTATTCATAGTTCGAACCGCAGCAACATTTTTTTCAAATTTACTGACTATCAGGTGACCTAAATAAAACATATTTTAAGTTAGTTGAAAAGTTGTGCAGAGTGAGACAATTGACTACCGCCTATGGCATCGCAATGTTAAAATAGTTAGTTGTTTCCATTGGAAAGTAATCCAAGTGTCAGTCAGAAATATTTGCTAAATAGTTAGCTTAAAGTTAGTTAACTTAGTTTCCGACTGGGATTCTAGTTTAGTTATATACATCCACATAGATACACACGTGCAAGAGTATATTTTAAGATGACTTACAGTCGTGACACTAAGAATTACATAATTTTACTACAATATAAGCTAAATTGTATCATATCAAGTTGTGCAAAATACACATATGTACATACTTATATACATACTTAAATATATATGTACATATGTATGTAAGTATGTATGTACATATGTACGTATTGAGAATTAAGTTTCGGATTTTAAGTATGGAGTTCTTTGCCTAATGCAACATTAGTACCAAAAGTGGCTAATTGTTGTTGAGTTACATATCCATAAATTGTATTGTTATTAGTACTATTATTGGCTTGATGTGATGTATTTGTAGCTGAAACAGCTGTTCCATTTGGATTTACAGATTCCTTATTGTATTCTGTGGTTGGAGATTCGTGTAGATCTGTAATAACTGACGCTGTATGCAGTGATGAAAAAATATTTGTTGGCACAATTGTTGCTGGTGTATTACCTCCATTCATTATTGTTGTATTTAAACTAATTGTAGTAGGGACTACTGGTGAGTTCGTGATGCTTTGTGATGTTGCAATATTACTTGCATTTTGTAGTTCTTCTGGTGTTGTGATTTTGCTGAGACTTTCTAAGCATGTGTATCCATTTATTGATGACTGTGGTTGCAGCTGGTGATTTGAGAAAGATGGCTGAACCTAAAATTAAAATACTACATTTATTTCTTGTAATTTCATAATTTTATTTAACGCGTATCAAGTTGAATAGGAATTTAAAAAATCTTAATAGGCTTTTTAACCAGATTTAAGTGAAACGCATGGAAGATGTAAGAAATGTGAAACATGGGTTTACATTGGGCGCATTCATAAGACGTACCTTTTAAGCTCAACAGTTGTGAAACTGTTTGCCCCAACAGTTACGTCTTAGGAACAGTTTGATGGATATAATTTAATTGTATATGTGACAGCGCATAGAGAAAGGGACCTAAGGGTAAAAAAAAATCAATTTTCACTTTTTTTTTGATGTGGACAACATCTGAGCATCGAATGAGACCGATTCCATGCCGCAAAAGTGTTCCCTCCCAGAGATATGCGCGTTTTATGATGTGATGGTACACCAACAATATACGTATTTAAATCTTTAAAATCCCTTTCTATTTTGAGCGTCACATATCTTTATTTCGTTTTTTTATAGCATTTATAATGTAAAATTTAACAAATATTTGCTCCTGCCACCTAACAAAGCATATAAAATTGTATCTGCTGTTCAGGCAGACATGTTGACTATAATTTTTTTTTTCAAAAAACTGTCCTTTTTGTAACTAATTGTCCTTTATTGTCCTTTTATTTTGATTGCTAATTTTTTTTCTTTAAACTATAAAATTATAAGTTTTATTTTATCAAAACTCGAAAATGTCAACATCAATACAAAGAAATTATAATCATTCAAAATTGTAATTACCTGGCAACACTGAAAAAAGTACATATCGCACATTAAGTCATAAAGAGTTTCAATTCAAAAAATCCTAGATGTTGAGGAGTGGAAATTTTTTTATACTGCACAAATGACGCAAGTATGTAACATAAAAACAGGCGTAACGGTATTTTATATCTTGTGTATACATTTTATTTAGGTCTTTCGTAATTAATTTACAATTTTATTTATTTTTTATCGATATTTCGCCGCAACTTTGTGTAGCTACACAAAAAAAAGTATTTTCAAGCAGTTTATCTTTATTCCTCTTTTTTAAGCGGATGTGTCCTAAAGTTCAAAATATCACGAGCAAGCAGATTAGGATGTGACTCGAGTTTTGTTAAATATTTGCCTGCGTATTTCGCAATTTCTTCAGTCACTAGTGGCATATTTAAATCACGATGTAAATTTGAGTTTTTTATGTACCATGGAGCCGATGTTACTAACCGTAAAATTTTGTTTTGCCTTAATTTTTCTTACACCGTAACTATAGGTAGTGAAAAAATTTTATGATGGAAAAAATGATAGCAGCTACTCAACTGCTGAGTGGAGCGGAACTACTCAACTATGCTTTTCTAAACCTACAGTATACGGCATGTAAAAAAACACATGCGCATGTGGTTCTGATGTAATTTTGACATCATCACTAGGGTGATCGACTCGGTTTTTCAACCGGTTTTAAAACCCGGTTTTTTTCAAAATACGGTTGTCAGTTTTTCAAAATGTTGATTTTTCGAATGTCGAATAGTCCGGTTTTTTTTTACAATTTAAAAACCGGCTGAGTCGAACACTTTTCAATTTGTACATTTTGCATGTTTTTTTTTCTTTTTAGTGTAAAAGCTCTTAGCTTTTTTAGGGCATGGCAACATTTACTGAAACATGAAATTTAAGAGAAATTGTTTTATGAGGTAATAGCAGAGGCGAATTTAATTGGCCTTATGCTGTGCAATGGATGTCAAAATACAGTTGCAAAAGGTGTTTTTTAGTTTGGTTGCCATTTTGCTTCATATTTTATATAGAGGTAGATATCCACCTTGTCCATACATTCATAAGTACATATATACCATTAAGAAATAAACTCTACATACAACAATGAAATGAATTGTTGCTGAAATTGTTAAATTTGGGAAACTAAAATTTGAGAATTTTAAAATTCTTGAAATTTGATACCTACGAGGGTGGTTCAATAAGTCCTTTAAATATTTTTCGAGGGTGGTTCAATAAGTCCGTCTTTTTCCTAATGCCTAAGGCAATGCATGATAATTTTTCCTAATGCCGTCGGCAATGCATGAAATTTTTCCTAATGCCGACGGCAATGCATTATTATTTTTTCAAATGCCGACGGCAAAACATGATTATTATTTTTTTCAAATGCCGACGACAATACATGATTATAATTTTCTAATACTGCAGAAAAAATTCCCAGTGTTGCCAGACTGTAGAAATTTGTTATCGTAATACTATATCAGTAATATCAGAGAAAGTAGATTTGATGACTACTAGGCGATTCTCATATGAATCGTGGGAATGTGCTTGTGTGATTG
Source organism: Tachina grossa (assembly GCA_949987645.1). Classification (NCBI taxonomy): domain Eukaryota; kingdom Metazoa; phylum Arthropoda; class Insecta; order Diptera; family Tachinidae; genus Tachina; species Tachina grossa. The sequence goes on along the minus strand of OX465277.1, from coordinate 58,365,096 downwards.
TTTATAAATAATAATATTAAATATATGAATAAAATAATTAAATAAATTATTTTATTTATTTATAAAACGTTCTCATGTATGTGAACACTCCTAATGCTTGTGTGTGGGGTGCCCAGCTTGTTTGTCGCTGGTAAGTTTATATTCTGTTTATTTGTTTAAGAAATATATTTGTATGTATGTATGATGCATGTATGTATGTGTATGATGCATGTATGTATGTATGTGTATGTATGTATGTGCGATCGAAGGAACTTGTGCGTGGAATATTTTGTGGCTGTGTAGAATACATTTATATTTTGCAACGTAATCATTTTCTTTGGCTGCGATTATTTTAAAGCAGCAAAGTTTCAACTAAGTACAGTCATCAGCAGAGAAACATAAAGTAACAACTGTGAATGCTGCAAGGATACTGCCACTAATTTTCATATAAATACGCCAACTTTTCTAACCAACACATCAGTACTTTATTGTATTTACAAGTAGTATCATCAGCAATTGTATTAAAGTGAAATAATAATAAAATAATTAAAAATGAGTTATACAGGTTATCAGTGTAATAGATGTCATAAGGTATGCAAATACCAAAAGTTCTTTTTGGATCATGTGAAAAGTCATAGCGTGCAAGATCAAATGGTCGTAAGTCGGGGTACAAATCAAGAGCAACCGCAGACATTTGTTCAAAATCGTCAACAGCAGATAAATTCATTTCATCACCAGCAAACCCCTTCTCTACAGTATCCGCAATATCAACAATACGGTATGGCTATCTGTTACCCCACACCAATGTCATGGAGTAATCAGTTTTTGGCATCAGGAGTACCAATGCAATATGAGTATCCAAATTACAATTATAATCCCGTCACACCAGTTAATCAAATGGAGCAGTATTCCAATTTGATGCAAAAGCAACCTCTTAATTATCATCAACAATAGCAGCAGCTACAACAACAAGCTCATCAAGAAGGTGTGGATATCCTTGGAGGGACTTTATACAACGATGCTATGGACATAAGTTTACCGGAAAGTGATGGAGAAGTAGAAGTAGAAGAAAAGAGAAGAAACTCTGACAACTCAAATGAGTACTTCGCATGCTAGGAGAGAAGAAGTCGAAGAGAATGCGAGATATTACAAAATATCGAAAGCCTTTAAAAATCATATCGCCAAATATGTAATTCTAAATAAAAAAGACCAACTTCTCTTGGAAGAATTTATTAAGGAAAACATGAATATTTTTATTGAGAGACTTCAAATGTCTTTGTCTAAGCATACAATAATTAAATTTCATGTGAGTATTGTGGCGGAGTACATCAAAATTGTAGAAGAAGAATTGGAGTTGTATAACACATGTAGCCAAAATGAGTTTGCTGACGAAGGCAGATAACATTGAAGAATTATTCCGTAAACAGGTTGAGGAGATTTCAACCAAAATGTCCGAATTTGAAGAGCGAGATTCTGGTTGGACTTTGTCACGCATAGTTCGAGCAGAAATCAACATCAACAAATCTTCGCTAGTCAAAGGATCAAGTTGGATATCCACACCTAAAAAAGTATTAAGAAAAAAAGCTTGCATCAATATACAAAACGGTGATGAATACTGCTTCAAGTGGTGCATGATTGCTGCCATGGATACTACCAAATATAATCAAGTCAGCCAATGTAGCAATAGTAAAGTAAGAAAATAAAAAACATGTTGATTATTGAGTTCTTGTTTCAACTTTGTTATTTGTTATTGAGGTTCTCATTTGTTTAAATGAAAGTTTATAATAACTCTAGTTGTTCTAAGAAGCTTTGGGTAAAGGTTCACTGATGATCTGCATTAGCAACAGTGAAATGCGCATAGGATCCAGCTAAACCCCTCAATAATCAATTTCAATGTATTTTTAATAAAAAAATATTTTACTTAATAAGTAAAATATTCATTTGGGATTATTAGTGCGTTTAAAAATTTTAAACTTAAATAATCAAGAACGTTGCAGTACTTATAATATTCAGGACATTTCTGCAGAGACGATTGTTACACGAAATGGTGTAGCGTTAAATTTCAAAAATTTAACTTACCCATTAGCACTAAACAAAATTAAGGAGTTCGAGGTAAATAATCCGACAATAAGTGTTAATGTGTTTGGGTATGATGAGGGAGCAGATCAAATCATTGGTCCCTATTATGTGACCAAGGATGAGAAAGTGAACCATGTCAACTTGTTGCTTTTGGAGAATGGTGAAGTTCATCACTACATTTTGATAAAGGACATATCAAGGTAAGTTAAAAAATTATACAACACTTTAATTTTAAGGATACATATACTTGTTTTATATATTTTATAATTGAGACATTTTACTTATAATCGTTTACTTTATTTTTTATTATTCACAGACTATTACGAAGTCAGCTAACGCAGAATGAACACAAACTAAATTTCTCCAATACACTCATAACGAAAATGGTATGAGTAGCCATAAGGCGGAATGCGGCAAAATCGTGCCAACTACGCCATCAGGTCCAGATGCAATTCTAAGCTTTAAGGGGCATCAGAGAAAAATGGATGTCCCCTTTGTGGTTTACGCAGACTTCGAATGCATCCTTGAAGACATTAGTGATAATGTAAGTAGTAAAACCAGTCTTGTCAAAAAGCACACTCCTTGTGCTTTTAGTTATTACATTAAGTGTCTCCATAGCAATAAGTTAGATAAGTGAAGGGTTTATACAGGGAAAGATGCTTCACAAAAATTTGTTTCATTATGAGGATATTTATAATAATCATTTTGTAAATAATAGGCAAATGGATACTTTATCCCCTTCTGATATTTATAATTTTTATAGTGCGGTGAATAATCATATTTGTCAAAAATTTCTAGGTAAGGATCGCGTTAGAGATCATTGTCACATTAGCGGTAAATATAGACGTGCAGCCCACAATAACTGTAATTTAAATTACCAAATTCCCAAGTTTATACCAATTTACTTTCAGAATTACTCAAATTATGACTCACATCTTTTTATTAAGGAACTAGGTGAAATTTCTATGCAACTGAAAGTACTCCCTCTCAATAAGGAGCTTTATATATCACTCTCGCAATTTACAGAAATGAGCTATGGTCATAATCTTGAAATAAGATTTCTTGATACATTCGCTTTATGGCTGAGAGTTTGGAATCATTAGCCTGCAATTTGTCGGATAATGATTTTAACACTATAAGGTCCTTATTTCAGTCAGAAAAAGAATTTCAGCTTATTAAGAAGAAAGGCATTTTCCCCTATGAGTACCTAAATTCATTTCAAAAATTAGACGAGTGCCAGCTGCCTTCACGCAGTGATTTCTTTAATAAGTTGAACAATAAAGAGTGTTCTTTAGAGGAATACTCACATGCTGTAGAGGTATGGAATACTTTTGGTTGCAAAACAATGAAAGATTACATGGAACTTTACTTAAAAACAGATGTCCTCTTACTGAGAGATATTTTTGAGAACTTTAGAAAAGTTTGTAAAGGTATTTATGAGCTGGATCCATGTCAATACTATACCGCACCTGGACTTTCCTGGGATGCAATGTTAAAATACACAAAAATTGAACTAGAATTATTGACGGACATAGACATGTACAATTTTATGAAAAAAGGTTTACGTGGGGGAATTGTACAGTGTAGCCAAAGATATTCGAAAGCGAATAACAAATATTTGGAAGATTTCGATAAAGAGAAGCCCTCAGAGTTTCTTGTCTATTTAGACGCAAATAACCTTTACGGTTGGGCAATGTCGGAATATCTTCCTCATGGTGGGTTCAGATGGTTATCGCAAGACGAGCTGAATCTGGATCCAAACAGCATATCTGACAATGGAACAGACGGTTATGTATATGAGATCACTTTGGATTATCCTTCTCACCTACATGACTTGCATAATGATCTACCTTTTTGCGCTGAAAATAAAAAACCACTGCAAGCGAAGTATAGCAAGTTGATAACCGATTTCTCTACAAAGAAATCATACGTGATACACTTTAGAGTTCTGAAACAATGCTTAGAAAATGGCTTAGTTTTGAAGAAAGCACATCGTATTCTAGCATTTAAACAATCTCCATGGTTAAAAGGCTATATTGACCTAAATACCAGACATAGAGCCACTGCTAAAGGGTGTTTTTTATTGAGGTATAGAACTTTAAGTTGGCATCACTTTTTTAACTGGCGGCCATTTTGTCAGCTGTCAAGTGATTAATATTTAGTTTGGTTTGCCATTTTATCATGAAGAGGTTGACAAAAGAACAACGCTTGCAAATCGTGCAAATTTATTTCGAAAATAATGGTTCAGTTCGCGAAGTTTACCGCAAGCTCCGTCCATTTTATGGTCGACATAATCGTCCATCAGAGCAATTAATTCGGTTAACCATGGATCGTTTTCGCACTACGTTTACTCTATGTGATAATACGCATCCGCAGAGACGTCGAACAGTGCGCACCGAAGAAACAATTGCCGCTGTAGAGCAAAGTGTTGAAGAGGACCCGAATGAATCGATTCGCCACCGTGCACAGCAATTGGAGCCGACTAACCGACTATTTTGTTCCCGAATTGGATGGCATGAATGTGGATGAGTTGTGGTTCCAACAAGACGGCGCTACATGCCACACAGCGCACGTCACAATCGATTTATTGAAGGAAACATTAGATGAGCGCATAATTTCGCGGAATGGACCTGTCAATTGGCCACCAAGATCTTGTGATTTGACACCATTGGATTATTTTCTTTGGGGATATGTGAAGTCGCTCGTCTACGCCAACAAACCAGAAACGTTAGGGGACTTGGAAGCCAACATTCGTGGCGTTATTGCCAACATACGGCCACATATGCTCGAAAAAGTGGTTGAAAATTGGACCTGTAGAATTGACTTTATTCGAGCCAGCCGCGGCGGCCACATGCCCGAAATCATATTTAAACATTAATGGCATAAAATTATCCTTCCAATAAAGCCAAATTGATGGACATTAAAACGATTTTCTTGTGTTTTATTTCAATTCGAAGTTCTATACCTCTTAAAAAAATACCCTATAAAACTGCCTTCGAAAAAACTTTTTCAAACTACTCAATAATGCAGTCTATGGTAAAACCATGGAAAATGTGGATAAGAGGAGAGATGTTAAAATTGTCAATAATTGGGAGAGAACGAATTGTAATCGTTTGGGGGCTCAAGATTGGATATAAAAACCAAATTTTCATAGTTTATCTATATTTTTCGAAGATCTGGTAGCAATCGATATGACTAGAATCAAAACCTGCTACAATAAATCAATTTACTTAGGATTTTGTGTACTTGAGTTGTCCAAATGGAAAATAAATAATTTTCATTACAGGTACATGCAACCTAAGTTTAAGACAAAACTCTCATTGAACTATATGGACACGGACTCTTTTATATATTCAATAAAGACGGATGACTTTTACGCTGGCATAAAAAATGACATAGAAGAACATTTTGATACATCGGACTATCCCACTGATAATATTTATAATTTCCCATTAATAAATAAAAAAGTTTTAGGCATGATGAAGGATGAAAACTGCGATAAGATAATGACAGAATTTGTTGGGCTGCGATCAAAAATGAACTCATTCAGTGTACAAAATCAAAATGACGTTAAAAAATCGAAGGGGGTAAAAAGATCCATATTAGATAAATATAGTTTAGCTACTTATAGAAACTGTTTATTCAATAAGACTAATGTATACGATAACATTTAAATCTAAGCTGCACCAGATATATACTCGTGAATTAAATAAGGTAGTCTTAAGTTATGGAGACGATAAGAGAAAAATTAGGTCAAATAACATTAATACATATGCATGGTATCATTTTCGTATTAAGGAAACTAACCCGGAATACTAACTTGATATGTTGCTAGATGATATTACTAGAATGCAACATAATAGTTAAAATTAGTTAATTTTTAGTTAAGTGGTTAATTTTTAATTGTATATAAAATCTTATAACTTGTTGTTAAAATGCTTTGAAATAAAATCCTATTTATTAAGAAAACTGATTGTAGATAAAATCCTATTTATTAAGAAAAATGAATAAATGAAATGAATAAAATCCTATTTATTAAGAAAAACTATTGTACATACATACATATGTAAATAAATTTTTAAGAAAAAATTTGAAATAAAATATTGAAAAGAGAATGAAATGTGTTGGTGAATGGTGTTTATTTCTTTATTGGCTTTACTCCGTTGAATCAAAAAAAAATTTGTTTTTGCTTATTTGCAAATTCTTCGTTTCATGTCACTTAAACATGCACAGTCTTGTTTTCTTTGAGAGGTTCTGCACAAAACAAATTGAATTTCACAATATTATGAAATTCCATTAAATTTCATTAGATATTTTCATAAAGAGAAACAATTTAGATAATCGGATAAGTCTTTATATTTTTCACTACATACAAGTTTCTGTTATTTTCTATTCGAAAAACAAAAATAATACAAAACAAGGAATATTTTAATAATACTATTTTATTTAATTTTATTTATATTAATAATACATTTTAGTTTAATTTTATTTACTTTAATTATAATGATGGAAACATTTCATAGTATCCAATTATTAAATGTTCTAATATACTTTTGCGCAAAAAATATCAAGTATCAGGTCCTTCTTCACACTCAGGACCATACCAAGGACAGCTTTTGAAGTGTCCTTCTGTGTTGTCTTCATCTTCCATGATACTATATTCTTCGTTCTCATCCAGCATATTTTGGAAAAATTTGATCATCTCCCAATGATCAAAAAGCCTGAAGCTCTCAAAATCTCTTATAAATTGGTTTAGAGTACGTCTAATTTGACTCATTTTATTTGCTGATAAATTAATGAATGATGATTGTTTGAAGGTTTCTTTAAGACTAATTTGCTCTTTAAATTTTTAAAGTAGTATCTCTTGATCTTTAAAATATCTATACCATCATCTATATTCCATACTTCTTTTTTAGTACTCTATCTCTCTCTATCCCTTTTCTCCATATAACCATCTCTCTCTGTCTATCACTATCGCCCACTTATTCACAATTTCACCATAGCCTTCTTGAAGTCATCATCGCTACTTTTAAGATCATTTTCAGTTAAACATTCAAAGTCAGCAGAAGTAAATAAAAAAATGGAGTCTACAACAAATCTAACATCAAAATTTAATTCACTGAAAAATAAAACCTTAATCCACATAAAGGAGCTTGAGACATCAATTAAATACACCATTCGAAAAGTGACAAGAGTAACAACAAAATATGGGCCAACACTAAAAGTTGAAATGGAAAACCACATAATGTTCCTGCCAAAGCGATATAATATTTTAACCGACGATGAAATTTAAGAACTCTCGAGCGGATCATATTGCTTAAGCAGAGAAGTTGAACAAAGTTTAATTGTTGAAAGCGAGCTGAGTGAATTTCTAATTCAAAATTCCCAATTTCCTATTTGGCAATAATATATAATAATTTTGTATTTTAAATTATAAATAAAAATACATGAAGAAGTTTTGTAAAGTATAAATGTTTGTGCTTTTTTATTTAATATTTTCAGTTATTTCATACAGAAATTGAAGACATAAATGACCACAGGTAAATGTATTGAAATTCTGATGTTGATTGTAGTTGTATTTTATATATCTACCAAGATATTTGACTACTTCCGAAGGAGGTTGTAAGTTTCTAAAGCTGTCGAAATATTCTTTTTCATTGTTGTTTTTATAATATGCTACCCAATGTGTACATTCTATTTTCTTTATTCGTTTTGGTAGAGTATTCAACATGAAAACTCCTCTAAAATATGGAATATTTATAGAGAAACGGTTTATGTCCACATCAGATAGTGGTCTGTTGGGTAGCATCTCTAAGAGTTTTTTGATTCCTCTTTGTAAACTAAACCATATCCCTTTTTATATGGTTTTAAGTAAAGTCCCTTTCCAACTGCTATAGATTCCATCGCTCTATTATGCCTAGTTGCTTCATCAAGTTGATTTTTTGCATTCTTTGTTGCATTTACAGCTTTAGACATAGCAGCACCTCAAGTTGTTAGACTACCAATTGCACCCAGAGCAGTTAAAATCGGTACTAGAGGTAAAAAAACCACCAATTTTTGGGACACGTATTACACGTGGTATTGATAGTTTTTCGGGCAATTTTAATTGCTGAGTTAATATCTAATGGTTTTTCCTTCTTTAGTATTTTTGTTGCAGCTCTAATTGATGTTCTAAACAGTTTTTTATCACTTAGCTTGTTCTTTTTAACATTTTTCTTTTTCTCCACACCCATACCAAATTTTGTTTTGGCTTTCATTGCGTTAGTAACCATATAGGCAAATGATTTTTCAGCAATACTACTATCTTTTGATAAAACTCGATCCCAAGCTGAATTTTCAAGTATTTTATCAGCTTTATGTCTAGTGCTTAAATCCTTATTTTTTGAATAAGCTATATCGTGATCTTTACAAGCAGAGTCCAATAAATTAATTCCTTTATCACCTCGATTTAAACGTTTTTGTAGTTTTGTTCAAGGTCCACAGAACTGATATCCAGGAAGATGAAGTTCAACAGGTAGAGAGTTTATTATTTTATCTACTATACCTCCTCCAACGAAGGTGTTTTTATGACTAAACTTTTTCTGATATCGTATAACCATATTATCTGATTTTTTCTATAATAAGAGGTAACATTTATGAAATGTATTAAGTTACAAAAATGCAGTTAGTGAAACAACATAAAAATAGTTTAGTTCGTTATATTGATGAATCATCGAACATCACTTCAAAAATAAAGTATAGCCCCCTCTTACTAAATTCTATTCGTGCTCTAATAGTGGGGCCATCAAATTGTGGAAAGACTAATGTTATGATCGGCTTAGTAGAAAGTCCTAATGGACTCAAGTTTGAAAACATCTATTTATACTCAAAATCTCTTTATCAACCCAAATATGAATACTTGAAGAAACTAATTTCACCAATTAAAGGAATAGGATATTATACATTCACCGATAATGAATCAGTTATTCCACCTGACGAAGCTAAAACTAATTCAATTATGATATTTGATGATGTTGCATTTGAGAAGCAGAATAATATACGTACATATTTTTGTATGGGACGGCATAGGGATGTTGATTCATTCTACTTGTGTCAAACTTATACTAGAATTCCCAAACATTTAATAAGAGACAATGCAAATGTTATTATAATGTTTAAGCAAGATGATACAAATATGAAGCATGTTTATAGGGATCATGTTGGCAGCGATATGAGTTACGAAAAGTTCCAAGAAATTTGTAGAGAATGTTGGAAGGATAAATATGGCTTTTTAGTGATAAGCAAAGATAATGAATTAAATGATGGTCGCTACAGAAAGCAGTTTGACTATTTCATAACTATATAAACTACTTCTCATAAAAGATTGATTTACCATAACCTCATCTGACATCTGATAAGCTGAACTCCAAACTAGACCAGCTACCTGAAAACCAGACCAGGTCCTGATAAGCTGATCTGAAAACCAGACCAGGTCCTGATAAGCTGATCTGAAAACCAGACCAGGTCCTGATAAGCTGATCTGAAAACCAGGCCAGGTCCTGATATGATCTGAAAACCAGACCAGGTCCTGATAAGCTGATCTGAAAACCAGACCAGGTCCTGATAAACTGATCTGAAAACCAGACCAGCTCCTGATAAGCTGATCTGAAAACCAGACCAGGTCCTGATAAGCTGATCTGATTGCTGATACCTGTTATTTGCCCTTAGCAAACATGGATGAGAAAATTTTAAAACAGTTGGTGTTGACAAGAAATGTGTTGAAGAAAAAACATCATAGTATAAAAACTGGCGAAATAGATACACGTGAACAATTAAGAGATACATTTAAACCTATAACAGAACCTCTTAAAGAATTCATAAATAGTTCTAAAAATATTAAAAGAATTCGCATGAAAGAAGAAAGTAACGTCAAGACAGAAGTTGAAAATAATACAAGTTTAAAGCCTGAAAATCCATCAGTCAAGATAGAGACAAGTACACCAAAAAAAACTAGTAGAAGGGACAATTTTTGATAATATCATCTTATTTAATGATGTTAATACCGAAAATGATGATGATGATGATGAAGATGATTTTTACTCACAGACTTCCAATACAGAATATACTTATAATGATTTATCAGTTTTAGAAGGAAGAAATGAATTAGATACAAACTATGGCCCACATAAATATTACAATAATGAATGGAAATTTGGTGATAGTAACCTAAAACTGAATGAAGATAAAATACAAGTTGATGGTCAAATATGGGCTCTAACACCAGGACTATTTTCTCTAATGTTTCAGAAAATACCAAAAAATTATGATAAATTTGAACTTGAAATCTATAAAAAGATTTTAATTACTACTAATGCATATAGAATAGACTTTAAATCTGATGTTCAAATTAAGGGTACTAGAGGATATAAATATAAACATATTATTAAGAATTTTATTGATGAGAAAAACCAGAAGAATTTACCTGAATCAACAGGATCTGAGCCCAAAGGTAGCTATTTAGGTGATAGAATGATTCAATTTAACATCATAAGCCCAACTATATATACTGGGACGATCCAAATAAGTTAATAGATCGACTTCGACTACTGCTCGCATCACAAGGTACAGGTCATACTTATCACAATAACGAGATTGTATCAATTATTGAAGAACTACGTGAAGCGAATATAATACACTAACTTTAATAAAGTATATAGAGTATGTCTGTTTATAAATTTGGACACTATTTAAGCGATAGTAGCATCACAATTTCTTTGAAAAATGCACCTAAACTGCTGGGGTTCTTTGTGGATACGAACAACAACATTGATGTCCAAAACAAAAGGATCAAAAATGTTGCAAAAGCTCTGGAGGAAACGATGTTATCAATAAATTGTTTTTGCAAACTCAAATCAAAAAATTTGAAGAGAAATTATTAACATGCTTTAAGGGAGATAATACTATAATACGAGAAGATATTCAAATGCAAATTGAGGAACTACAACGCGAAATAAAATTAGAGACAGAAGAAAATTATAAAATTGAAAAAGATATTCTACAAATTAAAACATCCTTTGAAGAACAAATTGAACAGCTAAATGAAAAAATTTATAGATTAGAAAATTACATGTTTGTATCAATAGCTGAAAGTGCGTCAAGTAGATCACAACACTCTGCAAAAAATCTTTAAAAACAACTTAATGTCTTCAAAAAGAAATTTAGTAAACGAACTCCATAAGCAAGCACGAAAATATTTTGTGCGTCGCAGAGTTGTAATGAAAGGAATAGATGATCTCTGGCAAGCTGATTTAGTTGAAATGGGGAACTATTCTAAAGAAAATAGAAATTATCGAGTTTTGTTGACTGTAATTGACACATTCTCAAAATTTGCATGGGCAGTACCACTAAAACAAAAACTGCACTCGAAACAACCAAAGTACCAACAAACTTACAAACAGATGATGGCAAATAATTTTTCAATAAACACTTTGGAAAATTAATGCATAAATACAACATTAATCACTACTCAACATATAGCATTATGAAAGCATCAATAGTAGAACGATTTAATAGAACATTGAAAGGAATGATGTGGAAAGAATTTAGTTATAATGGTTCATATAAGTGGATTAATATATACAAAGATTTACTCAATGCATACAATAGAAAAGTTCATCGTACCATTAAAATGTCTCCTATTAAAGTCAACTCAACAAATGAGGAAAAGCTGCTAAATACAGTACACAGTCATTTGAAAATGTATAAAATGTCAAAATTTAACGAGGGAGATCATGTTCGCATAAGCAAATATAAGCACACATTTGAAAAAGGTTATACTCCAAATTGGACTACAGAAATTTTCACAATTACAAGAGTTCAAAATACAAATCCTGCAACATACATATTAGAAGACTATCTTGGCAATCCTATTAAAGGTGGCTTCTATACTGAGGAACTTTCAAAAACTAGATTTCCAAATACATATCTAGTTGAAAAGGTTCTTAAAATTAAAGGGAATGAGGTATATGTTAAATGGCTGGGATTTTCTAATCAACACAATTCTTGGATAAGTAAAGATGAAATATTATAGTTGGAAGAAAAACTAAATTAGCACCAACAATAGCATTAATATTAAGAAACTAATGTTAATTTTAAAATGAGAAAAAATTTGAAATAAATATGTAAATCATACTTATAAACCATACTGTGTACTAAACATTATTTAATTGTAATCAGACTGTTATAATGTCAATAACACTTATTCTGAGCTCTAACTCATCAGAACTATCTGCTAGTTACTTTCCTCCTATTGAATTACATGGTGCATATGAGTGTGCTCTAACTGATTTTCATTCATACAACAGTATTCCAAATGTAGACACCTACAACAATATGTTTCATATAGGGGAACATATAATTGAAATACCAATTGGATCTTACGAATTAAATGATATAGTTGATTTTATAGAAGAGGAATACAAACGACTCTGCCCAGCAAATAAGATTTTTATTGAAGCCAATAACAATACAATGCAAGTTAAAGTTAATAGTTCCAAGGATCTTGTATATTTTAATAAAGAGAATACAATTGGAAAACTTTTAGGATTCAATAGCAAAATCCTAACACCAAACAAATATTATTATTCAGATCTTCCAGTTAATATTTTTAAAGTGAATCTCTTGCGAATTGAAAGTAGTATCGCTATGAACACATATATGAATAACTCGAAATCGCATACACTTCATGAATTTCCGATTAATGTGCCTCCAGGCTATAAAATAGATGAGGTTCCAAGAAATCTTATCTATTTACCTGTAAACACCAGAGAGATAAGTTCACTAGCGCTGCGCGTACTGGATCAACACGGTGATTTAATTAATTTCCGGGGAGAGGAAATTACAATACGTATACATTTAAGGCCAACTAAATAATGCTAATATACAACACAAATACATTGAAAAATATAGCACCAAGAACAACAACATTAAAGCGACCAGCTCAACAAAAAGCTCTAACAACATCAAATAAAAATTTTCTAAAGTCCTTGAATTTTAAATTGAAGACAAAATGAGTTCAATAATAGATGTCTTAGATAAACCCTTGTCTGATGAGAATATAATCAAAAAGGACTATCATACATATGTACCATACTTACAATCTTACAACAATAATGATGAAATTAGAATTTCAATACAAAATCAAGATTTGTATGTGCTACCCAGTGAGAGCTACATTTATGTAGAGGGGTTTGTTGCCGATGATAATAAGGCCAAATCTTCTTCTTCTTCGGAGAACTTTTTATTAAAAAACAACTTTGTGGCATATCTATTTGCTGAAATTCGCTATGAGCTCAATGGAATTGAAATTGACCACACAAGATATTTAGGAGCCACAAGCACTATAAAAAATTTGGTTTCTCTGTCACCAACAGAAAGCAATGTGATGCAAAATGCTGGATGGAACAAAATTGACGATGTCACTCTTGAAAATGGATTTTTCAATTTTTATGTACCTCTAAAAATGCTTCTAGGACTCGCCGAAGACTACAACAAAGTTATACTAAATGGAAAACATGAATTGATACTCTTGCGCAATAAGAATGATGAAGATCTTGTACGCTCGAGTGTTTCTACTGAAAAAGCTAAACTTACAATTTCACTCATCTCATGGAGAATCCCACATGTACAATTATCCGACTTTAGCAAATTGAATATGATAAAAATTATTAACAATGGTGCTTCAATACCTATGGCATTTCGCAGTTGGGATTGTCATGTTAATCCACAATTAAACACAGGTACTAGCCATATCTGGAATGTTAAACTGGCTGCAAATAGAGAACGCCCCCGTTTTGTATTGATTGCTTTTCAACAAGAAAATAAGTTTGTTCATTGTGATTTGACTAATTTAAAAGTACATTTAAATTCAGTATCATATCCATATGATGATCTTAACATAAAGTTTAAAAATTAACGATATGCAATTCTATATGATATGTATCTAAGATTCCAACAAAGCTAATATATGAAAGAATCTCAACCGCTTCTAACTGCATCAGAGTTTAAGACAAAAGCTCCTATTATTATAGTAGATGTCAGTCATCAGAATGAATCATTCAAAAATGATTCGATTGATATAAAAATAGCATTTGAAACAGCAACTAATATTGCAGCAAAGACATCAGCTTACTGCATCTTATTCATGATCGCATAATAGAATATATACCCATCAAAGGACAATTTCGAAAAGTCATATAAATTGAGTAATATGGAAAATAACACAATTTTTATAGACGTACAAGGCTCCAAAGTAATTCAAATGATTTCATCGCAAAAGAAGTAGCGATTTTTTTCAACAATTATGAATATAACAATTTCATTATAAAACCACCATTTGATTTTAAATGCTTATCAATAAAAAAGCAAAGAGAAGCAAAGTGGCTAACGAAAAACTATCATCACCTCAGCTGGACTGTTGGATCAGTTTCTTTTCAAAGCGTTTGCAATTTTTTAAAGCCAACGCAAGATGTTCTAAAATTTATGTAAAAGGCGAAGAGAAAAGACGATGGTTGGAAAAAATTTTATACGGAAAAATTTTTAACGTTGAGGATATAGGCTGTATCAACTTTAAGTAAATGAAGATTAAGTATCCAGAATATTTTTATTGTAATTATCATAAATTTGGTGTTTGCGCATTAAAAAATGATATTTTACTAACAAAAGAAATATCTTGCTTTAAATGAACTTTTTCACTCTTTAAAATATTAATGTATGTATTATTATAAAATTTTAAAAAATTTTAAACAATAAATGTATAGAAAAATAAAAAATCTACAAGTGTTTTCTTATTTCAAATACAAACTACATAAAGGAAAGAGAATGAAGTGGGAAGGAGCAGGAGAAGTTAGCTTTTTTGCTAACTTGCAAATTTTTACTTTTTGTTTCTCTGCTTATGACTGTAGTTAGTTGAAACTTTGCTGCTTTAAAATAAACAACTTCCTTCGATCGCACATACATACATACATGCATCATACACGCATACATACATACATACATGCATATATACATGCATCATACATACAAATATATTTCTTAAACAAATAAGCAGAATATAAACTTACCAGCGACAAAGAAGCTGGACCCCCCACACACAAGCATTAGGGGTGTTCACATACATGAGAACGTTTTATAAATAAATAAAATTATTTATTTAATTATTTTATTAATTTATTTAATTATTTTATTTATAAACAATTTATTAGCGTGAGGAAATCACACAAGCACATTCCCACGATTCATATGAGAACCGCCTAGTAGTCATCAAATCTACTTTCTCTGATATTACTGATATAGTATTACGATAACAAATTTCTACAGTCTGGCAACACTGGGAATTTTTTGTACAGTATTAGAAAATTATAATCATGTATTGCAGTCGGCATTTGAAAAAAATAATAATCATGTTTTGCCGTCGGCATTTGAAAAAAATAATAATGCATTGCCGACGGCATTAGGAAAAATTATCATGCATTGCCTTAGGCATTAGGAAAAAGACGGACTTGTTGAACCACCCTAGAAAAATATTTAAAGAACTTATTGAACCACCTTCGTAGGTATCAAATTTCAAGAATTTTAAAATTCTCAAATTTTAATTTCCCAAATTTAACAATTTCAGCAACAATTTAACAATTTCAGCCACAATTTAACAATTTTAATCGGCGCCAGAACCGCCAGTTCACTACTACTCACGCGACTAATTCATCTGTCATAAAAATGTATACGTGCACACTGATTTGTGTCTATTAGTTTTTTTTTGTATTCTTGTGTGTGTATTGGTTTGTACCGATGATGCGTGGTTGTAGCTGGTTGAAAAGTTATGCCAAAAACAATACCACTCTCTTTGCCTCTCTCACCTACAAACTGACATGTTATGCCAGCATAATTGTTATCGTGTGTGATAGGTGATTGACAACATCTAACATATACCATCATCTGAGCTGTTAAAAACACAACACGCACTACATACAGCGTTACCGTTTTAAAATTTCAAAAAGTGGCACAAAAAGGGGATTTAAAAAAAGGTGGCACCAAAAATGGGATTTAAAAAACGGGCACCCTTAAAACAAGAAAAAATAGATGGGCTTGAGGGCCAAATTTGAGGGCCGGACGCACCCCCTAAAACACAACTTATCGGCATTAAATTTTTTTGTAATTTTTTTACATAAAACTGAAAAGATTTTGGGGGTGAGAGTAGAAGAAATAAAAAAAATAACAGCCACCCTAGAGTACACACACAGAGAAAAAACTGCCTCATAGAATCAATAAGATTTTCTCTATGAAACGTTTTTAGGCTAAGGGGTATCCCAGCAGAAAGAAGCGAAGATTTTTTCATAGAGATTACTTATTGTTTTTGTGTGGTAAATCTTATTAATTTTATCAAGAAAACCACATAAAATCAAGAAGAAATCTTATTAGTCCCAACTATTTTTACTCAATTTCCGTTATTTTTGGCACCAAAAAAACAATCCATAGAGAAAAACTTCTTGATTCTATTAGGTTTTCTTATAAATTGTAAACTATATGGATTTCTTATTGATTTTATTAGGTTTCCTTATTGATTTGTTTTAAAAAGGGTTTCTTCTTGATTTTATTAGGCTATCTTATTGATTTTTTCAATAAGGTTTTCTTCTTGATTTTATTAGGTTCCTATATGATTATGTGTAAGGTATCTTTTTGATTTTTTTAATAAGGAAATCTTCTTGATTTTATGAGCTGTCTTGTTATTTCATATCTATAAATAGACACAGACAATTTTTTTCATGATCTTTTTCGTTTTTGTATAAGCATGTTTGCAAAATTATTTCAATGGTTATTCAGACTGCTTGTTAGCATATTGGTTAGAGTGTTTGTCTATCAGTCAGAAGTTTGCTGCTTCAATACTTGTCTCCTTTCAAAGTATATAGTATAGAATTTAAATGAAAATATATAAGCAAAGCAAAAAGAATAAAGAAAGACATAATTTTTTTTATTTTATGAGGTCGCCTCATAAAATCAATAAGAAAACCTTATTAAAAAAATCAATAGGATAAAAAAAAACATAGAGATTTCTTATTAATTTTGTTCTATTTTATGAGGTAATTATTAGGCACTGTTTTTTCTGTGTACATATGTAAATATTAGACGTGAGCACAAGATGTTTGCTTACTTATGCATGTCAAGGATAGAATACACATGTTTATATGAGAATGATGCTTTTGAAGACAGCAAGGCAACAGGGCGACGGGTTGTTGTCTATGCTGATTTTGTCGTTGTAGTCCAATTAAACTAATTTCTATTTCTTTGGCTGAAATAAGAAAATTCAATGTTGCCGGTATAATACAAAATGTTGAATGAATGATTTTGTGCAATTATTTCATATTATTTAACAGAAACAATATCCAAATTTGATATAAAGAATAAATTGATTCGTTTTGTACGTGAAATAAGTACATTTTAAAAGAGTAATTAATTTTTATAAATGCAAAATATATGAAAGTGGCAATACTGAACTATGTATTCATACTTAAATATGAGGTGCAGATGGTGCTGCTGCCGTCTCCAAAATAATTAATGGCCTATTTCCCACCTGCGAAAGAAAACGTTCGACTTACAGATTATATTGAAAACAACAATAAAATATGAAAATTTGTGTTTGTTTTCAATATAAATTGTACGTCGAACGTTTTCTTTCGCAGGTGGCAAATAGGCCATAAGTAGCCGGCTACGAGGGGCCAAATGCTGCTAGCGGCATTTGAAGTCGTGTGTTCGTGTAGCCTACTGTGGTGAATGTGTTTAATGCATTAATCTTCATGTTGTACCAGTGTTGCGAGAAAATGATGATGAGAGAATGCTAGATCTGTAAAAAAATTCTGCTAAAATGTTCTGCAGAACAAATGTATAATGCCAGATTTAAATTTAAAAAATTGTTATTGAAATAGCTTTGAATTTCATGTTTATACAAACTTATTAGTATTTGCAGGTGTTTTTATAGCACATCACGGATGGAAATCATGGTACAATTGTACTTTTTATGGTACATTTTTGACCTTGTTGGTACCGTGGTACTACCGCGAGTTACTTGCTACAATTTGAAAATGTCAATGTTTCACTATATGGTAACATTTTTGCCTATGTTCTCTTTAATTTTTGTGTGTGTATGTGGTTTATTTTAATCTCTAATATAATAGTGGAATGTACGAATGTACCTTTATGAATGTAATATTTAATATTTTTTTGTTAATTTGTTATTTTTATACACATTGTGTTAAGTTTCTGTTTTTTATTGTAAACTTCTGAATTTTTATACTCATTTTTTTACGTTTCTGTTTTTATTAATAAATATTTAAAATTGGTACCGTCATGGTCTAAAAAGTACATTTTATTTTTATAGTTGGTACAAATTCCAAGAAATAATTTTCCTTCCCTGCAGCACATACATACATACATTCATAGTATGTACGTGTTTGATATTATCCATACACGCAAAGAAAAGATTAGTTGTAGAATGGTTGAGAAAACAATATTATGTTCTCTGAAACAAATGTGTGGTCGTTGAAAACTAGTTATTGTTATTTTAAACATATATTTCGTTACGATAAAACAGAGTAATGTTTGAATTTAATAATTACATTATCACATCCATAAAAAAGTGTGATATGGTTAGAGTTTAACAATACAGTTTTGTTAAAAATTTTTGACTACAACATAATTTGTATTATTATTTAAAAATAATATGATGTAAATAACAATATAATGTTATAGTTTTAAAAAAAAATCTTTTTCAGAAACATCTATTAATTCAGTATTTCGTTTGTAAGCTATCGGTAGTGCACGGGTGGTGTTAAATAAATTAATCGATAAATGAAGTATAAAAAAGGGTTGGCCAATAAAACATATATAAACATTTGTGTATCTCCTTATACAGACATGTCTGTATGTCGTGTAAGTATACATTTCTATATATACATTTTATTTCAACAATATTAAATTAATTTTATTTAAATTTTGACGCACAGCTGTTTCTACAATAAATATATGATTAAAAAATAAAATAGTATTATTATATTAAATAATACTGTGGTCATATTTAACAATATTAATATAATATTAGAACATGGTATGGTGAGTCTCAATTACATTTTAGTCACATCTAACAATAGTGTTGTCATGTTTACAATACTAAGATTATAATATAATTAACTCAGATAATATTATAATTAACTCAGATAATATTTGTTAATACCAGACTCGTTTGCCTGGCTGAGATGTAAGTGGTGGGGCTTATCCAAGTAGTACACAAGGATAAGCAATTTAAAAATTGTTGGTGTTTTTTATCCAAGTGATACACAAGGATCAATCAAGTTGTGGAGGAATCAATTAGTTATTAAGGTAGTACACTAGGATAATCTAATTGACTCAAAGAAGTGAAGTGGATGACGATTTAAGTTGCAATCATAAACTTTATTCAATAACTTTAATATTTATACAAAATGTGAAAAAAAATAACTTAAAACTAATACAATAACAAAAAGTAGAATTAATAAAATAAAAAAAATGGGAATACAAACATAATTTAAAACGGCCAGAAATTGTTCATTATTATCTTGCCAAATTCATTCCCATCGTAAGCTAAGCAAAACAGATATTCAATTTCATTACTGTCTGGCTGGTAATTTGAAACACACGTGGAAAATAAAATATTTTTATTTATTTCTTGACAAATGTGTGAGAAATAAATTAATTTTATTTTAATTAATATGTGGGAAAGAATTTAAGTGCACTTGAGGCAAAAATATGGAAAAAAAAGTTAAACAAAAACGAAGTAAGCGTTCTGCTTAAAGTTTAATTCGACTAGAGATTCTTTTTATTTTGATACCAAATAAAAAGAATCAAAAGACTTAACATATTGCGCCCCCAGAGGGATAGATAATATCAATAGGCAGTTTAACTGAACAATTTCCGGCAATTTATGCTGAAGTAAACTAAGCGCCAGGGTCCAACGAAATGTTCCAGTTTGACCTCGGTGATGGCTGTGGTGCTATTGGACGCGTATTGAGTCTTCTTTTTAACAATATTTTGATTAACAGGATGGTTAGTAATGTCAAAATCAGAAATAATCCTATATAGCTGACTGTCAAGCTATGTACGCCATGATTGATGGTTGGGCTGGGTATATTCCGCATCTGTTCTCCTACCTCCTCTTGTAGTCGGGTTAAGTTTTCAACGATTCTTAGGTCTGGTAAAGTTTCGGTTATATTGACGACCTTTTGTTGTAAATGGGGCAATGAAACTCCTGAGCTTGTATAGGAGGGATACAAAGTCGCGGTGATAGTTTGGTGCCCATATACGGTGATCAACGCATTTTTCATTATACATCCTGCTGGTAAGGCAAGTAATCCAGTTCCTTGTAAGACCTGATAACCACTGATGCCGTTGCACACCATACTTAATTTGAGTGGATGCTGAGTTGCGAGTAGCCACTGGTTCTTCTTATGAAGTTGATACCATACATTACTATTGGCTAGGACCTCGGTATGGCAACTTAGATCTGACTCGTTGTTAAATAAATGTATCTCACAGCGACACACTGGTGAATTTTTGGAATACGTAGCTTGGATATTTGGGCACAAAAAAGTGTCGTGTTCAAGGATGAGGAAATCACGGAGTTTGGTATCATCAACCGGGAAATATTCGTCTCGGCGAGCGTTGAGAGCCATTATTTTGGTTATTGGAATGACCGCAACCAATGAGTCATTTACTAATTGTGGAACCGGTGTAAGATAAAAGAGGTCGAATTCTTCTTTATGGGCTAGGGGAATTTCCAATGTGCAAATAATGTGTTGGTTTGAAACGGCTGTCTTAGCTGTCACTAAACCATATAGATGAATGATATCCGTGACTGGTAGTATTAAATCCGATGGCAGATTTGCCTTTATATTGTCCACTTCCGAAGAAAATTGTTGCGGTGTTAATAGAGATGGACTTATTCTACCATGATACGTATCGGTTAGCAGATCCATTATGGTCTTTAACATCATTTGCACATTGTCTGAGATGATAATCAACTGTATGCTAAGCGATAAAATGAGTTAAGACTGCTGGGTTCCATTAACTGTAAAGTTCTCGAGTCTTTTTAGCCTAAAGTTTAACTTATCGACGCTATTCTGAGTATGAACCTCCGTTTGCTTCACAATATTAAGGGTGGAGTCCAGGAATGATGTTTGATTCCGTAGAAGGTGTGCCAAGTGATCCTCGTTATTCTTTATGCTGTTGATGGTGTTGGTCATTTTTTCCGCATACTGTGAATCCAGAAGTCCAAATAATGAATTTGCTACATTTCCAACAAAATTGATTGCGCCTCGTTTCTTTCTTCTTAAGAGGCTTTCGAGACTGGTATCCACTTTAGGTCTAACGTTGTTAAAATGTGCAACGAGCGCGAGATATTGATGATTGAGATCTGAGCTGTTGCAACATTTCATTAACGTATTAGTTCCGTTTGCTACAAGTTGTACTTCATTGAGAAATGGTGATAGTTCAAAGTAGATTAGGAGCTTCCATTCTGAGATGATTGGTTTAACTTGACCAATCTGTTCAAAGTGTAATCCAGGAGAGCTAGTGATCCTTGTGTAGGTACCGTGCTGGCATACCACTAACGGAAGGAATAAGGCGAGAATCATTAGTAGGCTTATTGGAGCTAAAGTTGAGGATGTGTCCAGAGGAAGCGGATCAGGTACACTTTCATTGCCAGTAGTGGTGTAGGATATGTCAAGAGGAAGTGGAGCAAGTAAGTGAATTGCCCGTTTAATTATACCTGTAGATGTTTTGACTGTTGCCGTCCTCACGATACCGTCGGGCCCGGGGAATGTTTCGATCACCTTTTCGATTCGCCACGTCATGACAGGAGTATTGTCTTTAACTATAACTATAGTACCCACTGGCAGATTTTGAGACTGATTGCCATTTGTTACGCTGCTGGAGTTCAGTGAGGTACTCGTGGGACCATCGTTGCCAGAAATGATCTTTTATTTTTGATATCAATTCCCATCGTTTAACAAGTGATGGCGACATCGACTGAGCAGTTGCATCGACTTGTGCCGTGAGAGGTTCCCCAATCAGGAAATGGCCAGGAGTCAAGGCAGCTGCATCATTAGGGTCATTTGATAATGCTGTAATAGGTCTGGAATTCAGTATTGCCTCTACCTCTATGACTACAGTTTCTATTTCTTCATACGTTAGGGACGCGTTTGCCATTTCGTTGAGTAATAGCCTTTTGGCTGACTTAACTGCGGCTTCCCATAATCCCCCAAAATGAGGTGCTCGAGGAGGAATGAAAGGAAAAGAAATGTTTTTGTTTGCACATTCTCGTTGAATGGCTTCTTGAGCTGTGGGAGTAAAAAGGGCTGATGATAATTCCGCTAGTTGGTTTCGTGCTCCGACAGAGTTTGTTGCGTTATCGCAGTAAAGCTGTTGGCAGTGACCTCTGCGACTGGTAAATCGTTTTAGTACTCCCAGGAACGCTTCTGTCGTTAGGCTTGTAACTAATTCGAGATGCACTGCTTTCGTGGCGAAGCAGCAGAATACCGCAATGTACGCTTTTTGAGGTCGTTTTCCTCGAGTTTTAAAGTGAACCCAAAGTGGACCACAATAGTCAACCCCGGCATTTATAAATGGTCTTGCTGGTGTAACCCTCGTTGTAGGCAAATTTCACATGATCTGCTGGAGAAGTTTTGGTTTTGATTTTGCGCAACTTACGCACTTATGGATGGTTTCTCGTGCTAAGTATTTTCCCTTGATGGGCCAAAAATGCTTATTTTCTTTGTGTATTGACTCAAATATTAGTTTGCGGATTAGATCATTATAAGGGAGGAGCATTGGATGCCTTGTATCGAATGGCAATGTGGATTCTCCAAAAGCTTATTTTCTTTGTGTATTGACTCAAATATTAGTTTGCTGATTAGATCATTATAAGGGAGGAGCATTGGATGCCTTGTATCGAATGGCAATGTGGATTCTTCTAGTCGGCCACCGAGTCTTAAAATGAAATTTTTATCTAAAAATGGTGTTAGACTTTTCATCGGACTTGACACCCTTAGTTCTTTGCGCTTTTGCAGCTGCTTGATGTCTTCTGCGAATGCAAATTTTTGAGTTTCTCTAATAATTATAAGAAGTGAATCGTGGAGCTCGAAAGGTGTCAGAGCTCTTTGAGTTTGTCGGTCGGCCTTGGGGGTTCTAGCATTTTTTATGAATCTGAAGATGTATCCTATAATACGTTGAAGAGTTTTAAAGGAATTTCTGTGGTTGATACAATGCAACAAATTTTCAGTCGGTAATAAAACCAGTATGTTATACGAATTTTTTTTCTGTTCAGGTAAGGGTGTGTCAGGGTTTGGACAGAACAACGGAGGCCAATGTTTCTAATCTCCATGAAGAAAGAATGGCCCATACATCCATTGGGGTGTATGCTGCAACTGCGTCGGATCCAAGCCTCTAGATATTATGTCTGCTGGGTTGTCTTTGGAACTCACATGACGCCACTGATCAGGTGTGGAGTTTTCTTGAATTGAAGCTATTCGGTTTGCTACGAATGTATGTAATGAAGATGATCGTGAATTTATCCATGTTAATACGATTTTTGAATCGGACCAGTAGAATGTTGGCGTTGTATTCATATCCAGATCATGTTTAACTTTTGCAGCCAAGTTGGCACCCAACTGGGCAGCACATAATTCCTAGGCAGCGTTTGTTGCTTGGAGGGGCTATACGGGATTTCGCAAAAAGCAAGTATACAATAACTGTTTTATTTGGTAAGAATGTTCTGATATATACTGCGGCAACATACGCTTTTTCGGAGGCATCTGTAAAAACATGATGTTGCGTATTACGTGAAATCGATTCTTTATATATATGTCGATGAGCTTGAAAGGTTTTGAGTTCACTGAGATTACTTCGAAAACTTCGGCAGCGTGAGTCAAATTCTGAAGGCACTGCCTCGTCCCATGAAAGATTCAAATTCCATAATTCCTAGATGAATATTTTTGTTTTGACGACTACTGGAGACAGTAGTCCGAGTGGGTCAAATATGCGCGCTAAATCTGAGGTGACTGTCCTTTTTGTCACAGCCTTGATTGGTTGTATGTTGACTTTAATTTTAAGTAGATCATCTTTGGGTTGCCATACTAATCCCAACGTTTTTGTATAGTCGGTTTCATCTGTAGAGAAATCAAGACTAACTTCTTGATCATCGTTGGGGTTGTTGCGGAGCAATTGGGTATGATTCCCGCACCATTTTCGTAAATCAAATCTGTACCTTGACATGACGTGTTGAAGTTGACGCTGAGTTTCTAGGGCTGTGTTCAAGCTATCAGCTCCCCCCAAGCCATCATCCACATAGAAGTTCTTTTCCAAAAAATTGGCTACTAACGGAAACTGCATCTTGTTATCATGGCTTATTTCCTTTAGACATTTGACTGCCAAGTATGGTGCAGGTCTGGTTCCATATGTAACTGTGTTCAATTTGAAGATTTTCCTGACGAGGTTTTCGCTGAAGCATCATATACCACCCGACGTTTAGTGGTGCTGCTGTCAGGTCGTAAAATGCAGTGGTGAGGAATAAAGTACTTAGACCCTTCAACTTCATCTATGTTGATTTTCGACATATGTCCCATTGCTTCGTAATCTTTCATAAATTGCATATATTGATCCTTTAGGGAAGCATCTTTTGATAATCGCCGCTCCAAGCTGAGGAAACGGTTGAAGGCAGTATTATGTGAGGCGCCTAAAGAAGATGTTTCAGTGCAGAATGGAAGTCGTACTACAAACCGTCCTTCTTTGTTACGAGTAGTGTGTTAATTGAAGTGTGCCTCACATTGTGCGTCATAGGGGGATAATCGGCGCTCAGTGCTCTCAATTTCCTCAAGTTTTCAAAATCGTTCAATAGCCGTATTCATTTTATTCTCTTCAGTTAAAGTACTACATATTGCTGATGTGAGTTGTTCGCCAGATACCTTTCGCGATACTATCCAGCCAAATGTGGTATTTTGTAATATTGGGAGGTCATCACCGAGTTTGATTTGTCCTATGACAAGAAGTTGGTGGTAATATTCTGCTCCTAACAAAATGTCAATTTTTTCTGGTCGGTTAGAAGTTGGGTTCGCCAGTGTGACATTGCTAGGAATCGCCCACTTATCGATGGTAAGCTGTTGAGCAGGTTGAGGAGAAATGATTTGTGGCAACACAAATGCCTCAAGACGTGTTTAAAAGTTATTGAGTCTGGATTGAAGTGATATGTTGACACGGTGTTGAGCTTTGGTGCGATTTTTTCCAATTCCATTGATTGAAATTGAGGTGGTTCTTGCTGGGAGCCCTAGAGTTGTGACTAATCTCTCTGTAATGAGGTTGACTTGTGAGCCTGAATCGAGAATTGCCTTACATTCCGTTTCTAAGCCATTTGCCTTGACCTTTACCAACGCTGTTCCTAGTATGACATATGGTCTTCTGCCAATGGAACTAGCCGTCATGCTTTCAGCTTCTTCCTGTGGAGTGCTAACGAGAGATGTAACGTTCGTTGTGGGGGTGTTGTTAAGTATAGTTGCTTCTCTGTCAATTTCTTTTTTAGGAGGAGTAACTTTTCTTGATGATGAATTACTTTGTGGGATTTGTTCCAGATGTACCAAGGTATGGTGCTTTTTCCCACATTTCTGGCAGCGGCCTAAAATGGTGCATTGTTTGATACTGTGGGTACTACTAAAGCAGTTGACACATAATTTATGTTTTTGCATCATGTTGAGTCTGTTTGATGAGCTTACATCGATGAATTTCTTGCAACGATATAATGGATGAGAATCTCGCTTGCAAACTATGCATAACCGGTTGTCGTGTCGGGGCTGTGCTGTAAGCCCGCATATATTGCTAGTGGAAAACGACGGTTTTTCCTTGTGTCCCATTGCTTCCAGAGTAGGAAAATAGTTCTCAAGGAATGTCAGAAATTGGTTGATTGTTTGCAGTTCCTTTGGGTGAGAAATTGATTGCTCATATTGAGCATGCACTGTTTTATCTAACTTTTTGACCAGGATGTGGATAAGGAGTGGATCCCACGATAATATTTGAAGCCCCATCTTGGAGAGAGCTGCCAAGCATTCCTTCGTTGTATCGTGCAATCACTTAAAAGCACCTAATGTGGATGCCCCCGAAGGCTGGTCAAGTAGTCTCTGAACTGCTGTGGCTACCATTACCCTTTTGTTGTTGTATCGATCTTGCAGCAATTGCCACGCCACCTGATAATTTTCTGCAGTAACCGCAAGATAATTAATGAGGTTCGCTGCTTCACCAATGACGTTGGTTTTTAAATACTGCATTTTGTGAGCGTCAGACATCTGTTGCTCATGTACGATCCTTGTAAATAAATCGGAGAACGATGTCCATTTCATGTAGTCACCATCAAATTTTGTAATGGTGATCGTAGGCAAAGGTAAGGTTGATGGTCTGGCCGTAGTTTCTGTGGTTGAGTGGTGGTGGCTCCTATTGGCCGTGGTAAGCTGTATGATTGCTGATTGTGCAGCTTGTTCGAGGTGAACATATCTGCTTGAATAGTAACCAGCGATGTCTGGATCGGGATATTTGTTCAGTAATTCATCATTAAGCCTTTCTAATTGAAGCCATAGCTGTGAGATAGTGGCCTTTTTTACATCGTAGTAAGATTGATCTTGACCTGGTTGCAACTGAAGGTCTTCTAGCTGTCGAGTAAGCGCCGCCATTTTTCCAAGCGACCGGCTGATTAATCCATCGTGGCCCCAGTTTCCCCGGCTTGCGGTTGACCTGTATTCGCAGATTTGGGATTGGGATCGTGGCCCACAGTTGCCCCGGTTTGCTACCCCCAGGGGAGTCTACTTGTAGACTACTTGTGTGGCAATCCCGGGGCCCCAGCTGGGGTAATGTAGCTTTTTCCGCTGATGGACCTTTGGCTCATTACCCGTAAAACTTATGTATTACTACCCAATCTCTGAATATAAACGGATGTGCACATATTTATAAAAGGAAAACAAATATTGTACGCCCGTTGTTGTCAGCTAGGTGCAGCGTCACCTAGGACTGCCCCTGAGTTCAAAAGACGATAGAGGTGAAGCCCTTGTGGTGAAACTTCGAGGTCTAACCAGAGGCTACTTCTGGTACCACGGGTGCCGATTGCCCGACAGCTGGGCTGCTTAGAGATAAATGCATTGCGGTTGTCAAAAATTCTGTGCTGAAATGGCTTTTCGTCCTGGATACGACCCCAGGACACTCTCACTTTTTAGTGTCGGGTCTTAGTAGGCGCAGAAATTTTGGTGGCGAGCTTGCGTTCTTCTCGCGTGAGTGGTCCTCGCTGCTCTGAAGTTTTGAGTGCATGTAGCGGTCGTCAGTTTCCTTTGCTAAAATGCCGAGTCCGTCCTACCCCAATGGGGTATACCCTACGGGGTTAAAGGGATGATTTTGGTAAGTGTGGAGTAGGCACTGGTTATTTGGCGACACAGGCATGCGTTCATTATGGATGAGTGGTTAGCTGTGCCGGCAATGGTTGAGGAATTTTCTAGGGGACCTCGCTTAGGTGTATACACAACACCTAAGCGTGGAAGCGGGAGAATTATCGTGGTGGTTGTGGTTGCTCCCAAAATCGCTGGGAGAATAGTCTTGGCTTCCCAGTGTTAAATCAGTGCTAGTGGTTGGTGTGACGCGGTCAGCCAGACACTGTTCTAGGTGCTTTTCCCATTCAACAGAGCTGCTATGGGCACGGACATAGCAGCAGAGTTTAGATAGCTCAAATTACCTCAGCAAGGTAATTGAATATAATACAGGGATAACTATATTCAAAGATTGCAACCTATGTGCCTTATGGAATGGGCCATAGGTTCATTTTAAAAGGGTGCATGGGGGCGTTTGTCTGGCGTCTAACCCACACCCGGTGCTTTGGCACACATGAGATAAGGCCGTAACGGCAGGTACTCACGTAAAGCGATTGCACATCTGCTCCGGCTTGCTGGCTCCCCCAAGGGGTCTATTTTTGACTACGGGTGTGGCAACCCCGGGGCCCCAGCTGGGGTGATGTGGCTTTTTCCATTGACGTACCTTTGGTACATTACCCATAGAACTTATGTGTTACTACCCAATCTCTGAACATAAACAGAGCAAAGGATGTGCACATATTTATAAAAGGAAGACAGGTCCTGTTGATGTCAGTTAGGTGCAGCGTCACCTAGAACTGCCCCTGAGTTCAAAAGACGATAGAGGTGAAGCCCTTGTGGTGGAACTTCGAGGTCTGACCAGAGGCTACTTCTGGTGCCACGGGTGCCGGTTGCCCGACAGTCGAGCTGCTTTGAAGTTTTGAGTGCATGTAGCGGTCGTCAGTTTCCTTTGCTAAAATGCCGAGTTCTTCCAACCCCAATGGGGTATACCCCACGGGGTTAAAGGGATGATTTTGGTATGTGTGGAGTAGGCACTGGTTATTTGGCGACACAGGCATGGGTTCATCTCGGATGAGTGGTTGAGCTGTGCCGGCAATGGTTGAGGAATTCTCTTGGGGACCTCGCTATGGGTGTATACACAACACCTTAGCGTGGAAGCCGGAGAATTATCGTGGTGGCTGTGGTTGCTACCAAAATCGCTGGGAGAATAGTCTTGGCTTCCGAGTGTAAAATCAATGCTAGTGATTGGTCTGACGCGGTCAGCCAGACACTATTCTAGGTGCTGTTGCCATTCAACAGAAGCTGCTCTGGGCACGGACATAGCAGCAGAGTTTAGATAGCTCAAATTACCTCAGCAAGGTAATTGAATATAGTACAGGGATAACTATGTATATTCAAAGATTGCAACCTATGTGCCTTATGGAGTGGGCCATAGGTTCTTTCTAATAGGGTGCATGGGGGTGTTGGTCTGGCGTCTAACCCACACCCAGTGCTTTGGCACACGTGAAGCAATCGCACATCTGCCCCGGCTTGCTACGGGTCACCAGTTCCCGGAACCGTTTGGGGTTTGCAACTGGTAGTAGTTTCGGCTACGAAGTCTGACCTGGGGCGAGTTCATGTCCAAATGCATGTTATCGGACGGTCCTCATGCATAACTTGTAACACAACTTGTCTTTTGACTTGTTGTGTGACTTGTTATGCATGGGGGCGCTAGTTGGCGCAGGAAAGCAACCCGGTGTTGAGAGCACCGTGGGATTAGGCCGTAATGGCAGGTACCTACGTTAATCTGCAGCACTTCTGCCCCGGCTTGCGGTTGACCTGTATTTGCAGGTTTGGGATTAGGAAGTTCGTTTTTCCCGGATTCTTTACCTTGATTATCGAGTTCACGTTCCATTATCGCGATGTACTTCGTCGCCATGGCCTCAATTCGAGTATAGTAGTCGGATGTAAAATATTCATCAGCTGTGTTTACGTCCTTCAACTCTCGTAAATCATTATCAGCTGTGTCAAACTCTGTCCAAGCTGCCTTTAGACGAGATAGTCGTTCCTGGTAATAGGTTGCAGTTTTCTGGCTGGCTGAATCCTTAGTGAAATTTCGAATAATGGTTGCAATATGCTCTCCCGTTTCCTTTAGTTGGCGGAGCAGTTTTGTTGAAGTTCTTTCCATGGTGGATTAGTTGTTGTGGAGAGCCGGTTAGTGATGGCACTATTAGTTAATTCGAAGATTGCAAGTCCTGTCACGGTCGCCAAAAATGTTAATACCAGACTCGTTTGCCTGGCTTAACTGAGATGTAAGTGGTGGGGCTTATCCAAGTGGTACACAAGGATAAGCAATTTAAAAATTGTTGGTGTTTTTTATCCAAGTGATACACAAGGATAAATCAAGTTGTGGAGGAATCAATTAGTTATTCAGGTAGTACACTAGGATAATCTAATTGACTCAAAGAAGTGAAGTGGATGACAATTTAAGTTGCAATCATAAACTTTATTCAATAACTTTAATATTTATACAAAATGTAAAAAAAATAACTTAAAACTAATACAATAACAAAAGGTAGAATTAATAAAATAAAAAAAAAATTAGAATACAAACATAATTTAAAACGGCCAGAAATTGTTCATTATTATCTTGCCAAATTCATTCCCATCGTAAGCTAAGCAAAACAGATATTCAATTTCACTACTCTCTGGCTGGTAATTTGAAACACACGTGGAAAATAAAATGTTTTTATTTATTTCGTCAATTATGCTGACATGATGGTTCTCATACCTGGCTTGACAAATGTGTGAGAAATAAATTAATTTTATTTTAATTAAAATGTGGGAAAGAATTTAAGTGCACTTGAGGCAAAAATATGAAAAAAAAGTTAAGCAAAAACGAAGTAAGCGTTCTGCTTAAAGTTTAATTCGACTAGAGATTCTTTTTATTTTGATACCAAATAAAAAGAATCAAAAGAATTAACAATATTATAATTAACTCAGATAATAATATTGTTAAAGTTTTTTTGCTATTAACAATAATATGATTTGACTGCAACCATATAATTCAATCATAGCATGTTGCTGTTTGATTATGGTTGCCTCAACCATATTTTTTCTTTGTGTGTATATTGAGACTTATTTTCGGTTTAATTGTAGGCAAGATGTTGTAAAAAATAGACTTTTGTAATTGAAATTAAAACTATGGCCTACCCATAGTTTAGAATTATCAAAATGTCGAAATGTTTGATATCTTTTAAAATTCAGGCTGCAAAATTTGTACTTAAGCGACAATTTATGCATGGTAAAATATATTTGGATACTATAAAAACCTACCTTCTGAAAACTTTAATTTTTGTCGCTTACGTATAATTTAAAATAGGGCTCCACATACATATGTATACAATACATAGCATATAATACATACATATGTAGGTATTCGTTGCATCTACATTACGAAGGAAACACATAATTATAAAAAAAT
Organism: Tachina grossa; assembly: GCA_949987645.1. Taxonomy (NCBI): domain Eukaryota; kingdom Metazoa; phylum Arthropoda; class Insecta; order Diptera; family Tachinidae; genus Tachina; species Tachina grossa. The sequence continues at coordinate 58,334,124 of OX465277.1, read as the reverse complement.
TTAAATTTCTGAATAGAAACATTCTGTACATTGAAAAAAATTTAACTAATTAACATTTATTATTTTAAGCAAATTCTGCCAATAAGCATCTGGCAGAATTTTGTAAAAGTTGAATGCTTTTCACATAATGAAAACGCCAGATCTGGCAGTGAAAATGCCAAAATGGCAACAATGTGTTGTACAGTATTGAATTGTTCTCTCTTTTTAGTGCTCTTGATTTTATGAGAACACTAAAGGCTCAGTTAGCCGACTGTAATGTAATGTAACTGTAATATAAGAAACAGCTGATCGATATTTTTATATGAAAAGTAGGTTACGTTACATTACATCTCTATAATCATTTTCATTACTTTTCACATACCAATACCGATCAGCTGTTTACTACTGTTGCAGTTACTTTACATTACAGTCGGCTAACTGAGCCTTAAAACTGGTATTCACTTTTAGCAAAAGTATGCAACAGCATTAGTTTATCTGCCAAGCAAGGGCATTAGTTATTGTAGTGTCGAAGCATATTTCACTAGTGCACAACGAATGACAATTGTAAAATTAGCAAACAAGTGTAAAAATATGTGTATTTGTAAAAGAAAAATCAAACAACGTAGATTTTTTGAGCGTGTTAAGCATTAAACACATTCACCACAGCAGGCTACACGAACAAACAATTTCAAATGCCGCTAGCAGCATTTGTCGCCTCGTGGCCAGCTACTTAATTATTTTGGAGACGGCAGCAGTACCATCTGCAGTTTATATTCAAGTACAAATACATAGTTCAGTATTGCCACTTTTATATGTTTTGCATTTATAAAAATTAATTACTCTTTTGAAATGTACTTATTTCACGTAAACCTACAAAAATGAATCAATTTATTCTTAACATCAATTTTTGGATATTATTTCTGTTAAATAATATAAAATAATTGTACAAGATCATTCATTCAACATTTTGTATTATACTGGCAATACTGAATTTTCTCATTGTAGCCAACAAAATAGAAATATTTTTGATTTGAACGGGCTAAAGTTCGTATCGCTTTTTAAGCCAAATTACATGTGATAATTATTAATGAACAAATAACACCAAAGTCTATTGTAAATATTCTGACTAACAACACATAGTTGAACGGAACAGCCAGCCGTTTTCGAAGGCCACTAAACCTTCATCAGCAGCGTTCTTTTGTGTTTGGTCCACTGTGTGTGGTGTCAGTTGATGTAGATTTCTGCTTTATATACTTAGCATTTTATTGCAAATGGAATATGCGAATTGTTTTGATTCATCGTATTTCAATTTGCTGAAAGCTTTTTTGTATTGCAAAATGGCTGGCTGTTCCGTTCAACTATGTGTTGTTAGTCAGAATATTTACAATAGACTTTGGTGTTATTTGTTCATTAATAATTATCACATGTAATTTGGCTTAAAAAGCGATACGAACTTTAGCCCGTTCAAATCAAAAATATAGAAACAAATGGAGTTCGAACAATAATTAAAATTAACTAAAAAAAATAGAAATTAGTTTAATTGGACTACAACGACAAAATCAGCATAGTCAACAACCTGCCGCCATGTTGCCTTGCTGTCTTCAAAAAGATTATTCTTATATAAACATGTGTATTCTATCCTTGACATTTGGTAGTCGGTAGCTTGCTGTGGTGAATGTGTTTAAAGCATTACTTGGTATGCGATACTTTTCTAAGTTTTATAATTTAGTAATTTAAGACTAAAAAATAAAATAAATAAATAATAAAATAAAAATAATATCTTTCACAATAGTAGATATATTTGCAAAATATATTATTATCACTTAATATTTTATAAAATTTTGAGTATGTGAAATGAAGTATTGTGCACTATGAACTGTACAATAAAAGTATTGCACACTTGACACAACTGTCTATTTAACTGTAGTACAATGGTTTTGTGTGTTCTTTGTTTCATTGTGCTCTATTTTTGCTTTACACTCAATTACGATCTCAACTACAAACAATATTCGCTCTAGAAAAAATACGATACTGTGCACCTTTTCACGGCTTGTACTCACTTCTAGTAAATATGTATGTAATTATGTACTGAATAGTGAAATTTGTGTTATAGAAAATATATGACAAATGATTCACTCAATGCAATTGAGAAACAATTGAGTCCATTTTAGAGTTTTAGGAAGAATTAAAATCTTATATAGATTGAGTTGATATAAGCCTGTTTTACAAACCAGCAAAAAGTTCTGTCACATCCATATTTAAGGGCAGAAATAACGGGTGTTTTTTTTAGAGGTATAGAACTTCGAATTGAAATAAAACACAAGAAAATCGTTTTAATGTCCATCAATTTGGCTTTATTGGAAGGATAATTTTATGCCATTAATGTTTAAATATGATTTCGGGCATGTGGCCGCCGCGGCTGGCTCGAATAAAGCCAATTCTACAGGTCTAAATTTTCAACCACTTTTTCGAGCATATGGGGCCGTATGTTGGCAATAACGCCACGAATGTTGGCTTCCAAGTCCCCTAACGTTTCTGGTTTGTTGGCGTAGACGAGCGACTTCACATATCCCCAAAGAAAATAATCCAATGGTGTCAAATCACACGATCTTGGTGGCCAATTGACAGGTCCATTCCGCGAAATTATGCGCTCATCGAATGTTTCCTTCAATAAATCGATTGTGACGTGCGCTGTGTGGCATGTAGCGCCGTCTTGTTGGAACCACAACTCATCCACATTCATGCCATCCAATTCGGGAACAAAATAGTCGGTTATCATGGCTCTATACCGGTCTCAATTAACGGTAACTGACTCTCCAGCATTATTTCGGAAGAAGTATGGCCCAATGACTCCACCAGCCCATAGAGCACACCAAACAGTCAGTTTTTGTGGATGTAATGGCGTCTCAAGGGTCTCATGTGGATTCTCTTCACTCCAAATGCGGCAATTTTGCTTGTTGACGTAGCCATTCAACCAAAAATGAGCCTCATCACTGAACAAAATTTTGCGATGAAAATCAGCATCGAGATCAATCTCATTTTCGGCCCATACACCAAAATCACGACGCATTGCATGGTCTCCCGGCTTTAATTCTTGCACAAGCTGGATCTTGTAAGGTCGCAAGCCAAGATCTTTGCGCAAAATCTTCCATAAAGTTGATGGACAAAGCTCCAATTGCTGTGCACGGTGGCGAATCGATTCATTCGGGTCCTCTTCAACACTTTGCTCTACAGCGGCAATTGTTTCTTCGGTGCGCACTGTTCGACGTCTCTGCGGATGCGTATTATCACATAGAGTAAACGTAGTGCGAAAACGATCCATGGTTTTTGTTTTCAATATAAATACACAGACGTGAATTTTTACATGGCTTCCATATATAAACAGGCAGTTAAATTGTGTTCAAATTACATATATGTTTTTGTCTTGTGGAATATCACTTTTACATGGTACATGTAGTCTGAAAACCTTTAAATACTAGCATGTGATATTTTTCAGTGCAAACATCAATTTTTATATAGAGCGTCTGACATCTGCTGGTTTTAAACAAATCAAGTCCTTGTTTCAATAAAAACTTACTTATTGTTAAAGGTTTTATTATGGATGTTTAAAACAAATTTTCATACAAAATTCTTTTCATTAAGCCTTAATAATTTTTATAAATTAATTTGTGTGTTAAATGAATTTTGTTTTCGTATAGGAACTGCGATATTTTTATGAAATGAAAATTTGATATGTTCGTTCTTTTTAAAGTTTTTTTTTAATATACATACATATGTGCTTTAATAATATGTTCTTTAGTATATGATTTTCTTTTTTTATTTAACTCAAGTGTTTTTCCTGGTTGCATTGCTTTTTGAAATCTAAATGTTGACAACATTGTCCCCCATTATAGAAAATGGAGAGTGTGGCAACCGCCACTGCTGCCAGATGTAGATATTTGTTACTAAAGACTTCGTTTTCAACGATGAAAATTTTGAAGTATTTTTTGGCAATTTGCTTCGCAATATTTTAATTCCGTGGCGATATTTTTAGCTATATCCATATATGCAATTTCAATAATATGGGTTAGTGTTTAAAATATAGCAAATTTTGCGAGGAAATTTTTCTACAACATTAAATAATTAATGCAAAAGAGAGTTATTTTCTATACCGTATGTTTACCAGTGAGGATGTAAATAGCTGACTGAATATAATGACTAGTACAACAATTTGTACTTAAATTTAATCTTAAGTAAATGTTAATTGTATGTTATCACGAGACTTCAATATTTATTTTGATCCCGATGTTCAAGTTTAATTTTTCTTATTAAGATTCATATTTTGGTATAAGTAATTTTTATTATGTTTTATACGACAGTATTTTTATGTTATGGTAAGCTAATGTATGTCTTATAAGTTAACTTTTGTCAATGTAAAAACTTATTTTATTTAAATTTAACAATATTTGTTAAATAAAAACATGTAATTTTTTTTTAGCTCATATATAATATTATATTGGCGATATTCGACAACTAATTTAGCGAGGAGGCTACAAATAAATCTAACATCACTGGCTAGCATTGATCAGGAATGATATGCATATGTATGTATATATGTATGCACTACCGCGTGACGTAATCTTTTGCTATTGGCTGATAATTTTAACTCACAAAAAAGCAAAAAAAAATTGTAAACATTACAGTGGAACATATTATAATTTCTCTCTCTAAATTTTGGAAGCGAACCATTTTAATTTTTGTCTAAATTTATATATGCTAATGAGATCATTGATAAAACTTTAAGCCATAAGCGGGTGCTAGACACATCAATATTCAGCTTCAATATGTGATTGTGTGCGTTTTTTTTATAAAAAAATATTCACATGTGTGACTATTTTTGGAAAACAAACGCACACAACCACACATATTGAAGCTGAATATTGATGGCTCTGGCACTCGCTATACATGAAGAAAAATATAAAACTTTTTACTTTGAAGAACTTTATGGTTTACTTAATCCACCAGCCAAGAAGTGGTGTAACCCACATCTAGTTTTTTAAACAATTGCTCTTTTTGATTATTAGTTGCTTAATACTTTGCAAAATTATGATCTGTACAAAAACTATTTTCCTGGTCCATTTTTTTAAGAATACCTATATGCGGTTTACTCTAACTTCGTTTGATAGTTGGTAACATATATTATGTATTTATCAGCAACCAAAAATCTAATGTGCGGTGCGCTGATAGCCTTATACATATACACTTAATATATATCATATGTAAAATAAATGAAAAAATGTGGTTCATTTTACGAATATATTCGTCATTTTTACATTACAAAATCCTTCGTAGATAGGAGAAATGGTATTTGTTTATTTGTAAGTAAGAACATTTTGTATTTTTACAAATATTATTAGATTTACGAAAAATTATGTTTATATTACAAAAGAAATTCATGACTCATGAAAAACAATTTCGTGTTATATACGAAATTTTGTATAAAAAGGTTAAAATATTAAAATCTGCAAGGAAATTATTTTGTCTTGCATTTGAAAAATAAGTTTGTAGAATAATCTGTAATTCTTGGAACTGAAGTTTGTAATAATCATAAAAAAATATAATTTTAGTGGAATTGTTACAGCCTCTGTATTTCCCATACATTACATTACATATTTTGCACTGAAACTCACGAATCAGACTAGCTATTAAAAGTTGAACAATGACATGCAAAGAAATGGAGGAAAAATTAAAAAATTTAACAAAACAGCAATTTTTATTTTTATATTTCAATATTTTGTTTATTTTTGGAAATTTCCAAGTTTATAAAAATGTTTTATTTTTTTCTAAATTCAATAAAATAAACGAAAAATATGGTACTATATATAATGTTTGTAACACAACGAAACTCGTAAAATTACGAAATCTGTTTCCTTGCACCAGCTAAACTTTTCGTAAAATTTACAAAATTTTCGTTTATTGCACAAATATTAAAAAACTAAACTTTTTTTCATATTTGCAAGCATGACATATTTTGAGTGTAACACATATTACCCAGATAACCACAAATATATTAAAAATTGTGTTTGCTTATATGTGCCGGCTATACATATTATGAACATCTCAATAGGGTGTATTATCAATTATGACTTTTTAACTAACTAGAACTTAAAATGCTAACAAAAAATAAATAAATTAAAATTAGTTTTAAATTTATAATTTGAAATTTCTTTATGCATGCTGAAAATTTTAAAAACAAATTATTTAACTTTTAATAAAATACTGCATTATTTTGATTGCAATACGAGTATGCCCTTTGCTCCTTATTTTTCGGAAAACAATAGAAGAAAAAAAAATTTTTGGTGTTATTTTGCTTGCAACTGCCCACTGCACACTTCATATTTAAGTATGTATTTTTTTTTAACTACAGGACTGCCAACTTTTACGCAGGTAATGTTTTCCCATACTTTTCTTGCAAAGTTCGGTAAAATGGGAAGACAAAAATTAATCCTGCTTTCATACTCTTTTGTATTCAGACTTTCTATGATTTTATCGGTAATTATGTAATTAAATTCTATGGATTTGAAAATTATGACCAGTGGATTCTTAACGAGTTTCAGTTTCTACTACATATGTATTATGGTTAGAGTGTAAAGTATTATTAACCAATTTTTGCCATGGAAAATGTAAAATTCCACTCATACAAATGCGTATTTTGAGCAATTTGAAGTTACAAAGCAAAGAATATTATGAATTTTCAAGATTTTTGATGTGTAAACATTAATACGCTAGGGGGTAAAAATCTTTTGACTTTGATTTCTTTGCTGAGATTTTTTTGCAGAGATTTCTTTGCTTTTTGCTTTGCATTGTCAAATCGGTGTGAGCTATGTATGAGTGTATTAGTGTTTGAAAGAAGCAATAACAAGCAGAGAAACAAGTCGACCGACTCGAAGCCGACGGTGCACCGCCGCCGGTTATTTTCTGTATATTTCCGTACACCAAAGGTGAAAATGAACCGTAAGAGCTACGGACTTGAAATTTGGACACAATATGTAGACATTTGGCCACTACAACAACAAATACATGAGAGTTAAAAACTAAAGGGTGTTCCAAAACGAGCAACGAAAAATTTTAAAATCCAATGTAATATACATACAATTGTATGTACATACATATATACACTTGAAATTTTCAAAGTTAGTGTATTTTTATACAGACTACAACAATTAACACTAAATTTAAAATAAAAAATTTAAATCAATGGGTGTTCCATCAGTTAATGCAATTTTGACTTTGTAATTTTGACAACTTGCTGTATCTTGGAAACCGTAAGAGTAAAACTCTTGAAATTTTCAAAAACGGTAAAACTAAAAAATCAAAAAAATGTAAAATCACCAAATATAAAAAAATCGTCAAAACGAAAAAAAGCACCAAATTAAAAAAAAAATCTCTACGACTAAAACAAATCGCGAAAAACCGCAAAAATCACCAAAATTAAAAAAATCTTTAAACAAAAAAATCGCCAATATGAAAAAATCGCCAAAGTGAAAAAAACAAAAAAAAAAAGAAACAAATCGCCAAAATGAAAAAATCACCAAAATGAAAAAAATTGCAAATATTAAAAAAAGAGAAAAAACGCCAAAACGAGAAAAAAGCGATAAAACCGAAAAAATCGTTTAAACTGAAAAAAACTTAAAAAAGGAAGAAAGCTTAATAAAAAAAAATGATCAAAACCGAATGTGCGCGAGTCAAAGTCGCACTTTACTGAATTTATTTTAATTGCAATGCGTACACAACTACAAGAACAGCAACAACTAAAAGATGAACAACAGGAATTAAAAATTAAAAAGTAAAAGTAAAGGCATTTAACATAGATGAGCACTGCAGTACCACTAAAGTTTCAGTAAAAACAATAAAAAAATTTTAAGTAAATTTTTTACTGATTACTAAAATTTTTTCCTACAATTTTTATAAATTGCCTAAATGATTTGTTATATGATGAGGTGCATTGAATTTTCAGTAACCACTACCAAGTGGCTAAATGTTTTTCATACAAAAGTTTCAAAATTTGAATGAAAAAACTTTGCCACTGGCTACAATTTTATTATGATTACGGCCCTACGATTTTACTGGTAATGCAAATTAAATTTCATTAACAGTAAAAATTTACTGCATTTTTTTTAGTAATCAGTAAATTTACTGCTTACTGCAATTTTGAATGCAGTACATATACATATACTGCATTTTGCCCATTTAATAACCAAATAAGTTTAATAAAACAAACAAAAACCAACAAATTCATAAGTATTTACAATATTAAAAGTTTTGATACTTTTAATTAATTAATTTAAAAAAAGATACTAAAAGCATAAGTACTTCCAACTTAAAAAAAAAAATTTCATTACTAGATGTTTACACATCTCCTCTGTGATCGGACTCACATTGCTTTTTTTTTTATTAAAAATTTGGAAGTCTTATAAGTTTGTAAAGCACAATGTTATTATTTTACTCAAAAGTATTGCAATATTAAACCTACGATCCAAGGGTAAATTCAAGAAAAACCATATTTTTTTGTTACGCACATATGAACTTGCAAAAGTTAAAAAGTGATGTAGATTTTTGTCCTCAATTTATTGCCAAACTTAATACAAGAAGAACGGTTTCACATTACATGTGTAAAAGTTGGCAATCCTGGCTTAAAATTATCAAGAGATTAGTATAGAGTGCATGGCGTCGTCCGTCTGCAATGTTCTTGGGTTGGTTTAATCTCATATTCTATTCAGTGTTGCCGGAATCCCAATTCTGTTTTACAGGGATAAAACTTCAAATTAATCCAAATTTTAAATATTACGTAAACAAAATTTTTTGTAATTATATTTACGGTGCTCTATTCCTATATACATATGTACATAAGTATGTACATTACTTGTATGTATATATATAAATCACGATAGCAGTGACTTTTGACAAATAACACCGTCCAGCTTTAGTATCTGAAGCAAAAAACAAGCAAATCGCTCAATGATTACTGAATATTACATTAAAAATTGGATTGAGTTCCAAAACTATTTCTTTGCATTGTCTAGTGAGAAAAAAAACTTCTTGCTTGAATGGAACAAAACAAAACTCGTCCTTTGCAGCCATAACCACCCTAATGTGCACGTTTTATTGCTTTGTGTAGTTGTAGTACTTTCCGTTCTCGATAAATTTAAAAAATTCTAAACAAATAATTGCTGGGTGTAGAGCACTATTGCTTAAGAGTAGCTCCCAAAGGTATTAGAAAAATATTATAAATTATTAAAACACGAAAAAAACATAGTGTTAATTTTTGTGTAGATTTGCGAGTAATAGAAAATTTAAATTTTTAATCTTATGTTTTAGAAAGCATCATAGTAGCAGTATCTAATTTAATGTTTGCATAACTTTGAAGGTCTGCACGTACAATTAAAAGATTCTAATATTTCACTAATGTTGAAGTCGTACTAGTGACAACTATTCAAGGCCAAGTACAAATGTGCATCGATGGCAAATACAACCTAAAACTTCATCCTGAAAAATGTTAATTTTTTACGAAAGAAGTAACATATCTTGGTCATAAATGTACAGACAAAGGAATATTGCCAGATGATAGTAAATACTCGATAATTGAAAATTATCCAACACCACAAGATGCTGATAGTGCAAGAAAATTTGTAGTTTTGTAGAATTTTTGCAACTATTACAGTAGATTTATTAAAAACTTTTCTGAATATTCATTTCATTTAACAAAACTAACCAGGAAAAATGTTCCATTCGAGAGGACAAAAGATTGTGAATTTGCATTTAAATACCTAAAGAAAGCGTTAATAAGCCCCACATTACTACAATACCCCGATTTTAATAAATAATTTTGCATAACAACAGATGCAAGTAAATACGCTTGTGGAGCAGTTTTAACACAAGAACACGAAGGTAAACATTTACCGATAGCGTATGCTTCAAAAACACTTACTAAAGGTGAAAGTAATAAATCAACAATTGAGCAAGAATTAACCGCCATACATTGGGCTATAACACACTTCCGACCATACATATATGGAAAACATTTTCTTGTCCCAACTGACCATAGACCACTATCTTATTTATTTTCAATGAAAAATCCAAGCTCCAAATTAACAAGAATGAAACTTGATCTCGAAGAATATAATTTTACAGTTGAGTACCTTAGGGGAAAAGATAATTATGTTGCAGACGCTTTATCACGAATAACCATAAATGACCTAAAAGACATGAATATTAAAATTTGTTCTATATTAAGAGTCACGACCAGATCAATGACCAATAAGAAAGAAAAAGAATTAAATAGTAATTCACATACCAAACAGCATAATATTAATAAAACTAATAATGATTATAAGCCTAGTATATATGTACCATTAAATAATACTGATATCAGAAAATATAATAAACTAAAGATTTCCCCCGAGATTTCCTCAAACGAGGAAAATCTATAGTAACATATAAACAAATTAATGATTTGTTTACTAAAGGGAACTTTGACTTAGGACAATTTTTCTCTAGGCTCGAATATGTGACCGGTAAACATAATATTAATAAATTACAAGTGGCACCTAGTGAGAAAATTTTCAAATTTATCTCTATTAATGAATTTAAAGTTATGGGCAATAAAATATTGAATAAAATTAAAGTAGCGCTACTAAATGAGGTGACCCAAATTGATAGTAAGAATGCCAAGGCAATTCTCGAACTTATGCTGAAATATCACGATGATCCCATAGAAGGAGGACATTGCGGAATATATAGAACAATAGAAAAAATTAAGATATATTCTTATATCAAACGAGGAAAATCTATAGTAACATATAAACAAATTAATGATTTGTTTACTAAAGGGAACTTTGACTTAGGACAATTTTTCTCTAGGCTCGAATATGTGACCGGTAAACATAATATTAATAAATTACAAGTGGCATCTAGTGAGAAAATTTTCAAATTTATCTCTATTAATGAATTTAAAGTTATGGGCAATAAAATATTGAATAAAATTAAAGTACCGTTACTAAATGAGGTGACCCAAATTGATAGTAAGAATGCCAAGGCAATTCTCGAACTTATGCTGAAATATCACGATGATGCCATAGAAGGAGGACATTGCGGAATATATAGAACAATAGAAAAAATTAAGATATATTCTTATATCAAACGAGGAAAATCTATAGTAACATATAAACAAATTAATGATTTGTTTACTAAAGGGAACTTTGACTTAGGACAATTTTTCTCTAGGCTCGAATATGTGACCGGTAAACATAATATTAATAAATTACAAGTGGCATCTAGTGAGAAAATTTTCAAATTTATCTCTATTAATGAATTTAAAGTTATGGGCAATAAAATATTGAATAAAATTAAAGTAGCGCTACTAAATGAGGTGACCCAAATTGATAGTAAGAATGCCAAGGCAATTCTCGAACTTATGCTGAAATATTACGATGATGCCATAGAAGGAGGACATTGCGGAATATATAGAACAATAGAAAAAATTAAGATATATTCTTATATCAAACGAGGAAAATCTATAGTAACATATAAACAAATTAATGATTTGTTTACTAAAGGGAACTTTGACTTAGGACAATTTTTCTCTAGGCTCGAATATGTGACCGGTAAACATAATATTAATAAATTACAAGTGGCATCTAGTGAGAAAATTTTCAAATTTATCTCTATTAATGAATTTAAAGTTATGGGCAATAAAATATTGAATAAAATTAAAGTAGCGCTACTAAATGAGGTGACCCAAATTGATAGTAAGAATGCCAAGGCAATTCTCGAACTTATGCTGAAATATCACGATGATGCCATAGAAGGAGGACATTGCGGAATATATAGAACAATAGAAAAAATTAAGATATATTATTATTGGAAAAATATGTCAAAAGACATATCTAAATACGTAAAATCATGTCATAATTGCCAAATTTCCAAAACAACAAAACACATAAAAAGTCCAATGATTATCACACAGACACCTGATAAGGCCTTTGATACGGTTTATGTGGATACTATTGGACCATTTCCAAAATCATTGAAAGAAAACGAATATGCGATCACACTAATATGTGATTTAACGAAGTATTTGGTAACAATACCGATTAGAGACAAAAGTGCCAAAACAATTGCAAAAGCAATTTTTGAAAATTTCATACTCACCTATGGTCCGATGAAGACGTTCATTTCGGACATGGGAACAGAGTATAAGAATTCTATTTTAACAGAAATTTGTAACTTGATGAAAATTGAAAAACTAAACTCAACAGCTTACCACCATCAAACATTAGGAACAATAGAAAGAAGCCATAGAACCTTTACCGAATACGTATGCTCTTACATTTCAGTAGACAAAACTGACTGGGACGAATGGTTAAAATACTTTACATATTGCTTTAATACAACACCTTCAACAGTTCATAATTACTGTCCTTATGAATTTGTTTTTTCAAAACTCCCGAATAAATTTCATCAATTCACTGAAGTGGATAGAATTTCTCCTTTATATAATATAGATGACTACGCCAAAGAGGCAAAATTTAGGTTAGAAATAGCATATAAGAGGGCCCAACAATTACTAGATAAGAATAAAATTAAGCAAAAAGATAATTACGATAAGAATGTTAAGTATTACAATTTAAATATAGGAGATTTAGTTTTACTCAAGAATGAAGCAGGGCATAAGGTGGAGCCAAACTATAAAGGTCCATACGAAATTAAAAACATAGATATAAAAAATAATGTAACAATAGTAGATAAGAAAACTAATAAAGAACAAATAGTTCACAAAAATAGAATTAAGTTGTATCATAAGTAATAGAAACAAAAAAAAAAGAGGAACAATATAAATAAATAAATATTGATACTCCGGAGTATGTAATAAATAAAATAATAATACATATATTATACTTATAAAACTAAAATAAATTCTAATTCTTGTTTAAACATATTTGTAAAAGAATGTCCATGGAACTAACATTATATGAACATTCTTGCGAAAAGTGGAGGTGTAGCAGTATCTAATTTAATGTTTGCATTATTTTGAACGTCTGCACGTACAATTAAAAGATTCTAATATTTCACTAATGTTGAAGTCGTACTAGTGACAACTATTCAAGGCCAAGTACAAATGTGCATCGACGGCAAATTTAAGAAAAAGTTTTTTATTGTTGGCACCTGAACAGCCACACATACCTACTGCACCAAAACACTCGCGATCGTGGGAATGAATTTGTATTTTAAACAAGCATCATATTACGGCCAGATTCCACACGAAAATATGTGCACTAATTTTAAGTAAATAATAGATTTAATTTCACCTTATTTTTGTGCATACATGTTCATATGTTTCAACATAAATATGTCAATATGTAGGGTTAGGATTTATTCTCATAAGTAGTATATAAGCTATAGTAATTTAATTTTAATTTTAATCTGAAAATTACTGCGGGCTAGAGCTGCAATTAATAAAACAAATAATTTTTATAAACAAATATATTTTTACGGCCTTATGTATAATCAAAAATTAGCATGAAGTTAGCATAAGTAGCAAAATTGATCATGGTCTTAACGTGATTTGCCATACAATTTTACATTAGGAATCATGCTCGGACGTAATCGTGTGTTAACAGTACATTATACGGTGATTTTTAATGTCAAATTGAATAGAGGAACTCGTCAACACGCAGTTAAATTTTGTCACTTATGCTAACTTCATGCCAATATTTGATTATCCATTCTGCTCTTTAACGCCCTTAGACCGAGAAGTAGAACAAACTAAAACAATTTGCGAGGAACACAACTTGCTACTTGAAGAAAATTTAATTCCAAAACACTGCAATAAGTGCGTAGTTTAAAAACTCGCTCCTGCTACACATGTTTTAAGCTGCGGTAAATATGTTTTAAGTAAAATATTTTTGCTTCTTCAAAAATTTACTATGTTTCTATCCAACAAAATAACGAAAGGACATAAACTGTATATGGCACACTTACTTTATTAAACGTTTTTTAACGTTGCATGTAGCGAGTTTTGAAATTCAATTCTAGGTACCGATATATAACTATAAGATACACAATTATTCAAATACATAATAAACATGTACATATAATAACTTTATTTGGACGTCATTCTACCAATCATGTATCTTACGGTCAATATTATTTAAAGAATCAAAAGAAAATGAAAAAAGTTATGACCCTAATGTACATGCACATGTATACACGTTTAATTATTATTAAATTAATTAATTGTGTATGTTCTCACACATACATATAGATTTATACATAATTATATAAGAAATATTCATAATGATTTTTCAACAGGTGTACTTTTCGATTCTTAACCAAGAAAGAAGCGTCGGGTTAAGTGTCCCAGAATCGCTTATTTTGTCCATTACTTTGGTGACTTTTTGGCGAGATTGTCAAAGTAGCGTCTACATTTTAAGTTTGTTTTTGATTCGAAGAAAACATTTTGCCAGGTACACATAACTACATATATAGCCTTCTTCTTAATGTTTCATTAGTTTTTAAATAAAAGTGGCGTAAAGTAACATATAAGTTTTTATAGAAATTAGTTTAAGAAATCTCTGTAAAAGGTTAATATAAATGTATTAAACAATATTTCAAAATATTAAAAAAATGCAAAATTTTATAAAAATAAAAAAATTTAAAACTTAACAATTCTACTTATGTGGAAGTGTAATTTATGAAATTTTGATTGAGCCTGTGGAAGATTTTATGCCATCAGTTAAAGGTTTGCCACACGTTTAGTTCCATACTTAAGTGTTTGACTTTACTAATTCAGCGAAACATTAATTTTTGATTTACATGTATTTAATATAAATGACAAACTAAATACCTTTTATATAATATTTCAATTTAACACCAAATGTGAACAGAACAAAATATCTATGCAACTTGATTATCAAAAGCGTAAACTGGAAAATTCTTTCCACTGAATAATTCGAGCATACAATAATGTTGGAGCGAAATTATATTAAAATTACATAAGATATTTATATATAATTCAAATATAGTTGAGGAAAAAGTGGTTTGTTCCATTTATAGATAACATCGCAGAAGTTGGCAACACTGATGTTTTATGTGTGCTGCTTTATACTCTCAATAATTTTCCCTCCTAGTTACTTCCCACCAAACGAAAACAAATTTTTTTTTAAATTGCACATCTTTATATGAACATCCATTCATACATGCATGCATGAATGGATGTAAATATATTTACAGTCTTTGCTTATGAAGCACTAACACTTTGACAAAAAACACTAAAATATGGTGTATTTACACCAGTAACCAGTGTGCACACTTCTACCGATATTCGGTAGATTCTACCAAATATGTTTGTGAATTTACCAATCTACCAATTCTACCGAACAAGGCCTGAAATCTACCGAATATTGTTATTTAGTAATTTAAGTCGATATATGCACAGAGAAAACAGATTCGTTGTGACAACCGAATTTGTTGCCAATTGAATTTTGGCGGTTGCAGCAACTATCATAGAATTCTGCTATAGCACCTGAAATTTTCTTGTGGTACCACTATATTTTAACTATAACCATCAACCCAATAGTTGCAGCAACCGAAAAAATTGGTTGACAGTATGCAGTTTGAAATAAATGTTATTCTTGCTACCGAAAATTTAGTTAATATAATTAAAACAATATCATCATTGGTACATGTAAAGGAAAAATTGGCCTTCCTTGCTGAAATAAAAATAAACAATAAACGCAAATAAAAATACACAATTTAGGAAATTTATTATTTGACATATTGTCATAAGTTTATTTTAATTGAAATTTATTTCCTAATGGTGAAGCATGTCTATATACATTTCTTCAACCACACATTTTGAAAAGCCACAAACCTGTTATCTTATGCACAGACTTTCAAAAACCATTTGAGAATTCACAAATCATAATATCTTTGAAAGTCACAAAAGTTAATTTTTTAATTTGCTGCTATAAACTATGATAGTAAACACAACCTCTACTTAGTTGCAGCAACTGATTGAAAGTTTTTATTTTAATTTTAATATAGAACGACAATTTTTTAGTTGCTAATACCAAAAGTTTGTCGTAAAATCCAATTTGTAATATTTTATTCGGTTGGGTTAACCAATCAGTTAATTAGTCATGACAAAAGCATACGCTCGGTTGATGCAATCAATTTAAGTATTGTCACAATCATATCTTTGTTACAATTATGCCCTTATGGCAATGAATATGGATTGTTTTTTGGATTAACAGAAAATTGATAGCGTTAACTGAAATATAGTTAATGCAAATTATATTTTATTGGACTAACCGTTTTCCAACCAATCTTTTTTCTGGTTGTGTGTAAATTGCCTATTTTGCCATCGGTTAAATCGGTTAAAAACTGAAGCTTTAAGTAATCTAATATTTGCCAAAGAATTGTGCTTTGGGGATGAAATATTTATTCCTACCAATGATTTAATAATTTTCGCACAAAAGTTTAAATTCATAAATGGACCTTACATATAATCTTTGTAGTTACAAATGTTTGTCAAATAAAAGTTATTTTAGTAGCTTTACAAAACCTATGTACCAAAACTGAATTCCTGTCATTTATGTATATTATTTTATGTATGCATAGCATATCTAAATAAAGGGTAAGGGCAAATAACTGGGGATGCCACTTTTTTATTGGAAATTCTTCATTGTTTATGGCAGTTTAATTTCAAATCACATGTTAAGTTTTAAATACGCTTTTGGAACCTGTTTAGTTTGATACTCCTTGCACTTAACCTTTATATATAAGTACATATATTTTGTTATTTTTTCTGTTTCTTTGAATAGTTACTTTTTATGTTTCTCTGAATAAAAAATTTTCTACCGAATTTCATTCAAATCTACCGATTTTTTTGTCGATTCTACCAAATTTAAAAAAAATTAAGTGTGCACACTGCCAGTAACCCGCAAGCCATAGCACAATTGTGCGGATGAAAATCACACACATGCTTATGCTTTTTCATTTAAGCATTAAACACATTCAACACAGCAGGCTACACGAACACACAACTTCAAATGCCGCTAGCAGCATTTGTCGCCTCGTAGCCGGCTACTTATTTATTTTAGAGACGGCAGCAGCGCCATCTTCAGTTGATATTAAAGTACAAATACATAGTTCGGTATTGCCACTTTTATATAGGGTGTTTTTTTAAGAGGTATAGAACTTCAAATTGAAATAAAACACAAGAAAATCGTTTTAATGTCCATCAATTTGGCTTTATTGGAAGGATAATTTTATGCCATTAATGTTTAAATATGATTTCGGGCATGTGGCCGCCGCGGCTGGCTCGAATAAAGCCAATTCTACAGGTCCAATTTTCAACCACTTTTTCGAGCATATGGGGCCGTATGTTGGCAATAACGCCACGAATGTTGGCTTCCAAGTCCCCTAACGTTTCTGGTTTGTTGGCGTAGACGAGCGACTTCACATATCCCCAAAGAAAATAATCCAATGGTGTCAAATCACACGATCTTGGTGGCCAATTGACAGGTCCATTCCGCGAAATTATGCGCTCATCGAATGTTTCCTTCAATAAATCGATTGTGACGTGCGCTGTGTGGCATGTAGCGCCGTCTTGTTGGAACCACAACTCATCCACATTCATGCCATCCAATTCGGGAACAAAATAGTCGGTTAGTCGGCTCCAATTGCTGTGCACGGTGGCGAATCGATTCATTCGGGTCCTCTTCAACACTTTGCTCTACAGCGGCAATTGTTTCTTCGGTGCGCACTGTTCGACGTCTCTGCGGATGCGTATTATCACATAGAGTAAACGTAGTGCGAAAACGATCCATGGTTAACCGAATTAATTGCTCTGATGGACGATTATGTCGACCATAAAATGGACGGAGCTTGCGGTAAACTTCGCGAACTGAACCATTATTTTCGAAATAAATTTGCAGGATTTGCAAGCGTTGTTCTTCTGTCAACCTGTTCATGATGAAATGGCAAACGAAACTAAATATTAATCACTTGACAGCTGACAAAATGGCCGCCAGTTAAAAAAGTGATGCCAACTTAAAGTTCTATACCTCAATAAAAAAACACCCTTTATGTTTTGAATTTATAAAAATTAATTACTCTTTTAAAATGTACTTATTTCACGTAAAAGTACAAAAATGAATAAATTTATTCTTAACATCAATTTTTGGATATTATTTCTGTTAAATAATATGAAATAATTGTACAAAATCATTCATTCAACATGTTGTATTGTACTGGCAATACTGAATTTTCTCATTGTAGCCAAAGAAATAGAAATTAGTTTAATTGGATTACAACGGCAAAATCAGCATAGACAACAACCTGTCGCCATGTTGCCTTGCTGTCTTCAAAAGAATCATTCTCATATAAACATGTGTATTTTATCCTTGACATTTGGTAGTCGGTAGCTTGCTGTGGTGAATGTGTTTAATGCTTTAGTCGTCACTCAGCAAGCGACGAATTAAGTTGTGCACGCATGTTTTAATTTTTTCCTGGTTTTTTGTTTAGTTTTTTTGAGCACACGGAGCGAAATTAAAGTTAAAATTTAATAAATTTCTACAGACAAAAAATTGATAATATAATTATGGAAGCTGGTAAATATTTCGGGATTAAAAATGTTTTTGGCAATACACAATGCATTTTATGTTATGTTTGGTGTACACCAGTGTCCCGCAAAATAAAATATGTTTGTGTTGGTGAGAAAAATGAGAGTAAAATAAACTTGCACTTGAAGAAAGTCTTGTAATGTAAAATACATGATGTGGTTATTAGTTGTTTGAATTTTTTTGTTTGTAAATAAGCAATTTAATAAAAACTTAAATAAAAAGTAAAAATTTAATAACCATTCAACAATTTAGTGTATAAATTCAAAATTAAATTTATTCACAGATCTGTCGATACTATTAAAATGCATTTTTAATCTATTTTCACAGAGAAAACAGAGCCTAACAAATACCTCATAAAATAGAACAAAATTAATAAGAAATCTCTATGGTTTTTTTTCAATAAGGAAATCTTATTAATTTCATAGAGAAAACCTTTTTTAAAAAATCAAGAAGAAATCTTGTAGTTTTTATGAGGTTATCTTATTGATTTTTTCAATAAGGTTTTCTTCTTGATTTTATAAGGCTATCTTATTGATTTTTTCAATAAGGGTTTCTTCTTGATTTTATTAGGCTATCTTATTGATTTTTTCAATAAGGTTTTCTTCCTGATTTTATTAGGCTATCTTATTGATTTTTTCAATAAGTTTTCTTCTTGATTTTATTAGGCTATCTTATTGATTTTTTCAATAAGGTTTTTTTCTTGATTTTATTAGGCTATCTTATTGATTTTTTCAATAACGTTTTCTTCTTGATTTTATTAGGCTATCTTATTGATTTTTTCAATAAGGTTTTCTTGATTTTAGGATATCTTATTGCTTTTTTCAATAAGGGTTTCTTCTTGAATTTATTAGGCTATCTTATTGATTTTTTCAATAAGGGTTTCTTCTTGATTTTATTAGGCTATCTTATTGATTTTTAAAAAAATAAAACACAATACTTATTAAGGAATTTATTATTCGACATATTGTCAGAAGTTTATTTTAATTTGAAATTTATTTGCTGGTGGTTCAGCGTTGTCTATATATTTCATTGTTGCTGTAACAAATCATCAGTAGACTTCAACCACACATTTTGAATAGTCACAAACCTCTTATCTTATGCACAGACTTTCAAGAACTATTTGAGAATTCACAAACAATAATATTTTTGAAAATCACAGAAGAAAAATAAGCGTAGTAGGCTTTGAAACTAATACAAAAAACCCAGCAAATAATTTATATTCGATTTCAATCTATTTTATTTTTCTACACCTTTATACAATTAGAAATCCATTGGATAACAATAAAAGTAATTATAAGGCAAAATGAAAAATAAAATCTAAATTTAACATTTAAGGAATTTATTATTCGACATATTGTCAGAAGTTTATTTTAATTTGAAATTTATTTGCTGGTGGTTCAGCGTTGTCTATATATTTCATTGTTGCTGTAACAAATCATCAGTAGACTTCAACCACACATTTTGAATAGTCACAAACCTCTTATCTTATGCACAGACTTTCAAGAACTATTTGAGAATTCACAAACAATAATATTTTTGAAAATCACAGAAGAAAAATAAGCCTAGTAGGCTTTGAAACTAATACAAAAAACCCAGCAAATAATTTATATTCGATTTCAATCTATTTTATTTTTCTACACCTTTATACAATTAGAAATCCATTGGATAACAATAAAAGTAATTATAAGGCAAAATGAAAAATAAAATCTAAATTTAACATTTAAGGAATTTATTATTCGACATATTGTCAGAAGTTTATTTTAATTTGAAATTTATTTGCTGGTGGTTCAGCGTTGTCTATATATTGGTTGAAGTCTACTGATGATTTGTTACAGCAACAATGAAATATATAGACAACGCTGAACCACCAGCAAATAAATTTCAAATTAAAATAAACTTCTGACAATATGTCGAATAATAAATTCCTTAAATGTTAAATTTAGATTTTATTTTTCATTTTGCCTTATAATTACTTTTATTGTTATCCAATGGATTTCTAATTGTATAAAGGTGTAGAAAAATAAAATAGATTGAAATCGAATATAAATTATTTGCTGGGTTTTTTGTATTAGTTTCAAAGCCTACTACGCTTATTTTTTTTCTTCTGTGATTTTCAAAAATATTATTGTTTGTGAATTCTCAAATAGTTCTTGAAAGTCTGTGCATAAGATAAGAGGTTTGTGACTATTCAAAATGTGTGGTTGAAGTCTACTGATGATTTGTTACAGCAACAATGAAATATATAGACAACGCTGAACCACCAGCAAATAAATTTCAAATTAAAATAAACTTCTGACAATATGTCGAATAATAAATTCCTTAAATGTTAAATTTAGATTTTATTTTTCATTTTGCCTTATAATTACTTTTATTGTTATCCAATGGATTTCTAATTGTATAAAGGTGTAGAAAAATAAAATAGATTGAAATCGAATATAAATTATTTGCTGGGTTTTTTGTATTAGTTTCAAAGCCTACTACGCTTATTTTTCTTCTGTGATTTTCAAAAATATTATTGTTTGTGAATTCTCAAATAGTTCTTGAAAGTCTGTGCATAAGATAAGAGGTTTGTGACTATTCAAAATGTGTGGTTGAAGTCTACTGATGATTTGTTACAGCAACAATGAAATATATAGACAACGCTGAACCACCGCAAATAAATTTCAAATCACAATACTTATTGATTTTATTTGAAAATTTTATTTATTTTCATTTACATATGTATTTACTTAGGAATACGGACAATATAGTAATAATAAGTAAGTTTTGTTAGCAGTATCTTTTTGAATTTTTTAATTACATATTTGCTTATAAATATTGGGTAGTGTGAATAAAAAAAGCATTTGCTTTTTACTTAG
The DNA here is from genome assembly GCA_949987645.1 of Tachina grossa. NCBI lineage: Eukaryota > Metazoa > Arthropoda > Insecta > Diptera > Tachinidae > Tachina > Tachina grossa. The sequence goes on along the minus strand of OX465277.1, from coordinate 58,312,622 downwards.
AAATTTGTTAAAAACAAACAAAAAGTACATATACATTTAAGACTTTACAACAAATTTTAAAGTAAAAAGCAAATGCCTTTTTTGTATTCACATAGGGTCATTATTACAACTTGTCGTTAGTTAAAGGCATGATTTTATCAGATATATAAATGGCTTTGCATTATAAAACCTTCATTTAATATTTTTTTGTCCATTAAGTATTATTATTATTAATAATGACATCAATAAAAAAATTAAAATTGTAGCAATGCAAAGCTATTTATCGGGCAGACAAAATCAGACAAGTAGTAATAACGGCCCTTAATATATTATAATTTTCATATATTTAAAAATTTCATATAATTAAAATTAATTAAAAATTAATCAAGACACTGGTCACTCAACCTGTATTGAAAATCTCCACTCCAAGGCTCTTGTATTTCCAGAGATTATTCCTAACCAAAAAACATACTACGATTATATATGTACATAAATATAATAATAATATAGATATAGGTACGCACTATTTATAATTTGTTTTATTTTAATTTAGTTTATATTTTATGTTAGTGGAAAAATATTCAATTGTTCTTTCGACTTGTTCACTTCGCACTGGTTCACTTTCAACTAAAAGTTTAATTTTAATACATATCATATGTATGTATGTAAAGTAAAGAAGTAAAGTTATGAGCGGCAACACATATACAAAAATATATAAATACCCAGTTAGCCACGTCTTTAAAACATCTTCGACGACGGGTACAAGACAATGGTAAGTCGTACAAGACATATTGAAGACAGCGCCATACAAATCGTGGACGAATTTTTCATACAAATGGAGGCGTGGTTACATAAGACGAGATGAGCGACAATGTCACTCAGATTGTCGTCAACACGGCTCTATTGAAGACAAAACGGGGGACATTGTCGTTCAGATTGTCCTCAAAAAAGTTTAATTGATGACAAAACATGTGACATTGTCGACGATTTCCTTTAAGTTGTGACATGTCGTACATTAATCGTAGAAGACAATGGGTAATATGAATAAAAAAAAGTATTTGCCTTCTACTTAAAAATTTGTTTGAAAACCGCAAATATGTGTATGTTTTTTGTATTTTTAAACAAATTTTTAAGTAAAAAGCAAATACTTTTTTTTATTCATACTACCCAATATCGTCTGTGACGATTTGGCTAACTGGGTATGAATATTGAAGTCTCTGCAGCAGAGATATTACGGAACAAAAACGAAAAAGATCATTAAAAAATTTTCTGTGTGTTTATTTATATACATGCATACATACATAAATGTACGTACATACATAAATGAAATAACAAGAAACCTAATAAAATCAAGAAGATTTCTTTATTAAAAAAAATCAATAAGATGCTTTACACATAATCATATAGGAACCTAATAAAATCAAGAAGAAAACCTTTTTAAAAAAATCAATAAGGCAACCTAATAAAATCAATAAGAAATCCCTATAGTTTACAATTTATAAGAAAACCTAATAGAATCAAGAAGTTTTTCTCTATGGAATGTTTTTTTGGTGCCAAAAATAACGGAAATTGAGTAAAAAAAGTTGTGAATAATAAGATTTCTTCTTGATTTTATGTTGTTTTCTTCTTGATAAAATTAATAGGATTTACCACATAAAAACAATAAGGAATAGCTATGAAAAAATCTTCGCTTCTTTCTGCTGGGATACCCCTTAGCCTAAAAACGTTTCATAGAGAAAATCTTATTGATTCTATGAGGCAGTTTTTTCTCTGTGTTCCCTATTATTTTTTAATGTTTCATAACATAAAATGCATTGCGTATTGCCAAAAACATTTTTAATCCCGAAATATTTACCAGCTTCCATAATTATATTATCAATTTTTTGTCTGTAGAAATTTATTAAATTTGAACTTTAATTTCGTTCCGTGTGCTCAAAAAAACTAAACAAAATACCAGGAAAAAATTCAAACATGCGTGCACAACTTAATTCGTCGCTTGCTGAGTGACGACTAAAGCTTAAACACATTCACCACAGCAAGCTACCGACTACCAAATGTCAAGGATAGAATACACATGTTTATATGAGAATAATTATTTTGAAGACAGCAAGGCAGCATGGCGGCAGGTTGTTGTCTATGCTGATTTTGTCGTTGTAGTCCAATTAAACTAATTCCTATTTCGTTGGCTACAATGAGAAAATTCAGTATTGCCAGTATAATACAAAATGTTGAATGAATGATTTTGTACAATTATTTCATATTATTTAGCAGAAATAATATCCAAAAATTGGTGTTAAGAATAAATTGATTCATTTTGTACTTTTACGTGAAATAAGTACATTTTAAAAGAGTAATTAATTTTTATAAATGCAAAACATATAAATGTGGCAATACTGAACTATCTATTTGTACTTGAATATCAACTGTAGATGGTGCTGCTGCCGTCTCCAAAATAATTAAGTAGCCGGCTACGAGGCGACAAATGCTGCTAGCGGCATTTGAAGTCGTAAGTTCGTGTAGCCTGCTGTGGTGAATGTGTTTAATGCTTATGCATGTGTGTGATTTTCATCCGCACAATTGTGATATGGCTTGCGGGTTACTGATTTACACCAATGGTCACCAAGAAGAGAAAATTCTCATTATTATTATATGTATATGTATATGTATATGTATATGTATATGTATATGTATATGTATATGTATATGTATATGTATATGTATATGTATATGTATATGTATATGTATATGTATATGTATATGTATATGTATATGTATATGTATATGTATATGTATATGTATATGTATATGTATATGTATATGTATATGTATATGTATATGTATATGTATATGTATATGTATATGTATATGTATATGTATATGTATATGTATATGTATATGTATATGTATATGTATATGTATATGTATATGTATATGTATATGTATATGTATATGTATATGTATATGTATATGTATATGTATATGTATATGTATATGTATATGTATATGTATATGTATATGTATATGTATATGTATATGTATATGTATATGTATATGTATATGTATATGTATATGTATATGTATATGTATATGTATATGTATATGTATATGTATATGTATATGTATATGTATATGTATATGTATATGTATATGTATATGTATATGTATATGTATATGTATATGTATATGTATATGTATATGTATATGTATATGTATATGTATATGTATATGTATATGTATATGTATATGTATATGTATATGTATATGTATATGTATATGTATATGTATATGTATATGTATATGTATATGTATATGTATATGTATATGTATATGTATATGTATATGTATATGTATATGTATATGTATATGTATATGTATATGTATATGTATATGTATATGTATATGTATATGTATATGTATATGTATATGTATATGTATATGTATATGTATATGTATATGTATATGTATATGTATATGTATATGTATATGTATATGTATATGTATATGTATATGTATATGTATATGTATATGTATATGTATATGTATATGTATATGTATATGTATATGTATATGTATATGTATATGTATATGTATATGTATATGTATATGTATATGTATATGTATATGTATATGTATATGTATATGTATATGTATATGTATATGTATATGTATATGTATATGTATATGTATATGTATATGTATATGTATATGTATATGTATATGTATATGTATATGTATATGTATATGTATATGTATATGTATATGTATATGTATATGTATATGTATATGTATATGTATATGTATATGTATATGTATATGTATATGTATATGTATATGTATATGTATATGTATATGTATATGTATATGTATATGTATATGTATATGTATATGTATATGTATATGTATATGTATATGTATATGTATATGTATATGTATATGTATATGTATATGTATATGTATATGTATATGTATATGTATATGTATATGTATATGTATATGTATATGTATATGTATATGTATATGTATATGTATATGTATATGTATATGTATATGTATATGTATATGTATATGTATATGTATATGTATATGTATATGTATATGTATATGTATATGTATATGTATATGTATATGTATATGTATATGTATATGTATATGTATATGTATATGTATATGTATATGTATATGTATATGTATATGTATATGTATATGTATATGTATATGTATATGTATATGTATATGTATATGTATATGTATATGTATATGTATATGTATATGTATATGTATATGTATATGTATATGTATATGTATATGTATATGTATATGTATATGTATATGTATATGTATATGTATATGTATATGTATATGTATATGTATATGTATATGTATATGTATATGTATATGTATATGTATATGTATATGTATATGTATATGTATATGTATATGTATATGTATATGTATATGTATATGTATATGTATATGTATATGTATATGTATATGTATATGTATATGTATATGTATATGTATATGTATATGTATATGTATATGTATATGTATATGTATATGTATATGTATATGTATATGTATATGTATATGTATATGTATATGTATATGTATATGTATATGTATATGTATATGTATATGTATATGTATATGTATATGTATATGTATATGTATATGTATATGTATATGTATATGTATATGTATATGTATATGTATATGTATATGTATATGTATTTCTATTTCAATACTTTCCCACGTATTCAAGAATTGCTGCAACAAAAATTGTAAGTCTAAAAGAGCTTATATGAAAGAGATGGCTAAATTATTACCAATAAGATTTACTACTCCGTGCTTACTAGCAGTCGCCACTAGCCATGAACTTGGTATGGGCATCATGTCTTACATCGCAAATGGCTAATGGAGACCGCTCATGTCCAACTTTCGTCCATGCTCTGATATGGATGCCCGAACATATGTCTGAGCTACAATGTTCCTAATGCGATTCTATAGACAAAACAAAATTAGGAAATATTCCATCTCTATTGCACTAACGAAAAACACTTTGATATGCCCGAACATGGACATGGCACGCATTCACCACAACAAAAAAGTTTATAAATTTTTCACAGTTGCTCTGCCGGCGTCATATCCATGTCATGTCCAAGTTGATGGCTAGTGGAGACGTAGGGTTATCATCTTTGTAATGTTTTTTATAAGTTGTCGAATCTAGTTGGTGTTTTATGATATCAATCAAACAAGGGTAATTTTTGCTTTACACGAGTGAAAATAAATGTAAATTAATGTTTAATTAACAAAAATTAAAAATTTTAAAAACCCTCGAATATATCTAGAAAAGATGTGATACCATCTGGACTGTTGTTCTTAAAACATAGCTAAGAAAACCCTCTCGATCAAGTCACCTTTCAAATAGAAAAAACTAAATCAAAATCGGTCCAGTCGTTTGGTCTGTACGTGGACACGGACAGACACACAGATCCACAGACACACAAGAAAATATTATAACCAGTGATGGTTTTTTGGTGCGTTTCGGATATTTTTTGGTGTTTTTGCCTCTTCATAAAAACGAAATTTTGGCTAATACCCTTATTTTAAAAGCGGGTATTTATAGTGCTTTTAACAATTTCTTACAGTGCCTTTGGTGCTTTTTTGTTAAATAAAAATATTTTTAGTTTACAAAACTAAAACACTTTTAAGCACTAATATCAGCATCTTTTAACTGAGGCTTCTTAAATTGATTTTAATGACAATAACGGAAACTATGTTAAAAACAATGTAGAAATCTTTTCATAATTGGGATTAAAAAATTAATTCTTTTTTGCAAAATAAAAAACGGAAGTAACTGTAAAATACAACCTAATTCTCTACATAATAATTGATTGAAAGAAGTATGCAATAAGCATTTGTTAAAGCTAACACAAGTATTTAATCATACTATAGGCTGTTTAAATTTAAGGGTCGATTTCGAAATTTTCATAAGGCTGTTAATATGTAAGTGCAAAGTAAATCAAAATTTTCACGTCTACAACAAAATTTAGTTAAATTTGTATTCAACGCACAATAGTGGTTAAATTTTAAGGGCTGATTTCGATTGAAAGCATGAGGTTATCAATAGCAGTCAGTTGTTTTGACAACGAGTAGCCAACCCCCAATTTTTTCATATCGTATTGACGTGCTGTCAATGTTGACAACTGGAATAAAGGTGAATATCGCAAAAACAAAAACTTTTAAGTTAAGAGTACTCAAGAAAAGTCACGCTTTTAATGCATTCTTTCTGTGTAAATGATTTTTCAGTAACATACATACATATCTTAATCTAAGCCTAAGCTTCACCTACTATTGTATGTATTCATGTGTATATGCTACTATATTATTTGACTCCTGGTTATTTTATTATTTGTTTTTACATACTTATTTTTATTAAATTAATCAAGATTTTGTTTTAATTAATATGTTAATAAATTCTGTTATTAAATCTCAAATACTTTGTTTATTTTTAAGCAATAATTTTAAATTATATTTTGAGCTTTTACACTTTAAACTCTCCTTTTTAAATGGCTTAATGTATTAAAATTAAAAAAAAAATATTTTCGTGCTTTTTTACCCTCTTTTTCGTATTTTTTTGCGCTTTTTACCCTTTTTGCAACAGCTTGATGTGCTTTTGATCTTCGTAGAGATACCAACACTGCTTATAACAAGCTTTTTTTAGTCGGGAGTTAAAAATAGAAAACGAACAAAAAGTATAAACTAAAATGCTGCTAAAACTTTAAAGACTGAATAGCAGAATGTACAAATCAATAGAAGGCGTACTGCAAGTATTAAAAGTTTGCAATAAATGCTCAGTTTCTTGATTACCTAAAGAACAACAAAAATTAAAAATTTTAAAAACCCCCGACTTTTTTCAGAAAAGATGTTATATCTTCTAAGCGGCTGGACCGATTTTCTTCAAACATAGCTAAGAACCCTCTCGATCAAGTCATATTTCAAACAGAAAAAAACTAAATGAAAATCGGTCCAGCCGTTTGGCCTGTACGTGGACACGGACAGACACACAGACACACATTACAAACTTATAACACCCCTTTTTTTAGTCGGGGGTTAAAAATAATTTTATTTATTACTTCAATTTATTGTTTTTAATTACTTTCAATAGTTCCCGATTTTCTTTAAAAAAATAATATATGATAAACCTTGTTTTTGCTTAAAGTTCATGATTTTGCATTCAATGGCGCTCAGCAATTTTTTAGCCATTTTTTGTCTACATTTAACCATTATTGGTGAAGGAATTCTGGCATCACTCATCAGAACTCACAGTAAAACATGCAATTATTTGTTATTGAGATTTTCATATAGAGTATTCCTCAAGGGCACTTTGTTTGAGTCTTTTATTTGCGGCTTTTTTGTTTTTGTTGTTTCTGACTATGTAAACAAAGTGAGCAAAGCAAAAAAAGCTTATTTATCAAAGTTAATATGTAAGTATGTACTACGAATATTTTTTTTTAGTATGTAAACAAACTCCCCTAAGACGTCTGTTCACTATGAAGGTACAACGAGAACTCTTGTCATAAAGATTTAAATTTTTTTTATTCATGTTGTTTTATTTATTGTATCTTCAAATATAAACTAACAATAAGTATTCAAATCTTCAATCTAAAATATAATTTTTAGTTAATTTTTAATTATTATTCCAACTCCATTTGTTTCTATATTTGTGATTTGAACGGGCTAAGGTTCGTATCGCTTTTTAAGCCAAATTACATGTGATAATTATTAATGAACAAATAACACCAAAGTCTGTTGTAAATATTCTGACTAACCACACATAGTTGAACGGAACAGCCAGCCGTTTTCGAAGGCCACTAAACCTTCATCAGCAGCGTTCTTTTGTGTTTGGTCCACTGTGTGTGGTGTCAGTTGATGTAGATTTCTGCTTTATATACTTAGCATTTTATTGCAAATGGAATATGTGAATTGTTTTGATTCATCGTATTTCAATTTGCTGAAAGCTTTTTTGTATTGTAAGCTCAATTTTACCATCACTATATCTACAACAGTCTTACCATTGTCGTTTTGTTCTTTTTACTAATTATACACATGTTATTTAATTTGCTTATTTTTTGTTCTACTTAAGACAAACTTTTTTGGTTTGTTACTATTAAGTATATTTTTATTTAATTTTTGCCACAGGCCCATGGCTATTAATTTTTAGTTAATTTAAATTATTATTCGAACTCCATTTGTTTCTATATTTGTGATTTGAACGGGCTAAAGTTCGTATCGCTTTTTAAGCCAAATTACATGTGATAATTATTAATGAACAAATAACACCAAAGTCTGTTGTAAATATTCTGACTGACCAAACGCAAAAGAACGCTGATGATAAAGGTTTAGTGGCCTTCGAAAACGACTGGCTGTTCCGTTCAACTATGTGTTGTTAGTCAGAATATTTACAACAGACTTTGGTGTTATTTGTTCATTAATAATTATCACATGTAATTTGGCTTAAAAAGCGATACGAACTTTAGCCCGTTCAAATCTTCAATCTAAAATATAATTATTAGGCCCGACCAATGTCGGACATAAACTTATAGTTGTATTATAGATAGTTATTAATAATACATAAGAAGTGATAGGCAAAAAAAAAAGTATTTTTAAGCAGCTTCATCTGGAGTGTTGAGTATTAAAGCCCTTGTGTTCCCCTTTTTTTTTAGCGGATGTGTCCAGTAAAGTTCAAGATATTACGAGCAAGTGGATAAGGATGCGACTCGAGTTTTGTTATGCATTTGCCTGCGTATTTTACAATTTCTTCAGTCACTAGTGGCATATTCAAATCGCGATGTATATTTGGATTTTTGATGTACCATGGAGCCGATGTTATCATGCGTAAGATTTTATTTTGCCTTTGTTGAATTTTCTCTACATTTCAAGCTGAAGCAGTGCCCCATAGTTGAATTCCGTAACACCATATTGGCTTTAAAAGCGACTTGTATATCAAAAGTTTGCAGTCTAGACTGAGAGTTGAATTTCTACCAATAAGCCAATGTACCTGAGCTAATTTTAGTTTCATTTGAGTTAACTTAGAGTCAATGTGGTGTTTCCATGTAATTCGTCGATCAAGGTGTATACCAAGATATTTCACATGTGAATGTTGAGGAACAACTTGACGATTGATTCTAATGGGGAGACAAGTATCTTTTCGTAGGGTAAGGGTTATATGTACGCACTTCTGTTCGTTTAATTTTATTCTCCATAAGTTTAACCATAGCTGCAGCTGGGTAATGTGTTCCTGAAGATATAGAGACAACTCATAATGGCTTTAATGCATACTAAGGCAGGCTGTATCCTCGGCAAATACAGAAGTGTGGATACTACTGCTCACAGGCATATTACAAGTATAAATCAAATACAAAACTGGCCCAAGTATACTCCCTTGTGGCACACCAGAGGAGATAGTTTCAGGCATACTCATAAAGTCTCCTTCCATAACAGTAAACTTTTGGGAAAGAATGTAACTTTTTAAAAGATTTAGAATCTTTATTGGTAGGTATGTCTTCAATTTTAAAACTAGGCCTTCATGACACACTTTATCAAAGTCCTGAGAAACGTCAATAAACAGGGCAGCACAATACTTATTTTCTTCAAAAGTTCTTCTTATAAATTGAACCAATCTATGAGTTTACTTAATGGTGCTATGCTGACTTCTTAGACCAAATTGATGGTCCGGGTGCACTCATTATCAGCTAAACTTTTGGACAATTTAGTCATAATCAACTTTTCGAAAAGCTTTGAAATTGTTGATAGTAAGCTTATAGGCCTATATGACTCAGGCTTGGTAAGATCTTTGCCTGGCTTTGGAATCATTTTGATCTTTGCAAGTTTTCAGTGCCGCGGATAATAGTCCACTCGTAAGATGGCATTAAAAATGAATAACAGGATTCAAATTGCAATACGAGGCAACTTCGTCAGCATCTAGTTACTAATTCCAAAAATACCTGGAGCTTTATTCGGGTTGAGTTCACCAATTACTTTTTGAACATCATGCGTCTTAAATTTTATGTAGACCAACTACACTCGGCAAATCAATAACACCAGTCTATTTGTTTGGGCTAAATACGGATTTTAAATGCTAAGCAAATATTTTACCTTTTTCAGTATCGCTTCTTGCCCAATCTCCGGTAGACATGCGCAGAGGTGGTTTAAACTCAACGGGTGTGTTAAGCTTTTTAGCAGCACGCCACAAAGAGTAATTAGATACTGGTGTGACATCAAGACCTTCCAGATAATTTTTAAAAGATGTAGTTTTTCAGATGCAAGCAACTCTTGGAGTCGTTTAGTGCACTCCTTAAAGCTCATTTTATGTTGAGGTGATCTGTGCTGTTGCTATTCCCTTCTGGCTTTTCTTTTTGCATATACGAGACGTTGAATATCCATAGAATAAATTATATTAAACCCAGTCTTCGGACGGTAGGTAGTGACATGTTCAGCAGCCAGTTTAATATTTTCGTTCAGATTGGCAATATTTAATTCAATATCATCGGATGTTCTTAGCTTAATGTTTTCCGTACAATGACTACTAAAATATTTTTTGACTCCATTAATCACCTTCACATATGAGTTAGTTAAATTACTCCCTAGTGGGTTGAAAATCGTAACTATTGTGGGAGAATGATCGGAGGAGAGATCTAGAGAGGCCTCTACGTCGATTAAGTCGTTATGGATCTTTTTCATGACGCCAAAATCTATAACATCCGGAATTTTTCGTCGAAAGTCAAATGTGCCTCAGAGACAAACATTATATCAATACTTTTTTTCCTGAGGAGTGCTCAAGTTCATTTTTATTAGTAGCATTTCTTGCATCATGCTAATCTAGTCATATTTGTTGTAGAGTTGTTTATAGTTAACACCAGATTCTCAACAGTAGCTTCAAGGCGACTAAAGTTAAAGCTTGAGTTTGCGTTCGTTGAATTATTTGGCGGTGAAACATTTTGTGTTGGTATAGAACTAGTCTTAGCACCATCGGCATACGATAAACGTGAATCAACTGGTTGTCATTTGATCAAGATTTGCGGGGTACTCGTGTACTGATTGAGCTGGAGCTAGCTTTGGTTTTGTCCCATAGTCTGCTTGACGAAAGAATATACAGGACATCGTCTGTGGTGAGTAGTAGGGAACTGGGCATTCTGCCCCACAGTGGGTCGGTTCGCTAACCTGGCAGGTCAAAATTATTTGATGGTCAGTCTATACGGTTTTTGAGGATGCTGAGTTCGACAAAAATAATTAAAAAATTCTAGCTCAATTTGTTAGGAAATATTACAGAGTTTTGCTATTGCGAACTTCGGTAGTATTAATTTTTCATGTAATATTTTCAATATTTAATTTTCCATATAATATTTTCAGTACTTTTAGAACAAGTTCTTAGCTGTCCAGAAATCCTTTTATTTTTTTTGATATTGAAATGGTAATATTTATGGTTTCAGTCCAGATAAATTAAGCATTCATTCCACTGTGCACCCCCAAATTGTTAAATTTGGGTAATTAAAATTTGAAAATTGTTAAATTCTTGGAAATTTGTGTTTTTTGTTTACATTAGGAGTTTTTTTGTTTACATTAAGAGTTTTTTGTTTACATTAACTTTGTGTGAACGGGTGATTTTTTTGGGTTACATTAATTGTGATAACGGGTGATTTTTTTTTTGAGGTTTCATATGAGTGTATATGCCGACGGCAATACATGATTATTATTTTTTTCAAATGCCGACGGCAAAACATGTTTATTAATTTTTCCTAATGCCGAAGGCAAAACATGAATATAATTTTTTCAAATGCCGACGGGAAAATGATTTTTCCTAATGACGACGGGAAAACGTGAAAGTTATTTTTTCTAATGCTAATGTTCATGTTGATAGACTGTGAGAATTTGGACGTGATTTGAGTAGGTGGCGTTGTTGCCGTACTATGTAACCATAGGAATTTGTGGATGTGTCTGTCTGTCTGTGAGAATTTAGGTGAGGGTTTGATTGGCAGGGGGCGGGGTGTAGTTGAGGTAGATCGATTGTGTGTGTGTGTGGGTATGTGTTTATGTGTGTGTGTGTGTGTGTGTGGGTATGTGTTTATGTGTGTGTGTGTGTGTGTGTGTGTGTGTATGTTTGTAGGAATTTCAATGTGTGTATTTCTGTAGGAACTTAAGGCTGATTGTGATTTATGAGGGGTGAGGTGTTCTAGCAACCGGAGAAATCTGTGTGTTTGTATGTCTGTAGGAGTTTAAGGCTGACCATGATTTGGGTGGGCAGGGTTGTTGACGTAATATGTTTCCATGGGGATTTGTGGATGTGTCTGTCTATAGTAGTTTAAGGCTGATCGTGATTTGAAGATCTTGTTGAGGTAAATTGGTTATGTGTATGTATGTATGTATTTTTGTAAGAATTTAAGATGATTGTGATTTATTAGGGGCGAGGTGTTCTTGTAATATGTAGCCGTGAGAATCTATGTGTATAGACGTCTGTAGAAGTTTAAGACTATCTGTAATTTTAGGTAGGTGAGAGTGTTGTGTTCTTGAGATTAATTCTGTAATTGTATATGTATGTATGTATGACAATGGGAATTTGTGTATGTATATCTGAGGGAGAATTTAAGACTCGTCATGATTTGCAAAAGGGGGGGTGTTGTTGAAATTTTCTTGGATATTTCTTATATGAATTCTGCTCTGTGTGTGTATTTGAGGTGGTATTTATATGTAGGTGGAAATAAATTGTTTTCAGTATCGACATTTGGTACTATAAAATAATATCATATGTCTGGACTTCCCTAATCCTAGTATGCTTTTATACTTACTATTGCTTTATATTTTCTCATGCTTAAATTTGTCTCGCGTTGAAGTCGGTCTGTGTGAAATTTGTTTATATTAAAGATTTTGTTTATTTAACTACATTCGTCTTCTTTGACTGAAAGAGTTTTCTACACACAGAGAAAACCCAACTTGAAATCAGTAAGAACCATGCTGAATTAATAAGAACCATTAGCGAAGGTTTAGTCATATTGAAATTTCTTATTTCAATAGGGACAAAATATTAATTTAGAGTATCCATTTAACTCATTAACTCATTAGTTTGTAGATATCTCAATAGACATTTTCTATTATACTAAAAATTATTGAATTAATGTCAAGCATGCTTATTTTTAAGCTGCAAATTTTTTCTAGTGTATAGATCATTTATATTTGCATTGTGCTTTAACTAAACGACGCTTCATATACATATGTACATATTTTCATTAGGTAGATCTGATAAATACTTCAACATTGATAAAAAATTTGATATGTATACATACATATCTACAAATTGATTTCATGTATGTATGTATGTATGTACATACAAATAAGTGTTTATTTCAATCTTTGAATACATTTTTTTTTGTCATTGATGTCTTTTGTTCTTCTTGTTGTTGTTGTTGTTGTTGTTGTTGTAAATATCGTCTGTGTATACATAGATGCGATATATTCAGTTTTTTTTTCTGCGTTTACTTAAAAGTTTGTGAGGATTTTCTGTTTTTAAGTAAAACTGAATTCCTGAAGATACATACTCTATAGTAATAGCAACTATAATAGAAATATTTCTTATACTTAATTTAAATTTTTTTAAAGTTGATGCAACGTTAGTAAGTTAACGTTAGAAATTTTTCGGGTACATAATTTTTTCTAACTATAGACTTTTTTCTTCACTTTCTACATTTGTTTTAGAAAACTTGCTTTGCTTTTTAAAAATGTATAAACATTTTTAAATGAAACTGTTGTTGTTAGTTAACTTACTTATTTTTTATTTTTTATTGATAAACATTGGAAATCAAAAGGGAGTTTTATATTGTAATTATTATTTTCATAATTGTTGAAAACAATCGCTGCTTTTTGTTTGTTTTTTGCGATGAAATCATTTGAATTACTTTTGCAACTTTACGCGTTTATAAAAATTATGTTATTTTCTATATTTCTTAATTTATAAGACTTTTAGACTTTGTCCTTTAGGGGTTATATATTCTATTATACGATTATGAATAAGAATGCAGTAAGCTGATGTATTTGCTTACTGCTTCAAATTAAAATTTTATTAAATTGAATAAAAGGAGTTTTTTTTTTCTTAAACTCTGATGCAGTTAGAAGCGCTGGAGATTCTTTCATATAACAGCTTTTTTGAAATTTTTGATACATAGTATAATATAGAATTGGATAACATTTATTTTTAATTTTTATGTTAAGAAGTACGGGTATGAGACTGAATTTAAATGTACTTTTAAATTAGTTAAATCATAATGAACAAACATATTTTCTTCTTTAATAGCGATCAACAGAAAACGAACTCGTTTTCATATAATTTAGGTATACCCTATCGACGGCTCCTCTAGGATACAAGATGACTTTGTATGACGAAATTTCTGTTGCTTTATACTGATAATATGTTTACATTAATAAGATACATATACATATGTTTATTTTATGAACGGTGAGCACCTATGGCTTTTATTTAATGTTCTATATGACTTTTTTTTTCATTTTATTAAAGTTCAGCGTATTGTATATATATTTCTGAAATGTTTAAGTGTGTTTTGTGTGCCCATCGGGCAGAGTGTACGTATTAGTTGGTCAGTCAGTCTCTATTTTTATTTATTTTTTTTTTCTTCTAATGTGCCACTCCTTTTTCAGATTTTACTACTTGGAATAGAGAATTTTTGTCTAATTTTTTGGTGGGTATATACATTAGGTATGTAGAAATTAGTTTAGATACAAAGAAATGCATGTTTAATATACAACTATTGTATCAAATCGATCTCAAATAACTCAGTTACCTCTACCAGCAATTCACCGTTGGTGTATTCATAAAGTGTTAGAAACAATGAAATATCTATGTTTTGAGAGAATTTTTCCCCTCAAGTATTTCTACATGAGGTTTGAGGGGTCAATCACTGTCGCATTCATATGTAATGATTATTCACTTAAAAAACGTCATCATCACCATCAATCATCTCCGTATACAATACATTCATGAGTTGGGTTGATCCAGATACAATTGCTGTCTCATCACCTTCTAACAGCTTTATATATTTTGCTAGTATGCATGCCTTAGCATGCTTCTATCGATAGTGACGTAAGAGTCCGAGATGTAGTAGTGTTACAATTAAAAATCTTTACTATTAGAATTTACCAGTTCGCTCTTTTGAATTTTTGCAAAGTAGATACATATGTATGTATTTCATTGACCACAAAATCATAAAATTTCTTTGCTTACAAAATTGTATGACGTGAGGATTTTTTTTTTTTTTTAAATTATACATGCTTCGGCATGCTTTCATTTTTTTTTCTATAAATTTATGTAATACTCATACAGATACAGATATAAAGTAAGATCTGTTTACTGTACATTTTAAAATTTATGCATGCTTCAGCATGATTCTAGTTGAAGCGTATATTCATTCACTAAGTTTGTTTGATACTTATTCATACACATGTACATTCTTAAAGATTGGATATCAAAGTCCAATTTCCGTAGTTTATCTATATTTTCTAAAGATCTGATAGCTAAAGAAATAAATAGAGTGAAGATCTTCTATAATAATCCCATTTTCATATTGTAAAATTTTGCGTGCTAGCGCTTTCGATGGGAAAATATATATACAACTTTATAAAAAGTGATAATATGGTGTGCTGCTGAATATTGCACTATGTTATAATAGTTCATTTTAAACACTGAAGTTTTAGCAATATTTCATTCAGACCAACAAGTTTAGAGAATTCCACTACATTTAGTTAATTATCTTTCTTAAGACCCATCATTCCTAATCAATCCTACAAAAAACAACACAAACTAGATTTTTCGTTTTAATTTTATTTTTATTAAATTCAACATTCATTCTTCAAATTACTTTATACTATATTAAGTAGCTTTTCCTCATTTGTTGAGTTGACTTTAATAGGAGACATTTTAATGGTACGATGAACTTTTCTATTGCATACATTGAGTAAATCTTTATATATACCAATCCACTTACATGAACCATTAAAGCTAATTCTTTTTACATCATACTTTTCAATGATCTATTAAATCATTCTAATATTGATGCTTTCATATTAAGTAATGTTTAATCTTCTATTTATGTATGAGTTTTCCCAAGTATTTATTAAAAAATTCTTTAGAATCATATGTTTGTAGGTTTTTTGGTACCCGTACCACTTCAAAAATATTTTCCATTGCCTTGGTTTTTAGATTGCAGCTTTTATTTTCAGCTGTACTTTGAGAATGTGTCAATTACAGTCTTCAAAAATCAACAATTTCTATTTTCTATAGAATAGTTCTACATTTCACCTAACTTAGCTCCATAAAACATCATATATTCCTGTCATTACATCTCTACAAGCACAAACAGTTGTTGAGATTTAATATGGAGTTCGTTAACTAAATTCCTTTTTAAAGACATAGAATTGTTTCACAGATTTTTTCGAAAGTGTTGTGATCTACATCTTGCACTTTCAGCTATTTATACTAACATGTAGTTAATTTTCTAATCTATATATTTAACCGTAAACTCTTCAATTTGTTTTTAATTATTTACTTTTTAGAATTGCTTTTTCAATTTTATAACTGTCTTCTTTCTCTAATTTTATTTCACGCTGTAGTTCCTCAATTTGCATTTAAATATATTCTTGAATATTAATGCTTTAAGCTATATTATTAATTTGTCTTGTATTTTATCTTCATTCAGTTTGATGTAACTATCAACAATAGTTTGTATCTAATTCATTTATGCCTTCCAATACTGATAAGTCAGTATAAATGTCTTCAGAATTGGAAGTCTATGAGTAAAATCATCGTCATCATCATTCTCAGTATTAGCATCATTAAATATGATGGTATTATCAAATATTGTTCCTTCTACTAGTTTCTTTTGGGGTACTTGTCTATATCTTGAGTGAAGGTTTCTCAGGCTTTAAACTTGTATATTTTCAACTTCTGTCTTGATTTTACTTTCTTCTTTCATAAGAATTCTTTTAATATTTTTAGAACTATTTATGAATTCTTCTGCTATAGGTTTAAATGTATCTTTTAGTTGTTCACTTGTATCTATTTCACCAGTTTTTATACTACGAAGCTTTTTCTTCAACACATTTCTTGTCAACACCAACTGTTTTAAAATTTTCTCATCCAGGGCAAATAACAGGTATCAGCAATCATATCAGCTTTTCAGGAGCTGGTCTGGTTTTCAGATCAGCTTTTCAGGACCTGGTCTGGTTTTCAGATCAGCTTATCAGGACCTGGTCTGGTTTTCAGATCAGCTTTTCAGGACCTGGTCTGGTTTTCAGATCAGCTTTTCAGGACCTGGTCTGGTTTTCAGATCAGCTTATCAGGACCTGGTCTGGTTTTCAGATCAGCTTATCAGGAGCTGGTCTGGTTTTCAGATCAGCTTATCAGGAGCTGGTCTGGTTTTCAGATCAGCTTATCAGGAGCTGGTCTGGTTATCAGATCAGCTTATCAGGAGCTGGTCTGGTTTTCAGATCAGCTTATCAGGAGCTGATCTGATTTTTAGATCAGCTTATCAGGTAACAGATCAGGCTATCAGGAGCTGTTCAGATTTTCATTTCAAGATATCTGAGTCAGATTTAGTTATCAGTGTACAAGTAGCTAGCCATTTATAACATTTATATACATGAAGTTTAAAGTCAGATGAAATACGAAAAAGTAAAGTTTTATCTAGTAAAATTATTTTCTATAACGATCATCGTTTAATTCACTATCTTTGCTTATAATCAAAAATCCATATTTATCCTTTCAACATGCTTTTTATTTTTCTCACCTAACTTAAACATTAAATATACATTATGATGATCTCTTACTAAATGTTTGGTGATTCTGGTGTAAGTTTTACATAAGTAGAATGGATCAACATTCTTATCTCTCCCCATACAAAAATATGCTTCCCATACACATCATCGTTAAATATCATATTGGAATTACTTTGGACTGAAATAACAGATTCACTATCGGTAAATTTTGTAATATATTATTATTTTAATTGATGTAATTAATTTCTTCAGATATTTATATCTGGGGTGATATAAAGATTTTGAGTATAAATAAATGTTCTCAAAATTTAAGTCCATTAGGACTTTCTAGCAAGCCAATCATAGCGTTTTTTTTTCGTAATTTGACAGGTCAACTATTGTTGCACGAATAGAATTTGATATAAGGGAACTATGATTTATTTTTGAACTATCGTTCGATGAATCATCAATATTTCGTACCAAGGTATTTTAGGTTGTTTTACTAACCGCATTTATGTAGCTAAATACATTTTATAAATATTATCTCTTATTATAAAAAAATAAACTAATACAGCTATACCATATCAGAAAATATTTTCTGAAATCGTATAGCTGCATTAGTTTATTTTTTCTATAATAAGAGATAATGATCCACACTCATAATCAAAACAGCATAAAAATATCCTTTGTTTTGACTATGAGTATGGATCAATATTTATGAAATGCGTTTAGTT